>CM068371.1:306792109-308221973 GCA_034769895.1 Magicicada septendecula
ACATGAGTGTTTAATTAACATGTGTGTTGCTAACACGTGTTTGATTAATTAACCCAAAAATTACATCTACTTTAGCGATCCACTAAAATATTTTTTTTTTTTAACTTTAACAGAGATAAATCGTCTTGTTATATATATTCAAACTCTTTTTGCTACAGTCCGTTTCTTGATTTATATAATATATTTATTATTTATACTGAAATTACATCAAGACATTTTATTTTCCTTACTAGGAACATGTTTCGAGAGCTATTGTGCTCTCATCCTCAACCTTCGCGATGCTGCGTCTAGTGAAGTACCTATGTGTTGGTCTGTCGCCATTGTGGCCTTCTGTTGTTTTCTGGTATCTCAAAGTGGTAGTAGGGGGAAAATGGGGTTCCTGACCCACAAAGGAATGCCGCCTTTCTTAAAAATCATAAAAAAAAATAAAAAACAAGATCAAAGAGATGCCGCCGTTTCCGCGGTCCAAGATTTTTTCCCACGCTCTCCCCACCACCCTGGACCCGCAGTATCCGCGAATTTCCGCGAATATAATTTTTTATATGCAGCCTTTCGCGAGCCTAAATCACTTTCACTTTCTAATTTCCGCGAATATAATTTTTTATATGCAGCCTTTCGCGAGCCTAGATCACTTTCACTTTCTACTGGACCACAGCATCCGCGACTTTTTCGCGTATCTGGACCACAGCATCCGCGTTATTTTTTTATATGCCGCCTTTCGCGAGCTTAGATCACTTTCACTTTCTATCACTTGATGCATTATAGTGTATATATTAAATATATGATCAGGGTTACCAACCTTGCATGAGTTCAAATTTGTTATAATGTATATTAAATCTATATGATCAGGTTTACCAACCTATGGTGGGGGGTTCCGACTTGATGCATTATAGTGTATATATTAAATATATGATTAGGGTTACCAACCTTGCATGAGTTCAAATTTGTTGTGTGTTATAATGTATATTAAATCTATACGATCAGGTTTACCAACCTATGTATGGGTTCAAACTTGATATGTGAGTGTATTATAGTGTATATTAAAATATATGATCAGGGTTACCAATCCTGCATTATTGTGTGTGTATAGAACAGATCTGCCAACATTTGTCTTCGGTGGGAAATTCAAACTATATTATAGTAAATTGTTGACGACGACTTCGATATCAACTCTCTCTCCCCTCCTCTCTCTTTGTCTCTAGACACAGTTGTCATCAGTTTTACATAAGCGTCGTGCTACTTATGGATTATTGTAAGTAGCGATACTAAAATGTAATCACCAGGAAATATATATTTATCACCTACCTCGTTGCGTTCTTTTTTTGACACATGGCAGTCATTGACTACGATTTAGAAATTAATATACTGCCAAGTCTGTGTGTGTGTGGTAAAGTGTTACGCATAAAAAAATCTCCTTGAAATAAGGTATTTTCAAAAGTTTTGTGTACACACACATTGTATAATAATTTTCGTAATTGTAAGATACAACCTGCAAATTATTAAAATGTCTCTCTCACACATTTCTGATTACTATACAAATAATTGCATGCATATTCGAAGGTTTATAACGAGATAAATTAAAATAAACCAGAATTTGTTTTAAATAATTAAATATATATATTTACAACACTGTACACAAACATAAAATATATAGTTTACAAACCGCTATAATACAATTATTGATTAAATATATATATATATCACAAACATTGTTATATATAAAATATTAATAATAATATTGTTTTAAATGATTAAATATATATTTACAGCACTGTACACAAACTTAAAATATAGTTTACAAACCGTTATAATACAATTATTCAAAATACATTTTACATTGATTAAATATACATATATCACAAACATTGTTATATAAAATAAATATTAATAATAACTTTTGACATTGTAAGATTTTAAAATAATAATTTCACGGCTGTAGATACAGTTCACAAGGAAGTTTATCTGTAACATAACAATACAGTCGATATTAGAATCACTGATACGATAATATTCAATTATCACATGCACACACACACACAGTTAGTGGAAAGAATCAAATGCGTTAAGTAAGTAAACTTTTTCAAGTATATGTCATTTTTCATAAGTTAATGTACTTTCAAATAATTTCTAACCAAACCAAATATTATTCACTGGAAATTTGTAAATACTACTTAGAATCAATGATACATTTATCGCATAAGTTAATGTACTTTCAAATAATTTCTAATCGAACCAACTATTATTCAACGAAACTTGTAGAATCAATGATACATTTATCATGTACATACAAATTCAATTATTAAAGTGTTAAGTACAGAGAGTTGAAACTACACACACGCACACACACACACACACACACACACACACACACATCAATAAATTGTTTGTTAACACGTTTGCTACTTACGACGTTAGGACTCAATCTCTACTTGTGTTGTTTGATTTCTCGTCCCTCGATACACTAAATGTAGTTCTTTAGGTTTGATATGTCTGAGCTCCTCATTCGTGAAGACACCTGCATACCTCTTGGGAAGATAGACACGATACTGACGGTCGCCATCCTTCAACGTAGCAAGCACAGAGTTCCCATATTTTGTGTCCACATTTGTTAAGACCATGATGGGATATTTTTTATTCACTGTCAATTCTGAACATCGTTTGTACTCGATAGCACTTACAGCATTAAACTTTACAAGAAACGACATTATTAGAAGACACTAGTGAACACGTCTGTATCAAGCGAGAGAGAACCAAACAATGACAGAATATTCGACACAAAAGGACAGTACAATGTGATAGTGGTGGTGGTAACGTCGGTGTCCCACTTTCATTTGCATGTATGAACATGTCCCACAGACGAAATTAGAGACACCAAAAATATAACAATGTCATTAGGAAAGTCCATTTTCATAAGAAAATAGTCACTGCTTACAGCTATGCATGTATGTACATGTCCACAACAGAATGAGAGAGAGATATAAATGTCATCATTCGCGGTGACCTACTTTCTAAATTTGTTACATTAAAAATGTTTGTTTAAAGCAAAAATCATGAATCATCCATTCCCGAATAGCATGCACCTTATAGTTGGCACAACGGTGAGAAGAATTGAAATGTCTAAGACATTCTGTTCCATGAATTATATACGGTATGTTTTTAGGACAACCAAAGTCATGGAGATTGATGATATTATTGTGTATTATCTTTGATTGCAAAAAACGTTTTTTCTCAAAACCCTTCACAAACACATATTTATATATACGTGTATGTGATGTTAACAATGAAACAAGATTGTCGTATGGTGTCTCTCCTTCGCTCCATCTAAGTCTATAATAATTTGACGTTAACCAGTGGTTTGTCCTAACGTATTTGGGATTCGTAACGGATGTAGCAGGCGGTGTCAAAATCCAATGTCTACCAGCAAATCTCAGAACGTCCATGATTGACAGTTCCTTCACAATATATTTTCCGTTGTCGTCGAAAAAGCACTGGAAGTCGATTATAACCGCAGTGTTATCCATAATACTGTAAGACAAAGAAACCACACACATTACAAACTCTATATATGTATATATATATATTATGTTTAAACATACAAATATCGTTGCGATATTAATATGTGAACTTACGTTTACAGACGTCTGACTGAAGCACCGAGAGACGTCAACTGACGAAAGAAACAAGTGTTGAGGGGGGTTACTATACATGGAGACGAATTTTTTTAGTAGGTGGGGAGGTGTCGTCGTCGTCGTTCTCCATGTTGATGCGTTGTCGTATCCGATAATGACCGTATGCAAGCGTATCATGACCATTGTCTAATATATAACGCTTATCATCATACGGTGACAACGCTTGCTTATTTACACGCATCGTGTACAGCGTATGATGATCGCTACGTAAACAAAGCGCACTGGTAGAAAACTGACAATGATCAGTGAGACACTTGCGATACATATCGTGTCGCAGACTCCTCTTAATTGCAACTCGAGGCACACCTTTACATACACGTTTTTGACACTCTTGGGTGGGATCTTCGTGGGCCACAAGGAACGAATAACATTTCGCACGGAGACCCACGAATTCTCTAATAGGACGACCACACGTTTCATCCTTGAACAGGCCGACAACCTTTTTGTTCTTAAGGCTACAACAAGGATGAGACGTAGGGTAATCCGATGTGTCAAAAACGTGTAGGTCCTTCTTCATGTCTGCATACAAGTCTGATGTTTGAATGCTATACATCAGACTGTCTGTATCTGTCATTAATAATTTAACGTTGCGGCCGTACTTGGCGACAGCATAACGATAATGAAAGTCGTACATTATCGTTTTGCTAACGTCAAGCACCGTGAAGCCGACATACACGGGACGGGAAAGAACAATGGATTTTTTACGGAGTAAGAGCCCCACCAGATCGTTCGTATAACGAATCATACGTTTTAGCCTAGGTGTGGAAACTAGTTTTTGAAGCCGTCGTTCATTCGAGACTAGTTCAAAGTCTATATGTTTCCGTACGTTCTCCAGCGACTTACCGTATACGGCGTTGTTCATCAGTTTGAAAAGGTCTTTTTCAAAGCTGTTGACGGCTGTTTGCCTCTTGCGGGTGTTGGAATCGATAAACGGTTTCAACCAAGCGCTTTGCTTAAAACACAACACCCTATGAGTCGCTTTCAGCTCTAAGCCAAGACTTAAATACAATTTCAAATTTCGATAATGGAGAACGTAATTTTGTTTGTCCTCCAAATTTGTTAACAACTTCTCTACGGATGACCCTGATTCGTTATACGATGATCTGTATATACTCTCGTGTAAACGTTTGGAAAAGGGAGAAAGGATATTATGGGTGTTATGCGCTGGCGCACAGGTGCAAGTGGGTAGTCGGAATGCAGGTCGTGTAAGGTATCAGGATAGTGTAGGTCGACTTCGAGGATGTACCCGATGTTGGAATCATCACTCACATTACGTACGTCCAAGGACTCGATTTCGTTACGATCGAGCCATCGGAAGTCTGCGTAAGGGAGCGGTTGCGACATGGCTGCACCGTATAAATTATTACAGTCTGTATACAGAATGAAGGAGGTCGGTTTCGATACATCGTACTGATCTGGAATCAGAGGATTGTTAGCGACTGCGTGACGGTTGGATATCATCGCGCAGCCTCCGCGGATCCCAGACTCAAGGAACAGATGCAGATTTATCTCTGTTAACAGCTCTAATTCGACCCCTGTCATTTTTAGCATCGCGTTCCAAGCGAGTCCGGGAAGCGAGTAAAAATGACACGGGTCCAAACAGTGTTGGACGGTACAGGCCTCTAGCAGCGTCCTCCTACCTTCCAACCCCGCGAAAACTTGCACTCACCAAGGCAGTAGTCAACATCAATAACTCCCAAGATGAAATGTGTTTTCTATGGTCCGTACTAGCTCACATACACCCTCAACAAAAGCATAAAGACCGTGTTTCAAAATACCTCTTATTCAAAAACACAATAAATATGTCCGGTATCGAGTACCCTGTTTCTATAAATTCACTTTCTAAATTTGAAACACAGAATCCCAATATTTCTATAAACGTTTTCGGCTATGATATAGACGACAATATCAGAAACGAATCAAAAAATGAGGTTTATCCGTTAAGAATTACCCCCAATAAGGACAGATTACATCATGTTAATCTTTTACTTCTGTCCGATACAAATAGCCGAAAACATTACTGTCTTATCAGTAGCATTAATAAATTGTTATCATCCCTTACAAAACACAAAGAAAAATCATTTTACTGTGACTACTGCCTGCATCGTTTCTCCACAGAACATGGTCTGTCCGATCATCTCCCCTACTGCACACCTCACGGCGAGCAGAAAACCAAAATGCCTACAGAGGAGGAGAAGTTTATGTCATTTAAAAATTACGCGCACTGTCTTAAAGTACCCTTTACCGTCTACGCCGACTTCGAGTCTCTCATCACTCCGCTTCAATCGTGTTCACCTGGTAACAACGTCCCGACGACAGTGCACGAGTTAGGCGAATTCTACTCAATTGATAGCAACGGTGCCCGTCAGAAAATAACTTCTCCTCCTGTATCGTCCACATCATACGAAGCGATGCATATTCCGTCAGGTTTCTCCTATGCTATCGTGGATCATACATACAGACTCTGGAGAGAGGCTAAAGTTTATCGAGGTGAAAACGTTGTAGACACTTTCTTCTCGTGGTTGATGAAAGACGCCGAGGATATGATGAAGGTAGTACGACATAACGTGCAAATAATTATGTCCGATGATGACAATGTTGCATTCACTAACGCCACCGTTTGTCATTTGTGTGAGCGCCCTTTGACAGACGATGACAAGGTACGCAATCATTGTCATCTTACGGGGAAATTCTTGGGAGCAGCCCACAATAGCTGTAATCTAAGCTACAAGATGCCTCGTCATATCCCCGTCTTCTTTCACAACCTTCGTGGCTACGACTGTCACCATTTAATGCTGGGTTTAGGAAAATATAAGGACCAACACGTATCCTGCATTGCAACATCCAGTGAGCGTTACGTGTCGTTCTCCCTGGGTCCCTTGCGTTTCGTAGACTCCTTTCAATTTCTTAATCGCTCTCTGGACACACTCGTTACCAATCTGTCCACGTCCGGGAGCCAATTTCCTTTGCTCAGAGAGGAAATGCTTAGACGGGGTTTCGACGAACAGACCAATCTGCTCATACGCAAGGGAGTATACCCTTACGAGTACGTTGACAGCATTGATCGGTTCAACGAAACAAGTCTACCCGCTCGTGAACACTTTGATAACCGGTTGTTGGAATCGGCTATTTCGGACACAGATTACGAGCACGCCCAAAACGTGTGGAGTGCATTCAATCTGCGTACGTTTGGCGATTACCACGATTTGTATTTGTTGACAGACGTAATGCTGCTGGCCGATGTCTTTGAAAGTTTCCGAGACATGGCCTTACGCGATTACTGTTTGGACCCGTGTCATTTTTACTCGCTTCCCGGACTCGCTTGGAACGCGATGCTAAAAATGACAGGGGTCGAATTAGAGCTGTTAACAGAGATAAATCTGCATCTGTTCCTTGAGTCTGGGATCCGCGGAGGCTGCGCGATGATATCCAACCGTCACGCAGTCGCTAACAATCCTCTGATTCCAGATCAGTACGATGTATCGAAACCGACCTCCTTCATTCTGTATACAGACTGTAATAATTTATACGGTGCAGCCATGTCGCAACCGCTCCCTTACGCAGACTTCCGATGGCTCGATCGTAACGAAATCGAGTCCTTGGACGTACGTAATGTGAGTGATGATTCCGACATCGGGTACATCCTCGAAGTCGACCTACACTATCCTGATACCTTACACGACCTGCATTCCGACTACCCACTTGCACCTGTGCGCCAGCGCATAACACCCATAATATCCTTTCTCCCTTTTCCAAACGTTTACACGAGAGTATATACAGATCATCGTATAACGAATCAGGGTCATCCGTAGAGAAGTTGTTAACAACTTTGGAGGACAAACAAAATTACGTTCTCCATTATCGAAATTTGAAATTGTATTTAAGTCTTGGCTTAGAGCTGAAAGCGACTCATAGGGTGTTGTGTTTTAAGCAAAGCGCTTGGTTGAAACCGTTTATCGATTTCAACACCCGCAAGAGGCAAACAGCCGTCAACAGCTTTGAAAAAGACCTTTTCAAACTGATGAACAACGCCGTATACGGTAAGTCGCTGGAGAACGTACGGAAACATATAGACTTTGAACTAGTCTCGAATGAACGACGGCTTCAAAAACTAGTTTCCACACCTAGGCTAAAACGTATGATTCGTTATACGAACGATCTGGTGGGGCTCTCACTCCGTAAAAAATCCATTGTTCTTTCCCGTCCCGTGTATGTCGGCTTCACGGTGCTTGACGTTAGCAAAACGATAATGTACGACTTTCATTATCGTTATGCTGTCGCCAAGTACGGCCGCAACGTTAAATTATTAATGACAGATACAGACAGTCTGATGTATAGTATTCAAACATCAGACTTGTATGCAGACATGAAGAAGGACCTACACGTTTTTGACACATCGGATTACCCTACGTCTCATCCTTGTTATAGCCTTAAGAACAAAAAGGTTGTCGGCCTGTTCAAGGATGAAACGTGTGGTCGTCCTATTAGAGAATTCGTGGGTCTCCGTGCGAAATGTTATTCGTTCCTTGTGGCCCACGAAGATCCCACCCAAGAGTGTCAAAAACGTGTATGTAAAGGTGTGCCTCGAGTTGCAATTAAGAGGAGTCTGCGACACGATATGTATCGCAAGTGTCTCACTGATCATTGTCAGTTTTCTACCAGTGCGCTTTGTTTACGTAGCGATCATCATACGCTGTACACGATGCGTGTAAATAAGCAAGCGTTGTCACCGTATGATGATAAGCGTTATATATTAGACAATGGTCATGATACGCTTGCATACGGTCATTATCGGATACGACAACGCATCAACATGGAGAACGACGACGACGACACCTCCCCACCTACTAAAAAAATTCGTCTCCATGTATAGTAACCCCCCTCAACACTTGTTTCTTTCGTCAGTTGACGTCTCTCGGTGCTTCAGTCAGACGTCTGTAAACGTAAGTTCACATATTAATATCGCAACGATATTTGTATGTTTAAACATAATATATATATATACATATATAGAGTTTGTAATGTGTGTGGTTTCTTTGTCTTACAGTATTATGGATAACACTGCGGTTATAATCGACTTCCAGTGCTTTTTCGACGACAACGGAAAATATATTGTGAAGGAACTGTCAATCATGGACGTTCTGAGATTTGCTGGTAGACATTGGATTTTGACACCGCCTGCTACATCCGTTACGAATCCCAAATACGTTAGGACAAACCACTGGTTAACGTCAAATTATTATAGACTTAGATGGAGCGAAGGAGAGACACCATACGACAATCTTGTTTCATTGTTAACATCACATACACGTATATATAAATATGTGTTTGTGAAGGGTTTTGAGAAAAAACGTTTTTTGCAATCAAAGATAATACACAATAATATCATCAATCTCCATGACTTTGGTTGTCCTAAAAACATACCGTATATAATTCATGGAACAGAATGTCTTAGACATTTCAATTCTTCTCACCGTTGTGCCAACTATAAGGTGCATGCTATTCGGGAATGGATGATTCATGATTTTTGCTTTAAACAAACATTTTTAATGTAACAAATTTAGAAAGTAGGTCACCGCGAATGATGACATTTATATCTCTCTCTCATTCTGTTGTGGACATGTACATACATGCATAGCTGTAAGCAGTGACTATTTTCTTATGAAAATGGACTTTCCTAATGACATTGTTATATTTTTGGTGTCTCTAATTTCGTCTGTGGGACATGTTCATACATGCAAATGAAAGTGGGACACCGACGTTACCACCACCACTATCACATTGTACTGTCCTTTTGTGTCGAATATTCTGTCATTGTTTGGTTCTCTCTCGCTTGATACAGACGTGTTCACTAGTGTCTTCTAATAATGTCGTTTCTTGTAAAGTTTAATGCTGTAAGTGCTATCGAGTACAAACGATGTTCAGAATTGACAGTGAATAAAAAATATCCCATCATGGTCTTAACAAATGTGGACACAAAATATGGGAACTCTGTGCTTGCTACGTTGAAGGATGGCGACCGTCAGTATCGTGTCTATCTTCCCAAGAGGTATGCAGGTGTCTTCACGAATGAGGAGCTCAGACATATCAAACCTAAAGAACTACATTTAGTGTATCGAGGGACGAGAAATCAAACAACACAAGTAGAGATTGAGTCCTAACGTCGTAAGTAGCAATCGTGTTAACAAACAATTTATTGATGTGTGTGTGTGTGTGTGTGTGTGTGTGTGTGTGTGTGCGTGTGTGTAGTTTCAACTCTCTGTACTTAACACTTTAATAATTGAATTTGTATGTACATGATAAATGTATCATTGATTCTACAAGTTTCGTTGAATAATAGTTGGTTCGATTAGAAATTATTTGAAAGTACATTAACTTATGCGATAAATGTATCATTGATTCTAAGTAGTATTTACAAATTTCCAGTGAATAATATTTGGTTTGGTTAGAAATTATTTGAAAGTACATTAACTTATGAAAAATGACATATACTTGAAAAAGTTTACTTACTTAACGCATTTGATTCTTTCCACTAACTGTGTGTGTGTGTGCATGTGATAATTAAATATTATCGTATCAGTGATTCTAATATCGACTGTATTGTTATGTTACAGATAAACTTCCTTGTGAACTGTATCTACAGCCGTGAAATTATTATTTTAAAATCTTATAATGTCAAAAAATTATTATTAATATTTATTTTATATAACAATGTTTGTTTGTGATATATGTATATTTAATCAATGTAAAATGTATTTTGAATAATTGTATTATAACGGTTTGTAAACTATATTTTAAGTTTGTGTACAGTGCTGTAAATATATATTTAATCATTTAAAACAATATTATTATTAATATTTTATATATAACAATGTTTGTGATATATATATATTTAATCAATAATTGTATTATAGCGGTTTGTAAACTATATATTTTATGTTTGTGTACAGTGTTGTAAATATATATATTTAATTATTTAAAACAAATTCTGGTTTATTTTAATTTATTTCGTTATAAACCTTCGAATATGCATGCAATTATTTGTATAGTAATCAGAAATGTGTGAGAGAGACATTTTAATAATTTGCAGGTTGTATCTTACAATTACGAAAATTATTATACAATGTGTGTGTACACAAAACTTTTGAAAATACCTTATTTCAAGGAGATTTTTTTATGCGTAACACTTTACCACACACACACAGACTTGGCAGTATATTAATTTCTAAATCGTAGTCAATGACTGCCATGTGTCAAAAAAAGAACGCAACGAGGTAGGTGATAAATATATATTTCCTGGTGATTACATTTTAGTATCGCTACTTACAATAATCCATAAGTAGCACGACGCTTATGTAAAACTGATGACAACTGTGTCTAGAGACAAAGAGAGAGGAGGGGAGAGAGAGTTGATATCGAAGTCGTCGTCAACAATTTACTATAATATAGTTTGAATTTCCCACCGAAGAAAAATGTTGGCAGATCTGTTCTATGCACACACAATATTGCAGGATTGGTAACCCTGATCATATATTTTAATATACACTATAATACACACACATATCAAGTTTGAACCCATACATAGGTTGGTAAACCTGATCTTATAGATTTAATATACATTATAAGACACAACAAATTTGAACTCATGCAAGGTTGGTAACCCTAATCATATATTTAATATATACACTATAATGCATCAAGTCGGAACCCCCCACCATAGGTTGGTAAACCTGATCATATAGATTTAATATACATTATAACAAATTTGAACTCATGCAAAGTTGGTAACCCTGATCATATATTTAATATATACACTATAATGCATCAAGTGATAGAAAGTGAAAGTGATCTAAGCTCGCGAAAGGCGGCATATAAAAAAATAACGCGGATGCTGTGGTCCAGATACGCGAAAAATTCGCGGATCTTGACACAGATCAGCGAAAAAGTCGCGGATGCTGTGGTCCAGTAGAAAGTGAAAGTGATCTAGGCTCGCGAAAGGCTGCATATAAAAAATTATATTCGCGGAAATTAGAAATTGAAAGTGATTTAGGCTCGCGAAAGGCTGCATATAAAAAATTATATTCGCGGAAATTCGCGGATACTGCGGGTCCAGGGTGGTGGGGAGAGCGTGGGAAAAAATCTTGGACCGCGGGAACGGCAGCATCTCTTTGATCTTGTTTTTATCGTTTTTTATGTTTTTTAAGAAAGGCGGCATTCCTTTGTGGGTCAGGAACCCCATTTTCCCCCTACTAGTGGTATTTTTACGTGTGATTGTGGTGTATGTATTAGTATTTTGTGTATTTTCGATGTTGAGTGCTTTGAAAATTGTGTCTTGTTTTGTATTGATTTGTATTTGTTCGGGTATTTGTTTGTTTTGTGTTTATGTTTATACATTTGTAAATTTTCCCAAATGTTCATTATGGTCCCTTTGTGTGGTATGTGTTTTATTAGTATCATATTGGTTATGTCTGGGAATTCATGCCCCGTGGTTATTGCATGTGTGTATATTTGGATTTGTATATTTCTGGTTTTTTGTATGCATTTAGATGTTCAAAATAACGTTTTTTCAACTGTTTTTTTTTTTGTCCAATGTAACATTTATTGCAATCTTGGCATTCAGTTTTGTATATACCGTTAGCAGTTGTATTACCTTTGTTGTGTGGACTATTTAGTTTTTGTAAATTATTTTTATTAGTTTTTTAAGCTATTTTTATATCTGCGTTTTTAAATAATTTTGTTAGCTTTGTCATTTTATTATTTATGAATGAGAATGAGGCCCATTTTTTGTTGTTGTTTTATTTATGTGTTGTTCATTTTGATTAATTCTTAATTGTTCAGTTTTTATTTTATATTTGATTTCATTTTCTATTTTGTTTACAGTATTTTTATTGTATCCATTTTCATGAGCAATTTGGTATATTATATTACTTTCTTTGTCTGTTTCTTGTTTGTTTAGGGGAATTTTGTACATTCTGTTTAATAGCGAATAGAATGCTGCGATTTCATGTTGTGGTGGGTGGTCAGATGGTTAGGTATGACGACGTTGGTAGAAGTTAGTTTTCTATATATTGCATATTATATGTGGTTGTTGTTTCTTGTGATGGTTATGTCTAAATAGTTGATTATGTAATGTTTACTTTTTCTTCTGTGAATTGCATTTTTGGATGTATGTTATTGATTTATTTTCGTATATTCTCTGCATTTATGTTTTTCTAATTTGATACATATACCCCATCATCTAGATATCTTATCCATATGCCATTTGGATCAAATGATTTTATAATATTTTGTATTTTGGTGTCTATGTGTTGTAGGAATATTTCTGCTATTATGCTGGATAATGGGGATCCCATTCCTAAAACTTCTTCCTGTAGATAAATTTTGCTATTAAATTCAAAGTATCAATTTTGTTTTAATATTAGTTGAAGGCTGTTTTTTATTTCAGTTATATAATTTGTGTCCTCAATTTGTTCTTTAAGTTTGTTTATTATTATGTCTATTGTTTCATCTACTGGGATGTTTGTGATATCATATGATGTGAAAAATATGTTTTCATTTATATTTATTATTATTGGTTTGTCTATTAATTCATATGTGTTTATTATGTTATGATGATTATTTGTTAGATGGTTACTTTTTAATTTTTGTGCTACTATTTTTGCTATTTTGTATGTAGGTGCTTTTTTGATGTTGATTAATGGACTATTGGGTTGTTTAATTTGTGTATTTTGTAACGAGCAGAAAATTTTAAAATTTTTTAAATTTCACCTCGGCAGAGTACGTTCACACGAGGCAAGTGTCAACGACTTATGGTGGAGCAATAAATAAGGAGTAATGAGAAGGTGTCAGTGAAGCGTTGCTGACTTGACAATAGAAACGCATTAAGTTCAATCCAACTATAGAATTTGGTGGCGTAAGATGACACGGAAAGTTACGTCCAGAATTATTGCTCTCCGCAGCTGTAACAAAGTAAGTGAGGACATTCACACCCGTACCAAGAATTGTAGCAGATGTGGCCGTGTTACGTCAGTAGACGATAAGCGACAAAAACAAGTGATGCTCCATACTACAATGAAAAGGATACGCTGCACCTTAAGTAACAATACTGGAAGATAGGCTGACAAAAACTAAAGTCATGTTACACAGCTGGAGGTATCGTCTAATTGACAGACAAGAATTTACGAAGGGAAAGTTGGGGTGACTTCAACGACCAGCAGATGTTCGAAATTAGTAATAGCCAGAAAAAAGGGGTAAGAGCATAGAACAATACGCCAGGAAGACTGTAAGTACAGATAATGGGAATCTATAGAAACGCAGAGTTTACTCAGACAATAGGCTGATAGACAAGCTGTTTATAGCCGTAGTTTCTTCGAAGCGGGTCAACGATCGTCAAGCCAGAGAGCAGGGAGACCTAAGAACCTATCAGAGACCTTCAGCCAGCGAGAAATTTGATGGTGAGGGATGTTTCCATAGCAACTGAGACGAAGAACCTATCGGAAGAACTATGACGTAGGATTTCGACAGAGTGGGACAGTATTTTCCGAGAAAATCAAAAACTGACCAATCTCGAAAAGAAGTGGGCGTGAAGCGCGCCAGAGACAAAATTTTTAGTAGGGACGAATTAATAAAACTAGCTGTCCAGGAAGGCGGAGAGGCAGTCATACTCAATTTTTTAGTCAGTCATACTCAAATTTTAGACAGTGATATTCAATTTTCAGACAGACAGTCAACACTTAAATTTTGAATAGTTATACTAAAGTTTTTACAGTTAGAATTTTCAGACAGTTTACATTTCAATTATCAAGTAGTTTAACTACAAGTGCGAGAGACGGTATATTATAAACTTTCCATTGTTTACTCAAATCATTCGGAAGTTAGATAAATAACAAGGAACTTAAAATTTAATAATACATTCATATCGCGGTAGTGGAATTTTACCGGAGTGCGCAGTAACAGACTTAGTGAAATTTACACCAAGTGAACAATCAGACCGTTACACTAACAGACAGCATCACTTAACGATATACAAATTATTGGAACTTAATATTGTGTATCAGCAACATAATGAACACGAAACATTAAACAAACTAATCAATTATAGGATCGTTTGTTGAAGCAGCGACTAATGAAACTAGACATGTATATTGACTTTAAAACGAACTCACAGCAAACACAGTAAGATAGAACATTGATTGAACACTAAACTTCAATTACCCACACATATACAAACACCTACGCGAGTGGTCGGAAGAATAAAGTGATAAGTGGCAGTGATAAAACAACTTACTACGGAATGTATCTACGAGCCATCTCCATCACCAGAACGAGACTTCATCAACAACTAATGGATATTCACTAACCAAGTAACCACTATTATAATTACTTCTAATTAGTAACTTCTACTGACCTGGTTTCTTTCAAAGAATTCACACCTGAGAAATTTATTAAGAAAAGTAATGAGTAAATCTGATAAAGTATTTAATGAACGTATAAACAAAAGCTTATTTGGGATTTAATGAACGCATTAAATAAGTAGAATATTGAATTGTAACATCATTTGATTTATATATGTATGTATGTTTTCCTTTGTTTCAGCATATATTAAGATATATCTTTGTTTATTATGAATATTGTAGCGTGACAGATGTATGCATAATATTGAATGGCAATTGATCATTAGAATAATGAAGTTATAATATTTAAAGTTGGAAGAAAGCATTAAGTTTAATATAAATAGATTAATTCATAGCAACTGTGGAAAGAAATCATTATTATAAAGTAAATACAAGTTCAAGTAAAAGGAGTTACTAGTGATGAGTCATCCAAAACCAGTCTCATAACCAAAGGTTTTCAAGGTATAACCCAGGAAGGTAAAATAGTAAATAACAAAGCAGTACAGAATATGACCAAACCCACGACGAGGGAGAATAAATAGAAGAGAAACCCTAAAATAAGCCAAGATCAACCAATACAGGTGGTGTATTTCTGAATTAAAGAAGAAGATGGAGAAGATCCCAAGAAACCTGATGGCATCAAGAAGAAGATGGAGAAGATACCAGTCCCAGAAGGCAGGAGAAAAGAAGACTGAAGAAAGAAGAAGAGGGCAGCATCCTGAAGAAGATGTCATGCTCTTATAAAAGACACCCAAATCCCTATATCCCCAAAATAAATATCTAAAAATAAAAGTATAACGAAATAAAAACCACATGTATATAAATTTAAGAGAGAGGAGTGTATAAAGTAAAAGTTTCCTGTGAACTAAGATGAAACAATAATATAGTACCCATGGAACAAATCTCCATTGAAAAAACGCTAACCAATTTATTATGTTAATAAGACTATACGACCCTTTAGCATTAACATAATATATAAGTGCAAAGTGAACCAGTGATAGTTTTGGGTATTATAAAAAATGAACCTTGTGTTTCATTCTTGGCAATCACAAACATTGGATGCAATGAAATATGCATTTTTCAATGACTTAAAATACGTACTGTGACAATATGTTGTACATAAGACATGAATCTGTTTAAAATAACATTTTGTTTTACATGAAAAAAGGAAAACAGAGTTCATAATACCTTTTGAACAATTAATACTATTTATTTGTTAATGACAGGGTACAATTCCCCAAAGACAATGTAAAAGACAGTATAAAAACTGTAGAATCCTACTTATAATAATAGTTAGAAATAAGAATATAAATATAAGGTTTTTATGTATATAGTAAAAGATTGTTTAAAAATGTTTTAGATATAAGGCCATTTGTTTGGATCTGATACAACTAACATCAGAACTATAAAAATAGTTACTACTTGTAAATAATAGAGAGTAATTAAGATGTTAGTTAGTAAAAAACCTTTTTTGTAAGCCATATTTCCATGTTTAGAAATAAGGATTGTGTTGCAAAATGTCTGACTTGAAGACAACCATTTATTTAAAAAAAAAAATATTCTTTATTTGTTTTAACTATTGTTTGTATTGTAACCAATACTAATTGTTTTTGTGTAATTTAAAAACATGTTTAATTTATAATACTATTTGTAAAAGTCAGAGAGGGTATCACACATCATATATTGTTTGTAAATTGTTTTGTAAGAAAAATTGTTTAAAAATCATAGGCCAAAAGAATGGAAACCAAACTTCATCAAAACAGAGAAATTGCTCAATTAAATGCAAATAAACAAAAGGGGTTTAGACAAAATAAACTTGAGATCATGCCATATAATTGCACATACCATTTAGAGAGATTTTAATAAATTATATTCAGAATTATGAATAAAAATAAAAATGACTAAACTTAGAAATTTAGACATGGGAGTCATATATTTCAGAATAATGTTTCAGAATACAACTAATTCAATTAATTACCAGAAAATAAGGGAATAGGAACCTTTTAATACAATATAGAATTATTAATATTAAATATAACTGATAAAATGGCTGAATTTATATAATGACAGGAAGTAAATTTTAATGTTTTGACTTCCAAACAGTTTGTATACCAAACTGAAAGTAAAATTACTATTTTTTGGACAGAAAACACTATAAAATGGCATTATTTAATCTGAAAATAACCAGAATGAACTGAAAGATTAATTTAAATCAAATCTAGTGAATAAAATTGACAAATAACCAAAGTTTAGGCATTCATATAGTGAAATAGTAAAATGTACACAGGATGTGAAAATATTTTTGAACAATGTTAAGGATAATATTATATGGGCTAAGAGTTTAATTGAAACTGAAGGAAACAGTTAGTTAATTATTGGTAGTTGAACGGTTAACATGACATACGTTTGATAACGTGGATAACCTAACCTATAATCGTCATACAAAGCGAGTGTATAGTGAGTTATTGTGAAATCGCGAGTGACTTGTAAAATACTTCTGAAACTATCATATTATAACAGAAACGATCAAGTAACACTCCATAACACAGAACAATATAAATCTACTCCGAAAAACACCATAAAACACTAGAAAACTGTATAATACAGTAAACCAAATTAGTGACGGAATCGGAGAAAGTGTTTGACTTATAATTACACAGACATACTAAATACAACCCAGAATCACTACACCAGTCACTACACAACATATAACAAGAGATTTGCAGACACAAGAACAGGAATATTGCGTCAAAATACATTATTTGGAATGCAGCAGGAACGAGCAACATTTTGATCAACTTGACGGCGGCCATTTGCTTTGACGATCTCAGTGCCTTCTTCTTTGTTCAGCACAGCTGTTTGGTGAAAACAATTATTATATTTACAATTTATTATTCAATGTCTGTGTTTATTAATAACTATTAATTTGATTGTAACGTTATACTTTTTAAATATTAGCCCGATCTCTCTGACTTTGGTAATAACTGGCTGTTTAAAGAACCCTATTTAATTTTTATATCATATACTTGTAACTTTTTTCGATATCCTGAGAATCGATACTAATCGATAAGAGTCAATATTGCTATTACTTAATAAAATATTAATACTTTTCAATACTTAATAGTTCTTTATTTCTTCAATAATACTAATTACCAATAATATAATTCTAATAGATAATCTACAAGAACTTTACCACCCGTAAGTGAAGATAACCTAAAAAATAAAAAGGTAAACAAGTATCGATTGGTTTACAGACAGTCTTATGAGTGGTGATAGCTTATTTAAAATATACTAAAACTTTAATAAAAATTTTCAGAAGAGCATTACACTGTTTAAAACTTCACAGCCCTATATTAATTAATTGATCCTAATTAATTAATTAATAAAATTAAAATAATTTTTTTTAATTATTTTTTTTTATAAACATAATTTTTTTTTAAATTTCCTTCAAAACAATAAATTTTGTTTTGAAACTTTCGGCGAAGCCGAACATATATATTCCTTCATCAACTTTACGCTACTCGACCAGTCTTGCTACCATTGGGACTGGACCAGCTGGGAAACTTAAGGAAGTGTTTCAGGCCAGTAAGACGTCGAGAGCTACACCAAATACACACCAATATCATCAACACACACATCAATCAAATTTAATTATTTTATTACAAATTGGCGCACAACTTTAGGGGCTTTAATTAGCGATTGGAAGGCCAATACATTCTGCCCAATCACTAGTTGGAGCTAGGCAACAGCTACAAAGCCAGAGAATTTCAAGGGAAAATGCAACGACGTGCGACATCTAAGAAACGGGCGGTGGAGGCCGAAAAAGAAGTCGATATGGACAACAAAGAGGCAACGCCAGTAGAGTTGGAAGAGGTATTACAATCGGTGTTGTCCAAACAAACAGAGCAACCAGAGGAACAACCGGAGATACCCACACAGACAGGGGAAGTCAATGTCCGGAAAGAACAATTAGAAAAACCCGCACAATTAGAGGACATGACAAACCAAGAAATGTTCAGGCGGATGATGCAGGCAATGAATGAGAATAATAAGAACCTAGAATCCAAAATGGAAGAAAATAATAAGAAAATGGAATCCACAAGTAAGGAATTGAAGGAAGACTTGAGTAAGAAAATGGGGAGTGATAACCAGTCCTTGAAAGAAGATTTAGGAAATAAGGTCGAAACAACAAATAAGAAGCTGGAAGAGAAGATGGAAGAAAACAGCAAGAAGATGGAAGAGAAGATAGAAGAATTGAAGAAGGATAATCAATCCACAAAAGAAGAGTTGACTGGGATGAACAAGAACATGGAAAATTTGAAGGAAGATAACAAGAAGATGGAAGAAGAGATGGGGAAGAAGTTAGAAAAATTGAAGGAAGACAACCAAGCGTTTAAGGAAGAATTCAAGTTAACTAAAGAAGAATTGATTAATAAAATTGAGAACACCAATCAGAAAATCGATGAAACCAGGAAGAAGATAGAGAAGAACAACCGACAATTGAAGGAAGAGTTGAAAGAAGATAACAAGAAGTTGGAAGAGAAGATGGGGGAGAAGTTGGAAGAATTGAGAGAGGACAATCAAATTCTAAGAGAAGAGTTAAGGGAGGTAAATCAGGAGAATTTGGACAAACTGGACGAAAGAATGGAATTGTTGCGAGAAGAACTGAATAAGGAGATCAAGGTTAACAAAAAAGCGATGGATAAGAAGATGGAAGAAGAAAATATAATGGTCAATCGACAGATTCGGGAGATTGATGGAAAGTGCAACCAGACCGAAAAGGAGGTGAATGAGTTTAAAGAAGTGGTGAACATCAAGTTCACAAATATTGAAGAACATAGTCGTAGGAAGGTAGAAGAACAGAGAAAGGAAAATCAAGAAGAATTCGGAAAAGTACGCGACCAAGTCACAGAGCGATGTAATGATACACAAGAGACCATGGCCAATATCACCGGTCAGGTGCGACAAAGCCGAGAGGAGATGGAAGCAATAAGAAACAGACCGACTCATTTCACCGGATTGCCCGTCAACGAAAGCCGAGAGTGGCTTAACTTCCGGCAATACAAACGCAAGCCGATGGAGTTCCTGGCTAGGGTAGAAGAATATTTGACCAAGCATAAAATTACCCAATGGAGCCATAGCAGGGAGATATTCGACGAGTCTTTCCGAGACATAACAGATAATTGGTGGATGGCCAACCGGAGTGAAATTTCCGACTACCAACAGTTCCGGAAAATGTTTAAAACAAAATACTGGTCTGAGACCACCCAGAACTTGATACGTGACAATATTTGTAATGGAAGATACAGGTCACAATTAGGTAGCAGTATGACGGCATATTTCTTGGGGAAGGTGTGTATGGCAAAACACCTTGAGCCAGCAATCCCAGAAGAATGTTTAGTGAATAAGATATCTTATCACAATGATGAGGACATTATCAGGGCCCGGAGAGGTAGCCGGATCAAGACGATCCATGGAATGACCGAGTTACTAGAGGGATACGAGAACGAGGAGTATTATCGGCAGAGCAGGAAGAGAAATGAGAGACCAGAAGCAAGGCCGACTACCTACCCCAATAACGGCAATAACCATACAAATAACCGGAACCAGCCCAGTAATTACGACAGCCCTAACAACCAGCCGCGTAATAACCAATTTAACGGAAATCTCAACGGCGTGAGGAATAACAACCCCTACCCAAATAATAGAAACCACTTTTATCAACAAAATAATAATGTTCCATACAGTCAGAGAAATCCATATCCCAACAATAATGGTGACAGACCTTACCCACCTAACCGAAATTACTATAATAATAATATTAGTAATAATAATAATAGCAATAGTAATAACCGAGTGTCGCGCCCTAGGGTAAATTTTATAAGAGCAGAAGATCGCGGACCCAGGAGATATTATCAACCGAGGAGGAGCAGATTCCACGGCGCCGACCGAAGATGGAGGAGTGCGGAACGAGACGGCCCAAGACATGAAGAGGGAAGACGAAGTACCAGCCTGGAAGATCTTGGCAGACAACCGAACAGGGCGTTAAACATCAACCAGGGTACAGAACGTCAGGAGACAAACCAGAGTTTCCCGAACGATGCCTCGGTCAATAATAACTCAAACAATGAACAAAATACTTTAAACGAGAGGAGACAGTAATCAACAACGATGACCCGTTACTGCTTATACTTCCTGGGTTAGAAAAGGATGATTTGCAACAAGCAAACAATGATAAAAACTTCACTATTATCAGTAATCATTATTTGAAAGACATACGAACTGAACTTTTGGAAGAGAACGAGAAGAGTCTCAGCAACAGTAATAATGAGATAATTTATATAACAGCGGAGGTGGAAGGAGTTCCCGCTAAAATAATGATAGACACAGGAGCTAATGTTTCAATAATAAACTCCAATGAGTTGGAGAGAATCCAGAATAAATGTGGAAAAACCTAACATTTGAAGGAGTAAGAGGAGCTAACCATCAAAGAGCGACATTTAGAAGAGAAGGCATTTATAAGGAAAGAAAAAGAGAAGATCAACTTACAAAAGTATAAATAATATGGGCCAGTGTAGAGTACAATATAACCCCATATGTTGTGGTAAATGATAAGCATAACAATACATATGAGTTGAAGGAAATCGTTTCAGGAAAAATCAAAGGAGTGTACAATCAAGCTTCTATGAAGAAATATTATGAAGAATGAGTTGTGAGATTTAGAATTTTGAATTTATTTAATTTTTTTTAAAAATTCAAAAATAATGTAAGTACATCTTACAACCTAATATTTTGAGAAGAACATTTTGGAGAATTATAAGAAGAAGGAATTTAGAATTTATATTTTGAAAAAATTAAAAAATAAGTAAGAACAACTTACAACCTAATAATTTTGGAACAAACTTTATGAAAGAAAAAGAAAGACTTTTGAATTCAAATATAATTATGAAAATTTAAAACTGAGTAAGTACATCTTACTACCACTGAATTATGAGAAAAACATTATGGAAGAAAGAGAAAGAGAGAGAATTTTGAACTTAATTATACAAAAAAATTTAAAAATAAAGTAAAACCAACTTACTATAACTAAGTTTATGAGAAAAACTTTATGGTAAAAATTAAGAAGAATTTGATTTTGGAGAAATACCAAAACATTCAGAAATAATAGTAAGATAACAGTACTATAAACAATTCTGAATGAAACAATTCTGGGAATAAATGAATTAAACAGAATTTGAATGTTGATAGAACGTCAGAACTTTGAGACAAGATAAGATCAACATATTACAAGGATTTATGAGAAATATTTTTCAATTAATTAAAAAGAATAGTTTGAATTTTACATTAAAACTAACCAAGTTCCAAAAAATAATTATGTGTCAATTATAATTGAATTGAGAAGAAAATAAAGTGATTAATTCAGAAAAGAGAATTAATTTTAATCCAGAACAAATGCTAGACATTCACAATAGCATTTGAAGGAGTAGAGAAGAATAACAAAAAAGAGTGTAATATGCCAGAGAAGAAAAAAAATTTGGAAGCAAAGAGACTAATTACCTATGAAACGATAATGAAAACAGTTAATTAAGAGCAAAGAAGAACAATTCATACCAAACATATGGAGAAGATGATTTTGAACCAATGATAATAATAAGACCTATATGAAATGCAAAGAGAAGAAATTCCACATGAAATATAATATAAATGAATTAATGCTAATGAATGCGAAGGCGGATTAATAACTTTCTAAGAGAAAGGAAAGAACCAAAATGTTTAAATAAAATGATCAATATAACAACCTGTATATCTAATGTAAAGATACAATGTTAAAAAATCAAATATAATATATTAAGACTATTCAAATAATGAATACGAAAGACTATTTATAAAGACCATGCTAATACTATGAATAACCAGAAGAAAGTATAAAGAGAATTCAGATGAAGAAGAAAGAGAGTTACACTGTAAACAGTAACCAGAATTATTAAAAGAAAGGTTTTCAACCATAATTAAATTAAATATATCAGACAAGTTAAGAGTTTTGGAAAAATATATATGTAATGAGTATAATAATGATTATGAAGATTTATTAAGATAGAAAATGTGAGATAATCTGAGAGACTACGAAGTGGAGAATCCAAAGATATTTTTATTAGTCGAAAATGAGACTACTTTTTATTTATTTATTCGATGACTGACTGAAGATAATTCCAGCAGCATTATGTTTTTTGAGCAGGGATGGATATGCCCCTGTACTCAATTTATAGAAGTGGTGTATGGCCAGCAGAGAAGTAGCGTACAGTGCCCCTCTGATCTGCCCCAGCCCACGTGATAGGGAATGTTAGGGAATTAATATCCCAAGGATACAACACGAAGTTGATATAGAAAGAAAATGTATTACAATTATAATATATCTCAGAAGACACTAACTATCCGAAAAGGATCAGTAGTAAGACAAGTAACCATATATATAAAATTAATAAAACTCTAATTATAAAAAAGTCGATATAAAGATGGAGAAGAAAATGAATTATAAGAAATGATGAAATTATCATAAGAAATTATTTCATCCATAAACATGTCTGAAATAATTACTTCTGGAGGGGAGCAATCTGTAGCGTGACAGGTGTATGCATAATATTGAATGGCAATTGATCATTAGAATAATGAAGTTATAATATTTAAAGTTGGAAGAAAGCATTAAGTTTAATATAAATAGATTAATTCATAGCAACTGTGGAAAGAAATCATTATTATAAAGTAAATACAAGTTCAAGTAAAAGGAGTTACTAGTGATGAGTCATCCAAAACCAGTCTCATAACCAAAGGTTTTCAAGGTATAACCCAGGAAGGTAAAATAGTAAATAACAAAGCAGTACAGAATATGACCAAACCCACGACGAGGGAGAATAAATAGAAGAGAAACCCTAAAATAAGCCAAGGTCAACCAATACAGGTGGTGTATTTCTGAATTAAAGAAGAAGATGGAGAAGATCCCAAGAAACCTGATGGCATCAAGAAGAAGATGGAGAAGATACCAGTCCCAGAAGGCAGGAGAAAAGAAGACTGAAGAAAGAAGAAGAGGGCAGCATCCTGAAGAAGATGTCATGCTCTTATAAAAGACACCCAAATCCCTATATCCCCAAAATAAATATCTAAAAATAAAAGTATAACGAAATAAAAACCACATGTATATAAATTTAAGAGAGAGGAGTGTATAAAGTAAAAGTTTCCTGTGAACTAAGATGAAACAATAATATAGTACCCATGGAACAAATCTCCATTGAAAAAACGCTAACCAATTTATTATGTTAATAAGACTATACGACCATTTAGCATTAACATAATATATAAGTGCAAAGTGAACCAGTGATAGTTTTGGGTATTATAAAAAATGAACCTTGTGTTTCATTCTTGGCAATCACAAACATTGGATGCAATGAAATATGCATTTTTCAATGACTTAAAATATGTACTGTGACAATATGTTGTACATAAGACATGAATCTGTTTAAAATAACATTTTGTTTTACATGAAAAAAGGAAAACAGAGTTCATAATACCTTTTGAACAATTAATACTATTTATTTGTTAATGACAGGGTACAATTCCCCAAAGACAATGTAAAAGACAGTATAAAAACTGTAGAATCCTACTTATAATAATAGTTAGAAATAAGAATATAAATATAAGGTTTTTATGTATATAGTAAAAGAATGTTTAAAAATGTTTTAGATATAAGGCCATTTGTTTGGATCTGATACAACTAACATCAGAACTATAAAAATAGTTACTACTTGTAAATAATAGAGAGTAATTAAGATGTTAGTTAGTAAAAAACCTTTTTTGTAAGCCATATTTCCATGTTTAGAAATAAGGATTGTGTTGCAAAATGTCTGACTTGAAGACAACCATTTATTTAAAAAAAAAAATATTCTTTATTTGTTTTAACTATTGTTTGTATTGTAACCAATACTAATTGTTTTTGTGTAATTTAAAAACATGTTTAATTTATAATACTATTTGTAAAAGTCAGAGAGGGTATCACACATCATATATTGTTTGTAAATTGTTTTGTAAGAAAAATTGTTTAAAAATCATAGGCCAAAAGAATGGAAACCAAACTTCATCAAAACAGAGAAATTGCTCAATTAAATGCAAATAAATAAAAGGGGTTTAGACAAAATAAACTTGAGATCATGCCATATAATTGCACATACCATTTAGAGAGATTTTAATAAATTATATTCAGAATTATGAATAAAAATAAAAATGACTAAACTTAGAAATTTAGACATGGGAGTCATATATTTCAGAATAATGTTTCAGAATACAACTAATTCAATTAATTACCAGAAAATAAGGGAATAGGAACCTTTTAATACAATATAGAATTATTAATATTAAATATAACTAATAAAATGGCTGAATTTATATAATGACAGGAAGTAAATTTTAATGTTTTGACTTCCAAACAGTTTGTATACCAAACTGAAAGTAAAATTACTATTTTTTGGACAGAAAACACTATAAAATGGCATTATTTAATCTGAAAATAACCAGAATGAACTGAAAGATTAATTTAAATCAAATCTAGTGAATAAAATTGACAAATAACCAAAGTTTAGGCATTCATATAGTGAAATAGTAAAATGTACACAGGATGTGAAAATATTTTTGAACAATGTTAAGGATAATATTATATGGGCTAAGAGTTTAATTGAAACTGAAGGAAACAGTTAGTTAATTATTGGTAGTTGAACGGTTAACATGACATACGTTTGATAACGTGGATAACCTAACCTATAATCGTCATACAAAGCGAGTGTATAGTGAGTTATTGTGAAATCGCGAGTGACTTGTAAAATACTTCTGAAACTATCATATTATAACAGAAACGATCAAGTAACACTCCATAACACAGAACAATATAAATCTACTCCGAAAAACACCATAAAACACTAGAAAACTGTGTAATACATTAAACCAAATTAGTGACGGAATCGGAGAAAGTGTTTGACTTATAATTACACAGACATACTAAATACAACCCAGAATCACTACACCAGTCACTACACAACATATAACAAGAGATTTGCAGACACAAGAACAGGAATATTGCGTCAAAATACATTATTTGGAATGCAGCAGGAACGAGCAACATTTTGATCAACTTGACGGCGGCCATTTGCTTTGACGATCTCAGTGCCTTCTTCTTTGTTCAGCACAGCTGTTTGGTGAACACAATTATTATATTTACAATTTATTATTCAATGTCTGTGTTTATTAATAACTATTAATTTGATTGTAACGTTATACTTTTTAAATATTAGCCCGATCTCTCTGACTTTGGTAATAACTGGCTGTTTAAAGAACCCTATTTAATTTTTATATCATATACTTGTAACTTTTTTCGATATCCTGAGAATCGATACTAATCGATAAGAGTCAATATTGCTATTACTTAATAAAATATTAATACTTTTCAATACTTAATAGTTCTTTATTTCTTCAATAATACTAATTACCAATAATATAATTCTAATAGATAATCTACAAGAACTTTACCACCCGTAAGTGAAGATAACCTAAAAAATAAAAAGGTAAACAAGTATCGATTGGTTTACAGACAGTCTTATGAGTGGTGATAGCTTATTTAAAATATACTAAAACTTTAATAAAAATTTTCAGAAGAGCATTACACTGTTTAAAACTTCACAGCCCTATATTAATTAATTGATCCTAATTAATTAATTAATAAAATTAAAATAATTTTTTTTAATTATTTTTTTATAAACATAATTTTTTTTTAAATTTCCTTCAAAACAATAAATTTTGTTTTGAAACTTTCGGCGAAGCCGAACATATATATTCCTTCATCAACTTTACGCTACTCGACCAGTCTTGCTACCATTGGGACTGGACCAGCTGGGAAACTTAAGGAAGTGTTTCAGGCCAGTAAGACGTCGAGAGCCACACCAAATACACACCAATATCATCAACACACACATCAATCAAATTTAATTATTTTATTACAATATGTATGTATTTCAGGTACAGCGACGTAACCTATGTACTATTATAATATGTCATAAATGATAATTAAACTAGTATTTTAGTTAATCAGAAACATGCGTTCATTATTACCAATGCAACCCAAATATTAACCTAAAGTTTGAAAGAATGCAAATAGATTTTAAGAGTTTCTTATGTTCAATTAAATAAATGATATCACGTATGTGTTGATGAGCATAGATAGTTAGAATCATCTTTAAGTTTAAATTATACACATACATGTCAGAGATTGATAATTTTATATATTTAATAATTAATTTATTGTGCTATCAATACGCATATAAAATGAAAGTTATAAAAGGTTGCCCAACGCGTGGCATAATAGATTTATAACCCATTTAAATTAATGTTGTAAAATGGCGTCCAACTTAAGGGCTAGATCCATTTGAGAAATTATTAAATTTACATATTAAATAATTAACCCATTTAAAAATTCATGTTATAATTTTTATTAGGCTATTCATTTTAGGTGGTTCTGGATTATATATATATATATATATATATATGTCAGTATTTTTATTGTTGAAAATGTTTTTATTAGTTTTATTGTTTGTTTAAGATATTTTTCTGTTGGGTGTTATTGCAGATATTTTTTTGTTGCATTTATTTTTGTATATGAAGTCTTCGGTTTTTCTGATATAATCTACTTTGTCAATGATTACTGTTGCTTGACTTTTGTCTGCTTTAGTTAATATTAAATTATTGTTCTTTACTTTATTTTTAATTTCTTTTATGGTTTTATTGTCCTTTTTTTGTTTATATTTGTTTTTTATTTCACTAGGGATTATTTTTTTAATTATGTGTGTTGCTTCTGTTCGTTTTTCTTCTTGTATATTGTTTTCTATTTGGTTAATGGCAAATTCTGTTTCTACTATTATATTTTCTAAGTGTTTGTTGTGTATTGAGTTAGGTTAGTTTTTGACATATTGTTTAAATATTCTGTTCCTTTTTTGCTAAATTCTGTATTGCTTAGGTTAATAGTTCGAGGGTAAAATGTATGTTTATTTTTGTTTTTTTTTGTTCTTGATTTTCGTTTTGTTGTTTTAATGTGTTGAATTTTTTGTCGATTGTAATAGCCTTTTTGTTTTTTCAAATTTTATTTTTTTTTCTATGTTATTGTATTTATTATTCCTTGTAATTGGATGTAATAAACTTGTTAGCTCTAAGTGCAGTTTATATATGTCTAGTGTTATGCTATTTTTCTTACTGTATAATTGATTAATTTCATTTTGTATCCATAACCTTTGTGCTTGTATTATTGTTTTTTGTTTAGTCATGTTTTTGTTGTTTGTGTTTATGTTAATGTATTTAGGTGTTACTTTATGTTTTTAGCATTATCTATTGAAGTATATATTCATGTTTGTGTTCATTAGTTGTTTTATCGTGTTTGAATTTATTTATTAACTTGGTAATGTGGTTATCTGGAGTTGTGGTTATGTTGTTTGTGTACATGTTAATGTATATTTGTGTGATAGATAATTTGTTATATCGTATATGATTGTTGCTTTCACTTATTATTGATGTCCACTTCAATGATTGAACTGATTTATTTTCTAATGTGTTAAAACTTACAAGTATATGCAATATATCTGGCATATGCAATACATACGGTAGATGAGATACTGTAAGCTATAAGAAATATTAAAATAATGAAAGTAATTTGCGAAAGTCAGTGCATCCCTAACGTATTGTATAGAGATCAGTTAGCAACAACTTATAAGAGAGGAAACATATAGAAGGCAGCGAATACTGGAAAGAAAAATGTAAGGTATTACTGTAACTTCAGAAGATCCTCAGGAGGTCATTTGTTAGTTCATAACAACAAATCAGCAAAATTCAGATAAATTGGTTTCAAATTTATAAACAATAAATCTGAAAAGTATACGACATAATACACATAATATTTCATAACTTCATTAGATTACGTTAACCTTCTTTAATAACTACTTTAATACTATTTATTTGACAGTCAGATCCCTGAAATACCTTTTACATAACTGTGTATGTTAATGTTATTTTTAGTCGTAACTCTCTGAATTACCTTTAAAATTGATAATTTACTGTTCAAGTTTACGATCAAATCTTTTATAGGTTGAAGTTATTTTATTTTTACTTGCCAAATTAGAACTACTTACTTTCTGGTAGAACTAATTAAGCTACCGTTATATTTGGTGATTAATATGTGAAAGCATTGTGCGTAAAAGAACTTTGAAAACCTCAATCTCCACGTTTTTTATTCAAACCACCACATTATAGATTTTATTTTTCAATGTTAAGGCTTTAGTTTTTTGCCCCAAAGACATTTTCTGTCGTTTGTCAGCTTTTCCTTTATGTTCTCTGTATGCTTCTCGTCACTTCCTTCTTTCTTCTAAAGTTCATCCTGTTTGATTTGTTTGCCATTTTGTCCCTTCTATCACAAAATCCTGCCTTCCGCTTCTTGTTTATTCAATTTTAATTTAATTTGCCATTTCTTTCCTTATATTAGTCCTAGCTTACGTTTCTTCTCTTGTCCTTTCCCTTCGTCTTGCAGAGTAAACGGAAAAACTAGTGGCACTGAATGTAATCGGGATCCATTTTAGCGGCTAGAAAATTTTCAGTAAACATTCTTGCTTTACTATTGTTCTAAACCTTTCACGGCCGGTGTCAGTTGCATTAACAGTATGTACCGGGCTGTTTGGCCGTGGTCCATGGTTTGAAGACAAACCAAACATTTTGACAGCAACACTGGCTGCCATCATCAGTGGAATGGGTTGATAACCGTCAAGCCCACATACTTTTAATCCATACCGTACGTCAGTTTTTCCGTTTGCATCGCTATAAGCTTTATTTATATCAATATCGTAGAATACCAGAGTTAGCGAAACAAAGTAAGCAACTCTATTAAAACTTGTATTAAAATTACATTAAATTCGACAATTATTCCTTACAAACAGATTAATAAATAGATTATACAACCTATTTGTACAAATGATAATGAATAAAGTCCAAAGAGATAATACAAATTATGACTGGAAACATAAAGAGCTTTTTAATATTCTCGCCGTACAGTAATGCAGTTCCTATAGTCACTCATACACAATAGTTACTTCGACATACACAAAACCGTCTCCTTCCTGTTTAAATTGATGGAAGTAAAAATCACTGATAACACATCAAAATAATCTCTGCGTTAATACAAATATCCAGACATTCGTAGAACGTAGAACGTAGACCGTATGAAACCTATTGTGTAGTAAATATTCACGCTACTAGGTAGAAGCAATACAACCTTATAAGTAAGGTTTATAGCTTTAATTGTTTTTAGTAATGCTAGATATACACTTAAGTTATCTAAAAAACGTAGGTAAAATCTATTTCCGTAAATCCTTTGGTTTAGCTTAAAATAATTACATGGATTAAAATATGGTAAATGGCATTAAGAAAATTTAAGATATTAGTATATCAATCTCTAATTTAAATACAACGTGCCGTGCAAATTGTTGTATAAATAAGGTAAAACGTTATTAATAAACTTGGAAAAGGAGTTTCAAATGTGTTGGAAATTAGCTCCTGCAGCTTTTTGAATGTGAAATATACCTCATTAACGCAACTCTATTTCTACCATAAGTTACTACGTAATTAAATTGCTAGCAAGTAGTTAGTGCGTCTGGGAGGAAAGTTTTAATGACATGCGTTCATAATTTGAAGTGAACAACAAATTTCTACCAGCTTGTTGTTCCTCAGCTACTGGTTGAAAAGAGCCATTATTACGTTGTTAGCAACAGGTGCACAAAATGTTTGGTATTTCCAGGTTTTAACAACATGACAAGTCGTAATTTACATCAAAATTAGTAAAACAATCACTAACATTCCTTTCCAACATCTTTAATGCTCTCAAGCTGTAGTATACAATTAAGTACAGATTTCTCGAATCTACCCTCAAAAATTATCTCCAGTGATGTCCTTTTAATCATGTATTGTTGAGTCTTCTTTTAAAATGAAGAAATGCCGATGTGTTTATGAAAATCGTTAGAAATGCCTTCTGTGTTTCAAAAATGCCGATATGTAATTGCAGGTTTAGTGGATACAGACTTCTATTGGACAGACGCGTCAAAACGAAATCACCACATCATACTTATAACCAATATGTAAGTTATTCATTACATTAAACAGTCGCAGCTGAAATCAAAAAATTTGCATTATTAACATAATATAGAGGTATATGTATGTATGTATGTATAAATGTATATTGTAATGTAAAATTACAAGTATATAGTATAATATAAAGAGTATAAAGAACTGGATGTTCTTTGTTCTTCGTGGTCTTATTATGTCAAGCCTCACGTTGGGTTTGTCAATTTGTTAAAGAACAAGTTATACCAGTTTGTATTCGATATATTTTGGTGTGTTCGTGTGAGTGTAGACACGCAGTGGTATCTACGATAATGTTGTTTATTAAAAGATGTAATCGTAATCGTTAAGGTTATTGGTGTTATTGTATTGTTTTTAATGGGTACGTAATAATAGTTCACTCCTTTTATTTTAAAATGGTTCGCGCACTTTGTTGTGTACCTCTCTCACTTACCACACTTGAGTACTTCAATCCTGTTCTGTGACGTTTCTTCTGAAATACATGCACTTCAAATACAAGTAAATATTCGGATTGAATATTTAATACATTATCACACACAATAGTAAATGAAGCAAAATCTGATGAATATTCTGAATTATGCTAAATCTTTTTAAATTCTTCCGCCACCTGTATCAGAACTGATTAAAAAATAAATGAATTTATTTTTAATAGAAATGATACTCCTTTTACTGGTAATAAAATTGGAGGTTTATTAACAATTTAATAAATAATAAAATCTTTGACAATTAAAAAGCAATAATTAACAACCTTTCAATTACTGATTACAATAAAAAATTCAAATAAGACTCTGTCTAATTCTCAAGGCTGGTAGACCTGTTATTAGTACAATAATTTAACTTCAATAGGTTATGTTGTTTTGATTCAGTGAATTACCATATTTCGTTAGGTCCTTTTAGGTAACATGATACCAGGCACAAGATGTAATACAAATAACGATATAAAATTAACAATAATGAATAATAAGCGAACAAATATAAAAAATTAAAAATTGGTACCATATGTCTGGTATTTATGAAACTATCGTACGCGGGCATGCGCACGCATCTCTAATACTAGTGTGCAATTATCAAGCTGTATGACTTGTACAGTATTTAAAAATGTATTACTTTCGTTTAATAATTTGTTTTAAAAATCATCTATTCACAAGAGAAAAATTTCTCAAAAAACTCTTGTTAATAATTCTGTCTGATTTGGATGTTACTTGAGAACAGATCGGTAATATTGAAATTATCAAGTTACCGTAACGATTCTGAGGTTAGTTATAACCGGTGTTGTTACAATGGATAAGTATTTCTTAACAGTTATTATTTCTTAAACTATACATATAAACATGTCATTCGTAATACTTTAATATACGATTATCAGAATTACATTTATTTATACTGTATTAAAATTAATAAAGTATATTTCAAAACATCGAAAAAATCAAGAAAAATAGGTTTAGTCAAATGAGTGACTAAATATTCTTGTATTCATTAATAATTATTTCAAACATGATATTTTAAATTATTATAAATAATTAAAATATTTTTACAATATTTTAATAATTATGAATTAAATCTTTCTTTAATTCTGATAATTTAATTATTGTTTTCGATACTCTGCATTATCTGACTTGCGTAGTATCGAAAGTTAACTATTTACGAAATTATTAATTTCGTTCAATATTGTTTAAATAAAATTGTACTCCCTGTTTCTTATTTAACACATCACTCGCAAGTATGGTCGACATTATACACTCACCTTACTTGTTTAATTAAACAACTCCGCACTTTTCACTCGTATATTTAGATGTTGTGTTAAGGTTAACTGTATGTTGTTGTACTGACGTATATGGCGCGCACAGTTTTAAAAATAAAACTTCTTCTTTTTGTCTTGAGCGGCATGGCCTATTCGTTTGATGTTTGATCGTAGACTGTTCTGCTCCTCTGAAGCGTCTCTCGGTTGTTTGTCGAAAGTCATTCATTCTATTGGCTGGAGACGTTGTACTCTCTGACCCAAAGGCCTTTGTTTTATTAAAATATTTAATTTTTTGACAAAATCGAGTTTGGTGTGGAGGCTTTTTGACGTCATCACTGGTACAAAAATTTAACTGAAAAGTTTAAAATTACCATAACTTTCTTAATTTACGTCCTATCATTAAATGGTTGATGTCAGTGAATTCCGGGCGTTTTGCTTGTTAATTTAAGTCCAAAAACGTTTATTTTCCTTTCATCACTACTATCACAATAATGATTTTATTTATTATCTCTGGTGTATCTTATTTTTATAAGTCCGTTACACCAGATTTTGCTTAATTATAATAAAACACTTCTTATCTAAACACTTTGAGTCTATATCTCAATCGGTTTGATATACAATTTGGGAATAATTGTTCCCTACACAAATCTCGTTATGGCGTCATTAAGCGTCCATGTTAGTTTTTCCATAAATATGCTTAGAACTAATTTTTCTTATATAAAATGATAATATTACAATCTAATAATACTAGTAAAGTTTATCCACACAATTTTACACTATAATATTTATATATGACTGTGGTTAATTTAATATGTACATAGTTTCAGTCCTCTCCTGTCTCTCTTATACAATTTTTTCACCTTACTTTTGGCCTTCTCTATATAAATCATATCATTTAATGATTGTAATTAGTGTACACATATAGTACCTAATTTATTATATACAATGGTTATCCTTTAATTAGTTCAGAACCCTTCAATTTTTCAGTAATGGCTCTGTTTATGTTGTGTCATCTCATAGTAGTCATATAGTTCTTGTTAATACAATAACTAAATTGTTATTGTTCTACTTGGTTTGGATTCCCAAAGTAGCATTAGATATTATTCTAACTTTTGGTAATGTTTTCAATTACTTTTACACAAGTTTATATGTTATATTTTTCATAAACAACTTGTTTGTCATTGTTTGTTTACATTTGGTTTTCTTCATAATAGTCATTTGGTTTTTAATTTTTTGTATACAAAATGACTGTTTTTATGGTCATTATCTGTTCTCAAAGTAGCATTGGGATTTCCTCTTACTACTGGTAACAATTGTAACAATCTGTGCTCAATATTTGATACGGTATTTTTCTTAACTAATTAGCTATACAATGGTTCAGCTTACTTCTGGTCATATGTACATAGTTAGTTAGTTTACAATAATTTAGTTATAATATTGTTCTTATCATGTTCAGAATCTGTTCTCAATGTATTATCAGATATTTATCTCACTACTGGTAATACTCTTATAAACATTGATATTGGTTTTGATACTGTACTTTGCCTAACTAAATTGGTATACTTTTCTCATCTCTGCTATTCTCTGTGCCATTATGTGTGACTTGTTCTATTTGCATTGTTTAGCAATATAATACATTGTCTCTTAATATTTATTATTACTATTCATAATAAATTCTCGTTTGATAACATAGTTGATGATCATATATTTATACTAATATGTATCATTTTCTGTTGTAATAGGTATCTTCCCTGTGGGGTTATGTAACAAAATACCATCTGTTGTAGTGCAGTATTTTTCTACTACTAAACTGACTTCACTACGGTATCTTAATATAATACTTTTACTATTTTGTTACACATGTTTATACAATTCCTTCTTAAACACTAACACAAATCTTTCTTGTATTATTTACAATATTTTTCTGGTCAATGGTGGAACTTAATTCCTGTCATTGTTTGATACATAACAAATGTCTTTTATTTGTTGTCAGTTCTCTATGAACAATAACATAATTGTTCTATTTTGTTCTAATCTGGTGGTCTTATGATTATGTGTATTGATCACAACTTTATTAAATTAGTCACACTCATTGTCTGTGTTTATTTGACTATTTTTAATTTTTGTTGTCTCATCATGAAATTAACATATTTCTCACACTGTAAACTTCATCACTGTAATTTTTTGTGTGGTTTATTCAGTTGAAATTAGTTAGTTATTCACAGGTTTCACATTTGTATTAAGTACACACTGTAATTGTTTGTGGTTCCTTAAATGTTTCACACTGGTTTTCTTTTCACATTTATAATCACTTACATTGTCTTTAGTATACGTGGTTTATGTTGAGTCCTTATATCTTCTGTCCATCTTCTTTCTTCTTCTTGGTGCTCTTCCTGGTCCTTCTTCTTTCTTCTTCTTCCTATATTTTCATTGTAGTTGCTATTTTTATTTATCTCCATTGTTGTTGGAGTTTGTTGGTCCTTGTTTCGTTGATTCCCCTCACTGTTGGATCCTATTGGGTCTAGTTACTGATATTTTGTTTTGGGCTTGTGGCATTTTCTTTCTTCATTTTGTATTTAATGTTGATATATTAGTATTCTCTTCTTCATTATTGGATTTTTTATTAATATATTTGTAGATACACACTTATATACACTTAGGTTTATTTATCTAGATATACTTCCATGTTTTTCTCATACTTGACGTTACATTAGTTTATATTATGTAACTACCATATTTTTGGTACTGTTACAATATGTGTTAAAATATTATGTATAACGGTAAGGAAGGATATGTATGTATGTAAAGGTAATGGTACAGAGAACAGAGAAGGTAAAGGTACGTGTGAGTAGGGTTGAAAATAGAGAAAAAATATTATTCACACCCAAGCGCAGACTCAAGCATATGCAGATATGCTTCCCGTGGTAAGGGAATCCGGTGCACTTGATCCATAGACTTTCTGTCACTGGAATAGAGTTATAAGGAATTCGCTACCACCTTTAGAGGAAATCTGTTTATCCGAGCTCAGGCTTCTGTGTTTTCAATTAAAAAAGCGCGTGACAATCTCTGGATTAAAACTAAAGAATTTTTGCTTACTTAGCATGTAATTTAGCTAGCGCGGCTGTCAATACAAACTACTAAGATGACACATTTTGTCTATATAAATTTACTTAATAGCCTACGCCTATTTAGTCAAAGCATTCCTTACTAGAGCAAATAGAAATTTTTGACGGTTTCTGGTGTGTGCAAACATTTTTTTTTAATGCTACGTTTCAATCTTTTTTTTTTAAATACATACGTTATGTTATTTATCAGCTGTTGAGTGACTGTCATTAATAAGAAAACTCAAACTGCAATTTATTAATTTACAAAGTTTGCAATTCCCTTTATTCCTACAATTGTTTGTAATCTTTATTTTAACACACAGATGGCTTATAAATAGGTTTCCGTAAGTAATAATAAAATTTTGAAGACATTTTAGTAGCTCTAGAAAAGGATTGATCTCCTTGTCACTCGTGTAGTTACGTCACTCAATGGAATATAACATTTGGTCATTTCACATAGGTTTTTCAAAACAGGCAAGTGGCAATTATGGATGGAAAATGAAATTTGTAATATATTTTGCAAATTTTAATACATTAAAAATTTTAGTATGTTGCAAACAAACAATCTATAGCCCTACAACAAAAACTGAACTCGATAAAAAAAGTGGAACATTTTAAAACACTTATACAACCAGAATGTTTTTATGCAACAAAATGTTTAGGTCTGCATTAAGAAAAACTAAAAAAAGGAAAGCAAATTAAAGTTTCTTTGCCCCAAAAAATAGAATATTTAAGAAAACCGATAAAGCACTGGGTCTGGGAACTAGAAACATTCGATACTCTCCGGAAACTAAATATTGCAATGGAGGGACGTTTGGTCTAAATAATTCTGAACACATTAATGACAAAAAGACTTTCTCTTTGATAAAAGTTTTAGAACAACAATTAGTTGGTTTATAGAAGAAAAAATGTAAGAGAAGAAAACACCTTGGAAGAAGAAATTTTAGGCACGGTATTTTAAAATTGAATAAAACATTAAAAAGTTGAAGGAAGATGAAACACAGATCCGTGTCTCGATACAAAAAGTGGAGAAGGGAAATAATGGGATAATGAAGAGGAATCGGTTCAAATCACAATAAAATTTAATTTTTCTGCTGTTTACTGTTTCTTTCTGCTGCCAACTGCGATAAGTATTTCTCTACTTATCTAAGTTTGTAGAACAGAATAAGACGGTTCCGTAAGAACTGATGAATTAATTTAAGTACATGTAATTTGCAAAGAAAAAATTTAATGTAACAATATAAATTCTTATATGAAATGACATGTAAGAGTTCTTTATTTCTCTTAGCCGTGTGAGAGTATGTTAGTTCATCTTCTGGTGTACTATAAAATGACAAACAAGAATGTTTTGTTACTTAACACTGACACTTCAGGTATTTCTTATTAATGAAGTCGTCAGTTAGAATGAAGCAATGAATATTGTATTGTACGACACCGTGAAATAAGACAAGTGTGTCTGTACTACATGTGATCAAATTCCCTTAGGGGAAAACAAGTGCCTGCTGTCACGCTAAGTACGTGAGTGAAGCTTTCAAACTCACAAACGTACAAGCAGTTGCTCTAAATATTTAAGTAACATCAATAAATTTTCAGTGTCCTTTCCTTCCCTGTACTAGAGGAAGTGTAGGGCCTACAGCTGACCAATCTGTAGTTAGTGTCTCTTCAATACATTCCGAATTTGTAGTTGCTTAATCCTTAAATTAATAGGCTGTTCTACACCTTCAAAAATATCTTATTTATTTCTTCCTCGCCAATTGTGGTTATACAGAATGAGAAAACAATCACTAATTATAAAACGTGGAAGTAAAAGTATAGAAAACACTTTCACGTTTTACACAAATTAGTGGAAATAAAGGAATAAATCACTTGAGTGGATCTGTAATTAGGTAATTTATATGACGTTCAGGTTATTCAGTAATAGTTATTCAGTAATCCTTAAAGGTTAGTCTATGTATTCAAACAGCTTTAAAAATGTTTTTGAAAAATAAACCATACAATTGTTATAAGAGTTTGTACTCTCAGATGCAAACAAGTTAAAAAGTATTGGAGGTTTTACGTACTGGATAAAAATATATTTACATCATTCCCCTTATTAAAGACCTACCACTACTACTACTACGACTACTACTACTACTGCTACTACTACCACTACTACTACTACTACTACTAATTACTGCACCGTTAGCTAAGCAAGAGGAAATGCCTCGGTTTGTACAGGACATGTTGACAGAGGGAATAATCGAGCCTTCGTCTAGTGCTTGGCGGTTGGCTAGCGAGGAAGGACGGTGGTTTACGTTTCTGCGTAGACGTAATAAACAGTGATTGCTATTCTCTACCTTGAGTCGACGATACACTCGATACGCTGTCTGTAGCGCAGTAGTTTGGAGATGAAGAGTGGATACTGGCAAGTGGGTCTTCATCAAGAAGATAAGGAAAAGACACTTTATTCGACTCCAACTGGCCTCTTCTAGTTTAAAGTCATGCTATTTGGACTCTGTAATGCACCAGCAACGTTTGAATGATTGATGGATCTGGTCTCCAAGGCTTGACATGGAAAACGTGCCTTGTTTAATTAGAATAAACAACGATGTCATAGTCATCGGGAAGATCATTTGAAAAAAATTTAGTTAGACTAGAATTCAAGGTGCCCAACTGAAGCTAACCCCGAAATAGTGTTCTCTATTCCAGAAGGAAGCACGGTGTCTGGGCCATCTAGTCTCAGCAGGGGGAGTTAAAATGGATCCCAATAAAATATACACAATGAGAGGCTGTCCAGGTTTGAAGAGTAAACACGAGGTTCGCAGTTTTCTGGGGTTACGTTCATATTACAGACGTTTTATAAAAGGCTTCGCTCCTATTGCTATACCACTACATGAGCTAACTGAAAATAAACGAACCTTCCAGTGATTGGAAAAAAAGAGTGTAATCGAGCATTCAGGACTTTAAAAATTGCATTATGTTCGCAGCCAATTCTACATCGTAGACAGAGATGGAAGCAATATTGGTCTATTGCTTGTTTTGTCTCAAGTGTAAAACGGTGAAGAACGAGTAATAGTATATTACAGCACCTTATAAGAGGGTTTCCAAATCAGAGATAAATTATTTCGTTACAAGGAGAGAGTTGCTGGCTCTCGTCCGAGCTTTGGAACACTTCCATAAATATTTCAATCACCTACCATGCCGCGCTTTCGTGGTTTTTGAGATTTGAAAACCGGAAGTGCAGTTTGCAATGTGGCTCTAATGTCTGGAAGGGTACAACTTCAAAATAACATCGGCGGGGGCGGCTGAATGGTAATGTAGATGGCGTATCCCAAAGACCGTACTCGGAAGATTGCCGACATTGCCGCAGAAAGGAAAAACAGAACTCAAGTGAACATGTTCAAACCGTCACTGTTGGTTTCCTGCCGGACGGTTGGACGACACAATATTTTCTTAAAGAACAGATGACTGACGAAGACATAGGACCGATCTTAACTGAAAAGAGGAAGGTCGCCGCCAGGATTGGCAAGATGTCTGCCACGGTTCCGAAGTGCTGAATTAAATATTTTCTATTCTTCTAAATATGAAATTATTAACAAGAAACAGAAAATAAATATTAAAGAAAAATGGTGTTGTAAAATGTGTGATAGATCGTACACTATAATAACATAATTGTTTAAATTTTTCTTAAGATTACTGACTAACGACTTTGTTTAAACATATGAAGTGCACATAAAAAAACTGTCTACTAACAAAAATGGCGATACATTCATTTGTTTTGTTTTCCTTGTTTTACGTTAAAATAAATACATTTATTTTATAATTTATTATAATAAATCAATTAATTACCATAAATCACAGTACCGCTAACACATTTAGTTGTACTCAACAAGAAATCATCAGCAGCACGTTTGTATCTATAAGCCCACAAAGAATACAAACTAGCAATACTCTCAAGAAGTAGGTTACACATGTTACTTCATGCATGTGTACGAGACATTTCTGTAGATGCCTAAAATAAATGTAAATAATAATCGTTCCTTTTTTGAAAACGACATTTTTTTACTTTCAAAAAAATTGAATGTATTTACAGCAATACACACAACATATGCAAATAACTTACACGCGCGCGTTTTTTTCTTATGCATTTGATTCTTGAAACAATAGTAAGCAAGTTAATTTGAGTGTGAGATTGTGCAGGCTTCAAACAATACTGCCCTAACCAGTGGCTTGTAGAGCCTATCTTCATCTCATGAGAAATCTGAATGTTGTTTAGTTCTTCTACACCTCAAAGGAGTAGCCTTACTGGTTAACTGTCAATATTCTTATACCGATTCCTGAAGGCAAAATCGTATCCATGTATACCTCAGACTTGTCCAGTCACACAAAAGCATTTACCCTTTCCAATTAATAACCGTCTATCTAAAAACAAATAGATACAAAACCTCCAATAAATTTAAATTTTGTATTTCGTTCCTCCTACGTTTTCTCTATCATGCAATTTTCCTGCGTTTTGTTTGCATAAAGAACGCATGCAAACTACTGCTTGAGCGACCTGTGCACACAAATCTGTACTCAAGCTGTCGTTGGCTTCATGGAAATCATTAATTTAAATACATAAAATGTTTACCAAACTGACATCTTTTTCTAAAATTGCAATAAAAATTGAAGTCTGATAATGTTATTGGTAAAATGTTTACAGCGTTATGTTTGGATACCTACCATTTTTCTGCGATGCCTCTATGTTTTGTAGAATGCGGGGATTCCCAACATATAATACTAATACGATATTAATTGAGTACTCGTTGGACACTTGGTGAAACATATTAATACAAAGGTTTTTAAAAATATATAAACATTTGGTACGTTTAACAGTTTTCTAAAATACAAATACGCTGTTGCGGCTATATGCCAAGGATCCTTGTAAATTATCGTATCATTGAAAAGTAGTTTTGTTGTACACAAACACACACACATTGCACATTACGAGCAATTGCAGAGGAAAGCATACAGTGTGACTTCTTGTATATTTAGTACTTGAAAAGTATTAATTTTGAAAATTATTGACTATTTAGATTTTATTTTTATTTACATGTTTAATATACAACAATTTATTTAAAATTTATTTTGCTACTTTCAATTCCCTCTGATACAACTTACCAGAAAGTCTTTTTTAATTTGCATTGGGACCCAAGCTATTCCACTTCTTCATGCATATCAGTCATTTCCTATACATTCTGTTAAATCTTTTACAATACGTATACATTCTGTTTTCGTATAAAGGTTAAAATTTCTGATAAGGAAACAAAATCGAAGCATTCAAATAAACTCTACAGTTGCAATAAACCCTTATATTTTATCAAATTTCTATCAGATACAAATATGAAAAAGGCAATTCGAGGCAGAAACATAAAAGCACATCAATTTTTTGATGCTAGTCATCCATATGGAGAGTGACTTTACGCGCTCAGAAAGGTCAAGCAATTTTTTGATAGGTTATTCCACAACAGTTCTATGAGAGAAACAAATAAATTGGAAAACAATCCAATACACTGGCAGCTTACCCAAACAAAGAAGTAGACAGACCGACAAACACAAGCACACACATACTCATATATTCATACACCTGTACTAATATCACATTGACGCTTATGTCAGAGTATGTTTTCGACAAAATGTACACTAAACACGTTGTTATTTTGTAAATAGAAAAATTATAAAAATTATTTTACATTCTATGTAATTATATTACGACAGACACACACTACCTCTAATAATATAACAATCACAACTTTTAGACTTCTAGCAACATTCGATCACCTTCAGACCAGTATATCCTAATACAAAATTAAAGTAATACAGTAGTAAAGTAATGCCTACCGTCAACGAAGACATCATAAAAACAATTAACTTAAACTGAGAGAAAAACTCATATTGAGATGGTTTGAAAAATAAATTAAAATGTATTGCATTATTAAATTACAATAAATTATATATAATGCAACAGTACGTCTGCGTGTCTGCGTAGGTTACTGTGCATTGTCGCAGTTAGTTAAAAACTGCTAAATTAATATGTATAATTAATATTGTCAAAATTTAAAAAATGTGTATTTAAAGCTGTGAGTAAACAGTGAACGAGGACACCTAATATACAGGACGGAACAGGCATATCACGCCTCGCACAAGCTAAGAGTGTGCATAGTGTGAGTGACATGTGTGTGTAAAAGAACAGTGACACAGTGACCTGTGTGGCGTCACCCCAGAATAAATGTGAATTAAATAAAGAATTTATTTAAATTTTGGTAAGTGGGCAAAAGATATGACAAACAAATGACGCCACGTTATTAGTAATATAATGTCGCATACATGTGCAAAATTTAGTGCGAAACAAATAATACATATTTATGCAGTGTAAATAAAAGTGAATACTAATCAGGATAATAAAAATATGAAAAAACTGTTAATATATAATTATACATAAAAAAATTACCGATCGTTTAAACATCGTATAATAACCAAAAGACTTTGCATGTTGCGAATAAAATTAAAATAAGTACGAAAAATAAACGAATATGTAAAGGGACGCTTGACATACTATAACAATATAAATCGTGCACAGAATGGTTGAAACATGATTTTGGGGGCCAACAGTATAAATAAGCGAGGATCGCAAGCCTCGGCCCTCAGTTTACTAAAATACATCTGCAGCCGAAGGCTATGCCCGACTGACTAGCATCCAAGGTCTATACCCGAGCAGTATGGAGATAACACCGTACGAGTCATCTGAGTGCTGAATGGACCAGGAGGACCGGACGACGGACACCAGGAGGACCTGACGACAACGAAGGATCGACACAGGACTCAGGATGATGACGTGAAATCATAGAGTATAACTCTGAGTATATCACTGAGTATTTGCATAAACAATAAGGTGACATGAAACCATTTTACTCGTCAACAAACGAGTCATAAAAGGCGTTAAAAAAACAAGAGTAAAGAGACAATAATAAACTCTAATTATGTAAATAATAATTGTAAAATCTAAATGGTTAAATTGTAGTAATAGATCACACGAATTTTATAATGATATTTAATATTTACAAAATTATTATTATTATTATTAATAATTAAATTCGAAAGTTGATTGATTTTTCCTAAATAAACACATAAATATGAACACACATATATGAACAATATGTGTGTTCATATTTACACAAAGCAAAGTAATAATAATAAAAAAAAATATGTAATTTAAAAGGAATACAATCTGAGCAAGTCGAGAGCACATTTTTATATTTTAAAAACTTATATTTCTTCAAGTTTATGTATACATGTCAATTTAAATTTTGTGTATTAGATCTATGAATATTTATGTTAATGTTATTTGTATAGTTACAATAATTATGTGTAGGATGAGCACATACAAAAGAAAAAAACAAATTATGCGAATAATAATGACGAATTTTTAATTCGTCATTTTAGGATTTCATTTAAGAAATTTTTGAATTATTTTACAAACGCGATATGATATAAGAAGTTTTATAATAAAAAAACACCATACACCATACACTGTACACAAAATCGTTATAATACACTATCACTTTTATATATACATTTTAACCTACTTACGTAAATGAAGTTTGTCAGGTTGAGTCTGACAGATTCACACACTTCCCTAAAACCGTACGACATGTTTCCAGGTTATATAGGCTCACGTGGTATAGACATCCCCGCGCTTATGCTTTGTTTCCCGTGGACCAGCAGATCTCACTGTAGAGCGGGAGGAGCCAATTCCGACTAACGCTTATATTCTGCAATGTCCAAGTAGTCACTGTATTCCTACGGAAAAACCTCTTTACTCCCGTAGCTCTGGCAGTTGTCATATTTGGCGATAAAATACACACATCCTACTCCGTATAGTTAAACAAGTAGATCCCAATAATACTAGATTTTAGAAAACGTGAGTGCACATCCAATAACTTTCTTGTTATGTTTACGTAATTACAGCTCACATGTTTACGAACAATGTTTACGTAAGGTTGACGGCTCACATAAAGGCAAAAAAATGATCAGGCAGATAAAGAGTGGTTTTACACCTGTTAGTTTCCGCCATATTTAGCAAGTGTTTAAATGTGGCTAATAATGTTTAGCAGGTTCTCGGCGTCCGTCAGTTGGGTAATAACCTTGACGAGTTGAAGGGTCGTCATGTACTCTCTGCAAAAGTCGAACTACCGTTGCCGAATGAAATCATGGGACATTTGACTATGCAGGAGCCGCTCAAAGAGATTCGAAATGGCTGGCAGAAGACAAATATGACGATGATTTTCAGGGAGCACACGCAGTTTGCGTGGTTTGAGAATCGTGACTATCTTTGCACGTTTCCACAAGCTGGTGAAGTAATAGAACCGGAGCCATCCATTAAAAAGCTCGTGTACTAGCGAGATGCGATTGGGGGGGAGCGTGTTGCAGTGCCGCTTCGTCGATAGGATCCTCGCAGAGTGCCCGCTTACGGTGAAGTCGACGGACGGCCAATATAAGACCTTCCAGACAAGTCCAGCAGGGTAGGGAAATCCTCGGGTGAGCAGCAGAAGTACCCAGAAACAATTCTGCGACTACGACCTGCGTTTCACGGCAGGGTCTCCGGTTCTTTTCCATACTCGGCGGAGCTCGTACCGTTTGCGGATAGCTAGAATCACTTTGTCAGAAATTTGAGATCTGCTGTTAGTCTTAGAGACTTGATAAGTGTGTTTGTCTTAGCGGACGTGACGACTTTTTGAAGATAGTTGAGCAAGCAGTCCGCACCAGCCGGAGTGGCAATGGAAGCCGCCGGGAGCAAAAGGCACTATTCAGTGGAGTTCATCGTGCTAGGAGCTCCAAATGACTCTCCTGACGTGCCAGAGAGATTTGAGAGGTGTGTCTAATGAGGGCTAAACAGTGATGAGTACCGGGTTGTAATCAGATTTGAGATCTGATACGGCTTCTACTGTTATAGGACACGCCAGGTTCTTGAAAACAGCAGATAGGCGAAACGGGTAGGGACAAATTATTGGGTAGGGAGGGCTTAGGTTTAGGCTTCTGGGGTTGAGGGAATGAAGCTGGCTGAGTGGCAGCGGGCTTGTGCTGCTTGGGAGGAGGCATCGATATATTTGCTTTCTTCAGCATAGCAGCTTTGCGCTGCTAGCAGACTTGGAGGCTGAAGACGAGGAGGTGGCAATTATCGCATAGCTGGGATCCGGTAGACGTCGCGACGGTTGCAGGGAGCTGCAGCGGCTGCAGAGCAGGCGCAACAGCCGTTGTTGGAGCTGTCGGGGTGGCAGATGCGGGAGCAAGAGTCGTCTGACAGAGGCAGGTGTAAGCGGTCAAGGTCAAGATGACTTTTCGAAGCTGCATGATAGAAGGTGCAGGCTTTAGAGCTAACTGGATGGTTCTTCCCACAATTTTCGCACGTGGCAGGAGCGTCACGATCACGCGGACAATTGTCTTTGTGGTGAGCCTTACCACACGCACACACCTTGTGGGGATATAGCAAAAACGTGAGCTGTTCCCGTGCAACTGGCATTTATAGCAAGTGAGGTGTCTGACCGGGACGGGATTCAAAGGATTGAAATCTTACCCGTAGGTAGAAGAGAGAGTCAACAAAGTAGATGGTTTGGTAGTTCCCTACCTGCGAATCTTGACCTCGAAGGGGTTACGGGAATGACATCTGCCAGGGGAGAAGAGAGGGATGATGGTCGCTACTGTAAAACTTTTAAACTCTACGGCTTGGCTAATGGTGTCAGTATGAGTATCCTCCGGTAAAGCGTAGGTGTGAAAGGGAATGGAAGCGTCGGTGAGGAGTTTCTAATCGATCCTGAAGCTCTTAATGGTTGTGGTTTTAACAAGAATTGAATAATCGGTCATACAGGTGGCGGAATGGGTGCTGACGGGAGCAGCCTTCCAATGTGTTGACGTATAAACATTTCTTCCAGGCCGAAGGGCGGTCGAAAACAAGCGGCGGTACATGCCGGGCTGAGGTTTCAGGGTTGTTAACCGTTGCGGGTTGGTCCGCTGCAGAGTCCAGTTGAGAAGGGTGGTCTGAACCCGCGGAGTCGCTGCTGCCTCGCCGTTTATGGCTAGGCGTAGTGCGCCATTCCAAGGTGTCCCCAAGCGTCAGACAGCTGCTGAGAAGGAAGGCCAGACATAGGATGGCCCTCAAGAGGGCCATCAAGCGGTAAAGGCCTTTGTTAAGCAGCGTCAGGAAACGAGTTTGCCTCTCAGGGGCTAGGAGGAACTTTGCAAGTGCCCATTGGCGAAGGTTTTTCCTACGCCCCCGGCAGAAATACTGTAGGGGGGAGGGTATTTACCAAGAACCAGACAGCAGCGAGATCACACAAGCACTGCCCGCACTGAAAACACTTTAAATTTGTTGCGCTGCCCGCACTGATATAACAGTACCGGTTTGACAAAATTTTGTAAGTAATCTGATGAAAACTAACTGCCTTATAACACTCCAGACTGGTTAGAAACAGGCTTTGGAAGTGAACTCACAATGGTAAAATTCCACAGTTTCAACAACGAGAGGTGCAGCTTCCTCCTACAACAACCAGAGGTAGACACCCTCGAAGTTTCAAAAGTGAATACGGTCACAAAATGCAAAAGGAAAAGATAGCATGTCTTTAGTTACTGTTTGAATTTAATTTCTAATTTCGCTACATTTTGTAAAACCTATTTAATTTGTCATTGTCATGATCAAAATTTTACATTATATTCATATTTTTTATGCGATGTAAGTAAGTAAATGCTTAAATGTGTGTTAGTAGTAAATTGGTAATTTTAAATGTTTGTACGATAAATAGGATTCTTTTACTTTTAGTTTCCTTACCATTTTAGCAAAAGTGAAATAAAAGCAATCTCCTTATAACACATGACAACCAAATAATTTGTTATTTATTTGAAACCATTATAATGAATAAATTTTATGTTTATTTGTATATATTACATAAGGAATATGTTACCTAAGTCGGACGTGCTGAGTAAAAAAATAAGCTTATTCCAGTGAAGAGAGGTTTTTATAGATATGAAAGGAAAAATGCTTGAAGGTTTTGTTTTGGCCTTATAAAGTCAAACATTCCGTTTTTAGGTTGGAAGGCGTTGCGGCAATCGTACATTTTTATAGTTAATAGAATTTATTGCTAAATGTAAGTGGACGATACTGTTGGAATTTAATGTGGGAATTATATGAATGAAAGGTTGGCTAATCTGATCATATTCCAATTCTGCTTGCAACGGCAAACATGACGACACAGTGCTCTGAGCGTTCGAATACAACAGACGTGACTGACGCTTGTTGCGTTCGGCTGTCATCTTAATTCTTTTCATGTCGCGACTTATTATGTAGGCCTTAGGCCTAAATCATTTCATTTCATGTATCTTTCGAGTGTTGCATAATTGCGCCTCATTTCTATAATGTAAAAATTGTTTGTTCTAATGTGATTTCTCAGACGTCATGCTGCATAGAAGGCGTCATGATGCTAACCTTTTCAAAATCTAAATTCACTTGTAACATTTACGCAGAATAAATGTATTAAATTACAGTCCGCTTATTCACAATTATTTTCTCCATCCTGGCCAATTTAATTCCACGACATTATTAAAATGATCAATCAAGGAATCGACACGTCAAAAATTTTACTTCAACAAAAATATTAATCAATCACAATTCTTAACAGTAAGGTTGCTGCAATGTAATAACCTTCCTATGAAATGCACAACACATCCTGGATAATTTCGTATCTTTTTCAATTAGAACAAATTAAAACACAATGCCAAGGTAATTTGCAAAATTGACGTTTTTTGGAGAGACACAGTAGCCAAACGTATAATATAAAATATTTTAATAAATATTTTAATATAATATTTTAATAAAAACAACAAAGGAAAATATAAAGACATTAGTGTAAATTTCATAAACTACAAAAAACGGATATAGTTTTGGATATTGTAAAATTATACTGTAATGCCAAAATATATTTCGATAACTTTTTACATCTCGATGGTAATCTTAACTCCTCACTAATCACGTAACTTGCCATTTTGGAAGTGCCATTCTCATTGAGCATGCTAAAAGACCGGGTCTAGATTATTATCACTTCATGACATGGGACAACGTCTTGTACATACATGATGAAGCAGTGTATTTTTCAACATTGGCAGCTTCAATAACACTATTTTGATTGTAGCAACAAAAGTAGGACACTATGAAATTAATGGAAACAAATATAGATACTTTCGTTGAGTACTATTTTATTTTATAATTGTGTGTCCCTATAATATTTATATTATTTAATGTTTAATGTTAATTAAAATACAGCTTATTAATAAAATAAAATAAGAAGCTTATGTTAATTAAATGTTTATTATCTTATAAACTTTTAATATGTTTCGAAATGGAATAAAGATTACTATGAAGTACATCAGAGAGTTCAAATTGTTTGTTAGGTAATGTTTATTTTATTTTAAATAAAAGTTCTAGTGCCATACCGTGCCAGATGCTTGTTAAATGTGAAGAATGCTTTGTCTGCGAAGAGCAGTTTTGTTTCCTTCCCAATGCTTCTTTTATCATCTGGACGACTGAACCTGTTCTATTGTAGAGTGCTGATAAAATCAAGTCTGATGATCTGTTAGTATCTCTTTTCACTTAATATTATCTAAAACCATTTGTTATGTCTTTTTCTAATACTTCTCTCATTATAGGGAACAATCTAAATGGTATGTGTAATGATGCTAAGTGTTATAACATTTGACCATACAGTGCCAAAATATATCATACTACTCTACACCGTGTACACTAAATTACTCTTCCAGGTAAACTTAAAATTTTGCATTTTACTTCAAGTCTATTGTGTTATACATTTTAAGGTATTATATTACATAGATTTTACGTTAAAAACATAGGATTGGTTGGCTACGTTTTAAGTTATGGTTATTAATTTTACGTGTATTTTAATTCCACAAACGAATTGTTGTGAATGCACAGCGAACGGGTTATGTGACCTGCAGCAATGGGGTTATTGTAGTCCTTTAATTTTAATTGCACAAATGAATTGTTGTCAATGCACAGCAAACGGGTCATATGACCTGGAGCAATAAAAACCGTTACCATATGGGACCAAATATGCAAATCTATCTGTGGTCATATTTCACTTCTAAATAAACACTGTAATTCATTCGAAACAAAGTTACTAGTACGTTAAAGGCTGAAATGCATAGCTAAAATTATACTTTGTAATTTAAGGATACTTGTATGAAACTGGCAAGTAAAATTATTTAAAATTGGAAATGCATATAAAAGTGCTTAACCATTCTTACCAGACAAACTTAAAACCTTGTAGCCTATTTTAAATAAAGTTAAATGTGTTAAAAATTCTCAGGCATTATATTAAATAGATTTTACTTATAATAACAATTACAATTATTTGGGAGCTTGGTGTATTCCGTCCGTTCTTATTCACAATGATCTGTTATCAGTGCACAGCGGAAGGGCCAGTTTACTTGTAGCAATAACAACAGCAATACCCAATACGACCATATTGGGCCAATATGCTTTGTCATATTGTACTCGTAAATTAACACTATGAATCATGTCAAAGAATGTTGTTACCACGTTTAGGTAATCAAATATCTTGCTAAATTTGTAACTAGCAAAAATGCAAGTAGTAAAAGTATTTAACAATTTTATATACAGGTCGTTCATTAGTAACGTAGTACCAATTTAATGTTTGCCTTTAATTTATTTATGTTTTTTACTATAATTTTTAAGACGCTTCAGTTCAACATGAATCTTTTACAACTTGGCATAAATAAAAACACTGACAATAAACTAATTTTGATAATATTTAACGAATATTTCTTTTATGAATTTGCTAACTGCTATAATTTTTATTGTTCGACTAAGCTTTTCGTCATCACTGACATCATCAGGTCTTAAAAAACCTGTTGTTAGGTTGTTTAAGACCTGATGATGTCAGTGATGACGAAAAGCTTAGTCGAACAATAAAAATTATAGCAGTTAGCAAATTCATAAAAGAAATAGTAAGGATGGCTGCTAATTTAAAAAATACGAAGAATTTAACGAATACTTGTTGTAACTTCGGATAAATATAAAATTCTCATTATGTGAACATACCAAGAGGGTTTAACAATGCACTATATTTTAAACTTGTGTATTATCTTCTACAAAGAAAGTAAACTTTTTAAAATTAAAATCTTACCTGTATAAGGACGTAATGTACCTACTTGCATCTTTTTAGCGCAAAAATTTTGACAGAAATTATTTATGTTTTTTAAAATCATATAAAGGTACCTGGCTCTCCTGAATTTGATGTTAATTGGTAAAAATTAAAAGTGATTCTTTCAGGACACACAGTTTTAAACCATTTGCAGTTTTTTTAATTAAACATAGGCCTGCTACATTTTTGTAAATACTGTGAAATTTCAAAAGGCGCGTGTGCCAGCGTTTTAATACAGATCGCCAATTTATGTATGTGTGTCTATATATGTCTCTGGGGAGTCGACAGAAAAATTGTATTGCCCTTGTACATCGCAGTAAAGCTATCTACTACGGATTACAGATGTGCGGTATACTCTTCAGCCAGGAGGTCGTGCTTGAAAGAAACCAAATCCTGTTCACAATGCTGGTGTGCGATATGCAACAGAAGCATTCCGCAATAACCCAAAAATAGCGTATATTGTTAAAAAGGAAAGGCATTTTATATATTCGGCGCCAATTACTGTTGTTAAGAAATATGGCTAAAATTGTATCACTGCTGTGATACATGAACTACGTGTTGACTTCCAAGGATACATTATCGTAGTTGTAGGACCAGCCTCCATTCGAGCGCTTGAACTAGCTTGGCGCTATAACGTGCAGGTGCTGATAATTGGGCTATAGTGCTCGTCATGCGAGGTGCCTCCCTGGCTGCTTCGCAAACCAAACTGCCGGCTACATATCTCCAGTAGAATCAAGAAATTATGTTACCCACCTGAACTAAAACTCTTTTTTACGTCAATACAAAATTGTATACACAGATGGCTACAAGTCGGAGAGCGGTGCGGGTAGTGTGGTTCATCGAGGGCGCCACCTACTCCTTGACACTACCAAAAGCTGCGAGTGTATACACTGCTGAACTCTATGCGTTGTGGGAAGTTCTTCGTTTATGTATCATTGGGGAAAGTAAAAATGTATTACCTGTACGGATTTAGTGAATTTTCTAACTGCCTTCAACAATCCGGGCACAGTGGATACGTTGTTGTAACAGATAATGCACTGTGTCGTGTGTCAGACGACTCTGGCTTAGGTATCTTCTACTTTTGCTTGATGCCCGGGTCATGTAGTTATTGAAGGTAACGAAGAAGCTGACACTGCAACGGGACACGCTGCAGAGAGCCTACAAGTGGATGCAATTGCCATACGACCTGTTCACAAAAAGTAGCTGCAAAAACCACGATTATTAATGTTAGGGTAGTAGATGTAGAACGAACTGGAAAGTGAACTTTCTTCCCCGAAGCAGAGTGTCTGTAGGTAGCAAATTGCAGGTGAACGCGGTCGTGGCGAAAACATTTGCACCAGTATAATGCGAACGGGCACAGTAACATGACGACTTCTTACCCCTTATTAGGAAAAAAACAACCTGTCTTCACTTGTGACTGTGCACTTACAGTACACATTACTTTTTAAGACTGCAGTTCTCTTGAGAACTGAGACGACCGTAAATATAAAGTAACCTAAAAGAAGTCTTCGGAAAAACAAATTTAGCGATAAACAGAACTCTATCCTTCTTTAAAGCAGGAATATTACTCTATCGGATATGATAAGATTGTTTTGCACCTGTATGTGTGCAGCAATTTACTTTCATTGAGTTGAGAACCGAAGATGTAGTGGAGCAACACACCTGGTTGAAATAGTTGGCGGGGCTTGCACGTACAACATTAAAACAATAACAATAATAAAACGTCTTTATGCATATTGTATTTCAAGAAATACACATATACAAAATAGCTGTTTGTAGTAATATGCTACCACGCGTATTGTGAAAATTTACAATATTCACCAAAAATTATGGTATAGTTAATTATAAAAAGACTGCAAATTTTCTAAACCTGTGTGGGCTAAACAATTTTACTTCTTATTTTCAGCGGTAAACATTAAATACAAAAGAGTCAGCCATATTAAAACCATTATTACATTATTACAGGTAAAGTTATACACTGAAAATAATTAACTTCTGTTGAAATCGTTAATACACAACTGCAGTTGCAATTTCAGATAATACACAGTTTTAAAATATAGTGCATTATTACAACTCACTTAAGAAGTATGTACGATGAAACTGCTATATTTATCTAAATTTGCAAAAAGTATTCGTTTTATTACGTATTTTCAGAATTAGGAGACGCTCTGTGTTTTTATTTATGTCTAGTTCTAAAAGATTCATACTTATTTTAAATCTTATAAAATTTATTGTTAAAAAGTATAAAATAAAGTGAAAATGAACCATTAAAGTAAGTGCTAAAACTTATTTGGACCAATGAGTTCTAAGTCGCAATCTAAAATTTACATACTCCAACGAATCCGATGGAAACGTTGATTGGTATCCATACTGAAAACGTCCTGGTACACTAATAACACCAGAATCCGCTAATATAACAAAATGAATACCATGATTAATGAAATAAAAAAGCGGAATGAAAATTCCTAAACAAAGGTATTATTTGTACCCTCAAATGTAGTAACAGTGAATTCTAATGGTAATAGTGAAAGTGCAAATAGACTAATAGGTACAATCGTAAGTCTACCCAACGGTTTTTTAATTTACTCATTACAATTAATTCTTCTTCTATGACATCACAGTTCGAAGTCGAACCTTAGCCTCCATAATCATCCTCTTCCATTTTTCTCTGTCCTTGGCGATCGATGCCCATCGTTTTATTTTAAGTAAATTATCAGCATCCCTCGCCACTGCGTCAATCCAGCGTATCTTGGGTCTTCCGACAGGCTTTCTACCCTCGATCTAACTAAACAGTACCTTCCCAGGTATTCGGTTGTCTTCCATCGTAATGATGTGTCCTGCCCATTGCAATCTATGCAGTCGGATGGTGGTGGCTAGATCATTGTCTTTATACAGCTTGTAGAGGTCCATATATTTTCCTCAAAATTCTCCTTTCAAAAGTATTGACTATGTTAGCGGCTTGTTTGTTCCAAGTTTCGCTGCCATTATGTTATCACCGGTCTAATCATAACTTTATATAATGTGACCTTGGACTGATGGTGGATATTCCTTGTCTTGAATATAGATGTCAATGAAGCATATGTTCTATTTGCGGCCTGTATCCTTTTCCTTATTTAATTTATTTCTTCATTGTTTTCTGCCATCCAACAACCCAAATATATAAACTAATTCACTATTTCTAGGTTTAGTGGTTCAATTTCAAACTGTTCAGGTTTCCTGATTTTCTTCTGTGTGGTGATCTTAACCTTTGTTTTATTTGTATTAACCTGCAATCCTACCTCTTCTGCTTCACCTTTGAGTTCCTGGAATGTCTCTTTTGCTCTCCCTTGTGATCTTGCCATAATATTGATATCATCTGCATACCCTACAATCTGCACTATTTTATGTTTTAATGTTGAATTCCTATCAATTGAAAATTTCCTGATCACATATTCAAGTGCTAAGTTGAACAGTGTTGGTGCCAGCAAATCGCCCTGTTTTAACCCTCTCGTGACATTAAAAGGATCTGTTTTACGCGTTTGCAATTTGACTTTGGCTGTTGTCTGTGTCATTGTCAATCCTGTCAGTTGTACTAATTTAATAGATATTTGAAAGTACAGCATAATTTCAAAAAGTTTATTCCTATCTATGCTGTCATACGCTTGCCTAAAATCTACAATGATTTGCGTTAGGTCCAGATTGTTCATTACAATTAATTACTGAAATATAAATGAATGTATGCATACTGTGTACGAGTTTTGCTATTGAACTCCTGACTCCTACGTTCCCAACTCATTTATGCCCTCTCTCTGAAGATATACGCTAATGGCCTTCCATCGGATTGTGTATTCTATTCTAAAACAAAAATAAAAAATAAGCATCACATCGAAATGTGTATACTGGCATTGAGGTATACTATAGCATAGAAAGTCACAATGTGATCTTACAGTAGTGATACAAACTTGCAACTAACGTTAGTTTTGTTACTTCTTTCACTTATATTTGCGTATTATTTAATTTTGAATATTATAAAGTCATTTGACTAATAAAATTGTACTATAGCTTACTGCTTACTTTTGCTAAAATTTACGTTACACATTCTTCAATACTAGCCACACTCTAATACCCATCGAATACAAAGAAGGATCAGACTTTTGTCACCAGCCGCAGGGGAGACCCAGTTTGCCTGGCGGGTTAATATTCAGCAAATGCTGACTCTTCTCAGAAAGAGGCAAGCGAGCACAAGAAATCGGGACTGCTGTAGGCAGAAGTAGAGAAGTCCACGGCTTAGGATGGGCTTAGTATTTAGGAAAGAATGTAGAATATTTATCCATTAGTGTTATATACAATCCACAAAATCCACAATCCCGTCTGGAAATAGTACCCGCCTTTTGTGTTAATCAGTACATACACACAATGTATCAGTATTGCTTGCTTATGAGACATCCTTGCTTGAAAAGAGTCACAATATTTGTTATAATCTTTAATGATTTTGCAACTTGTGATATAATCTCATAATGTACAATGCTTAAAATAAATATCCCTGAAATTAATTCTTAATTTTTTTTACAAAGAATAAAGTTATTTATGTTAAAATATAAAATAAAAAACTAGTCTCCCATTTTAAATTTGTGCGGTTTGCCTGAAAAAATAAAACTGCTCTTCTTATACATATTTATATTTATTTATTCCTTAAATTGTTAACCATAAGATTTCATCATATTTGAAGTGTGTACAAAATGTTTTGACTTTACTTTTAAAAGTTCATTTGCCTATAGACAATTATGCCTTTTAACTTAGATCATAATTCAATCACATACCTCATCCATACAAAACTAGATTTAGCAGCTGGAGTTATTTTCGTTGTTTTGACTGGAGACTAGTAGATGTTCAAAGATCGTACAACACAGTATGAAAACTTTGTTGCTGAATCTCATAAGACGTTGAGTATCATCAATTTAAACTGACACCATTACCGCTGTTACTACATTACGTTATGGTAATGTAGTTAATAAGACAGGTGCCGTAATTGTAGTCTTTGTGTTTACTAAGTTGTAGCAACGTAAACTTTCAAAGTTATCCCTATGGTTGGGGCAATTACTGCAGCGACCGAACGTAAACTAAACCTTGCTTCAAAGCTCGAATGATAGCCAGCAACTCTCTCCAAGTAACGCAGTATATTCTCTCTGCTTTAGAAATCCCCTTTATTTAACATGCTATTACTCATTATTCACCGTTTTGTTCTTGAGACAAAACTGCCCGTAGACCAGTATTGCTTACATCCTGCAGTCTACGATGTAATTCCCTTCGGAAGCTGGGAAACAAGATTTGGCTCCGAGCATAATGCAATTTTTAAAATCCTGAATGCTTGATCACACTCTCTTGATCAATAAAATGTTCGTTTATTTTCCGTCAGTTTAGCAGTAGACATAAGGTCTGTATTATAAACATAACCCCAGGAAAATCCGAACATCGTATTTACTCGTCGGAATCGTCCAGTCTCTCACAATGTCTACTTTATTGGGATCAATAGTAACAACAGCTGCCGAGAACAAATGACCAAAATACTGTACATTTTTTTGGAGTAGTGTAAACGTCTTCGGGGTCAGAGTTAGTTGGGCATCGTGAATTTTGGTTATAACTTCCTTCTGGCTTTTTTAAAGGCCTGTAAACGTCTTTTATATAGCCCTGATCGTATAAATAAAAAAGTCTAGTTTACAATTTAAGCCCTCGAAAAACAAGATCCATCTGTCTTTCAAACATTGCTCGTGCATTATAGAGTCCAAATGGTATACTGTAAACTGGTAGAGACCACTTGGCGTCGGGAAAGCTGCCTTTTTCTTATCTTCTTGATGAAGACCAAATTTCAATATGGGCTCTTTAGGTGCAATGTGGAAAACCACTGAGCTACAGACAAAGTTTCGAGCGTATCATCGACGCGAGGTAGTGGATAGCATCTTTTTTGTCACTTAGTTCGATTTCCGGTAGTCTACCCAGATGTAGAAATGTCGACCTTCTTCTTCGCAACCACCATAACCGGAGAAGACCAAGAACGTGACGAGGGCTAATGTCCTGTACTAATCGAGACATTTCCTCTTGGTTTTCTAACGAAGTCTTTGAAAAGGTCAGCGGATGGTTATTGTATTCCCTCTATTGATACAATGTTGTACAAGAGAGGGTTTCCCAGTGACTAACCCCAAACTTGAAATCATATTTAAATTCATGTAACAACTGTCTGAATTTTCTTTTTTCTGAGACAGACAGATTTTCAGAAGATCTGTTCAACAGTTCCTCAAGTTTCTCTGCTAATCTTGAAGTCTCTGAAGCACTGGGTCTTTGTTTGATCACTCCGGCTACTCAGGCTACAGGAAAAAGTTTACCTAGGTGTGTACTGCTTTGTAAAGTAGCCTGGCCTACAATATTCGCCACTCTAATTGGTGCAATTCTGGTTTTTCTGGTTGTACTACATTTCTCTGGTTGTACATTTTTTATCTCTTAAGAATGATTTGGTGTATATATTTCTTAAATTTTGAGTGGTTTTAACGTATTTAGAAAACATTTTTCACAAATAAAGTGAGGTAATGTTATGTTTTGGTGTTGTATCATTATTTCATGTTGTTACAGGTTGCCAGGAAACGTTTTGTGCAATTTTTGCAGTTTTAGCGTAAATTTTTACAACTTTGAAGTTAAGTATGTAATAATATGTTAACATTGATTACAATAATTGGGAAATTTTGAAAAAAAACATGCAACATAAATGAAATATTCCTTTATGTAAGAAATAATGACACATTTTAGTATTTAGTATGCATTCCCTGGCTCTTTATGAGACATTCAATGCGTTTTGGGATGCTTTCCAAGAGTTTCTTACAAAAGTCTTTGATTTCTTTATCATGGTGCCAAATTTTAATAAGTTTTGCTATAAGATCGACCTTTGTTGTAATACTAATTTTCTTCAGTCTCCTCGTCACAATGGACCAAAGGTTCTCTATAGGGTTCATATCTGGGCTATTTCCAGGCCATGGCAGGGTTTTTATATTGTTTTCACTTAAAAACTTTGTAACAAACTTTTCTTTACGGCACGGTGCACCATCATGCATGAATACGAAGTCATTATTTGGGAACCAGTCCTTCAATTGTGGTAATAACCTATTTTCAAGTACTTTTTTGTACTGATGCTGGTTCACCATACCCTCCACAATGTATAAACGTCCTGTACCTTGAGCTGACATTACACTCCAAACCATCACCTGTGTAGGATATTTGACCGTTTGTGCTACGCACTGGGGCGAGAATTCTTCATCAGCACTTCTCCTTACGAACTGGCTGCTTTCTTCCGATATTGCAAATATGGATTCATCAGAAAAACAAACCTGAAGGCTAAAAATACCCTTCAGTACAGTATAAACCATCTAAAGGAGCAGTGCTGTTAAAATTTTAGTCAATATTTTTCGATACTCTTTGCATGTTTTTCGGAATAAGTGAAACTTTAAATTTACTGATTAATTAAAGAGAACTTAGTATTTATTAACTTGCTCCAGTCGTTTCCGAATTGTTCTTTTACTTCTTTTGCCCGAACAAGCCTTTTCTTTGCCATAGCAGGTGCGATTTTAGCCTTCTTTCTAGGACGCCGTGCTGGAAGTCTAGCAGCGATCAATTTTCGACGTATAGAAGAATCACAAACATTCACTCCATACTGCTCCATATTCATTTTCAAGTCTTTGCTGGTGGCTCTTCTGTTTTTCTTAGCAATTTGAATTAGTTTCTTCTCTGTTCTTGGGCCAAATTTATTCTTCCGACCACATTTTCCTACAATTTCCTACAAGTAGGGTGCATACTCAGAGCCAGAGTCTAAAGACTTCTTCAATCTACACACAGATATTTGAGAAATTTTTAACCTATCTGCTATTTCTCCTTGCGTATATCGTTTTTCTTGCAGAAGACACTTGTCCAGAGCCACTTTCCTAGGAGAAAGGTCACTTGTCTTGCCCATAGTCTAAAAATTCCTAACAAAACACTCACAAAGTTCTGTAGAGTACAATATTTAACTTAACAGTTGTGAAAATTTACGCTAAAATTGTAAAAACTGCACAAAAATCTCCTGGTAACCTGTAACAAAATGAAATAATGATACAACGCCTAAACATAACATAACCTCACTTTGAAATCGTCTCTTAGCTAGCTGATTTCCCTATGCAGTGATGACATTATAACATTATTTAATTCTGTTTGAATTTGCGGCTGTTATCGTTTGCCAAAAAAAAAAATTTCCCTTGAAAAAAAAAACCGTTGCAGGTAAACTACCCCTTTCCCTCAACCGATCTTCACCAAAAACATTAGGTCTTGAGAACTCTGCAATCTAGGCCTGTATGAAAATAATCGTTTGATTCTGTTTGAATTTGCGGCTGTTATCGTTTGCCATAAGAAATACCCTTGTTAAAACATAAAACGTTACAGGTAAACTACCCCTTCCCCGTAACCGATCTTCACCAAAAACAATAGGTCTTGAGAACTCTGCAATCTAGGCCTGTATGCAAATAATCGTTTGATTCTGTTTGAATTTGCGCTGTTATCGTTTGCCATAGGAAATACCCTTGTTAAAACATAAAACGTTACAGGGGTATACTCTACAATTCAGGGGTGTATACGAAACATTATTTAATTCTGTTTGAATTTGCGGCTGGTATCGTTTGCCAAAAAAAATTTTCCCTTGATAAAAAAAAACCGTTGCAGGTAAACTACCCCTTTCCCTCAACCGATCATCACCAAAAACAATAGGTCGTGAGTACTCTACAAACCAGGGCTGTATGCAAAAAATTATTTGATTCTGTTTGAATTTGCGGCAGTTATCGTTTGCCAAAAAAAAATCTACACAGACAGACACACACAGAGACACTTTTCGGAAAACCACTTTTTTTCATGTTTTGAGTGTAGTACAACCAGAATCTGCAATAATCTCGAACACGGTTTTTTTTGCCATCACCATACTTCCATTCCTTAAGGAATATGGGAGTAAATATCGGTATGGAGAACCATACATGACTTCCATGTTCTAAGATTTATATGTAAAACCATATTCGAAATGAAATATTTCCATAGAAACTACATCTTTCTACTTATTGCTTCAGCATTAACCACAGTACTGTGGTCACTAACGTATACCACCTCACGTTATCGCACTCGATTTTCACCGATGATGGCAGTCGATGGCACTGCCGAAAAGTCTGGTTTTACAGAAAACATTGGACTACGGCTAAAAAGCCCGGGAAGCAATTTAAAAAAAAAACTACTTCTTTGTTGCCGATAACGTAGTACACATACAAAAAATGCTCCCCTCCACCTTCAACTATAATTTTTAATAATAGAAAATTACCCCCACCCCGTTCACCTAACTTCTTCATTTATAGATATTTCATCTAAGTTTCTACAGTGGATTACAATGAGCTTCTTATCAGGATACTTTATTTATAAAAATTAAGTACTTTACTCTTGTTAAATCATAAAATGTTTCAGGTAAACTACCCCATTCTCTTAACCGATCTTCTCCAAAATCAAAAGACCTTCCGTCCTCTACAATTCAGGGAAGCATGCAAAAAAATATTTGATTCTGTTTGAATGTGCGGCAGTTATCGTTCGTCATGGAAACATTTCTCTTGTTACAACATAAAATGTTACTGGTAAACTACCACTTTCCCTTAACTGATCTTCACGAAAATCAATAGACCTTGAGCTCTCTGCAACTCAGGGGGTGCAAAAAATTATTTGATTCTCATTGAATTTTCGGCAGTTATCGTTCGTCATAAAAAAATTACCCTTTTTAAAACATAAAACGTTGCTGATAAACTACCCCTTCCCTTAACCAATCTTCAACAAAATCAACAGACCTTGAGTTCTCTTTAGTTCAAAAAGGTATGCAAAAACCTAGTTGATTCTGTTTGAATTTACGGCAGTTATCGTTCGTCATATAAAAAATTACCCTTGTTAAAACATAAAATGTTGCTGGTAAACTACCCCTTTCCCTTAACCGATCTTCACCAACACCAATACGTATTGAGAACTCTACAATACAGGGCTGTATGCAAAACATCATTTGATTCTGTTTGAATTTCCGGCTTTTATCGTTTACTATAGAAATATCGGTATGGAGAACCATACATGACTTCCATATTCTAAGATTTATATTTAAAATCATTTTCGAAATGAAATATTACCATAGAAACTATTTCTTTCTACTGACTGCTTCAGCCTTAACCACAGTACTGTGGTCACTAACGTATACCACCTCACGTTATCGCACTCGATTTTCACTGATGATGGAAGTCGATGGCATTGCCGAAATGTCTGGTTTTGTAGAAAACATTGGACTACGGCCAAATATCCCGGGAAGGAATTTTAACAAAAACTACTTCTTTGTTGCCGATAACGTTGTAAACAAATATATCAGTGGCGAAGTTACATGGAGGCAATTGAGGCAATTCCTACCCTAACAAATTCTGTAGAATAAAAATTATAAATACGTATGAACTACATAACGTAAAGATTATACATTGTTACTGTGACTGTCAAATTTATTAAACCGAAACGTGCTTTATTGAGCGACCGCTAGATGGTGACAGGTGAGATTCGGCATAGTTCGTTTAAAGCGAATGAGGCAACCTGAACTTGCCTCAGCGTTTTTTGTATACATCGTATGTAAGCAATGTAGTGGTGTGATAGGGAAGTGTAGGGAGGGGGGATTGTCCCGCGCTGTACACATAGAGCGTTGAGGCATGCCTCACTTCTGTGGTCCAAACAGTTAAGTTAAAGCGCCTGTGTTGTTTCTAAGTGTTTATTTTATGCGGTTATTAAAAGTGTCACTGTTATTCCGCTGAACTAACAGATGATCAAGATTGTTATTTGAATTATTTGTAACATTAAACATATATATAGAAACTAATCAAGTTTAAAAATTTGAAGTTCAATCAGTTGTATTATTGTGTATGACTAATACAAGGATTGTTCAATAGACACACGTATAGAGCTGTAAAGCATTTTTTATTCAACGATTTTAAAAGAAGTCTCCAATAACATTAAGACATGAGTTCCACTGTTGCGCTAACCTGTAGATTCCCTGCTAGTAAAATTCTTACGGCTGTTTGTGGAACCATTCGGTTACAGCAAACTCTACCTCAGCGTCCGATTTGACCCACCGTCCTTTTAGTGATTCCTTAAAAAAAATTTAAGATAAGATTTTTGCCTACCCATTCATTAACTACTAGCTTCGCCAGTAAGCAAATTGATGTTCATTTTTTCGGCTTGCACGCGTTATGTTGGTGTGGGTTTCGGCACTTTCCATTTAAAAAGCGTGCAAACGTAAGAAAATAAACATGAGTGAGGCCAGAAATAACGTGAATTGTGTGTTTGTGTCTTACCTGCCTTTTTATTGCCGTATTAAATGAAAAATATTATATTACATTAAAATTAAAAAATTTTAATTTTATTGCCTGGCAACAAAATTATTTTATTTTTAACAATTACCATTGTTTCAAAAAGTTTAAATAAATTTGCAAGTACTTTACTCTTGTTAAAACGTAAAAGGTTGCAGGTAAACTACCCCTTCCCCTTAACAGATCTTCACCAAAATCGAAAGTCCTTGAGACCTCTACAAATCAGGGCTGTATGCAAACATTATTTGATTCTGTTTGAATTTGCGGCTGTTATCGTTTGCCATAGAAAATACCCTTGTTAAAAAAACGTTGCAGGTAAACTACCCCTTTCCCTCAACCGATCTTCACCAAAAACAATAGGTCTTGAGAACTCTCCAATTTAGGACAGTATGCAAATAATCGTTTGATTCTGTCTGAATTTGCGGCTGTTATCGTTTGCCATAGGAAATATCCTTGTTAAAACATAAAACGTTACAGGTAAACTACCCCTTTCCCTTAACCGATCTTCACCAAAAACAACAGGTCTTGAAAAAGCTACAATTGAGGGCTGTATACGAAACATTATTTAAGTCTGTTTGAATTTGCGGCTGTTATCGTTTGCCAAAAAAAAATTTCCCTTAATAAAAAAAACCGTTGCTAGTAAACTACCCCTTCCCCTCAACCGATCTTCACCAAAAACAATAGGTCGCGAGTACTCTACAAATCAGGGCTGTATACAAAAAATTATTTGATTCTGTTTGAATTTGCGGCAGTTATCGTTTGCCATAGAAAATACCCTTGTTAAAAAAACGTTGTAGGTAAACTACCCCTTTCCCTTAACCGATCTTCACCAAGAACAAGAGGTCTTGAGAACTCTACAATTTAGGGCTGTATGCAAATAATCTTTTGATTCTGTTTGAATTTGCGGCTGTTATCGTTTGCCATAGGAAATGCCCTTGTTAAAACATAAAACGTTACAAGTAAACTACCCCTTTCCCTTAACCGATCTTCACGAAAAACAAAAGGTCTTGAGAACTCTACAATTCAGGGCTGTATACGAAACATTATTTGATTCTGTTTGAATTTGCGGCTGTTATCGTTTGCAAAAAAAAATTTCCCTTGATAAAAAAAAACCGTTGCAGGTAAACTACCACTTTCCCTCAACCGATCTTCACCAAAAACAACAAATCGCGAGTCCTCTACAAATCAGGGCTGTATGCAAAAAATTATTTGATTCTGTTTGAATTTGCGGCAGTTATCGTTTGCCATAGAAAAAAAATCTACAGACAGACACACACAGACAGACAGACACACACACACACAGACACTTTTCGGAAAACGACTTTTTTTCATGTTTTGAGTGTAGTAGAATCAGAATCTGCAATAATCTCGAACACGATTTTTTTTGCCATCACCATACTTCTATTCCTTAAGGAATATGGAAGTAACATTCCTTAAGGAATATGGAAGTAAAAAATCACCCTTGATAAAAAACCGTTGCTGGTAAACTACCCCTTTCCCTTAACCGATATTCACCAAAAACGACAGGTCTTAGGTACTCTACAATTCAGGACTGTATGCAAACAATTATTTGATTCTGTTTGAATTTGCGGCTGTTATCGTTTCCCATAGAAAACACCCTTGATAAAACATAAAACGTTGCTGGTAAACTACCCTATTCCATTAACCGATCTTCACCAAATACAATAGGTCTTGAGAACTCTACAATTCAGGGCTGTATGCAAAACATTAGTTGATTCTCTTTGAATTTACGGCAGTTATCGTTCGTCATATAAAAAATACCTTTGTTAAAACATAAAATGTTGCAGGTAAACTACCCCTTTCCGTTAACCGATCTTCAACAAAATCAACAGACCTTGAGTTCTGCATAATTCAAAAAGGTATGCAGAAGGGTAGTTGATTCTGTTTTAATATACGGCAGTTATCGTTCGTCATAACAAAAATTACCCTTGATAAAACATACAATGTTGCTGGTAAAGAACCCTATTCCCTTAACCGATCTTCACCAAAACCAACAGGTCTTGAGAACTCTACATTTCAGGGCTGTATGCAAAATATTATATGATTCTGTTTGAATTTGCGGCTGTTATCGTTTGCCATATAAAATACCCTTGATAAAACAAAAAACGTGACTGGTAAACTACCCCTTTCCCCTAACCGATCTTCACCAAAAACAATAGGTCTTTAGTACTCAACAAAACAGGGCTGTATGCAAAAACGTATTTGATTCTGTTTGAATTTGCGGCTCTTATCGTTTGCCATAGAAAATACCCATTTAAAACATAAAACGTTGCTGGTAAACTACCCCTTTCCCTTAACCGATCTTCACCAACACCAACAGGTATTTTGGACTCTACAATACAGGGCTGTATGCAAAACATCATTTGATTCTGTTTGAATTTGCGGCTGTTATCGTTTACCATAGGAAAAAATTACCCTTGATAAAAAACCGTTGCTGGTAAACTACCCCTTTCCCTTAACCGATCTTCACAAAAAACGATAGATCTTGAGAACTCTACAATTCAGGGTTGTATGTAAAATATTATGTGATTTTGTTTGAATTTGCGGCTGTTATCGTTTGCCATATAAAATACCCTTGATAAAACAAAAAACGTGTCTGGTAAACTACCCCTTTCCCTTAACCGATCTTCACCAAAAACAATAGGTCTTTAGTGCTCAACAAAACAGGGCTGTATGCAAAAACGTATTTGATTCTGTTTGAATTTGCGGCTTTTATCGTTTGCCATAGAAAATACCCTTTTAAAACATAAAACGTTACTGGTAAACTACCCCTTTTCCTTAACCGATCTTCACCAAAATCAAAAGGACTTGAGAACTCCACAATTGAGGGCAGTATGCAAAACATTATTTGATTATATTTGAATTTGCGGCTGTTATCGTTTGCCATATGAAATACCCTTGTTAAAACATAAAACGTTGCCGGTAAACTACCCCTTTCCCTTAACCGATCTGTACCAAAATCAACAGATCATGAGAACTCTACAATTCTGGGCTGTATGCGAAACATTATTTGTTTCTGTTTGAATTTGCGGCTGTTATCGTTTGCCAAACAAACAAAATTACCCTTGATAAAAAAAAACCGTTGCTGGTAAACTACCCCTTTCCCTTAACCGATCTTCACCAAAACAATAGGCCGCGAGTACTCTACAAATCAGGGCTGTATGCAAAACATTATTTGATTCTGTTTGAATTTGCGGCTATTATCGTTTGCCATAAAAAAAAACTACAGACACACACACACTGACACTTTTCGAAAAATGACTTTTTTTCATGTTTTGAGTGTAGTACAATCAGAATCTGTAATAATCTCGAACACGATTTTTTTTGCCATCACCATACTTCCATTTCCTTAAGGAACATGGAAGTAAAAAATGCTATAGTCAATATGTATATTATTGATAAAAATTTGAAATATTGTAAAACGTACGTGATGAAATAGACTTACAAAACACTAAGTAGAAGAATTAACGTCGACATGAAGTTAACATTTGCGAGTGCATATCTTATCGATTCAGGCGAGATATCGTTCAGATCAAGACAATTTCTAACAAATTTTACTTGGGAATACACAAACAATTCAAACCAAGTGCGAGCTGCACTGAAAGTTTTGGTTAACGTCCGGTCTTTACATTAATTAAAGCGCATATACAGATAAAGTTTAGAGTTTACATAACATATAAACACAACTTCTAATATATTACTGCTACATGTAAACATAACTGTTACGGTACATATCTCATTACCTGTATTACCACAGAAGTTACGACGCCTGTAAGGATATACTTCTCATTTATGTACAAAAGAAAGCAAACATGCTTAATCAGTACAAAATAAAACTGATTAATTTTAACTTAATTTACCGTAAAAGTGATCTATAAATTCATCTCTCGTAAGACAAGCGAGATAAATAAGTCAAATATGTTCTCCATAGTAACCGCCATCATGGTACTTGCTCATAGGTACCAACCGTGGGAGTGACCTGCTTGTAGTCTATGCCTTCCCCCATAGGTCCTGGTTGACTTCCTCGTCTATCGTGCGCCAGCAATGGCCTTACTTTGACGAATCGCCTTCATGAAGTTTTCCTTAGTTCGTTTCAGATTTTTCAGAGTCGTCTGGCCTATTCCTAGCGCGTTGTGCCTCCCACCTAAGCTTTAGGCACTCTGAGTCTTGGATCAGCTATGCGGTCGGACCATCAGTAAGCCGGCGCTTTCCTCTCCATAGTTTCATCCGGCGCATTAAATCGTCACATGCTCGCTGTATGATACAGAGACATTTCCTACCTTGGTTTTCACTTCTTCACTGTTCAATGTTATCTGTAAATTAAACTGATGGGCCTCATTACTGCTTTGCAGGGACTCAACAAGTCTCACGGAATCGAGTTTTGCTGCATTCCAGCCTAGTGTGCGCTGTGTCATGCTTTCCTCAAAGTGTTCTCACAGTCGCTGGAAAAAAAACAAAGTGTTAGCGTTCTCACTGTTAGATATTTGAAAGCGTTGAAAGGATATAAAGAATCGATAGGCCGCATTGTTGCAATCAATTTCTTGTTGACAAGCAATGAGTTCAATTTTACGACGTAGAGAACTCAGCGGCTTTTGTTCGTACGCACGTAGATCATTCTTCCTGCCGTAATCACAGGAATGTTTAAGTTTTATAAAAGTGCTGGTAAAAGTGTATCTTGTGTATGCTGTCTGCATAAAAATAATTAACATGTCAATAGTAAATGGCTTATGCCTCAATAACAACTGTTTACTTCTTTGCATTTCCTTCAGCCCCCCCCCCCAGAGGGAGGGACAAGTGGGCATTGCCCAGGAGCCCGGGACGGAAGGTTCCGATATTTTTTAAAACGATTTACATATCATTTTCTGTAGATTTTTAATACTACTTTTACATTATATTTTTTATACATAAACAAAAAAGATAAGTAGAGTATTAACACTTTTTTATAGTTAAGATATTTTCTTTTGATCATCTGATCAATGTTTTCTTTAAATGACATTGCTAATTGATTTGGAAGCACATACTCCGAACCGAAGCACTAGACCGGCGCGGGGCCGTTGTCGCTGTCCGTCACCGTTCTGAATATCTTCTTCTTCTTCTTCTTCTTCTTTACTCACTATATCCGAGATTCAACTCAGACTTCTTGCCATGACTCGGCAGTTTGTCTCGCGATTTGTATGTATGTCTATTAAAGTCAATTCTATAATTCAATAATACAATTATAAATTCTCGAGGCTGATTTAATAGGTCTGTACGACGTAACGGCAAAGTAGAAATTTTCTCGACTGACTGAGAGCGGGATACCAGTAGGTGACGGAGAGTCGCCCACTGACCCCTCCGCCATCTAGGACTTATTTATTTTCGGGTGGGGTGCCTATTTCCACCGTGTAAAGTGTCATGTCGCCCAAATGCCTCTCAAGCGGGGGCGACGACCCGAGAGGCAGACGAGAAACACTAGTGTGACGGTGTGTGCGTGGCCTACGGTTATCGACAGTATGTAGGTTCCAAACCACCAGAACCCGCGATAAACAGCACATTTAATATTTTTTCGAAGAAAAAGCCAGAGGTGCAGGCGACGGGAATCGAACCCTCGACTTTCGGACTGAAACGCAAGCACTCTATCCGCTGAGCCACCGCGGCTCTCACCATTCGGATCGACTTGGCGTCGTTGGCGGGCCAGGCGGGAAGTCAAGTTAAGTACACTAGCGCCGTCACTGTGTATATTAAAGTGCAGTACTACTACAGTCAAGGTTATGCCAGTGCCAGCAGTGTGTAGTTGTTACAAGTTAGATATTTTCTGGTATTTTTTATTGTTGTGTTTTATAATAAGTGTAGTCTAAGTGTTGTGTGACAAAATGGACCACTATAAACACAAGTCTGTTCCGCAAAAACGAAAAGAAAGAGAGCAAAATCCTGAGAGCGGTAAGAAAGGCTTACGGACATTATTTGACGTTGGACTCACGGAATCTGAGGCTGTCTCCGTCGGTGTATCTGGAACGTACAATGAGCCTAGTTCATCTACCTCAGGGAATATAAATTTACCTGACGAAAAAAATTCACGTTGGTTCTTTTCTAGGTAAGCCTAGTTTATTAAATGTAGGTGTACCTAAAAATCTTAAAATCGAAACCACTAAATCAGAAAATAGGGCTTCACATCAAATGGTTGAACGCTCAAGCGAATTTTTGAACTTAGGTGACTTAACTGGTTGCCCAAACGCTAATATTAATATTATTAAAAATGTTTTTATAAAAGTCCCTAGCCTAATTATTTTTGAAGACATTCCTAATAAAATTAAAAGAATATTTCCTGGCGTAGTTTTACAGACACAACCCAAACTGGAGAACTACGTCCAAGAGACTGGTTATCCTGGAGTAAAAAAAATCAATCCCTTTATTGTTTTCCTTGTCGATTGTTAAGCTCTCCCATTGAGCTCGTTAATAACAACCGTTCAATTTTTACGAGCGAGGAAGGATGGAAGAAGGAGATGAGGTGGCGAAAATTCTATGATTAGCCCCCGAAACATGAAACTAGTGCTCATCACAAACTAACTATATTGAGTGGCGAGCTATAGAAAGGCGTTTAAAAGAAGGGACTGATGCTTGATGAGCTTGATGAGGAATCAACCCAAAGTAAAAGGTACTGTCGGGAATTACTGCTACGTATATTAGCAGTGATTTTGTTTTTAGCTGAGAGGGTGCTTCCTTTTAGGGGAAAATCCTCAAAACTTGGTGATCACCATAATGGAAATTTCTTAGGAATTACAGTTATTATCTAAATATGATCCTTTGCTACGGGAGCATGTTACAAAAGTCGAAGAAATCCAAGAAAATGAAAAACGTCTACAAGTCCATTATTTGTCCTAGAGATTTCAAAACGAATTCATTGACGTTTGTGAGAAAACAAAGTTTTTAACTAAATTTTAATTAAAAGACAAAAGGGCAAGTACTATGACATATTAGTGGATGCAACACCAGATGTAACACATGAGGAACAGGTGACACTTATTTTTAAGATATTTATTAGAAAACAAATCCGGCTACAAAATTATAGAGAGATTCCTAAAATTCAATAAGTTTTGTAAATGCAATAAAAAACTGGATAAGATATCGCAAATGAAATTCTAAATAAATTGGCTAAGCATTTGGCATTTGGCATTCCTTTGAATGATTGAAGGGGGCAAGGGATTCATAATAGACCGAACATGGTTGGACAGTACAAAGGTGTTACAACTCGCATAGCTGAAATTAAACTCTTTGCTTTATTTTCTAATTGGGCAGCACATAGTCTCAACCTACGTGATGTCAATGAAGCTGAATCATGCGAGGACGCTGAAATGTTTTCGGTGTTTTGCAACAGTTATACAAGTTCTTCTCAAAGTCACCACAAAAGTGGGAAATTTTGAAAAATAAATAAAATGTTCACTCTACAAACTTTCGGATATAAGGTGGTCAGCACAAGTTGAAGCGGTAAACCTTTCGCTAAATATCTTCCTGGTGTAAAAAGGACTGTAATTTATTATTGAAGTTCAAGTGATGGGACTTAGACAAGAATGTAGCTCATATTACAGCAAACAATTTGGCGTAAATTTTACTATTCAGTGAATGTTATTTTTTTTATTTCCATGTATGACTCATATTTTAAGAGAAATAAAAGAACATAAGTCACAGATAATTTCCTCTGCAGTTACAGAAAATTCTTGAGAAAAATAGGATAATATTGTTACGACATCACAGAACAATCTACGTATTTGTCGAATGTGCCAGAAGAATCTCGATTTAACACGTGTGGCGTACGTGCTTGTCGACGCATTTTCCAGACGGTGCGAGAATTCACGCGACCGCTCTCACTGTGTCACGGCCGCAAGCATTACGTCGTAGTTTAAAGGTAATACGTAGTATGCGAAATCGTCTAGACTTTCGGCGGCTATAAATACAATTACTCAGGGACGCTCAGTTCAGTATTAGTGCGATATATTGACCGTGAGGTCCAGAGTTATTCTCGGGCGATAATAATGTGCGCGTTCAAGTGGTTATTAGTTAAGAGTGGTGTTTTATAATCGGACGGTATAATTGTAATACAATTGTGTTTAAGTTTAGTGGATATTTTATTGCGTTCGAACAATTTTTATTTGATTTCTTGTTGTAGACTGTGTTGTTAATTATGAACTGTTTAACTGTAAAAATTAAAACTGGTGATTAGTGACTTAATTGGTGTCTTATAATTTGTTTTCCACTGTACCTACGACGATCAAGTAGACCGTCGTAACAATATTTACACGATACGCTTGCAATTCCTTCACTAAAATTAAATTTACATAGAGAAAGATTAAGGGATCCTTCTCCTATATAACATTATTTAACTAAAACTTCATATAGCCCATAAAATTGGCCGCAAAATATTTCAGGTTCCTTGAACATGAATTGTTCTGTACGATAATTTACTGTACAAAAGAAATTATTATCTGTAAAAAAAACATAAAAAAAGGTTACCTAAGAACTAATCAGATTACGAGATATTCATTTGGAGAAAAAAACGGTGAACATATAAATCAGTCTCTCTTCGGAATCGACAACGAGTAACCGCTGCTCTGGTCCATGACGTTTGGTCTGCTAGTCGCTAAGATCCCGACAGTTAGAAAATGCTGTAGAATTACTCCAAAAGTTATTTTTCGATTTGTCTCCCATGGTAGGAAATAGATATGTCTTAAATGGAGAAAATTTTGTAGAAAGGAACTGTATAGCTTTTCTCGTGACAGTTTATTTTGTGCAAAGTAACTGTATATATTTTTTCCGTGTCAGCTTGTAGTAGATTTGCACAAAACCATTTTATGTATGAATTCTTTGCAACTATAAAATCATTACGCAAATACTAAATGTAACTTGTGGAAACGAAGAAAATATTAAGTATTGAGAAGTTTTGTTGAATATAAGAAATCGTAAGACTACTGACATAAAAGTTGCAGAAATTTCTTTTTCAATGAAATATGTGACTGCTTCAACAGGAAACTAAAATCGCAATATATTTCTTATATTTTTAGTCGTACTCTTGTCTTAGTAATAAAGTGCACAAATAACGAAATACATACAGTATATTGCAAAAATGGCAACAAACCATGCCTATGCTCACATCCGAAATAGTACACAATCGTTTACACTGTATCGGAAAGTAATCATTAATTTTATTGCGGCAATTAAAGCTAGTTTATTTCTTTACCGAAGTGCCGAGTATACACAAGAGAAGCAAACAGAATAACGTACTGTTAGTTGTAGTTATCAGACGAGCGAGAAAAAATGCAACAAAAAGCAATACATTGGACGTCATGCAACTGACATATCTCGTAATAGTATTAAGTTTTAGTCTTCAACTGCAAAAAACCATAACAATAACAAAAAAGGAAAACATAAAGACATTTCTATCTGATTAGTGTACTTTATACTTAATGTCATCTACAGTGCTTATTTTCTCAGCAAATAGCTTCTTAGAAACAAAACAAATCCGTTTGGGTAAAGTTCTATTTCGGCTTAAATTTTTTTTATGTTGTACATCAAAAAATATTTATTTAATACTAACTTTATTGCGCTTCTTTATAATTGTGATATGTAAAAATATATTTTCTGTTTCATATTCCACAGTTGTTCATATTATTAAGGAGATTAATAATTAAATTAATTATTTTAGTTTATTTTCGTAGCCGGTTGTTGATCTAACCTCAGATCTGAGTGCTCAGTAACACCAGATGAAGTAATAACAGATTCTGTAAACACTGTAAATTATTTCAGTAATGCTTTATATCAGTTATCGACAATGTTGGGATTGTAATGACTCATGGGGAGTCTAATGACTTCCCTCATAAATTTAATGATGTAGCATATAGTCCGATTTTCTCAACTTCATGTGATAGAAATTCTTTTTTTGTACTTCTACCTGTGCTGAAGAAGTCAACAGTGTAAGTTTTAGTTTACTCGCCAAAAAACTGTCAGGTACTGAGCGAATATTCTATCTATGTTTAAGTCTGTTAGGCTTTAAATATCTCCGGTTTTCTAAAAAATCTTAGTTCTGAAAATCATGATACTTAGTGATACAGAAACTACTGTAATTGTTTATCTTTTCAGAAGCGATAGGAGAGACTATCTTAATAGTTATTGGCTTCTTTCCCTTTTATTAGTGTCTTAAATATTATGGAAAATATAGTGAAAAAGCGCTTATCGAATTCGTTTAATTGTAGTAACTTTTTTTGTAATAATCAGTTTCAATTTTATACAGGGAAGTCCACAAAAGATACTTTGTTAAAGTATTGTACTAATTTATTTGAAGGTATACCGTAAATAGTAATTTTGTTCTTACTGGACTTTTTGTATTGTTACAAGAACGTTTGACTAGGTAGACCATGAAATTCTTTTAAGCAGATTAAGGGAAGCTGGTGTTATAAAAATTAGTTAAATTAGGTTTAAAAGCTATTTGGTATGGTATACTCAGCGTGCAAGATTCAAAGGTGTTGTCAGCTGTCATAGAGATATTGCTTATGGTATACCTCAAACGACGGTTCTTGGACTAATTTTAGTTTTGTTGTATATTATAATCTGTGTTCTGGTACGGTCTCTCCTCTGCTAACTTCTATTGTTGTTGTTGTCTTTGTTATATACAAAATAATTTTGTATTAATTAAGATTACAATGCACAATAACTTACACTAAAATTATGGTTTACTGTAAACAAAATGGGACTCAAGTCCAACAATAACTTAAGTAATTTATTTTTCTTTCAAGACGAAAACTAGTGATCACTATCAGAAAAATTTCAATGAGCCATGGAAACAATATTAAACTCTTAGAATAACTTTTGTTGTTGGATGGAAACTGTTAACAAACTTTAAAATATAATTATTCGTATTACAAAACAAGTATTTATTATATATTTATGTAATAAATTTCAATACATCATTTTGTTAAGGAAACGTCAAAAATTATTTTAATATCGAAGTATTTTTATATTTTGTTTTGAAGCTCACTGTAGAAATTTTGCAATAAAATGCAAATGTAACACGCACCTTTCTAAAGAGTAACACATAACACTGTCTTTTTTCTTTGTAGTCTCCTTGGGAATATAACAAAACTTGGTGCACTTGCACATTATAGACAATGCCGGGTTTTACGCCAGGGATATCAGAAACGTAATAATACCTCAAGTCTGTTGTCCATAAGATTGTTTAAAACAAGCTCATTGATATTGTAAACTGTCTTAACGGACGTTACTGAATAGTTAGGTAATCAAGCAAGATGTCTGCCTCAGTAAGAAGGATCAAAACATTCTTTGTCTCATTTCAGAAATATATTTATTACTCATTTAACAGGCTTACTTGCTTTACAAGTTCATTTTATTAAAGTCAAGTAAGTAACTTCTAAGACTTCTATCAGAATATTAATTACTTAATTCTTAATTACTTTTATTTGTAGTTTGTTACTGTCATGTGATGAAAAACGTATGAAGCTAAATACTTTTAATTCCAGTCTATGAATCTAATATTTCGTGGTCTTCCATAATATGCGTTTGTATGTGTGGGCGCGCTTACGTGTATGTGTGTGTAGTGGTGTGTCGGTGTGATGTGCTCTAAGCATATATTGTAAAGTTAGTTTTTCTCTCTGAATAAACGCAGAATTTTTACATATTTGCGTAACAATGGACGTAAATTACTAATTTAATTTCAAGCAGATCACTCACTATCGCTAAGTTATTAGAAGAACAGCAGGGTTTCTGGAAGGCTTGATCATAATGACGATATGACACGGCTTACTGAAATAAATGCACATCATCTGGCAGAGCGAATATAAGTTTATTTGTCCGATATAATAATATAAATATTATTATATTTTTGTAGACGAACATAGATTTATGTGTTTTATACCTGCAGAAATTAATTTATTTTGTGCTATTCATCAAAAGATCATATTTTTTACAATTTTTATTATTATCCATAGTGTATTTAGTCCCGATAAAAACAAATTATTTTTAATACTTATTTTTACATAATATTTTTTTATTATGTGACTTCTGTCTCTGTGAGGTGGTCTTCACAATTTAAAAAAAAAAAACAGTTATGTTACAGTTACTCCGTCATGTATACTATATACTGACGGTGCAAGAAGCTGTAGTTTCAATTTGAGGTAACCCTACGGAACACTAAATTATACATAACAGATAATCTACTCTAATTGGTGGCAACTGCAGGCGGTATTAGGATTGTTGTACATTTACGTGTCTCTACATGTTTCCTTAATTACATTCTATTGTTACTAAACGTGTATATTCCTCTTATAAGAATTACCAGACGCATTTGACCTTGTGTGTAATGATTAAAGTACCATTTCTTAAAATCAGAGATATCAACAAGAAAGTAAAATATACCACGTACAGACTGTACTGTAATAATAAATATATTTTTATTAATATTATACGCAATGTCTGGAGCGTATACGACCGACCTTACAAGCAAACTATTGTCTTTACAGAAAACACTGTAAACACTTTAATCACTTCTAATTTATGTAAAATACTGTTATTTACTTTCGTTATACAAACATTATAAGTTGAAATATGAATTCAAAAAAAATTCTTGAAAATGTGAAATTTAGTATTATTGAATTTCTTATATTTCTATGTCGTTTAATAATATTAAATTTATGACGGGTTGGAGCCCACTAGCCTAGCGTTCGTTCATCGTACTGGCCTGTGGGTTCAGATCGAAGTTAAATTTAACCGACCCCGACTTCTCACTGTCTGACTGATTAATTTAGGTAGCCTTAATCAATAAAAACGCGACACCTACACGCAGACACATACAATACTGCCTGCCCCCCAGAGTGCAGTTTGTCATTGCAAGGGGTTAAATGAAGACTGGTTTCTCTCTCTCAGGGTGGTGTGGTGCCACGACTAGGAAGCACTCAAAGCAATGGAACTAATGATTGAGTAAAATTTTTATCATTATTAAACAGATTATCTGGCCTTACGTGTTATCCATTTTATAGTGTTTCATAAGTTATTACTTTTTCTTTTGTTTCATATTTCGTTAACTGTACTAGCTGTAATGTTGTTTGTAGACAACTTACTTCTCTTTTTAGTATATTTTTTTCAATGTACACGATAACTTTTTGAGGGCTGTGAAATTGACATGTAACAGTTATTGAATACCCATTTTGTTTGGTCATTACTTTATAATATTGAGGCAATGAAATTTTACTTCTTGTTGAATAATATCCAATAACTTTGTCTGTTCCCTAACTCCAGGTTTTTGAGCAAGGTTTAGAAAATTAGAGTAGATTATTATCTGCATGTAGAGTATTGGTACATGCTGAATAAAAGGACCGTAAATTCTGAGAGTAGTGAAGTTTCCTAAAGTTGATTATCCCTACTCACCGTTTGGTGAAAATGGTTGAATATTTTATTTAAGACATAATTTTACATCGATTGAGTTCTTCATCGGCATCCAGAAAGCTTCTGAAGAAATTCATGAATATTAGTGCCATATTAAAATTATAAAACATATTTTTCTCAATTATTACATTAACTGACTACCTCGGATAATAGGAATTCCAAACAAACGTGGATCACTTTTTCACCTTCGAAGCCTTTCTTCGCCTGTGGTGTTTTCCTTTCCATTCTATGTGGCAGTGTGGCTGGAGGAGGGTCACCAGCAGTGTGGTTAAGCTTTGGCGACAGCTGTGCGTCGATAAAAATTGTTGTTTTTTTCTTCTTAAGCCGGCTGTCTGACAAGTAGTAGACATAAACAAGTTTTAAAAAATGTTCAAAAATTTAGAAATTATGTATGTAGTTTTTCAGAACAATATAATAAATTTTACAAAAAAATTATTTAAACATTCTATTTTTTAACTACTATTAACCATAGGAATTTTATTATTAGTAGGACTATATGATTACTCTTGACTCACACTGTACACTAAGTTTTGCAAATGCCACTCTTTGATATTTCTCTGCAGAGTATGGTGTGCACTGAGGTGAAATGTTACATGCGTAACTGAAGTTTGAATTGTTTTGTAATTTGCAGTTTTATAATCACTTACAGGAATGTCAGAGTGTTTACATTTGTGTTTGTCTATCGTATCTAATGTACAAACATAACTTATCTTTTAATGGCACTTTGCTTACAGCTGACACTGTTTCCAGTACCGTAGCCTCAAATTATTCCATCTTTGCCAGTTACTATTTGTAACATCTCTATCAATCATGTCATAAACTTTTATTTACCAAGTACTTCTTTCCTTTCTCCAACTTCTCCTTTGGTATGAAGGCAATCCGATAGTTTCTTAGCCCATCTGTTATTTGACACGCATCTCAAATTTCCACACCATTTCAACAGTTTTGATTCATTTTTGTCTATTACGTAACCGATAGTTATCGTAGCTATTTTCTGCTCATTTCTTGCAAAGTAAGCGTAATTACGATGAGGTGCAAATTAGTGTCGTAACTACGATGAGGTGATAAGGGGGATTACCATTCTAGAGCTATTAAATATTACAGTGAAATTACATAATGACAACGTAGACCTATAGCTAAAATAGTTGCATATGTCAAAATAAGGCTTACAAACATTGTAAAATTAAAAAAAAAAATACATACAGGAAGCTCTCTGCTTTGAAACATTAGATTTTTGCACATTTCGCTCTTTTGGACATTTGGATACTCTTTACGCAACTTTCGTACTGAAGACTTTTCAACACTGTCGGATGAGTGAAGAAATGAATAATCGTAAGACAAGCGAAAATATTCGCTTTTTGTAGTAAGAGTGATTACATGATGTGTTTTTAAGTGAGAATAATACCCAGTTTCACTATATACAGTGTATTGCAATTAATGGAACCAATCCGACTAACGTAGGGCATATTACGCCTACAGTAAACACTGCCTACTGTACGTACTATACAGTACTCGACTTTCGGACAAATCCGAGTCTCGAAAACGTTTTCACGAGCGCATTTTGTTCAAAAGTCAATGAACTCCTGCATTTTTAATGATTAAAGTACAGGAGGTACATTGATAACGATAGTTTACTTAATAATGATAATCATTAAAGATTTGGGAAATAACGTACTGTACTTATTTCCAGGATTAAAAAACGAAAAAGAAAGCAAATTTTAAAACATTTTCATAAAGTTATATGATCCTGAACTCTCAATTATCTTTAGGAAATTAAAGAATCCAAACCCACCCACCCCCACGCCAGGAGCAGCTCCTAGTTAAGCCACCACTCTTTAACCAACTCAACCAGCTACATCTTCTCCAAAACTTCAATTTACCGGTTTTACTTTTGTCTTCTTTTTAACGATACAGACATATGAGAAATTAACAGGAAAGATAGAAATAATACTTTTTTATTATATTCCAATTTATTTGAAATACTTCGTTGATATAGGGTATTTCTTTTTTTGTATTTTATTTTTTTTAGGGTACTTATCTAAAAATGTATATTGATAGCGTTGTGCGTTTAATTAGTGACACTCCAGGACACGAATGCACTTTGACACACACGCGTACGCGCGCGCACGCACGACATACTACTCTGTAGCGATATGACGTAGGGGAAAAAGTAGGTCGTCTCGAGACGCTGTCCTCTTTATGAAAATGTCGAGATTTATTACACTGTCACGTCGTGTACGACGAGTTTTAAGAACGATGTACACATCTCAGACAAGGAAATTAAACTATTTTACATCTCTTGTAGTCTCAGAAATACACTGTTAGTCTTAAAGTGCCACTACTGACATCTCAAAACTAATAAGAGAATGTTATATGAAAGCGTTGAATATTAAATTTACGAACCCACATAGAAGATTAGAGAAAAATGTAAAAAACAATTTTTGAACTTGGGGCGGCTTATATTCAAGATAGCCAGCTGTTACCGTTTTAAATTTTGTCGGTACCATATTAAATTTTGTGTCCGACTGTAAAAAAAAAACAAAGAGCAACAGCTAACTTTGATGTCCCCGCCTGTTGATTCTTAATTTTAATTTGATGAATGTTATGTGACCTTGAGTTTTTTCGTATCCTTATTAGCATACAAAATATGTGAACTACTGATCTTGATTCAATATTCTGTTGTGTTAAACAGGTTTTCATAACAAATAGTCATTACAGATGGAACACTATAATCGTTAAATAAAACGCCTTTGTTGTTAGTATCTTTGAAGCAGGATAAATTATACACTCTGCCGTACCACATACAGTTGGCTAAATTATTCTTTTTAGGCACAAATCTTACAGCCAATTCTTGCTTTATTTAAAGTTTACTAAATTTAAGAATGTGAACGGCAGAGTCACGTTCACATCAGAGACTGAGATTCTTAGAGTCACGTTTGAAGTGTTTAATACAGATTTCTAACAATACAAGTGACGAATCTGTTTAAATGCTTCTTCGAAAATGTATAAGCAAGAGAATCTTGCCACCACAGAGCACGGAAATTATATTAGGTTTTAGGTTCTTCTCTACAGATTGGTCAGGTCGTGTGTAGTAAGAAATTTTCTTCAACATACTTTAGGCCAGCAAAGTTAATTTCAATGAATTATTTTCTTTAAGAAGTAAAAATAAAATAATACTTTGTTAAATGCATATTAATAAGCGTCCTTATATTCTATACAAAATTGTCACCCGGCGATGTCGGGAAATACTAACGAAAATACATTCATAGTGATTTCTAGACGACGTCTTCTTGCAGCAATCACTAGCTTGTGACTTATACAGAGATTTGCAATTACGGACAACGCTCATTTCTTATCTTGTCTCAACTTCTCAAAAGATGTTTTTCTAGGTACCCACTGACGTTTACATTTCTTGATGTTTGTCTCTTATCTTACGAATTTCAAGTGCCTATGTATTACAGATAAAGCAACATAAATATAACAAACAAACAAATTAACATACATTTACTATGTAGTCTACATTTTGTCATCGCGAGAAACCTGTAACATCTAAAAATATTCCTGTGCTACGATGAGTAATTCTGTACCTTTTAGCTCCCGTGTATATATATTTAATATGTAATTATATTTAACTTTTATAATGAATTTACCTCAAGATATATTTCCTTATTAGGAATATGGTTCGGGTACCATTTTGTACCCATCCTCCTAAATTACCTATCTTGAAGTAAATTCATTATAAAAATTAAATATCATATATACATCAAGAAACGGACTTTAGCAAAAAGTGTTTGTATATATATATTGCGATAGTACAACCGTATACGGTACTGTGCATTGCAAAAATAATCAAAATAATTAATAAAAATAAATAAATCTATGGTTAATTGACATGATTCAGATTGTAAGTTGGATTGTTAAAAATATAGGGAACGCACCTTTCAGGCATGCACGTTCTGGCCACCTGTCGCTAGCAGTGCGTACATGTGTACTTTGTTTGTGTGTGTGAAGCCTGTCCGTTCCTGGACAGTAACCACCCCTATTCAAATGATGTTAGATTTTAAGTATAATTTTAATTATAAGAAAAAAAATATGTATGATAATGTAAAATAAAAGACACCAAAGTGTGTATAAAGATGCACAAAGGGTTAAAAAACCGTTTAAAAGTGACGTAAAGTGAAATTACAGTGAATAACTCCCTGAATAATTATAATAAAGAAGTGTAAGTTACATATAATAGACATATGAAAATTAGGGATCGATTGAGTATTGTGTAGTGTACAACAGACTTCGCAATTCGCGAAGATAAGCGAAATTAGTGAATCGGAAAAGAGTGGGAGAAAGGACGCGTCGACAAACTCTGACAAGACAGATATTGTTCAGACAAGAGCTTTTGCACGATGTGGCTATAAATACCAGGTCGCGCTAATAAAGTTTCTTTCTCTATATTCAACCGTTGTCGTAGGAGGCTATGTCAGTCAACTACGCGATCGTAAATCTACAGTAAGCGTCACCTGACGAACTGGGAGGCAGAACAGAGGTTCGATGGACACACCTACAACCCATGATGTGAGCAGAGACAACAACAACTAAGAAAGGCAAGCAGCGGAATCCTGGAAGAGGACCCGAGGACCCAAGGACACGAAGGACTGGAGCAAGGACTGGAAGAGGACAAAAGGACACGTAGGACTGGAGGAAAGACTGGAAGAGGACCCGAGGACATACTGATAATTTGCCACATCAAACGAGGTGATTAAACCCATAATAATTACAGACAACTGAAAGACAATATTTAAACTAGAATGAAAGACATTCAAAACTGTTGCTAACTGAATTTAAATTGTACATAGTAACATAAAGTCTAAATTGTTCATTTAGAATAATGTCTCATGTAAAGCAATTAATATTGGAATAACGTAAATGCTATGAGAGAGCAATGTTTGATTTTCAAATTGACGTAAATTAAAATAATATTAGTAAAGTCTTTAATTGATAAAAGAGAAATGCATATGGAGTAGAAAAGAATTAAAGCCAAGTAAGATTAAAGAAATTGAAATAAAAGTAAATTCATTGTTGAAATAAATCGATAAGCAATTGTAAAGATGGCCACACTAAATGAGTAAGCCGAGAGCAGAAATAGTTATAAATAAGATTAGATAATAAGATTTATATATAACCTGTTTAGATGTAAATTATTCACCAGAAGACACACACAGAAGATCGCATAAGCGATGAATAATGAATTTTTGTATTGCCGAAGTAAGTGAAGAGGTTGCTAAATAAATAATGTAAAGATTTGGAAAATATATTACGCATTTTTGTTGCTAACATCATTACTTTGTAGTGTTATACATGGTGATTCACGAAGATATGCAGAGACTTTAGGAGCTCATTCTACATGTAAAAATAAAGAAAAAGTTCATATAAATATAGGTCCGCAAACGCTTCGTTAGCGAGTTATGGCTAGCCAAATTTTTAACCCTGATTTCAGCTCCTCTGGTCATATTAGGCCGTACTGAAGTTCTAGGAACCCAAATTAAAGGACAAACTTGATGGTTTTATATAGTTTAAGGTGTTAAAAAGAATATACAAAATAATACTACTTGCAGAAGAAACAAATTGAAAACATCACAAATTATATAATTACTGCAAGAAACATCGAGTTACTTATATAGAAAATTATATATATATATATATAATCACGTTTATCCATCATTAGCTAAACATGCAAGTTCTGACCAGAAAAGTTGATCTTTTTGAGACCCCATATATAAAAGTTATGAGTAAGCTTAGACATTTTATTCTTACATATTCGTAATCAGCATAAAAAACCGTAAAAATATATATCCGTTTCAAGATAGTTTGTTGAAAAAAGTTGAATAATAATTACCCTGTTAACTTAATCGTTACAAACGACTCACACGTTTAAAAAAAAAGCATTAATATTTTATCACGGATATCGGTTTAGCTTTTAGTGATGAAAAATATGCACAGTGTTGCCACAAAATGTATATAAAGTCACGAAGGTCACAACGTTGCCAAGTCTATTGAACGTAAGCAATTCCTGCAATATTAGCAGCTGGTGTGTCTCGGCTGTTTATACAATTACTGCTTCCAGTCGCCTACGTTTAATTCCTGTATACGATCTTAGTTATTTTTAATTTCAGTACCGTAGTAAAAATAATCTTTGAAAGACGTAATCAACTATTTTTCAACGCTGTTATTAAAAAGTGGGTTAATCATTCAATGACAGAAAACATATAAGGTATAAAATGTTGTGATCACTTTATTCACACGTTCTTTTCTTGACACGTAAATAACTGTATACTAAATAAAGATATAATAAGTATATCTTCATTGTACATTAGTATAATATGTAGTTAAAAAGTACAGTACAACCTGTCACATCCGGACCTGTGATATCCGGAACCTCCCATATCCGGACGTATCTCCAAACTAATTTTTGCAATTTTGGTTAGCGAAATGGTTAGGGATGTAAAGATACTACTCTTGATGTTTTGGCTGATCACGACTTTTTCTTCACTACACTTACGTCATTCTGCGATATGGTTCACTATTTTTGAATATTTAAGTTTTTACAATTGAAATACTTTATTTGGGGCAACTGAGTCTGGGGCAGCGGCGTTAGGTCGACTCACTTTGGCTTCATGGCTTCCAAAAAACGTGTGCATTGTATGAAGCAGCCGAATCACAAACTTTTTGAAAAACTGATGTAGGCGTACTGTAAGTAAAACTTTTTAACCAATTTTACTTTTTGTATTTTAAAGAGTACAGTGTACAAATGAAAATGCTAAACCAATAGAAACGTCCAAAAAGACACGTTCTTCTTCTGTGTATCTTCTGTAATTGTTAATTATATTAATTGAGATTTTGGCTACTTATAGAGATTTAAATACTGAACACAATGCAGTTTTCAGAATTGCTGTATATTTATTGGTTTTGAAGTTATAGCAGGTTGAACTGCAAAAATGAATTGAATAAAATTCATCTATCATCCGCCCGCGAGTTTCACTGTGAGGAAGTTAGAGTGAGATAGTTGCTTATTATACGCTCTCTGTTTAGCTTACGGCGCAGCGCACAGTCTGTCCCTTTCAATTAACGCTCAGATATGACGACATAATATGAATCGTTATATATACCCCGACGATAACTTCAATGAGTTGAACTGATTTTGTGTATAATACAGTATATTTAATTTATCTTTTAAATGTCAATAAATTTCAAATGAAATTTGGGTATATCTGAAATCCTTGAATAATTTACGCACCCGAAATTTTCGCCGGTATTTTTCGTCAAAAAAGTGCGTTAATTATGCGAGAAAATACGGTATTTATAAATGACCTTGTGATATCCGGATTTTTCCATATCCGGATCGGCCGGTCGCCATATTAGTCCGGATATGACAGGTTGTACCTGTACTGGTAAAAGTATGAATACAGATAGACTTTTATTACAAATATTTTTTGCTACGGTTTTCTATAAATAGTAACTATTCTCGGTAAAATAAAAATAAAATAAAATAAAAGATTAAATACAAATATCTAATATTTTCTGAATAAAATATTTTAACAAATAATAATGTAACTCTGAAAAAATTTAAGACAAATCTTCATTAACTCTTGTAGGGAATTAATTAAATCTTCATTAATCTTTAAAACTCTTGTAGGGAATTCGTTTTACACACTTAGGCCTATATGTATTGAACATAATTATTATAAAACCATTTATTATTAAAAGGGATTGTTTAAATTACATATTTATTCCTACCATTCGCAAGGTCCGATTATTTCTTTTGTTAAATAAATCTTATGACATGTCTTTTATATGTTTTGTACACCTCAGATTTTGTGTACACTGTATATATTTCGTATTTTTAATGTTTTTAGCTAAGTTTTCATTGGCCTAGGACACCGGTCCTTCTCAAAATTCGCATATAATTTTACCCTGATTAACGAAACAGCTCCTCTCTGTCTGTGTACCTCTGTCTGTCTGTCTCTCTCTCTCTCTCTCTCTCTCTCTCTCTCTCTCTCTCTCTCTCTCTCTCTCTCTCTCTCTCTCTCTCTCTCTCTCTCCTTATTCGATCTATTTCTTTCCCTTATTTTTATTAAAGAATGAGCCAAGGAGGTTATGTACATTTACACCTGCCGGACACCTCTAAGGTTGCCTCTGTAAGAAACAATAACATTTCTCAAGTGTTTATGAAATAAGGACACTGGAACATGGTAAACGCATAGTAATGTTTATTTGGCTGAGACAAGATAAACGAGAAACGTGATTACATTTCTGGCGGGAACGATTATGCATTTTGCAAACTGGCGTCTACGTCACACACGTCCGTATTTTCTACAAACATTGTGCACAGTTTAATCTGAGTTGTGGTATCGCGAACTCAGAAATGGTTAATATACGTCAGCCACTGCTATGTACAGTGATATGTGTTGTGTCTATTCAGCGTTAACAACCACAGGTCTCCAGCACAGAGACAAGATTTCTCATTCCCGTCAACATGAGTACCTACTCAAGGTCAAATAACATTCTTAATGTTGTAATGACAGACGTGTACGTTTACAAAACATACTGTTTTGGCTGACACATATATACACATCTACGTCTGAACTCGCAACCTCATATTTATCAGCTGGCCGGTTTTACGTTTCCACCAAACGTGTTCCAGAAAATCATATTAAAATAATATGAATATTTTATACTAAAAACATAATAACAATAATTATAATATACAATTTAAAAAGTTAATACACTACCTCTTGCTTATCCTAAGTTTTGTGCGGAGAAATACCTGACCCAGTCAGTTTTCAGGATTCATAAAATTGTTATCTCGAATGATACATGGATCTTGTAGAGCTCGTAATCCTAATGTTCCTTGCATGATTGATGGAATATGTACACATAATAACCGAGCAACATTTTACGTTAAACTATTGAAAATAACAATGGTTTTCCAAAGTACCGGAGACGAGATGACGGAATTGTTGAACTAAAAGGAATACCGTATATCATTTGATAATCGTGATTCGTTCAATACAATCGCTTCCTAATTCTACAGTACAATGCTCACATCAATATTGAAAACCGATAAATACATGTATAAATAGGCTTACCATACGTCCCGGTTTGACCGGGATTGTCCCGGTTTGACGACCTGATCCCGGGGTCCCGGCCAGTTTGTCAATTGTCCCGGTTTGAAAATTGACGAGAGTAGTTTCCGTCCGGGCGAAGACGTTGTGCAAGCTAAGCTCCCGATTTTTGGTTAAATCAATAGAAAAGAGAGTTTGAAAGATTAAAAGTAATTTTTCATGAATGGAAAATTCAAAAGCTGCAGTAGTCACTTTGCACGAGTATACACATTCAAATGACTTAGGGAGCACAAAAATCCTAATGTGTGCTATACTTGCTTTCCTTCGAAAAGATGTAGAATGTGGCTGGCAGTATATCTATGGTCAAGTTCCAGAGGAAGAGAAACTCGATTAATTCTTTAATTGTTTCGTAGAACAATAGCTAGACAATGATTAGTGCCACAGGAGTTACGGAACTGCTAATTCCGACGTCATACAATGAATAATACCGTACAAGCACGCATCAGAAACTAAACAGCCACGTTGGAAGACCACATCCAAGAATAAAAAACATTATCAAATGTTTATATTCTGAGGCAGAGAAATCTATTCAGAACACGATGTAACGATGGAGTGAAATTTTTAAGCTATGAAAAGGACGAAAAAGTATACTGAATTGGATAAACTAAAAGATATGAAAAAGATTCTGAAGTTGGGATGTTTCTCAAGATCACGTCGTCCGTTCTACAAGTTGACTAATAAAAATAAATAAAAAATAACCATCCTTTTTAATTTAGACAGAGAGAGAGAGTGAGGGAGCGGCTATGCAAGTGTGTGTGTGCGTTTTATAAAAATTGTAACTTGGTAAACGTAGTTGGTAACAAAAAATACATTTAACGAATTATAAAAACATAAACACAATACAGGGTGGATGTACATACATCGTTGTTTGTGTGTTCGCAAGTGGGACGTACTCTCACGTATCAAAAATTAATTACGTGTCTTATCTACTTGAGTGTTCGCAAGTGAAACGAGTTGCAAGTGCCACTGTTCGTAAGTGGGAGCACACCATCGTCGGCCGGATATGAAAAGCAGATTAATTTACCTGGTTTCTTCGAGACAAAAGCATCAACATGAATCAAAAAATTTAACTTGCAACCATTATTTTAGTAAAACGTAGATGATTGTGGGTACCATAGCTTAGGCTTTTAGAGCATAGGCTTGTACATTTATCTAGGATTTACATTATGTAGCTGATGATAGAAGTTCAAATGCGAGTTCCTGGTCCCTAAAAACATGGGTATCTCAGCTGGGAGAGTGAATTCCAAGACAAAATACTGATCCTTCAAATGTGTGTGTGTCGGGTAGGTATAGGCCTACTAGTAGGCCTACTCTGGGCTCCTTAAAAAAGCTACTGCTAAAATAACAGTGATTTGTTCTAATTTTGTTTGCTACATAATAAGGTGACGCCGCATAACATTAAAATTTGGGTTTGGCAAAGATTATCAGAATTGGCACATTCAACAATTAAAAGTTTTGTACGAATGAGCCGAAAATAATGGTATTTAAAAGGAACTATGAAGACATATCTTATGGTCATAAACAAACCGTAGAAGAAATTACTATTGTAATCAGTATAGTCATATTTGGACAGGTGTAGAAAAATATTGAGAAGCCTGTACAGGTGTGTCGGTGCTGATGGGAACACACATAAAAACGTTTGTATGAGATTAAACGTATGTATCCAAGATAAATACCGTTTTATCTACAACAGGTGGCTTCGAAATATGAATTTGGGGATTTCCCTTTTATTTAGGGGGAATTGTTATAAGGTAAATAAATTAAAGTTTTTTCTTTCACACAAGTGACCCAATAATTTTTCTGGTTTAGGCACATCGATTAAACTATTACAAAATGTGTCTAGTTTCGATCTAATTTGACGTATAGGTTAGGATTTGATGGAGAAGTAAACAAAGTGCGAAGGGGCAAGAAAAGGATAGTGAGGGATTGTGTGTAACACTGACATTTTGACAAGAAAAAGAAGAAACTTTATTAGTGGCGATCGCGTGCATGCGCGCGCGCGCGCGCGCGCGCGCGTGTGTGTGTGTGAGAGAGAGAGAGAGAGAGAGAGAGAGAGAGAGAGAGAGTGAGAGAGACTGACAGAGAGAAACAAGGGCAGAGATAAAGAAATCTGTCTCATTAATCAAATTCTACAAATAGTTTACTGTTATACGCAATAACGTAAACTCGGGCACGCTACGTAGCGTAAATAAATGTTGCCTAACATCTGACGCATGTGAATTAAAACAGCAATTCGTATCATAAACATATGCAGTGTTGGTAAAACTATATAGCCTAAACACACACACACACACACACACACACACACACACACACACACAGATACTCACTCTCTCCGTTTGTCTGCATGTCAGCCTGTCAATCTCATTTCAACCTCCCCTGACACTTTCTTTTCGTTACCCTCTCTTGCTATCTACTAATTAGCTCCTAAGCTAGGCCTCGAATTAGGTGAATTATGTGCAATTTTGGAGACAATGAATAATTTTAATGTTTTTAGTGGAAAACAGTTTCTTTCTCCTAAATAAAACAAAAACTTGTTTTTAGGGATTATGCTCTTTACAGGCAACAGCTAGAGGTGCGAACACGCCAAATTCATATTTCGAATCTATGTGTTGTAAATGTGATAGTACTCCTTCTTGTACGTACTTCTAATCATATATATATAATAATGTATATAATACTATAATATTTATGACTAAATTTACCTCAAGATATACTTTTTTCCTTTAGGAACATGTTTCGGGAGACCTTGTTCTCCCATCTTCAGCCTTCGCCATCTTGTTTCTGGTGAAGTATTTGTGTGTTGGCTTCTGGATGTTATTGAGGTAGTTTGTTGGTCTTTGGTCCTTTAAAGTTGCATTATTGTGTGTGGTTGTGGTATCTGTTTTTGTATTTTGTGTATTTTCGATGTTGAGTGCTTTGAATATTGTGTCATGTTTTGTATTGATTTGTATTTGTTCTGGTATTAATTTGTTTTGTGTTTTATGTTTGTAAATCTGTAAATTTTCCCAAATGTTCATTATGGTGCCTTTGTGTGGTATATGTTTTATTAGTGTTACATTGGTTATGTGTGGGAATTCATGTCCTGTGTTTATTGCATGTGTGGCTAAATTGGATTTATATATATTTGGTTTTTTGTATGCATTTAGGTGTTCAAAATAACGTTTTTTCAGCTGTTTTTTTGTTTGTCCTATATAACATTTATTGCAATCTTGGCATTCAATTTTGTATGTACCGTTGGTTGTTGTATTATCTTTGTTGTGTGAGCTATTTAGATTTCGTAATTTATTTTTAATAGTTTTGTATGCTATTTTTATATCTGTGTTTTTAAATAGTTTTGTTAGTTTTGTCATTTTATTATTTATATGTGTGAATGTGGCCCATTTTTTGTTGTTGTTATTATTTATATGTTGTTCAGTTTGATTAATTCTTAATTGTTCAGTTTTTATTTTGTATTTGATTTTATTTTCTATTTTGATCATAGTATTTTTATTGTATCCATTTGCATAACCAATTTGGTATATTATATTTCTTTCTTTGTCAGTTTCTTGTTTGTTTAGGGGTATTTTGTACATTCTGTTAAATAACGAATAAAATGCTGCCATTTTATGTTGTGGTGGGTGGTCAGAATGGTTAGGTATAATGATGTTAGTGGAAGTTGGTTTTCTATATATTGCATATTGTATGTGTTTGTTGTATCTTGTGATGGTTATGTCTAAATAGTTGATTTTGTTATGTTTTTCTTTTTCTTCTGTAAATTGTATTTAATCATAACATAAAAAATACATACGAATTAATAGACAAACTAAAAATAATAAGTATAAATGAAAATACATTTTTCACATCATATGACACAACAAACATGTACACTAATATCCCAGTAGAAGAAACAATTGACATAATAATAAACAAACTTATAGAACAAAATGAAAACAAACAATATATAACCGAAATAAAAAATAGTCTCCAACTAATACTAAAACAAAATTACTTTGAATTTAATAGCAAAATTTATCAACAGAAAGAAGGTTTAGCAATGGGATCACCATTATCAAGCATAATAGCAGAAATATTCCTACAACACATAGACACCAAAATACAAAATATCATAAAAACACATGACCCAGATGGCATATGGACAAGATATGTAGATGATGGACTATATGTATCAAATAACAAAAACACAAATGCAGAGAACATACTGAAACAAATCAATAACATACTTCCCAAAATACAATTCACAGAAGAAAAAGAAAAACATAACAAAATCAACTATTTAGACATAACCATCACAAGATACAACAAACACATACAATATGCAATATATAGAAAACCAACTTCCACTAACATCATTATACCTAACCATTCTGACCACCCACCACAACATAAAATGGCAGCATTTTATTCGTTATTTAACAGAATGTACAAAATACCCCTAAACAAACAAGAAACTGACAAAGAAAGAAATATAATATACCAAATTGGTCATGCAAATGGATACAATAAAAATACTATGATCAAAATAGAAAATAAAATCAAATACAAAATAAAAACTGAACAATCAAGAATTAATCAAACTGAACAACACATAAATAATAACAACAACAAAAAATGGGCCACATTCACATATATAAATAATAAAATGACAAAACTAACAAAACTATTTAAAAACACAGATATAAAAATAGCATACAAAACTAATAAAAATAAATTACAAAATCTAAATAGCTCACACAACAAAGATAATACAACACCCAACGGTATATACAAAATTGAATTCCAAGATTGAAATAAATGTTATATAGGACAAACAAAAAAACAGCTGAAAAAACGTTATTTTGAACACCTAAATGCATACAAAAAACCAAATATATATAAATCCAATTTAGCCACACATGCAATAAACACAGGACATGAATTCCCAGACATAACCAATGTAACACTAATAAAACATATACCACACAAAGGCACCATAATGAACATTTGGGAAAATTTACAGATTTACAAACATAAAACACAAAACAAATTAATACCAGAACAAATACAAATCAATACAAAACATGACACAATATTCAAAGCACTCAACATCGAAAATACACAAAATACAAAAACAGATACCACAACCACACACAATAATGCAACTTTAAAGGACCAAAGACCAACAAACTACCTCAATAACATCCAGAAGCCAACACACAAATACTTCACCAGAAACAAGATGGCGAAGGCTGAAGATGGGAGAACAAGATCTCCCGAAACATGTTCCTAAAGGAAAAAAGTATATCTTGAGGTAAATTTAGTCATAAATATTATAGTAATATATATATTTTTAGGTGTTCCTTTATCATCACTAGGGCCCGGATTTTTATGTAGCAAAAAATGGCAAAATATGTACATAAATATGTAGGAAAAATAAGGAAAATATGTAGCTAAATATGTAATATTTAAGAAATATGTAGTATTAAAATACTTTCACATCAACAATGTAATTTACATTTTACGAGAACATAACAGTGCCCTCTTTGAAAGGTTTTGAAAATAATAGGTGCTTCATTTTAAACTTTTTAAAATCACTTTCAAAACATGCAAATATATTTTGAGCAAAGTCAATGTAATCCATAAAATACTAATCAAGTTCGGGGCTGACACTAATCACCAGTTAGATTACCACTTCTGTTACAGAAAATAAGTTAACCCTCAGAATACACAGTATCTGAAAGTTCAACTCTTTGTTGAAGAGTTTACAATAAGACAGCATGCATAAGAAATGAATTACTTTTCAATTGTTTATTGTACTTTAGAAAATTTATGAAAACATATTTTAGAAAACAGTATTAAAAAAGAAATCTTGATATTATAAAATTAACAACAACAAAGTATTTTACCTATGGATTTCTGTAGTATAGGACATGAGAATAAAGTAAAAAATTCAGAATTATTAACTATTTAACAAAGTATTTTACTAGGAGAGTTGAAATTACTATAAAATTAAAGGTAGATTTTTGACTTGAAAATCTATATATATATATATAGACTTAGCGCCGCATAATTTCTTCATCACACGCCAATTTTTACCCAGGGTATCTAAAACAAATTTGAGGAACTTGTATAAGTACATCTTTAGGTGAAGAAGTTATTTTGCCCAAGTTATGGTGTGTCAGCGTACGAAAAACTTATACAAATTTTTATACATCGTATTTTTGCTGTACGCTGAAGCCAGACAACCTGTTCGATATATACAAATGTATATAATGAAATATGGGTAGTTAGTCGGCCGTATTGGCATTCGTAATAATTATTCTATAAAATTTGTAACATGTGTAAAAAAGACAGACACTACAGAGGAAAGTGTGTTTTTATTCTGTTTAGTTGGTATAACGAAATATTGGACCTGCCATAATTTATTCTGTTTAGTCGTCTAGTGCGGTAATTCGTTGAGTTTTCTAACGTGTGTGGGACAGAATTTTGTAATTCGTATGAAGTGTTTGTGATTGCAAGTCGAAGTAAAAATATGTTGGAGGCGCTAGGAATAATAATGAAAGGTAAGATGATCATTTATTTAGTGTATGTTCTCCGTTGTTTGTAGGAAATTAGCTGTTAGGTTATGTATGAATGTCTCGCTTACTTTGGGTTGTACACTAGGCCTACCGGTTGTTATAGACCCAACTATACATAATATCACTGTGTTCTGTCCAAAATTTAATAATGGAGCAAATTAGCATTCTAATTTAATTAACACAATATACCTAGGCTAACGCCATGCGTTCTTATGGGAGTAAAAATTTAATTTTTTGTCTCCGTAAATAGGTTCGACCGCCGTTTAAAATTATTTTTCTCGTGTTTATATAACATAGAAGAATATAATAAAAATATATCAGCGCAATATCAGCATTGATGAGAATCTTCATAATTACCCAAGGGGTAATTAACTAATTTTTAAAAAAAGTCCCTGTAAGGCACTGAAGCAATTTAATTAAATAAAGTTTCTTTATTATAGATATATAAAGACCTGTAAGTCTGACAATTATTTTGTCTACTCTAGCCTACCTATATATGTGTAATGTATCCAATTTGTAAATCATTTTATTCGTAAAATGTGGTCCTACCTAACACAAGATGGTACGCCTTACTATAATATATTTAATTTGAACTCTGCTCGTATTTAACTAGTTACAAATTTTATTTAATTCTTCAGTCCAGCTATATTACTCTAAATATACTTTCAAATTCAGCATTTTTCATAAAATTCATAAAAGAAATACGTTAGGTTATGTTTCATGTCTAGATTACTTTGTCGAACACGTATCTGTTATAGAACCAACTATGCCTAATAGCACTGTGTTCTGCCCAAAATTTAATAATTGAGCAAGTTAGCATTCTAATTTAATTAATACAATTTTATTTTTTCATTATTAGCGGGCCAATTTATACAAAAACAAAAATTCTGGAGTTTTGTATTGTAGTGTTTTAGGGTAAATAGAATTGCCATAATAAATTTAATACAGTAGGCGTATTGTTTTGATTGTGAAACAAAAATCATTTGTTTGATGTTTTAATTCAGTTCACTTATCCCCAATAAGTAAAAACCTTTACAAAGGTGCATAAGGTATTATCATTTGCTTTAAAAAATTGAATTCCAAAATAATACAAAGACTATTTAAATTAGATTTGTTCCTTTACTGCATTAATAAAACCTGTCATATACGCGTCACCTTATGCTACATAAATATCAAACACACTTAGTTAGTTAGTGATTAATTATGTTAACAAAACTAGCAAACTAGCAGGGCATTAGCCGATTAACTTACAGCGGAATAGCCTGTAAGCCTAACCTAACTCTGAAATAAAATGAATTACTTTTAGGAAAAAATCAAAATTTGTTTGTGTTATGTAGGCTTGGGTGTTAAGTATAATAGGCTAAGTTCTTTATCACAGTAAATTGTCTCTAGCTCCAGATACTTGCATGTCTACATCAATTGTCATATTTTATTCTTCGTATTGTTAAAAAATGTCATATTTTACTTTTCAGATGACTGTGAAAGTAGGCCTAGGAGACGTACAGCAAAAAAAGGTACATATAGTTTTAATTGTTATTTATATTCAGTGTATAAAAGCACCCCTTAACTCTAATCAACTAAAAATATAAAATTAATTAACCCATTTTTGAAAAAGACCCTGTGAGGGAACTGACTCCAGTTAAATGAAATATGTATTCTGTATTAAATGCTTATTCTGTATAAATATCAAGTTACTGATACCTTTACACAGAATAATTTTATTTAGATTAAGTCTGGCCTATGATAATATAACTGATTTAGCTAAACTTACTGCGGATTAGCCTGTAAGCCTAACCTAACTCTGAAATAAAATTAATTACTTTTAGAAAAAGATCAAAAGTTTATAGGCCTGGGTGTTAAGTATAATAGACTAAGTTCTGTGTCACAGTTGAATTATCTTTAGCTCCACAACTTACACCAATAGTGCATGTCTACATATATTTTCATACTTTACTTTCATATTTGACTGGGAACGTAGTAAGTTCAGTGTTAATTTATTCATGTTACCTTATATTCGGTGTATAAAATCACCCCTTAAACTCTAGTTAACTTTATAATCAGGATTATATTATTCAATGTTAATCATTTGAACAGTTTTTGTTTTTCGAGTTTGTGTGATTATATTAGAAATCTTTTTCAGGAATCTTCAGTGCAGGGATGTAACCAAGCAATAGTGACTTGAGTTCATTTAAATTAAAATAGATTACTATAAAATAACTACTAGATTATGCTGTAAATTTAATTTTTTTTAGAAATTTACACAAAATCCATTAACTTTTTGTAAATTCATAGTGCTAACCTACAAATATTGTGCTAGGTTAAGAAAATAAATTATTCTCTTAATTATTAGCTTAGTATTATTATAATTATTAACTTAGTGAAAAATTATGTATGAGTTTTGTAATGATCTTTCAGGTTTCTCCTGAACTTTCCAGAATTGACTGGGAAAAAATGACTATTATTGCACCATCAGTAGTATCGACATCAGATGATATTGATGTGGAAAACATATGAAGTGGAGAAGGTAATATAATCAAGGCAATTTAGCCTATAGATAATTTAAAATTTTTTTTTTCTCTTTGTGAATTTTGTAACATTAGCATATTTGATTTAATGTTTGTTTCATATGTAGTGTTAGGTTTACCTAAATTATCTTTACTTGACAAACTAGACTTGTATAGGTACTTTAAATCAATTAATAAAATCAGCTTTGAATGTAGCACAATTAATTCATACCATATTTCATTAATGTTTTGTTTTCAAAGCATTTTTTTGTTTGGGTGTTAGCCTATTTAATTTGTGTTATGGCAAAGTTAATTTTCTGCATCAGGAATGTCCTATTTCATTGAGCAAGTTTTATAGGAGATTTTGAAGTTTGTGATAAAATAGCCATTAATGATTCTTTTGTCTTGTTAATAACAACAATATAAAGTTATTAACAGTCCCATTTACATTTTAAATGAGAAAATTTAGTAACATAGTAGTTGGAATCATTTTTAATTAGTAGTATTATGTGTCAATGCTTTCAAATCAGGGGCTTCCTTTGGAAAGTATAATCATATGATAATTTTAAGATAAGTATTGTTAGAAGCTCTAAATAAGTTTGTTTATATTATGTTTTATATAAAGAGTTTTGGAAGCTGCTGGAAAACAAAAGTTCTTAATAAAGTACATAATTAGTTTAATAACATTATTTCCCATAAAATTGCAATTATTTCATTTAGTAATTTGCACTTTTGTTGATACTGGCAATGATAATTATTTTTCTCTGTTAGCTAAAATTCTTTCTTTGTTACAGAGTCCATTGTTGTAGAAGCTCTTATATCGCCAGATGATTGTGCAAAATTTATAAGTTTGGAGGTAAATTTCTCCTTATAGAACTGCTGTATTCTTATATAGTTATCTCTCTCTGACCTCTATTTTGCACTATGAGGTGTACACTTATTTCCATTCTTATTTGGTATTCTTTTATCTCTTTCTACTATTATTTAGTTACAATAGTTTAATCATAGTAGTCTCTTTATAATTGGTTTAGTGTTTTTTGTACACTGGTCTGTCCCTTAGTGTATATCATTGACTAACATTATTTACACCTAGTGTCACATGACAGGTGTTCTTAATTACGATTATAATACATTATGTCCTTTCTTATAATATTCTTATACTATTACAATAGTGGCATTACACCTTACTTGTGGTATAGACATTAACCTTTTACTTCTATTTGGTATTATAAAGTGGTTTTGTTCACGTTTTACTTAGTGAATCCCCTTTTGGTCGGTTTTGGTTCACTTTATTTACTTAAATTCTTATTTAAAATCCATTTTGGGTATCTTATATTGGTACCTGTAGAAAGCTTATCAGTTCTTCTTGGTTTAAGGCACAAAACATTTTGGTTTAGGTAGGCTTTTCCTACTGATAGATGTGAATTTAGGTGAAATTTGTACCAACAATGTGTATGTTAGGTTGATACAAATTTACATTCTTTTAACCTTATTTTCTCAAGTTTGGTTTTATTAATGATAACTAATAACTCTTTAGTTATTGCCTTTTCTTATCTTACATGATTGTTTGACTATTTGAGTAATATTTGTTATTATTATGAGACAATTTTAATACTTCTTTATGTTACATGGGTGCTATGCATAACATGTTACTATGCTTTTATTCACAGCTTCTATTCAGTTAACAGTCTAGTTACTTTCATTCTTTTATAACATATCTTGTCCTATACATTTATAATATTATCTGTTGTATATTGTACAGGAATGGGTTTCCTCTCCTTAAAACCCCACTGTTGTGTTTGTCAATTTGTACATACACCTATGCCAATGTGTTTTGAATTATTTTAATTATGTAAATCTCGGAGATATTTGGAGTTGTGGGATGTATTGATGTAAGTAATTAATTATTAACTTAGCTCTCTAAAAACTATCAGTGTTTGTGTACCTGTAACTTAAATAATTAATGAGTTATTTTATAATTCCGTTCAACCCTATTATACCTTGAAGAGAATTCTGTCTAATTTTGTATTTTTACTCTCTCTCTTTGGTGTCAGATAATTCCGCTATAAGCGCTGTAGTATCGGCTCAACGAAACTTATAGGTTATTTCAATGTTTATGTTAACAAATTATTCTATACTTATTCAGTTACTTTTTTATTCCTAGCTCATTAAACCATACTCCAAATAACAAGATTTTGCCAATATATAAAGGTTCTTTATTTGTTTACTTCTTTAACATTGAATAATATATGTTCTAATTAACATACGCTTGAGCTATAGATTGTATGAATCGATTGTTGATTATTCTGATACTTTATTTAAATTTAGTTATATAGTGTGTTTTAATTTGTAATTAATTTAATTCAGGGTGTGAAGGTTCTTGTAACTGTGGGGAAGATTAAAAATACATAGATAAGAATGCAAGATTTACAAATTTAAAGTGTTGTGTAGTTAGTATGATTAATATAATAATAATTTACCAGACTAGAACGAAGCCAATCGTGTAGGCGGTTGATTGATAAATTTACTGTTCTGGACAATTATGCCGTACGATTTTCTTTCTTCGATTTAATAGAATGGAATTCTTCTCCTGTCCACTTCGGAATTACAGCTTGGATTGGTTTACAGCCCGATTGATGCTTCTTCTGCAACGCCAGGATCCAAATACGTTCTTCTCTTGGTTGAAGCAATTAGTGTTGTTCCGTGTTTTTGAAAGGTTATAACTTCTGGTGTAGTGAATATTATTAATTGTGATACTGTTAATTCTTTCTATTTGGTTTAATATATCATCAATTCCCTTCGGATATGGGACAGTTCAAGTTCTTCCTTGTATAATCCAGTTATTTATTCTCTATTGTGATTTCATACTGTAGTGTTATTTGGATTAAACTGTACTGGTGATAGTCATAAACATTGTCATTAGGATTTTGTGTTTTATAATCGTGTCTGATGATTTAAAATATTCCGATTAAATAGATAATTCTTGGGTTTTTTAATCTCATCACATTCAGATCATCAAAGCAATTATTGTCAAATTAACAACTTCCTCTTCTTCTGTCGTCCCTAGCAACACACGACTTCTTCCTTCCACATGTTTTGAATATAGTGTTTATTTCATATATTTTTTGTCTATTCCTTATCAATTTGCTATCCTATCGGAATGTAACTTTACCGATAGTTGGTTTATTATTTTCTACACATATTCTGCTGGTTTTTTGATATAAGCCGGTTTTTTCCTTTTTTTATATTTAATCCACTTTCGATATTAAATGTTATTAATCGATATCATGGCATTATGGTATTATCATAATTTGTATAAATTTTATTATATATCATTATTAATTTAATGTTTTTTCTAGCTCTTCAAATCGTATTCATTAATTATTATTAATTGATGTACCTAACCTTTATGTTATGAGTGGTTATATAGTGGTTTTGGCTGTTAGGCCTTTTATTGTAAACAGATCTACCTGTGTTTATAACTGGTACACATCTATAGCCCCTTTTACATAAATTCATACATATAATTAAATCTTAACTATTAACATTTACATAAACAATTATTTTTTCCATATCTAATAACAATTTTATCTTGACCTATGGATCACATATAAGAAAATTCAAATCTATTAACGTTAATTAGCTGCTTCACACTTCATTCTACAACAGTCATTGAATAATACATCTTGTTTCATTATCTTTCATTAACTCAACACATATTTGGTATAACATAACATAAACTTTATCATAACATTTGTTGTCACAAAATAATACCTCTTAACTCAAAATTCTTATTTGCTATTAGTAAATTATGGTTTCATTTTTTGTTTGTTTTTCATTAAACATATATCATCAACTATTGTCTAACTTACAGGTTCGGTTATTCTTGTTAATATTACCTTGCATCCTTATTTACCTGTATCTATGATTATAAATATAATTATTAGCTCTTTGTTCTATCATGGGGTTAAATATTGACTTGTTTATTATTCTGTGAACCTTGTTTTTATGTAACTTGAGTGCTAGCATTTCTGTTGCGTTACAATATTGGTCATCTCAGTTAGTCAGTTCTTGTCCATCTCTTCAATCTGTAAGTTGTTCAGTCATTGCATATACGGGTAAGATGTTCTATAGTTGACTGGCTCTTGGAATCTATATTTTATACCATGGTTGTTAGGTGTCTTTCTCGTAGTATGTTTCTTCCTTGTCTTCATTGGTTCCTTACTGACCGAAAACTATTGGGTTGTTGGTTCCTGTGGTACAACCATTGTTCGGTGCATCTTCTTTTTCTTATAATGTTATTTCACTTGTTAGTTACCATTAGTTTTATTAACTCTTATTGTTGTGAGTTTATCCTTGGTGATGAGTAGCTCATGTAGTTTCATGCTTGGCCTTTTAGAAGAAAGACTTGGTTTGTCTCTTTCACTCAATTATTGACATGTGTTAATATTTTGGGTTACTGAAATATTTGGGCTCATATGTCTCGTTACAATATTAACTGGTTGTAGGCATATAAACTTATACACTGTTGTGAGAATTGTACAAAAGTACCTTTAAGCTAATTTCAAAACACAACATTTCAGAATTAATCACATTTTTTTCACTTTATAGGCTATGTCACACCAAAAGAAAATGTACAGGTCACTTTCAACAACAGTTGACAACAGCTGACTGAATATTATCCGATGACAAAATACTAAACAGATGGGAGATAGTCACACCAACCAACCATTTTGTATATAGTCTTTAAAATGAGATTTTTTTGCTTGTACACGGAAAACCTGGATCACTGTATTAAGATATATATTTTAGATATGTAGGTCAATTTATTAATTTTGAGCTATTAATTTAGCTAGTGCTAAGCTTTAAAACACAGTTATTTGTATGAAAGAAAAGTACAATTTTGTAGGCCAAGTAATAAATCCAACTATGATTCTGAAAAATTGTCACGGGTAGGAAAATAAAAATAATAATAATTCACCGATCTGAATGACGTTTTACAGAATCGTGATAAACATAAAATTACTTTTGATAGTGATCCCATGCTCATCCCAAGTTGAAACTTTCAGAATATGTAGAGGAAAACAATATCTTTCACATATATTTTTTTGAGAATTTTAAAAATACAGTTTTTCAAAATTCAGTAAATGCAATAATGATGTGTTTATAAAAAATATATATATTTTCAACTAATTATGTTGTATATCATATGAAAGCCCTTTAAAAGAGCTTTCAAATGAACTCGATGTCATTGTTCTAGCTTAATTAGAACACAAGTTGTGAACAAATCAATATTGTTGCGCAAGTCAAATATTTTATTTATTTTTTCATTTTTGAGCACCCATTACTCAGTAACCTTTCGTCAGAAAAATGTGAAAAAATTGATTTGTGTTACTATTTATGAATACTACATGCATACTTAATTTCAAATAAATCTAAGAGGGTCAGGTTGTAGCACTTGTTGATTTGACACGGAATATCTCTTAAATGTAACTTGAAGTTTTCATTTTGTTGTAAACATACCAGTCTAGTTTTCTATTTATAGTTTATGCTTTTTTTTTTTTAATAATTTCAACTAATTGAACCCCTAATCAATCCTACACTCCCTCGCAGAAAAACCTATATTTAGTTCATTTATATTGTCATCTGAGTTTAGTTATGTTTGATGTAATAAATAAAATGTTTATTTCATCAAAGGTGTTTTCACTTTTTGTAATTATGTTCTTGTAAATAAATATTCTATGTACTTTATGAATGTAATCTTATAGTTACTGATAAAGTAACAAAGCCCAAATGTCTGTGTGGTATTTTTGTTGTAATAATATTTGTCTGATATGTATTATTTTTGCAATGTTTTTATGTATCTTCTATGAAGAAATAATTTGTTCATTATCCTTAATAATTATTAATTATTGATACCTTAGAATTGAAACTGTTTTGTATAAATTTTGTAATAAAAATCAATGTACTTGTAAGTCTTTTTTATCAATAACCTATTGAAAATAACACATTCCTTGTGCAATGCAAGTAGGCCTACCAAATACCTACCAAAAATGTATATCCCCAATTTTTGATAGAATATTTGATTTTTGTTGCCATCAGAATTTTACTTTGATTTTACTTTCATGTTCCATAAGGAAATGGAAGTATGGTGATGGCAAAAAAAATCGTGTTAGAGATTTTTGCAGATTCTGATTATACTACCCTCAAAACATGAAAAAAAGTAATTTATCGAAAAGTGTCTGTGTGTCTGTCTAGATTTTTTATGGCAAACGATAAGAACCGCAAATTCAAACAGAATCAAATAATTTTTTGCATACAGCCCTGAATTATAGAGTATTCAAGACCTATTGTTTTTTGTGAAGATCGGTTAAGATAAAGGGGTAGTTTACCTGTAATATTTTATGTTGTAGCAAGAGAAATTTTTTCATGACGAACGATAACTGCCGTAAATTCAAACAGAATCAGATATTTTTTTACATATGTGCCCGAGTTATAGAGGACTCAAGGCCTATTGATTTTGGTGAAGATCGGTTACGGGGAAAGGGTAGTTTACCTGAAACATTTTTTTGTTGTAACGTAATAGTTTACCTGATAATTTTTTGTATATATGTACTACGTTATTGACAACAAAGAAGCAGTTTGTTTTTAAAATTCCTTCCCGGCCTGTTTGGCCGTAGACCAATGTTTTCTGCAAAACCAGACGTTTCGCCAGTGCCATCGACTTCCATCATCAGTGAAAATCAAGTGCGATAACGTGAGGTGGTATACGTTAGTGCCCACAGTAAGTGGCTGAAGCAGTAAGTAGAAAGAAGTAGTTTCAATGGAAATATTTCATTTCGAAAATGATTTTAAATATAAATCTTAGAACATGGAAGTCGTGTATGATTCTCCATACCAATATTTTGTTCTTAAGTGTGCTATTAAGTATTAGGAATCTTGTCCATGTCAAGGTATAGGATTACAGCCTGTTTTGCCTTCACTGAAGGCATCTCTTTTCCTTGCCCTACCTATATCTCGTCTTCCCTGAGGTCTGTATCTTATTACTTGTTTAGGTAGTCCCATGTTTTCCATTCTCTTGATATCCTGCCTCTATTTTATTTGTCCTTCCCTTATTCTGCCGGCTATAGAATATACATTTTACTTGGTACTTATATTTTCATTTCATATTTGATATCTAAGGGTTTGCATTATGAATACTCGACACAATATTTTTCTTGTTAGATTCGAAGTTTTAAGTAATTTTCTCTTAAAAAGTGTGTATGAACATTTTAGCACGACGAGATTGTCTGTTTTATTATTATTCTTAACGTTTTGGTTTTTATTATTAATTTTTGGTTTATTGATTTATTCTACCCAATTCAATCTATTATTGAATCCGATATGAATAAATCGGTTTACTTACTCTTTGACATCGTTTATTAATTTTGTTTAAATAGTTTAGAATGTTTTTTGTTCCATTTCATGAGTTCGATTCTGAAGAAGTTGCGTTGACTCTTCTATTATTAGCTGCGGTGAGTTGCTCTGTACTTTCCTGTATAGACACTAACATAAACACAACATGTACATGATACTTAATATTATTATAACATTAATAGTTAATAACATTTTATTATGGTCTATGCATACTGCATTGGTCATTGTCACTTCTGATAGTGTCCTTTTTCTTCATCTTGTGGTTTTATTACCTTAACTATAGTTTGTTAAGTGAGTTTACTATACTTTAGGAAGTTACCTTTTTATATGGGTTGTAATCCTATCAAATTATTCTCGTTATTGCTTGAATATCTCTTATCATTGTTTTGATAGCACTGTTATTATTGTGCAATAGTTCATTCTGCATTTATACTGAAAATTGCTTTGGTTTAAAGTAACCAAGATTACTTGCATCTAGCTGTCAACATGGTTTATTTATTATTATGGTTATTATTAGTATTTGGGTGGCTATAATCCTTGAATTTACTTATTCGAATAGTATTCTGCCTCATTCAATGTTGTTGGTTTAGTTCCTACTCTTTTATGATAAGTTTACAAGTAATTTTGTTCGTCATGCATCCATTCTATGGCAAGCATATAGTTATAATATACAACAATGGATTATTGTCGGTTTTGTGTTTCTGTATTACATTTGATTTATTTGACTTTATGTAGTACTGGTATATCTATTGGTTATTATTAGATTACATTTTGTTTATCTTTTACAGTCTTTACTATTGGTAATTAGTGGTTATTTCTAATATCAATTCCTAATTTTAAAATTAAAGGTGTACCTTCAATTTCACCAGAAGGAAAGTGGTATGTTGGTACAATGTAAGTAAAACATTTTGTTCTGTTTTCTTTTTTTCATATTTGGTTCAAACGTACAAGTGAAAAACTTTCTGGGGCGATGTAGCTCACAAACCCTACAAAGACTCGGCGTTTTCCACAACTTGTATTTAGGAAAGAACAAAAAGAAAAATCAGATTTCTGTGTTATGATCTGCACTATTCTGTTAGTTATTATGGTTTGTACCCTAAGAATATTCGTATGTTAGCCTCCGAATACTTGTTTGCAAATAATGTCGATTTTCTGGTGAACTGGGCCGGTAAAAGATTGTTTTACTGGCTTCATGCAGCGACATTCAAGGTTGTCTTTTAGAGAGGCTGAAGCAACAAGTTTTGCAATAGCATTTAGTTTTAATAAACATAACATAAAACTTTCTTCAATATTGGAATTCTGTGATAAGTCGCCTTCATTTTTACTGTCACAATATTTGGAATGTGAAGGAAACCAGGCAGCATAACGACAGTGCACTGTCCTAACAAAGTTGTCAGTTTGAAGGGAAATAAACAAGTCAGCAGGGTTACCCCTTTGGAAAAGGGTGAAACCAGTGGTATTTTCATAGATGGCAGCTGGAAACCACCACTTATCGTTATATCCACAGAGTGTTATGTAGATATCACTTTGATTATTTATGGACCAGCAGGTTGTATTGGAGTAGCACATCCATAAAGATAAATTACAGCCTCTCTTTTTTTACTATTTATGAAACAGTTTATACCTCATACCCGTTACAATCTGACTTCAGCCATTAGACAAGTGTTTATATGGCCTGTTTCGGTGCAGCCGCTGAGAGCTGGATGACAATAAACCCAGGTAAAACCATGACATACCTGGGCTAGCAAAAGATGCTCTTTCAAAGGCAGCTACACCATCTAACTGACAGCAGGTTTTAGTTCAACTGGAATTTGGCCATTAAATGAAAATATATTCAGTATCGAAGAGTTTCTGTGTTCACCTGTAACTGACAGAGAGATAGGAGACAAAAGTAATTATGAAGGAAGATTAACACCAACAAAAGATTGTCAAGAGACCACAGTAGCCGGACCTCCCACGTCGGAAATAAACGAGACATCTGCTAATACCTTATCACAATTGACACCAGAATAAATTCGCCCTTATCCGAAAGCGACTGCAAAAATAAAATAGAAATGCGCCAAGAAGAAAAAGTCAAGTATTCTCACTGACTCCTATTAAAAAAGCAATTCGTATTGAAGAGGAGGCATGACAAAAGAAAGAGCGATCAAAACGGAAACTAATCATGAACGGTAAAACGAAGGCGATTTGTGGACTGTATAGAAACGGTCAATCAAACTCTCCAAGACTTAAGAAATTGTAATAAATTAGTGGGTAGCGTAACATTTGTTATTTCAGAGGATTCTCGCTAGAGATTACCGGTAACTGCAAGAGGAACCCGCGCTGATATTGTCTCAGTGTGTTTAAAGTCCTCGGCGATGTGGAATGCTATTCAGACTAAATTTGCAAAGCAATATGAGAGCCCATTTAGGAGGAGGAGGAGATGGTGATTTTTCTACAAACTTACTGCACCTCGGTGACGGTAGTGTTCCTAATGACGATAGCTTCACAGAAATTGACGAAAAACTGGGACATAGTAAATAGTACAACACTGTATTAATTGCTAAATTCTGTGCAAAACGTCAAGTGTTTACTTGATAAAAATTACAAGTGGTTATTCCCAAAGAATCGAATCTGTGAAGGAAAATAATGATACAAGTTTGGAAAAATTTTCTGGGGATAATAAAAAGTCCGAAGAATCTATTAACACCGTATTTAATATTGAAAATATAGTGTACTATCTCCAAGAATTTTTGAATTCTTTAAATCAATATTGCATTCCGCCACAACGGTTCATTCTATAGGTTGGCACTCCAACAATGTTGTTGAAAAATTTACATCCTCCGAACGTTTGCATAATACAAAATGCAGGTGACACGGGAATTTCTGTGTCAAGTAGGTAATAGCGTTATTATCGACTCAAAAGCCCTCTTCACACACACATTCGAATCAGTAGGCTACTGGTTGTTAGCATTACCTGGTGTAATTACCAACTTATAAATTGTAACATTCTTTACTTTAGTACACACTTGAAGGAAATTAACAGTTTCGAAATTACATCCGTTCCATTTACATAATTTTCATTAAACCTACTTAATATGTAGTAGTGAACGATAAGCTTTTCCAGGTTTTACTAGTACTTGACCTACAACGGTCTGATCTCCTACACTCAGTGCTTCTGTCTTTAATGATCACTGCTTTTTTTTACATAATAATTTTCCCATTCCTGCATAGAATTTACCCGCTCATACAGAAGGCAACAGACTTTAGTGAATCCAAGCTGCAATCGAAGTATACCTACGTTACTTTCACATCTCCGTAGGTATGCCACGAATATCCGTCATACTGAATTCTGCTCAATAAAAGTTTCATACTATCACATGACTCCGACATGTAAGCAGTATGTTATAAACTGAAGGGATTGGTGAGAAAGCTCCTAAATCAAACTGGAGAAAATTGGAAATTCAAGAATGGTTGAGAAATCATAAAATTGAATTTTCTATGCAAGATACGAGGGCTCAATTGCTAAACAAAAACGAAATAAAAAATGCGCTGAAAATATATGAAATTGATCAAATAGCCTACGAAATGGGTCATGAGGTTGTACGCCTTCCACCTTATCATGCACATTACAACCCAATTGAGTTGGTGTGGGCACAGGTGAAAGGATATGTGGCCGATCGAAATAATACTTTTAAAATGGTCGACCTTGAAAGACTGATGGACGAAGCGATAGCTAAAGTAACGGTTGAAGACTGGAGAAAATGCGTCCAACATTCCGAAGAGCTTCAAAAGGACGATTACCAGAAAGAATGCCCTAGAGATTTGGCTACAGAACGTATGGTGATTGCAGTGACAGAAGAAAGTTCAGAAGATAGCGAATCCAGTTCTGATTGAAAGAATTTTAAAATAATTATAATGCTTAAATTTTTGTGTATATTTTTTATTATAATGTGTATAATTTTTCTTTACTAAATTTTTAAAAATGAAGTTTTTCATTAAATAACATATAATGAAACGACTGTTTTAAAAACAACTAAAATGTAAAGAGAATTGTCATATTACTAAAGAATAAAGAAAATAATTACTTACAAAATTGAAAACAACACAAAAATTATATAAAGAAAGAAAAAAACAGTGGAAAGAAGAGGACTTGTGGTGTGTGTGTGTGTGTGTGTGTGTGTGTGTGTGTGTGTGTTATCTTTATTGTACGATAATGCGCTGACGTATTCTCTTTGATCGTAGTAGCTCACCGATGTAGAAGCGTGAGGTGTGTGTGTGTGTGTGTTTGTTATCTCTATTGTATGAGAATGCGCTGACGTTGTTTGTTTGGCTTCGTAGTGTAACGCGCCCGTGAGTGTGAGTGAAGCGACATGGCAATACCGCAGTTACTATTGCATCACCTCGAAGCTTACAATGCTGTGTCCCGTACTATATAAAACAACATTTTTGTATTATTTTAATACAGACAGGAGTGAATACAGCTTTCGAATGAATTGGTAGTACGAACGCGTCAGCCTGCCAACACACATTAGATCTGTATATTTGTGTCGTGACAATCGTAATAATTTTTGTAAACAAAGACTGTTGTGTCATTACGACATTAAGAATGTTGTTGGCGTGAATTTAATGCGACAGATTTTTTTTACCTCCGCCCTCTTTCAGTCCTCTCACTCACTCACTCACTCTCTCTCTCTCTCTCGCGCGCGCACACGCACGCGCGCCAACTCGTACAGTTTCTTCTTTTTGTCAACAATTTCAGTGTTACACACAATCCTTCACTGTTTGTTTGTATCTGTTTGTTTAATCATTCATTGTGTTTGTACAGACTACACATTCAAACTTGAGTAATCTGTTTGTAGCAGTGTAACATTTCAACAAACACTTAAAGAGGCGCGCTTTGGGTGCAGTCGCAGAAGGACCTGCCGTGCTAACTTAACGAAAATAAAAGGAAATTAATAGTGAGGTAGTCATGTTTAATTAAAGGTAGTAGTGAGGTTTGCCCCTATTAGTGAGGTAGATGGGGAAAATTGACAGAGAAAGAGTGAGGGGGAGAAGAGAGACGGGGGAGAGAGAATTACGAATTTTTAATTATTCTCATTCATACCGAATATCATTTGTAAGAATATAGTTATGCAGTTATTGGTATACAGTAGTACCGAAGCAACATGTTTCAAGTTGACTCCCATCCGTTAGAAATTTATTCACCATTCTGATTAATAAAAATTTCTACAAGTACCAATAATATAAATAACAACCTGCAGAAGCAGAAGAGTTTATATCTTACAGAGTTGTAATGTTACATTAATTATATTTTTGCTTTTCGTATATCACAGTGAGCAGTAATCTAATTTTTTTGAAATAATACGTGAAGGCTTATATATTAAGAATTAATTTTTTTTTATAGTTTCCGTAACTTGCTTGTAAAATAATTAGGTATCCAAAAGGTAAGTTACATATTTTAATAGCAACTTATAAGTTCCTCATCCTCGGTTTTTTCCTTTCTTCAAAATGTACCACTTTTTAATTGCGAATAAATTATTTAACGTAATAATCGTTTCACCAAAGGCTGTTTGGATCCTGTTAATAAAACTCTTGAGTCTGCTGCACATAATCCTCGCTTTTGGTTCATGTTTCGTTAACTTTCTACATTACAATAAGTTTAATTATTTTCAAGTTCCTTATAAGTAGCCAACTGTAGTAAACATCATGTACTTTGACCTCTCTCTCACTCTCTCTCTCTTTCTTTCTGTTACTCTTGTTCTTCTCAATAACTGTATCTCAGGAAGTCTGAACGTAACAGGTTCTTAAGTAAACTTCATATGACTTAACGTGCAAAATCTTAAACATCATTTGGGCTTCAGTTATGTTATAATTTTGTAAGAAAGCTTTACAAAATACTTTTTACACTGCTTCTGTATACGAAACTAGGTGCAGGTATGTAATCAAATTTTTTAGTAGGCCTATTTATTCTAACACTCTTACAGTTTCTTGAAAACGCCGTATGTAAACAAACATTAAAACTTAGTAATAAGGTTTATCAAACTACTATTTTTCTTGGACGCATTAACGCAAATCAGTAATCTAGAGACCAATTTTATATTGAAAAATCGATGTCTAATAAACGGAATTTGATATGCAAAAATCCATCGGTTAAGAAAATAAAGTAAACTTGGTTAGTAACAAATAATTTTGGCAAAAATTTTTAATTTGATATAGGCTATAATTGATTCCAATTTTATTACAATCTGAGAAATGAAGCCAAATAGATTTTCATAAACGTTGGTCTAGTAACAAAAAAAGTTTCATTCTTAAGCGCACAATATTATAATTTCCCTTTCATCCCGGAAAAAAGACTGTATTAAGCTACTATCATACTTGTCTAGTCTACACTATTTAATGGGTATATTATAGGTTTCACAAAAATTGATTATCTTACACATGGTTTTAATATATCACTAAACTTTGTGAAAAGTCTGAGTGAAAAGAATTATATACACAACGGTTGATGTTAATACAGGTCTTAATTCGTTTCAAAATTTATAGATAAATAAAAAATTAAAATTATCACATATATTGTGTGGTGTATAAAATAAATTGTAATAATCCTTTCTAATATGATTACTTAAGCCATAATATCCGAAGTTGGACCGTTCCTTTATTCTTCTGTAACCTCCTACATTCTTGCGTATCTGCTGTCATATTCGCGTCTCACAGTCATAGTAGAAAGTAGGCTATAATATTATACCTTTTTTTGCGTTGTCTGAGACTTGTCTCAGAGGATAAGACTCAGGCTGATCTGGGGCAAGCACCCTTCCGCCGATTGGAGATTTAGAGGAGTCGCACGCCAGCGCAGCGCGGACCGGTGGCGAAGTAGGTGGAGGCATTCAGGATAGAGTGTAGTGTATGGATGTGTCTTTGTGTGTTTACGTAGTGTGCAGAGCCAAATGGGTGATGGTAGAGCCATAATAAAAGTATAAGTCAAACGACAGCCAAGACGAAGTCGAGTAACGCAGGACGCCAAAGCTGGAGGGAGGTGTCAGAGAGGCGTCAAGGTAAGGCGGGGAGGCACAAAGGAGAGGGATAAAGACCGGATAGGTAGATAGGAAAATTTAAGATGTTAAGTTATCAATAAGGAAGCCAGGTGTAGTAAGTATGACGAAGAGACTTAATTATTTCTATTTCTCCGTTGGCGGGGGTTTCTGGGAGGAGGTCCATCGGGAATGGTGAGGAGACGGTTTATGACAAAGGAAGGTCTGCGGTAGTTACAGGTAGTATTAATATTATACAATACCTCCTTCACATTTAAGTTGAGGAATTCCAATCAGCCTTCCGTTGCGTTACTTCTCTCTTGAGCCCTTGATATAATTCGTTGCCTGCTCTTTATTGCAGCTGTAATATCTCCTTCGTTTTATAATTCGTAACGTTAAATATTCTTCCTCACCCTGGAATTTTCCATTCTCTTTTACTAATTTCTTTTCACTTCATAAGACTTTTCTATACAAAAGCAAGTATATAAAAAAGTTATAAGGTCGGGGATTAGCAACCAAACGGCATTGTTTAAAAACATTTATCTACAAGTTTCTTTTCTATAGTTCATCGTACACACCCTTGCGAGATAAAAATAACTACACGGTAGTTTCTTTCGCAATTTTTCGCATTATTTTGAGACAATCGACTGGTGATTTAGAGATAAATACTTAATATTAATGGGGTCTCATACATTTTATATTATATCTGTTTTCTATCCTACTGATAGAATTAGAAAAACGGTAGCTATCTCTCTTTTCCTTTTAAAAGCACAATACATATTAATTTACCAAGTAGGAGTTTCCTTCTTCATTTAAAATTTCTATCAAATCTACTGTATATTGGACAAAACAGAAGGGGAAACATACGTACTTACAAGGTAGTGTAAACATCCTGTAATGCTGTCAAATCAAAATACAAAGGAAGGGGAAGTGAATACTGTAATGAGTAGCCCCTACATTCATATTTATGCAGGTGTAGGTGATGATTAAGGCCCGGATTTTTATGTAATTACATATTTGAATGCTGAGTGCACATTTACACGGAAAAGCCAGATATCGGCGAATCATACCAATAGGTGTCTTATCCGCGAGTTTAATTTTACATATTTTTACATATTTTGTTCATATTACATATTTCACTCCATCTTACATATTTCTACATATTTTAGCTATTTTACTATACTTTACTTCAATTTGAAAATTGAAATGGCAAAAAATAGTTAGGCCTATAACAACATTACTCAGATGCGCAAATGTGCAATTAATCAGAATCAGGTCCAATTAAATTTATTACAAGAAAAGGCAAAATATTGCATCTGTTGCAATTGCACACATAGATTCTACTTTCAAGAAGTAAAATTTTTTACGAGCTCAAGCGACAAGTAAGGCATTTTGCACGGGATGTTAGATGAGAATGGTATGCGCGGCCCCACTCATTTACGTTTTGTTCGCACGTTCAGCGGGGTCGGTGGGGAAAGAACGTGCTGTCCGCGGTAAATAAATACTCTTCGCAGATCTTGCAATTCTCGCAACGGATTCCATCTACCTAAACAAACAAATATCTATATAACTCTATGCTCTTGTAGGGCACAATGTGATTTTTGACGCCAGTATTATCGACGCTCTCGGAGTGTAAGCCTACACGTAAATAACAATCTGGCGTGCAGTGTGGTGTGTTGTAGTTATTGTCAAGTCAGTGTTTTGTGTTTCGCCTACACTTCTGCGCTTGCTTGTTTCTTGCCTTGGCGGATTCTCGTTGTTGGACAAAAGACGTCTTAAATAATATATTGTGCGGTATTGTTCAACGCAAGTTCTTAAGAGTTTTAAATACAAATATCCTTGTTTTATCATGGCACCGACCGCATCATCTTTGTCATCTAAGTTAAAATCATGGGTACAGATTGACAGTGCTTTTACAACTGACGATAAAGCTGTATTTTGCCAAGTTTGTTATGGCCAAATGGTGTTAAAGAAGAGAAGGTACTGCTGTTGTATACAGATGCAGCAGCATACATGTTAAAAGCAGGTAATTCTCTAAATGTGTTTTACCCCAACCTACTACATGTTACATGCCTGGCTCATGGATTGCATCGAGTAGCTGAAACTGTCAGAGACCTTTTCCCCGAAGTAAATACATTAATATCAGCAACAAAAAAGGTGTTCTTGAAAGCTCCTTACCGTATCCAGTGCTACAAACAAAGGCTACCTGACACACCTCTGCCTCCAGAACCCGTAATTACAAGATGGGGAACCTGGATCGAAGCCGTAAATTTCTACAGTGACAACTTTGAAGCTGTGAAGTATGTGGTGGAAACATTATCTCCCGATTCTGCAGTGTCAGCGAGCGAATCCTTGTCTGCATTCAACAACTCTAAGGTGATATGTTCAGTTTCGTACATCAAAACGCATTTCAGTTGTATCAAGAAACTGGAGACTGCAGGTCTGACTCTCCAAGAGGCCATAGGAATAGTTGAAGAAGCAGTTAACAAGTTAAATGCTGTGCAGGGTGAAGTCGGTGACAAAGTTTCTACTAAATTAAATGCTGTGCTGAATAGAAACCCTGGTTACTCAACTTTACATACCATTTATCGCATATGTAACGGCGAAACTGTAGAATCGATTGAGAATATTCTTCCAAGTACGATTCCTCTATATAAACATGCGCCGGTGACGACATGTGATGTCGAGAGATCCTTTTCTATATATAAAAACATACTCTCAGACCGAAGACAGTCCATGTCAACAGACAATATAGAAAAGTATTTAATAATTAATTGTGCAACTAAACAGTGGAAAAAAAAACTTACATGGACACTTTATTCTTATGCAGAGTTATAGTAGAGTTATATATATATATATATATATATATATATATATATATATATACAATATAGATTTTCAAGTCAAAAATCTACCTTTAATTTTATAGTAATTTCAACTCTCCTAGTAAAATACTTTGTTAAATAGTTAATAATTCTCAATGTTTTACTTTATACTCATGTCCTATACTACAGAAATCCATAGGTAAAATACTTTGTTGTTGTTAATTTTATAATATCAAGGTTTCTTTTTTAATACTGTTTTCTAAAATATGTTTTCATAAATTTTCTAAAGTACAATAAACAATTGAAAAGTAATTCATTTCTTATGCATGCTGTCTTATTGTAAACTCTTCAACAAAGAGTTGAACTTTCAGATACTGTGTATTCTGAGGGTTAACTTATTTTCTGTAACAGAAGTGGTAATCTAACTGGTGATTAGTGTCAGCCCCGAACTTGATTAGTATTTTATGGATTACATTGACTTTGCTCAAAATATATTTGCATGTTTTGAAAGTGATTTTAAAAAGTTTAAAATGAAGCACCTATTATTTTCAAAACCTTTCAAAGAGGGCACTGTTATGTTCTCGTAAAATGTAAATTATATTGTTGATGTGAAAGTATTTTAATACTACATATTTCTTAAATATTACATATTTAGCTACATATTTTCCTTATTTTTCCTACATATTTATGTACATAAAGGGAGACTGTGCGCTCCGCCATACGCTAGAAAGAGAGGGTATAATAGCAACTATCTCGCTCTACTTTCGTTAGTGAAACACGCGGCGGATGAGTAAATTTTAGTCCATCCATTTTTGCAGTTCAACCTGCGATAACTTCAAAACCAATAAATATACAGCAATTCTGAAAACTGCATTGTGTTCAGTAATTAAATCTCTATAAGTAGCCAAAATCTCAATTAATATAATTAACAATTACAGAATTGCAAAAATTAGTTTGGAGATACGTCCGGATGTGACAGGTTGTACTGTATTTACCTTATAACAATTCCCCCTAAATAAAAGAGAAATCCCCAAATTCATATTTCGAAGCCACCTGTTGTAGATAAAACGGTATTTATCTTGGATACATACGTTTAATCTCATACAAACGTTTTTATGTGTGTTCCCATCAGCACCGACACACCTGTACAGGCTTCTCCATATTTTTCTACACCTGTCCAAATATGACTATACTGATTACAATAGTAATTTCTTCTACGGTTTGTTTATGACCATAAGATATGTCTTTATAGTTCCTTTTAAATACCATTATTTTCTGCTCATTCGTACAAAACTTTTAATTGTTGAATGTGCCAATTCTGATAATCTTTGCCAAACCCAAATTTTAATGTTATACGGCGTCACCTTATTATGTAGCAAACAAAATTAGAACAAATCACTGTTATTTTAGCAGTAGCTTTTTTAAGGAGCCCAGAGTAGGCCTATACCTACCCGACACGCACACATTTGAAGGATCAGTATTTTGTCTTGGAGTTCACTCTCCCAGCTGAGATACCCATGTTTTTAGGGACCAGGAACTCGCATTTGAACTTCTATCATCAGCTACATAATGTAAATCCTAGATAAATATACAAGCCTATGCTCTAAAAGCCTAAGCTATGATACCCACAATCACCTACGTTTTACTAAAATAATGGTTGCAAGTTAAATTTTTTGATTCATGTTGATGCTTTTGTCTCGAAGAAACCAGGTAAATTAATCTGCTTTTCGTATCCGGCCGACGATGGTGTGCTCCCACTTACGAACAGTGGCACTTGCAACTCGTTTCACTTGCGAACACTCAAGTAGATAAGACACGTAATTAATTTTTGATACGTGAGAGTACCTCCCACTTGCGAACACACAAACAACGATGTATGTACATCCACCCTGTATTGTGTTTATGTTTTTATAATTCCTTAAATGTATTTTTTGTTACCAACTACGTTTACCAAGTTACAATTTTTATAAAACTCACACACACACACACTTGCATAGCCGCTCCCTCACTCTCTCTCTCTCTCTCTCTCTCTCTCTCTCTCTCTCTCTCTCTCTCTCTCTCTCTCTCTCTAAATTAAAAAGGAAGGTTATTTTTTATTTATTTTTATTAGTCAACTTGTAGAACGGACGACGTGATCTTGAGAAACATCCCAACTTCAGAATCTTTTTCATATCTTTTAGTTTATCCAATTCAGTATACTTTTTCGTCCTTTTCATAGCTTAAAAATTTCACTCCATCGTTACATCGTGTTCTGAATAGATTTCTCTGCCTCAGAATATAAACATTTGATAATGTTTTTTATTCTTGGATGTGGTCTTCCAACGTGGCTGTTTAGTTTCTGATGCGTGCTTGTACGGTATTATTCATTGTATGACGTCGGAAGTAGCAGTTCCGTAACTCCTGTGGCACTAATCATTGTCTAGCTATTGTTCTACGAAACAATTAAAGAATCAATCGAGTTTCTCTTCCTCTGGAACTTGACCATGGATATACTACCAGCCACATTCTACATCTTTTCGAAGGAAAGCAAGTGTAGCACACATTAGGATTTTTGTGCTCCCTAAGTCATTTGAATGTGTATACTCGTGCAAAGTGACTACTGCAGCTTTTGAATTTTCCATTCATGAAAAATTACTTTTAATATTTCAAACTCTCTTTTCTATTGATTTAACCAAAAATCGGGAGCTTAGCTTGCACAACGTCTTCGCCCGGACGGAAACTACTCTCGTCAATTTTCAAACCGGGACAACTGACAAACTGGCCGGGACCCCGGGATCAGGTCGTCAAACCGGGACAATCCCGGTCAAACCGGGACGTATGGTAAGCCTATTTATACATGTATTTATCGGTTTTCAATATTGATGTGAGCATTGTACTGTAGAATTAGGAAGCGATTGTATTGAACGAATCACGATTATCAAATGATATACGGTATTCCTTTTAGTTCAGCAATTCCGTCATCTCGTCTCCGGTACTTTGGAAAACCATTGTTATTTTCAATAGTTTAACGTAAAATGTTGCTCGGTTATTATGTGTACATATTCCATCAATCATGCAAGGAACATTAGGATTACGAGCTCTACAAGATCCATGTATCATTCGAGATAACAATTTTATGAATCCTTGGAAAAGTGATACGGCACAAAACTTAGGATAAGCAAGAGGTAGTGTATTAACTTTTTAAATTGTATATTATTATTATTTTTATTATGTTTTTACTATAAAATATTCATATTATTTTAATATGATTTTCTGGAACACGTTTGGTGGAAACGTAAAACCGGCCAGCTGATAAATAAGAGGTTGCGAGTTCAGACGTAGATGTGTATATATGTGTCAGCCAAAACAGTGTTTTGTAAACGTACACGTCTGTCATTACAACATTAAGAATGTTATTTGACCTTGAGTAGGTACTCATGTTGACGGGAATGAGAAATCTTGTGGTGTTAGCGCTGAATAGCCACAACACGGGGGGGCCATTCCGGCTTCCCGCGCTAACCTAGCGATCAGCTGTTTTTGCCGCGTGACGTCCGACTGGTGGAAGAAATACGCGCGAGTCTTGATTTACCATGCAATCTTACCTGAGGCAATGTCCTACTTAGCATCTCTCTGCTGTTTACACGAAATATTAACAATAATTGTAATGAGCTATTCATATAGAAAAAGGATTAAACAACAAGATTAAATGGTTTGCGGCAAAAAATAATGGTAAAATCTATTTCTACATTTAATAGAAAAGTAAGCAAGTCTGTCCACATATAACATTGACAAAATGGCACAAGATGTAAAATTAAGTCGGAATTTTTTATTATTCGTTAATTTTATATTAATAGAATTATTTCGATTGTTATTAATTTACTTAGAAACCTCAGATGATACTGATATTTTTCAGTGAAACGTGCGTCAGGTGTTAAAAAGAATATACGAAATTATACTACTTGCAGAAGAAACAAATTGTAAACATCACAAATTTTATATATATATATATATATAATATGCCTGCGTGGGTGGGTGCGCGTACGTGCACACGCGTGCGCGCATGAGTGCGTGTATAAACATTTCTATGTAGTATAATATATTTGAAACAAGCTTCCAATTATTATAATTATAATCAATATCATAATCATTTTCTTTATCTACATTTTCTACATTCTACATTATCTACATTGAAATTTATTGACATTTAAAAGATACATTAAATATACTGTATTGAAAGGGACACTGTGCGCTGCGCCGTACGCTAGACAGAAAGGGTATAATAGCAACTAACTCGCTCTACTTTCGTCAGTGAAACACGCGGCAGATGAGTAAATTTTAGTCGATCCATTTTTGCAGTTCAACCTGCGATAACTTCAAAACCAATAAATATACAGCAATTCTGAAAACTGCATTGTGTTCAGTAATTAAATCTCTATAAGTAGCCAAAATCTCAATTAATATAATTAACAATTACAGAAGATACACAGAAGAAGAACTTTTTTTTTTTAGACGTTTCTATTGGTTTAGCATTTGCATTTGTACACTGTACTCTTAACTACATATTATACTAATGTACAATGAAGATATACTTATTATGTCTTTATTTAGTATATAGTTATTTACGTGTCAAGAAAAGAACGTGTGAATAAAGTGATCACAACATTTTATACCTTATATGTTTTCTGTCATTGAATGATTAACCCACTTTTTAATAACAGCGTTGAAAAATAGTTGATTACGTCTTTCAAAGATTATTTTTACTACGGTACTGAAATTAAAAATAACTAAGATCGTATACAGGAATTAAACGTAGGCGACTGGAAGCAGTAATTGTATAAACAGCCGAGACACACCACCTGCTAATATTGCAGGAATTGCTTACGTTCAGTAGACTTGGCAACGTTGTGACCTTCGTGACTTTATATACATTTTGTGGCAACACTGTGCATATTTTTCATCACTAAAAGCTAAACCGATATCCGTGATAAAATAGTAATGCATTTTTTTACACGTGTGAGTCGTTTGTAACGATAAAGTTAACAGGGTAATTATTATTCAACTTTTTTCAACAAACTATCTTGAAACGGATATATATTTTTACGGTTTTTTATGCTGATTACGAATATGTAAGAATAAAATGTCTAAGCTTACTTGTAACTTTTATATAAGGGGTCTCAAAAAGATGAACTTCTCTGGTCAGAACTTGCATGTTTAGCTAATGATGGATAAACGTGATTATATATATATATATATATATATATATATATATATATATATAACTCTACTATAACTCTGCATAAGAATAAAGTGTCCATGTAAGTTTTTTTTTCCACTGTTTAGTTGCACAATTAATTATTAAATACTTTTCTATATTGTCTGTTGACATGGACTGTCTTCGGTCTGAGAGTATGTTTTTATATATAGAAAAGGATCTCTCGACATCACATGTCGTCACCGGCGCATGTTTATATAGAGGAATCGTACTTCGAAGAATATTCTCAATCGATTCTACAGTTTCGCCGTTACATATGCGATAAATGGTATGTAAAGTTGAGTAACCAGGGTTTCTATTCAGCACAGCATTTAATTTAGTAGAAACTTTGTCACCGACTTCACCCTCCACAGCATTTAACTTGTTAACTGCTTCTTCAACTATTCCTATGGCCTCTTGGAGAGTCAGACCTGCAGTCTCCAGTTTCTTGATACAACTGAAATGCGTTTTGATGTACGAAACTGAACATATCACCTTAGAGTTGTTGAATGCAGACAAGGATTCGCTCGCTGACACTGCAGAATCGGGAGATAATGTTTCCACCACATACTTCACAGCTTCAAAGTTGTCACTATAGAAATTTACGGCTTCGATCCAGGTTCCCCATCTTGTAATTACGGGTTCTGGAGGCAGAGGTGTGTCAGGTAGCCTTTGTTTGTAGCACTGGATACGGTAAGGAGCTTTCAAGAACGCCTTTTTTGTTGCTGATATTAATGTATTTACTTCGGGGAAAAGGTCTCTGACAGTTTCAGCTACTCGATGCAATCCATGAGCCAGGCATGTAACATGTAGTAGGTTGGGGTAAAACACATTTAGAGAATTACCTGATTTTAACATGTATGCTGCTCCATCTGTATACAACAGCAGTACCTTCTCTTCTTTAACACCATTTGGCCATAACAAACTTGGCAAAATACAGCTTTATCGTCAGTTGTAAAAGCACTGTCAATCTGTACCCATGATTTTAACTTAGATGACAAAGATGATGCGGTCGGTGCCATGATAAAACAAGGATATTTGTATTTAAAACTCTTAAGAACTTGCGTTGAACAATACCGCACAATATATTATTTAAGACGTCTTTTGTCCAACAACGAGAATCCGCCAAGGCAAGAAACAAGCAAGCGCAGAAGTGTAGGCGAAAGACAAAACACTGACTTGACAATAACTTCAACACACCACACTGCACACCAGATTGTTATTTACGTGTAGGCTTACACTCCGAGAGCGTCGATAATACTGGCGTCAAAAATCACATTGTGCCCTACAATAGCATAGAGTTATATAGGTATTTGTTTGTTTAGGTAGATGGAATCCGTTGCGAGAATTGCTAGATCTGCGGAGAGTATTTATTTACCGCGGACAGCACGTTCTTTCCCCACCGAGCCTGCTGAACCTGCGAACGAAACGTAAATAAGGAGTGGGGCCGCGCATATCATTCTCATCTAACATCCCGTGCAAAATGCCTTACTTGTCGCTTGAGCTCGTAAAAAATTTTACTTCTTGAAAGTAGAATCTATGTGTGCAATTGCAACAGATGCAATATTTTGCCTTTTCTTGTAATAAATTTAATTGGACCTGATTCTGATTAATTGCACATTTGCGCATCTGAGTAATGTTGTTATAGGCCTAACTATTTTTTGCCATTTCAATTTTCAAATTGAAGTAAAGTATAGTAAAATAGCTAAAATATGTAGAAATATGTAAGATGGAGTGAAATATGTAATATGAACAAAATATGTAAAAATATGTAAAATTAAACTCGCGGATAAGACACCTATTGGTATGATTCGCCGATATCTGGCTTTTCCGTGTAAATGTGCACTCAGCATTCAAATATGTAATTACATAAAAATCCGGGCCTTAATCATCACCTACACCTGCATAAATATGAATCTAGGGGCTACTCATTACAGTATTCACTGCCCCTTCCTTTGTATTTTGATTTGACAGCATTACAGGATGTTTACACTACCTTGTAAGCACGTATGTTTCCCCTTCTGTTTTGTCCAATATACAGTAGATTTGATAGAAATTTTAAATGAAGAAGGAAACTGCTACTTGGTAAATTAATATGTATTGTGCTTTTAAAAGGAAAAGAGAGATAGCTACCGTTTTTCTAATTCTATCAGTAGGATAGAAAACAGATATAATACAAAATGTATGAGACCCCATTAATATTAAGTATTTATCTCTAAATCACCAGTCGATTGTCTCAAAATAATGCGAAAAATTGCGAAAGAAACTACCGTGTAGTTATTTTTATCTCGCAAGGGTGTGTACGATGAACTATAGAAAATAAACTTGTAGATAAATGTTTTTAAACAATGCCGTTTGGTTGCTAATCCCCGACCTTATAACTTTTTTATATACTTGCTTTTGTATAGAAAAGTCTTATGAAGTGAAAAGAAATTAGTAAAAGAGAATGGAAAATTCCAGGGTAAGGAAGAATATTTAACGTTACGAATTTTAAAACGAAGGAGATATTACAGCTGCAATAAAGAGCAGGCAACGAATTATATCAAGGGCTCAAGAGAGAAGTAACGCAACGGAAGGCTGATTGGAATTCATCAACTTAAATGTGAAGGAGGTATTGTATAATATTAATACTACCTGTAACTCCCGCAGACCTTCCTTTGTCATAAACCGTCTCCTCACCATTCCCGATGGACCTCCTCCCAGAAACCCCCGCCAACGGAGAAATAGAAATAATTAAGTCTCTTCGTCATACTTACTACACCTGGCTTCCTTCTTGATCACTTAACATCTTAAATTTTCCTATCTACCTATCCGGTCTTTATCCCTCTCCTTTGTGCCTCCCCGCCTTACCTTGACGCCTCACTGACACCTCCCTCCAGCTTTGGCGTCCTGCGTTACTCGACCTCGTCTTGGCTGTCGTTTGACTTATACTTTTATTATGGCTCTTCCATCACCCATTTGGCTCTGCACACTACGTAAACACACAAATACACATCCATACACTACACTCTATCCTGAATGCCTCCACCTACTTCGCCACCGGTCCGCGCTGCGCTGGCGTGCGATTCCTCTAAATCTCCAATCGGCGGAAGGGTGCTTGCCCCAGATCAGCCTGAGTCTTATCCTCTGAGACAAGTCTCAGACAACGCAAAAACAGGTATAATATTATAGCCTACTGTCTACTATGACTGTGAGACGCGAATATAACAGCAGATATGCAAGAATGTAGGAGGCTACAGAAGAATAAAGGAACGGTCCAACTTCGGATATTATGGCTTAAGTAATCATATTAGAAAGGATTATTACAATTTATTTTATACAGCACACAATATATGTGATAATTTTAATTTTTTATTTATCTATATATTTTGAAAAGAATTAAGACCTGTTTTAACATCAACCGTTGTGTATATAATTCTTTTCACTCAGACTTTTCACAAAGTTTAGTGATATATTAAAACCATGTGTAAGATAATCAATTTTTGTGAAACCTATAATATACCCATTAAATAGTGTAGACTAGACAAGTATGATAGTAGCTTAATACAGTCTTTTTTTCCGGGATGAAAGGGAAATTATAATATTGTGCGCTTAAGAATGAAACTTTTTTTGTTACTAGACCAACGTTTATGAAAATCTATTTGGCTTCATTTCTCAGATTGTAATAAAATTGGAATCAATTATAGCCTATATCAAATTAAAAATTTTTGCCAAAATTATTTGTTACTAACCAAGTTTACTTTATTTTCTTAACCGATGGATTTTTGCATATCAAATTCCGTTTATTAGACATCGATTTTTCAATATAAAATTGGTCTCTAGATTACTGATTTGCGTTAATGCGTCCAAGAAAAATAGTAGTTTGATAAACCTTATTACTAAGTTTTAATGTTTGTTTACATACGGCGTTTTCAAGAAACTGTAACAGTGTTAGAATAAATAGGCCTACTTAAAAATTTGATTACATACCTGCACCTAGTTTCGTATACAGAAGCAGTGTAAAAAGTATTTTGTAAAGCTTTCTTACAAAATTATAACATAACTGAAGCCCAAATGATGTTTAAGATTTTGCACGTTAAGTCATATGAAGTTTACTTAAGAACCTGTTACGTTCAGACTTCCTGAGATACAGTTATTGAGAAGAACAAGAGTAACAGAAAGAGAGAGAGAGAGAGAGAGAGAGAGAGAGAGAGAGAGAGAGAGAGAGAGAGAGAGAGAGAGAGAGAGGAGAGAGAGAGAGAGAGAGAGAGAGAGAGAGAGAGAGAGGACAAAGTACATGATGTTTACTACAGTTGGCTACTTATAAGGAACTTGAAAATAATTAAACTTATTGTAAAGTAGAAAGTTAACGAAACATGAACCAAAAGCGAGGATTATGTGCAGCAGACTCAAGAGTTTTATTAACAGGATCCAAACAGCCTTTGGTGAAACGATTATTACGTTAAATAATTTATCCGCAATTAAGAAGTGGTACATTTTGAAGAGAGGAAAAAACCGAGGATGAGGAACTTATAAGTTGCTATTAAAATATGTAACTTACCTTTTGGATACCTAATTATTTTACAAGCAAGTTACGGAAACTATAAAAAAAAATTAATTCTTAATATATAAGCCTTCACGTATTATTTCAAAAAAATTAGATTACTGCTCACTGTGATATACGAAAAGCAAAAATATAATTAATGTAACATTACAACTCTTCAACTCTGTAAGATATAAACTCTTCTGCTTCTGCAGGTTCTTATTTATATTATTGGTACTTGTAGAAATTTTTATGATTTTAATCAGAATGGTGAATAAATTTCCAACGGATGGGAGTCAACTTGAAACATGTTGCTTCGGTACTACTGTATACCAATAACTGAATAACTATATTCTTACAAATGATATTCGGTATGAATGAGAATAATTAAAAATTCGTAATTCTCTCTCCCCCCTCTCTCTTCTCCCCCTCACTCTTTCTCTGTCAATTTTCCCCATCTACCTCACTAATAGGGACAAACCTCACTACTACCTTTAATTAAACATGACTACCTCACTATTAATTTCCTTTTATTTTCATTAAGTTAGCACGGCAGGTCCTTCTGCGACTGCACCCAAAGCGCGCCTCTTTAAGTGTTTGTTGAAATGTTACACTGCTACAAACAGATTACTCAAGTATGAATGTGTAGTCTATACGAACACAATGAATGATTAAACATACACGCACACCACACTACCTTGGACAGGCACATGTACATATGACTGTCATCTCACGTTTCTTATTTAATTTTTATTTTAACTTTTTAATACTTTTATATGTTTAATTATTATGTAATCGTTAAGGATAAATAGGAGAAATAACTCTTTTTAATTGGCTTCATTATATCAAAAAGTAATTCCTTGCTGGATTCGTGAAATATTTACAATTCATCTTTATTTACGTAGGTCTTGAATGTTGTGACACCGATCCTTTGAAGTATTCTCCGATCTTTATATGTACGGTATTCTTTTCCGGATGTCTCTCTTTGACTATGATCCCAGGCATTCAAAGTTTTGTGTTTGGACTCCTATGATTTTCTGGCCTACTATTATTATACATTTTTATGTGCAAGAAAGTGGCTGAAGTTTCCATTTATAAACTACCTGATCCCTCTCGAACAGTCAGTGATTACTATAGACCGGGGTGACACGAGTTCTGGAAAGACACTCTAGAGAGTATCGCTGCATCTCTTCTGTACCGTTTTGCTTCTTCCATTCACTTTATGACCACTCTATTTTTGTTAGTCTACGACAAACAATCTTTGGTATTAGATTTCTAACGACCAAAAATACTTCCAAAAAATTTGACTTCTTGCCTGTCCTTTCAAACGGAGCACTGTTTCTATTTTAACAGGACGCAGAATACCCTACAGTTTAAGAATATATAGACGAAGAAGTGTATGTAGCTGCAGTGAGGCGAACGAACCCGACAGTATCATACCGAGGTTATCTAAACGAATACCGGAGAGATGCGGACACGGAGATTTGCGAACACAAGCTATTTCCGGAGATTTGCGGACACTAGGCCTTTTGTTACCTGAGAGAGGGATGACAAAATTCCAAAAGTATTTCTATAGCGGAGGTTTGCGGACAGGCCGTATCTGAGGTGCGCCCGCTTGAATAGCAACAAACTTTCGTCAATTACTAAATTTTCAAATGGATTTAAGGCCTCTCTAAATTTTTTTCTTGTGTGTTCGACAATAAGCCGTATTTTTACAAGGCTATCTTGAGTAGGGGTAGAATTGTCACAAAAATGTAAAAGTCGCAGAATTACTTTGAATCGGTCCCTAGACATAATTTGGGGAAATATCGGCGTCAGTAATAGCAAATCCTTTGCCCAATATTCGTCTATTTCAAATTTGTTTACTCTTGGCATCAGCAGTGAACACGCCAAGAAGAAATTAAATTCTGCAGGCTCTATATCTTTCCATCGGGACAATCGGGATATTAATGTCAATTTTGCGGTAACAAATTTGTAATAATTATTTAATTCTGTGCAAATGACAGAAATAAATTCTAAGGGGAAAAATATTTAAAAAAATTTAAGTGAGTTGCCGTGTCTTCGAAACTAATTCGTAATCCGCTAACTGCTTTATCAAAAGAATGACGTTTTGTCGCAGGACTGTTGGCCGACCAATCGTAAATTCTTTTTCGCTTCTGAAGATTTCTTACCTCTTCTTCTTCTTCTTCTTCTTCTTCTTCTTCTTCTTCTTCTTCTTCTTCTTCTTCTTCTTCTTCTTCTTCTTTTTCTTCTTCTTCTTCTTCTTCTTCTTCTTCTTCTTCTTCTTCTTCTTCATCATCTTCTCCTGCTGATGTTTCATTTTCTGATGTAGCTGCACGTGGTGTTGAACGATTATGAGAAGGCCCGGGAGCATCCATATCTTTGTCTGAGAAAATGTTGTCTTCCTCGTCAGTACTCTTCATCAATAATTCCATAACTTCCTTCTCGGATTCTGTGCCATTGTAAACACAATATTCACACCTACTGTTTGCTAAAGAGAATCACAAACAAGACTGAACAGATGTTCTACAGACAGAAAGTAATTATACCTTGCACCCAATGCTGAGAACAATAGCCGTGGTAAGGAATTTGAACAAAGAAAATGATTTTTCTTCATGTTTTGAGGGTAGTACAATCAGAATCTGCCCTTATCTCGAACACGATGCATGTAAGATAAGAAAAGGCAATAACTAAAGAGTTATTAGTTATCATTAATAAAACCAAACTTGAGAAAATAAGGTTAAAAGAATGTAAATTTGTATCAACCTAACATACACATTGTTGGTACAAATTTCACCTAAATTCACATCTATCAGTAGGAAAAGCCTGCCTAAACCAAAATGTTTTGAGCCTTAAACCAAGAAGAAATGATAAGCTTTCTACAGGTACCAATATAAGATACCCAAAATGGATTTTAAATAAGAATTTAAGTAAATAAAGTGAACCAAAACCGACCAAAAGGGGATTCACTAAGTAAAACGTGAACAAAACCACTTTATAATACCAAATAGAAGTAAAAGGTTAATGTCTATACCACAAGTAAGGTGTAATGCCACTATTGTAATAGTATAAGAATATTATAAGAAAGGACATAATGTATTATAATCGTAATTAAGAACACCTGTCATGTGACACCAGGTGTAAGTAATGTTGGTCAATGATATACACTAAGGGACAGTCCAGTGTACAATAAATACTAAACCAATTATAAAGAGACTACTATGATTAAACTATTGTAACTAAATAATAGTAGAAAGAGATAAAAGAATACCAAATAAGAATGGAAATAAGTGTACACCTCATAGTGCAAAATAGAGGTCAGAGGGAGATAACTATATAAGAATACAGCAGTTCTATAAGGAGAAATTTACCTCCAAACTTATAAATTTTGCACAATCATCTGGCGATATAAGAGCTTCTACAACAATGGACTCTGTAACAAAGAAAGAATTTTAGCTAACAGAGAAAAATAATTATCATTGCCAGTATCAACAAAAGTGCAAATTACTAAATGAAATAATTTCAATTTTATGGGAAATAATGTTATTAAACTAATTATGTACTTTATTAAGAACTTTTGTTTTCCAGCAGATTCCAAAACTCTTTATATAAAAAATAATATAAACAAACTTATTTAGAGCTTCTAACAATACTTATCTTAAAATTATCATATGATTATACTTTCCAAAGGAAGCCCCTGATTTGAAAGCATTGACACCCTATAATACTACTAATTAAAAATGATTCCAACTACTATGTTACAAAATTTTCTCATTTAAAATGTAAATGGGACTGTTAATAACTTTATATTGTTGTCATTAACAAGACAAACAATCATTAATGGCTATTTTATCACAAACTTCAAAATCTCCTATAAAACTTGCTCAATGAAATAGGACATTCCTGATGCAGAAAATTAACTTTGCCATAACACAAATTAAATAGGCTAACACGCAAACAAAAAAATGCTTTGAAAACAAAACATTAATGAAATATGGTATGAATTAATTGTGCTACATTCAAAGCTGATTTTATTAATTGATTTAAAGTACCTATACAAGTCTAGTTTGTCAAGTAAAGATAATTTAGGTAAACCTAACACTACATATGAAACAAACATTAAATCAAATATGCTAATGTTACAAAATTCACAAACAGAAAAAAAAAATTTTAAATTATCTATAGGCTAAATTGCTTTGATTATATTACCTTCTCCACTTCATATGTTTTCCACATCAATATCATCTGATGTCGATACTACTGATGGTGCAATAATAGTCATTTTTTCCCAGTCAATTCTGGAAAGTTCAGGAGAAACCTGAAAGATCATTACAAAACTCATACATAATTTTTCACTAAGTTAATAATTATTAAGAATATTAAGGTAATAATTAAGAGAATAATTTATTTTCTTAACCTAGCACAATATTTGTAGGTTAGCACTATGAATTTACAAAAAGTTAATGGATTTTGTGTAAATTTCTAAAAAAATTAAATTTACAGCATAATCTAGTAGTTATTTTATAGTAATCTATTTTAATTTAAATGAACTCAAGTCACTATTGCTTGGTTACATCCCTGCACTGAATATTCCTGAAAAAGATTTCTAATATAATCATACAAACTCGAAAAACAAAAACTGTTCAAATGATTAACATAGAATAATATAATCCTGATTATAACGGTATTATAACTAGCAAATACATTACGGATAATTCATCCATACTCTGTATCATTTAAATCTACTATTAAGTATAACACACCCCATAAAATATTTTAGAATATTAAGATACTAATTTTTTTAAATTTCATGTGATATTAGTTGAGTATCATTTAGGAGGTTAAACAATATAAATACAATTCTACACATTAAGTTGCAGATTATAAATACAGATAATAAGAAATTAAATAAAAATAACATTATAGGCCTACATCAATTATCGGGTTTAAGAACCTGCTGCTGTAAGCAGTGATAATTTTAGTTTAGTGAGCTTTAATCAGACTTGCATGCAATAATAAATTTTACATAAGATAAAAGAACGATGCTTTCTTTAGTCACCAGCAAAACCTTTTCTGTCTGCAAGTTAATATTATAAAATTTAAAAACAGCACAATTTTATTAAAAAATTTAATCGAGATTAAAATGCATGTTTAAGTAAAAAATTAAAGAAGTCACAGGTCAAATTCTCTTTTCAATTTTTCTTTTACCTGACAAATGTTAGCCCTTAATTTTTAAAGCAGAGCTGTGTTAAAACAAAACTTTTATGACAAATGTATTACAATTTAATGGACTCAATGGTATGAAAGTAACTATGTGTACAAACAATTACAACAGTTTGCTTCAGTGAGGATATAGTACACATAGGCCTATATTATAAATTTTGTTATATTACGTCTTAAAATTAACCTTAACTTTCTACCGTTAAGTCATATCTTATCAAGTAATTACGTTTCTCTGAAAAATGCTGAATTTGAAAGTATATTTAGAGTAATATAGCGGGACTGAAGAATTAAATAAAATATGTAACTAGTTAAATACGAGCAGAGTTCAAATTAAATATATTATGGTAAGGCCTATCATCTTGTGTTAGGTAGGACGACATTTTACGAATAAAATGACTTACAAATTGGATACATTACACAAATATAGGTAGGCTAGAGTAGTAATTGTCAGACTTACAGGAGTATCTATAATAAAGAAAAATTATTTAATTAAATTGCAGTCAGTGCCTTACAGGGACTTTTTTTTTAAAAATGAGTTAATTACCCCTTGGGTAATTATGAAGATCCTCATCAATGCTGATATTGCGCTGATATATTTTTATTATATTCTTCTATGTTATATAAACACGAGAAAAATAATTTTAAACGGCGGTCGAACCTATTTACGGAGACAAAAAATTAAATTTTTACTCCCATAAGAACGCATGGTGTTAGCCTAGGTATATTGTATTAATTAAATTATAATGCTAATTTGCTCCATTATTAAATTTTATTTCTTTTATACACTGAATATAAATAACAATTAAAACTATATGTACCTTTTTTTGCTGTAAGTCTGCTAGGTCTAGGCCTACTTTCACAGTCATCTGAAAAGTAAAATATGACAATTGATGTAGACATGCAAGTATCTGGAGCTAAAGACAATTTACTGTGATAAAGAACTTAGCCTATTATACGTAACACCCAAGCCTACATAACACAAACAAATTTTGATTTTTTCCTAAAAGTAATTCATTTTATTTCAGAGTTAGGTTAGGCTTACAGGCTATTCCGCTGTAAGTTAATCGGCTAATGCCCTGCTAGTTTGCTAGTTTTGTTAACATAATTAATCTTTCAGCGAAATCAGTTCTATTATCACAGGAACTTTGCTGTTGTTAATAATACATTAGCACAAAACTAACTGGAAGTTTATTCCTAGTCCTAGGGTTATAGAATCAAAGTCTTATCTAAACACTGAACTATCCTCAACTGATAATTTCATGTTATGACATCCAACTTGCATACAATACAATAAATACTCATGTTCTTGTATACCACAAAGAATCTATGATTTCTATTCAAATATTATTATTCTGATATTTTGATTTTTTTGTTTTACCCTGCACTTTTCAAACAGGAATTACAATATTAAAGTTTTACAACAATGCATCTAATAAAATTATTCTGTGTAAAGGTTTAGTAACCTGATATTTATACCACTATTGTATTAACAACTCGGAACACTAGGTGTGTTTGATATTTATGTAGCATAATTGTGAGGTCTGACGTATAGCGAAGGTGACGCGTAAATGACAGGTTTTATTAATGCAGTAAAGGGACAAATCTAATTTAAATAGTCTTTGTATTATTTTGGAATTCAATTTTTTAAAGCAAATGATAATACCTTATGCACCTTTGTAAAGGTTTTTACTTATTGGGGATAAGTGAACTGAATTAAAACATCAAACAAATGATTTTTGTTTCACAATCAAAACAATAGTCCTACTGTATTAAATTTATTATGGCAATTCTATTTACCCTAAAACTCCGTGACAAACACTAGTTTATTCATCAAGCAACAGGTCCGTTAAATAAATATGAATTATTATTATTATTACGAATAGACTTATTACTACAATACAAAACTCCAGAATTTTTGTTTTTGTATAAATTGGCCCGCTAATAATGAAAAAATAAAATTGTATTAATTAAATTAGAATGCTAACTTGCTCAATTATTAAATTTTGGGCAGAACACAGTGATATTAGGCATAGTTGGTTCTATAACAGATTCGTGTTCGACAAAGTAATCTAGACATGCAAACATAACCTAACGTAACACCTAATATGCTACAAATAACGGACAACATACACTAAATAAATGATCATCTTACCTTTCATTTTTATCCCAAGGGCTTCCAACATCTTTCTGCTCCGACTAGCCATCGCAAACACTTCAATCCAACAAAATAATACTGTCCCACACACCTTACTTATTACCGCGGACACACTGAATTAAGCACGAATTAAAACTATTTGTTGGCGCCTTTTATTCATTGCACACACACCTTACCTATTACCGCGGACACACTGAACACTGAACAAAGCGCGAACTAAAATTATTGGTTGGCGCCTTTTTTTCATTGCACTAACTAAACAGAGTAAACACATGGTATAAACACACTTCCCTCTAGTGTCTGTCTTTTGGACACATGTTATACATTTAATAGAATAATATATTTGAGATGACAAAAAATTAAATTTTTACTCCCATAAGAACGCATGGTGTTAGCCTAGGTATGTTGTATTAATTAAATTAGAATGCTAATTTGCTCCATTATAAAATTTTGGACAGAACACAGTGATATTATGTATAGTTGGGTCTATAACAGTAATCTAGACAAAGGAATCTAGACATTCATACATAACCTAACACAGCTAATTTGCTACAAACAACGGACAACATACACTAAATAAATGATCATCTTACATTTCATTATTATTCCTAGCGCCTCCAACATCTTTACTATAGTAACATCTTTTTACTTCGACTTGCAATCGCAAACACTACAATACGAACAATAAAATTCTGTCCCACACACCTTAACAAACGAAAACAAATTACCTCACAGCGCCAACTAAACTAATAGCCGGTCAACAACTAAACTAATGGCCGGTCGCAATATTTCGTTACACCAACTAAACAGAATAAAAACACACTTCCCTCTGTAGTGTCTGTCTTTTTTACACAGGTTAAAAATTTTATAGAATAATTATTACGAATGCCAATATGGCCGACTAACTACCCATATTTCATTATATACATTTGTATATATCGAACAAGTTGTGATGCTTCAGCGTACAGCAAAAATACGATGTATAAAAATTTGTATAAGTTTTTCGTACGCTGACACACCATAACTTGGTCAAGGTAACTTCATCACCTAAAAATGTACTTATACAAGTTCGTCAAATTTGTTTTAGATACCCTGGGTAAAAATTGGGGTGTGATGAAGAAATTATGCGGCGCTAAGAGTATATATTGTAACGATAACTAAAGTATTTTATATATGTATACGATGACTGATTGAATCTAATCGAAACGTGATGTAGCCTAACTTCGGGTTCGTCTATTTGTAATCAGATTTTTCGTTACGTACAATGTTATTGTGGATAGGTTACTTGTATATAGGTCGTGTGCACTTGAATTACACCGCCCGTAGGAAGTGTGAACTTGTAATATATAAATAATGTAGCGACAAACTCGCACTGGAGTCGTCGATGTGTAATCATGAATGTATTATGTTGAACGGCGAATAATTTTGTAAATTGTCGCTTCTCCCACTATGCTGCCTCTTTTCCGTGACGTCACTCAACGATGCCAACTATCGGGTCCGTTGCAATCTGCGAATTCTATTTACTAAATGTTACAGCAATAATAACGACACACAAATATTATCAAACATATATCCTTGTGGAATCCTTTATTCGGAAAAAACACTGGTTGACTGTTTTAATAAATTTAAACAGAACAATCGCAATTGTAGCGCAAACTATAATTCTTCCTTTACCAGTTGGCAGCAGTAGCCAAACGTTTATTATTCCTTCCAGACCAAAACAATGCTTTTTGTTAACGTTTTTAAATAAAATATTAATTATCTCAGGGCGTATATGGTTCGGGTTTATAATTATACAAAATATTACACTATTAATCAAAATACAAGTTTACAATTACAGGATATTACAACGTTAGAGTGATACGTGCACACAGAAATTGTATAGTGGTTGCCAGTTTTAAAAAGGTTATGTTCATTTCAGGCTTTGATAGTTATTATGCAAATTAAAAGTTCTCGTTGTGATTAAAAAGGTGTTAGACTTATATGGTGTTATTAGTGATTGTTTTTAGTGTTTGTGTTATATGGTGTCTGTAGTTTATTTGATGTTTACTTAAAATTCGTGTATACAAAGGTGTGTGTTAAAGTACGATATAATGAGATGTCAGAATCACCAAATCCTCTTCTTGTACTCTTCTTGGTTGAAGATGGGGCCCCCGTACACGTCAGATCTTCTTCTCGTCCCTCGTCCACTTCAAATCTTCTTCCTGGTTGTTATTTCTTCTAATCCATCTAATGGGTAGTCTTCTGTTGTTGCAAAAATCCGTGTAGTGTACCTCTAACTGTATTTATCTAGTTGTATAGTTTTTTCACACTTTATTACATATAATGTAAGACGATTTAAGAACGCGTCTATCTGCTAAGATCGTTGTCAAAGAAGTCTCATTTTATTTATCCGAAATTTCTGGTTGCTAAGGGTAAACTTGGAATCTGGTTGGTTAATTCGGATCTACATTGTCACATACTTTCGTTATTTCAAAGTCTAAAATTTGTTCAAAATCTTTAAATTAACATAACTTTTCTATACTTAATGGGAATTTAAAACCATTATCAGCATTATTTTGATCTTCACATTTGATATATTTAGACACCAAACATGCCTATTTTTGCTTAAGAACTATGGAAGTTACAATTTTGTTATTTGGAATTTCCTTAAATAACTTGATATGTGTTATTTTGTTTCTATATTCCTTGTATACATTATTATCTATAAATACATCTACCCTCTCACATTTACTTTACAAAATTTCTAATATAATTGTTCAAAATTTACTAAAGTTGGTTTCACCTGGCCTATGTAATAGTATTATTTTCATCACCATTTTTTAACATCTTTAACAATTAAATTAACTTCTAACACTCATCAAAATGGTTTAACATATAACGTTATTTTAATAACACAAAAGGTATATTATTCTAATAGTTAAATTCATGCCCACATGGCTATGATTATACCAAATCCTTGCACAAATAATGGTTTTCTACTCAAACTGTATAGGTGTTTGACACTTAACAAAACATCTTTATATAGTCCATTCTGCTTGGTCAATTACTTTACCATGGTTTAACATCAGCTCTATTGTTATATTTGTTAACACAACATAAAAAAATGGAATTAATATCATTAAATTGACATTCCTTTAAACTAACTGTATCATTTGTTACATACAAAAAACACAACACAAATACTATGGTATAACACTGTGCCTAAAACATAAAACATGCACATTTTACAAAAAAATTCTATACTAACTGGTTAGTCCCTTGTCAGCTAATTTACTCATTATTCTGACACTGTCTATGTCATATTTACTATTTATATGGGTTTCAACATCCGTATACTTACTGATGTTTGACTTACACAAATTACAATAAATTGAACACTGTTGCTCTACCTCACCACACAGTTCTAATAATCTTGTTACATTTACTGCTTATCTGGGTTTTACTCTTGTTATAAATGTTATTGTGACCATGTTATAATTTATTGTTTACTGGACAACCCTATGAACTCTATATGTGACAATTATTTGTATGTTTCATGTATCTATAACCAGGTGTATTTATATTTTTGTTACATCAATCAACTTAATTATTTACTAATCTTTCTCTTACATACTATTACATGTTTGGGCCTATTATCCCTCACTTTGTATTTTGATTATCTGGATATAATGATACATTAATTGAAACCATTTGTTTCTTTATAGTCCTGGTTCATAAGCTGTTTGTCTTTACAATTCTTTGTTTGGTCAATACTGAAAATTCATGTCATAGTTGGGGTTTGAAGATATCTGCATCACTTAGCCTAAATCATTAATTTGGGTACGGTCAGTTGTCTTACTAGTCAGTCTAAAATTGTTAGTCGTTCTTCTTCACTATCATCTTTGAAGATATTGTTCTTCTTGTTAGCTCCTTAATCAAAGTCTTCATTAAATCAGGTAAGATATTATATTTTTCCAAATGTAATGTTACAATATATATTGTAACGCAACATAGTTGAGGTTCCCCAACGTTACATAAAAGATTGAATGAAATATGGTCAAGGACCATACCCTGACTTAAGGTTGTTCAATAGGTCATGTGCTCGAGAAGTAACTCAAACCAGAAGGAGGCAATGACTAGTATTAAATGTATAAAACCAGACTAAGGAATGATTGAATGTTATGAATTGTTTGTTTGGTACTGTGGCATGTTCAGGTCACAGAGTATTTTATATTGTATGTTGACTATACTAAAGATGAAATAATGTTATTTGATAATAATACTTCACCAATAATTATGTTTATGTTTATATTGGATTTGTATTTATATAACCCAGTATAGTTACCAATGTTAGGTACTGTACTAAGTTGTCAGTATTGTATAATGTTGAAAAATAATGTTGTTCTAATTAATGTTTATAAACTGGATCAGGAGTGTGACCAGTGTTTTAAATCTAACAAGTAGTTCTGACAATTATGTCATAAATTAATAAAGGGTTCCAGAACCAGTTAATTAATATAAAAAAACAACTAACCACCAGTAAATTAAAATTCATGTAATTAACTATGTAATCAATAATTAATTGTACAGTAGGTCAGGTAAAAAAGAAAATTAAGTTAAAAACCAAATAATGTTATAATGGTTGTAAATGAATCTATAGGCCTAAATTCCATATTAGTGAAAGGAAATTAATACCTTTTTAGTAAACCCAGTCCAACGAAACTCTAGTAAAACATTTACTGTTTAATAAGGAAGGTTAGGGGAGAATTTTATGTGATTCAATATTAATCCAAGCATGGAGTATTTTATTGGAAAGGAGTAGTAATATTCTATAATGCCGGCTCAAGGATATATAGAAAACATGGTTGTTAAGGCAACTGATTTTTAATAAGTTGTTGATTTTGGATGGATGGTACTGATTGTTACAAGCTATTAGATTGAAATGAACCGATATATTTAAATATATGAATAAATATAAAGGAAAGAGATATTCAAACTGATAAAGCCTTTTTGTAAAACAATTATATTTGAACGCTAATGAATCGTACAAATTAAATAACACTCTAAATTATCAATGAGTAAAATAAAAAAGAATTGAAAGCTTCTCACCTCAGTCACTAAATATTTCCGCTGAATTTGGTATCAAACCAATTCCTGCTATAAATTGAAGACCAGTAAACAGTTAAAGCCTGAATTAACGGAAATATTTGGAAATACAGAAGACTCGATTGACGAAATAACCTTCATTGACAGCGTAAGCTGAGATCCTAATTCCAGTTCGTTGGGACCAAGAATTGTGAAGACGCAAAAGAAGAATCGAAGCACAAGAGTTCCTGTGGGATTACCATCATCCATTCATTGAAAACCAGAGCAGTTTTACTTGGTGAAGACGATATAAACTGGATTTTGACCGCTGTTGACAAACATTCACCGCCTAATGAAGCTTTCGCCGTTTGGGTAAAAAACAAGTATTTTCATATCATTGTATTTTAAGTAAATAATTTTATTCTTTTTGTAAATTGAACAACCTTAATTATGCGTTTTACCTGGCCTTACTAATGGTTCAAAGAACTACACGAACCCTGGTATAAGAATTATTTGTCATTATTTTCAAAGTATATATGTTTTTTTTTTAGAGTTCGAATAATTAAGAATCGATATATGTTGGGATAGTCGATTGGATCGTCTTATTGTTTGTCTGAGACAACGTAACTTGTTAAATACCAGAGAAAAATAAATAAAGTACATTTGTTGTATGAGATAACGTTTTAATCATTGCAGAGAAAATACTATATGTAATTGGCGTAATAATTTATTAACAGATTGATACAAACACTCAGAATAACTAACCTATAAGTACACTTATTTCTAGTAATAGCGCTCCAAGTTTACAGCTGGTGGGACGGGAGATTGCTGAACTAACGGGTTTTGTCATACTAAATTTGAATGAAATTTTTATCGTTGAGGGACTAGGGTTGAGACAAAAACCACTTACATTCAGTAAATACTCCATATATATTGCTCATATTAAACAACCACTGAGAATTAAATTAAGTCTACAGAATAATACCATTATAAATTCAGGAATATAATTCTAAGTTTGTGGACTTAATAATCTGTGTTCTGAGGGTTTCACTGGTCACAACCGCAAGGTATATTAGTTAATAACATATTAATTAAACCAGGTAACAGCATTTTAATTGTTACGAATCACCACCTACAACGTACTACTTGGCGTTTGTTACACCAGAGTATCTTATAACTAATTACACTCATAGACAAGATTTTTATAATTTGACGTCTCCAGCTGGTATCATACATTATAACATACGTCCTCACAAAATTAACAAGCAGTTCGTTACTAAATTGATTACAACAGTGGGGTTTTCAAACGCCATCATAGGTGATCTTTATTTCTCTTTTTACAAATTGACGCTCGCAACGTGGGGCATCATCGTCTCATCTTAACACCTAAATATTTCTTTCGTTACAAAATGGCTAGCCCAAACAGTGGGGCTTGATTACATCAGAGCATCATCACCACTATCTAATATTATTATATCTTTCTTTACAATATATATATATATATATATATATATATATATATATATATATTTATTTATATACATATTTCTCAAAGAGGAAAGTTTAATGACTTTGAATAGACATTCACTGCTTAGTGTTTTCTCAATATTATTCTCCCTTCGTCAATTCTTTATGGTATAAATTGTTTTTATTTCTGTAGAAGCATATAACTGTCTGTCTTTAGTGAACTCCTCAGTCATTTCGAGTGCATTCTGAGTTTATATTATCTCTAATACTGTGACATGGTGTCCTAGTAGTGCCTTGATATTTTGGTAGCCCATAAAATTCTTTATTTATGTTACATCCTAATGTTCTATACACTTAACTTTGTCCTCCTATCCATTCTGAATAACTGTGGAACACATCAATACGCAAATTTGAAATTTTTATTTTAAAATTTGTTTTTACATTACAGATTTCTTTATCAAAGAAGATCAGAAACTTGAAACAGACGGTACAATTATCATTGATCCTAGTAAAATACATTATTCAATTTTATGCGTGTAAGCAATATTTTTACTGGGATAGTAACAAGAATAAATATTAATGAAATTGGTAGTGATTACCAATACTCTAGATAGTTATTACAGATTTGTGCATAAATTATAATTTAATAATTTTTGTTAATTTTAAAGGAATAATTTAGCAATACTGTTAGGTTGAAATAAAACCGGGCTCCTACGACGTGGTCAGTGGCTGACAACTTGCGATATAGTCGGCTAATGTTTCAATCCCAGCCACCGAGGATCTTCTTCAGAGCTTCAAAGCGACACAGAACACACGTACGGCAGAACACAGAGCGGTACGAGACGTACCGTCGAACAGTACGCAACTACTTTTACCGGGTATAAGCAAAACTGAGCGAAGTGTTTTAGTGATAGAGTATCACGCAACGTGGGGATCAACAGCGATACAAATGAATTACGTGAAACAAGATGGGGCAAAGTTACAACACGCAAACCACAACGAGTATCGCCGTGAATTCTGTTGTATACGTAAGCCAGTAGTCTGTTACTCTGACTTTATTTTCATTCACTGTGACGTCTTTAAACAGGATACTAATTCGTTTAATAATTGTTAATTTCGTTACCGTAATGATATATCGTTTCCAATTTAAACAAGCCATTAGGAAAGTAGCAATTTATTTGGTTTAGCAACCATACACGACATACATAAATAGCCACATTGCTCATGCTGACGCAGTTGTTTACTCGTGCTTAATTCAGTAGCTAATGATAATTAATAGACCCAACATTGTATACTATTTCGTGTAATTCGATCACAGTTTTGACTGTAGAACAATGTTCATGTGTGTTTTGTAAAGAATGTAAATATAATAGTACGTTATTAGTATTAATATCATTTTTTTGTATTATGTTCAAGAATATTTATCATTAAATTGTTTTTGTACTGTTCCGATAGTCTTATTTACTATCATCTTCAGAAATATAAGTATGTAAAGGAATAATTAAGCAGACTTAAAATAAAATTCTTTAATAACAGCTTATTTACAGTGTATAATTTATGAGTAAATGTGCGTGTGAGTGTGCACGCATGTTACATCAATGATTATGTATATATATTATAGATATGCAATAACTTATTACATTATAGTTAAAATATACTTTTTCTTACCAAAACAATAAAATGTTTCTTAAAGTTATTCACACCAAAAGAACTAGTCAACAAGTTTAGAAGACCAAGCCTATGAGAAGCTGGTTGCAAGTTAAATGGTAAGTTTTTAACAGCACGATAACATGTCACTGCAGAATCTCATTCGGGGGGAAACCAAAATAGTTTCCGGAAATGCCGCTCATGCACAATCATATTACGGAAAATACTGTAATCCTGAAGCATTAGGAATATAACCGAGGAAAACGTATGTAGGCCTATGTATTACCTATACGAAAGCTTGTGAGAGAGTTATAATCAGTACTTTTAAACGGGCTTTCCAGTGTAGGTACTGAGAGTTATAAGACGCTTATATAAGAATACCGTTATACTATTTACCAGTAACGACGATGTTGCCCATTCAGAGAAATCAAAGAGTGATGCAAGGTTACGGTTTGTCTTCATTTTGTTCAACTTGTATCTTGACAAACTCTAATAAGATAAAGAATGAGGAGGAATTGTGTTTAATAATGTTCTTCGCTGTCGATGATGTGGTTCTTGCGTCTAGTGACGATGAGCTTTAGAGACCAGTGTACCTAACTTCGAAAGACTACAGATGTACTATTTCTAAGTCCGAAACTAAGACAATGGCTTTTTGCGGGAATAAACATTACTTCAAAAACTTACACTGTGATATAACTTTTTGGGTTTGACAGAGATATCTGAAACAATATAGGTCTATATCTAGAACGTGTGGCACGATAGGGAAGACTCTGTGCAACCCATTTAGAAAGGAGACGCAACTCAAATTTTACAAATTGACCGTGGTACCAGAGATATACGGGTGTGAGACATGGAATATTAGGCACGGTGGTGAAACTAGTATCCCATGAGCAGAAATAAAGTTCCTCCGACCTGATAAGGGTTCAATTAAACACATAAACTTAGGAATGATGCTATTTGAGGGAAGTTCGGCATTTTGTCCTTAGTTGAGCGATTCTGTGTTTATCGTAAGCGACTATGTGTTAAGAATGGCAGGCAACAGATTGTTAAGCTACTTGTTCTGGAAGACGCAGTGTTCATTGTTCTAGGAAGAGGACGTCTACAGAGGTGAAACATACCTCAAGGACTATGCTTGAAGTTGACAACATCGACTGAAAAGAATATACATCTGCGTGCAAACAATGTCATCAATAACAGTAAAATAAACAATGTATATAGCTTTTAGTTTTTATAAGAATTAAAATTTTAAAGAGCAAAGAATTGATATAAACCTTATACTCCTTTAGATGAGCGATTGAAATTTTTTCACTTAAATAAACTTTATATTCTTGTTTATTGGTAACGCCTTATTTATTATTATTTAAATAATATGGAGCATTAAACTTCTGTTTAGAAGCCAACAACTCGGTTACCTACGAGAAAGAGTTGATAACAATGGACGAGCTTGAAGAAGTCTTTGGAAGAACTAAAAATCGAAAAGCAACAGGACAGGATGGTTTGAACGCAGAATTGTTTAAGTATGGGGTTATCTTGCTTAAACTTAGATTATTACATTTCTATAATCTGTGATGGAAAAGGCAACAGGTCGCAAATGATTGGTTAACTGTTCAGGTAGTATCTATTTTTAAGAAAGGAAAACAGAATGGCAGTCATAACTATAGTTGAATAAGTTTGGTTGATACTGGATACAAATATGTGCAAGGATCATAAACCACCGTCTGCAGACTATTTTTGAGCATCTTTTTTTTTTTTTAAAAACAAACCGGCTTCACCAAGAGGAGACATTGTACAGAAATATTAGAAGAACGGGGATACCGTTGCAGTAAATATTAGGAGAACGGGGATACCGTCAACAACTTGTAAGAACTATACAAGGCCTATATAATGGAAAAAGAATACCTGTCAAAAATAATCGTAGGATATCTCAACAACTATCTGTCAATCACAGTGTTATAGAGGATTGCAGTAAATCACTCTATTCTTTGTGGCATTTATATTGGCGTTCTGGTCAGGAAATAGAGACATCCAGTGAACCCTGGTGGTATTACGTTATCACGAGACAGATATCTGAATGTGCTGTTGCTTGTAGGCAACTTGCTTGTACTTCAAAATACAGAATCTAATTTGATAAAAATCTCTTTCTAAGCTTCATTAGATAGAAAACAAAACAGTATAAAAATCTCCACTATAAAAACAACATAAATGACATTTCAATGCCAATAAGAACAAAAATACTGATTAGTGGTCAAATTCTAGAACAGGTGAGCCACTTTAATTATTATTGCCTATGATTGAAATTATGATGATGATGTTAAGTTATGTAAGTTCTAACGATCTGTGAAAAAATCAGCCGTATTTTTAGAAACAAGGTACATCGAGATACAAAATTATAGTTTGACAAAGTTAATGCAGTATCTGTACGGTCCTATGAATATGAATTATGGACAACAATAAAAAAATAAGACTGTAAAATACAAGCATCGGAAATTGCATTCTTAAGAGGTGTTAACCGTATAAGAAATGAGGCTATAAGAGAAGAGTTACAAGTTTTTAACTTGAATGAAGTATTAAAAGATTACAAACAACGATGAAAGAACACTTAGAAAGAACATCAGAAAAGTCTGGACATACAGACCTATAGGACTCAGGTGTATGGGTAGACACGGGAAGAGATGGCTGGAGGATTTTCGAATGCGGAACAGGCAGAACGTTGCCTGTGCCGTGTTGTGAAGAAGATGATGTCTTCTACTGTGTAAATAATATAATCATAAAACATACAAAATTAATTTCAAAATATATCTAACCTTTTTACTTGTTTAGTAATTTATAATTTTACACAGTAAGCTGTGTTGACTTTTCATAATTTTTGTAGTTTGTAGTTGCTATTAAGTTTACATTCTAGGTTAGGTGGCACATTTAGTTTTTATATAACATCGAATTTTGTATACGAAATGACATTTTTGTTTTAACTATGCACACATGACTGCTGAAACGATGAAGCAGTCGCTGTTTCGAGCAGTAAAGATACGATATAGCTGTCATAAACGCGTCCAGCCGGTACTGCGCCTACATAACTACTCCTTTACTAATTAACGTTTTATGTTTGCTGCTGCACTGCGATTGGTTGCCGTAGCAAAAGATGTTGTACAGGTTATCAAATAAACAAATGGTATATTTTTAAATGTGATAGTCAAGCGTGATGGATGTTTTCTTGTTTAATTTCAGTTACTACTCAAATAGTCAGAACATATCCAGTCAAGTTAGTTTTATTAGCAGCTATCTTAACTCTAAAATTAAATCATCGAATTAAATCATTCAGTGGGGGGAACATCCGACCGTGCAGGAGCCCCTCGGACACCTTTAAAATTACTGCCAAGGGTGACATGGGGCGATGTTTTCAGGAATCATATGCATCTTACGTAGTTTGGGAGTCGTGACAATCTTCGAATGTTTCAACAGGCTGGGGAGTAATGGATCCGAAGGCACTGAACAGCTTGTAATATGGGAGATGAAACACGGGGAGCGTGTTGTAGTGCCGCCGCACCGGTACGATCCTCGCCGGGGGCCCGCTTACGGTGAAGTCGACTAACGGCCGATTCTACAACGGCGCGGTCGATTGGGGCAGGAAAACCTTCGAGAGGGGTGAGAGCTCTATCCAGGCAGAAAGTTTGCAACCATGGGTAAGTAGTCGTGGTCACAAACGCGTCTGTGGACATTGATTCTCCATGGAGTCGGCAGAGATCTCAGCTTTGTCTCCCGTGAAGTACACAGTCCCTTCCAAAGTTTAAAGGGGATGTTGGGACCCTTTTTTGCCAACACGTCAGCTCACAAACTACCATACAGACTTAGACCTGACGTCGAGAGGCTCGAGGTAGGAACCGCAATGATCAGCAGTGGCATCGCGAAGAAGCTACTTCACAAGATCAGATAGAGCATTAAACCTGCGTTTTACGACAGGGTCGTAGGTTTCCTGCCATCTCCGTCGGAGCTCATGCCATTTGGGGATGGCTAGAATCACCTTCTCGGGAAATTGGGACGTTTTGTTAGTCTCAGTGGCTAGATAAGTGTGCTTATCTATAGCTGAGAGACGATTTCGAGAAGATAGTTGGCCAAGAAGTCCGTATCAGCGACATTGGCGATGGTGGGCGACGGGTAAGAAAATACTGTTTGGTAGAGTTCGTCGTGATAGGAACGCCATATGAATCTTCTGACACTGCGGAGAAGTGTACCCAACGTAGGCGGAACAGTGATGAGTACCGGGTCGTGGTCAGACGAAAGATCTGACACGGCTTGAACTGTAATGGGAGAGGCCAGATCCTTGACAACAGCAAACGTGTATTTGCGACACGACTGTTTAATAGGAATGCTTGGAGTTGAAGTCTGCGGCAGCGATAGTGAAATGAGGATGGTGGAGGAAGGTGAGGGCCCGCCGCGACCGTGCGTGAGGTAAGCCGAATGAAATCCGTTAAATTAGTACGAATTATTTTTGTATTATATTACTAAATGAGAGACAAAATTTCAAAACGAAGTGCACATCAGAGACTTTTCAAGTAGTAACGCAATGAAAAAGTATAGTTTATTGTGAGATACCCACTTCTCTTTTTATTGATAATCTTTTTAACTAAGTAACTGACCCATCTCTGTGTCTACAACCTTATATCAATCCGTTTTATTTTTTCATTGTCTAATTCTACAGATGTTTAGACAAAATTGTGTTGTTAAAAAACTGATACTCCATTTTTTTTCACTACAGGTAGAAATTCCATTCAGGTTCTCATTTCACATTCAATGCAAGGTTTATATTTACAATGGTTTATTTCCAGGATCTTTAACGAAGTAAATTCTTTTTCAACTTAATTTTTTAGCATATGCTTAAGGAAGAACTTACGAAGAACAATTTTTAATTTCTAAAGGTCTTAGTCTGACTCCTTACTTTCTTCATGATTGGCTACATTTCGCATCAATTTAAAACAGTGTCTCTTGCTACTCCTTAAATATTATTATTTTATAACACAAAAATCGGTTTTTTTAAAAGTCAAATGCAAACTTTTAAATGTAAAATACTTACTATAAATAAGTGCAACCTACTATCACATTTACATTCCAATAATAAATCAAGAGATATATTAAGTACTCTTTATATGTTACTCAACACCTTTGGTAATATTTCAAAATATTTGCTAAAAATCTTGGCTACTTCACAATGTTTAAAAATATGTGATTAAACAAATTTAATTTGCTTATAGATTGCAAATACAACACCTATTTAATAATGCTTCTTGTGTTTAATAAGAAACAGAGGAAGTTTAATGTGCTAATGTTGAGAGATGTAGCAAGGCAACGAGGCAGAGAAAAAATATCTTTAAAAAAAAAGCGTCTTTGGTAGTAGTCCAACAATAGTTGCCTTTTATCTTGTAACAATATATAACACTGATATTACCATATGATATCGTACAGACATGTTATTACCATATAATGTTTTACACATACACATGTAATATATTTAATTCTATAGGCCTTTTATATGGTCATATTCTAACTTCAATAAAAATTTGCTTTTTAGCAGATAAATTAGTTTTCAATGCTTTTTAGTGACATATGTGTATTACATTCTTATATAATATATATTATTTCCCAGCAGCATTTTGTATGTTAGTACATTTAAATAAAAATTACTTTTTAATTATAAAATATTTGCTGTGTAAGGAAATTTTCTAATTTGTTGAAAACAATTAGATTGAACGTCTCGGTGAAACTTACCTGTTTTAAATAAGATAATAGTGGTGAATTTATATTTATCATGGACTATAAATTTTTCCTGGTCATATAGCAAATCTGTAGTGAAAATTCCAGGTATTCCTCTTGTCAAACTTACACTTTTTATGCGAGTTTCTGTAGCTCCCTACTTTGAATTAAATATAGGAAATATTGTCATTATGTCAGTAATATATATAAGTTATCCGAACAATATCAGAATTTATTACGAACCAAGTAGAGTACCTACAAGTTCCAACAAGTGGTTTCCACCACAGTCTGTTCACTTTACTTTTAAGAAGGTAGATGGATTTTAAAAAAGTGCGCTGAATTAATGCTTGGAAACATTTCACATTAAGTAGTTGCAGATTGCCAAGTGTGAAAGCAAATAAACATATCAGGACACACTTAGCAGTATAATTCAAGGAACAGGTTGAAAGAGTGGAGATGGACGTTTCTGTAGAATAAAATAGAGAGATACAGAGAGAGAGAGGGCGGTCAAATAATGGTGAAAGAGGAAAAGAGTTAATGTGAAAGCGCTTAGATGAGATGATTTGAAGTATCTGATCAGAGTAATTTCAGATTTGAACGGCGTTTTTTATGTTTACACATTTTTTACATAACAGAAGAGTTTGGGCGATAGAGCTGTCCAATAAATCTTGTTCCATTTCACTCTTTGACTTTGCCAAGACAGGTTTTTCGTTCCCTTCTGATTTCTTTTTTAAAAGTTTTTCCCTTCAGATAGGTTGTAAGGCCTTATCACAGTCCATATTCGTACACATGATAAATGTCCTAAATGTGCAGTCTTCCTCCATTTAATAGTTACCATTAATTACCTTTCACCGTTAGCCTCTTCTCGATTCTTGTTTGTTGCGGACATGTTGGACCCACGAGTTTTTAGTATTCTTCTGTAGCCATATTTCCAGAGCATGCAGCCTTTTAACTGTGGTCTGTTTTAGAGTCCAAGATTCAACTCCATACATGTGTTGGAAGCATGCACACATTCTGAGTATACATTCTAAGAATTTCAACATACTGTCTGTGAGTAATTTAGAGCATCGTCCCAGAGCAGTATCATAAAGTGATTGGTGGTATTCCAATTCTGTTGTTCATTTCCAGATCACGGCTATACCAGCTTATATTTAACCCAGAAGTTAAGCTATACAATTTTCCTTAATCGTTGCATTGGTTTATTTTTTAGTTTTAAAATGCATACTCGATTCTTTTTTCTAATGGATATAATTAGTTTTAAACATCAATTCCCTTTTTTGTATCCAAGACACTAATTTTAACAGTAGTAAGTAATTACGTTTATCAGTCTTGTGCTTTCTGTTTCCAATGTATATTACTTATTTCGGAACAAGTGTTCCATCATTAGATTATATCGCTCCTTTGAGGACGTCAGTGTTATAATATACTTATTAAAAAACATGTACAGATAGTAGGCCTATTATAACACTAATTAAAGGCACAGGCGATGTTTGGTTGATAACTTTATACGCCAAAATAATGACAACATTGACGTTGTTTATCGAATAATGTTGTCTAGGTGCGCATCAGACATTGCTTGTGGCTTTTAAATTTCTACTTTAGACGTTTTCACAATTTATAAAATTTGCTTTAATGTACTCAATGAATTTTTATTGTAAATTCTTAATGTGAATTAAAGTTAAATAACACTTTGTTATGTCAAATTTAGAACTGTGGTTACGTGCTTTGTTCCGACAGTCATCTTTTACTGCTTAGAAAAGTGTGTGAAGACACATTGGCCTTGTAGCGACATGTTTTCTTTCTCTCCGTGCACCTACTAACAACGTTACTGGAGAAATCAAACGTATTGCTTTCACAAATGTCTATCTACGTACCAAAATTTCTTGAACTAATTTAACCGTATTTGTTAGTTTAAGAAAATCATGACGAATTCTATTTTGTCATGTTATAATACATTGTTAACACTATACATGTTGGATGTACGGTTACATGTTAATATCGCAGATACGACAAAATGTTTACTTGCGTTATAGCGTCTCACCACGTTCGATTGTTCCTATTTAGTCCCTACTTGGTTTTACAGTGCAAAGTTTTTCGCTTATTTAGGTCTTACTGTACAAGAAATTTTTACACATTGGAGAGATACGTAAAGATAAATAGTTTTGTATGATATCAAACATGTGAAATAAATAACCTCATTAAATTAATCTACGTATGACCTTCAGACCTATTATACAAACTACACAAACTGCTGATATAAGAATGGATTTTCTCTCAGTCCTAGTGTCCGCTATTTTTAGTGTAATGAACGTTAGAATTTTAGTATAAAATTTCTCTCATTTAACGTATACGTGCAACGAACAAACCAAGCCTTGTACGCTAAAACTAACTGTAAAACCCTAGAGTTTCGTAAGAAGAAACAAACTAATGTAGCCTAAGCGTGTAAGATATAAATAATGTTAAAATTTGTAGTTACTTTCCTGTAATTACCGTTACACATATGCTATAAAATCCCGTGTAAATTCATTCTTTTTATTGATATTCTTTCTCTTCTTAGACGTATAGCCAACTACAGAAAATTATACATTTACCAATAGAAACAAAGATATTTCCAGAGACGTAAGTTGATCGAAATTTTTTATTTTTTATGTGGGACTTTTGTGTTTATTGTTGTTGTTTCAAACAGGTTGTTGGTCAGAAATTTTGTTACTTAGCCCCTATTTGACGTCCATTTATTTGAACAGTATTATATAAATAAGCATTTGTTAGTGTTTATAACAAACGATTGTTCATACTGCATTTGTTTCTAATTCGCATGGATAACGCAATGAACCTTAAAAGTCATCATATTAGTTGCAATAGAACATTACGTAAATAAAATTATTTAAATTTTTAAGGAAAATTTATACAAAGTGCATAAAATATTTCAATATATGTTATATTTGAGTAGGTTGCTTTCAAAAGCGGACATGTGTCATTTCTGACGAATTTTAGATAACAGTACCGGTATGATAAAAATTGAAATAGGAGTATAAATATAATCACTGATAAAAAATTATTTTTAATTTTATGAATTTTTTTTAAATATGTTTAAAAAAATATTTGTATCAGCCATGAAATTGAGTGGTTACAATAGCATCAATAATGCACATAATGTCGGTTTAAGTATTTCCGTTTTAATTAATGCTTGTTATTTTCTTAAAACTGAGCAGAAATAACATACGCTATATTGCAATTCCTTATTAGTTCGTCAGGTCGTTGTTACATATTTGATTGTCTGTAATTTTGTTATTTTTTATTATATGTATATACATTTATTATATTTCAAGTTTATTTGATAGCAGTTTGTCTAACGCCTTCCGAGAAAAACGTGTGATCATGGTACTCCGCGGAAGCGAACAATTCTACTTCCCATAAATTTTCTGTATTTTCAATAAACAATAACAAACAAGTTTAATAAATTCTTTCACTGTATATATTACATTTTATTACGTGTACTACTTGTTTACTATATTCTGTGATTATTGTAAATATTTATTATGGGGTACTTTTATACTAGGTTAAAGCTAATAGGTAGATGACAGATAAACCCGCGATGAAGTCGCTTGAACAAGCCAACAATGCACTCAGGGTTGTCAATTCGCTTCATCACCCTCCCACAGTTGTTTCATAAGTTACCATCTATTCTTGCCTACTCGCCTCGTTTTGTGACTGCTAGTACAAATGATACTGAATCGTTAAAATTTAGAAACACGACGTCTACGTTACTTACCATACTAAGTACGCGTATAATAGGAGTCTGCGTTTTTTATGTTTGTTATCTCCGGCAACAGCTTAATGCTGATGAGTACTCTAACAAAATCTGTAGGTAATTACATTTGACTGTCACTCTTAATGCATAGTTTACAGTTAATATTAATTATTACATATCAATTAGCATACCAGCTATTTTTAAGAATTATGTTAACAATGAATTCGAACTTGATATCAGTGACAATTAAATGTTAGTAACTAATATCAAGATGATTCTAATTAACTACAATTTATTATAGTTAATTACAATAGTTTATCAAAAGTCAATGCTGCTACACATATTATTATAATGTCTGATGATTGCAATTAAATACGATTATGCAATGGAATAAAGCAGTTATGAAATTTATTGTGGTAAATCTAAAATCAACAACAACATTTAATTGAGGTCACTCTGAAAACAATTATAATAGGCTCTGTTTATATCGAAAGCGCTTCATCGATCAACAAATTCAGCTTACCAATAATTATTCTATGAATCAGTCATTGTTAACAGATGTTTTCAGTTTATACAATGTACTGTCGAGTGTACAATATCTGTCTCTTTCTCTCGCTCGCTATTATCTTTGGCACATACAAATTGTTTTTCTCTTGTACGCACTTTCACAAAATTTAATGTTATCATGATCACACAGACACAGAGAGTCTACTCTCTAACTGACACACACGACGCAGACATTTGCGACTCTACTCCTATTGGTGCCATGAGATTGTAGTAACGTCACGTTCTTTTGAGGAGTTGGGTACAAAACGACCCGAGTCAAAAAACAACGTTTTGAGAAAAACGACTTTGAAAAATAAAGTTGTGTTTATCTTACTACGGCAATTTATTATCATTGAAGTAAGGAATATGACCTCAAAACACTAACCATCAAATTGTATGCTTTGTGTCATGTTTTGTGTACATACGCGTATTTAACCTTAAATATTACGACCCATATAAACAGGTGGTGTTAGAGGTCGTTTTTGCATAAAACGTCTTTACTTTCCTTACTTGAGTAAAATGTTACGGATAATAATTCGAATACTGCTGAATCTTGAAACGTATTCTCCTTGAAACTAGATTGTTGTACTTACTAAAGTATTCTTCTAAGTTTATACTCTAGTTCTTCATAAGCTAATAGCCATCACGTAGTATTTCAGACTTGATAGAAATAATTTTGTCATAATCTGGGACTGTGGCAGTTCTTGCTTTTCTATGTAAACCTTTAGAGTAGGCACTAAATTTACGGTCACACTGAGAGTAAGAGTGGCCTCTCATTGGATAAAGCTGGCTGATAGTCACTTTAAACCTTATAGCTAAACAGGAGCAAAACATATTTATTATGTAGTTTTCAGTTTGGCCCCCTGCGTTATCAGACATCAAGACGATTTCTTTAATATTTCCATTTTCATCTAATCGCTTACTGATGTAACATAGTATTTAAGAATGAAAGTACAGTATCGGGATCTTTTGTATATTCTGTTTCTAAATATGTATACATTTTGCTTGTATCATCATTGTGAATGAATATTAAAAACATAGTACCACATTTGCCTTTTGTAGAATATCGAAGGCACTGTTAACTTTGGTAATAGCAAATTTTGGCCGTAGTCAAACTCTAATACCAAAGTTTCATTTTGAGATTTGGCTTTCCTTATGATTTCTTTTTCAAGCGCTTTGTGTACTAAAACCTTCTTTTTATATAGTACTAACATGTTCGTTGATGTATTATTATTTGCGTTTATCTGTGCTTTTATTTTAAGATATTTGCACGTTACATGTATCCATACATGGCTTTCTCATTGAATTAGGTTGTTCTTCCTAAAGTACTGAAAGTATGTATTATAATTCATGTTTTTCAGAGAGCTGTTAATTTTGTTCTTATAATAGTCTTTGAACATGCTAAAGAGCTTAGATACAGTAAGTTCTGAGTTGTCAAAATATACTCTCTTGCTTTTCTTGGCAGCATAGTGTAAAGGTGAGTGAGGTATTGAGGCTCAGTACTTCAAGTGTCCAGACGGAATCTGTATGCCTGTTCTCATGAGTCCCACGCTTTTCTTTAAAATCTAATCTTCCTCGCTTTACCTTAGCTTGAATAGTACGAATCCTTCTTGGTGTAATTTGGAAAAGTTTCAATAAAAATTCACGATACACTAAGCATCTTGTGTTAAGAAGGGGCACATTATTTATACTGTACTCCCACAACGTCTCAACGGGTTTAGTTTCACACTGCATTTTCCTAGGCTTTATGTCTTTGCTTAATACACAACTAGAAAGAATCAAACCTTGGTTGCGTTTATTGCCTAAACCATAAAAATTTTCAAAAATGTGATTTTGCTGGCCTATTACAACATTTTCATAAGATTTTTAGCCGCAACAAGGTGTTATGGCAGAAAATTTCTTATCACGCACAACCACATTTACTTATTTTGTTGTCTTTTTATGGGAACTACCTTCAGCATTTCTCCTCTTCTGCACATTTCTGTCTCGTCCATTACTATAACGTTTCCTTCTTCAGGATCACTTTCCTCTTGAGTCAGAGAAACTTCTCTTTGTTCTATTAACGTCACTTTTACCGTTATCATCCATAGTGTAACTTTATGTCTCTAACTTCAATGTAAAACCAAACAATTATTAAACAAAAATTATTATTAAGTACACACACTTTAACGCAACAGTAAGCATAAACTCTGCGCTAGCAATAGCAAAAACATACAGCTGACAATATGTGCCAGAATAAGTCAGCTGAGTCTTGGACTCAAAAACATAACAACATCAAAATGCCCACAACTCAGTCAAATTCAAAGATATCCAAACAATCCTAAATAAGATTTATCAGGGAAACATGGCGGTTTGAATAAACACTTTTACTCAAAAACGACCTCAGTCGGCTTGGGTCGTTTTTGCACCCTACTCCTGTATTATACTCCGGGTTGTTCTTTCTCTAGTGACCCTTTGTGTGCTTACTTACTTGTGCGCACTTAAATGTTTACTGGGCCTTCCTGTCTAATGTTTGTTCTCTTCTGATGCTGTTTGGGCATTAGGGGACTAGTGAAGAAGTTACTTTCCATTTATCTTTGTAACAGTACTGTTACAAAATTTAATGTGTATGAATGTTGTTAAAGTTCCACGTTGGAAACGCCAATTTTGTAACGTTTCTGTGTGTCTTCGTTAAGCCCCCACTGTTGAGCTAGCCAATTTTGTAACGTAACTTGTTGTTACAAAATAAAATCTGTAATAATGTTGTCTAAAAATTTGTAATAAGAAAATAATTTTATTTCAAAAAAAAAAAATTTTGTTGTTTCTGAAAAAATATTTTTGTGTCGTTTTTATTTACTAATATTTAAAAAATAATCGGGTTTATTGTTTGGGATTAAAAATTGAATGGTATTATGGTTATTAGTGTAGTAGTGTCACTTTTTGTAATTCACTTTATGATAATCTGGTTAACTCCAGTCCTAGTCGATAGACGGCTCTCTTCTTCTTCTTCGATGCGTTCGTTATTTCGTATGTACCGCCTTTCGGTTAGTCTGAGTCCTTGATTAACTTCTTCTTTAAGTATATTAAAGAAACATTAAACCCAAATTGCATGAATAGAAAGTTTATTAACAACTTGATTAAACTTTATCGATAATAATCGATATATTACAGCAGTATCGACTCTACTCAGGGCCGGTCGATAAAAAACTTTACATTGATTGTATATTAAAAAATAGTTCTTTGAACGGTTATTTTAGAATAGCCAGAGAAGGGTAGGGACAAGAAAGTATAACACTTACAATTATAAATGTCTTAATACTAACAAATACAACGTTATAATTAATAAATAAAGTTTATATATAATTTAGTTCGAACCACAATGCAGTGTAGAAATTCGGTTGCTTCACAGCTGGAATAGGTTGATGACAATCAAAATGGCCGACCGGAGTCTGCGCAGTGGAACGTCTAACCTCGACGAAATATTTGTTTCAATAAAGATGTCCTTTCTCCGTTTATTGGTCTCAGCAATTGTGTATAATGGTTCTGGAGTTAATTGAGTGTTACTGGTGTATTGTTTAATACTTCACTTGGTGTAAATGTTTGTGGTTATGTCTATCTCACTTTGTCACACGTGTCGGGTTTAACCTTGTTTGTTCGTCTGTAAAATTTATTGTATTGGTGTTATTTTATTTAATTAGGCGTGTGTGGTTCTGTTTATTGGTGATGCACTGTTCATTGTTTATTTTCACCGGTTCACAACTAAAAAACTGAAAATAAAAATTTATAAAAATTTTTACCGAACTCGGTTCAATTATAAGACGCCATTAGTTAAGGTTATGCAGAGCAAAAATCACGTTTAAGTACTCGCTTCAACGGATAATAAAGAACTGTTCTCATTTCCTTCGTCTCCTGAAAATCTTAGCCAATTTAATATATATTATACATTGTTTCAAATTATCTTAGCTTCCGATACATTTTATTCGAATACATTATACACGGAAAACATTTTCGTTATTAATTAACTGTATGAAATACTAAATACATATTCGGTTTCTTTATTCTATTTTGCTTATTTTGATACTAATAAATATAGTTTTACAAAGTTTTCATTTAAAAAAGTTATATTTCTTTCATTTTGGAAAGTAGGTTCAAATATGTGTTTCCTGTTCTTTACCAGATAATAGCCATTTTCTCTGATATAATTATTATTATATTGAATCTGAAATTGATATAATTGTCTATTTTTACTTAATTTCCTGCAATTTAGTTTGTTAATTATTGTTTTTAAATATAATTCATTTATCTATGACTTCTCCCCAGATAATGCTAGTTACTACATTCCATTTTTATTTATAATATTACTTATATTCTGACAATATCTTTATAAAGTATTAGTTACATTGTATTACTATATGGCGGGTTTATCTTACATAAATATCATCAGTTTAGTTGGTTTATAGGACTAGATTTGTCAATTATTATGTAGTCTAAATTTACTATTTGGCGTAGATTTTATCTGTTGCTATTTGCAAAGTTTTTACTAATATAGTTAGTTTGTACCCTATTCTGACCTTCTATTCTAATATAATTTATTAACGATTGGTTCCTTTACTATTATAACATTGAATATTGATTTTAAACAATTAAAATATAACACTTATTTACTATTAAATCTGGTACTTTGAATCATACCTTTTTTTGTGTACTGATTACATACAGTAACTTAATAAAAACATTTTATAATATAGGAATGGTATCTACATTCAGATATTGCATTCCTAATTTAAATTACTAACAAAATAACATTTTATAACTACAATACTGCTCAATACTAAATCTTATTTATATAGTTAATATATGGAACTAGGAACATAACATTTTGGTTCCATTAAATGTTTAACATTTCCTTAAAACTATTTATTTACAGTCTTATCTGTACTTCCCAATTTTAGGGATGTATTCCCCGTCACTTTGTACTAAACACAAGCTATCTGTTTATATTATTCATTTTATGGAATGTTATAATAAAATCAGTGGCATTTCATTAGCAAGAGTATTCCTTGCTCCTTCACCATATTACTTGATTAACTATTATCATGATACAGTTTAAAAACACTTAAAGTTATTTATTGGCACGGTAATTCATGCACCATCTCAAAGTTTATTTATTATAATTTAATAACGTGCACTTGTCCCTGGTTATTTCTTGATATTATCACTAGTCCTTTTATAGTTTTATAATATGAAATATTTAACCATGTGGGAACTGTTAAGATTTGTCTATATAAACTATACAATAACTTTTTTGGGTGCACTGCTACTTAACACTTTAAACACTTTTTGTTTTTATCAGTTTTACATTATTATATGGTTTGTTGGGGTGTTATACTTTCTATTGTGACATTTATTTATTTTTGGGGTTTTTTGGTTTTCTCCCTATGGGGTTTCTGTTTGGTATTGGTCGTGTTCCACTTCCTTTATTCTAGTTGATCTTCACTTGTCTCTGATTATTCAGTATATTGGTTTATTTTAGATTTCTTCTTTCTTCATTCTTGGTTCTTCAGTACCATTTCGTTTTATACTCTTTTGTTTACTCTGGTCTGTTTTCTTTGTCGGTTTACTTGGTCTGGGTATCTTCATTGCCTGCTTCTAACCTACCTGGGTAATATAGTTATTTTCATTTTTAGTTTTCTGGGTTTTTAATTTGTAGTATAATTATATTAGTTGCAGATTTTTCTTTATGCTTACTTGTCTTGTTATTATAATAATTTATAGTGCTTTTTATTTGATTTTCATTTGGATCTTTTTTGGATATTCCATATACTTGAGTTTTATTAATGATCATTTGGTAATTGATTTAAGTGGATTATCAGTCATGCTACATCTTCCAACACTTCATTTTTTGTTTGTTTTTTATTGTAATGGGAAGTAGATGTTACTTCGGAAGATTAAATATATTAATCACGTACGCTCATGATAACTAATAAATTGACAGTAATCCTGAGATGCCGATAGTCGAATCTTCAGAGCCAGTAGTGGCAACTAAGCGAGCAGTCTTCCCTGCGTCGTTATCCTGTGACCGTAATTACTCAGAGTAGATCGCTTACTCCTTGTTGCACAAAATGTACTAAGTGATGAAACAATTAAAATTCTTAAATTACACAATTCTTTGGTTAAAAAATAGCCAGATTGATTGAATTTTGAAAGAGAAACACAAATCATTTTGTATGAAATACCTACGGACTACATATATAATACTTTTCATTTCAACTTGAGAAAGTAGACAAACAGACTGTCAGATATTTTGTTTTCATAACAATAATAAAACTCCCCCTATCCCTACTTCATTAGTTCTCTAATAGAGTGCACTCCCATTAACTGTTTCAAAGTACAATTCACCTAGTAATCAACAGTCATAATTAGAGCGTTTTCTTTCCTGTAGTGTAAGGCATATCGTGCAGTTCAGTTCTTTTTGGTTTATACACGCATACCGCAAGAATAGAAAGACTATTCACCGCTATTGTTATTTTACTCCGCTTATTATAAGATAAAACTCCGCTTATTTCATGTGTTTAACGTTTATTAGAATATTATTGTGAAGTTTAGGACTGCCTAAAAAATCACCAAAGTGTTGCTTATAACGGGACATTTACAACGCACAAGGACAAGGTCAGTGAACGCTTAATATTTATGCATTGTTGATTACATGAGAATAAATCCTTTTAACTATTTTAGTTTTACAATATACAGTCCACTGCTAATAAAAAAGAACCCCACATTTTTGGTCTGTCCAGCCCGGATAGCATCTTTCATTCAGAATCCAGCACGTTGGAAAGCAAGATTTTCATTAATTATTACGCTCTTTATTATTACGTTTATTGAATTATTGTAACGCTTAAATATTAAAAAAAAAAAATTATTTACTACTGGCAAGTATTGCCAATACTCAGTGCTCTTTTCATTTTGTTATGATTATTTTATGTTTTTTCACGCAAGCATAGTTTTATTGATTCATTGTGCAGCGTGTGTTATTTCATGTTTTATCTAGCAGGCATAGTTCTGAAGTGTAGTGTGTTTCTTCAAAACCGACCTCTGTATTAGTTTCTATAAAATACAGTAGCCATATTCCTTTATTACCATATTACCATTATTACTGTCATCTACGCTATTGGTATTTTAGAGTGATAAAAAAAATTAAAAAATTAATTAAAATTATTTGGACTGGAAATTACTGAATACTGGAAGAACATTGTGAATTACAACTCTTATTTAGAACTCTTTTGTTATTTACATCTGAATCTGTTTTTTAAAGCGAGTGGATTAATAAATTACCAAAATGAGATTTTCTTCTTTTGTGAAGCAAAGTGAACTGATTGAGAGTAGGCTTCATAATATTAACAAGCAAATTGTTGCTCTTAAGGTTATTGGTATAGGTAATTTAACTGAACAGCAAACACGAAAAGTTAGTTTGCTTAGTTCCACCGCAGAAAATAAATATGCCGAATTTGAAAGGCTTATAAATAAACTATTTAGTACAACACCTTTACCAGAAGATCTGGATAATGAACAGATTTCAAGATTACAAGATTCTATATCAGACTTAAATATAGATATACAAAGTTCGTGTGCTCCTTTTCTACCATCGCTACCGCAGAAAACCTTGGATCAGTCTCACACTGGTGCATCACAACTAGTTGCGCCTGCTCCCACCGTAAATTTACCTCGCTTAAACTTGGGAACATTTTGTGGACAACCTGAGAAATGGGTAGCCTTTCACAGTCTGTTTGAAAATGCAGTGCACAAAAATGAAACCATTTCTAATGTGGAGAAATTTACATACTTGCTTTCTTGTTTGACTGATGAGCCGCTAAATTTAATTAAATCGTTGCCTGTCACTAATACAAACTATGCCATAGCCTGGCAAACTTTGCTAAAAAGATATCAAAATTCTAGATTGTTGATAACACTTCACGTAAACAATATGTTTGAGTTACCACAATTGCACAATCCTTCAGTTAAACAAATGAGGAATTTTCTGTCGACCTACAATGAAAATTATCAAGCGCTCAAAGCACTAGGACATGATATTGCTAGCGAAAGTTTGTTGTTGACCTCATATATTTTGCGTAGATTTGACACGGAATTCAGGACCAAACTTGAACGTTCTCGAGATAATTTACAAAATGTTCCTACCATTACAGAAGTAATTACATTCTTAGAAAATGCATGTTCTTGCAAAGAGGCAGCGGGTTTAACTAATATCATCTCAAAAAATAAACCTTCTCTTCAAACCTCTCAAAAAATCAGTGGCTTTAAAATGAATACAAACCAGTTTAAACCGCACAAAATAGCGATGGTCACTACTCACACTCAGCATTGTACCTTCTGTTCACCAAATTCACACAACATATATAGATGTGCAGATTTTTCCGCACTTACTGTACAAGACAGACAAGCTTTTGTTAAAAATAAGAACTTGTGTCAAAATTGTTTTGGAACACATAAGTTAGTCACCTGTAAGTCCGTCCACACATGCAATGTATGTCATAGGCGTCACCATAGCCTACTACACTTTTTTGATCAGAACCGCTCCGCACAACCGCAACAAAAATTGACTCAGTCAAATAGACCTACCTTGTGCCCTTCTGTTGAAACGACGATGCATAAGCAAAACCACTCTGCAGAGTGTCACCAGGATACTACCTTGATAGGTGTTTCTTGCAATCAGAATAACACTGTGTTACTCGCATACGCTTCGGTGCATATCACATCTGCCAATGGAAATGCAGCAGTTGTACGAGCTGTGCTTGATAGTGCATCCCAAACAACAATTATTTCAGAAAGTTGTGCAAATACCTTGTGTTTGTACCGCTTTCAAACAGATGTTCCAGAACTTAGTGGCATCTCTACCGCCCTAGTGAAAACAAAGGAACTTACCTTTGTGACATTGTCTTCGCTCAGTGGGAATATTTTAGCAAAATCTCATCCAGTCATGATGCTTAATAAAATATCATGCAATCTGCCTCGTGTTCAGCTCCTACCAGAAATTAAAGAGCGACTCAAAGGTTATATGCTAGCGGATCCCACGTTTGATGTTCCGGGTCCAGTTGACCTTCTGATTGGAGCAGATTTATTTGCATTGACTCTTAATGGTACCTTTATCAATCTCGGCAAGAATATGCCATACGCTGTCAATACAATATTTGGCTATGTTGTACTTGGTCCGACACCTGTTTCACTTAAGTCTAAGCCTTACTCAGGCTTAGTGACTCTTTTATCGACGAATGATCGTGATCTGCACGCAACATTGCTACGTTTTTGGTCCATAGAGGAACCACCTCACACTACAAAACTCGCTCCACAAGATGAAAAATGTGAAGCTCACTTCGTCTCTACTCATAAGAGAGATGCCTCCGGCAGATATGTTTGTCACTTGCCTTTCAGCGGAAACCCTGCTCAACTAGGTGACTCTACAACTTTAGCAAAACGCCTGTTTAATACACTTGAACGCAAATTTGAATCTCAACCTGAATTTAAACAGAAGTATGTCAATTTTATGAATGACTACTTAGCATGTGAGCACATGAAACTGTGCACATCTGTGCCATCGCTGAACAAGCCGCATTACTTTTTGCGTTTTTAAAGATAGGAAAATCCGTGTTGTTTTCAATGCATCAGCACCATCTTCTTCAGGTGTCTCACTGAACCACATTCTACATCAGGGTCCAAAGTTGCACAATGACATTACTGATTTAATTCTTCGCTTTCGTCAACATAAATTTGTTTTCTCTTGTGATATCAAACAAATGTTTAGGCAGATATCCATCCATAAAAATGATCAGATCTTTCAGTTAATATACTGGAGAGAAGACACTTCAGTCCCGCTAAAGGTCTACCAATTGACTACTGTCACTTATGGTATGACGTCCTCGCCTTACCTTGCTAATAGAGTAGTACAACAGCTCATTATGGACGAAGGAAAAAATCATCCACTTGCTGCTGAAGCACTCCAACAGCAAATATATGTTGATGATGCTCTATTAGGGAGCAATTCTCTGGAAGAAGCTCTCCACCTTCAAGAGGATGTTGTTTTACTTTTAAAAAAGGGTGGATTCGAACTGAGCAAGTGGTCTTCAAACCATCCTAAACTCTTAGAAAATGTCATGCAAGATAATCATGAGACACCCCTCATGTTACGCACGTCAGAACAGCCAATTTCAAGTGTATTAGGGCTAAAATGGATCCCAGATATTGATGTATTTTCATATTTGATGCACACACCTTCAAGTAATTACACAAAAAGAACTTTACTTTCATCAATTGCTCAGATCTATGACCCTTGTGGTTGGATATCCCCAATAGTTTTTTGGTCTAAAGTCTTAATGCAGCATTTATGGACCTTAGGCTTAGATTGGGATTCTCCATTACCTGATCATATTTCCGAGAAGTGGTCACGATTCGTGAAAGAACTTCCAGAAATAGAAAAGCTAAGGATACCACGTTTCATATCCTTAGCAACTGCAGTCAATATCCATCTTCATGGATTTTCAGATGGAAGTGAATCCGGATATGCAGCTTGTCTTCCTGCACACAGAAGACGCAGAAGGAGAGGTCAACATACGACTGCTGATCGCAAAATCAAGAGTAGCTCCACTGAAGCGTGTGACTATTCCCCGCTTGGAACTTTGTGGTGCGCACATGTTAGCCAAATTGCTACATTACTGTACAGAACAGCTCTCACAACATCACAAGATTGACAACATTTCAGCATGGTGCGACTCTACAGTAGTTCTATCTTGGATACCCACTCTATCTTTTCGTCTCAAGATGTATGTTGCTAATCGTGTGGCACAAATACAAGACTTAGTTTCACCGCACGTCTGGAAATATGTTTCAACTGTTGACAATCCTGCTGATTGTGCTTCTCGAGGCTTGACACCCACGGTTCTGATGAAACATAGCCAGTGGCGGCTAGGACCACCATGGCTCGCTAAATCAACGCAGACCTGGCCACAATCTATCCTTCATCCAATTTCGGAGGAGTCTATTCCCGAAATGAAACCAAATGTGCTTAATCTTATGATGACCACAAAAGAAGTCCCAACATTTGGATTTCTTACAAAGTTTTCTTCTTGGAAGACTCTTCTTCATGTAATGGCTTATGTCCTTTGCTTTATAACCCGTTTGAAATTTAAAACCACCATAAGTGGATCATTTACAGTAACTGAATTAAATAACGCCTGTAACCGCATTTGCTGGCTCATTCGGAGACTTCACTTTGCAGAAGACATAGATCTTCAACCTCTTACACCAGGACATTTTCTAACTGGAGGACCTCTTAATGCACTGATCGAACCTCAACTAACTAATGCACCACTTAATCACATAAAACGCTGGAAATTGGTTCAAGCCTTCACACAACATCTCTGGAAAAGATGGCAAATGGAGTACCTCCACACACTTCAAGAACGGTCCAAATGGATCAGACCTCAAGAAAATCTCAAAATAGGAGATTTAGTCGTTATTCATGAAACGAACCTGCCACCCCTCAAGTGAAAGCTCGGGAGAGTCATCTCAGTATCTCCAGGGAATGATGGAGTGGTACTGTCGTCAACATGAAGACTGCCAGTGGAACCTTGACCCGTCCTTCTGTTAAGGTTTCCCGTCTTCCCATTTACAAAAATCGTTGACAAGTCAATTGGCTACTGTCCCTTATAATTTACTTTTATTATAATCTTCCAAAGGATCAAATTTGTTCTTATGTTCTTTTAATGTTTCTTGTTGAACCAGTTGGTTCAAAGGGGCCGGTATGTCAGATATTTTGTTTTCATAACAATAATAAAACTCCCCCTATCTCTACTACATTAGTTCTCTAATAGAGTGCACTCCCATTAACTGTTTCAAAGTACAATTCACCTAGTAATCAACAGTCATAATTAGAGCGTTTTCTTTCCTGTAGTGTAAGGCATATCGTGCAGTTCAGTTCTTTTTGGTTTATACACGCATACCGCAAGAATAGAAAGACTATTACCGCTATTGTTATTTTACTACGCTTATTATAATATAAAACTCCGCTTATTTCATGTGTTTATTTTATGTGTTTAACGTTTATTAGAATATTATTGTTAAGTTTAGGACTGCCTAAAATATCAGCGAAGTGTTGCTTACAACGGGACATTTACAACGCACAAGGACAAGGTCAGTGAACGCTTAATATTTATGCATTGTTGATTACATGAGAATAAATCCTTTTAACTATTTTAGTTTTACAATATACAGTCCACTGCTAATAAAAAAGAACCCCACACAGACAAGATGATGCAAAACACGCTGCTCTTAAAGCTACTGTTTTCTGATTCTGACTTGTTAAACCAAAATAAAACATCTCAAAATATACAGATTGAAATTTTTAAGTTAGGCGTATTACAACTTTCTATCTTTTCGTTTATATATTTACATTATAACTACAACAGCTGTTACTGGTACAGTTTATTTTATTACTAACAGACATTTGGTATATAATTTATTTTTTGCAAGTAAATCTTTATACGATGTATGCCATAAAACTACCAAAAATTATTTATGTTTTATTTCAAACTTAATATTGTTGAAAAATGTTAAACAAACTTGAGTTAGATTCACTAATCGCAAATCTTGCTGACAGGAATATATTTTTTTACTCATGTATTTTGCCAATATTTGGTAAAAAATATTATATATATATTGTAATAAGACGAAACTTCCTCTCCTTAAAGTCCCGCGTTGGGTTCGTCAATTTTGTAACAAGACGATTTCCGTCTCTTTATTTATGGTTTAAATATTATTATTATTAAATTGTCTCAGGGTTCTTTTACGGTTAATTGGGTCTTGCTCTCGGCTAATCGTGATTGTTCTATATCAAATTTTATTATTATTTTATACCGTTTAGTGACTTATTCCCCTCAATTCAACCTATTGTTGAATCCAGGATTGAATAACTCGGTACTTACTCTTTTTCGTCGTATTAGTTGTCTGTTTAAATAATTTAATTTTGTGTATTATATTTACTGTTAAAATTCTTTCACCTGACGTTCCGTTGACTCTTCGTAGATCAGCTGTCTTGAGGAGATCAGTTGTTTCTTCCTATACACTAACATACACAAACACAGATATGGTATACATAACAACTCATATATATTATTATTGTATAAGATTGTAAGTATGTTGATCTGAACGGTTGTAAACAAAACAAGGAATCATTCAATTTGAATAATTCGCATTCTCAGTAAGGTACCAACCGCCTCGTTTTTCTCCTCTAAGCTGTAATTTTACTGTTACAAATAAAGTCAACTCTTTCACTGGTAAAAAACAATAATGGCAATTTATTCAAATAACACACAGTGAAATTCAATACAATAAGGAGTTTTATCCTTCTTTTTAGTTAACAATAAATACTTTTAAAGTAAACATGAACTCTAAAACAAATGATGAGCTCTAGTTGGCATGACTGCCTCTGATTTGTAATACAATGTGGTTTGACAAATTTGTAGGTTATGTCGGATTGTTCGACTTGAAAATTTAATAATGATGATAATAATAAAAGTAGTAGGTTCTTTTAAACTGCAAAATACACCTTCTTGGAATAATAGCTACGGTTAGAGTCAACATAAAAATAAAAATTCAATAATTATTAATGAAAAAATATAAAATATGAACCACTGTTCATAGTTAGGCACATGCTTTATACATAGTTTAGTGCAACATTATTTGGTTAAAAGTAGTGAATTATTTATTAATCATTAATAGTGATTGTTCTAATCCATTACCATGTACTACAATCATCTATGAAATTGGATACTCCCATTTCAGGTAAATGTAATTTGTTTATTATAGTTATCGCACACCGGCGAAACTATTAATTGAATTTAATAACAAAATATTTATACTTCCATCTACTGATGGTATTAGAGTACGTATACTCTTCATTGATCTCACAATGTCTTTGCTTATCCTAGCTATTTACAGTATACAAATAGTTAAACTGTCATTACTCAGAACGTTCAATTTCAACATTGTTCATTTGTATTTATTGGTTCCCTTCTATTAAGGTTAGGGAATTGAATTGTTTCTATATTTCAATTTTAATCGCTTTTAGCGTTCAATTATTTTGCTTATAGACTATCATGACATAATATTCGTAATTAATAATACTTGCGTCTCTCGTCGGTTGAAGATTTACACTTTATTAATTATTAACACTTTTTTAATTAATTAAAATTGATTAATTAATTATTTGAACTTTATCACAACACTGCACACACTCCTATGCGCATAAACTCCGATTAGATTACACTTGTAAATATACTGCACTGATTCTTCTGATAGATAACTTATGTCTCAATTTGAGGTTAACATGGTCGATGCTGTTTTGCTGTCAAACGCACGTTTTTCTGAGGTGTCGATTAGCGTGCATTCCGCTTCGCTGTTGTTGTAAGACTGTCTCCGGCTCATGGGCTGGAATGATGAATTTCGGATTTTTTATGTGTTCTGATTGGTCAGTTTTTGCCAATTCGTTTATTTACGGTAGACTTCGTCAAAATAGACGCTATCCTAAGCGTCAGCCTTTGGGGACAAGATTATGAAAATTTGGTTTACATGACTATGCGGAAGGGCTAAGCACAATGCAATTATTTTTAAAAGTCTAATATCTTTCTTATAATTGCACTGAGAATGTTGTGCTTCACTAGGACCTTATAGTTATTGTGATGCAGTTCACTTTGCATTTTACTCTGTTATTAGCAAGGTTTGGCTGCAGTAAACTTCATTAGCAGCTAGTTGTCATAATGGTTGAGTTATAATTACATTTATATAAACTATTTAAATGGTTATTTTGGTTACAATTGCTCATAGGAATAGTATTCTGTCCGTCACCAAATCATTAATTGGGTTACTTGTTTTGTACAATGTGTTTATTACATAATTTTGGTTGCATAGTGTCACTTTGCCATTACAAGCATTTGGTCATACTTGCATTACTTAAATATATCTTTTATATACTATTATACTATTAGCTATCGTGTACAAAACATTCCTTATATGCTCTATTTACTTCCTAGCTCATTACATTTTGGTCTAACATTGTTTTGGTTCATTTTTTATCAAGTTTATTGAAAACTGGATGCCCAGATTAGGTTATGTCATAGGTTCAGTAAACATTGAAAAGTTGTTTATGGCTGTATATTTCTATCTTAAACTATTCGACTGGTTTTCATTTCATGTTTGTACATTGGTTATTGGTTATCAACAGTTCATATTTAGTTTACTACTGTATTATCTTATTTGTTGTTAATTAGTGGGTTTGTATGTACATCATTCCCACTGTACAATTGGTCATTCACTATTTTGGTTGCATATTTCTCTGTTTATTCTATAACTACACATCATTTAGCTATCATAAACTCATCTTGTCATAAATCAGGTTGCTTGTGGCTCTTTATTTACAATATTTAATACTTATTTACAATAATGTGTTTTACATAAACAATAAATGTGTTCATTAAATGAGTTGTTGTCAATGTTGACTTTGTCATACAGCTTAGGGATTCATATCATATAATTAACTAACAATTCTTCCTTCTTCTTAATACAAATATTCTTTCAAGGTTTATGTTAGTTTGTTTTACTTCAATTTTCTTCCCTTATTCTTCTGGTGTTTGCTCTGGTGATCTTCCTTCTTCCTTCTTCTTTCTTCACTGATCTCCTCCTCACTATTGTTCATTTTATACATGATGAGGTTTTCACTTGTCTTCTTCACACTGGTTCTTCCTTCTTCTTTCTTGAAGTTGTCCTTGTTGTGTTCTTCTTCCTGACTCTTCTTTCTTCTTTTGTTGTCTTGTCCTCCTCACTGATTTTTCTTTCTTCTTTTGGTTGTGTGGTTTCCTTCTCACTGATCTATTGGGTATAGTATGTCGGTCGTCTCGTCCTTATTCTTCTTTTCTTCTTTCTTGGTGCATTTACTAGTGAATTCCTTTCAATAATGCTTCACTTATTCAAACTTATGGTACTTTTCTTTAGTATACTTGGTGGTATTCTAGACCTTTTAATGTATTTTTTCTAGTGGTGGCCTTCAAATTAATTTTCAGTACTTAGGTGGATGTGGTAACATATGTACTGTTACATATTGCCTCCTTATTAGAATTGATCATTTCTGATACCTTCGTTTTATGATTGAAGAAATTATCAATTTTTTATTTCACTCTTAAGTTACATATAATGTTTTCATATCTTGTATTTACTCTTACACTTGTCTTCAGTTCACTATATTCTCTGCATCTCCTTCTTCTTCATACTCTTGGAATCTGGTTTAATTATATTCTTGGCTTGTCATGTTTTTTCCCTTAAATATTTAATTTCCCTAACATTTTTTCCCTAACTTGGTAGCTGGAATCGATTCGGATGGGCTCTATGGCTTACCTAACTCCGTCGTCCATAACTACATTCTTTCTGAGATCAGGAGTACCTCATCCCTGCCCAGTTAAATGGTTGCTGGAATTTTTCTACAGTCAAATCATTAAATAATAATACTCATAAACAGTCTCTTTCGACTAATAATAATAAACACTCTTGGGGTTATTCATTTTCATGCCTTTTATATTTTATTATACACTCTCTTCTGGATTCCTTCTTCACTTCTGCAGATCTTCATTAGTTAATGTTGTTGACAAATAGCATTTGTAAATAATCTTCATTTTTCCTCCTCTCCATATCGTGACAAAATCGTTCTTCACATTGATTGGTTCTTTCTTCTTTTTTCTTGGTCAATTCTCTTTTTCACTATCTTTTCTACATACTATTCTCATTAATGGTCTCCTTTTCTTCTCTAGCAAATGTCATAATTTTTTAACATTTTATTTTGAATAGTACACAATTTTTTCTTAAAAATGATAGTAAACATTGTTTAAAATACCTTAAGTGTGTTCACCAGTTGCTTGCTTTCGTTATGGTTTAGTCATTAGATATTAGTCTTCTTTTTCTCGTGTGACATATAACATTCATTTGACAAACATATTTCGTTCAATATTTAATACAATATTTGATTAATAAAATTTCTTCTTTTATATACAATATTCACTTAATAAACATTTTTCTTTTCTTCTTTCCATAAGAATAGCCTCTTCTTCTGTTGGTGAGTTATTGGGTATACAATATTTGATAGCTATGGTATAAAGTGATAACATAATAACGATACATTTTGTTCATATCTGATCTTATAGTTACTCTTGGGGTTACAATAATCATTTAATATATATTTTTCTTTTCCTTTTCTTTCCATGATAATGTCCTTCTCTTGTTTTTATTCACTTTTTGGTCTTCTTCTTCTCTACTCCTTCAAAGGTTAGTTGGGTGAACCTTTATTCTGGATGGTTATAATGCTTGGTTCATTGGGCATACAATATTTGATAATTATAATACAATGTGATAACATAATAATTATACATTTTGTTCATTTAATAAATATTTTTCTTTTCCTTTTCTTTCCATGATAATGTCCTTCTCTTGTTTTTATTCACTTTGATCTTCTTCTTCTCTACTCCTTCAAGTGATGGTGTTCTTCACTTATTCTGGACGAATATATTTTTTCAGTTTTTATAGTGTATTGAATATTTGATAATTATGATATAAAGTGATAATATAATAATGATACATTTTGTTCACTTAATAAATATTTTTCTTTTCCTTTTCTTTCCATAATTATGTCCTTCTCTTGTTTTTATTCACTTTGAACTTCTTCTTCTCTACTCCTTCAAGTGATGATCTTCTTCACTTATTCTGGACGATTATATTTTTTCGTTTGTGGAGTATACCATATTTGGTAGTTATAATATTATGTGATAATATAATAACGATACATTTTGTTCATTTAATAAATATTTTTCTTTTCCTTTTCTTTCCATGATAATGTCCTTCTCTTGTTTTTATTCACTTTGATCTTCTTCTTCTCTACTCCTTCAAGTGATGGTGTCCTTCACTTATTCTGGACGGTTATATTTTTTTGTTTTTAGTGTATACACATATTGGATTTGGTAAAAAAAATTTTGGTTTATTTATTTTGGACTAGGCGTTCCATCGGTCGGCCGTTTCCTCTTCTTCATCTATTTCGTCTCCCCCTCTCCGAGGTGCGTTAGATTGGAATCCCGTGCCTCTTAAAGGAAGCCAGCGTTCTGGTGGGTTTTGTTGATTGTAAGCCATCCGGACCCTAGTAGATGGATCGTCTTGTCCTTGGTTCCCGCGTCCGGATCTGACTCCTTCAATATGATGAACCCGCCGTACATTTTCGGCATCCTCCGCTCCTTCGGGTCTAGTCGGATTGTTGTATTGACGTCCGCTATTATTATTTCGGTTTATATCTTCGCTACTGCGGCTCCTACGTGTGTCGTACCCGGATTCGCTACTCCTTGCGTCCTGACTATACGGGTTATTATTTTCATTGAGGCTCCGGCGTCCCTGATAGAAGCGTCTCCCTTCGTTTCTGTCGTCAGCACGAACGTAGTTAGCTCTTCTAAAATTGCTCGGGTTGTGGTTATTCCCGTTGTTCGGTAGGTACTGGCGATTGTTATTATTCGAACGGTAGGGGTGGTTACCATTATTTGGCCGATGTTGATTTCCATTGTTATAATTAGGACGGTGGTTGTTATTAGGGGTATTTTGATTATAATTATTATTATAATTAGGCCTGTAATTCGGGCTATTTCTATCTGGCGGATGATTATTCCCGTTATTATTTGGCCTCAGGTTCTGGTCAGCATTATCTCTGTTTGAATTATTATAATTACCTCGATAATTATTTCGGTATCCGGCCTGACCGTTTCTATCGAAGTATGGGTCGGGTCCCTGTCGACTCCTCCGATAGTACTTCTCCTGCTCATAATTTTCTAATAATGCGGACATAGTTTGGATCGTTCTTATTTGTCCGTTCAGTCTCGCTCTGGCCACGCCCTCTTCGAAGTGATACGCTAATTTCGTGACGAGGCATTCTTCAGGTATCTTTGGCTCAAGATTTCTGGCCACACATACCTTGCCTAAAAAGTATGCGGTGAGTGATGCCCCTTTACTGCGGTCATACTTCCCGTTGCAGATGTCGTCCCGCACTATGTTCTGTGCCGATTCGGACCAATATTTCGTCTTATACAACGCCTTGAACTCTGCATAATTTTGTATATCATGTCGGGTAGCCGTCCACCAGTTATCGCGCACGTCCTTAAAGTACTCGTCTAACATATTTCTGATGGTGGACCACCTAGTTTCGCGTGTACGGGCTATATTTTCTTCTACTCTCTCGATGAACTCCATGGGATTCCTTTTGTAATGTTGGAAATTTATCAGTTCACGATTCTCTATGTTCGTTATTCCGGTCACTTGGATTGGTTGACTCCGGAATAAATTAATTTCTTCCCTGAAATTATTAAGTTCTCGCCGTTGAAGTTCCGCCATCTTCTCCTTGTCAGTTTGTACCTGCTCCCGAACATCATTCACGGTGGTGGTGATTTCTTCACATCTCGTTCCCAAGTCTTCTTGTTTCTTAGTCAAGATTTCGAATTTATTTAAATGGGATTCTTCGATGTTATTTACTCGGGTTTGAAGTGTCTCTTTCGTTCTCTGTATTTCTTGTTGGTTTTCTTCGCACCTCTCGTCGATTTCAGAAACTTCCCGTCTAACTTCGGTTATTTCCTCTCCTATTTTCGTATTCAAATTTTCGTGACTGTCTTCGAGTCTCTGGCCGATAATTTCAATCTTCTTATTACTATCTTCGATGGTGTCATCAATCTTCTTGCTCAACTCTTGGGTGTCTTCCTTCAATGACGCTATGATTTTATTTGTCTCTTCCGTCTTCTTGTTTAACTCCCCCTTGAAATCCTCCTTCAACGATTCTATATTTTTGGTTAACAATTCATTATTTTTCTGGTTGTCGTCCATCTTCTTATGAATCGACTCCATATTTTTATTTAATTTCTCGTTAAAATCTTCTTTCAATAACGCAATATTCTTCTGGCTATCTTCCATCTTCTTATTCATCGATTCCAAGGACTGGTTATTCTTATTTAATTTCTCATTAAAATCTTCTTTTAATGATGCAATATTCTTCTGGCCGTCTTCCTTCAATTCTTCCTTTAACAGTTCTATATTCTTCTGACCGTCTTCCTTCAATGATTCCATATGTTTTCTATTTTCTTCCATCATATTCTTCAGCATCTCCATGATATTACTGTCCCCCGTTATTGTGGGTCTCTCGTGTAGTTCCTCTGTTTGTATCGGTCGGCTGGGTTCTATAGGAGGTAATATTTCTTCTAGATCTTCGACCGGCGTCGCCTCCTTATCATCCATGTCTATTTCTTTATCTGCTTCCGCCGCACGTCTTTTAGAGGTTGCTCTCCGTTGCATTTTTATTCCTGGGTATTGCAGCTGCCTCGCAAATTAGGTTGATAATTATTTAGTAACTTAGGTCGGATATTTTTCGCCTAATTTTGCTCGAACGTTGTGCGCCAATTTTGTAATAAGACGAAACTTCCTCTCCTTAAAGTCCCGCGTTGGGTTCGTCAATTTTGTAACAAGACGATTTCCGTCTCTTTATTTATGGTTTAAATATTATTATTATTAAATTGTCTCAGGGTTCTTTTACGGTTAATTGGGTCTTGCTCTCGGCTAATCGTGATTGTTCTATATCAAATTTTATTATTATTTTATACCGTTTAGTGACTTATTCCCCTCAATTCAACCTATTGTTGAATCCAGGATTGAATAACTCGGTACTTACTCTTTTTCGTCGTATTAGTTGTCTGTTTAAATAATTTAATTTTGTATATTATATTTACTGTTAAAATTCTTTCACCTGACGTTCCGTTGACTCTTCGTAGATCAGCTGTCTTGAGGAGATCAGTTGTTTCTTCCTATACACTAACATACACAAACACAGATATGGTATACATAACAACTCATATATATTATTATTGTATAAGATTGTAAGTATGTTGATCTGAACGGTTGTAAACAAAACAAGGAATCATTCAATTTGAATAATTCGCATTCTCAGTAAGGTACCAACCGCCTCGTTTTTCTCCTCTAAGCTGTAATTTTACTGTTACAAATAAAGTCAACTCTTTCACTGGTAAAAAACAATAATGGCAATTTATTCAAATAACACACAGTGAAATTCAATACAATAAGGAGTTTTATCCTTCTTTTTAGTTAACAATAAATACTTTTAAAGTAAACATGAACTCTAAAACAAATGATGAGCTCTAGTTGCCATGACTGCCTCTGATTAGTAATACAATGTGGTTTGACAAATTTGTAGGTTATGTCGGATTGTTCGACTTGAAAATTTAATAATGATGATAATAATAAAAGTAGTAGGTTCTTTTAAACTGCAAAATACACCTTCTTGGAATAATAGCTACGGTTAGAGTCAACATAAAAATAAAAATTCAATAATTATTAATGAAAAAATATAAAATATGAACCACTGTTCATAGTTGGGCACATGCTTTATACATAGTTTAGTGCAACATTATTTGGTTAAAAGTAGTGAATTATTTATTAATCATTAATAGTGATTGTTCTAATCCATTACCATGTACTACAATCATCTATGAAATTGGATACTCCCATTTCAGGTAAATGTAATTTGTTTATTATAGTTATCGCACACCGGCGAAACTATTAATTGAATTTAATAACAAAATATTTATACTTCCATCTACTGATGGTATTAGAGTACGTATACTCTTCATTGATCTCACAATGTCTTTGCTTATCCTAGCTATTTACAGTATACAAATAGTTAAACTGTCATTACTCAGAACGTTCAATTTCAACATTGTTCATTTGTATTTATTGGTTCCCTTCTATTAAGGTTAGGGAATTGAATTGTTTCTATATTTCAATTTTAATCGCTTTTAGCGTTCAATTATTTTGCTTATAGACTATCATGACATAATATTCGTAATTAATAATACTTGCGTCTCTCGTCGGTTGAAGATTTACACTTTATTAATTATTAACACTTTTTTAATTAATTAAAATTGATTAATTAATTATTTGAACTTTATCACAACACTGCACACACTCCTATGCGCATAAACTCCGATTAGATTACACTTGTAAATATACTGCACTGATTCTTCTGATAGATAACTTATGTCTCAATTTGAGGTTAACATGGTCGATGCATGTTTTGCTGTCAAACGCACGTTTTTCTGAGGTGTCGATTAGCGTGCATTCCGCTTCGCTGTTGTTGTAAGACTGTCTCCGGCTCATGGCTGGAATGATGAATTTCGGATTTTTTATGTGTTCTGATTGGTCAGTTTTTGCCAATTCGTTTATTTACGGTAGACTTCGTCAAAATAGACGCTATCCTAAGGCGTCAGCCTTTGGGGACAAGATTATGAAAATTTGGTTACATGACTATGCGGAAGGGCTAAGCACAATGCAATTATTTTTAAAGTCTAATATCTTTCTTATAATTGCACTGAGAATGTTGTGCTTCACTAGGACCTTATAGTTATTGTGATGCAGTTCACTTTGCATTTTACTCTGTTATTAGCAAGGTTTGGCTGCAGTAAACTTCATTAGCAGCTAGTTGTCATAATGGTTGAGTTATAATTACAATTATATAAACTATTTAAATGGTTATTTTGGTTACAATTGCTCATAGGAATAGTATTCTGTCCGTCACCAAATCATTAATTGGGTTACTTGTTTTGTACAATGTGTTTATTACATAATTTGGTTGCATAGTGTCACTTTGCCATTACAAGCATTTGGTCATACTTGTATTACTTAAATATATCTTTTATATACTATTATACTATTAGCTATCTGTGTACAAAACATTCCTTATATGCTCTATTTACTTCCTAGCTCATTACATTTTGGTCTAACATTGTTTTGGTTCATTTTTTATCAAGTTTATTGAAAACTGGATGCCCAGATTAGGTTATGTCATAGGTTCAGTAAACATTGAAAAGTTGTTTATGGCTGTATATTTCTATCTTAAACTATTCGACTGGTTTTCATTTCATGTTTGTACATTGGTTATTGGTATCAACAGTTCATATTTAGTTTACTACTGTATTATCTTATTTGTTGTTAATTAGTGGGTTTGTATGTACATCATTCCCACTGTACAATTGGTCATTCACTATTTTGGTTGCATATTTCTCTGTTTATTCTATAACTACACATCATTTAGCTATCATAAACTCATCTTGTCATAAATCAGGTTGCTTGTGGCTCTTTATTTACAATATTTAATACTTATTTACAATAATGTGTTTTACATAAACAATAAATGTGTTCATTAAATGAGTTGTTGTCAATGTTGACTTTGTCATACAGCTAGGGATTCATATCATATAATTAACTAACAATTCTTCCTTCTTCTTAATACAAATATTCTTTCAAGGTTTATGTTAGTTTGTTTTACTTCAATTTTCTTCCCTTATTCTTCTGGTGTTTGCTCTGGTGATCTTCCTTCTTCCTTCTTCTTTCTTCACTGATCTCCTCCTCACTATTGTTCATTTTTATACATGATGAGGTTTTCACTTGTCTTCTTCACACTGGTTCTTCCTTCTTCTTTCTTGAAGTTGTCCTTGTTGTGTTCTTCTTCCTGACTCTTCTTTCTTCTTTTGTTGTCTTGTCCTCCTCACTGATTTTTCTTTCTTCTTTTGGTTGTGTGGTTTCCTTCTCACTGATCTATTGGGTATAGTATGTCGGTCGTCTCGTCCTTATTCTCTTTTTCTTCTTTCTTGGTGGCATTTACTAGTGAATTCCTTTCAATAATGCTTCACTTATTCAAACTTATGGTACGTTTTCTTTAGTATACTTGGTGGGTATTCTAGACCTTTTAATGTATTGTTTTCTAGTGGTGGCCTTCAAATTAATTTTCAGTACTTAGGTGGATGTGGGTACATATGTACTGTTACATAGTTGCCTCCTTTTAGAATTGATCATTTCTGATACCTTCGTTTGATGATTGAAGAAATTATCAATTGTTTGATTTCACTCTTAAGGTCACTATAATGTTTTCATATCTTGTATTTTACTCTTACACTTGTCTTCAGTTCACTATATTCTCTGCATCTCCTTCTTCTCGATACACTTGGAATTCTGAGGTTAATTATATTCTTGGCTTGTCATGTTTTTTCCCTTAATATTAATTCCCTAACATTTTTTCCTAACTTGGTAGGCTGGAATCGTTCGGGTGGGCTCTATGGCTTACCTAACTCCGTCGTCCATAACTACATTCTTCTGAGATCAGGAGTACCTCATCCCTGCCCAGTTAAATTGATTGCTGCTAATTTCTACAGTCAAATCATTAAATAATAAGACTCATAAACAGTCTCTTTCGACTAATAATAATAAACACTCTTTGGGTTATTCATTTTCATGCCTTTTATATTTTATTATACACTCTCTTCTGGATTCCTTCTTCACTTCTGCAGATCTTCATTAGTTAATGTTGTTGACAAATAGCATTTGTAAATAACTTCATTTTTCTCCTCTCCATATCGTGCCAAAATCGTTCTTCACATTGATTGGTTCTTTCTTCTTTTTTCTTGGGGTCAATTCTCTTTTTCACTATCTTTTCTACATACTATTCTCATAATGGTCTCCTTTTCTTCTCTAGCAAATGTCATAATTTTTTAACATTTTATTTTGAATAGTACACAATTTTTTCTTAAAAATGATAGTAAACATTGTTTAAAATACCTTAAGTGTGTTCACCAGTTGCTTGCTTTCGTTATGGTTTAGTCATTAGATATTAGTCTTCTTTTTCTCGTGTGACATATAACATTCATTTGACAAACATATTTCGTTCAATATTTAATACAATATTTGATTAATAAAATTTCTTCTTTTATATACAATATTCACTTAATAAACATTTTTCTTTTCTTCTTTCCATAAGAATAGCCTCTTCTTCTGTTGGTGAGTTATTGGGTATACAATATTTGATAGCTATGGTATAAAGTGATAACATAATAACGATACATTTTGTTCATATCTGATCTTATAGTTACTCTTGGGGTTACAATAATCATTTAATATATATTTTTCTTTTCCTTTTCTTTCCATGATAATGTCCTTCTCTTGTTTTTATTCACTTTTTGGTCTTCTTCTTCTCTACTCCTTCAAAGGTTAGTTGGGTGAACCTTTATTCTGGATGGTTATAATGCTTGGTTCATTGGGCATACAATATTTGATAATTATAATACAATGTGATAACATAATTATACATTTTGTTCATTTAATAAATATTTTTCTTTTCCTTTTCTTTCCATGATAATGTCCTTCTCTTGTTTTTATTCACTTTGATCTTCTTCTTCTCTACTCCTTCAAGTGATGGTGTTCTTCACTTATTCTGGACGAATATATTTTTTCAGTTTTTATAGTGTATTGAATATTTGATAATTATGATATAAAGTGATAATATAATAATGATACATTTTGTTCACTTAATAAATATTTTTCTTTTCCTTTTCTTTCCATAATTATGTCCTTCTCTTGTTTTTATTCACTTTGATCTTCTTCTTCTCTACTCCTTCAAGTGATGATCTTCTTCACTTATTCTGGACGATTATATTTTTTCGTTTGTGGAGTATACCATATTTGGTAGTTATAATATTATGTGATAATATAATAACGATACATTTTGTTCATTTAATAAATATTTTTCTTTTCCTTTTCTTTCCATGATAATGTCCTTCTCTTGTTTTTATTCACTTTGATCTTCTTCTTCTCTACTCCTTCAAGTGATGGTGTCCTTCACTTATTCTGGACGGTTATATTTTTTTGTTTTTAGTGTATACACATATTGGATTTGGTAAAAAAAATTTTGGTTTATTTATTTTGGACTAGGCGTTCCATCGGTCGGCCGTTTCCTCTTCTTCATCTATTTCGTCTCCCCCTCTCCGAGGTGCGTTAGATTGGAATCCCGTGCCTCTTAAAGGAAGCCAGCGTTCTGGTGGGTTTTGTTGATTGTAAGCCATCCGGACCCTAGTAGATGGATCGTCTTGTCCTTGGTTCCCGCGTCCGGATCTGACTCCTTCAATATGATGAACCCGCCGTACATTTTCGGCATCCTCCGCTCCTTCGGGTCTAGTCGGATTGTTGTATTGACGTCCGCTATTATTATTTCGGTTTATATCTTCGCTACTGCGGCTCCTACGTGTGTCGTACCCGGATTCGCTACTCCTTGCGTCCTGACTATACGGGTTATTATTTTCATTGAGGCTCCGGCGTCCCTGATAGAAGCGTCTCCCTTCGTTTCTGTCGTCAGCACGAACGTAGTTAGCTCTTCTAAAATTGCTCGGGTTGTGGTTATTCCCGTTGTTCGGTAGGTACTGGCGATTGTTATTATTCGAACGGTAGGGTGGTTACCATTATTTGGCCGATGTTGATTTCCATTGTTATAATTAGGACGGTGGTTGTTATTAGGGGTATTTTGATTATAATTATTATTATAATTAGGCCTGTAATTCGGGCTATTTCTATCTGGCGGATGATTATTCCCGTTATTATTTGGCCTCAGGTTCTGGTCAGCATTATCTCTGTTTGAATTATTATAATTACCTCGATAATTATTTCGGTATCCGGCCTGACCGTTTCTATCGAAGTATGGGTCGGGTCCCTGTCGACTCCTCCGATAGTACTTCTCCTGCTCATAATTTTCTAATAATGCGGACATAGTTTGGATCGTTCTTATTTGTCCGTTCAGTCTCGCTCTGGCCACGCCCTCTTCGAAGTGATACGCTAATTTCGTGACGAGGCATTCTTCAGGTATCTTTGGCTCAAGATTTCTGGCCATACATACCTTGCCTAAAAAGTATGCGGTGAGTGATGCCCCTTTACTGCGGTCATACTTCCCGTTGCAGATGTCGTCCCGCACTATGTTCTGTGCCGATTCGGACCAATATTTCGTCTTAAACAGCGCTTTGAACTCTGCATAATTTTGTATATCATGTCGGGTAGCCGTCCACCAGTTATCGCGCACGTCCTTAAAGTACTCGTCTAACATATTTCTGATGGTGGACCACCTAGTTTCGCGTGTACGGGCTATATTTTCTTCTACTCTCTCGATGAACTCCATGGGATTCCTTTTGTAATGTTGGAAATTTATCAGTTCACGATTCTCTATGTTCGTTATTCCGGTCACTTGGATTGGTTGACTCCGGAATAAATTAATTTCTTCCCTGAAATTATTAAGTTCTCGCCGTTGAAGTTCCGCCATCTTCTCCTTGTCAGTTTGTACCTGCTCCCGAACATCATTCACGGTGGTGGTGATTTCTTCACATCTCGTTCCCAAGTCTTCTTGTTTCTTAGTCAAGATTTTGAATTTATTTAAATGGGATTCTTCGATGTTATTTACTCGGGTTTGAAGTGTCTCTTTCGTTCTCTGTAATCCTTGTTGGTTTTCTTCGCACCTCTCGTCGATTTCAGAAACTTCCCGTCTAACTTCGGTTATTTCCTCTCCTATTTTCGTATTCAATTTTTCGTGACTGTCTTCGAGTCTCTGGCCGATAATTTCAATCTTCTTATTACTATCTTCGATGGTGTCATCAATCTTCTTGCTCAACTCTTGGGTGTCTTCCTTCAATGACGCTATGATTTTATTTGTCTCTTCCGTCTTCTTGTTTAACTCCCCCTTGAAATCCTCCTTCAACGATTCTATATTTTTGGTTAACAATTCATTATTTTTCTGGTTGTCGTCCATCTTCTTATGAATCGACTCCATATTTTTATTTAATTTCTCGTTAAAATCTTCTTTCAATAACGCAATATTCTTCTGGCTATCTTCCATCTTCTTATTCATCGATTCCAAGGACTGGTTATTCTTATTTAATTTCTCATTAAAATCTTCTTTTAATGATGCAATATTCTTCTGGCCGTCTTCCTTCAATTCTTCCTTTAACAGTTCTATATTCTTCTGACCGTCTTCCTTCAATGATTCCATATGTTTTCTATTTTCTTCCATCATATTCTTCAGCATCTCCATGATATTACTGTCCCCCGTTATTGTGGGTCTCTCGTGTAGTTCCTCTGTTTGTATCGGTCGGCTGGGTTCTATAGGAGGTAATATTTCTTCTAGATCTTCGACCGGCGTCGCCTCCTTATCATCCATGTCTATTTCTTTATCTGCTTCCGCCGCACGTCTTTTAGAGGTTGCTCTCCGTTGCATTTTTATTCCTGGGTATTGCAGCTGCCTCGCAAATTAGGTTGATAATTATTTAGTAACTTAGGTCGGATATTTTTCGCCTAATTTTGCTCGAACGTTGTGCGCCAATTTTGTAATAAGACGAAACTTCCTCTCCTTAAAGTCCCGCGTTGGGTTCGTCAATTTTGTAACAAGACGATTTCCGTCTCTTTATTTATGGTTTAAATATTATTATTATTAAATTGTCTCAGGGTTCTTTTACGGTTAATTGGGTCTTGCTCTCGGCTAATCGTGATTGTTCTATATCAAATTTTATTATTATTTTATACCGTTTAGTGACTTATTCCCCTCAATTCAACCTATTGTTGAATCCAGGATTGAATAACTCGGTACTTACTCTTTTTCGTCGTATTAGTTGTCTGTTTAAATAATTTAATTTTGTATATTATATTTACTGTTAAAATTCTTTCACCTGACGTTCCGTTGACTCTTCGTAGATCAGCTGTCTTGAGGAGATCAGTTGTTTCTTCCTATACACTAACATACACAAACACAGATATGGTATACATAACAACTCATATATATTATTATTGTATAAGATTGTAAGTATGTTGATCTGAACGGTTGTAAACAAAACAAGGAATCATTCAATTTGAATAATTCGCATTCTCAGTAAGGTACCAACCGCCTCGTTTTTCTCCTCTAAGCTGTAATTTTACTGTTACAAATAAAGTCAACTCTTTCACTGGTAAAAAACAATAATGGCAATTTATTCAAATAACACACAGTGAAATTCAATACAATAAGGAGTTTTATCCTTCTTTTTAGTTAACAATAAATACTTTTAAAGTAAACATGAACTCTAAAACAAATGATGAGCTCTAGTTGCCATGACTGCCTCTGATTAGTAATACAATGTGGTTTGACAAATTTGTAGGTTATGTCGGATTGTTCGACTTGAAAATTTAATAATGATGATAATAATAAAAGTAGTAGGTTCTTTTAAACTGCAAAATACACCTTCTTGGAATAATAGCTACGGTTAGAGTCAACATAAAAATAAAAATTCAATAATTATTAATGAAAAAATATAAAATATGAACCACTGTTCATAGTTGGGCACATGCTTTATACATAGTTTAGTGCAACATTATTTGGTTAAAAGTAGTGAATTATTTATTAATCATTAATAGTGATTGTTCTAATCCATTACCATGTACTACAATCATCTATGAAATTGGATACTCCCATTTCAGGTAAATGTAATTTGTTTATTATAGTTATCGCACACCGGCGAAACTATTAATTGAATTTAATAACAAAATATTTATACTTCCATCTACTGATGGTATTAGAGTACGTATACTCTTCATTGATCTCACAATGTCTTTGCTTATCCTAGCTATTTACAGTATACAAATAGTTAAACTGTCATTACTCAGAACGTTCAATTTCAACATTGTTCATTTGTATTTATTGGTTCCCTTCTATTAAGGTTAGGGAATTGAATTGTTTCTATATTTCAATTTTAATCGCTTTTAGCGTTCAATTATTTTGCTTATAGACTATCATGACATAATATTCGTAATTAATAATACTTGCGTCTCTCGTCGGTTGAAGATTTACACTTTATTAATTATTGACACTTTTTTAATTAATTAAAATTGATTAATTAATTATTTGAACTTTATCACAACACTGCACACACTCCTATGCGCATAAACTCCGATTAGATTACACTTGTAAATATACTGCACTGATTCTTCTGATAGATAACTTATGTCTCAATTTGAGGTTAACATGGTCGATGCTGTTTTGCTGTCAAACGCACGTTTTTCTGAGGTGTCGATTAGCGTGCATTCCGCTTCGCTGTTGTTGTAAGACTGTCTCCGGCTCATGGGCTGGAATGATGAATTTCGGATTTTTTATGTGTTCTGATTGGTCAGTTTTTGCCAATTCGTTTATTTACGGTAGACTTCGTCAAAATAGACGCTATCCTAAGCGTCAGCCTTTGGGGACAAGATTATGAAAATTTGGTTTACATGACTATGCGGAAGGGCTAAGCACAATGCAATTATTTTTAAAAGTCTAATATCTTTCTTATAATTGCACTGAGAATGTTGTGCTTCACTAGGACCTTATAGTTATTGTGATGCAGTTCACTTTGCATTTTACTCTGTTATTAGCAAGGTTTGGCTGCAGTAAACTTCATTAGCAGCTAGTTGTCATAATGGTTGAGTTATAATTACATTTATATAAACTATTTAAATGGTTATTTTGGTTACAATTGCTCATAGGAATAGTATTCTGTCCGTCACCAAATCATTAATTGGGTTACTTGTTTTGTACAATGTGTTTATTACATAATTTTGGTTGCATAGTGTCACTTTGCCATTACAAGCATTTGGTCATACTTGTATTACTTAAATATATCTTTTATATACTATTATACTATTAGCTATCGTGTACAAAACATTCTTTATATGCTCTATTTACTTCCTAGCTCATTACATTTTGGTCTAACATTGTTTTGGTTCATTTTTTATCAAGTTTATTGAAAACTGGATGCCCAGATTAGGTTATGTCATAGGTTCAGTAAACATTGAAAAGTTGTTTATGGCTGTATATTTCTATCTTAAACTATTCGACTGGTTTTCATTTCATGTTTGTACATTGGTTATTGGTTATCAACAGTTCATATTTAGTTTACTACTGTATTATCTTATTTGTTGTTAATTAGTGGGTTTGTATGTACATCATTCCCACTGTACAATTGGTCATTCACTATTTTGGTTGCATATTTCTCTGTTTATTCTATAACTACACATCATTTAGCTATCATAAACTCATCTTGTCATAAATCAGGTTGCTTGTGGCTCTTTATTTACAATATTTAATACTTATTTACAATAATGTCTTTTACATAAACAATAAATGTGTTCATTAAATGAGTTGTTGTCAATGTTGACTTTGTCATACAGCTTAGGGATTCATATCATATAATTAACTAACAATTCTTCCTTCTTCTTAATACAAATATTCTTTCAAGGTTTATGTTAGTTTGTTTTACTTCAATTTTCTTCCCTTATTCTTCTGGTGTTTGCTCTGGTGATCTTCCTTCTTCCTTCTTCTTTCTTCACTGATCTCCTCCTCACTATTGTTCATTTTATACATGATGAGGTTTTCACTTGTCTTCTTCACACTGGTTCTTCCTTCTTCTTTCTTGAAGTTGTCCTTGTTGTGTTCTTCTTCCTGACTCTTCTTTCTTCTTTTGTTGTCTTGTCCTCCTCACTGATTTTTCTTTCTTCTTTTGGTTGTGTGGTTTCCTTCTCACTGATCTATTGGGTATAGTATGTCGGTCGTCTCGTCCTTATTCTTCTTTTCTTCTTTCTTGGTGCATTTACTAGTGAATTCCTTTCAATAATGCTTCACTTATTCAAACTTATGGTACTTTTCTTTAGTATACTTGGTGGTATTCTAGACCTTTTAATGTATTTTTTCTAGTGGTGGCCTTCAAATTAATTTTCAGTACTTAGGTGGATGTGGTAACATATGTACTGTTACAATATATATATATATATATATATATATCTAAATCTAGATATATTGGGTATATGTGTATCTGTGTGCTGTTAAAATGCACACAGTACATAAGAGGTAAATAATCAATTTTGAAAGAAAAAAGATACAAAATTAATATTAAAGGGAACATATTTTTTAGAATGTAAACAGAAAACATTGGGAATATCGACTTACTCAATCAACATAGAGGTCGATTCCCATATGATGTAAAACCATATTTAGTTATATGTTCAGAAAATAATATATAAAATTGAAATGAATGTTATAAGAAGAGTAAACAGTAATAAAATTATAATTTAATAAATAACCAATAGAATTACGAATATTAGAGGTAAAATAAAGATGTTTAATAAGAAATAGAAAAATGATACATGTTTTAATAGGTATATGATAAACAGATGTAAATAATTTAAGGAATTATCATAGTGGCAAATTGTTAAATTGTTAAGAATTTGTTTTGTATAGTGATGAAGGAAATGTATTAGTCTTCAATTATATTTAAAACAAATAACATCATTAGTCTTAAATTATATCTGATAAAAGAAACGTTATTAGTCTAAAATTAAATGCTTTAAGAGTAACGTGATTAGTCTAATTATATATCTAATAGTAAATACCTGAAGAGTCTAATTTCATAAAAATAACATTTGTATATCATTAAAGTTAATGTAACCTGGAAAGAAAATAAAGTAAAGGATTTTGAATCGTGATACCAGAGTTTGAGTATAATATCTAATAAATAAACAATAATACGAAAAATATAACAATATCCTTGATAGAACGACGACAGAAGAAGAAAATCTTGGACTGGAGAAGAGTTTAAGTGGCCCTAAAGAATAATTAAGTGTTCAAGGAGACATCGGTGTTGCAGTAGTCCTGGAGAGCGGCATTCAGCGGTGAGAGCAATAAGAGATTTGGGCGAAGAAACAGATTGCCAAGCTTAATATTGCTGTTGAAAAAAGGTAAACAACAACCAGAAGTGAACCCGTGGCAGCTGGAAGAATTCAGAGACAGTTAAGTTACATTACTATGTAATTTATTTTTTACATGGTTAATTATCAAAATACGACATATTAACCGAATCTGGGTTGGTTTAAAGAAAAGGAAATAATAGATACAATCGTAAATACGATCAAATAACTTATTAATCATTAACCCTGAGAGAAAGATTTTCTTTACATGTACTATTAAATCATTACCATACGTATAATAATAACAACAGTACAATAAATGACGCATCCAACGTGGAGCAGATCTTAATTATAATACCTACAAAAAACAACAGTACAATATACATATTCGGGTAAAACCTTCTGCGACGTTGTTCGATGCCTAATCGCCAATTTCTCCTGTCGTTGCAGTTTTCTTCGGTTAGACCTCGTACACTCATTGATCTCCTTACACCCTGTATCCATGTTACTTCTGGCCTTCCCCTTCTTCTGTTTTCCTGTGGTATCCACTTCATCACTCTCTTTGGCCTCCTCTCCCACCCATTCTCTGCACGTGTTCATACCAAATTAATTGTTTTTCTCAATGTGTTCTAAAACAGTCTCTTTTATATTCATTTATTGCTTAATCGTTTCGTTTATGACCCTGTCTAATTTTGATGTTCTACATATTCTTCTTAAGGCGTCCATTTCTGTGGTTTCTATCTTTCTTTTCAGATTTTCTTTCATGCTTCATGTCTCAGACCCATATACTAATGTGCTCTTAATGATTGTGTTGTGTTTTATATTCTCATTTTCCTTTGTTTTCCTATTTCGGTGCTCCACAGTATTCCATTTAGAGACTTAATTATTGTTCTTGCTTTGTTTAATCTACACTTTATTTCTGAATCGCCTGTCCCTTCCTTGTTAAAATTTATTCTTAGATATTTGTAATTCTCACATTTTGCTACAATTTCACCGCTTTCCAATACCGGGTAGTCAAAGGCTGGTAAGGAGTCTCAGAATTGTATAGACTGCTGACGTCTATACAGGAGTCAAAATCTGAGAAATGCTCACTGATTTCTGACAAATGAGTCAGGGGTTTGAGAAATCAAACTCAGCTCTGCCAACAAATCCTGCTCTCACGTCCTCGAAGATCCGGTTTTGGGTCGCGTGACTACAGTGGGCGTGAATTAAATATAATCTGAATTTAGAATTAATATATTCAGATTATATTTAGTTCCGTTAATTTTATATTTTGCTTTCAGATTATATTTAGTTTAGTTAAATTTATAATTTGCATTCATGATTGTATTTAGTTTTTAAAGACACCTGACATTCCCTTGTCTCTTGCACACCCCCTGTCCATCTCAATCACCCTCACAGATGCTCCACGCCCTAAACAGATAGTCACCACCACTCACATCCTGTGTTTAGATATTCATTCATTCTCTCTTTGACAATGGCTTAGATATCCGAAACAGCTGTCAGAGTTAAATAAAATCTGTGAAACTTACCAAGTGTTTTTATATATTTTACAAAACCTTTGTATTAATATGTTTCACCAAATTCCCAACGAGTCATCAATTAATATCATGACAGTATACAATTATAATGCTGATAATCAATTGTTTAATTTTGTTAGAAAAAGTCAACAGTAAAAGTTTTGATAATGGATCAGAAATAGTACTTTACGTCGTGTGTTAAATAGAAACAGTAAACAGCTTGATAACACGACACAAGTCTTTACTAAAAGCAAACGTTCATTGAACAGTAGAGAATGAAGGGTTATTACAGCAAACAGAGAATGAGAGAGAAAGAGGGGAGAGGTAGACTGATAGATAGACAAACACACAGAAGAAAGTGTGAGAGAAACAGGCAAAGAGAAAAGGAAATGGAGAGAGAGAGAGATAGAGAGAGAGAGAGAGAGAGAGAGAGAGAGAGAGAGAGAGAGAGAGAGAGAGAGAGAGAGAGAGAGAGAGAGAGAGACAGACAGACAGACAGACAGACACACAGAGATTAAGTAATTCTATTTAATAATAATAAAATTCTGTCTTTAATATTCTTGGCTGTGTCTACAAAGGATTCGAATAGACAAAATACAAATACAGCTGGTGTAGACAAGAAAACTGATTGACTACAGAATGAAGTGTAAATGTTTTGAATAAATGTAGGAAATATAAATATTAATTTGAAACCGCATTTTAAGTATGTTTAATACATTAACTGGTAAGTTTTTTTTTATGTTACGAACCCACGGTGCTCATGCGTTTTTTTTTTGTAAATGTGCCATTTGTTTTAACACCAGGAAACACAAAACTAAGAATCCACAGAAATTTTGTAATGGTTCACTGCATGTTAACCAAAACGAGACGTGTGACGCTGAATGCCCATTCTGTATGATCCGTGACATGAGCGCACAGAGAGCATGTGCCATGTCTCGAATTCATGGTATCAGCAGCAAGTTTGTTAATAATCTGTTCCAAATTGTGATAAACAGCACTTAGGAAATGCGCTCTACCAAAGCAATCGTTTTGGTTCCATAAAAAAAATTACATTAAGCGGGCGTATAAGGAGTTATACATTTTGATAAAAGTACTATTGCGGTACCACCATATTTGTTATAACTTTCTAAGATCAAAGCAGAATGTTTCTCTTTCATGCACACTTCGCAAGGTCAGACCCAATAATAGGCCTATTTTCTTTTCATTATTTTGATTCGTTTTTGACATTCCTTCATACACAGCAAGTTAAAACAAAGACACTTGACTCGAGCACTAAACAGGACCAGAAATGGAAATAAGAATGGCCTAGTATTATAAAAAAAAAACACGCGTGCACACAGTCTCACGCAAACTTAAGATTATTTATACAAGATTTTAATAATCTTCAGTGTTAAATTTCTTTCCAATTGATCACTTTTTTAGTAGCCCCTATTTTAGTAATTTAGCAAAACATGTCACGTGAATATCAAATGAAAGCTGCCACATTTTTTTTTTAGAACAAACGTAGGCAGGACAAAGGCTTGTTTATTTACGAAGTAGCAGTGTCATTAACGAAGAATATCTCTAATTATACAACCGCATTGCGCGTTGAAATAGTGGTTTTAATGTTTATTTGAACTTCGTGTTTATTTATGACACAATTCTTGTACAAAATCTTTTAAAAATCTACGTCTGTCAAATAAAATATTTTAACAGCACGTATTTTAGTTATTCAAACAAATTAAGTAGGTAGCAACTTGTAGACTTAAGGTGCCCATTACTGAGTAAGGTAAAATCCAGCAAACATTGTCGTGTCATAGTTCTTACATTTTCATAAGCTAACAGTGTAAAATAATCTAATTTAATTTTACAGTACAGAGTGCAATTCCCAGTCACGTCTTCGCCGACTAACTCGCGTCGTTTTACACTGACGTCAGAAACTTTCGTTCCGACAGTTAACTCTGGCAAGCTCTGCAATAATATATTAATGAAATTACTTCTTTCGTTTTTAGTGAAATAATATATTCTATTTAATCACACAACTTAGCAGTACAAGAAAGATAAGATAATTACAATTTCAGTATCATGAAAATGCAAAGAGGGACATTTACATTTAGAAGTAGACAGGTGAACAAGAAGTACATCCACCCTACTTTACATTTAAATTAGCATTTAAGAAAAGTTTGTCTTATATTTGCAACGTATATTGAAGTGAAAGATATTGCAACGATACAGCCATATGCTGTATTGAGCATTGATTTAAATTAATATAAAATTTGTAAAACTATTATAAGTTTGGGGTAAATGGACAGGTCTGGGATTGTAAAAATGTTTCATTGTTATACTAGGGGAGAAATTAACCTGTTCCAACAGGCAAAGAACACCTGATCGATTGTATGTGTGTTACGCGTGTATCTTGTGTGTGTTAGTGATGCATGTACAGACAAGATTCTCAGCTACCCTCCCCAATTAATTACTAAAATAATTATTTTAATTCACTGTGTGAAAACTAATTAGTGTATAAACAAACAAAAGGCACCAAAGTGTGTGTAAATTTTGTAGGTATCCACAGTAAGAAAGTGACGTTAATAGGACACACTACGCGAAGTCAGTGCGAAATAAATGTGCCAAAAATACGCAAATTACACTAAGACGCTCAAATTAATACAGTGAGTGCTTAATCAAATTAGCTATGGTTTGTGCTATCTCAATTCCGTACAAAACATTGCCATTTACAAAAAAATTGCAAGTATATGAAAAGGCTCGGGAGTGGGGGCTATCATGTGATCTACAGTTCTCGACAGGATAATTTCGGAACCAACAGGTGCGAAATCTTGAGAGGGTATAAATTAAGGGTTCGACTGGAAGCCCTTCTCTTCTTTCCAAAACACTGTTGCAGTCGGACATGCTGTCCGTCGGCAGAACAGTTTTATTTTATTATAAGCCTCACCTACGAACGAATAAAGACGTTCAGTAATTATGTTTACACTATTTCGGGAAACGTAGAGTACCGGGACCATTTAAGTCAGCAAGAGAAGCTACAAAGAGCGACGCGAGATGTTAGACGTTAGGAGATGCTTTTTAGACGCCTAACGGCCGAACGGGTTCCACCTCGCAGCAGATAGTAATTCTCTGGGACGGATCGCACACTGCTGGAGAACGACGCTGGACTCTGGACATATCCGGGACCACGCCAAGCCAGGAGTAACGGAAACCCAACTCTGGACAACGCTGGACCCCGTCAATAAGTCGTAAGGTCATCAAAAACTCGAGGTGACATGCATAATGCATTTATAAATGATTTTTTTTAAAGAGCTCATAAAGACTATATAAAGAGACAATGAATTAAAACAAAAAAGTTTATAATTAGAAAGAATGTAATAGAGTCTTATGTAAATGTTTTAGTCGTAAGAATGTGCGATCGCATATAGATAAATACAGAGAACAAAAAATTATTTAATTTTGAGATAGTATATTTTTTTATCAAAGTAAAATAATTGAAATGATTTGATATTTGCATTTTGTAGAAAAGAATAATTTAAATTTTGAATATGAAACAAATGCCAGTCTAAGAGTACGACTAATATAATTTTAAATTTATTTTTAAGAAAAATTGATATAGACTAAGCAAGCTGAGGTCAGATCTGAGTTAAATGAATTCAATTAAAATAAAACTTAATTACATTTAAATTTTATTTCTTTTATTAAATCAATTTGAATAAATGTCTAGATTATAATTATTAACATGTCTAGAGGTAAGAGTGTTTAAATGTGTGTAACACCGTATAGCTTAAGAGATGAACTTAATAATGAGTGATATCTTGATCGCAGGTTATTAACAATGTTTTATCATTTATAATGCTTGTTAAAACAATAAACATGAAATTGTAAGTACTCATAAATTTACTACTCTTATTATAGTTACACCTGGTATTGTTATAATTATTTACAACCTGCATATACCCGTACAAAAGGTATCGTTGTATAATTTTGGCGTCCCAAAGAACGTGGGGCCACATAAATTACAGTATATCAAATTTATGTTATGTATCGTTCTAATATATTATATAGTATTCTCTAATATAATACATATAAACATCATTAACGTAGCTAAATATTTTAATTGGTCAATTACTTTAAAACACTTAATATTAACAATAAATAAACAACTAAAATATACAAAAATCGGTCTTCAGAGAAGAAACATTTATTATAAGTTAAATAGTGTTAAAATCTATTTTTCGTTTACCCGACTTTGTTTTGAATATTTCTCTGTATTTTAAATTTTTTAACCTACAATCATTACGACTAACATTTGAAACATGCGTTAGTACAATTCTTTTAATAGCAGATTTTAGGCCATTGCGCAAATAACGTTGAAAAGTTGAAATGTCCTATAAAATAAGACTGAGCGATAAGGCTTTGACAGCAATTTAAACAGACGGCATCAGTCACGTCAGTTGCAAAATTAAACCTAAATATTGTTACGACATTACAGAACAATCTACGTGTTTACCTAATGTTCCAGAGGAATCCGGTTGTAATGTTGTGTGCGTACGTGATTTCAACATTTGCTAGCGAGACTTTTCTACACGTCGCCAGCCGCGTGGACTATGTCAAGGAAGCAATCAATTACTTCCTAGTGTAGCGCTAATTCGTAGTAGGCCTACGTGTAGTGTGTTCTGGTGTGTGAGCGGGGTATAAATACAAGGCGTCAGCGGCATTAGCTGAGTTAATGTCGGGCGATTACTCTGTACGTTCAAGCGGTTATTAGTGAAAAGTAATTATTGTGGAGAAGGCCACATTGTAATAGAATTGTGTTTTATATTAGTTGACATTTTATTGCGTGTGAACAATTTTTATTTTATTTGTTGTAAGAGACTATCTTGTTGATTACAAACTGTGTAATTGTGGTAACTAAAGCTAGTGATTAGTGACGTAATTGGTGTCTTGTATTTTGTTTTCCATTGTACCATACGACGATCAGTTAGACCCTCGTAACAATATTTAAAGTATAATATCCAAACAACTCTGTAATATGAGGAGTTTTTAATCTAAATAATGTTTTCACACGTATTTTGAGTATATTGCGGTATATACGAATCATTCCAGAATTCTTTATTTTCTCCAGTTGCTCTAAAAATATATGGCACTTTTTTCTTAAAATAGATTTCTTGAAATATTTGTAAATTAGGTAACAGTGATTATTAAAACTTAAGAATGTGTATTATTATCTCTGCTGTTCAGTTAGATTCCGAGGTCAAGTATCACTCTGAATCAAAAAGTATCATATGTCATATGGAATTATATTATTTTCGACGTCACTTTCACTCTATAATATAACATTTAAAATAATAGAGGCAAGAAGAAAAACGTTTTAGAAAGTAAATGCAAACAGTGCAAACGAAAACTGAAAGCGAAACTGAAAACTACAGCCACGAGATTCTCGTGAGTCTGTTCACGTTAACAAATAGAGCATCTGGGACACATTCCGAGTGAATGTTTTAAATTGAAACTGTCGTGAAAGCGGAGTGATATAATGTGATACCTGGGGTTCCTTCACAGCATAAGATTATAGTGAATGAAACGCAAAAATTATTTAATAGTAGAACGGCATAAGAAAATGTTTTACTTTTTAAAAGTAAATATATCTACATGTTAGTAGATATATTTAATTTAAATTATGAGAATAACAACCTGCACAACTAATTGATACCTTAGAACAGATACACTTAAACAGGACAATCTACACTTACATATTTAGGCCACAATATTTTTCTGTTTTTGTCCGTAGACGATAATAGAGGTACAATTTATATACTTAGTCGAACTTTATTCAAAGCATGTTTATTGCACATAAAACTTTACACAAAAAAGAACATTAAATACTACCGTATTTAATTCGTGCACGTACGAACACGACTCATTAAGAGTCATTAGAGAAACGTGCTGTTTGCTTGTAAAGCAACACTTATTAGTGGAGTGGGATACCTACGAACGTTGAGGTGTCGTTATGAAATGTAATATTTTATGACAACCGGGAAGATGGCCTCACAGACACATTCCTCCGCTTGCGTTTTGTTTATTACAAGACGAATCATTACGGAGGTGGTATTTTATAATGGGATGTTACTACGTCTGTGCTGTTTACATTTTTTAAATGATACCCACAGTTAGTTTGACACCACTTTACAAAATTAAGCTGAAAAAAAATATTACTAAATAATTTACATATCATTTACTAATCTTATTAATGCAACACAATTCAGCTGTAACAACAGAAATGTTTTTGTAATTCAAACGCCATCAAGTTACGCAACTGCCTAACTGCAAGGTCGGACACGTGTTACGAAAACCGAGTCGTCACGTCCATTTTCTCGCCACTGCTGGACGCATGCCTTTGTTTCTCCCTATTGTGGTATAACATAATGAAACCTTACGATAAATTAATTGGTGCACTTCTTCCGATTATGAACACAACAACCACATCGCAGAGCCAGTCAGTCGAGTATTAAGAAACGAAGTGGTAAGACGTGTTATTACTTGTTCGTCATTTGTGTTTGCGACTTGGTGTAGGTTGATAGAGGTTTAATGTAAAGTTATAATTATGAAAATTGTGTATCGACATCTGAACTTAGTTAAATGTATGCTTATTGCGACAATCTTTATAATTTATTATTGTTTTTGAACAGTGTTGAGAGTGTGATATTTGTTTGTCACGTTATTGTGTGTTAGACAATCTTAAACTTTTAGAATTTTTGTATACGAGTGTCCAAATGCCTTTATTTATTGAAACTGATATAACAATTTTAAGTAACAAGTTCTGTGGTGTTAAGTTATTTATTCCACTGATACAAGATGTCGATCCGACGGATTCACCGTACCAATATGAGACTTATTTTTGATTGAAACTTTAGGAACGTTATTATATGTTAGGAACGTTTGAATAAAACAAGAATCGAATTTCAAATAGAGCAAACTACTAAAATCATGCTTTTTTTAAAGTACCAGTTATCGATTACAAGTGACCATTTTCGACAGTGGAGCTAGCAACCTAACGTTAGGTACACAAACGTGATATTTGAATTCGTTTGACGCAAACGTTAGGCTCTGAAAGGATCTGAACCGTTTAAAACAAAATATGGATCCTCATGTAATTATTTAATGCGTCAATATTTGCCATTAAGTAATCAGTATCAGCATCAACTTCTTGTTAGTTGTTTAATTGTTACTTAGGCCTGCTACTAACTTAATGACAATGAAATTAGCTTGAAAACGCAGAAGCGGGGGAAAGACGAGAAGGAATATTTCTGGAAATAGGGGAACACGTGAATGAAAACCCTCATAGGTATGCCAATTCAAACCAGAAGAAGGAGGGACAAAACAAAAGTTTTCCGTAAAAAAGGATAAATTCTGTCTTCCATATAAGAATTTAAATATATACTGAAACAACGTAAAAAGCGAATTTACAATTGTAAAATAAGTTATTAAAAATTCTTTAACAACTTAAACGTATATTAGCAATTAAAATGATAAATTGAAAGGATATAACAACATACCGGAAAATCTATTCACATTAATTACCAAACATGTGACACTGTAGGCTCAAACATCAACGTAATACATAAAACTAAAGTGCAAATATTAAATCGTATATAACTTAACAGCAATTGCTATGCGATTGCTACAATCCCGTTTACCTTACTCAACAAAACTTGAGTATCCGCATCCCCGATTATATGGAATCAAATTCATGTGAGGGGGCTAAGCACAAAGACAAATGTTGAAAAATTTACGAAAATGTCAATAATATATAGTAAAGCGATATAAAAGATTATATCGTCAGAGACAATGTATATCCTCATTAGAAGTAATTTGAAGACGTCATGATACAAAGCCATGAAATTGAACATACCTGTAGTTTTGGGGGTTAATAAGAATTATCCCGTATCACCTTTTTTTTAATCAGTAGCCTACTTACGTTTATATTGTTTTAACTAGTCAATAAAATACAAATACTGTAGAACTAAAATAATAGTTGTAATAAGTTTCTAGAGGGCTCTACAACCTCGATGTAATATTAGGTTAATACAAATAATGTATCTTCGTGAAATCCGACTTTCCCGTTTTTTGTTGGTTCGGTTCAGTAATCCAGCGGGTGGTAAAGATTTTTCTGTAGAATCACTGTTGGTATGTTGCCTGTACTAATGTCGATACTAATCCTGTACTTCATCCTACTAGTAGTACCCTTCTTTTCTGTAGCTGTTATTTCACGATAAGAAAATATCTACGTTAACTAGGGTTGTACCGTTTTCTCTTCAGTTTTTTCTTAATTATAATTTTTTAATTGCTAATCAATAACTCTTTTTATAAAGCACCTATACTTACAAAAACTTTGTTAAGGCTGTCATCAATTTACTTTAGATTCTATTTAAAGATAATCCTAATTCTTCTATTTATTCATATTTTGATCACATCTACACTACTTAATCTTCAGTTCACCTTTCTTACTCAATAATTCGATGACCTGCATTTCTTGAAATCTGCTATTTACTGCTAGTAAGAGAACAGTATATAACAACTTTAGAATCAGTGAATGAGTTTCCATCATATCTTTTACAATTGCGGACACTCGTGAGTGACACTTGTAGAAATGTAAAAGTTAATTTTGTCTTGGCAGTTGAAATTTAATACAGTAATGATTGTATGTCGTATGTCAAGTTATGTTCTGTCAATTCGGGAATGGTTAACTTATAGTAGAAGAGGAATACATCAGAGTAACAGAGTGTTCAGAATTCATTTTTAGGCTACACAATGTTGTTACGCATTTCAATCTATATGTAAATGGAAAAGCAATAAACATTATTATTATAATTGTATTATTTGATGAATTTATTATAAACTACTAGTAATTTTAAAATAATATTAATTATTTCACAGCCTGCAAAGCAGCAGGTTTTGCTATAAAACTCTAGTTGTATTTCATAGCAACCAAACACAACGCAGCAGCACACATAAAACGGTAATTAGTAAAAGAGTAATTACACAGCCGCAGTACCGGCTCTATGCTTTTATGACGGCTCTATATCTTTATTGCTTTAAACAGTGGCCCTTTGTCCCATCAGTCATGTGTGAGCAGTAAAACAAAGTGTCGTTACGTACGAAATATTTAATGTCAAATCAAAACTGAATGTACATCTGTGTATTTCTCGTAAATGACTAAGCAGTTACAAGATACAAAATCATTCAAAACAAGCAAAACTTTACTATGTAAATTAATAATTTATTCAGCAGAAGATAAAAATGCAAATATTTTATTTAAAGTACCCGTAAATGTTTTATAGTCGATGCTAGTTTATACAGGACTATAGAAGATTAACCCTGCACAATATTTACTTAATAAAATGCATAAAAACCAGTAAGGACAAGAAGACAGAGTAACTGTCTATCAGTCCAGCAGTCTAACAACATTAATTGCAAATTTGGCTGCGAGCTACTAGTATTTTCACTGGAAGCATATTGGATGGTTTTCTGTTGTATAGAAAAAGTGTTGTAATTCAGTATGAGTGTAGAGTAAGCGTGTAGCATTAAAACCTCGTCATATCCAAATTGGAGCTCGTAACAAGCGTTTTCATGCAGTAAAGTTAAGTCTAACTTTGTGTATACCAATACGGTCTCATTACCGGCTGATCAAACACAAACGTACTAATCAATTTCCCACATCTCTTCAGACCAGGTAATTGCTTCGTTTAACTGTCGATTCAAAAGCTCTACATCTCTCCACTAAATACTAATCTACTAAGTACTATTATTTGTGTTCCTTTGGTATAACACATGATCAAAATATGTGATAAATAATACCGAAGGATGAACTATTGTATTCTTCTTGCTCTCATTTCTTTATGTGCATAACCATTTATATACGTAATTGAGATGAGATTGGAGAAACTAAGTTTTCAGACTCTTTCAAAGTATCATGAATTGTCTTCATCCAAGGGTAGATCACTTCTAACAATACTCAGTCAAAGTTTTGGGATGACCGCTCAAGTTATCTTCTAAACAATAACATTTTGGTACTATATGATGGTAAATTTATAAGAAAAAGTATTTGTTATATAAAATTAACTTTAATAGATTAAACCTTTATTATTGCTGTAAATTATTTATTATGATTCTGATTATATTTGAATGTGAACGGTATAGTGCAACAAACCAGAGATTATCCAAAAGAGTTTCAAAAGTGTTTTTGGAATATTTTCCTGCACGATCTCATAGTTCGAAATTTATAAAGATAAAAAATATGGTTTTGGCATTATAAAAATTAGATTCACTTTAAGTAATAATAGATGGCTAAAAATTGTATATGCAATTGAAGTAAACTATTTGCCCACTATATTATATGGTAGCCACACGTATAACCATATTATATGTAATATTTAAACTATTACAACCTTTATTACAGGTTGCAGAAGGGTATAGATTTGTTAAATTGAATCTCCAAAGACTCTGTATTACAAAGATCCACACTTCAGACCCAGGTAATGGCTTTTCGTGGAACTGATCCCGTAGGGCAAAAATTATTATAGATGGTACTGCCCTAAACCAAGTCAGCAATTTTGAATACTTGGGCTACAGTGTGTCTTATAATACAAGCAACGACGTTGGAAATAAGATGCACAAGTTCAACCTTATGTGCGGTATCATCAGGCGAAAAGTCAGCAAGTAGAGAAACACGCCTAAAATTCTACAAGGTGGTGGCTCCTCCCACTCATCTTTATGGGTTTGAGAATTGGACGTTAAAGAAATGCCAGGTCAGTTGTATCCAAGCGTATGAAATGAGAATTCTCAGGCACGTGGCAGGGTGTACTCTCCATGATCATAGAAGAAACAGATCTACGGAATGAACTGAATATTATGAGTATACTCCACAGCATTGCCAATATCGAGTGAATCTGTGGGAACATCTTTGCCGAATGGATGACTGACGCATCTCCAAACAACTATGGAATTATAAGCCGAAGGGACGGAGAGGTGTTGGTCGTCCGAGGAAGCGCTGGAGTAACCAACTCTAGACACTCTTTGACTGTCTGAGACCGGAACAAACCATCCTTGGTTTACTCCTTGAAGATGATGATGATGATGATGATCTTCATTATTTCTTAGAATAACAGTCAATCTTGAGCTATAGATTTTACGCTCTCTAACAGATTTTTCATAAATCCATAGTTAAAAAATTTTAAAGTGTTACAAAGCAGTTTTAGATAACTATAAATAATTAACGTCATGTTTATTAAGGATACTGCAGATTTTGTACGGAATGCGTTCAAACTTTATAAATAATAATGGTAATATTATCGCAAAATCATAAAGTTTAAATGTGAATTATCCTTGTCAAGTTTAGAAAGGACGAGTTATTTTTGCTTGCATTAATAATAACTTATGATATTCTCTAACATTGTTAGTGACATTAAAAGCTTTGTTCTGACAATCGTTATCTTTTTCTTTTCTAATGCTTATGTGTGTACCTATATTTACCATTATTGCTGCAGTAAACTCAAAATTAAAAAAATGTACTTGTACTATCACTACACTTGTTGTAGTAACAACAACGCGTGTGTATGACGTAAAGTATCTTTCATTACAGTTCATCTCATCAATAATAAATATTGTGACGAATAAACAAACAGGGTGTATGTGTAAAATAAATTGTATATATGTATAACTTGTTGTTGAATACAAAGTATTACAATTAAGCACATTCTTTTTAATTGAATTACAAAACGAATACCTAATTTAAATAGTTACAATAATTTTAGACATTATTTTATTTAGTAAATTTAATATATTATATAATGCATATAATAGTATTTAAATTGTTATGTGTCTACCAAATTCAATATACAAATAATAAACATGAATATTCAGTATTACGCATATTCAAAAAAATCTTCAGTTAGCCTACAGTGGGATTTTAAAATGGCGGCAAGTATTGTCCTGCTATAAGTAACAGCAGCTCATAAAAAACTACTAGAATGAAGTAAATTTTTGTTATAATGTAAAAATTTTATGTTTGAAAAACAACTTAAGATCATATTCAATTCTAAAATATTTTTCAACCTGATTGTCATCTTAATTCTTTAGTTATTTTTGACGATTGTTTGCTAGAAAATCAAGATATAATTAAAGAGTATTTTGTTAGAGAAAGACATAAGAATATTTCTTGTATATATTTGAGTCAATTTTATTTTATGGTTGATTTAAGAGTAATCAGAAATAATTTAAATATGATAATTATATTTAAGCAGAATAATCATTACACGAAGTTCATGTACGATGATTGTGTATGTAGCGATAAGACATTTGAAGATTTTATGATGATTTGTGATAGATGTTGGTGTAAAGATTATGGATTTCTTTCTATAAATCTAACTGTAAAAGCTAATATTGAGAAATTTTAATAATTTTGAATAATTTTGAAGCTATATAAATATTGTTAATTTGTTATAACCTTTTTCCTACAGGATAATTGGATATTAAGATAATCTTTTAAATGTTAAAAAAAGAAGGATAGATCCGGATAGATTACGGAGAACTGTAATGAACTAACTTAAATTGTGAACGTAATATTGTAAATTTTGAAATAATTGATAAATTTCATTTTATAAAACATTAAAATTAATTTAAGAAATAGAAACTGAACTAATACGAATGATCAAGTTGTCACAGGCATCATGTCAGGTTAGGTAAAATAATTAAGTAAGATTCAAGATTCATAATTAAGTAATAATTTTGAAATGTCAAAAGCAACGAAAATTGTGAAAATAATTATATTTAGATAAGTTATATATTAGGCATAAAAGGCTAGACGACAGATCAAAATTTAAAAATAAAAGTAGCGCGGTGTATGTAAGTAAGAAATAAAAGAATGTTTTAAACAACTAGTGTTAAAAAGAAAAAAACTCCATTCCAATTTAAACCGTTAACTATATTACGTTGAATAAGAAGTGTGATAGTATAAACCATAACTTATCTATTATGGACAAAATAATTACCCTTAATAATATTAATTGAAGGAAAAAACAAAAGAAATCGTACTGCTAGAACTGTCACTGATCGTCGGACAGTACAGTGGAAACAAAATACAGACACGAACGAAGTCACCACAAAAATTAAAAAATAAACTAACAAAAACAAAAATATGTCTAGTGTATGGTTTCCTCATACATTTTGTACTTTTAGTCATCTACAGTTAAAAATAAAAGTTTCTACTATATGGTTTTTACCAGCATCAAAAACTTAGTTTGTCAGTAGTCTCGCTAGACGCCTCTGGAACTTTACAGTGTACAGCTGACTCGGCAAATTTATAATGATCGTTACATACATTAACAAAGCTATATATGCCGTTCCGGTTACAAGTTTCAGCTTCTTATAGTACAATATAATAGACAAATAGTTAAGATATCAAGCATTGATTAACCTTTAAATTGATTGGTAATTTATCGTGTCTTATTTTGAAAGTATATTTACAGTAATATTTAAATATAAAGACACAAGAGACCTTCAGGATTAACTTTAATCAATCAAATCCAGAATATACTACAGGCTTAGTACGGCTAGAAAATATTGTATCATATCTGTTGGGTAAAAATCTAAAGGGAACTGTCCGCACAAATGAAATGGCATGTGGAGCTTATATATGAATAATGTACAATATAATACATATACTAAACTACGTACCATACTATGTACATATATTACATATACGTATATATACGTATACGTATACTATATACGTATGAATACTATGATACAATATGTAATGATATTACAATAAAGCATATAGAAACATTGTTTAAAACAATTACGAACAGAAATGTTATAAAGCAACAGGCATTTAGCTCAGCCATATACATACTTAAACTTATGATTTAGCCCTACGCGACGTTATTGGCAATTTAAACAGTCTCAGTACTTTCATATGTAAATACCATCTTGTATACATCAATGTGACTAGTGTATAAGTTTCTTACTAACTCTACTAAGTACTTTTGTAAGTACTACTACTGTACTTATTACCTTTCTTACTAACTAACTCTAACTCTAACTCTAACTCTAAGTAACTAAACGTTAAATAAGAACTTGTCTGACAAAGGGCAACAGAATTAACCCAGTCAGTGAAGCCGGGTTCCCATGAAGTAAAGTGCACGACTACCTCCACGAGTTGTTACTTGAAAGAATTTTACTTGCCAAGTAGTGTACTACCATAAATGTTCCCACAACAAGTCCTTCTTTCATTTGAGTGGATACTTTTGCCATGTCAACAACGCAAGTTGAAGAAGCAATATCCCTTGTCTGTGACATACTGACCTACGAGGTTATTAAAAAATGGAAACCTTTACGAGTTGGACAGTGAACAATTATGGCGTGACAGGATTAACGAAATTCGTACTTTCAAATGTGATATATCTGATGTGCAAAAGGAAAAATTGATTAATGTGTACAATAGGTATCGCCACGTGTTTTCGGATATGCCTGGCAAGGTGAGAAACTACCAGTGCAAAATAGAGTTTCGAGAGCCAGTAACTTTAATAGAAAGTCATACCCGATCGCCTACTCACAAAAGGAAGCTGTGAGGGCGGAGATCAATCAGTTAATAAGCGAAGATATCATAGAACCAAGTTGCTCCCCTTATACAAGCCCTATCCTCGCCGTTCCGAAGAAAGGTGGCAAAGTGAGAATCTGTTTGGACGCGAGGGAAATCAACAAGGTAATAGTAAACGACCGAACATCCCCAGGACAGATCGAGGAAATAATAAAAAAGTTCTATGGGATTAAGTATATCAGCACGTGGGACACTGTCTGTGGGTATTGGCAGGTTGAACTGCACCCAGAAAGCCGCAAATACATGGCATTTATTTTCGAAGGCCGTAATTATCAGTTTAAGCGATTACCGTTTGGACTGGTAAATTCAGTGGCCGTGTTTGTGAAAATAATGGACCAAATCCTTGGACAGGACACTCTGCCATATACAACCGTCTATGTGGACGACATTTTAATCACTTCGACCGACTGGGATGACCATTGTCAACGAGTAGAGCAGACACTGGAAAGGCTGTCAGAAAACCACATTACACTGAAGTTGGGGAAATCAAAATTGATAGCAAGGGAGATACAGTTTCTAGGGTTTAACTTGTCAGAGAAAGGGATCACTCCGTCCGAAGAGAAAGTCGAGTCCATTCAAAAATTTCCAACACCAAGAAATCGAAAGCAACTTCAATCATTCCTCGGTTTGTGTAATTACTACCGGAAATTCCAAGGTAATTATTCGAAATTAACAGCAAAATTCGCAAGACAGTTATCGTCAAACGACAAGTGGACATGGGGAGAAGAGCAAGTTGCCACACTTAAACTAATCAAAGATAAATTTCTGGAATCAGTAATATTACACCATCCGAATTTCAACAAACAATTTTTTATGAATTGCGATGCCAGTGATGTCAGTTTGGGAACCGTTCTCTATCAGGAAGACGATGAAGGAAGCCATCAAGTAATCAGTTTTGCCAGTTGAGTTCTGAATAGCTGTGAAAAGAACTATAATGTCACAGAGAAAGAGCTTCTAAGCGTTGTATTCGGCTGTAGCAAATTCAGAACGTACATCTTAGGATATAGGACTACCATCAGAACTGGTCACAAGTCAATATCATTCCTGAAAAATTGCAAGTTGAACCATGGAAGGTTAACCAGATGGAGCTTGGTACTTCAGGAATACAACCTAAATTGGGAGTATATTCCTGGGAAGAAGAACATCGCTGCAGACACGTTATCGAGAATTAATATCAGGGATCAAACGTTTGAGGGCGAAAAGGAAACTATAATTAAACTGTACAACATCATTAGCAGTAGATCAGACCTGGCTAACATCATAAAAGAACTAGAACAACGACAGAAGCAGGACACCAAATTGAGTAAAATCCTTGACAGACTTGCCAAACAGGATGACCGCAAAACACCATTTTACTGCACACATCAGCAAATCTTATTTGTCAGGACCCAATACGAATTTAGTAAATAGAAAATTGTGATACCATGTAATATGGAGAAAGACCTCATAATTGATTACCACATCAGGTATGGCCACATGGGGGCGTTAAAAGTTGTAAAGGCACTCCAGGAGCATGTATATGTCAAGGATGCAAATAGAAAAGTACGAAACCAAATTAAACACTGTCACATATGCCAACTCGTAAAGATAAATAATGACAAGAAAGAAGGTACCATGATGCCCATAACATCAGCAAGCAGATTAGAGAAGGTATTCGTTGATATTTGCGGCCCATTCCCGCGAAGTGGCGGGAGGCACCAACATAAATATTTTGTAATATTTTTCGACCACTATACTAGATACACAAAACTATACCCAATCAACCGGGCAACGACGCAAAAGATTTTACCCATTATTCTCCAGCACTATGTCAATTAGGTCCTATTATTACTGACACCTATGTCCATTATTACTGACCATGGGGCGCAGTTCAAAGGTAACAGATGGAAGGAGACACTACGGGAGAATGGAATCAAGACATACAAAACATCTGTATACCACCCGAGTAGTAACCCGGCCGAACGAGTTTTAAGGAAAGTAGGAAGGATCCTACGAACATATTGTTTCGACCAACATAGAAGGTGGGCGGAGTATTTTCCAGCTGCTGAAGACTTCTTGAATTTATCATAACATCAGTTTATTGAAACGGCCCCGTATACAGCAATGTTTCAGAGACCACCACCCAGGGAGATCACAGAAATAATTCAGTTCCCTAACGAAAGTGAATACCAATTTGACGATGTAAAATTCTATGAAAAAATATTAGAACGGACTGAGAAGACGAGAAGAAAATATCAGCAACTACAACCGAAGCCAGGAAGTTACCTAGTGGGAGACAAAATACTGCTGAAAAACCGGGAATTGCCCAGCACAATGGAAGGCATTGCAAAGAAATTTTTGTTATTGTACACTGGACCGTATACTGTAAGCAAAGTTAACGGTAACAATACTTATGAGATTATAGATTCCCATACATTGAAGAAGGAAGGCACATATAATCAGTCATCTATGAAACGATACTACTAAATCAGTGATAACAAAATAATTGCATTAATATTGACTAGTAAAGAATGTGGAAAAAAAAATTAATCTTATACATATAACTAAAAAGGAAGAAATATATCACCCATCACTAACATGGAAAAACAGAGAGCTAAAATCATATGAAAGAAGAAAGTGAATAGTAAACATAATTAATGTTTAAATAACTGAAATGAAACCAGCACAAGTAATCCCAGAATGATTTTTTTAGTCGTAATTAAGACTATTTTTAGAGATTTTAATTGAAGTGAGTTGACTGTAGACGATTCCCAGCAACCATTATCATGAGCGGACGATACGTTCCTCTGAACTCATAAACTGAAGCATTGGACAGCGGTGACTTAGAGCCAAAAAGTGCCTACCCGAACTGTACAAACTCACATAATTAGGTAAATTTTGTTATTCAAGGGATGAAACAAAGAAGGAAGAAAGTTATGTAAACAGAAGGAAAAATACTATATATGTAAATCTATACAAGGAATAAAATAAAAAGAGCTCGAATAAATAAACTGAAAAAATTAATGATTAAAAAAAAAGTGAATTTTTTGTTGTTGCCGACTATTTGTCACGGCGGATGAACTCATCCAACTGTATAATGTTCGACTAATAGAACGGTAATTTGATCAATGTTTTAAAGAGATAACGAATAAAAAATATAATTTGTCAATCATATCAGTTCTATTTTATTTCAGCAAAGTGATTATAAAGATCATTAATTACAGGAGACAGAAGAGAAAATTTTTGGTGGGCGCAAGGATGTCTAGCACGCATCCAGCAAAGCGAAGAAGTATATAGCCAGACACGAAAGTAGATCCAGTGGGCTGCGTACACGATCTGTTCAACCATTACAGAACAAATATTATTCACGAGCCGATTTCAAACGAACGGTGGCACACTACATTCTCGTTCCTATAAAATCGTTGATAATCAACGAATACTGAATAACAACATAGTAAACGATAACAAAATAACTGATATCAATAATAATCACAACATAAGAACATTTACAAATCGATTGACGATTACAACCAGGTTTTGAAAGGTAACTTTATTCGTTATCCGGGCATACAAGATACATCGAAAAAACATCTGCGTTTTATTAAACACCCGTACAATAATTAGTTTAGTTATAACTTTTACAAAAGAATGTTTTTTTAATTCTTAAAGTTACTCCAGTAGTTAAGGGGACCATGTACCCGCCTATCTTCCCCATGTTAAATTAATCAAATTTATGTACCTTTTTCTCAAAACCTGTTCAAGGTACAAACTTGAGGTTTGGTCAGCATATTCTGGGAAGGTATTTTAACCATCTGAACTAAAAAAATTACGTTTTATTATCTCACATTTATTTAATTAATTTTTTGAAAAATTGTCTAAATATTTTAATTTTTTTAAAGAGTTAATAATTTTTTATAATTTTTCGGTTACTTTCTTCTTCTGTTTTTGAGGTTCAGTAGATACACTGTAATTAGCCCTACAACTTAAAAAAATAATCGTGTTTCTATCTTTTACAGAAGCTGAGAAAAAGGTACATAAATATGGTAAAAAGTCATTTTTTGAGAAAACTTACTTTATTGTCAATGTTACCATAGTTACACAACAAAGCTACATTTAAAATAGTCCTGCGCCGTACTGTGGGTCTTCCTCATTTTCTTCTGATTTCTTCTTGTTTTCTTGCCTTTTTATTTTACCTTCTACCTTACTTTGCTCTGTCATTTTCTTATCAGCTTCTTTTACTCTCCTCTCATCGATTCGTCTCAACCGTGCCCGACAAGACTCACTTACTTTCAGTCCCAGTTTCCCCATCACAGTACATTTGCTGTAAGCTCCGCTGTTGAAAGCAAGCACTGCATCATACACTCCCACTTTAATAGTATTTATCCCAACATAAATTGTCTTTGGTAACCTTTTTAAATTAGGGCATTGAACGATTCATTCGGGTTTTGTGTTTTACCAAAAAGGCACTTGCTCAGTAAAGTTTCATTGCTTAGGTCCCTGAATATGTTTTATTTTATGAAGCTCAGGTAAAGGCAGTGAATGCTCATGTTTGTATTCCTCACCTGTAATAATGACAGAGTAGCCAACCTAACCTATAACACCAAAAATTCCCTTTTGTATGTGAAAAAAAAACCAAATATATTAAAAGTTTCCAAGCCTGAAAATGCAAGCGCTCAACACAAAATTGTGTACTTTTTAATTATTTATTTTTGTAACTTTTATTTCTCATAGGTAAACAAATTTTATATCATTTTTTTCAGAATTAACTGTAGTTTCTGAAAATTTGAAAAACAGGAAAAGTGAAATTTTTAAAAAATTTCGGGTACATGGTCCCCTTAAAACAAAATATGGACAATTATTTAAGCATCTAAGTAAATTGGGCCAATGTGTGCAGCATATCAATATAGACGTTGCCAATGAGAGACTGATAAACATTTTGGTGATGTATGGTTATTTAAAAAAAAAACGACAAAAATCGTTTTAAATAATTTGTTTTAGTAATATATTAAGATGTTTTTAACTGGTTTCCTAAGCAGGTACTTAGAAAATATAAATATCTACTTTCCTACACTGTTGCCAAACTGTGTAGCGTCATAACAGTTGGTATGTTTATTGATATTGTTACGACGGTCTCACAGATCGTCGTATTTTACAGTGAAGACAAAATACAGACTCCAGTGAAGTTACTAATTACCAGCTTTAATTAGTCACAATTAACAATTTGTAGTCAACAAGATACTCTCATCCAAAATACAAAGTTAAATATTACAACTCTCAATTGAACTTAAATATGTCCACACGCAATAATAATGTCAACTAATAGAGTTCCGCACTAATTATCACACAATAATCACTTTCTGTAACAATCACTGATCCGCACTCTACGATACCCCCGGGTGTAATTAACTAACTAAACCGGCCGCTGTAGCTTATATATAGCCCGCAGATGTTCTAGAACAATTTTCCATTCTTTCGGGGGCGTGCCAGCATAATTTGCGTGGTTACAAGTACTGTAACAGCCTTGAGTGCTACTTGACTTCACGACATTGACACACACGCTGCGCTTGCTCGGTTAGCCGAGAATCGTTAGAACAACACTCTCGACTTTTCGAGACCCTTATGTAACAGTACACTGAATTAATTATGACTTATGTTACACAATTATTTATTTTATATCCAAATGTTTTCCACATTTTCAGTATTCATAGTTCTTGCTTAAATTAAAAATACATGGTTTTGGTACCTAACATTGCATATGATGTCATTAATCACTTTTAAATATTTACTGTAAAATAGTGTTGTGTAATTAGTAAACTAAAATCGCACACGTTAATTGACAAAACTCTGAATTTGTTATAATTTTGACCTTATGTTCTAATTAAATTTTGTGCTTCGAGTTACATTCAGACATTCGTATTACCCTTGAAAAGTGAACATTAAAACACTGAAAGCTTTTATAGTAATTACCATTTGATATGACTTATACAGACAAGGTTGGGTTTTCCATTTCGTGTTTTTGATGCGTATTTTGAAAAACACTCCTCTAGCGACTGTTTCTTCTAACGTGCAGTATGCTTCAAATACATTTACAGATTTGTTTAATTATTTGATCCGGTTGTATACTTACCACATTGATAATATTTAAAAATTTTCTTACATTTAAAGACTTTTTTAGGCCGTATTGAAACATCTTGACTTTTTATAGGAAAGTGCAAGAGACTGCATTACTTACTTAACCTTCCAAATTTAGTATAATGACTGTTATTTAAATATACATGTATAATTTTACTGTGAGCATTTTGTATAATGCCTCTTCTTGTTAGACATAAAAAAACATCAGATCTATTTTAATTAATAGTTCCTTTCTAAGTTAATTTTGTAAAATTGCTTTTACTCGAATAAAGTTTTAATTTTTTTATCGGTTTTCTAGGCACGCATGTAAATTTTAGTCCCATTCCCCTTTCGACCCCTTTCGTCTTTTACTGCTTTAAGAATTCTGGCTGGAAATTTTCATGTAATTAGTTTTACAAAATACACCTTTTATGTTGTTCCCATAAAATTGTGTTGCTATTAATTTTTCTGTAGCACGTTTCCATAATTGTATCCTGTAAATGTCATTTTGAGATTATCTCCCTGGAATTTCTTTGACAAATATTCCCTTCCTTTGTCTTTCACAATACCCGCTAGCTATGCTCACATAATGTATAGGTTTTGTTTTTTAAGCTTTTTTCTTGATGCGGCTTACAAATTTTATTCAATACAGAGTATTATGTATACTCTGGGCTTTTACTTTAATATGGTAATGCTACGATTTTTGTATTTCTCTCATTTGTATTGTGTGTCTCTTTACGTTCTGCTTCTTCAGGATAGGCTACTGCAGTTTGTTAGGCCATTTTGTGTTTGGTAAGATAGCAACTGTTCTTTGGTTTGCTGGTTGTTAACTTGTAAATTTGATTTACTCTTAGTTTGCTAGTTGTTTAATTGTAAATTTGTGTATTCCTCAATTTTGCTGTTTTTTAAGCACTCGTTCGTTGCGTAGCAGCTGTTTCTGTAGTATTGTGATTGCAGGAGATGGTAGTAAAAAATTGTATGAGTGTATTGTGAGTATGTGTGTGGATTACGTATTGTATTTATGTACTGGTTTCGTGTATACAGTAGAATAGTAGGTTCCGCTGTCGTCCGGAAATAAAGGTGTTGACACTTTCTAAAGTACTTCAGTTTCAGCAGGAAAAAAGGGATTAAATTTACGTACATTGCAGAATCACAAGACTGATATACTCTTAATTTCCAACAAATGGAGAAGAAAATTTTAACCAAAAAACCCGACAGTCATAAAGAATAAAACTTAATTTTTATGATTGTAGAAAAGTGCTGTGGGTCCGGATAGACTAAGGAGTAAAGAAGACTATTTTAAAAATTACAGAAAATTTCTCTATTTTTAAAGATTCTGAATCATTTAATTCCTGTTACAGAATACAAGACAGGAATGCAGAACGTTCCAGGATAAGATATTATCCGTTGAGACTCCTATCTTATGGCAACACAGTTGCCAGATAATTTGGTAGACGCTTACTCCCTTAGATTTAATGACCCGAAATGTTATTCCCGTAACTTGGCTGGGTTTTTGCAGTAACATAAAAGGTAGAGATCTTCGTCGAAACTCCCGTAAAAAATGTTCTTCTCTTACGTCTTGTCCGTTGTGATACTAACCTAAATTTCTGCTGAGGTTGTCTCATACTTCAAGAACCCTTTCTCTCTGTTGTTGCAAGAGTATTATGGACGGTTAATTAAGTATGTCAATGCGCCGGTAACTATCTGATAAGAAAAGTGATTCTTCATCAACCTTCAACTGGTAATTAAACACCTGCTACATAATGCCATATCCTATGTTATTCCGTGAGTGCTTCTCTGATAACCACTAAAACTCAGCTGTCATGTATGCCTGGATTCTTCTTTATCAGCCACTGGGTTGACGGCTCCTCGAAGACAAGCCGTTCTGCAACAAATCATGGCAGAGAGTAACAAGGGGTACATATAAGTGCAGTTTTGGCAGACAATGGTATCATTAATGACATGTACGAAAACCTATAAAAAATCGAAAACAAGCAAGAGAATGATGGAAAAAAAAGATAGCAGAGAAGAGTAATAAATATACTTATTGTGAGGAAGTATTAAACGGAAAAACGCAAGTAGACATTCATTTCTTTAATATAATGTAAATAGTAATTGTACTGAAAGGACTATATGGCAATAACAATGTTAACAGCAATGTTTTACAAACTAAAACTGCAAGTTTGTTAGCTTATTTTTTTAAAAAAAGTTTCTTAATGTATTTTGTAAGCAACTTTTCTCGATACAGTGTACGTGTATTTTTTTGAGTTTGAATTCAATACACGCAGTCATTTCTGTGAAATATCTTAAGTAATTTTACATAATTAAATGTACTTTTTAATAAGCGTACTGTTTATAAACTTAATAACAGAAATTATTTACCACTATAACAAAGTATTCTATTAAATTTGTTAAGTTTCAAGGTAGTAATTTTCTAATCGTACACGATTCACTTAATTATAATAACACGTTTACGTTTTAATGTCCTACTCCTATAAATACAAATTATGGTTTTGACGCAAAAACTAAATATAATGCAATGGCGTTAGCGTACATATATTCAGTTCTTTTCGTTTTTGGCCCACTTAAAAAGTAATTTCGTAGCGCACATAGCACACATGTTACAACAAGCAGGTGTGTCTGTCTGTGGCAAACAATTTATGGTAATGACACACCCAAAATGTATCCTTACATTTTCCATTAGACCAACAAACACATATTTTCATTTACAAAACACTTATTCTTTAATTTAAAATTTACAAAATTTGTACACATTTGTGCTAGTAGAAGTTAAATTATTTGAGATAAATTCTTCTATTTAAGTTATCATTTTTAAGTTAGTATTTACATTAAACTCTTGGTAAACAACTCTAATTTTAAAATACCATTTTTACATTTTTACAGTGGGGCAATTCTGATATTTTACTTCCCATCATCGGAAGAGTATGCCTTTTTTGACGTATTGTTTTTCATGTTGGTAATTACTTCTGACTTATTATGTTGTATAATTTTGGATTTTTAAATAAATTTGGTAGTAGTTCATTAATATTATAAAATTACAATCGTGTAATACTTGTTAATTTTTTTATATCCTGGTTAATTGTTAAACAAAAATAAATTACCCGGAGAGTTGGAGTAGTACACAGTTAGAGCATCAAATGTTGGAAGGTTCTTATTGTTGCGAAACAGAAAACTTAAAGATAGTTAAGATTGTTAGGATAGTGGAAAATTTAAGATTGGCGACGTAGATGTTTGATAGAAAATAGTTTTAATCTATGCAATAAAGATTTTATGCAAAGTAATAATTGGTTCAAGCAAGAGTTATAATTTTCTATGCGTGACTTTTAGCATTATTTAGCTAAGTATGATACACTTCATTTTCAATATTTATAATTCACCACATGCTTTATAAAACGGAAACAAAATCTGTATTTCCCTGCCTGTGTTAACAAAAGAACATAGGTGATAAAATAGCATTCTAAAATCATCCTAAAATAACGTCATTATTAGATAGTCAAACATTACGTGGGAACGATAACATCAATCATAAATAGTTATAGGAAAGTAATAGAATTGTATGTCACAGAAATAAAAATGTAACATTTTATTTCATGATTGAGATGTATTACGTGTATATAATGTCGTATTCCGTATAGAGAGAACCTGGATATGAGAACGTTACTGTTACCATAGGGCCTTAGTCCTGGAAAAAGTTTCCAGCGACAAAAAGTAAATTGTCTCCGACGCCAGTGACCATTATATTTTCTTTCTACAATGTTAAGAATATTTCTAACTTTCCACACTTAATTCTTATCTTACTCCATTATTCTCTCAAAACGTTGGTGTTTTTATGACATTTTAGCAGACATAAAAATTGTTACTACTTCAAGAGCATGAAACAACAAAATTCCTGTATACTTAAAATCATTTTGAAAAATTAAATTTGTAGAATATTTAGTCTGTAAACATTTTCTAACAAGGATTTATTACGGTTGGAATTGCTGCATCCTATACTTTAATAAGTTTTTGTAAAATCAAAATTATAACATGAGGTTTCTTGTGTAACAAACACTTTCCTAGTAAATAGAAATGTACTAATTCCAAATTGGATATGAGGTTTATTATGTAAGTTGCTGTCTGCTATAAAAACATTGTTTAAAATCAAACAATATATCTTCAGAATTCCGTCGGCTGAAGTTAGACATTTAAATGGAAAATTGGAATCAATTTCAGAAGGCAGTGTAATGGTAAGTAGATGTAGGTAGTAATTCCTTGCTGATGAAGTGGTAGATTTTGATCCGAGAGCGTTTTGAAACTTAAGGCTTTCTTATATTCGTATTTTTACTACACAAATTATAATCTACTTTACGTTATCTGCTTTTATTGTTACACGGTTTACAGTTTTGTACAGTAACAGTGACTTTTGTTCAGTAAGTCCCTCTTCTATAATTCAGTAACAGTTCAAATGTAGTATAATGTAATAATAAAAGCGTATTAAATATTTTAAATAATGTAGCACAATAATTTAAATGAAAATGCTGTATTCTTCTAACTTATTTTAAGTATTTTGTTTTTCAATGTAACGTCCCTAACGCATGTTTATTTGATTATGAGGCTAAACACGAACTGTTCTACTATAAAAAATTCATGAAGCTGCCAAAGCAATAAATTTAAATCTGAATTTTGTAACTTAAAGACATAAAAATCTGAAGTTTATGACTTACAGACACTAACAAAGCGTGATGGATGATTAAAACCCATGCACAGCACGACAGGTAAATGTTTTTATTGCGCCTGTAAACTCATGTTCGTTATTTGCACTAGCACAATGCTTACTGCTACAACACATGTATATGAGTGTATAACATAAAATGAAACATACTCTCGGTTGCGTCAAAGAGCTCATAACATATTCAGTATCTTTTCCATGGCTACAAACTTTACAGAGCTGCATCTTCCACCGAGCCCATCATCCGTATTTTCGTTTCCATCTTTTGTAATATGACGTTAATATTTTCAAACGTGTTAGTGCTATTCAACATTTATGCAGATCCTTCAAGTTATAAATTAAATTTATATATTTGATTTCCTTCATAAACAACCGGTAACTTTAGATATAAACACTTTATAGTTTTTATATGCGTGTGACGTATCATCTCGTTCCTCGTAATGCTCTTTAGCTTTCTGAATTGTTCGTTATAATTTGCTTTCCTTAAGTCAATGAAAGTTAAATGTGCTGTTTTCATTTACTAATTTCTTGTATCTCTGAATATTTTAAGTATGTATAATCCTCTACCTTCAAGCTCTGTCATTTTACTCCAGGAAATTTTTTTAACCCTATACACTCATCCGACCAAAACTTATGTTGATTCCCTTTTAAATTTGTGATTAATTATGATCGATTTTTCATATTGTATGTGTATAGACTTACTGCCATTCTATACTTACTTTTTGATTTACTTGATTAATAGTAGTCGTTAACTTAATGATTTCAAAATATAAATAAGAACTATTCTAAACTTAATTTTTCGATGGCTGATATTGATTGTCATACAAATAGCGACCAATTATTTTTTCACAGTTACTTGCAAATCTGCGATTCATTCTGTTTATTTTACTTGATTTGGTGACCACAGAACATTAACTCTGTCCAGTACCTCTCCCGTTAGCTGTATGGTGCTAGCGGTATTTATTGAATCGCCCAACCGTGTGCTGTTACGTTTGATACTGTGAATCGAACTACACACCGGATTAAACCAGAAGACGTCTGGCAACGAACCTTTCCATCTGTGTACAGGCCAGACTAATACTGTCTGATATTGCTGATTCGTAAGCCACTAACGAACCTGTGTGGATGGGTTTGACCCTGGTCAATCACCGTAGGACAAATAATATTATTACAACATTATAGAACATTCAACGTGTTTCTTGGCTATTCTAGTGTATTGTTGTGTGCGTAGGTGATTCTTAACAAGCGTAAACGAGATTGCTCCAGAACAACCGGTCCGCGAGCGCTGTGTTCAAGGCCCCAATCAATTATGCGCTAGTGTTTTCTAGTAGCGCTGACGCGTAGTAACGATTATTCTGGAATTTTAGCAGGGTATAGGCTAAATATAGGAATTCAGCAGCGCTTAGCTTCAGCTTGAGTGACGATTTATTTCAGTGCGGTTCTAGGTATTGTGGCTACGTGTTATGGGTTTCAAAATTGTGCGAGACTCTATTAGTTGACATTTGTATTGCGTGCGAACAATTTTTATTTTATTTGTTGTAAGATACTATCTTGTTGATTACAAACTGTTTAATTGTATTGTTAATGGAATAAATCCGCTTATAGTCCAAGCCACGTATTTTATAATCAACTAAACGCTATAACTCACCGTCTGTGGCTTAAGTAAATGTCTTTTATTCAATTGACATGCTTCGGGACACTTGTCCCATCATCAGAATATATAAAAAGGTCTCTTTATACCATCATACGATGGCACAGTCGTCAATATATTAAAAAATATTAAAACCACATAACACAAAACACAAATACATTACACAAAGTACGGACACGACAATTTTCGGTGTACACCACACGGCAACCGATAGCGCACTCTATCCGATTGACGACTGTGCCATCGTATGATGGTATAAAGAGACCTTTTTATATATTCTGATGATGGGACAAGTGTCCCGAAACATGTCAATTGAATAAAAGACATTTACTTAAGCCACAGACGGTGAGTTATAGCGTTTAGTTGATTGTTTAATTGTGATAATTAAAGCTGGTGATTAATGACTTAATTGGTGTCTTGTATTTTGTTTACCACTGTAGCATAAAACGATCAGTTAGACGGTCGTAACAGTGGTGCCCAGAAGTGGGATAGAACCGTTAACAATGGAAAGTGCAAACAGTGGATACTTTGTACAAGACTAGTGTAATTTGTAATTAATCGGTAAACAATGGCTGCCAGTCATGATGTTGTCCAATAGAACGACGGCAAGAGGTAGAAGAGATAAAAGAAGAACGCCGATGGGAAAGAGAAGAAGCAGAAGAACAACAAAAAGAACTAATGCTGTAAACACAAGAAAGGCAGAAAGTACTGATGCTCGAATCGGAAGGACGATATGCAGAAGAACGGAAACGCGGACCGGTGGTTCTGGAGCAATCTCGTTAACGCCTGTTAAGAATCATGTACGCACACAGCGTTACAGCTGGTTTCACTAGAATAGCCGAGAAACGCGTATAATGCTCTGTAATGCCATAACAATATATATGACGGCGTCGAAGTAACTATTTTGCAGTCAGCTAAGTTTGCCGGTGACCCTCCAGAACCGGAGGATATATTCTGCGTACATTAAGGGCTCTGACATCACGGAAATTTTCATATACGAATAGGAGACAATCATCCGCGTGCCTAGTTGGCAGTCCAATCAAAACCAGTACCGCCGAGCTAAATCCTGGCAAGGGTGCTGTCACATCGCGTAGATGATAATGTAGTTGGATTCCCAGCGCTTTTCACCTGTGAGAATTTCATTAATGATACTTCTGGCGGAGTATCTTGAAGGTATTGTTTTCAAACGAGAGCCTACATAGCTGGATCAACGACATAGGCCTAAGTAGCCCTCACAAGTCCCAGGGTTGGAGAAAGTGATGGCGCCCCAATGGAACCCCTACCTTCTATCCAGCTAAGACCGTACTGCGTGGTGAAGAGCCACACCCTACACGAGGTAATCCTTTTTTCGCAGAACAGTACGGATCTGGACCGGAAGGTCAATAAACATTCCTGGTGATGTTGTGCCGAAGTTTTCGGCATATTTTTAAAATCGCGCCGAGGCTAACCGAGGCAGTGGTTGTCGGCGCCAATGACGTTTGATAAGTGAGCGACGATACAATAATGCAGGCTGCCGGTCAACTGATAAACAGTCCGTTGCACGTTAAACCGAGGCCTCGTGGCAAAATGGAAAACGCGAGTCTGCCTCATATCCAATTTCGCTCTCCTCGATACTGGTGTATGACGGCCTTGGAAGGAATTTCTGCCACCGCTACAGTCTTTCTATATTATGTGTCGCTACTCGAAAGAGTCTCAGGTAAAAAATCATTACTTATTCTTTTCATTTGATTAAGACTTATGTGTTAAATAAATACATGAGAATTGTGGGGGTTAATTATTAATTGTGTGAGAACGAGTACATGTGTGTGTGTGTGTGTGTGTGTGTGTGTGTGTGTGTGTGTGTGTGTGTGTGTGTGTGTGTGTGTGTGTGTGTGTGTGTGTGTGTGTGTGTGCAGCACGCTATTTCCGGTATGCATATAGGTATGTGTGTTGGCACGTGGTGATTTTGCACCCGACTACTTTAGAACTCAAATGTAAAAGTAATACACAATAAGTAACACCAAAAGTGAAAGTGGTTGTAATGGGAAGGTTGAGTTGAAATTTGTTTTGGAGATATTTTTTTAAAATACAAACGTGAACTTTTAGTTTCACTAATTGTATGAAACCATGTTGCTGGTGTACAATATTAGGGGTGTGTAAAATTGTGACAGTCTGTGTGTGGTCTTGGTAACCGATATTGAGCCAGTTATATGTCATGACGACTACTGTATACCTAAAGGTTACAGGGTCCGTGATCCGCCAAGAGGAAGGGACAGGCTGAAATGGTGACCTGACCATCTATCACCATCGGCAGGGACGTCGACCGAGAGCTCCCCAACGCCGTCGGACACACACACACAAGCTCCAAGAGATCAGGAGGACAGTCGCCCTAAGGAAAATGAACCACAGTTTCCAGCTCACCAACAACCCTGCTAGTCATCATCATCACAGGCGGTAACATCAAAAAGTGTTAAAATACAGGTGGGAGATTTCCAATTGTACACTTTCAACAATTACTACACTTTTGGTGCTCGAAGCAAACATGGACATGTTTATTCAATATATGGACTATATTTTCAATTTATAATTGCCAGAATTGTGTGAGAAGACGCCTAATCAATGTATAATTTTGTTTCACTTAGCCTGTGTTAAAAAGGGCATTCACTTTTATGTACTCTGCTTATTTAGTGTTAAAATTACTTTCATTTCTGTTGTCACAGTACATTGAATATATATACATATATTTTCTAGAAAATGAAAAACGATGAATGTGATAGGCATTCAGCAATGAAAAGGATCAAACTGGTTAGAACTATCCCTGAAAAAAAAAAAAAAAAAAAAAAAAAAAATATATATATATATATATATATATATATATATTTACAGATCTACTAATATCGGTTGTTTTGTGTTTAGTTTAAATAAAAGTTTATAATTATTTAATAGTTGTTTAAAGGTATTCGCTGACGTAGTTCCCTTCACTTATCACGTATTTGTAGAATGCAGTCTTCTAAAGTAGTCCCTGTAATATAACTTCACAACACAAGACAAGTAATATAATATTTCACTGATGAAAATTAAATATAGGTTGTAATCAAAAGTCCTGTAAGTGATACCGATTCAAAATTCTAAAGTCTGGCGCTGTACACTGTATTGCCACTTTCTGATAAAATGACTGCTCTTGATCTACTTGTTTTTTTTTAAATAAAGACTGATTGTAGATAAGTAAATTGTAGGTTTATTAACATCAGATTAATGGAATACAATCAAAAAATTCCTTCAAACAATTGATAATCACAAATAAAAATAACTGATTCTAATACAGAGATTCTTGTTTCTCAAGGTCGGTAACACTGTTTGTTTTGAAGTTACAAATTATTAACCAAATAGGGTTAACTTTATTTTTATATTGTTACCAAAATCGGGTGTTCTTTTAGACTACAAGATACGAATTGGAAAATGCTTAAGTCTTTTTGTTATGCATTAACAGAAAAGTGTTTACAAAATAAAATAGTGAATGAGATCATATAAAGGTAAAATATCGTATATGGTACCCCTGTTGTATAGAGTACAGGTTAAAATGTCGTATGTACGATAATTAACTCAACAGTTGTTGTTTTAAATTATTCTCTCTCTCTCTTTTAGAATTATTAATAAGTAATTATCATTAAGGATCCATCAATTTAAAATTTATTCAAGTACTTGTTCTTGTTATCTTGTTAATCAAAATAATTCAAAATAGTTACTCATTTTGTAAGATATGGAGGTTAGTTTGTACCTCTTCAAGTCACTTATTGACAGTAATTATTGATATTATATATTTAAAAATTGCAATAACATTTAAACATACATTAATAACATATTTTTTATCATTAATTAACTTTAATAACGTTCTTGAACAAAATTACTATAATCATTAACCTTCGTTACATGTTAGTCAAATCAGCATCTAACCTTGAAAATCGTCAAAAGTTAGTTAACTATTAAAATTTGTTTAATAGGTTTTCAATTATGATTAATCATTTATTCAATTAAAATAAATACAAGGAACGTTATTTAATAAGTGGGTTAATTAATAAAATAGCATCTTTGAGTCAGGTAGTTTCATACTTGACTCAAGTATGACAACAACAAATATTTTTTGTTATTAGAAATGCATAAAAATTGTTAAATTCGTTTAATTAGTTTTGTACTACCTTTCTATTTCACATATCATGCCGATATTATACACTGGCATTGTTCACCACACTGTATTCACTCACTCGAAGGATCATAACCTTGATTCAGTTTTATGGTTATGTTTACTTCCGATGCTTAACTAGGAGGGTCGCGCACAAATTATAACAATACTCTGCTGCGACGGTCTGTAACCTTTCACTCTGAATGATAAAAACTAAGTGTTGCCGCTCCGGACAAATTCTACTTCGAATCTGTCGGGATTAACTCTTCTGATTGGCTGATAAATCTATACTCTCGTCCCCCAAACACCTTTTCAGAAATTAATTTTCTAAAATTGTACAATTCGACTTTGGGTCGGAGAGTATTTATGACGTCAGCAATTTGTTTGCAATTGATGCATATAATTTATTTTGCTGATAACTTTTTTAATACTGTTTTAGTTGGAAAACTAACAATTTTATTAACTGTCGGATGCTCAGCTCTACAATTAAAGTTCAAACAAGCCATGAATCCGTCCATTGATGAATAAGTTAGCTCCTTCACTATGCACTTATTGTGGATCTTATTTATAATATAAATCCTTCCACTTTTTTTTTTCAATAAATAATTATTACTGACACTGTTTTATAGCAATTAGAGTCATTTCCTCTTATTATCTAATCACAGATTATTGTTTGTTAGCAAATTTATATTCATGCACTGTTCCAAACGATTAGGCATGGTATGCCGGTGTATTAATTCTTATTATTATACAAAATGATTTATCTTAATACAATTATTCCTATGGTACATTGTTCCTTAATAATTAATATACATTTATTCAAAGTTTTACTTCTCAAACTGGTTTTGTTCATGTGTACGGTTTGTTTATAATATTACATGTTTGGGCTTTTGATATTTTGATACTCATTTTATATGATTATTGATTAATTAACAATGTGTTCCTTTCTTGTAATTTGACTGTTGGTGAGGTTTATTGTGTGTCTCGTTACTATTATTCTCACTGTTGTGTTATATGTCCTGAATTAATTGTAATTATGGTGCTTGCAGCTACTTTCGGTTGACATGTATAATTGGTTTACATTATAATTCAATAATTTTATGTTTTTAAATACGGTAAATGGTTCTCAAAGTAGTATTGGCTATTTGTCTCACTACTGGTATACTCCTTTGTTCTTAAGAATCTGTTTTAATAGAGCTTTTTGTGGAATTATGAGGCGTCACCTCTGCCTTGTTGTTCTGGCCATTCTTTGTTTACTAATTATTAAGTAAATCTTGGTGCTGTCTACTTCTTATTGGTGTTAGTTTGTTCCTTATAAACTCCATTTTGATTGGTGTATAATAGAAATATACTTGTGTGTGTTTTTATTATAGTTACTTTTGATTTTACATTGTATATGTTGATCAGTTAAGGTTATGTTAATCCATTGTTGGCTTGGTATAATATATGCCTTTGAATCTTTTATTCACAATTTCTATTTACATATTCTACTAACAAATCTCATTACTATATCTTCAACACAGTATTATCCTTATTTTACTAATATTATGTTTTAACTGATACACATTATTAATTATTTATTTATCATCAACATGTACTATGTGATTACTTTTTGTAATCACATTAGGACTGAGTTACTTACTCTAAATTGTCATAATTACTTTCATTTATAAACATAAATAACTATGTTATGTGTTGTTTCATGTTATTGGTATAAAAACCTGTTCATTTCATAATAATTATCTTTCATAATCAGTCAGAAACAATTATTCTGAAACAGTCTTATTTCCCTAGCTATTTTGAGCAGTTATTTTGTTTCTATCAGAAATTCTGGTGTGGTCTTATGTTTTATACAGTCTTATCTGTGTTTCACAGATTACACACTAAATGTTTGTGTTTTTTCATGAAGATTACTGTTCATTTTACTTGTCACTGGTTCCAAAAATATGACACTTTATATTGTTAGTGTTCATTGGGTTTGGGGCGTGTGATAGTATTTATGCACTTATAAACGACGCATTGTTATTGTTTGTGTTTGTTTATCACTAGTAAAATTTCCTTCTTCATGTTATCCACTCTTCTTAAACGTCTCTTCCTCTTCTAATCTTGACATTAAAATGCTCATGGGTTTCTGCTATCATATGTGTCCTCTTCTTGGGAATCCATTCTTCATTCATGGGTATGTCCCGTCGTTCATTTTGTATGGGTCTGATCCTTGTGTATTTTTCTTCACATTACATATATTTTCTCTCACTTATTGTATGTGTATCCTCTTCTCCTCAGTTTATATTCTTCTTTGTAGAAATACCCTACTCATTCATAGGTTGGTATTGTATGTTTTCTTCTTATAGTAGTTTATTCCTCACTCATAGATATGGTTTCCTCTTCTTTTAGTTATGTTTCCCTCACTCATTGGTCCTATTGGGTCTTGTTTTCTGACTTAGTATTTTAATTAATTTTTCTTCTTTTTCGTTATATGTGATGATCCATTTAGTCTTAACTCCTTTCTTTTCTGGTGCTTCCCCCTTTTTTTTTATTGTTATCTATTTATTGATATATTGTGGTTTTTTATAGTTGAGCGTTACTCTTTCTCTTATTAGGTTTTAATTGTATTAGTCAAGACATGCAATGCAAAATATGCATTGCATATGTTATATTCTTAGATTTTGGGGTGTTAGTTATATTTTCTATGTAACGATGATTTTGTTACGTTACAATATATATATATATATATATATATATTTATATATATATTGACTTGTATTGTTAACTGTATGGGATCCCGTGTTTGTCAGGCTGTTGATTAATTTTCTTAATTACATTCAGGCGTTTTAGTAGAAAAGTTTTGGTATAATCAGTATTTTCTCTTTTTTAATGATCAGAATTTTGTCCGAACATGTCCGCTCATTACTGACTATCATGTATTGCTATGTTAATTAAGAGTATCCACTCGTGATGCTGGGCATTGAATCTTATATCTTATGGTTTTATATATATATATATATATATATATATATTTCTATTTAAAACTAAAGATATAACAAAAGATACCTGCAAGAATTATTCCTGTACAACCTCGTTATTACATTTTTTGCATTCTCAATATATTACATGCTTATATATATATACACAAGAATCATTGTCATAAACGTAATGTAAATTGATAATTATGGAGCACTAATAAAAAGGATTGTTACTGTTGAAGCAAGCGTATTATTGCAAGTCCTGTCACTATGGGCTCCAGCCATTTTATGCTTCCGTCTAGACCATGTGTCTAGTTTTAAATATTTTACTAACGGCCGTAGCAGTTACAATGTTTAGGGGCTAGAAGTATCCACCAGTACCAAGTTAAGGCGCAAAGGAAGGGATCCTGGAACGGCTTACTTTTGGAATATTACAGTAATGAATCTGGATGATTTAGACGGATGTAATACTGCGCAAAATGGGGAATGGGACCTCGAAGCCATGGAGAAGGCAATCCCACTAGGATAAGGGAAGTCCGAATTACAGCCCGTTCCTCCAGATAGATGTTTTACGGATAAGGCCAGTAACCCACCTTCGCAAAATATATCTTACAGTATCAAAAACAAAAAACCTCGGAACTGGTGTAAACTAACATTAATTAATAAAATAAATTTATTATTTGCATTAGAGGTTATTGATGTTTAACGGTAATGAAATATGCCTTAGAGTATTTCCGTAGGTAAAAGTAATGATAACCTCGATAGTAAAGGAAAGTTTCAGAGCACCGATTTAGAATCACTACTTTTGAAATGGCATTACCCTATTGAGAATCGTATTCAAGAATCGCAGGAAAGGGAAGTAATGAATAGGTTATGCGTCATAACTGACTAAATGAAACCAATGTATAGTCACTCATTATTTCCAAAACGAAATAATTCTCCTAAGCACAAGAATTAAACCTAGTTTTTTACGTAAGTGGAGACAGCGTTCCATATACTGAGTGATTAAAAGTGCAATAATTGTTCTACACAAAACATTTCCACACAAGTTCTACACACATGCATAATTTGTTTTAAGGAAGTATTGGCTATGTATTTGTGAGTAAGAAGGAGTCATATTAAATTCATACGGAGAGCCGTCCACTTTATTAAACAGATTTTTATTCCAATTTAGTATAGTTTACGGCTCAGCACATACATGTTATCTTCAGCGTTAGAAAGTAGTGGCATTTTGTTTAGTTAGCCTCTGGTGTGAAGTGTCGTGTTTCCAGTAACATTCAGAAGATTAGTACATAGTCACGTATCCATACTGTTATATACTACACCATGTCATCTCAAACAAAGTATATATACTACTGGCTAAGAGAGACTTTTCTACGCTCTTGGTAGCGTGTTGATAAGGTTATTTTATTTTAAAATATTGCTTTTCAGTGAGTATGCGGTCAACACTTAACTCTTGACAAATATTCAGTCGGCTATAAAAATTTAGTCACGCCGTAATCTATACATTCAAGTATCTATACCTGCGTAAAAGTTATTAAATAAAATGTGTAACTTACTTTATAAGAATTGTTATAATGTTTACAAAAAGTAATTTTTGGATATCCTAACTAATTATTAAATTATGTTTTTCTGTAATATCTCTTTTGCAATCCTCTACTGCTGATCTGAACAGGGAAATATTTTTCCAGAAGATTTTGCTAAAGACTTTCAATCATACTGAAGTCACTTTGGCAACTTTTACCGTACAGTGGTTTACCATTTTCTTATGCAACCTACGCCGATGGTGATATCTCATTCACTAGCCTTTATAAGCTGCACTCGCCATACTTCTAACTTCTCAACAAAAATTTGTGTTCGGCTACTCATTGCTTACAATCATTAATGATACACTTCATTAAATAAACTTTTGTCCTATGTACTATGTACAATACCGAAAACACGCATATCGATTACAATAACAGCTGATTTAATAGGTACATGAAACCTGTAAACATTAATATATTTTATTATTATCATTATTTTAAAATTGAATGCATAAATCGTTTCGAATCAGGATAAAACAAACATAACAAACATTACGACTACTTTCCACACACCAAACTCATTTTAAGCTTAGCTTGACCGCCCGGAACCGTAGTTTACTTCTGAGTAAAATTAGATTTTCGAATTAAAATCCTAGCAAAATGTGGTGTCTATCTCTGCACCATTCATTAGATAAAAGTATGCTATAATGCTATATTAATATTCAATTAGCCTTTAAATTGAAGTAGCTTTAATCTAACAGCCTTCAGTAACATTAAAGAGTGATTGAACAGCATTAGTTATATTATTTATAACCTTATCATGATAGACTGCTGTCTCTCTCTAACTGATGTAATAGATGAGGCAGTACGCTGCTTACCCGCACTCTTTTGGTATAACGATAAGTTACATTATCTGCTTCAATTCAGTTATTACTATTAAAGTTTAACCTATTTACTCAGGTTTCCATGATTTAAATTATTTTCCGTTCCTAGTTGAATTTCATAAAGCAGAAACTGTTTTCCAATAACACATGGTGCATTAAAGTTTGTATTTAGAATAAGGGGCAATGTGTATTAGAAAGGGATACAGCACATCTATTATATTACTCTTCATTCAAAACCCTGTTGGTTTTAAAACTAGTGACTCTTGTTCGATGTTATTTAAATGCATTTTATGGCCTTTATGTTAAAAAATAATAATAGTGTAAATGTAAATTTTCTTCCGAATTTTTCAATGTAATGAATGTTTTATGTCAGCTGAAACTGTTGGTATACAACGCTAATAATTGGTGATTTGTAGCACACGGCAGGAGACAAACAAACAGTGCGGTCGAACAAACACGTTACTGACAATTTATTACAATCAAGCTGCGTTACAATGCTTGCTTTATGGAAAACTTGATGGTTTTAGTGAGCGAAAACAGACTATACAAAACTGTAGTACTGACGTTATAAATTTAGGTAAAGCTAAATTATTTCAAAATTTATTATAAGCATAAAGACGGCAAATATGAGTAGAATATGTCCAAAAGTTTCGGCGTCCTATAGATAGCGGTATGTCGCATGGAAACCAATAAAGTTCATGCAAATATACATTTCATGATAAATTTACACACTTGTGTTTACAATTCGTATAATAATATTTATTTAAACTTTTATACAGTACATTGTAATCTGACGTAAAACATACAGTCTGACAAATTATACTGTAATACTAACTGGCCGTCCTTTTGCAGTTTGTCTGTTGATACTCTGTTTCATTGTTTATTAAAATATCGTAAAATGACACACCCTTCAAATAATATCTAGAGTGTCATGGATTTTTGAAATATCAAAATCAAAATGTCTGATTAAATTCAAAGAGAAAAGGCACAGTTTATTAACTGTACATAAGGATGTTTATGTTAATCTTTATTACAGCCAAGAATCTTTTTAAACGGCAAACCTACATAAAAAAATAGCTCACAACACAAATATCTAAAGTTCCAAAATAAAAATAAATAAAAGCGTTTTTTAAAAACACTTTTCATTAAGCTAAATAAATATTATATGCCCTAAAAAGGGAAAAAATATTTGTAAAGTTTAATACAAAGCTTTCTTCTAGAGACTTGTATAATCTTGTACCTACTTTAATTTAAAGTACTTCTTATGTATCCTCGATCTTCTGCAAATAGTTTTAGTACTAAATTCAAAACAGCGATTTTACAGTGCTCCCTACACTAAGGATACTAAAATCTGAATAAAATTAACACAAAGTAAAACTTTTTTTAAAAACAGAAATCATCTCAGATTTAATATCATTAATTTTAAAAGAGTGGCGCTCTTAATCCTCCTAAATATAGTAACTGAATATCATTTCCAATAAGCTACAGGATTTTAAACAGTTGTGCTATCTTCTGTATTTTAATTATCTTGTATATTATCCGCATATTTCAATTCAACTGACTATCCATTATATTCAACTGATGGTACTATGATGATTACAATATCATATGATGAGTGGGGCGTTAAATATTTTCTGAATTCTATGTCTGTCATAGTTCTATCTTAATACAAGATTTACCGTGACTTTATTGTACTTCAATTTGCAACTACTTTTAAATTTCTTATAAACACCTGATGAGCCACAGAGTTTTATTTAATCTGTACAATATAGCATTGGAAGTAACCGGATATACAGGTCTTAAATGTGAACATGAAACATAACACTTTTGGTAACGAAACAGAGAAAATGGAATTGTACAGAGAATTTCAAATTTGCTCAGATTTTATGTGTAATAAGTAAATTAGTATTTGAATTGTTCTAATTATTATTTTGTAAATGAGCTTAAGTTAAATTAACTAATTACTTAAAAATGGCCTTCACTTATTATGCTGTGATATACAATATACAATTACAATATACAATTATAGTGCACAAATTGGAGACTTAAAAAGAGGTGAATTTTGACATAAATATAAACCCAAAAGTATATTAACTTTATGTAAAGGTAGGCAAAACTTTAATTATAATATTGTTAACGTAAAATCTAGATACACATATTTGTGTTCCGAATGGCAAAATAAAGGACAATTTTATAAATTGCGTCTTGTTCGGATGGGTCAGCTACTTAAATGTTTAAACTAAACATTTTGATTATATTGACCCCTATTACTGTTGTTAATATTAACATTTTAACTGTTTAAGGTATGCTAAATTTCTAAAAGGTTACACATGTTTTCATAATAGTAGCTTTTGTGTATGACATATAGTATGTGATAGTAACAATTGTTTTGCTGAATAAAGATTAACATGTCTGAAGAGTTGATTTGGTGGAGGCAGTTTGTCACGAGAGCGCGGCTGTCGGTACAAAGGTGTTAACGACCATTTAAAGTTACTTCGGGCAATTAAACCAAGTGTTTTTGAAGGAAAAGTAAGGAAAAAGAAATATTAAGAATATATGAGATGTTCTTGTTTTTTTGGTTCAGATGATTAGAAGGACGTGTTTCGAACGTTGTAAACGTCAAACTTTACTTATAAAAAAACTCGTAAACCATTACTAATAAAACAAGTGCTTTAAAACAGTTAGTTAAACAATTATTTAATTTAATTACTTAATTGTTTAAATAATATTTATTTAATTAATTATTTTAACAAAACTTTCGTAATTATTGCATTACCTAATATACTGTATATAACTCCTTAAAACGTGAGTAACAGGGATTTATCCTATAATTTGTTTAAACGTGTAATGACTAAAATTGGAGATGAAATTATGGTTGAACAATAATTATGCAGTTTCTTTGAACACTTTTACATATTGATAACGATATCCACAAGTGTGCATAAATGCGTCACGTGCCTATACAATTTCAGAAGGAAAAGTTAGACAAAGGTTTTTTCAGTTTTTAGTTGTTATTAAGATCTTATTTTACAACTTTTATTTTTGTCTTTTAAAAAATAAAGATTATCGTCAAGAAATAAAAAGGGAATAAAAAAGGCCTTTATTTATATATAAATAAATGTTTCTTTTATAAATATGCAGACCATTATACGCTTTAATATCTTAGTTGATTAAATATGGTATATACGTCAATTAGGTAGAAGGTATTGTGAGACTTGATGTCCCCAATCATAATATCACAGTACCTATGATCTGATCATAAAGCCACGTTATGGATGCCTATAAATATTGCCAACTTATTATCTTAATCAATGTCGTTTTTGTGTATCATATCTTAGGTATGTAAAATAGCAACTTTCTGTAATTTGTACTTTTAAAAAAGAGATGTTTACACTTAGTAGCATATTAAAAATACGGGATAAACAATGCTGCCAAAAAATCGTAAATTATGGCCTTTAATGTCAAACACCTGATTAATATGTTGATAGTCATGGACAAATATATCTTGTTTTAAAATTTAAATTCCTAATTTCAGTGGTTTTCATAAAAACGTAAAAATTATATTAGTTTTTATGCAATTTTAAACTACAATAGGGTACTCTCAACGTTGATTTTACCTATATATGTTTCTTTATATTTCGCAGCTGAAGAGAAGTAGCTCTTAATGTTGTACGCAACAAGATTAGATTAAATAGCGAATAGCCAAATAGTTCTACATATGCCTATTCGCATATCTTAATGAGCCTGAAAATATGCTTGGTACATACCATACTTCCACAAAGATTACCAAACTTGCGCCTAATCGTTATCAAAAATAAAAGTTAAAATATTTATTGTCTTGGTAAACATAATAAAAATGAATCCTTCATAATAAATTTAATAAAAAGTAAAAAAGAATAATAAAAATTTGTAAAATATTATATAGATGTAAACAGCACCAACCTAAAAATAACTTACTGGATAAATAGTTTCTTTTGAAATAATAACTAACCTACGTATTACACAATAGTCCTATCCCATCGTATTCTAGGAAAAGATTCACTATAGGGGTCCAAAAATATTGTATGTCGGACAGTCCAGTAACTATTAACAGGTTTAGTTACAAAAAATGCCTATTTGAAACGCACATCATTTATGAACGTTAAGAAACAAATATTACACTTGCACTTATAAAGAAGCATATAGTATATCCAGAAAAGTATAAAGAAGCATCGTCCAGTCATTCAGAAAGTTGTTATTAATATGACGTTATATTTTAATAATTAAAATGTTAAGAATCAGTAATAATTCAATTAGGTGGAAACAACTAACGTCTCTAATATAACACTTTACAAATGTAGTTGCTAGTATTGTAACAGTCGTTAAAATTATGTCAATTAAAATAATTAAATTGGAGTATAGATTGACTACTCGTTCTACGTTAAGTCTCTCACAGGACACACATAAATCTGTGAAAGATAATAGGGGTAAAGTAACTTTACATATTCAGGAAAACTAATTATATTTGTTAGTTACTACATATTAATACAGAGCAGCTGATTTATCTCCATACACGCAAACTGACTCGGTGATAAACAAATTAAATGTTTCCATATGTGTTACACAATCTTAATAAACGATCTTATTTATTAGCTAATTCTAATTTGTGCGCTAAGGCTCGTCAAGCCTTAACAATATATCACTGTTGTGAAAAATTAGCGTGGCACTAAAATAAATCAAGGAGACAACATGTCTTCAAAAACACAGGAAAAAACAAATTTGACGATTCTAAACACCGGGAATATTAGAACTGCGTGACAATTTTGCTCCTAGCCAATTGTAAAAAAATTAGGAGCGGCAAACGTGGAAGAGGAATGTTGATATTTTAGAAAAAAGAAGGAGTAATTCAAGATTTTAATACATTGTGATGGTACATTTCATCACATATGTATAAGAGATATTATAACGATAAAATATAAATAGCAAATACTAGCCACAAGCCATGAAAGGGAAAAACTTATTAAAAAGTATGTAATTCACATTAAATTATCAATGCCAACATCCAACAAAAGTAATCAGGGGAGATTAAATAAATATTTTGTAAGAAACCATAGTTATAAAAAGAAATTCAGAAAAGAACAAACAAAGAAAAATTTCTAATAACGTGACAAAACCCAATAGTTATGGTAGGTGAGGGGCATGAACAGATCCTATATGAATAATATAACATGAACTACAAATGGACTGATAATAAAAGAAAAATGAAACGGGCGACAATGAATATCACAAGAAAAATCAACATTGAATAGAAGAAATGAGAAGAGGCAAAGAACTAGAATTAGAACTGAGAAACAGAAGTTTGGACCAAAAAACATGACAAATTGACCCAATTTAATGAATAAACTAATCCCATTCTTTTAATAAACAATACAATTGATAGGAGTACCCAATAAAGATAAAATAAAATTAAGAATGCAATGCAGTAGAGTAAATAATAACAAAATATGTAATAATTTAAGAAACCAGTGTAAATCTATGAGTTCAAACAAGTGAAGATAGTGAGAGCCCAAAATAATTAAACGATGATCAAAAGATCATAATATAAACCAGTGGGGAAGTGAAAGCCAGTGGGGGTTATCATTGAAGTGATAAAGGTCTTATGAACCACATATATGGAAATAAGAACCAAAATATAGTGACAAAGTATTTTTTTATTAAGTGTTTTGATAAAATACAATGTTCTATGTCATGTATAATTATTTATTCATAAGGATTGAACACCTATTCATTTTTAAATAATGCACAGTTATTGGCTTATGCTATAATTTAAATAATAGATATAGTGACATACAAAAGAGTTAGGGTAATAAACACCCATGTTCAGTTATATTAGAAATAGTTAATGTGGGAGCCTGTGTGCACCATTAATTTATATGTTATAAAAAGTTTTGTTAAAAAAATGTTAGTTATTTAGTGAACAGAATGTTCATAAACTGTTCAAAATGTTAATCAGGTAATTGGGAAAGATCTAATATTATAAAAAGGATATTGTACAGAAATAACTGACTGCTAGACATATAGGCCGAAGGAATTGAGCCAGACTCAAGCAACATTGAAATATTTAGATAAACACTACTAAATTAAGTAAAACAAAAACAAAAGCTTGGTTTTCATAAAATATAAAGGTGTTAATGGAGGGAGATGTATAAATCATCCATTGCTATCATAATATAGATAGTGAACATAATTGTAAAGTGTTTAGTAAGCCACTAAGCTGACATGGCTTCAGTATTATTGTTATTGTCAGAAAAATAAGTACAGGTATTTAAATTAATGATATTGTATGTAAAGTTGGAATACTCAGAATTATATTTAGTAGTAAGAATAATAATGTTAGAAAATATTAGAGCTGTAAGACATACAATAAAAATGTCAAAGAAGATTAGGTCAATGCCTCAAAACAGAAAAATATAAACCTGTCAAAACAGCAGATAAGAGGCCAAAATGGGGCGAGATTAGTATCAAAACGATTTAATTTTAATGAACAATAAAATTGTACTAATTAAAGATAAATTTAATTCAAAATAAATGGAACGTATTCTGAGGTTACAGAATTAAAAACGCCAATTTTCAAAAATAATTTAGTCACGTGACGTGGGGTCAGGGCCTTAGACCAATAAAAAACACCAAAAGCTAGGTCACCAACGAGATTTAAATATTTTTACAGGGACAGTTGATTGTTAGACATAAAAACTATAAACTTCAACAGCATATTGCTGGCGGTAAAAGATTAATATTAAATGAGTGAAAACTTACTCCAGGAGAGGCACTTCCGATAAAAGTAATACCGAATAGATCGACAACACATGACACGACACCAGAACCAAGAAAAAGCAACACACTAACGAGAATCTAAGAAAATAGGTACCCAACTCAAAGCGTCCATTCCGTATATACGAAGCCAACGGTGATAAATTTTGGTTAATTCCAGGAGAATACTACATAACATCACAACACAATTTCCACTAAAAAACATAGCTGTTCCAGATAAAGGAGGCTATATACAAACTATTACTATAAACTACTATAACTAAGACTTTGTTTAAAACACTTTAATTGGAATTTAAAAAAAATATTTTTCTGAGGTGAGAACCAGGTAGTCCGCCATGTTGTATTAGTAAAAGCACTGTTGCAACCTCTGAACGCGAACAATTTTGGAAAACATTATTATATACATTTTGTTAGTTGATAAGAATAAATATATGTTTGTAATGCATTGTATTTTTAAGTGAAAGCATATTTCCTATCTTTCCTAGCAACTCCAAGTACCCATTACCTGAGAAACATAAAATATATATATTGTGAATTTTGTTGTTGTTGTTACGGACTATTTGTCACGGCGGATGAACTCATCCAATTGTAAATGCTCGACTAATGGAACGGTAATTTGACAAGTGTTTCAAAGAAATAACGAATAAAAGATATAATATGTCAATCATATCAGTCCTATTTTATTCCAGTAAAGTAATTATAAAGACTATTAATTACAGGAAACAGAAGAGAAAATTTGAAGTGGGCGCAAGGACATCCAGACGCGAAAGTAGATCCAGTGGGCTGCATTCACGATCTATTTGACCATTACTGAACAAATATTATTCACGCGCCGATTTCAAACGAACGGTGACACACTAAATTCTCGTTCCTATAAAATCGTTGCTAATCATCGAATATTCAACAACAACACAGTAAACGATAACAAAATAACTAATATAAATAATAGTCGCAACATAAGGACATTTACGAACCGATTAACCGAGTACAACCAAGTTTTGGAGGGTGACTATTTCGTTATCCGCAGCTCATAAAATACACCCGTAACAAATCTGATTGTTACAGTTTGGCGCACCAACGTTTCGGGCTGAAACAAGAAGAGAGAAGAATACATTTTTTTTAATAACTGTATTATAGGTCATTCATTTTCAGCCGGCCGTTGTTAGAAGATAAGGAAAATGCACAGAAGAGCTACGTCGAAGAAACGCGCGGCGGAGGCCGAAGAAGAGCTCAACATGGAAGAGAAGGAGGTAACTTCGGTGGAAGAAATAGAAATGACGGGAAAAGAAGAAGCCAGTGGAGGCCCAGATTGGAATAAATTCATGGAAATAATGAACAGTATAAAGGAGGATAATAAACAGAACAGCGAAAATTTGATGAAACAAATGGACAAAAATAAGGAAGAAAATAGCGAAAATTTTAAACGCTTGGAAGAAAATAATAAACAGACCAGCGAAAGATTTAAACGTTTGGAAGAAAATAATAGGCAATTGAAGGAGGAGTTGAAGCAAATCAACGAGAACAACTTCAGACAAATCAATGAACGGATTGAACATACTAACAAGGAAGTGAGGGGCACTATCAACAGACAGAATGAAGAACTAGGACATACAGTCAACAAGAAAGTCGAGGAAGTCAGTAAAACCATTAATCAAAAGATAGACAAAAACGACGGTGAAAGAAGACAGGAGATAGCTGAGACAAATAGAAGGCTGGAAGGAATCGATGCAGTGGTTACACTGAATAGGGCCGAACTAGAGGTCAAAATAGACCAGGTAGGAGACGAAAACCGAACTCAAGTAGAACAACTACAGACAGACTTCGGAAATCAGTACCGAAATATAAGTGCAGTCGTCAACGAAGTCCAGGTACAGGGACATCGCAACCATGAAAGGATCGAAAACCTTCAACGATCAGTTGACAACCGACCAGCTACAATAGCATATACCCAACGCATGTAAAATCGGGAGACTATCAATTTTAAGTCTTTTAGAGGAAGCCCGATGGAATTTTTGCAACGAGTCAGCGAACAATTGACAAGAACCGGAGAGAACAGATGGCCAATAATCCGGAGCTACCTGGACGAGCATTTTAAAGAAACAAATGATAACTGGTGGATAGCCACCAGGCACGATTTGCAAAACTATGAAGAGTTTAAGGAGGCATTTAAAAAGAGATACTGGTCAGATGCCACGCAGAACATGGTAAGGGAAAGCATCAGCTATGGAAGGTACGATCCTAACAGGGGTAACACACCTACCACATACTTCCTTGGCAAAGTGTGTGTGGCAAAACACCTTGAGCCGAATATCCCGGAAGAAATATTTGTCGCCAGATTGGCCTACAATTACGACAGCGGGATATCTACAGCACGTTCGGGAGAACAAATAAAGACAATACAGGCAATGACAACATTATTAGAAGAGCGTGAACGCGAGGAGTACTTGAGAAGGAGCCATCAGAGGAACGACCAATACAGGAGCAGGAACATTCCGGATTACGAGAACAGAAACAGTATCAAATAGTCTAACAATCATGTAAGATAAGAAAAGGAAATAACTAAAAGGTTATTAGTTATCATTAATAAAACCAAACTTGAGAAAATAAAGTTAAAAGAATACAAATTTGTATCAACCTAACATACACATTGTTGGTACAAATGATAAAATCACATAACCTAAGATGGAGGTACTATTCACCTAAATTCACATCTAGCAGTAGGAGAAACCTACCCAAACCCACATGTTTTATGTTTTAAACCAAGAAGAAATAATAATCTTTCTACAGGTACCAATATAAGATACCAAGATAAGTTTTAAAAAAGAATATAAGTAAATATAGTGAACCAAAACCAACCAAAATGGAATTCACTATGTAAAACCTGAATAAAACCATATTATAAAAACCAAATAGAAAGAAAGGTTAATGTCTATACCACAAGTAGAGTGTAATACCACTACGGTAATAGTATAAGAAGATTATTAGAGGGAACATAATGTATTATAATTGTAATTAAGAACATCTGTCATGTGACACCAGGTGTAAGTAATGTTGTTTAATCATATACAACATGGAACAGACTAGTGTACTAAAAACACCAAGCCCATTACAAAGACACTATTATTGTTCAACTATTGCAACTAAATAATTATGAAAAAAGAGCTAAAAATACCAAATAAAAGTGACAATAAATATGCATCTCATAATGCAAAATAGAGGCCACTTTATTAACAAGAAATGACAAGGAATACATAATATTCCAGCTAGCAAAGGTGCACAGTAGTTGAAACCATTTATTATTGTCAACTGGAGCCGTACAGAAAGTATATAAATACTTTCTATTATGTAAAATATGTAAATACAAATATAGGGACATAGGCTAAGACAATGGTAGCTTAAGTAATGTATTTTGTCAGTAGATTTAAGTAACTAGCAACTAAGAAGTGTAAGAGAACTTGGAAGGCATGCCCTCAAGTGGGTATGAGTGCCATTAAATAGTGTTAATGAAAAATTAAATATAAATAATAGGGTGTAGTGAATTGTGATAATCACAAACATTAACTTCCTTGATAATAGACCAAAGCACACCATGACTAGACTCAAAATAAAGAGCCGAGTGTTACCAAATGTATGTGCATCAAATTAAAGATCGTCAACCAATCAAATCCAAGAAATTAACAAAATTTTGGACGATCGCAAAACGTAACGGCAGCGAGAGGTGTGCGTTCTCGTCACTTTTTAATCAACTTCAGAAGGGAACAGACGGCTACAACCCGGAGCAAAAAATCAGCTGTTCATATGATTTGTGCGCGTCACCGATGTAAACAGTGCAACCTAACCTCAAATTATGATAACGTAAATACTTTAGTATCGAAGGTGTTAAGTGTAACAGGGCGTAACAAGGATTGCTCAGTGTATAATCCAGAGCAATTCCGGGATTTAAATTATAAATAAAAGAGAGGACAGTGATTTTTACATTATTAGTTAAGAAATGAGAAACGATATAATCGAAACATATTCAACAATGTTCTTAATAAAAGAACTTAGGTTAAGGTGTATTCACAGTATTCTTTAATCAACAGTAATAATGACAATCCTCAGATTATTTTGAATATTCTAATTTTATGAATTTATTAAACATCCAATTAATTGTTATACGAATACTTCAATTCGTACAATTATTGTACTAATACTTCGTGTGACATGACCACACATATTGACAGTTGTCAATTATTACATATAAATCAAAACAACCAGTATTCACCAATGACTGAGATTTGTCAACTGGATGATCAATTAACGGAAGTTAATAAAAGATTTCAATGTTATTTATGTTTTATAATTTAGGAAGAGAATTTCAATGTTTATACTTACTATGAATAATAACCAAGGTTGTTAAGCTACATAATTACTTACAGCCATTCAATTATCTTTATGTAGAACCAAACAATGAATCAGATGTGTCACTCAATAACACTGCTTCAACATATTATATTATTGTTCACTTTTTAATTATTTCATCCAGAATTATTTAACATTAACCAACTTTCATTAAACCATTTATTGTCAATTGAGTTTAATAATTCTGCTAACCTGAAATGTCCAGAGCAGACAGATGGTTATTATTTTGTATGTTAATTATAAGTGATGACTGAATTGTAGTCAACATCAAACTGCCTAATAACGGTAGAATAATAGTTCTTTTCAATGATTTGGTATTCTGTCAGCTCAAAGAACCCACGCAGGTATTAAATTATTTTAGCAAAAAAGCATTTAGATAAACTAACTTTGTAAACAGTTCTGCCACCCTGAGGCAAATTTTATTAAACCCAATGTCTCATGTTACTTATTCTGAATTTAAATTATAAATGATACTTCATTCATTTAAACAGAGCACATTAACTGAATAAAATATTATTTGACACAAAAAAACGGAGTCAGTTAGTTTATTTCAAAAGACTAAGTTTGAAAACAGGTGAACGAATTTCATTGGTCAGCTCGACAAGCAGCGGCGAATACAAACACGGTAAGTCCGTATACAAGATGGATTGTGATATCGACTCTGCAAGATCGACAAGACTCACCACAAGTAAGTGATTGTTCATACAAAATATTTGTGTTTTCAGTGCGGAACATACATCACCATTTCAACGAGTCGACGGAAGAACAACCGTATAAATAAACTAACCGAAGTAGAAAATTACTTCGATAAATAATTTCAAGTTCATCAACCGGATTTATTTAAGTTAGATTCAACGCTAGGTTGAATTGAAATAAATAAATCAATAATAATAAAATATTAAACAAAAGTTATTGCAAATTTTAAACAAAAATAAACGGGCAGTTAGCATCCCAGAACCCCAAATAAAAAAAGATTCTATACATTATTTAAGTTTAAATTTAGAAAGTTAGGAAGTACTATATGTCCGTACACCCATACAAGTTCTCAGGGTTTGAAACTAGAAAATAAAATGATAAATGCGTAATAGGCCTATAGTCTTACATAACAAGATTTTAGAAGTCATAATTAGATTGCATAGTTTTAAAATCTAAGAAAACAATACAAATAGTAAAAAAGATTTGTAAAAAAGCAGCGGTGTATTGTAACTACCACAAGGATTCAGAGAAAAAATCCAGCTTTTAGAAACATAAATTACAGTTTAATGTTTAGCAAGGAGCAAAGAAAGTTATCATTAATTTACTAGTGGTTATCAGAGTGGATGAGTAGTGCAACAGTTTTCACTACAACTTGATGGAAATAACGTGTAGAGAAAACACAAAAAACGATAAAATCTGAGGCCAATGTGAGGTTATCTTTATTCTCTATTAAAAAGGTGACAAATGCCTTTGCTTTGGTTTAAACCTTCCAAGAAATTACATATCGATAGACCACATTCCCGTGATATGTTTAGATTCTACAAATAAGCATTTCTAGTAAGAGATATAAAATGAGGTGGAACACATTTGTCTTTATAGCAAATTATCAGGGCGCTTGTAGGCTATAACAGTAAGGTACCCAAATACGGAAGACCGCTTTTGTTAAATATAAGTACTACCATTCTGTACAAGAAATTTAAACACAATTACTTGCTAAGAAGCAGTAATTTTTATAGCAGAGTTGTTAAATGTTATACAACAAAAAAAAACGTTAATATTTAGTCATTCCGGTGTGCAGAATTTATGAAGATATTGGTGTTTTAATTAAGTAAAATAAAAACATTAATATCAACACAATAAGGTAGGTTAAGTGTAGTACATGTGCTGTTATTAAGGTAACACAATTATCTAAACTCAGGAAGTGAGTGAGAAGAAAAACAATGACAGCAGTTATTATTAAGTTGAATACAACGTATAATGTTGGAGAGCTGAATCTTACAATAGCATTGTTGTGAACAATAGAATCGAGGATACAACGACACCCTTATTTACTTCCCTAGCATTATTAATTTAAAATATTGCGAGGTGAATGTAGAGAATATCTCACTGTGTTGCTACATTATCCAAACAAGAATAACGCAACACGGAACATACACGGTAAATATTACTAATATGTACGCTATTGTCCCTCGACAATGAATAGAAAACAAAAACAAATATCATATTTTAGTAGAATTAGGGATGAAGAAACTTAAATCATGTAATTCAATATCAATTAAATACTCCTTAAATTTTAAATAAAAATATTATAGTTGTATTATGACATTTCATATCATTCTTAAATTAATTTATAGTAAGTAGTTATTAAAAGAATAATCCAAAATTGGCTGTTTGTATTCACAGTTTAATAAAAATACCTTAGGAAACTGTCAACAAGTACAAACATTTAAATATTGTAGAATTATCTGTGAGGTGGTAATATGTCACGAAACTGAAAACTTATATAAGAAAACAGCGAAACAGGTGCACAAAAAAATCTATAAGATTTAAATAGAAATAAAAGTGCTGTAAGGCCTATGACGATGGCTTCTTCTCTCGCTTCAAGCATTAAGCATGCAACTTATTGTACCTTCTGGACGAGGTATAATTCGTATTTCACCACCGCCAGAGAGCGGTGTTTCACCATCTATTAGCAACGTGCTTTGGCAGCTCCACGGTAGAAAGGTATTTGTACGTGTGTACTGGTAAGTGTGCTTTGTTATTTGTATAGTCCACGCATGTTAGGCAAGACTGCTGTAATATTTTCCCTAGAACATATAAAAAACATATTAAATTAAATAAGTTTCGTGAAAATAAAAATAGTGACATGATACACCAGAATACGCATAAATAAAAGACCTATCAAATGACAACATTTGTTTGTATATTAAAGAACTAAATATATGGATATTTCATAAAGAAAGTTTTATGACCCTGAAGAAAAGTAATAAAATTAGAATCGTTTTTTCGACAGGTTAGAATTTGCGCTTTGACAATATGGTACACGAATTAAGTTATCTTAACTGAAGCCGCAGAGAAATTGAATATATCAGCCAATCAACGTTCAAAAAATTGGCTAAAATCTTAGTTGATTTCGTATTTCGTATCGTTAAATTCACTCTCTGTGAACTTGAAATCATGTCGTCGTGGTGCTCGAGTTTAGACGCTTTTTCTACGAAAGCGTACAATTACTAGTCAGAAAGTTCGCTAGTTGATTATTCCATTTCCATTCACTTCCATTCACAAAGTGAAGAAAATATTTTCCAGATGACTTTAGTAATGACAAACTTATGAAAAGAGGCCAGCGTGAATGGCGATCAACTGAAAAAAGCCTTATAGCTATGAAGTGGATGGGTAAGAAATGAGTTTTATTCTTATAAAACTTTCATCATCCTAATGAAATATCATTTGAACAAGAACATAGGAAGGTGGTAGTAAGCAGTCTGTTAGCTCTCCGCAGTTGGTAGTAGACTATAATAAGAGCATGGGGTATGTTGATAAAGCAGACATGCTAAAATCAATTTATGAAACAGATAGAAAAAGTAAAAAATGTAGTATAGAATATTTTTTCATTTTTTGGATGCGTGTGTTGTTAACAGTTACATCATATATAAAAGAAGAGGAGAAGGACCCCACTTAACTCTAAAAGAATTTCGAGGAGCAGTGATAGAAGGTCTAATAAATGATCCTGATGCATCTCCGGCAGTACGTGACAGGAAAAGAAATACATACACCTATCCAGAACACCAAAAACATTATTAGCTCAGAGTTTTAATAGAGAACAGGTTTTCACAACAACCTGACTTGCCGATTAGAAAAACCAAGAGACGATGCCAGCTTTGTAGCACTGCTAAAGAACCTCACATTCTCTGTTTTGTCTTGTTCTGTATGTGAAGTTGCATTATGCTTGTCAGACAAAGAAAACTGCTTTTACGGTTATCATTCAAATTAACTAAGAACTTTAAATTGTAGACATTACGTTCCCTTCAGGTTTAGTAATGTACATTTTGTTTCTTTCATTTTGTTGTATTGTTTCATAAATAACGTTACCAATAATTGTATATGTATACATTATGTTTGTACATTAGTTTCTTTAATTTGTTGTATTGTTTGATATGTAAAACTATTTGTACTGTATTGTATACAATTGTATTGTAGGCTATATGTTGTACACACACATACAGACGCGACAATAAAAACCAACAATTTTTGTTTAGGTTTTATTTTAATACAAAATTGAATTAAATTGACAAACTGTGATTTATATTTATACAAAACCATACTTTTGATAATTTATGATATAAAAAATTATTCAGACATAAAATGCTTTATGGGGATGTAGTTCCACGGTGAGACCACCACCAAGTTTTCACAAGAAACACATTTTTTTAAATTATTTTCCAATTTTCATGTTAAGTATATAGCTAATAATAAACTCAGACCAAAAATACATAAAATTTCTGTTGATAACGCATTACGCCCTTCAATAGTGCTAATCCGGAATTTTCGCAGAATTGTCCGCATAGGAATTTAAAAATGACATTTGAAGTTTCTGGATCATTGGTACATTTAATACAGAAAATAAGTTACAATTAAGGTTAATTAACTATGATTTGTAGAAGCGCTCAACCCGAGAACGATCTGAACGCCGGACAACAGGAGAAGATCACAGCGGTATCCTGAACTCGTGTCCTGAGTGAACGACTGAGACCTGTCTTCCAGACTGGATCATCAACACCTCGTCATTCATCGTAAAGGAAAGTGCATTTATTTTGTTATAAAATTTAACAAAAAACACGTATAAACTAAAAGACAAAAGAACTCATATATAAAATATTTATGTATTAGAATAGGAGAGAAAATTAATTAAAAATTGTAAAAAAGTCAACAGAGACAATATAATTAGTTTCATTTTGTTGTCATAAACAGTATTACAGTAACGTAGTGCCATTGGTAATATCATTAGTAAATCAGGAAAGCATTCTAATAGACGATTTTATTTTTTTTATTTAATCCCGAATACTAGGAAGTATTAAATATTATTGTACACAATTTCAGAAAGGAAAATATGAAAGTAATCATCAGGAAAACTAAATCCGCCGACGGTAGCAACAAAAAAGTATCCTATATAACTAGTGACAAATCAACACACCAGACAAGTGAGGTACGTTGGACAGATATTATGCAGCCGTTTTAATGCTGACGTGTATCTCCCAAAATCTATAAGCTAAGGGTTTAGTGTGATGCTGTAGTTGTTGTGCAAGAAAAGTGTGCTTACAGCTGAATGTTCCTATCCTTTGTTTCTGCAGACCCGGAGACTAAATTGTATTGTGTTCGTTGAGGTGTTAAGATTCTAGAACGTTATGTACAGTTACAGGCGACGGGACTACAAAGACAGCTTTCATAAGATATTACTCCATCGACATAGTGCTGTTTCCTGTTCTAAGAAAACCCATATTTATATAATAGCAACGTTCTGGTAGCAAGTTATTTACCATCTGCAATTAGTTGAACTGTCTTTCTCACTGTGTCTTATAAAAGGTTACAAACTCATTTCTAATTAATAAATTGTATAATTTTCTTTTAGTTGTAAAATTCATTAGTTTAAATGTTAGAAACAACTCCTTGGACTTAATCAGGCTGATAAAAATGAAAATAACATTCTCGTATGCAGCATACTGCTGGTTCCATAAAATAATGATGACCTTTTACTCTTAGTACTCGGTAGTTAAGGTCTTGTTATTACAAAAAGACCACTGTTTTTACTCGTAAAGTAATATTATTTTATGTCAATAAATAAGAATATTTAACAATGGTAAACTTTAGTCCCATATTACTGGCGTATACAAAAAATAAATAGAATGTGTAAACACAATTGAAAAATTTTGTGTACTAGTATATTTTATTTTTTTAAATCCAAGATGATTTTATACTATTTTACTACGCAATAGATAAACCGTTATTTACTTTAATATCTTTTATCTTGTCCATGTTGGAATATAATACGGCACCAAAAATTTTTTGAAGTAACATTGGTTATTTACTGTACACCTATCCATTTCGTATTTGAAATTAAAGGTTTTAAATTACTAAATAGACGCTACAAACTTGTAACTTATTACCAAATTTAAGATAGCGTACACCGATTAAAAGTCATTCAGTTGGTAACATTTCATAAATAAAATTTGTCTTTTTTCTTCTTTATTGTTTGCTTTCCTGTAAGAATAAGCACGTTTCCAGTCCAAAGAATTTACTTTAATAAAGTTATTTGTATCCTTACGAATTCCTAGTCAAATCTCTAAATTTTACATTCTACTCTCTTACTACACGTTTAATACCCGTCTCTTTTTGTTTTGTTAAGTACACTAACCTTTGCAAGTCAAAGTATTACGCTGTATCCAAAAACATCATCTTATCCGACAAGCCGACTGTAGCTGTTCTAATTAACCGCAATCCTAGTTGATTATGGTACCTTAAACTACAACAGTTACATAAAGGCTGAACTCATGGTAATACATTTAACAATATGTTGCCGTAATATATTACGTGTAATACATATTCTGCAGCCACTCATAAGGTCTGAATTGTAAGCACCCCGATTGGGGGAGCCGATTGGTGAACCCAAACGGGGCCTGCTTACGCAGGTACGCTTATGCGGCTCGGGTCACAGTCATGGGCCCGACGCGGCCTCCTTACTATCCCCCAAGGGCTACCTTCCACCCTGACGTACTGGACATTGCTACGGTCAGGGGCGTTTATTGTCCGGTCCACGTCTCCGTCATTTCGGAACTATCCTCGGACCATTGCCCCATCAGTGTGCATCTAGCTACCCAGCACTCTACCGTTCGTAACTATACTCCGAGGCCAAGTGAGTCTTGGAAGCGACCCCCTATACAAGCCTCCGTAGTATAATCCACCATCGAGGGTCGCTTCAGGCCCCCCATTAATTCGGAAAAGTATATATAAATAACTCAAACTTACCCAGTGGAAGAAGTCCTAATTGAGACTCGGGACACTGCACAAATCGGACTCGCGCCTCGCGCGATCCGCGCAATCCCCAGTCGTGTATTCTGCAGCCTCATTTCACATGGAGTTTAACTGATGCAACCGGACCACACTGCCATTCGTCCCAAGTTACAAGTCGCACAGAATATACTTTTGGAAACATATATCTATACCGCCATGCGATGCTAAAAATAAGAATTACACTGATCCCTTACTACTATAAACACTGAGATCTACTAAAACAAATTTTACGAGGCAGAGGATGATGACCATAGAAGTTATTTAAGTAAACGCGCTTGTAACAGTGTGTAAATTTAAATAAATAAGTAAACATGGAATATAAAATGAGTAAAAATAAAATAAATAGAGCCTATTTCTACGAATTAACAGACGTATAATGTATATTACAAATCTGTGGTTTCAAATTCTGTTACATTCGTTGTTTATGTACACGTTCAAGTAACATTAATTAATTTTCTTTTCTATTTCGGTGTCAAAACGTTCTACAACGTTGTCCGATGCCCAACATTGATTGTTGTCTGTCGTTGCAGTTTTCATAGTTTAGCCCTCTATAGCTCGTTCATCTTCTAATACCCTATATATTTTTGGGACATGGTCTCCCTTTCTCTCTGTGTTCCCTAGGTTCCATCTCATTGTTTGATTTAGCAGTCAGTCTTGTCCCATTCTTCGTACGTGTAAGTACGAGATTAGTTGTTTTTCTTCAATGTAGTCGATGAGTGTCTTTTGTACGCCCATTTCTTCTTTGATCCTTTCAAAGAAGTATTAGCCTATGCAGCTAATATGTATTAGCGTATTAGTGTATGCCGTCAACACTGTATACAGCGTGTATTAGTATACAGCAGTCGAACTCTGTGAAATGCCTACTGTTTCCTGACGAATGAGTTAGAGGTTCGCGGAATCGAACTCAGATCTGCCAACAAATCCTACTCTCACGTCCTCGAAGACATGTGTCGCGTAGCCCCTGGGCACATGGCGTGGCATGGGTGTACGTCATGTAGCAGACGAGAGAGGGTTAAAAGGCGAGTTTCCTATAATTAACTGGAACACATTGGCTATGGGAAGAAACCCCAGCAAAAAACCTGCTTCCCCGTACAGGGCGTTTGCTTATGACAAAGGGCTTGCTCCTCATTTCACATAAAAAATGAAATGCAAAAAATCATAATATTAGTAACATAGGAGACGGATTAAGTTTTTTTAACTTTAAATAAGACTAGAAATTGCCCATGGATTAAATAAACATCAGTTCAAAATAGTTACCTTAACCGAAACAAAATTAATTCATACCAGTTCAAAAAGAAAATAGAATATCCACTTACTTTCAACATAATTACCGTCCTAAGAGTATTAGTATATAAAATACACTTATTTATTACGTAACTATAGTAAAACTAAAACGATGAAACCTCTTAGTCAGTACGCATATTTTATTGAGCTGGTAGCGCTTCGTAGCACAGTATAATCATAAAACTCGGCAACCGCTGTCCAATATAAAAGAACAGAAGAGAATTTTGGTCACAACACAAATGTCTGCAATAAAATGCACACACTGTTGTAAAACATATCGAGAGTAATCTGACTAGTGACAGGTCATTACAAACTAACCATGTAGATTCGTTGTGTTGGCAAACACAGTTAATTAAACAAGTTTGTCGTACGCTGCTCACTTTCTAGTATTTAAAGAATTCTGTCGCAGTTATTGGTGGGTCAGACTCTAGAACATAAAATAATCTTGTTCGTCGTTGTTGTGTTAACAATGAGTTACAAGAATACTTTAACATAGTTTCATTTATTTCACAAACAAGGATGGCAGTTTTTGTAGTACAGCAAGCAACGTGAAGCTTCGCAGTAGTATATCTACTCTTTGATACAGAAAGACAGTAGATAATCCGGTCTCACAACACAGTTGTGTGCAATCATGAGAGCACAAAGTTGTGGCAAGAGTGACTGTGCTCATTGGAAACTTTCAGTGTCGGTCCGTTATGTTAGCAAACACAATTAATAAAATGAGTTTAGTTTTCGCTGCAAAAACAAGATTACATTGCAGTTTGTGGAAAGTTCTAGTATTTACGTATTGTTGTGGTAACTGTATAAAACCAAGAACTGTGTTTTCTCTAATTGGTGAAGGCTGAAAGTTTTATAATTCTACAGATCTGTGAAATGCACAAGAAGTAAACACATATTTTGTTTTCTTAACTAATAATTAGGACCATTAATTTTTGTTTATTAGAAAGTTTTATATTTATAAAAACAAAGTATTTGATTAAAGCCTAAGGGACAACAAGATTCCAGAATGCTTAATGATTGTCTGAAGATATGATCTCAAGAAACAGGTACATTAACAGACACTCACCCACCATCAACATAATATGAAGATGACGACATCATATTTATTTTATAAATATAACAAACACAACAAGAATACACGAAAATTAATGACTGACCATAGCAACAGCTGCTGGGTTAATTAAATACAATTAATATATATACATAATAGAGATGACAAAAGGAAAATTGTTCAACAATCCAGGGAATTTACAGCCATTTAAAAAACGTTTGATCTTCTTATTTCATCCTGGAGTAGATGTAGTCGCCTATTCATGCTTCAAAAGCTTTATGCATATCCAATAATTGTAAATTATTAATTTATAATTATTTTACATTGAATTTACAAGTGTTTTGAGTTAACCTGAAAATCAGACCATCATTGTCTTGACCTTAATATATTAACACTACCCTATGAAGTGAAAATTGTTAATCTATTTTTTTAAAGCGAATGTTGCCATAATATGTAGTATTTCTTTTTTCCAATTTTTCCTGCTCATATTACCAATTTTTCGTCTGGGGAAATTTGTTTTTGTTTCACCAGCTCTGGGTAGACGGTTACGCTAATTGGACTTCCCGTCAGGCGTCTCTGTGGGTGGTAGATAGCGGAATTTTGTGGCTCCTTGTGAAATGGGTGGTACCAATTTTGGCTAGAGCGAACTAAATCTAGCAGATATTTTTCTTTCCTCTTGTACTACGGCCACTCAGATATACCTGGTATCTATTTTCTGTTCTGTATCTTCCTTGGCTATCACTTGCTTTCTTCCAAACCTCAAAGCTATTTTCTATACAATGGCTATGGGGTTATGTATAGTGACTCAATTTTTTTTTGTAAAGTCTGTACATATTAAAACGGTAACTTATTAAACGATTTGTGGAAAGACGACCCCAGGTGGTAGGCCAGGCTGCCTCTATCGGGGCTAGCTGGGTTATGTGGGCGAGCAAATTTTGCTTACGAAAAACCCTTTTAGGTTGAGCTCACTTACAATAAACCTGAATTTACTTCTTGTGAATCAAGTTGAATCACAGTTTTAGCAAGAATAAAGTTTTTATACAAGAATGTCAATTGAAAACTAAAATTAAAATGTAGCTACGGAACGCACGTCAACAAGAGTGCTAACTAATATAAGGTAACTGGTAATGTAACCAAGCAGACGCCAAGTCGGAAAGCCTTAAAAACCTAATTCCAAATAATGATAGCCATCGGGACCTGTAAATGCTTATGGTTACTAATGATATAAAATTTTTTGCGGCTAAGTGTGAAAAAGATTTAGTAAACATAAATTTAATAAGGTATCACAACTTCTTGATAATGCTGGACTTATTCGTTTCAAGCCGGTTGAACTGGTTTAGGCTAGTAAAGATGTTAAGGAAATATCTGAACATGAACAACGTGTAAACGGTTGTGAGAAGTGCGCCAGCACATTCTACAAAATTTTAACATATTGATTAGAAAAAAGTTGCCCAATTGTTTGTAACAAGTTACAATATAGACAAATTAAGAAATTAGTATTTTTAATTTTAATGAAAAATTTTGAAGAACAGGGTTTATATTAACATTTAAAAATATTCGTATAAAAATTTAATTCGCATAAAAATAAGTCACCTAAGTAATTTTCTATTTTAGTTGACATTTTGTAATGTAGTTTCAGTATTTTTACAAATTAAATTTAAAGTACTCATTTCAACTTTTAACAGTAATATATTCTGCAAAGAATGCTATAACTTGTAAATTTCTAAAAATATATCTCTTATAAAGAACACATTTTTGGTACAGTTTAAACTTAATTACTAAAAGTTTATTTGCAGTGATTAAATACGTTATAAGCTGAAAATGGTTTTACGGTTTTACGCCTTGCGAGAATATTTTGTTTTCAGCAAATATTACAAAGTAAGTGTACACTTTACATCTCATCAAGCGAGGCGCGAGTATCTAGTTGCTGGTGTGTTGTTGGTGTATAATCAACTTTCACACCTTACTCACAAAATTTAAATACTCACTCACTTTTACACCTTGCTGCTTTTACGGAACTTTAAAATCAATATAATCTAAAAATTTGGTGTAATCAAAGGCTTACGAAATTTTTATTATACATATACACACATACGAGTATTTGTATTTGTACACATAACTGGTATTCAAGTATTTACTCAATAAAATTACTTCTCTACATAAACTATAAATTATTTCATTCTTATGAAGGTTCTAGCTTAAGTTATATTAATTTTGGTTGTTTATAATATCATCATTAGTTTATTTGAGTAGTTAGATTATATCATATTACAGGAGACAGGGATATACACAAACCGTATAACGAATTACATGCTCCCGCGGCCAGGTAAGTTTGTTTACTTTTGTATACATTGATACTGACCTATATCTTTTTTACCTTTATGCCTTCTACAGGTAAGTTAAAACTAACCCAAAAAACAAATTTTATATGCATTTCCTATTTTTAGCCGAATTAATCAAAACCAGATGGCCGATTGCAGGTATTGGCAAATTTAAATTACACTCAGACTAGTATAGAATATACTGCTCTAAGAATAATGATAATCAGATAAAAACAACTGAATTCTTTGGTAACAAAACTAGCTTAATGACTCAATTAAAAAAAGAATCTAATAATGTAAACTTATGTAGGCAGACGACTATGTAGGCAAAAATACGGATAGTATTTGTTGGTGTCAATCTCACCATCACTGACGGTGATTTTATCCTCTCTAAATTACTTTCGGCAAACAAGTGATTATAATGTTGCCTATATGTCTACAGTATACGTGACAATATAATCAGCTTTGCAGTAATGTGACTAATTTTTTACAACTAGACTTTCCGGTCTATAACGATTACTTGCAGCCGCAAGAAATTCTTTCCATACTCCTCTAACTTATGTTTCTTTCAACACCTGTTTAGCATTTCCATGTACTGATCTTTCTACCTTGTTTTGGTAAATCTGTTTCAAGTAAAGCAATAACCACACGTGACTTCCATTTTCGAATTAATTGTAAAATTATTTTTAATGTGCACACTCAGAACAAAACAAAATATATCAGCATAATTTTGGTATGAACGCTGAGAAATATAATCAAAATACATGTGGACAATTTTTATTTGATTTGCTCTGAGAGACTATCTTGTGATTACAAGTTGTTAATGGTGATAATTAAAGCTGGTTTTTAATTACTTCATTGGTGTCTTGTATTTTGTTTTCCACTGTACACACGACGATCAGTAGACCGTCGTAACAATATGTATGAATAAATGTTTTCTAATATATCTCAAGTGTTTCTCTCTTTTCAATTCTACAACTATGTAGTTATAGCCCTATTTTTTGTATGTACATTTTACAGTTAGTATTGTTCAACTAAATTTTACAGAAGCACTGTCTGTCGCTACTGTTACAGATGTATTTTCTGAACAGCATTCATTTTTTAAAGTGCCCTTTTTACGTAAACTCTATAGTAACAAAAAAACAACATAGAATGTGTGCAGATGGAGAAAATCTCTACCATCTGCACACATTCTTTGTTGTCTTTTTTGTTACTATAGAGTTTACGTAACACTACATATCACATTTGTAATAAAATCAACTTGAAATGTGATTATGAGTAGTTGAAATTTTTTTAATAATTTCAGATATATAATATTTTACTGTTGCGGTAAATCATATTGTATTAAAAGTTACATGGAACTCAGAGGTAAATGAGGAACTTTTAATTAAATTTATTAAAATTTAATTTTAAAAGTATCATCTTCAAAGCATATCAGAGTGTCAATTTTGTATATATAAGAACAAATATATATTTTCTTTTATGAATACAAATTGTAAAATAGGAAATATTTTTATTATGTTTATGGTATTAGGCAACAAAATATTATCATGTTAATGTAATATGCCATTTGTAATGGTTAAACGAAGTTATGACTAAAATACGCCAAACAGATTAATGCTTTAATACTTTCTCATATAAGTGAGATATACGTAAAGGCTGCATGCAACGCTCGTACTAATGAAGCTATTCAGAAGCTCGTACACCGAGGGTTTATTGTCCGAGGTACAATGAAGGGGTACAGGCGTAGGTATTTACAAGCCGAAGTATCGTACACTACAGTAGGCTTACATCATCCAGACTCGCATAACAATGTCTATATAATATTTCGTTGGGTTTTGGGGTTAAATCCGTTTCACTCCGGAGGTCGGGTACGTTTTCCTTCCTGTTTGTAACCTCGGCAATTATATTTGAATGCGGATTTAATCACGTGAAGTGATAAATACACAAGCTATAGGGGATTTGGTCGGTTGGAGGCCCTACTGAGCCAACGAGTGTAAAAAATATATGACTCAAATATTATTATAACGCATATTGCAGAATAAAGTTTTACAATATTACAGTAGCATCAATTGATGCTACAAGAAAGCTTGTTATTCATAAAATTCTCATTGTAGTTCTCAAACATTATAAATGCTTTTAAATGCTATTTTGTAATTTTTGCGGAACAAGACTGAATAAAAATTTGTATATCAGTGAATGTTCCAGAATTTGATCAAGTCATTAAATTCAATATTACTAACATTACGAAGAAGAAGATAAAATGAATTCAATTAAATTAGCGTGAAGATGTTGCATCATTTCTTACACCGGAAAATATGCGTTGAAAATTCAAAGTGGTCAAATGGTTTGAATTCAAAATTCAAACTGAGTTGGAGGTCACAGTAGCTGTAAAAAACATCATGAGTGATTAATATGTTGTCTTCCAAACGTGCAGTTATTATTCATAATACGTACTGTAACCTCAACAACGTAATTCTACATTCTACACTTTTGTCTGATTTATAGTTTAGTTTGTACGTGGTTTGTAAAGTCTGGCATCTCCTTTGCTTTGATTAATGAAATAGTTACAGTGACAGGTAAATAATGAGAATAATACCAACATGTGTACACATTAGAGCTTTAGGTTCGACGGAAATTAAAGTAGGGTGTACCATACGACCTCAAGACAAACAATAATGTAATCAAAAGATGATGTAATTCTCTAAAGGCCTTATCAGTAGACATTTCAGGCAGTGGAATTAAAAAAAAAATTCTCTTTGCAAATAATTTTATATACGCTACATCTAGTTTGTTATTTTTAATAAAAAATAGTGGACACTACACACACACGCAGACGAAGACGTAAACGCATGCACTCACATACAAACATACACGCTCGAGCCCCATAAAGGAAGCCGTGTACGCTTAATTATATCTGCTTTCAAATTGTTTACCTCGTTAAAAGTTTAAGGTGAACATGTACATAGGAGACTATTCAACGCAGTAATTACGTTTTGCTTGCTCCCCCTCTTGCCTATTCTTAACAGTACTAATCACACTCAAATGCACAAACACAGTGTTTCAACCTCAGATATCTTACATAATCACACCTTTCAATCTCTTAGTACACGTTTGTTTGGAACTTGAAGCCTACTATAATTTCATGGAAAACTATTCCATTTAATAGCTTTACTTGCTACTACAAATTTTTTTGGGGAATTAAGCAAAGCCTAATTAAAATAACTTGTGTGTGTGTGTGTGTGTGTGTGTGTGTGTGTGTGTGTGATTAAACAACTGACAATTTATTTCTACTAAAGCTCGTCGAAAATGAGTGCATTTTGGCTTTCTAAATGCCAACGCATATCTTTCTAATAATCAACGCGTTCTTAATGCTTGATTAATGTTTAATGAATCATAAACGGAAAATTAACTTTCTAAGTAGATAGATTAATGTCTCTTACAGCTAGTATCACATCAGAATAATTCAGTGATCTTATGTCTGTTATAATGCACTCGGTAAGTTTCCAGTCACAATGTTCAGTTTGCACAGTCCTGCAGGAGTTACGTCTTACTACAAACATTACAATGTAATCTCCGTTGCTGAAAAGCAAGCACGGTGACAATAACAACAACCAACACTGTAATTTGGAAGGATTTCAAACAGGACATTATTGGTAGTTTGTCCTCTTGTTTTACAAGCATCGTTTTCTGACAAAATTGCTCGAATATCCGTCCTGCCTACCTACATAAAAGACAACTTTTTAAGAGAACAATTCAATACAATGGACCTACTATAAGATATCAACACGAAAATTATTAATTTTAATATATACATATATATTTAAACACTTTGTGCTCCAGTGTATTTGTTAATGCATACGAGAAAGTCTATTTCTCGCATATTATTTATTTAAAATTAGGAATTTCGTACCTCAAGATATAGCCTATTATTTCCTTATTTGGTAATGCTTCGGGAATCGTATTTTCCTATCCTCAGCCAACTTAATTTTGGATCTTGTTGAGTACTTGTGTTTGTCCTATGTAAATTTTTTTGTTTGTCCTATGTAACATTTATTGCATTTTTGGCATGTGCCTAATGCTGAAGGGAAAATTATTTTTCGAAAGAATGTTACGGAAACTCATCATTTTGGATAAGTATATTGTTACAATTTTGCATATATTTGGACGCCATTTCGCAAATACTGTTGAAAACCAAAAAGCTACACTTAACACTGAAACAATTAAGAAGGTTAACAATAGTTGATAAAAGGGTAACAATATAGGGTAACAATATGTTGACAAAATAATAACGTTACCTTTTAGCTGAACACACGACATGTGTACATCGTCTATTTACAGTGGTAAACAAAAGATATCTTAATTTTAGAACTTTTTCTCCTACTCTGACGTTTATCGTTCAGAGATTTTGTTAAAACATGAATTTTTTCTCCGGAAACGTAAATCCTTTAAAATATATATTGTTTGATGTAGATATTGTGACAATAAATCTATCCGCAAATCTACTGGCAATTTCTACTTCGCTTAATATACAGTGATTTTAAATTTGTTCTCCTTTTGGCTATACGAGCAAAAGAATTTAGGTATGCGTTAGGTATCATGTCGTAACATTAAGAAAAATGTGAAAGAAGTTAGCAATTAACTGGGTAACGTAAATACGTAAAATATTTCAAGTATTACGATAAACATGAAATAGCGTTGCTTATGAGCAACTCTGGATAACTCACTTAATGATTTTACAAAAGTACTTCACTCAACGTTGCGGATTCGGGAATTCGTCTACTATATACACTGTATTATCACAGAAACGCACAAATGACCGATGCGATATCTGATATTCTTCGTAATGCATTATAATTTTTATTAATATTATAGTGTCTTGCAGTGAAAATTCGCAAGTTATATACAGTACCACATTGATTCTTGAATCATCTACGTCTGCGTAAATAAATGTATGAAATAACCGCGCTGCATAAAGCGACGGTATTATTAACTAAATAAGTAAATGGTAAAATAGTTTTCTTTAAATACTCAACAAGAGAGAACACAACGCAAAATCTGTAATAGTTTTTAAATCGTAATTAACAGAAAAGCTTTGGAAATGATGTTAGCGTTTTGTCCAAAAACGTTGGAAAACTGTCACGTCGACCGCACTGTCTGTACATGGAGTAATTAACTGCCAAGTAGGAGAGTAAATTGAAACAGTAACGCTTCAGTTGAAGCCGAGCATGTTTCAATTTAAGCAATTACGTAACAAATGCTCCATGGTAATGGCTTAAAGCAGACATGTTTACTGGAATTTGTGTGAAGCATTGTTTTGTATATAGAAAAACAGGCGAAATACATGCGCGACTCTGCTTGTGGTAAATGTTGCGACGTTATAACACCGCAGTACTCAACTAATGAATTTATCTTTTGGGTCTTCTTTCCTCTACTAGTAATGGAAACATTATTTCCATATAATATACAATAATAAAGTTTATTATAAAAATAACGAATAAATGCTTCAATTAATTATATTCAAATTGGTTTACTTTCACATATAATGAACGTTATTATATTCTATATTAAGAAAAAAACTGAGGTATGCAGTTAGAAACGGGAATCAAGAGAAAGAACTACCACCGGATTTTTAGAAAGATAAATGTGATGGTAGCTGGGTGTCAGAGGACTGCACAGAATCTTAAAAAAACGAAATGTAGAATGGTGTTTATACGATTTTATTATACACAAAATACTGGAGTTGAAATTTGTGATGTAAGTACGGTGCATGTTTACAAACATGTTTACAATTCCAAACAGGCTGCACTGAGGATCACAAAAGCATAATACTATAGTGGAAAATTTTGTCCCATCAAAACATTTATGGTTAATGATTAAAACATAATACAGGAATAAGAAAAAAAATTAAAGATCTTTAATCCATACATTTCGTTGACTACTTGCTTCTCTGTTCCATCTGTTTCCATCTATCTATAATATTTCCATATATCTATTCCATCTATTTGCTTTTATATTTTCATCTTTTTTTTTCTCGTTGGAAGTGATGTGCGTTTGGCTTTGACGTCAATTAAAAGATATATTTTTGAAAATACGGCCTAACGATGTGTGGGCAAGAAGTATAAAAATAATAATTTAAACAATTGTCCACAGCCTAACAGCCGGTTTCTAATGACTTTAATAATACTAACTTTTTAAACATAACTGCAATCCATTACTTCATGTTTAATATATTGCCTATATTGATAAATGCATTTAGTGAGTTAAGATAAATAATACCTTAAAATATATTAGTACTTAATGTAGGAATATAAGCTAATACATTGAAGGACAAATATTATGATGTCTTTGTATGTGGTAGGTACTATAAACTAATTCACGACCACAATGCGGAATAATATGACATTAATGTCTTTGCTTTTTACAAGTAGAAATAAGTAGACATTAAGAGTTTTGTAAAACTCACTTAATTAACCACATCGAGTTGGAAAGTATATGTAAATTTATTTGTACTGATTCGCCTGATAAGAAAATTTGCATAGTTTATTTAGATTTTATTTAGTATTTTCTGTTCATTATTCAAAAAATGATAAAACGTAATTTTGATTGTAATCTGTATGGATTTAATGTGTCCTTGAGGAAAGAAATATTTGTTGAGGAAAGGAAAAACAGTTGAATAGAATCAAGTGTGCGTAGTATGCTTGGAGTGGCAGACATATGATCATTATTTATTTTATGTGATAAGAACACCTTTTGTGCATTTTAATGCAATTAGTGGGTCTAAATGCAGATAACAGAGAAGAACAATCAATGGGACAATTATCGTATTGAATAGTCTTCTTTGTACATGCATAATTGTGAGGGCGAAGCTGATTTAAACTTTTTAACGAGGAAAACAACTTATAAGCAGATGTAATTAAAATACTGCGTTATAGCGATAGGAGTTGGCTGAAAAAGTGGATGCGTAATTTGACTTACGTAGAGAACTGCGTGACTCAGTTTCTATTAAACGTAAAAAAAGCAAGCAATCAAATGAACTAATAAACAAGACATGAACTTTGCTGTATATCAACGTAAAGATGAAATTACAGAGAACTGACATTTCTTTCTCCTAACGTAACCTTTTCTGTCCTTTGGTGTTAAACCAAATTTAAAAACGTTCCTATTTTTTGACTTATTATCCGATTAAGGTCGTAAGCAGTAACCAACGTTAAAATATACCTGTTTGGCTGCTTGTTTGAAAACACTTCATTTGTTTAAACCAAAATTAAGCCACTGGCCAGCTTCGTGCCAACATGATTACTCGTTGCTCCATAAATTTCTGTCAACACAGCACAGTTATGATCGTGTCTTTTTCTCACTCTCTGACTGTCTGACTCTCTATCTTTCTCTCCTTCTATCTCTCATTCTCGTTCTCCTTCTCTCTCTTTCTCTCCATAAGCTAACTGAATGTACCTCACCGAGTGGCGCCGATCAATTAACTACACGCCATTACACTATAACGGAAAATTCCCCGTGAAACAAAAGTAGATTATACTGATATTACTAATATCTTAATATATGTTTGACAATGACACTAACATTCCGGTATTACCCTTTATATAACACATATAAAGTTACGCGAATCTAGCAAATCCTTTCATTGAATATTGAACGATGAGCCTGCTGTACACGAGTTCTGAATACAAGCTTTGTTAGTGCATGGCCGAGGTTTTACATTGCACTCCTATGAGAGAGCATTATTCCACTTGATGTTCTTTAGAGTGACTATTGCACAATCCTAAAAAAACGTAACTGAATACTTCGCCCATCTGATATACTGTGGAATTTGTATTTCCTTATAGGATGATAATGTTAAACGAAATGAATGATACAGTCTACTATCCAAGGAGAGATGTAGTGATTTAATTTCTTAGGTAGTGATAGCCGAGACGCAAATTGTTGTCACATTGTAACATCACTAATTTATCCTAATAAAAGAACAGTTGTGTCTGCGACACTCACACGTTCCTCGGCCTGACTATATCAATTTCAATATAACGCAACAGCTCCAATGATGACGGGGAGTTAGAAGGCTAGAATGGAGAATACCACACAAAACACCGAACGCCTGTGCTCTAAGATAAAAACAGATATGCGGAGACTATTAAATAGGATTGGTGATGGAGGCTGCTTTGTATTAGTAAAGAAAGTGTAATAAAAATCAGTGGATAATAAAAGTAATAATAATATTGAAATATATATTTATTAAGGAATGGAAATGGAGGAAAATAAAGTATAGTATATATTTAAATATAGGAATGGCCGAATTACACGTGGGTGTAAGATTAGAAGTTAGTGTTGTGCTTGTGTGTGCTACTCTCAAGGTGAATTTTGAGTAGATGGGATTTGTCCGTATACTCACATTTATAATGGATTGTGTGAACGTATGTGTGTGTGTGTGTGTGTGTGTGTGTGTGTGTGTTTTGTGAGAGAGAGAGAGGGAGTGAGAGGGAGAAAATGTGTTTGTTTATGCTGTTCTTGTGTTCCCCAAGCGTTTATACTAAACTTGAATTGTAAACAATTTCGAACGGCTCAACACTAGATATGGTTAGTCTGAGGCAGATGAGTCAGGTATAGTAAAGTTTGTAAACTACCTGAGTTTACTAATATTGCGCCCTAATTCCTAACTCAGGAAGTTCTTTCTACCCTTACATATATCACTTTTAGCCTAACTACAGAAATATATTTAGTATTACTTATTGTGTTTTCAACATATGGAGCTTAAGTAAAATTAAATATCATTTATCAACTGTAACTGTAAAGTGGATAGCAACCTTTATTAGAGTGGAATATTAACTTCCAGAGAAATCGACACTTGCATGTCTTAACATTTATTTAATAACTTGCACTGAAATTAGAATCCCCATATTGTAATGGAGTAAAACTAAAGCATTCTAAATAACAAGTGACAACAGTAATTGTATTCGCTAAATGCTAGGCGCGCTAATTGCCGCAATACGAGGCAGCATCTAACCAAATTATCAGCCTTGCATAATACTAACATATCTGCAAATCAAAAACTTACGTCATAGCCTTCAACACGGTTGGTTATTCGCTTAATAATTAGACTAGAACATTCTGCTTGCTCACAGCGTGAAATTACCACATTTTCAAAGATGACTGCGTGCTCGTGTATTCGTATTGACAACCCGGCCTTAGTTATTGTTTCGCATCTTAGAATATTCCTGCTTATGGTCACATCCTGCATTGACTTCAGTAATTTCTGGTATTTATTTTACTGGACAAAAGAACCCTTTCACGGGTTTTATTGCAAAATATATTAAAGGCCCTTTTAATGATAGAGATAAAGCATTTTGAATTCATGTAAGTTTTAGTAATGTATAATCTAGTACTACCAGTCCGTTTATATGTTCATAACTATTGTAAATAAATTCATAAGAATAAGATTACTTGTTCATTTGCCTTACTTCTTTAATGGATGGATGTACCTTACTTAGTATTTGAAAATAATCGTCCCTTAAGACAAGGTGAAAAAATCTTAGATATAATTGAAGATCTGTAAGTCTTCTCTGAATTCTAACAACCTTGACAACCTCCTAACATATCTTTTTTACGCATCTGTTAAGTACTGTTCCCTTCTGGGATAAAACTTTTTTACTTGTGAAAAGACAAACTGCCGTCACTTCAGCCTGCACAAATTAGACAGATGATTATGCTTTGTTATCATACTCACAGATTAGGGAGGTGTCGCGCAACTGTTCCCACTGTTATTTACAATGGACTTACGCTTGACTATCATTAGTGTTCAAGTGTCTCGTTTATGTCATGGTGTAAAGTTGGCATTTATAACCGTGTGAGAGATTTGTGTTCTGTTTACTAGGTGGTTTTTGCTTTTAAGTTCGCCATTCAATTTGTTTACAAGTTTCAGTTAAATATATTATCAAATGTTATTACAAATTTTGTTAAATGTATGAGTCACAGAAATGACGACTGATTAATCGTTATCATATCATTGTGTGTACTAAAGAATAACACCAGAGAAAGACGTTTATTTAAAAGGATTAAAACCACCATCAAGTTCCGTCACTGATAATAAATTTTAATAGATTTTAAGGGACACTTATTATGTATTACCATTTTACGCTATTCTAAGTATTGAAATAGAAACAGTTACTAGACCTAAAAAATTATGGAAACATTTAATTAAGATTAGATATAAACACGATCCAAATTTTTATATTGCCGTACTTATTGCAAACACTTTTATATATGGTATATATAGATTTATAAAAATATCATTTAAAAATTTAAATAGGTTAATATTTTTGGATTTTTTTTTCTAAAACTCCATGTGCGTTTTGTGTAGTCAAACACAAGTGTATAAGAGCAGTTTTCTTTTAATGAGAGTTCACTCTGAACGCTTATATCAACTAATGTATGGAGCAACTTCGTAACTAAGTAGCCAGGAAATTTATAAAACTGCAGTCCTGATCTGATCTACAATTATTAGAATAAAAAAGTAACTACATTAAAGAGATACAAAATTGACAAGAGATACTTGTCAAACCAATGTCTCTTGCAGAAACATTTCTGCTAACGTCACTCTCAAGAGTAGAATGTTCTGTACAGTGCACGAATGTTTCTGTATCTTTCATTCAATTCTAAAAATTTAATGAAACACATTTCTGAGTAGCGAGTTATGTAAAGCGATCAGGTTTTCGTGGAGTCAAGTTTTTCAAATACTCAACATTTTCTATTCTCTTATAATTTACACTCGTAATTATGCATAATATTCATGCACACCCAGCCCATGTTGATAGGTTATACCATACCCTTTGGCCCCTGAATTGTATTTGCATTAGTGCAGACATATTATGAGTATTGTAAGTGCAGATGTATTTTAATATATTATAGTATTATTAGAACTTTATTTGTTTAGCAAGTAACAGTGTTTTGGTAATCCAATTAGTTTGAGCAACAACCAAACTAATCTAGCTAATCTAGCTAGCTTAGCTAGGTTTTAGTTAGCTAATTAAATTACAACAGGCTTCTTCTTCTTCTTCTTCTTCTTCTTCTTCTTCTTCTTCTTCTTCTTCTTCTTCTTCTTCTTCTTCTTCTTCTTCTTCTTCTTCTTCTTCTTCTTCTGTTTAAGGATTAGGTTATATAAACCTGTTCCGGCACCCTTCTCATCCTCGGACGTCCCACGTCTTTTCTACCAATGGCTTTATAGTTCAATGGCGCTTTCGGTAATCGATCCTTTATCATCCTTTGCAGATGATCCCGCTATTATCTTCTGTAAATTGAAATAATGTCATTTATGTCCTCTACTTTGAGTTCTGCTCTGCTATCCTTATTTCTTATTCTATCTTGCACTCTATAGTTTTAAGTACTTTGAAGAAACTGCGTTTCAGCACCCACGCCTAACTCGCATATGGCAATGTGGGTATTCCAATTGTCTTATAACATTTAATCTTTGTGCTTTGTGTTGTTTTAATTTTAAGATTTCTATGAATCGTACCACTAATATTCCTAAATTTATTTATGTTTTATTTTACATCATATTCAGATTCATAGCTTACTGAACAGCCGAAATATTTGGAACTGCTCACTTGCTCTAAGATGCTGTTGTTTATAATTATCTTAGTCCTCACTAGATATTTACCTTCAAAGACCATGGTTTTAGCCTTTGCTACTGAAATTGTCAGTGAGTACTCTCTTGCCAGTTCTTGTAATTGAAACATAGCTCTTTGTTAATCATCCTCATTTTCTTGAAAAAGAACTATATTATCTTCATATAGCCAGGAACCTATACAAATTTGTGCAATTAGGTGAGAGGTAGTGGTACTTTCGCTAACAATTTTATTTGTGAAGTTAAGTCATAAACTGGACAGAAGGATACTATTGAAATTAATATATGCTATATAATTAAGGTCTTGCCTCGCCCTTATATTACCTGATATTGAATACACTAAAAATAGAGCAAATGCATGAGAGTCAACGAATGTAGGCCTACTGTTAATTCTATAAATATACTAAATCTTCAAAATATTAATAAAAATGATCATAATCTGTTGCATAAATAGTAGAGATTTATTATTAAAATGAATTAATTACACGTGTCAATTAATACCTGTAGTCTATGCAAATGAATCCGCATTGTGTAACACTGGAACAGTGGCGTTTCAGACTAACTTATGTTTGTTAACAATATAAAATTTTAATTTAATTGCTGTCAATTGTTGTCAAAATTTATTAGTTACTAACACACTTTCTTACAATTTTTACTCATCTTCTTCGACACGGCCCACTCTCTCTCTCTCTCTCTCTCCCGCCCTCCCTCCCCCCTCTCTCTCTCTCCCGCCCTCCCACCCTCTTTCTCACTCTTTTACTCTCTATATATAAATTTAAGTACTCTGGTAGCACTTTTGTTTGCACTTTAATGTCAGCTGTCTTCTTTTTATTTTTGATTTGTGGTTTACATAACATTACTTCCTGTGACACCTATTCTCTAACATCTTAGAGTTGCATGTTTATCTTAGAGTTTAATCTCCCCAACACAGTTGATTGCCCTACAAGAAAATTAGTTCCCCTACTTAACCGTACGCTTTATTCTTTTCCCATTGATGCCTGCTCAATTAAATACTTCCCGATATATCTTTACTGTGTTGGTATATCGGAGCACTTGGAGCCATAATTCTCAAAAACATAATTTGTTTCTCTTGCCTCTTGTTTTCGTATACATATAACTGAAAGGTATACGTAAACATATTTTACACAAATTAAGAAAAACTCTCCTCTTCATACAATTACTCTTTGTTGTTTCCATTTATGTGACTTTACTAAACAGAACTGTCTATTTATGTGCGACAATTTTATACATAAAATATGACCAGACTTAGATATAAAAAGATAGGAGGTTATAATTAAAGTTTTAGTGAAACGTGAGTCAAATTAAGATACCTAGCCAAATAGATGATAAAGAAATCAAATCTGTATAAATTTAATGTTGTAAATGAAATTCACAAACAACTCTTAAAGTAGGAACGGGACAAGTGTAATTCATTAATAAAGACAAAACAGAAAATACTGCCAACAAACAAAATTAGAGTTACCATTTTATGAATTTTACCTTTCCCCAAGTACTTACACGGTTATTTGCGTTTCAGTAATGTGGCCATAACACGAGTTTATCCCAACTTTCACTTTGTATTATATGATATAAATAGATACATACGTAAATAGTATTTAGCTATTCTTAAATCGGTATTTCATACTTACGTGTACAATTTAATTATATAATTTAATGTGGGCGATAAAACGTTGAAGCCTTCCATATAAATGTTTTAATCCATGACATATGGTAGACGTTCGTAGGAAAGTGGGCTAACGATTTTGTGCATCGTTACTTTAAGATTAATTAAAGTAGATTAGATACTTCATATAAAATAAATAAAAGTAATAAAAATATGTATGTGAACGCTTTTTACGGTGATCGAGCCTTAAAACCTTTCAAAAACGTGAATTTTTAAGTTTTGTTATCAAATATTTTTCACATACCAAATAATGTGTTTACAATATTTACACGACCTATTAATCCAGTAAAAATACTTCACCTAAACTGTTCAGTAACTTACTTTTTTTTGATAAAGTGAGAAATACAGGAAAAATAAGATTGTTCCTGGAAGATATAAAGAAAGCTGAAGTGAAAAAACTTAGCTATGAAGGAAAAAAGTGAGAGTAATATTTTTATTAAATTTGACTAACAATATTGTTTATACTTAAAATTACAATTGAATAAATGTACTGTTAAGACGGGCTCACGAATCGTGCTCTTGTACATTGGAAACAAACTATGTCTACCGACCCGTCAAGTCACTAATTACCAGCTTTAATGAGTCACAAATAACAATTCGACATCAACAAAATACAATAATTCAAGTTACATTTGTCCACACGAAATAATAATATCATCTGGTATGAGTTCCGCACTAATTATAACACAGTAATCCTATGAATGTATAAAGTTCGTCGAATGCAGAATTAAGAAATTTGTTTGGAAGAACAAATTTCGCTTCTTTTTTATTCTCTTAGTATCCTTTTTACTTTGTAGGAGATTAGTATTAATTATTACTTTCGAAATACGATTCCGACAAATCAACTCATCATTTCCCTTTACTTCTCGCAGTAATATTAACAATAACACAATTAAAATGGAACAAAATAATTATTATTTACTATTTCTTAACTTTAACGTATTTTGCCACACCCCAAACGATTTCATTGAAAATGAAGCTCAGCGAGTTTACATACATTTATTAGTAACAAAGTCTCATTAGAATTTAGTTTGACAACAGTATGTCTCCGGAAACATAGCACATTCTTGATGCTAACTTACGTAGACTTAGGAACTCTGCCAATACCATAAAGAAAAATATCGGTTTAAGAACAAAGATTAGAAACTTTGCCAGGGTAGCTAGTTAGTATAACAGAGACTGATAGAAGAAGGTTGCTTGCTAAGCTTTAAATACAATAGCGAAATAAATGAGGAATATACTCCTCACACAAGACACATAGTGTATTGAAAAATTCTGGGGCCAGGAAAAAATGAAAAATGTGAAAACAGGCAACAATGTAACCAAACATATGCTGAAGGTTGATGTGTCGCCCGCTGATTGAAAAATACACACATATTGTAATAAGGAATGCATAAGTAGAAATAAAAACTAAAAGACACTAGGATTGAAATTCAAATTAGTATATAACGGTTTAAAACAATGGCTCATTAGATTTCGTAAATCAAGGCAAATTCAAAGACTATAACAAACCATACAACAAAGACTGTGAAAAGGTGAAATTGATAATTTGTTAAAACAGCATTTATTTATTTCCGAGCTGCTAAACTATGCACAGTGTATGGTGATGAGTGGTACCCTTTTATTCTTCTATAGATATTATCATACTTCACAGAGGATGGACTACATTTTATTTGTCAACAATTTACAAAACTCTTTGTAGCTAGTCGATGTCGTCGTCTGGTCTTCAGGATTAGTAAATCTGCCTATTTTGAATTCACTGTCGAGTCCTCAGCCTTACCACACTTCTATATATAGGTTGTTATGTCAAGGAGTGTTTTGGAATTATTTTCTCATTGGTTTTGACTATGTGTTCTTTCAGGCTTTCGTTGTGCATTTCTGCATGATTCACTACCAGAAGAATATTTAATTTACGCCTGATAGTCATATTTTTATCCTGCCTCCTCTAAGATAGACTTTCGTCGATCACAGGAATTTCATCTCTGATGATTACAATTATCTCCGACCTCTTTCCCTTAATACCCAACACTTCGCGCCCTACTGCAGTATGGAAACTGGCACATTCTTATAAAAATTGTGTGTTATTCTTAAAAGGTCTTCGAATTGTACCACAAATGTTTTGAAATACATTTATTTTGTTGCTGTTTTATTTATCTTGTCCATAACATGTGTTGTAGATTAAACAGCAAAAATAGATACGTACTTCTAGAGTATCAATGATAATAATTTTTGAACTTACGGGATAGCTACTAGCGGATGGATGGTTTTAGTCTTTGAGAAATATGTTATCGTCTTGTACAGGCAACTCAGTTGATAAAGTTTATGCATGAGTAACTGTAATCTTTCCTAATTGAGATTTATACAAAATGGTCATCAGGAAGTAATATACTTTGTAATCTAATCATTTGCTTCAATCTGTCAACGGTTAAATCACTACAATTATTCTTCGAAAAGATGAAAGTTTAACTCTCATATTCTACGGACGAAAATCGTCTTCTGTTTAAATTTTTTAGCAACTGGAAAGGAATCTTAGTTTTTCTTCCATTAGATATTTGGGAGAGATGGTATATATTTTTACCGAGAAGAAGAAGAGACAATTGAAGTTGGTTTAAAAAGTTGTGTAGATACGTAAACGTTATTTGTAAACCGTTTTCCTGACGCACTTTTTTTTTTTGAAACCGGCAGTCATTTTCACGGCGACTAATCAACATATTTGACTGCATTACTTCATTATCGGTTTCCATTTTTGCGGATTTATATTTAAGGCTTTTTCTATACTACGTCAATCTCTTTAGGTTCCAATTATGCAAATCATTAATAATTTGTTTTGCCGACTGACGAGACAGTTCACATATTTACATAATCAAGAGATGTAAGAAATATACAATTTACATTGCAACGCTTGTAGCATGAATACAGTTGTCATTTACTTACGCGTTTTATTTTTACATTAGTTCGAATCTAACCTTTGTATATATTTATAAGAATTCAAGGAACCTATAATAAACTACAATAATTTCTAGTATAGTAATTGTTAATAAAAGTCATTTGAATTTTCAGCAGTTATCAGTTATGTAAAATTATTAGTATCAAATGTGAATATTGGATAAGATACAGTATAATTAAGAATTCTGTAGGGTTCATTTCTCACATTGGTAATTGGTACGTAGGCCTAAGAATTAGTCAGAAACCTCTTTACAGTAAATACAGTGATTAATCTGTATTTAAAATCCTAACATCTCATCTCTACACAATTTCTGCAGTCACCGAATTCCATTAAATTTTTTATTACAGCCCCTTGTACTTATGCTATCAACCATTTCCGTAATATTGTAGTTGTAAAGTTATGCGCCTAATTACGTGTTCCATGAACTGTAATGTTTTTCTTGGTTTCATTCAAAGCTAACATATACTCAAAACAGACTGATATGTTTAAACTATTCTGTATTTTTTGCCATGAAATTTGCGGTTGTTTTGTAAAATTGAAAAATTGATAACAACCGGAATTGTTAATTTTACAATCACTTTGTAGAAAGTTAGTCCTAAAATTAATTTCAAACTATCTATACACGGACACGTTTACACAAATTTTTATGCTTCCATGTGAGCGCATCTATCTTAAGCGTGACAACAAGAAGTTTTTAACAAGGAATTCAAATTTACCAAGTAAAGGCAATAACCATTTGCGTGCGCGGTTGAAAGTGATGATTGATGGCGAAACCTCTCTTGTCAGGCCAGACGTTTTTACTTTAACTGTTTCGCTGTGTTCATTATTCATTCATCTATACCGACAAAAAGCTTGCAACTGGGTACTGACAGATGCATTTTGGCTGAAAGCTTTTACACACACAACTTATATTAAGGCCAAAACGTGAACGCGCATTGTTAACGTCGGACAACGTAAAGTGTTTTTTTTGTATTTAGTTTTCTATAATATCACTTTTTAAAATCCGAAACGATTTTGTAGTAGCTTCAAAACATAATACTAGGCCTACCATAACCTAATATGTAAAATATGAGTTCTGTTTGCCTATCAGTCTCTCTCTCTCTCTCTCTCCTCTCTCTCACTCTACCTGTCTATCTATGTATCTATTTGTACATTATCTATCTATTTATCTATCTACCTCTCCATCTGTTACACTGTCTCCCTCTTTTTCTGACAAATAATCAGTTTATCTATAGCACATTCTACCTCTGTTTATTTCTAAACGTAAAAACACATAAATTTTAAAAACGTACATAACCATTAATTTCGTGTGTCAGATTACCAATCTCGTTATATATTTAACTTCACATACCCACTTCCTCGGCTGTAGTTAGGAACGTCAATATTTATGTGTGACGACACACGTGTGTGCCATTTTCTTCCAGTACTTCTTTGTCTTCTGCCTTCTCATGAGACTTTCGGCTACTGAGACGTCTTTGTCCTTGAGTGACCATGGCATAGGCATATCGTGCGTTACTCGGCACTTTGAGACTGACATCCGATCTCTGTGTGACAGATCAAAAGTATCTTCTAGTTCAACACACGCTTTATTTTTATCAGTGATTACAGGTATATTTTGCAGTGGAGTGGGTAAAACGTTGAAACTATGAAATGTTAGACACCTGATAAATGATTGTGGTTATACCTTAAAATTTTGGATTTTACAAAAATAAAGAAAGATGTTAGACTATACTTTTTTGCCACCTTGTATGATTTTACTTTTACCGCCTGTTTTGAAAGTTCTCTTCTACATAATTAACGACAAGGTGTAAAAGAAGGTAAAAGAATATATTGGAGAAGATCTGTTTTTTCCAGGGTTAGGAGAGGAACAAGAGACACATTTCTGTCTGTATGTAGTTTTAAATAAATTTAAGAATAATCAGTACTTTAAATTTCTTGTTCAAAAAATATCCTTTCATACCGTAGTTTCGAAGCTTACGACCGATGTTGTGAAGTTGGTCGGTATAGGTTACAAGACAGAGATCCACTTTTTAAGCTTCACAGAAAATAAATAATTCTACTATAAATAAGGTAATCAATAAATCAAGCCAAGGTTATGAAAGGCGTAAATGAGAGCTGTTCATTTTCATCACATATTTATTTCAACGCGTTTTATAAATACTACAAATAAAAGGTCTAAAGGCATGAAAATTATCTGTAGATACTGCAATACTGTATGTAGTTTGCAGATAATGTTTTGTGTTTTGTTTTAGCATGCTTTCTAGTAGGCCTACCTCTAAATTACAGTGTAAATTATGCGTGTAATTATTGTTCTTTATTTCTTTCCACTTATTAATAATTCGTTATCATTTTAATTAGTTGACTCTGCTGGTTAGTAATGGAGTTAGAAATTAAAGATTCCTAACTCTATATCACATTATTCCAGAAGTATCGCAACTCCCACTACCTAGGGCAGAGTAAGAAGGAACACAATGGCAAACCCTTATTATTATGCTGAATAGAGTGTATGCATATTTGAAAGGTTGCGGTGGGATAGAATTGATGTGAACAGTGGGGAAGAGATAACAAAAGCACTGCTCGTTGCTTCCGTGGCATTGTTTATTTATTATATTAGTAGGTAAAAGTTGTGATCATTTCTACCTGTGGAATAACTGTTGAAGTATAAATAGTGCTACATTTCTCAAAAATATGAAGACTAATATAAGCATTAACTTATCGCCTGGCATCGTTGTTTGTGTATTTACACGTACTGTATATTATAAAAAGGTGCAGAGGTATTAAGACTTATGTTATTTTCTTTACTTATATTGAATGTGTTTTATTAATTGTACATCTTTTAATCCCATTTTTTTATCAAATAAAGTTAGTGTGAAGTGTTTAAACGTAATTGATCTTAAATTAATTTAATTTTAATTTTATTGATATTTAATTGAGCCTGCAGTTAACCTGAGACGAGGTATTTTTTTTGGGTTGTTTGAGTCTGGTCCTAATAGGGCCAGGCTCGGGCTGGTCTGGGGCAAGCCCCCTTCAGCCAGTTGGTTAGGGAATTGTGGGGAGTCATACGCCATTGCAGACTGGCCTTTGAGAAGGTGGAGCCACGTAGAAGGAAGAATAGTGCATGTTGGTGTATTTGTGTGCGTTATGCAGTTGGTAGCCAGGTGTGAAAAGGAAGAGGCAGATGAAGGCGCCTTTAATAGGTGTTTATTTATTTATTTGTTTTTCTTTTTCAGGGCGGCCAAGAAAGGGACGAGTAACGCAGGTGACTAATTCTGGAGGGTGGTGACAGGGTGGCGTCAAGGTAGGCGGGGGACACATAGTAGTGGGTTAAAGAGCTGGGAAGTGGGTGATAGGAAATTTCATTATAGTGAGATCAAGAAGATTGATCGGTGATAGATTTCAGATTTTAAGTTTGAGCATTTTTTTTATGAGCTGCTAGTGAGTTCTGTGTCTTTGACGTTGGGATTGGTGTAAATGCATTATAAATACAGACTTAAGACCGGCTAATTGGGTCTATTTATCAGACGCTCTCGGCGAGGAAGTCTAGGAGGAGGACCACCGGCTATTGAAAGACGATTTATTAAGAGGGAATAAATTATACCAGTGTTGCTGGTAGTCTGTTGATGGATGCAACTATTGATTACAAGGAAGTGCGTCGCAAGGCCGTTCGGGAATATTTCCAATTGAGTTTGGTTAGAAAGGTGTCCAGGTGAGAGAATAGGGTGTTTAACGCATACAGAGTATGTTGGAGGTTTTTGTTCGGCGTAGTCTGCGGTAGATGAGTGGTAAAGCTCGTCTTTCTGTGAGTCGGTGGAGATCTAAGAAGGCAGGGTTAGCGGTTAGGAGAACAGGATGTGCATATGTGATGATCGGACGGATGCAAGTGGTGTAAATACGACTTAGTAATTGGCTGGAGCAGTGGTTGTGTCTACTTAGAGTCCTGAGATATCGGAGTCGGGCACGGGCAAGGGTCATGGTTCTTTTGATATGAGGTTGCCAGGATAGTTTGTAGTCAAGCGTGACCCCCAAATATTTGGAATACGCTTCGGAGGTACTGTCGATGAGCCGACGGGGACTGGAAATGTAAACAAATGATTCATGTTACGTTTGGTTGAGTTGAACACACAGCTTTGGGTCTTGTCCGCGTTTACGGAGCGTTTAATTATCCTTCATAAGGTAAAATTATCCTTGATAATATTTATATATTTGTAAGTACATCCTTTTCGGGACTATGCCCAACTCACGTTTACCTTCTCATTGAGTATGCATTATTACGAACCAGTTGTTACCTTTATTTTAGAGACTCTTGTTTGTTTGTTTCTTCTGCGGGGAGTTTTAAAGCCACCAACAAAGATATGCTCCACAATCGCAAAATAAAATGCTTTATTATTCATATTTATTGTTCAACATACATTTTCCGAATTGTAGATATACCTCATTTAACCACTTTTCCTTATAATAATTAACGTATTTAAGAAAAAACTATACGTAATATAGTAATATTTTCTAACCACCCTATTCCTTATGCAAGACACCAAAAATTTTAGTATCGATTGTCAGTCTGTGTCTCTCAATGGTTGTTAAGCCATCCTCAAATTAGCTGTCTCTCACATCCCTATCTGAGTCTCTCTCCAGCTTTTTTTTAGTCGGTGTAGTTTTCTTCTGCCTTTGGTTAGCCGATTCAAAACTTGTTTTGGTTAACTGTGTTCATCACTCGTTGGATGCGGACCCACCAAATTAACGTTGTATTAGGATAGTATTCTATAATGATTTTATTATAATGCCAGTCACCAATTGATATATTTGTTAGAGTTTTACCTCCGAATCTTACGTACCTCAAGACTAAGGCAGACGAAGGGCACGGGTTTCTAGGATAGTACAAATTAATTATCTTGGCCTCATGAGTCAGAGTAAAGAAGTTATATAGTACCGGCTAATTCCGCTCTAATTAAGTATCGTTTTAGTAATGTATCATACTGTCGAGCGATTAAACCAGTGCAGATAATCTGATGAGATCTGGTATAAAAGCTTGCTTGAAGCGACCACCTGCTCGACCGGCTTAAGTAGTTTCACACATTTGAGTAGTTTAAATAAGTTCTCTTTAATCATGAATAAAGTCAGATGTATAAAATATCCTTTCCTTTAGTCTATTTACTCTTTTCTTTAGACTATGTACTACAACTTTCTCTCTTATACTATATATCTATGTCAACAAATAAAAATCTTCCTCAGAGACCGAAAGTTTTAATACACATACTAATGGCATTAATTAATTACAGAGACAAAAAATCAACAAAATTTTATTTATTGAGCTTTGGCTAATAAAATGCAATTATGATAAAGGAAATGTATTGTAAATAAAACGTGGTAAAAATTAAGTCCATATATCTTATTTTAGAGCAGCAGGCACTGTTTAGTTGAAACGTTGTAACCTCTAACTTGTAAAATGAATAAAAACGTGCAAAATATTTTCTTATGAAAAAGATAAGTCTGTTACAGACATATAATTTATACAAAAATATGCAGCATAGCATGTAGAACATCAATAAAAGTTAAAACTGATACTTTACATTTAATATGAATGGCAACATTGCAACAATAGAAAAGGAAAGACGTATAGGAGAAACATGGGTAAGACAGAGTGCGACAGCTCCCATAAGAACCAATGCTGGAAATTAAACCTGGGACGGGGATTAAGTAAGGTCTACTGTATACGAAGTGTAAACACTCTATTGTACCTAATCCTTTCTCCTTAATGCACACAATGCGCAAGGGCAAGTAGATCTGTACTATTTATTTGTTATCCACATACTTTCTTATTTAGCTCAGAGGTCTTTCGATTTGCATCAGTTGATATAAAAATTAATATACATATGCTGTAACCTGCCTTCTTTAACGTGAAAATCATCTGCCCCGCGACCAACTGCAGCACAGAGTCTTCTGAAGTTATTGGTTTTCCATTTTTAATTTTTAAGCTTCTTAACTTCAGGCTACGGAAATTAGCCTGTATAAATGAAACAAGTAAGCAGACAATAAGATAAATGAAACTAATAAGTAAATAAACCTGTCAATTCAACTAATTTTAATGCAACTAACATGTTCATTGCGTTGAAAGAATTTCAGAACTACTGGATACATAATAAAACAAAAAACGAAATCCCACTCGTAAAGTTAACTGAAACGAATCAGTTGTTTCGTGTTTGCCGATTATGGTTTTATACATATTACAATTTTTAATCTTTAAATTGCAAATAAGTGTTAAGTAAACAGCTAATAAATTGTTGTTTTGTGTATTATACACATTCTACCAACTTTAGTTCATGAAATTAGTAGAGTGATAATTCAACCAATTTAACATTTGAAGTTACAAGTTTTATTACAATGTTATAATGAAATAACACGTTTGGCAACAGATATGCAATAAATGACTTAATAGATAATATATATTTAAAAAATATTAAATAATTTATTATCCAGATAATTTGTACACTATCATTTTATAAAATTATTCAAATTGTAATTGTTGATCCAACGATGATTAACTCTATTCAAAGTTTTGTAACTGAATATGAATACCTTAATAAAAAAGTATACAGTTTTCTGGTTCGTATATGTGTTGCTAATTGTTCTTATATTTGTAAGCATATAAAATAATCTTCAGCTATTCTTTTAGTAAGTTTTAGTTTCCAATTGGAAAGATTTGAAGTGGCATATTTATCTTTTCTATGTGCATGTGTACAAAGAACTACAGCAGACGCGGAAAATACTGGCAGTGTGCTTTTGTGATTCCTGTAGTTGTGTTTTTGAAAAGGTATTAATGGCACTTTAAAAGCTCTTGTGCTGTGTTTTTACATAAACTAAAGCTCCCATATACATACTAGTGCACAAAAACCTCTGATCATGCTAGCAACAAAATCCCACTTTATGAAAGGTTAAAGCAAGCTGTAAAACCTGCATGTAGAGAGGTTGAATGCTCTTCTTTATAAAAGATTTACACAGACGAATAAATTGCTCCCTTTACTGCCAATCTTATTACTGTGTATCAACAACGAAGTATTAGACACACTCTTAACGCAAAATCAACTGCGCGTCACTGCCGACTTAATCACAGGTGGCTTCAAATTTACGTTAACATATGCATTCAATATTTATTTTCACGTTGTTACACTTAAAGTTAAATTATTAAGGTGCATTTACTCAAATATATCTAAAGCGAAAAACCGTATTTTCTTGATAATTCCAAAATATGAATACTCTATATTCGTAATTTCGAGAAAAACACAAACGATTTTCATTAACATTCCAAAATGCTTCCTTAATGAGTAAACCTCGTCATCACAACATATTCTGAATCTGTATAATGTCAATTTTTACAAGGTTACAAGGTATTTTTACAATTATACGCTTGTTCTAAAAGTTGTATGTAATATTGACACCAGAAATGGGGTGCATAAACATTAACAACTTAATTGAAAGAATGTCATAATAGAAAACTGTGTCGGCTGATTAAAAAATACATTACCCGCGCACGGTCAACCTCACCGATATAGCATTTGATAACGATGAAATGAACTTACTTAATAAGGGTTTAGACTATAACTTTCCACCTGATAACAAACATAATATTGTTGATGAAGTTATTAATGCCGAGACTGCAGTCAAGGCCATTGATGACTCGAATCTCCAAAGCCAGTCACGCCACATAATTAACTATAAATTTAATAAAATTTTAAATAACCCTAATACTAATGGTTGTAAAACACAGAAACAGTTAAGAGCACAGGCTGAACGCAAGACACTTAAAAAGATAAAAACTAAGTTGCATGATAACAACGCACTTATTACTAAGGCAGACAAAGGTCATACTTTGGTAATAATCCATAATGACACATACACACAGAAAGTACACAAGTTCATTTCTGATAACAATATCGAGATAATAAATTACGATCCCACTGACTCATATGTAAAATCATTAAATAGTACTATCAACAATTGTACCAATTTATTTAACGATCGCACTCGACGTTCCTTAAAACCTATCAACGCGCGCGCCCCAAAACTTACCGGCTTACCCAAGATCCACAAGGATGACATTCCTATCAGGCCATTAGTCAATTTTACTACGGCCCCGGGTTTCAAAACGGCCAAAAAACTCGTCACACTAATTAAAGATAACATCTTTCTCAAAAACAACCATATTATCGTCAACAATATTGATTTCATAAATAAAGTCAACGACATAAAATTACAAGCCAGTTACAAACTAGCCTCCTTTGACATCATCAATTTATACACAAATATACCCGTGAACCAAACTTTAGATATTTTGAATGATAATCTTCATGATACTAACAAATTGGACACACAACTCATTAAAGAACTAATTATCATACTAAGACTCATCCTTCAGCAAAACTATTTTACTTTCAACGGTAATTATTATATTCAAACAGACGGCCTGGCCATGGGTTCACCGTTATCCGGCCTGTTGGCTGATATATATCTTGACTTTTATGAGAACAATTATATCCTTAACAATAATATCTTCGCCAATAATATTATCTTTTCTGGCCGATATGTTGATGATACTTTTCTAATTTTTAACGGTACTTTACGCCAAATCAGTAATCTTAAAAATCATATGAATACCGTTACCCACAATATTCAATTTACTATGGAAAATGAAATCAATAATGAACTCAACTTTCTTGATCTTACTGTCACCAGGCAACTTAACAGCTTAAACTTTAAAATTTACAGAAAACCTACCACCACAAACGTGACCATACATGCAGACTCACACCACCCCTTCTCTCAAAAATTAGCGGCCTACAACAGTTTTATTCACAGACTTTTGATGATCCCCCTAAATAATGATGATTTCGAGTGTGAACTCAACATAATTAAACACATAGCTCTGGCCAACGGATATGAATCCCAAATGATCGACAATATTCTTAGAAAACACAAATCCCGTCGTTCCAAACAGTCACATAATATTACACCTAACAACAAATACATCACAACAACATATACTGAGTTCATGCCCAAGATCCTTACATCCGCTTTAAATAAATTAGGTTATACTGTCATTTTTAAAACAAATAACCGTCTACGGAACTTAGTTCGCCCAGTCATTCAGACAACAATTGAATACAAAACTGGTATTTACAAGCTTATATGTGACGATTGTGACCGATTTTATATCGGCCAAACGGGTAGACCGTTCATCAAAAGATTCCGCGAACACAAACCACAAAGCCATTTTAACAGGGGTAATTTTTCCATAGATAACATTAAATCTAACTTTACAAGGCATCTGATTTCATGTAATCATTATTATACAAATTTCAACAATAACTTCATACCCCTACATTATTGTGCCAAAGGCCGTTATATGGATGCGCTTGAAGAATTCGAGATATATAGAGGTCATAATAACCCAGATGTGTGTGACGACATACTTAATGATAAACTTAACTTCAGGTCCAACCCACTGTATGATACCGCGCTGCGATCGATTACAGATAATAATAGATAACAGGTTCCATTGACGCAGTTCAGGCATGCTACACGCGGTGCACCGTGTTCGTGTAATAGAACGTCTTTATATGTTTTAATATATTTTTGTATTTATTTATTATGTGTTTGTTTTATTGTGGATTTTTTATTTTTTAACGAACTCCTCTTGGAGTGATGGTCTGAGGATGGGCCACATGGCCTGAAACCCGTAACCAAATACAAATTACGCTTGACGTCACTGGACGGAAATTAAGGTAAATTATATATAAAAATACATTGTTCACAAAGCCTGCTTTTTAAATAAAAAAATGAAAAATGTGTCCATCGCCTGAACGGATTATTACAACACATGGGAACACGTTCCACACTGTCACGTATTTCCATGTATTATGTTGAATACATGCAGATTCAGCGTCACAATTCATACTGGGAATTAAATGTTATGCAACATAAAACGGTTTGCTGCATTCAGCATATAAATAAACGGTTATTAGTGGATTTATCTACCCTCAGTATAAATAGGTTTATTGACAATAAATACGTCGTTTGTCTGTACATTGTGAAAAAATCTATTTACAGTTGTATTTGTGTAGATAAGTAAATTTTCTAATTCCACAAGATTTTATGATAATTATTTAATATTCATAGCCATTGTGGCCATATCCATCTTACCTTTATTCATTATATACTGTTGTAATTTTTGTCATTATTAATTGTAACGCGTAGTAAAGTGCACAATTAAATTGTTTGTTTAACAGCGATAATGCTACAGTACACATTAATGTTACGGCATCCACATGAATGGTGATCTTAAAACAGTATAATAAATTATCAAACGCAAGGGGAAAATACACTTATAATTTTTGGTCAAAGTTTTATGAAACGATCAAACATATTAGGAGAAACTTTTTTAATTATACAATTATCAAATAGACAAAATGCTATCTAATAAAAAGTCACAAAGCAAATTTAATTCTATTCTGTCTAGTCAAATAATAAGTTAGATAGTTAGATAATAATACTTGTAAAATATATTACAATAATTATGGCGATTGATAATTATTAGTAATAATAATACATTGTTTATTACGAACAAAAACCGGTTGTGGAACTATTTAAGTGTACCTGTAATGAATGTAACAATCCGAAAACATTCTGATCGACAGGAGAGAGTTTATTATATAACTCAACAAAGACTATGGATTGTGCCATGATTTCTAAAACTTCTTGATGTTACTGAAGTAATCCAGGAGTCTGCACTGGAACGGAGCGTTTGCTCGCAGACCCAATAGTACTTATCAAGTATCACGTAGTTACATCGCCTGGAGTACTAGCATTAATAAAATGAATAATGTGGCACTCAAAGTCTATAACCGTGCATATATTATTGACACAAATACAATATCATACTTTAATGCCAGAAACAAAATTTTTATAATAATATGATACATAATTATACCTAATTTATATAAATAATATAAATAATTATTTAAGAAAACTTATAAATGCCCTGAAGGTCAATAAATAGTTGCTAATTGTTGAATGATTGAATTTTATATTTAAAATACTTAAGAGATTACAATAAGATTACACTCTAAGTTAGCAGACGTCAGCTATTAAATTGTATGTGACAGTCAGTCGAATTTGACGTAATAGTCACAGTCGTTGTCAAGCGTTTATCACATTTATGAGATAACGAGATGAGAGCTGTGGCGATGTGGGATTAATGTGTGTAATTAAATCGCAATTGTGTATTAAAAATGTTTTCGGTTTGTTTGATTCTTTATATTTATAATTTCCTTATTTTTACTTCATTGTTTGTTTCTTGTTAATGTTTAATTATATTTGTTCATTTCTTGTTTTGTCTCTATATATATTTGATTACATTTCTTTGTTTCTTTTGTTTTCTTATATTTGGTTATGCATTTAAAATTTGTTAATATAAACGTTTATGTATTAATTTGATTATATTAGCTTATTTGATTATCTTTTATATTTGTGTATTCGCTTTCTTTATTTCTTTGTAAGTAAATCATATGCACTTACCCTTACTAATGATAATAGGCTGTGATGTAACTTGACAGAATTAATGTTGCGGTTTAGATTTGCGTCATATTATTGAAATCAAAATCATAAAACGTTTTCTGCATACTTTACATAATCTTCCATACAAGCAACTTTATATATATTTTTGTTTGCAAATACAAGCATATGCTTGCATAGTGTGATTAGAAAGTACAAAAGATTGTAAAATTTACAAAATTAGGGAAATTTGTTTTGTTTTTGTAACTTTTTATTGAAATTAAATAGAAATTACATTTTATATTGTTCAGTTATCACACTTGAAAAATTGACTACTTTTCTTCATCTCATTTATGTCCGTTTTGGAACACACATCTTATCTCCCCCTTCCTTTACTTTTCTTCATGTTTTCGTCTTTCGTGTTTTTAACATTGTAAATTAATATTGTTTCATGTATTTATATTTATTTCTGCTGTATTCGATGAAAACATGACAGAAAGTTGTATTGATGTTGTTTTCCTAACGAGAGTGCTATACTTCAAACTAGAACTAGTAGCTTAGATTCTAAATGAAAACATTAAAAGGTTCCAACCAACTACAAAACATTCCTTTTAAAATATTTTAATATAAACTACATCTTTTTGTGTGAACGTTTCTTGACGAAAATGTGTATTAATGATATAATAATAAGATACAATAATGAAGATTATAATAATATATATTTTTAAATTCCACAAAAGTGAGGAAAGACGAGACGATTGCGGCGTGAGTAACAAATAAAATAAGGAAACTGAGTTAACGAGAGCGTCTCACGCTATCTCAGAGGCGAGAATTGTATATACTAATTATATACAAAGAATTTCAATTGAAGGTGCCTCACACAAACCACAGATAACTCTTGTGTACTTATGATTTATTATTATGTTTACTGCCCGTGTATAATACTTGGTTTTTATATTTGTTATCATTTAAAGTTTATCACTACTTTTTTTAATTTGAAGGCTTTTCAAAAATATTTAATAGATTTTTAAAGGCTGTTTTCTGCTTTAATTTTTCTTGTATCCGTATTCATATTAGTATTACAACTTTAATATTCAGTATGTTTTACATGATGGAAGGTTTTCAGTATCTCCGAATGAAAAATTATTCTCACCGTAGTATTAAATTATCTACATTCTTAAGCTAATTACAATTGGGACTCAATTTTATGACGTACTTACAATCTCTGACGTGCTTCCAACATTTATTTCTTGGTTACAAACTTATTGTTTTATATTACCTTGATGAGTATATTTTTAGATGCATAAAATACCTATGCATAGATGTAACTATGCTATAAAATACGAGAAAACTGAATTAAACATTCAAATGCATGCATCGTTAGAGTATTTGAAGTCTGCCTTACTTAGATTACACGTATCTAATAAAAATAAATTTTAAAAAGACAATCGCCCAAACACACACAGCTACACATAAACGAATTTTGGTATGTAAAAGACATTACATGTTCAACGAAATGCAATAGTTGAAAAAAATTTCAAACCTTCGTTTTTTCAGATGTCTGCTTTGCCAACTTACAAGAGTTGTAAGTATAAGAGGTGGTCAACGTGTAAAAGCGGGTTTTTGGGAATGACATGTACGTGTTTGTAGACGTGGTCAGTAGTAATGAAGCATTTATGCTTTAAACGTGTTGCCAGTTTGTCTTTAATAAATGTTTCAATCAGTTAGCTTTAATTAAATTGTTCATGAAATGCATCGCTGAATGGTGTTTTCATTTTGAACGGTGCTAATACTGCTACTACTTCATTTGAAAAGGATTATAGTAAAGATTAGAGTCAGTTATATGTAGAACTCGTAACTACCCTATGATGTTTAGATATGTGTAAAACAATTTAAACCCGATGCAACATGTACATTGTAAACCCGTCTGATTTAATAAAAACCGTAGCAGAAAGTTGATTTTACTGTGATTAGTAGCCAACAACATGCAGGACCCCAGCTCCAAACTGAGTAGTACAGAACGTTTATAGCACATGACAAAGTATCAGTAAATTAGTATTCCTTTTAAGAAAATTCTGTGAAATAGATAACCAAAAGTACAGTTTTGATAAACGGAACTTGTACCTTAGTAAAATGGAATCTCAAAAATCCTGCAATAAATGCATAAACACAACAGTTGGTAGGTCTGATCTAGAAGGGAATAGATGTAACCTGTTTCTAGCACTCGGAAACACGCAACATATTGCTTGTTTAGTAAAAAGATGCGTCTGAAAAAAATTAAGACATCTAAGAAAAATTTAGAGATCTTATCAATTTTAATCCCCTTTTATTGTAGGTAACATGTTTGTACCTATTTACAGAAAGCGATAGCCTAAACACCAGTCTGTTATAAGTAGCTACAGCAAGGACTAAAATCCATTAATCTATCTAAGAATTGATAAAAAAACAAATGAATTTAATAGATTCCGATTGGCTGAAGGTCCAGAGTTAACTTATGTTACGAAATTGGATTTAACTTAATTAGATGACTACATTTTATTCTATGACTACATTTTATTCTAACGTGGGAGTAAATTGTGGACAAAGTAGCGCCATTGTTGGTAACCGGCACACTTTTCTGAATGTAACTTCATTGTTTGATTCTTGAATTATTCAAATGTGTTCATCTACTTTGACTGTTGACTCAGAATACGTATTACAACAGCCAGACTCATATATATTAAACATTTGTGTAATATGTATTAAGCATAACTCAAAAAGGCGGATTTGAAAAATTAAAATATTTTTTTTAAACCCTCTTTAATATTGAAAATAGAGCAACAAACAGAAAAATAAACTTCTAACAACAAGAAAGAGCCGTATGAAATCACTTTCCCCAAACACGATGGATACTTATTTTTCACCATTTGTTGAAACTTAATTTCCTGATGTATGAGAACTGTACATTGCAGGTCTTCGTAGACGATTAACTTTAAGATATAAGTAGTACAAAATAAGTTTAACACTAAAAATAATTAATACTAAGTCAAGTATTATTGAACATCTTATACAAAAATTAATCCCCATATACCCATTAGTAAATTATGAAGTGATGAAGTTTTTTTATATTTAGATTTACTATTACTTAAGAGTGGAGACCGCAATGGCTAAATAAGGCAAGAGTAGCCTTGAGCAGAACAGCAGCGACAAAATTAACAATAAAAGAGAGGTAGTTAAAGAATTCGAAATTCGCGTTTTGTCAGGCCGACGACATGCCTGGAAATTGAACGGTGAGACAGATTTGATGCTACAAGAATTTAGTCCATATAATTTTAATCCCAAAACGTATTTTTAGATTGTTGTAGGTCTAAGCGCATGGGAGAACAAATGATACCATTCTATACGGAAAGGAGATTCCTTGTTGAATTGCAAGTGTTTTCTTTACTTCTTTCCACACTCACACATACACACACACACGCACACGCACACGCACACACACACATTAATTTAAACTTATTACTGTATATTATCGCACTTGAAGATATCTTGTTTCTGAAAACAGTGACTTCCTGTTAGATACTTTTATGAGGCATAAAATATATAAATGTAATCGGTTCAAAAACGTAATATTTGTACTGACGTGTTCTTAAACTTGTTGTAAGAAGTTTAAGAAGTCTTCTTATAATGTGAAGTACTATGAATTAATAATCTAATAACTGTAGTAATGTACTGTCTTAAACAACTGAAATAACGTAATGCAAAGATAAATGTTGTTTTTGTGACCAAAGTGAACACGTCACTACTGATACAGTTCGTCTGTCTTCAGTTATTACAGGTTTCTTTAAAAAATACTATTCAATTATTTTAGACATTTCACTATATTTCAGATTATGAAACTCTATATCCTGTTCATGTGAGAAGCCCGTTGTTTTAAACTACATAATTAACACTGGAGACCAAGGCGATCTAATTCAAAATCATGCTCAACCCACATATTATGAACTGACTCATAATTTGTACACTTAACCGTAAGGCTCAATAGCCGGACAACTTAATTACAGTTAACTGCTACCCACGTCTATATGTCACACACCTGCATCCATGTGTGCAATTTACAGGGAACACTTAATATGTCCGCCCACTGATATGTTTGCCCGTTCTCACGCGCTCACGAAGCACGTTAAGCAATGTGATTAGTGACTTAACAGGTTGGTATTGTATCGGCTTTACATATTTATTGTTAAAGTAGTGTTCAGGTACTTAGGAAGATTATGTCCAATCCTTTATTGGTAAACAAATGCATAACACACGTTGAAATACCCTTGTTAAATACACCATATTTTCTTAAAAGTTACAACGATATAATTTTATATATTCTTATTCTGTATATTTAAAATACACACTGCACTTGTAAAAGTTAGACTATACAATGAATTTATAATCTTCTTCGTGTGTTTTCCTTTATATGACACTTATTTTACAAGGAAAATATAAATTCATTTATATTAATAAAGAATATATTTTATATCCTTTATAATTCTTATTTCGCTAAAATCACTAGCTGTTGTCAAGTGTTTTCGCATACTGCTTCTGCATATCAAATTTCATCAAAGAAATTTAACACCAATATTCAGTATTTTGTACTGTATATGCTGCATGAGTTATTTACACTGTTTTACGTTACCTCGTTGCTAAGTACAATTGTAATTGTATATCCTTAATAATCTTATTGATTGCATTATCTAAATAAAAGAGGAACACACGAATTAGGCTATATGGAAGTTACTGTATAAGGACAAATCCTACTCTAATAAACGTTTATTGTTTTATAACGCCGCATTGGTTTATTTCCAAAAACCTGGTTAAAACACAAAAGCGTTGCAAACAAAAATTATTTACACATCAATTCTATAGGCAAAATTTGTAAAATACTGTTTCTGTTGTATTAATGTGCACGTAGAAACATATTACTTTGAGTGATTTTACCGTTAGGTTTGAATTGTTTTCACCATCGTAGAAGAACAGGATAAAAGTAATAATAGAAAATCACCTACGAAACCTAGGTTCAAATAAACTTTTATATAATTCTAACTGCCTGTGTTTACTGAATCATTGTCGTTATTTTAAATACAATTGACGTTTACATAATGCACATATCTAATTCCTTTTGTAGGAATTGCATTATTTCATTGTCTAATAATAGGCCTACATATAGTTTATTACGCATCCTAATTAAATCCTCATTACGTATCCTTATCCCGCTTTCAGTGATATGTTTTTATGTTTACTTTTAAATTGAAAATGAATAAATTTTGTGTGAAAATTAAAATAAAATTATATCACAATACATCCCTTACAATTTAAATGCAAAACGTGTATTGTGTGTGTGACTTGTATAATGCCCATTTCCAAATCTGAATCCTACACAATTTTTTTTTTCATGATTATATACAGTGCTGAATTTTGACCCTGACCCTCTTGTCATGAAAAGTGTACACGGTATATGGTTTATAGAGTGTTTTCTAAAAACATAAAATAACAGTACTCGTCAAATGCTGTCGTCACCATCAATCGATTCAATTTTTTTATAATTTGATGACGATCGTTTTTTCAAGGTACACGCGCACTCACGCTGAAAACAAATACGTATGACATCTATATTTTACTAGGGGTACTTGTATTTGTACGCAACAGGGGAGCGTATACGGCAGCAGAGAAGGCTGCATTGTTTTTGTTTAAATTGACTATTGTATTTGCGTTTTATTGTCTCTTATGTCAGTTTTGATTGGTGTATTCAATTTCTCAGCTCTCAGCTCGTGACTAACCGTGTCTGTCCGGTAATAATAAATTCAAAACCAATATATTCAGTTCTATATTTTTATTATAAAAGGTAAACTTTACCTTTACTACAGTGTCTCTGAGACTTAAAAAATTAGGGCATTTTGTCTCCTCAAACTTTTCATATTTCAGTTTGTCTGTCTCTAACTATCTCTGTTTGCGTACCTCTCTCTCTCTTTCACTCTCTATTTATCTATCTATCTTTACCTCTGTCCTCCATTCTGAAATTTGCAGTCCTAGCGATTTTAGTTTCTATAATTTGATTAATTAAATATCATAATATTAATAGATGAAAATACTGTAAATTATAATATAATATTTAGACAGTTACAGGCTCTATTGTTGCATTCCATCTGCCCCTACACAAGTAACAGAACACAAGTGACAGTAGCTATAATTGCTTAAACACACCTAGAACGCTGTTCTCTTTCGGGCTTTGGTTTTTAGGTTGCACTTTAACTGGTCCGGCATTGTGCTGCCTCTTCTTCGTTCTGACATCCGATTATGATGAAATGAGACATAAAATTATTGTAGTGCTATAACTTGAGAAACTCTATTTACAACGGTTTGTATTCTGGAAAATAATTCCACAAGTCCTTTCCAAGAAAGGGTGGCCATGTATATCCGGTCAGTGAATTGAAAAATTCGTTTACAATTGAATAAAGTTACAAGAGCACAAGTACTGATTGAAATTTTAAAATAGTAGATGTGCACAAAACTAACAACGCTTCATTGTATTTTACTTTAAAGTTAAAAACAAAATTCATACTTTTCAGCGTTTTATGTGTGTATGACGTTTGTATTGGCAATTTATTAGAATAGTCAACAGTGGGTGTTTTGTAGGGGGTTCTTTGTTTAATGTTCAATGAGGCTCATTGTTTGCATAGTAAGTACTGTCCTTATTAACTGAAGTTTTATAGTTACGTTGGTGTACGTACATCGAATGCATACCAGCCACTGCACAGGCAAGCTCTACTATGACCTGGCGTTGTAATACTGACATTAAATTACGGCTACAACTATTGTCACGCGTGTAAACGTGTAATTTTTAAGTTAATGTAAATGACTTAATCTTTTCCTAACACAAAATGGTATGATAAGTAAAGTACAAATACAGACATAGTTTACATGTTTTATTAAATATATAATTAAATCACATTACTCCGAATGTGTAAGGACCAATGTCTGTGCAGCAGGTGCAAATCACTACTTGGGTGCCCAAGCGCAACCCAGAATAAAAATTAAAAAGCATCTATCAATATCCTATTTTATATTGATAGTGTTCAATTTGTCATTAAAATCTTAAACCACGTAACAATTACAATCTTTTCATTTGTGATGGTAGGTTCTAAAATAAACCGCAACTTTTACGTTTAGTTAACTCGTCAAGTCTCTGTAAAAATTAAAAGGTGTAATAAAATTCTGTATATCGCCCTTACGGATGCATTGATAATGCGTGTGGAAACAGTGCGACGATTCCAATGCCATCCCTACCGCAAAAACCACTACACGTTACCTACTACTACTACTGCTACTACTACTACTACTACTGATGCTGTTACTAGTACTACTACTACTACTACTAGTACTACTACTACTACTACTACTACTACTACTACTACTACTACTACTACTACTACTACACTACTACTACTACTACTACTACTACTACTACTACTACTACTACTACTACTACTACTACCGTAAGATATAAGCAAACATTTGGCCTTTGTTTCATTAAGATTGGTCAAGTAGTCTCGAAGATGTAATGGTTGATGCAAAACATAAAAAAAAACATAAAAACTCCCTCCCGTCCCAAAAGTAAAATAAAGAGGGAGAAATTTCTGTTATCTCCGCCGTTGTAACAATATTTTCATATAGCATTGATTATTTCGATATAAAATCGTGTGATCACTGTGCTTTAGTATATACTCTCTACAAAGTGGTAACACGCTCAGAAATTTTGCTGTAGTACCTGTGTGTGGGGAACATCCGCACGTAAGTAGACAAGTGAAATTAGTTGAAAAAGAGGTAAGATTTTGGAATCCGTCTATTAGTTATTTAGATATGAATGAAACGTTTTCAATCATTAGCCTATTTTAAAAATTACCAATAACAAACTTTGTAGGCCTATGTATAACGAAGGGTGTAATTAAAATTTTTTAAATAACGAGCATGGCAATTGGCTATTAACCTAGAGGTGCGGTATTCAGTTCTGCGGCACACCATGATTATAAGGTGCGTTTAACGGCTCACAGGTTACCTGAGACTTTGGAGAACACCTATGGTAAAGTAGCTGTTGAAGAGTAGTGTCTCCGTGTATGCAATGCAATTATTACACTGCCACCACATATTATGTTACATATACATGCCTACACTGCCTCCATGTATGGAATACGGCTCATGAATAGAGCCTACCTTATTTGTCTCAAGACATTTTTAGGCTGCACATTGGGATATATAACTATGCGTGACAAAATATATTACTTTTATTGCTTCTGGAAGCTAGTACACAGTAATCTGTTCACATCATTATGTATTAACATAATTTAATGTTAAATTATGTTTAGTAGTGGGTCGTGATTAAACAGTAAGAGAAGGTGCTCTTTAGAAATTGTGAAATATGACGTGAGCAGATACAAGCGAGGATGCCGGTACGCGGCGTTTTGCACACTGTGTGAGAGGCAAGAATTACGCAACAAAACGGATAAGCCGTTAGGAAAGCAGCAGAAAATATCTCGTTCACTACAGGATTATTGACAGCGTCTAGCCTTCGTCAAGAGTTTGGACTTCTCCAGTACTCCTCCAGCAGCAAAGTACGTTAGTGGCTGCGTTTCTACGTATTCTACGCAGGGGAAGATGAACGACGTGGAAAGATATACATACGGCTTCCCATTTGGCCTGACGGTGGTACACGCGACACACTGTCTGGAGCTCAGTAGTCTTTCTACATTAGAAAAGAAGAGAGGAAATAATAGAAGAATACGACGACGAAATACCAGTCTGGGTCAAGACAGAAGAAGTGATCAAGAAACAACAGCAGAAATAGCCGCAGTCAGTTCAGGAAAGAGCCTGTGTAAAAAGCCTCTGGAGAGAAAGAACGGACTACTTATAAAATAATTGTAGAAGTAGAAAGATATAATGAATGTAAATGGATCTGAAGACCTTAAGATGTGGTATCACCACAAGATAATGTGGTTCTTAAGAGATGTGGTGTCTCTTTTGAAGACCTTACAAAAGAGACGTAATCACGGGTGATAAAGAAAGTACTCTGAAAGAGAATAAACGAGTTTACCGCGACAAACTTAAGACAAGGGATAGTGCTATGCTGAGATAGCAAATGTGTGTCTACGTGCCGCTTTGCACACACTGTGTGAGCGGCAAGTATTACGCAATGCTGTACAATTTTTGAGATGTGGCTTCCACAAGTTGCTTAGCTATTTTTCTGGCATCGGGAACAGTTTCGCCACATTCTACGTCACACACGGGTTATACGAGAATTGTTCAATAGAAACAGATTTAGAGGCTGTAAAGCATTATTTATTCGACGATTTTAAAAGACGTCTCCATTAACATTAAGGCATGAGTCCCACTGATGCACTGATCTGTAGATTCCCTGCAGACAAAATTCTTGCAGCTGTTTGCGGAATCATTCCGCACCGCCGTCCTTTTAATGATTTCTTTAATATGCCGAAAACAGGATAATCGCAATGGGACAAGTCGGGACTGTAAGGTGGATGTTGTAAGACTTCCCACTTTATACGACCAAGCAGATCTTGAATCGTCTGGGCTACATGGGGAAGAAGAATGACACCATTTGTGAGCTTCCAGGGACGATTATTCTTGATGCTGACCCGTAAGCGTTTTAAGCTGTCTGCATATCGATCAGCGTTGATGTTGACACCAGGTTCTTTAAAATCTAAGAGCAGCACACCCTGATAATCAAAAAATACGGTCACCATTACTTTTCCTGCCGAAGGATGGGACCGACATTTTTCGCTTTCGCAGATTTCGCATGCTTCCACTGCATACTCTGACGTTTGGATTCTGGTTCGTAGTGGTAACACCAAGACTCATTACCGGCAAAAATATGGTGTAGAAAGGCATTACCTTGTTGTTGATAGCACATCAAATGCTGTAATGATAAGGCTGAATGCAAATATTTCTGCTTATCAATAAGCAGTCATAGATTCCACTGAGCAACAACTTTGTGATAGCCAAGACTATGGGATAATTGAATGAACAGTTCGCACGGTGGCGCTCAACATTTGAGAAAGTTCTCTAACTTTGATGAACCTATTTGCGAGTAAAGCAGTTTCCAGCTGGCTCACATTTTCATCTGATGCTGCAACACGTGGAGGTCCGGGACGGGCCAAATCTTTAGTGGATTCTCTTCCTTGTCGAAATTTATTCAAATAATAAATAAATATATTTACCTTTTTTTTCCTGTCTCGTGACCACAATATAACCCAATGAATTATAATTGACGCGTTTCGAGAATATGTCTCGTCATCAGAATATTAAAATTTATCACTCATTGAGATCGTTAAAAATTTTTAAAACATTAAAATACAAAATCGAAACCAAATCATCTAAGCATTATGTGAACATAAATCATTATGAAAACACACACTTGTTTTCTAACAATATTCATAAGAAAAACATCATGTTCTACGCACGATATGTGGATGATACTTTCATAATATACAAGGGCACATTACGTCAAATAGAAAACTTTAAAAATCATTTAAATAATATAAATAAACACATTGAATTTACACATGAAACTGAAATAGATAACAAACTGAATTTTCTTGACTTGACTATCACCAAATGTGATGATAAATTAAAATATAGTATATATATAGGAAACCTACTACCACAGATGTAACCATACCGGCTGACTCACACCACCCATTCTCGCAGAAAATGGCGGCTTATAATTATTTCATACACAGATTGTTAACGACACCTCTCAATGAAAATGATTTTAGAAGTGAATTAAATATTATAAAACACATTGCTGTTGCCAATGGTTACACATCTTCCATGTTTGATAACCTCCTTAAAAAGCATAAGCGTAAATTGTCAAAACCACGAGTAATACAAGATAAGGAACCAACTTTTATTTCAACAACCTACACCAGTATTATGCCCAAAATTTTATCAAAAGTATTAAATAATAACAATAGAACTGTAACATTTAAAACCAATAACAATCTGTTTAATAGGCTTTGTAATAAAACCAGTACACCATTGGAAATGAAAACAGGTGTTTATAAGCTTTCTTGTAATGCTTTTATATCGGTCAGACAGGGAGAGGTTTTTATAAACGTTTCGTTGAGCACACTCCTAAGCATAATGTAAAAGACTTGACTACACAGTCTTGTATAAAGTCTAACTATGCTCGTCATCTTATACAGGAGAACCATAATTATACAAGTTTTGACACCAACTTGAAACCCATACATGTCTGTGGTAAAGGCGCTTATTTAAATGCACGTGAAGAATTTGAAATATAATGACACATAATGCACAAATGACACACATAATGACAAATACTACCGTAAATTCATATTAAACGACCACTTACATTTCAAGTCGAATCCATTGTATGACACTGCATTAAAATTTATCTGTAACTGATAACATTCAGTGTCCGGCCGGCTTTCATCGAGTGCGCACTCGCTTCACATAATGCTTAGATGATTTGGTTTCGATTTTGTATTTTAATGTTTAAAAAATTTTTAACGATCTCAATGAGTGATAAATTTTAATATTCTGATGACGAGACATAGTCTCGAAACGCGTCAATTATAATTCATTGCGTTATATTGTGGTCACTAGACAGAAAAAAAAGGTAAATATATTTATTTATTATTTGTCATTATAAGTGACCTGGATGCCGACAGACATGTTATTCGAAATTTATTGCACCATTCAACCACTGCCGTATGAAAATAACTATAGTCACCATATACAGCTTTCATTATTGTATAAATTTCCATTGGCTGACGCCCCTCAGCGACACAAACTGAATAACGGCACGGAGATTATCTTTGGACGGATTTTTTATCATATATGCCATTTTCAACCCAGTCACAACGCTTAAAAAAGAGAAAACTGCAAATATTTTTGACAGACGCGTCACTATTACTTGAACAGACAATATAAACAAATAAATTCCGATGCCGTGGCGACGAAGTCACGGCTGCGCAGATCAAATGTGTTTCTATTGAACAATCCTCGAAAATACAGGTATTCAGGAGTGGAGTCGTGTCAGGTAATACTGGGATGCAGATTGCGTTTGGTATAGGTTGATGAGTGTGATTCATTACACACAGACATCTGTATGTTGGTCACTTGTAACATAATACACAGTCAGTCTTAGTTAATTGATATATATTGTATTTTACGTTAGTATGTGTTGGACAACTCTGAACGTGAAGAATTGTTGCATACGGGTGTTTAATGTTTTTTTTTTATTTACACTATCATTAAAGTTCTAAGTAGCAAATTGTTCGGTGCCGATTATTTTATTTCCACAGTTTAAAACGCGATGATGTATGTTATTGTTGTAAAAATATAAAATCTCTGTACCTACGTGACCCAATTCTCACTATGTTAAACATTTAAGGGTAGTAAAATGAAAAGAGAATATTGTACAATTTTTCTTTAGTACATAATATAATAAGAGGAGGAATGTAAATAATTTTTATCGGCCCTTAGTAGTTAAATACACATATATTTAATACATATATTGTAGCGTGACAGAAAATCCACTACATTTTAAGTCATGTGAAATCATAAAGTTTAATTACACCAAAAAATGTTATAATAATATTGAATGACATTTAAATAAATCAGAGGAATGAACCACAATAAAATAAAAATCCTCATGACATTATATAAAAACCACTGTTTAAAAAACCAAAGAAAGTATCGAAGCAACTCATAGTATCATATCAGTAAGTTACCCAGGAAGCTCAGAGCAGTAAACCAGTTATATAAGACCATATCAAGAAAAAAAGAGACTCAATTAAAGAGTGGTGAATACCAAAATACCCCAAAAACAAGAAGAGGGAAGAATAAAGTTTGTGATCAGGAAGAAAACAATACCCTGAAACCTGTATAGAAGAATAAAGTCAGTATCAGTGAATAAGTTAAATGCTCCAAACTAAACCTCAGTCGAGATAACACCAAGTACCTTGGTTTACCCAGGAATGAGGAAGGAAGACCCGAAGAGTGAAGACTAGACGAGGGACAAGAATGAAGACTAGAAGAAGGACAAGAAGGAAGACCAGAAGGAAGATACGAAGAAGGATAAGAAGGAAGACCAGAAGGAAGATACGAAGAAGGACAAGAAGGAAGACAGGAGGAGAGGGAGAAATAGTATGAAAGAAACACCGTTGTAAAACCTATTATTATATAAACTACTATGAACCCCAAACCCACAAAAACTATGCAAAAGAAAGTATAACATACCCAAAATCCTATAAAAATGTAATTATTGAGAAAACTAAAGTGCTGTATAGCGTTATAAGAAGTGAACCGACTAAAGCTATTGTGTAATAACGAAAATAAACTAGTCTTAACAGTCCATGATTACTAAAGGTCTGGTCTGAGATAATAAGACTAAAAATATCAGAACCAACAGTGAAAGTGAATTTGTGTAAGTGTTTTTTAGAAATGCAATAAACTTAAAGTTGGTAATACTATAACTTATCAGTATGCTATATCACAACTTTAATATCTAATAATAAACAGCATAATAAAATAATAAAAATGGAAGATTTCCAGTATTTTATTATTTTAATGTAAATCTTTATTTACAAGACATTTGTAAAAAATGATAATAAATAGAGTATAGGAGTTCATGTTTACTGATGTAGGGGATCACAAATAATCATGTTTTAGACCAGAAAGGACTGGCAGTAATATAGTATTAATAAGTGTAAAATGTTTAAATAGACTGTTTATTCACAGTCCTTAAATCAATGTGTTAGTAAAATGTATTTGTAAGAGTTATTAGAAAATAAGATTTATGTTATGTGTTCTTAAAGAATTATGTTTGCTAAATAATAGCCTACATACCATTAATAATGTTCCAATAGGTATGCTATGCTAACTCAAAAATAGTTAAAAGATATATGTTCAAATCATGTCTGCAATATGTTCAATTGTGCAGATTGCTAAACAATGTTCATAATTATTTATTTTAATAACCGTAGTGTTAATTAACTACTACACCACACAATAAGTTATAAACCATGTTATTTTCATATAATTGTAATTATGTAAAGTCAGAGGAGGAGTTAAGTTTAAATTTATTTGAGAAAGACAGAAGTATAAAATTCTAAAATCTAGGCCATCTGGTGAATTCACAGAAACAGTATAAACCAATATAATTCACTTATAAATCCTGTAAACTAGCGAGATTTATATAAGATAACACAGTTAAACACTACTGGGAATGATCCTATGAGTTAAAATGATAATAAGGAAATATACCTTAAAACATTGTAAATTTTCAAGATGTATAAATTAATTAATTTTAAAGAGCAATGTCAAATTTACAGATTAACACAAAAAACCAGTTCAAAGGTGTAATTTATATGTATTTAAAGAAAGAAAGAGGAATATGACTAATTAAAATTTATTATAATAGTATTAATAATATTTAAAATGGAGGAATTTTGTATAAAGACGGAAATCCAATTTTGAGCCTATATTTCCAAAGTGTGAACAAAATTTGTTAATTTCCACAAAATGTCTACAGATATGGACTATAATACATCAATTTAAAGGGAATGAGATGATTAAACCAATAATAAGGTTCGTAATTCATAAAAGTGATGAATAAAATAGATAAATTCCATATATAATGTAATATTTTATAATGTGTACAGGTAATCGAAATATGTTAACAATACTTTTTCAAAGATTAACTGGGCCAGATTTATGACCAAGTTAATTAGTCTTTTGTTGAATATCAAGCTGGACAGTTGTGTAAAGAACGTTTCTTTAAAATCGAGTTGAAAATGGTACTAGCGTTTAGCCATTGAAATCAGTGAAACGAGAGTTAGACGGATTAGACACTTTCTAAAGCTAAAGCTATCAAAACATTCACGACAATAGTGAAAACAAACACTTAACTTCATAATCCGAGTGATAGAAACAAGTAAAACATTATATTTAAACTGATTCATTATACAATCCTAACCATATCTTGAGAACTTTAACCCATAGAAGAGAACACATACAAAATAAACTAACTAACACAAGTTTACACAGAACACTTCGCCAGAATACACCAAATAACTTTACAGACATATTACACCAGTGCGGGGACATTTCAAACCTTGATGAAGGTAATTTTATTGTGATTTTCCGACACGACGCATTTGCAGTAACCTAGTCCAACTCGAGTAGCGGCCATCTTGAATACGGAGCCTGCTTCCTACATCGCAGTGACGTCAGTCTTCATTGGTTCGACAAAACATTTATTAAAAATATTATATACTGGAATTATTTAAATACTATTGAATAGTAATTATTGTATTTATTTTTAATTGTAATGTTATACTTTCTCGTCACCGTTCTCTGACTATTAATTCTAATCGCTCAAAGAACCTGTCTTTTAATATAATATATCATAAATTTTGTTCTGTATGACACAATCGATAATTCCCGAGACAGATTCGATAATTGCTCTCCATCGATAAAATTTCGATTCTTTATTTAAATTGTCAATAAATCTTTATATTTCCATTATTTCGTATCTGTTACTTATTTCACAGGTTAATTTAAGAGTATTTATTAAGGCTGAAGGACTTAAATAAGAAGAATATATCTTATTTGAACGAGATATTGGACCAGCCAGAAAAGTCACCAAACAATTATTAGCTGGAATTAATCTATTTAACTCCAGACTTGGTTCAAATCTTCAAGAAGTGCTCGACGGTCAATAAATACCTACCTGTTATTAAAAATTTTACAAGAACCTTTTAAAACAGATTTATTTCTAATACACACCTCTATAAACATAAACAAGATTACTTACTATTTGAAAATTCTATTTTTTATAAAATTTTCCTTTTACATTTTATTCTTTTGTAACGACCGGCATACAGCGGTCTGGTTACAAAGTGGCGTCCAACTTAGAGGGCTTAATAATCTAAGCTTGGCAGCGATTAATAAATAGAGACAGAGAAAGATGCAAAGACGAGCTACATCGAAAAAGAGGGCGGCAGAGGCCGAGAAAGAGGTTGACATGGGGGATAAGGAGGCAACACCCGTGGAAGATCCGGAAGTGTTACTAGCCCAGGTGGAACCGAAACAGCCCGTACCACCAGAGGAACAGCCGGAAGTAACAACGCAGACAGGGGAAGTTAGTGTCCCAGAAAGGGAGAAAGAGAAATCCAATACCAATGGAGATACGAAAATGGATAGAGTGATGGAAATGATCTTACAAATGAGTCAAGAGTTAAAGAAAGAAATTAAATCCACAAAGGAGGAAATCAAATCCACAAAAGAAGATAACAAAAAGTTGGGAGAGAATTTCGGCAAGAAAATGGATGACGACAACCATTCATTAAAGGAAAAACTAGAGGATTTGAAGGAAGACAACCATTCATTAAATGAAAAAATAGAGGATCTGAAGGAAGATAACCGAGCCACAAAGGAAAAATTGGGCCGTAAGATAGAAAATACTAATAAAAGGATTGAGTTGAGGAAACCAGTAAGAATTTGAGTAAGAAGATGGAAGAAAAAATGGAGGAAACAAGTAGGAAAATGGAAAGCGACAATCAGCAACTGAGGGAACAGTTAGAGGAAAATAATCAGAAAATGGAGGAGAAAATGGACGAGAATAATCAAAGGTTAAGAGAAGAACTAAGGGAAGTTAACCAGGAGAGCATGAATAAAGTAGACGAGAGAATAGAGTTGGCCAAGGAGGAGTTAAATAAAAAGATAACTGAGACGAAGAAGTCCATCGTAAAGAAATTAGAACAGGAAGTCGTGGTTGTCAACCAGCAGATCAGAGAAGTAGACGAAAGATGTCGTCAAACAGAAAACGAAGTGCTGGAAGTCCGGGAAGTAATAACAAAGGAGATTACTCAGGTCAAAGAACAACAGAAAACAAAAGTGGAGGAGACCAAGAAATTTGCCTTGGAACAAGTAAATAAAGTGAGGACCCAAGTAACAGAAAGATGCGACGGCGTGGAAGCCGCCATGGCAAACATAACCGAACAGGTGCGTCAGAGCCAGGAGGAGATAGAGTTAATAAGAAACAGACCATCCGGATATCACAATTTCCCCATGTCAGAGAACAGAGAATGGCTTAATTTCCGGCAATACAAACGGAAGCCTATGGAGTTCTTGGCACGAATAGAGGAGTACCTCGAGAAACACCGAGGGAACCGATGGGTTCAGAACAGAGAAATCCTTGACGAGTCGTTTCGGGAGGTGAATGACCATTGGTGGATGGCCAACCGGAGCGACATCGACAATTATGAACAATTCAAGAGCTTGTTCAAGGCCAAATACTGGTCAGCGACCACGCAAAATCTAATAAGAGATAATATATGCCACGGCCGCTATAAACCACAAGTCGGCAGTTCAATGACAGCTTATTTCCTCGGCAAGGTGTGTATGGCCAAGCACTTAGAACCAGCCATACCGGAGGAGTGCCTAATAAACAAGTTGTCTTACCATTATGATGAGGAGGTGATTCGTGCTAGGAGGGGCAGCCAGATAAAAACCATCCAGGCAATGACAGAACTCCTAGAGAATTATGAAAATGAAGACTACTACCGACAGAGTCGTAGAAGAAGTGATGGGCCCGAACCAAGGACGCACCAGAACAATAACCAGGGTGCGAACCACATAAATAATGGGTACCAAGGAGGCCGGACATATCCGCGAAATAACGGTTCTAATAATGGAAATAATGTGAATAATACTAATTATAATGATAATAATAATACGGGTCCCAACCATCAAAACCCGAATCGACCCTCTAATGGTTATCAGGGTAACCGCAATCCCTACCCTAATAACGTAAATAGTCAGAGAAGCCCCAATTATGGTAATAGTCCTTACCCTAATAATGCTAATCGTGCGGGTCCCAATAATAGTAATTTTAATAATAATAGGTTTCCTCGCCATAGAGTGAACTTCATACGAGCCACAGATGGAAGACAGCGAGGATTCAACCACAATCGACGAAACAGTTACCGCGGATACGAAGGAAGGCGGAGGAGCCTAGAACGGGACCAACCGAGGTACTATCCGACGCGTAGGAGCAATAGTTTGGACAACACTGAACAGAGGTCGCACCATGAACGACCGGTAAACCATAGGACAGATCGGCAGGTAACCACTCTGAGCATCCCGAATGAAGCATCGACTAGTATGGCTCAAAGGAACAATGATGCCGAGCCTTTAAACGGGCACAGGCAGTAATAAATCGCCAGAACCCGTTACTGCTTCTGACTACTGGGTATAATAATGATAATGAGTGCAATTTTGAGAATAATCACAATCGTATTACAATCATCGGGTGCAACTACCTGAAGGACATCAGACAGGAGTTATTGGAAGAGGATAACAGGAGTCCCACCAATAACTTCAATAATGAAATTATACATGTTGACGCCAAGGTAGAAGGCATCCCAGCCAAGTTAATGATCGATACTGGGTCGAACGTGTCAATAATAAGTACGACGGAACTAGAGAGGATACAGCAAGAGTGCGGGAGAACTTTACCAACATTGCCGTTGAATAATATTGTTTTGTTGGGTGCAACCGGCCGACAAAACAAAACTATACGTAGACAAGTCTCCGCCAGTGTGATGAGCTGTGGTATAGCGATTGACATGGAATTCTTGGTGGCGAGCGGTCTGCCATTTAATATACTGGTCGGGTGTGATGTGCTTAGGAGAAATTCCGCCATCATTGATCTGAGAACTGAAACCTTGTCGCTGTTTTCTAACGGACATACTTGGACGGCGAACTTGGTGGGTAGTGACCAAGTCGTTCCCGATAGTATCCATCAGCAAATCCGAAAAATTAATTACATCCATCCAACATCCATAATTGAAAAAAGGATAGACGACACCTCCAATGAAGATTTATGGTCACAAAAAATCCAGGAGATCAGGGATTTCCGGAGCGGTATAACTGGCGAAGGTTTAACAACGAACCAAGCTAACAAATTAATAGACATATACAACAAATATAAATCAGTCTTTTCTGATGAGCCCGGTAAAGTGAAGAATTTCCAGTGTACTCTACAGTTCCGAGACACTGTGGACTTTAACCGGAAGTCTTACCCCATTGCGCAATCACGAAAGCAAGCAGTAAGAGCTGAAATAGAGCAAATGATTAACCGTGACATTATAGAGAGTAGCCATTCCACATATACAAGTCCTATCGTGGCTATTCCTAAGAAAAACGGACAAGTCCGTTTATGTTTAGATGCGCGCGAAATAAATAAGATGATCATAAATGACAGGACTTCGCCCGGTGAGATTGAGGAGATCTTAAAACGATTCCACGGTACCAAATACTTCACTACCTGGGATACGGTGTGCGGATACTGGCAGGTGGAATTACATCCACAGAGTCGCCAGTATCTGGCCTTTATATTCGAAGGGCGGAACTACCAGTTTAAGAGGTTGCTCTTCGGACTGGTAAACTCAGTCGCAGTCTTTGTGCACTGCATGGATCAGATACTTGGCCAAGAAGCACTAAAATTCACCACCGTATACGTCGATGACTTGCTAGTGTCCTCAGAAACTTGGGAGGAACACTGCTACCGTGTGGAACACGTCTTACAGAAGCTAGCAGCAAACAATATTACGCTGAAGTTAGCAAAATCTCATTTTATTGCTAAAGAGATACAATTCTTAGGCTTCATATTAAATGATAAGGGAATCTCACCGTCGGCTGAAAAAGTCGAAGCGATTCAGAACTTTCCTACACCAAAGAATCGAAGGCAGTTACAGTCGTTCCTGGGACTCTGTAATTATTACCGCAAGTTCCAGGAAAAGTACTCCGAACTGACTGCCAGATTTCAGCCGCAACTGTCATCTAAAAATAAATGGATCTGGGGTAATGAACAACAAAATAAATTGACTCTTATAAAACAAAAATTCCTTAAACACATTATACTCCGCCATCCAGATTTTAACAAGCCTTTCTTTCTTAACTGTGATGCCAGTGACATCAGCCTCGGCACTACTTTATATCAAGAGGATGAGGAGGGCGAGCATCTTGTAATCTGTTTTGCCAGCAGAGCTCTGAACCAGAGTGAGAAAAACTATCACGTGACAGAAAAGGAGTTATTGAGTGTCGTGTTCGCGTGCGGAAAGTTCCGTACATATATTCTTGGTTATCCCGTTACCGTCCGGACAGACCATAAATCTATCTCATTCCTTAAGAGATGTAAGTTGAGCCATGGAAGGTTAACGCGGTGGATACTATTGCTGCAAGAATACGACCTTAAATGGGAGTATATCCCCGGAAGGAAGAATGTCGTCGCGGACGTATTGTCTAGAGTTGACATTGACAAACAGACGTTCGAGGGGGAGAAGGAGAGTATTCTGAAGGTGTACCATATTCTCAGCAGCAGCGCCGGTCTACAATCAGTTCTGGAACAACTAAGCACACACCAACAAGCTGACCCGAAGTTGATTTCTATTATCTCAAGATTGGAAGCAGGGGATGAGACAATATCCCAATATTACACTATACATAATGGAATCCTGTTTTCCAAACCATCATTATATAAGGAGGAATGGAAGGTAATAATTCCGACCCATATCGAGAAAGGGATAGTGTTCAGTTATCATGTTCGATATGGGCATATGGGCGCCTTAAAGGTGCTAAAGGCCCTGGAAGAGAGCTGCCATATCAAAGACATCAATCGGAAGGTACGGAGGTATATTAGAAACTGTCGCATTTGCCAACTCGTAAAGACTAACAACGAGAAAAGAGAGGGGCAGATGATTCCAATAACATCGCAGTCGAAACTTGAGAAGGTATTCCTGGATATCTGCGGGCCATTTCCCCGCAGTGGAGGCCGCCACCGATACAAATATATCGTCATCATTATGGACCATTATACCAAGTTCGTAAAGCTATACCCAGCGAATCGGGCGACTACGAATAAAGTTCTTGATATCCTGATCAACCAGTACTTCCCAACCGTCGGAAAACCGGTATCGATCATAACCGACCACGGAACGCAATTCAAGGGGAGAAAATGGCGGGATACACTGCTGTCAATGGGGGTTCATACATACAAGACATCCGTATACCACCCGAGCAGTAACCCGGCCGAAAGAGTCTTGCGAGAGGTGGGGCGCCTATTAAGAACGTATTGCCATGATCAGCAGAGAAGGTGGCAAGAATACTTGGAGGCTACTGAAGAATTCCTCAACCTGGCCTACCATCCAGCCATAGGAATAACCCCATTCTCCGCAATGTACGAGAGACAACCCCCTAGAGAGATTGAAGATATCTTGGAGTTCCCCAGAGAGCATAAATATAGATTTGATAAAATTCAATTTTGTAATAAGGTGGCCGAAGATCAGGAGAAACGGCAGAATAAATACAATAAAAATATGGGTAAGGTTATTCATTATACCGTTGGAGAGAAAGTGTTGTTGAAGAATAGGGAATTACCCAGTTCCTTAGAGGGGATAACAAAAAAGTTATTGCTCCTGTACACTGGTCCCTATATTGTCTCAAAGGACAATAACAACAACACATACGAAATCAAGGAAATGAATTCAAATAAAATCAAGGGTGTCTTTAACCAGGCATCCATGAAGAAATTTTATGATTAAAAATACATAAATTCTAATAACAATGTAAGACAATTACATACAATTATTTGAGAAGAAACAATTTTGAAGGAAGAATAACAAGAAGAATTTTGAATGTAAAATCTACAAAATTCTAAAAAACAATTGTAAGACCACCTTACTAACAAAAAATGTGAAAAACTTAATGGCTATAATAATATAAGAAGAGTTTGGACTAAATTATCCAAATTCTAAAAACAATGTAAGCCAGTTACATAAAATTTAATGAGAAGAAACATTTTGGAAGAAGATATATAAAATAGAATTTAAAATCCCCTAAATTCTAATAACAATGTAAGCCAATTACATACAATTTATTTGAGAAGAAACATTTTGGAAGAAGATATATAAAACAGAATTTTGAATGTAAAATCCCCAAAATTCAAAAACAAATGTAAGCCCACCTTACATACCAGTTATTTATGAAAAATCTATGTGGCAGTGATATAATAAGAAGAATTAGAATAAAACCAGCCAAATTCTAAAACAAAGGTAAGCCCATCTTACATAAAAAAATATTTGAAGGAAATTTTATGGCAAGAGCATAAAAAGAAGTTAGAATTTAAAATCCCCTAAATTCAAAAAACAATGTAAGTCCATTACATACAATTTATTTGAGAAGAAACATTTTGGAAGAAGATATATAAAATAGAATTTAAAAACCCCTAAATTCTAAAAACAATGTAAGCCCATCTTACATACCAATTATTTAAGAGAACTTTATGGCAAGATATGTACAAGAAGAATTTTGAAAAATTACCTAAATTCTAAAAACAATGTAAGCCCATTACATACAATTTATTGGAGAAGAAACATTTTGGAAGAATATATATAAAATTTGAATTTAAAATCCACTAAATTCTAAAAACAATGTAAGACAATTACATACAATTTATTTGAAAGAAACTATTTAGAAGAAGAATAACAAGAAGAATTTTAAAATCCCCAAAATTCTAAAATACATGTAAGCCAACCTTACATAAAGATTATTTAAAGGAAACCCATTTAGAAGATATGTACAAGAAGAAGTTGGAATAAATTATCCAAATTCTAATAACAATGTAAGCCCATTACATACAATTTATTTGAGAAGAAACATTTTGGAAGAAGATATATAAAACAGAATTTTGAATGTAATCCTCAAAATTTCTAAAACACTTGTAAGCCAATCTTACATAAATAATTATTTGAAGAAAAACTTGATGGCTATAATATAATAATAAAGAAGGAGAGAATTTAGAAATAAAACCATCTAAAGTCAAAAACAAATAAGGACAGCTTACTAAATATTTATTTGAAGAGAAACATTTTGACAATAATACCAAGAGAATTTAGAAAAATAAAACCAGCCTAAAAACATGTAAGCCCACCTTACATACAAATTATCTGAGAAAACTTTATGGAATAATATAAGAAGAGTGAATTTTGAATTATGAATGAATCAAGTTTCCAAACCAAGTGTAAGTACAACTTACCAACCAATTATTAATAAAACACTTTGGTGAGATAAACAGAAGAGATTTCATACCATATTTATGGTAAGCATAGAATATAATTACCATGGTAACCAAGGATCATAATGGGATGAATAAAGGAAACAGACTTTAGAATTAAAACAAATAATTCTGGACAATATGATCATGTCTAAGTTCAATATGAAGAGTAAAAACCTTTCCATAAAATGATGTTAAAGGAAATAAAAAAGAAAAAATTCTTTAATACGATTTGAGTGATTGAATATAATAAAGTACAAAAACTTCTTTGGAATTATGAGAGAAAGAAACTTTGAAGTGGTATGAGGAGAAATTATTACCTCATTATGAAATTAATAAAAAACCATCATTCGCAAGTATAATAACAATGACAGGAATAATGTGAAAATAATGTCAAAGATATATGTAATTAAACGAATTAATATAAAATGATTTATGAATTAAATGACAATTATGATAATGACAGTTATAAAAATTCTAGAAAATGGAACAAGTGGAATTTTAAGAACGAAGAAACAGTCTAAAAAATGTCATAAAGATATGCTACTATAAATAATGCAGATTATAATGAAAAACCAGAAGGTAATAAAGAATTTATAACCAAAAGATTTATATGATAAGAAAAGTTGAAAAATATAATAATAGAAGAGCTTCCTACCATAATATCAAATGAAAGAAACATCCAGTTAATGAGTCAGAAGAACAACTAAGATAGGAATATTAAAATCTCTGAGAAATATAATAAGTAATAAGTGAAGTATCCCAAAGATATTTTTTAAATAGTAACAAATGTGTACTATTCTGAATAATTTTTTAATCTGTCTGAAGATAATTCCAGCAGGATTAATATGTTTTTTGAGCAGAGATGATTTGCCTCTGTACTCAAATATGTGTGAAGTATTGGACAGCAGAGGAAAGTAGCGTACAGTGCCTCTCTGAACTGAACCAGCTCACAAAGTAGGGAACGATAGGGAGGAAATATCCCAAGGAGAAAATACTAAGAAGAAATATGAAAATGAAATAATAAATATGAAACTCACATGACTATTACTATCAAGGAAGATCAAGTGAGAATGATATAAACTCAAATATAAATAAGAAAATTTTAAAATGGAAGGAAGTCCAAAATAATAACAAACCTAGAATAATTATCATAAGCAATTGTTTCAGACAAAGCAAGTATAGTCTCAAAAAATTACTTCTGGAGAAGGGCATTCTGTAGCGTGACAGAAAATCCACTACATTTTAAGTCATGTGAAATCATAAAGTTTAATTACGCCAAAAAATGTTATAATAATATTGAATGACATTTAAATAAATCAGAGGAATAAACCACAATAAAATAAAAATCCTCATGACATTATATAAAAACCACTGTTTAAAAAACCAAAGAAAGTATCGAAGCAACTCATAGTATCATATCAGTAAGTTACCCAGGAAGCTCAGAGCAGTAAACCAGTTATATAAGACCATATCAAGAAAAAAAAAACTCAATTAAAGAGTGGTGAATACCAAAATACCCCAAAAACAAGAAGAGGGAAGAATAAAGTTTGTGATCAGGAAGACAACAATACCCTGAAACCTGTATAGAAGAATAAAGTCAGTATCAGTGAATAAGTTAAATGCTCCAAACTAAACCTCAGTCGAGATAACACCAAGTACCTTGGTTTACCCAAGAATGAGGAAGGAAGACCCGAAGAGTGAAGACTAGACGAGGGACAAGAATGAAGACTAGAAGAAGGACAAGAAGGAAGACCAGAAGGAAGATACGAAGAAGGACAAGAAGGAAGACCAGAAGGAAGATACGAAGAAGGACAAGAAGGAAGACAGGAGGAGAGGAAGAAATAGTATGAAAGAAACACCGTTGTAAAACCTATTATTATATAAACTACTATGAACCCCAAACCCACAAAAACTATGCAAAAGAAAGTATAACATACCCAAAATCCTATAAAAATGTAATTATTGAGAAAACTAAAGTGCTGTATAGCGTTATAAGAAGTGAACCGACTAAAGCTATTGTGTAATAACGAAAATAAACTAGTCTTAACAGTCCATGATTACTAAAGGTCTGGTCTGAGATAATAAGACTAAAAATATCAGAACCAACAGTGAAAGTGAATTTGTGTAAGTGTTTTTTTAGAAATGCAATAAACTTAAAGTTGGTAATACTATAACTTATCAGTATGCTATATCACAACTTTAATATCTAATAATAAACAGCATAATAAAATAATAAAAATGGAAGATTTCCAGTATTTTATTATTTTAATGTAAATCTTTATTTACAAGACATTTGTAAAAAATGATAATAAATAGAGTATAGGAGTTCATGTTTACTGATGTAGGGGATCACAAATAATCATGTTTTAGACCAGAAAGGACTGGCAGTAATATAGTATTAATAAGTGTAAAATGTTTAAATAGACTGTTTATTCACAGTCCTTAAATCAATGTGTTAGTAAAATGTATTTGTAAGAGTTATTAGAAAATAAGATTTATGTTATGTGTTCTTAAAGAATTATGTTTGCTAAATAATAGCCTACATACCATTAATAATGTTCCAATAGGTATGCTATGCTAACTCAAAAATAGTTAAAAGATATATGTTCAAATCATGTCTGCAATATGTTCAATTGTGCAGATTGCTAAACAATGTTCATAATTATTTATTTTAATAACCGTAGTGTTAATTAACTACTACACCACACAATAAGTTATAAACCATGTTATTTTCATATAATTGTAATTATGTAAAGTCAGAGGAGGAGTTAAGTTTAAATTTATTTGAGAAAGACAGAAGTATAAAATTCTAAAATCTAGGCCATCTGGTGAATTCACAGAAACAGTATAAACCAATATAATTCACTTATAAATCCTGTAAACTAGCGAGATTTATATAAGATAACACAGTTAAACACTACTGGGAATGATCCTATGAGTTAAAATGATAATAAGGAAATATACCTTAAAACATTGTAAATTTTCAAGATGTATAAATTAATTAATTTTAAAGAGCAATGTCAAATTTACAGATTAACACAAAAAACCAGTTCAAAGGTGTAATTTATATGTATTTAAAGAAAGGAAGAGGAATATGACTAATTAAAATTTATTATAATAGTATTAATAATATTTAAAATGGAGGAATTTTGTATAAAGACGGAAATCCAATTTTGAGCCTATATTTCCAAAGTGTGAACAAAATTTGTTAATTTCCACAAAATGTCTACAGATATGGACTATAATACATCAATTTAAAGGGAATGAGATGATTAAACCAATAATAAGGTTCGCAATTCATAAAAGTGATGAATAAAATAGATAAATTCCATATATAATGTAATATTTTATAATGTGTACAGGTAATCGAAATATGTTAACAATACTTTTTCAAAGATTAACTGGGCCAGATTTATGACCAAGTTAATTAGTCTTTTGTTGAATATCAAGCTGGACAGTTGTGTAAAGAACGTTTCTTTAAAATCGAGTTGAAAATGGTACTAGCGTTTAGCCATTGAAATCAGTGAAACGAGAGTTAGACGGATTAGACACTTTCTAAAGCTAAAGCTATCAAAACATTCACGACAATAGTGGAAACAAACACTTAACTTCATAATCCGAGTGATAGAAACAAGTAAAACATTATATTTAAACTGATTCATTATACAATCCTAACCATATCTTGAGAACTTTAACCCATAGAAGAGAACACATACAAAATAAACTAACTAACACAAGTTTACACAGAACACTTCGCCAGAATACACCAAATAACTTTACAGACATATTACACCAGTGCGGGGACATTTCAAACCTTGATGAAGGTAATTTTATTGTGATTTTCCGACACGACGCATTTGCAGTAACCTAGTCCAACTCGAGTAGCGGCCATCTTGAATACGGAGCCTGCTTCCTACATCGCAGTGACGTCAGTCTTCATTGGTTCGACAAAACATTTATTAAAAATATTATATACTGGAATTATTTAAATACTATTGAATAGTAATTATTGTATTTATTTTTAATTGTTAATGTTATACTTTCTCGTCACCCTTCTCTGACTATTAATTCTAATCGCTCAAAGAACCTGTCTTTTAATGTAATATATCATAAATTTTGTTCTGTATGACACAATCGATAATTCCCGAGACAGAGTCGATAATTGCTCTCCATCGATAAAATATCGATTCTTTATTTAAATTGTCAATAAATCTTTATATTTCCATTATTTCGTATCTGTTACTTATTTCACAGGTTAATTTAAGAGTATTTATTAAGGCTGAAGGACTTAAATAAGAAGAATATATCTTATTTGAACGAGATATTGGACCAGCCAGAAAAGTCACCAATCGATTATTAGCTGGAATTAATCTATTTAACTCCAGACTTGGTTCAAATCTTCAAGAAGTGCTCGACGGTCAATAAATACCTACCTGCTATTAAAAGTTTTACAAGAACCTTTTAAAACAGATTTATTTCTAATACACACCTCTATAAACATAAACAAGATTACTTACTATTTGAAAATTCTATTTTTTATAAAATTTTCCTTTTACATTTTATTCTTTTGTAACGACCGGCATACAGCGGTCTGGTTACCATATATATACATATATAATTAAATACACTTTTGTCATATTTATGTCAGTTGGTTTAAAAAAGAACAAAAATTACAAAATTAATTTTTCCACTTTGCTCTTACAAATAGACTGCACATACAGTACACTGTACTCTAAAACCACAAAATATATTACATAAAGAAAAGAGTATTTAGTGGAAAACACTCAAGATATAACGAAACATTGTGGGCCTACACCTTGCATGTGACATCACAAGAAGTGTAATTGATCTTTCTCTCTAGTTTGTGAGTTATGTTTTGTAACGGATACCAAGTTGTTCGAATGTGATAAGTGTTCCAACTGTAATATAGTCGTGTACATGGCTGTGGTGTAAAGTATGCTAACACCGCGTAGCTTCTGCATTTTGTAATACACCCGTGATGACTTCGTGGAAGGTCAGAATTGATCCTATTGTTAATGGCAGCTACTTATTGTACCTGGGTGTAGTTGCCACACACACAGACAGTCATATAACCACACTGCTTAGACCGTGTATATTTACAGGTAATAATAAGGTGCACTTTAAAAGCAATTACTCGCTCCACTAGTTTGACGGCTAAGGTGTATGGTGTAGGTGTAGATTTGCGCCTCAATCTCCATTTATATTGCAAATATAAGAGTTGTGATTGGAGTGACTCCAGTGATATAGTTCCTTTCAAGATTTTGTTTAAATTCAGTGCTTTCAGTAATATCGTTCATCAGTAAACGAACTGTTTAAGCTCCTTACGTCTAACTTCATCCACGCATGCGCTAGGAGGAAAATTATATACATAAAAACGACATAAAAATAGCGAACCTACATTAAATTAACATCTAAAGCTGTCTCCGTTATGGCTATGACTATATACATATGTTTTGAGTTTTATGTAATGAGTTATTTTTTGTTATTTAGTTTTCTTTATAAACTCTGACAATCGTTGAGATATAAAATCATGTGACTTTTATCGCATTCTAAAAAGCGAAAAATATTTTCTGTCATCACTTTTATATGTTATAGCTCTCACTCTAAGCCAGTATTTCAACTTGGATGTAAAACTGCAACTTAGAAGTAGTACGCTAATTGTTAAATATTCAGTATTATACGGAGCCTAATAAAAATATACGCATCAGTAAGAAAAAAGTAGTAGTAACAAACCATTACAAATTAGTTATCGTAATTAGACGATACGAAACTAAATTGTAAGTAAACTCGACATGCACTGATTTTCTCAATTACACAAACTAACTTAATGAGGGAACTTGAGTATATTTAAGTGGTATATTTAAGTACTATAATACGCAGCTGAGTTCATAATAACTTACATTGGCTCTTTAATAATTATGCCTAAGCAAAAATCACTAACATTACACTAAAAAGAATTTGACAAACATATTTGATGGTTACAGGATAAACAAAGACTAATACGAGATAAAAAGCGCCTTTTTAAGTAGCCCAATTACAAAATTTAAACATTTTATTTGCCTCCAGAAAGGGTTAAGACTATAAAATAGGTTAATTACCTGCTGTCACGTTTCTCTGAATACTAATTACGGGATTACTCGAGTTTCGACAGCAATGGTGTCATCATCAGATCCAATATGATTAAGGTTAAAACATCAGGTTAAAACCTTCTGATATATTTGACGGTACTGGTGTATATAGACTTAATTGTTCGGATTGCACACAGTTCTACATAGGACAAACGGGTCTTTCGTTTAAATTACGTTATAAAGAACATATCCCTAGCTCCAAGTCAAATGTAGAAAAATCCACATTTGCTGAACATTTAAGCTCACATGACCATAACATAAAGAGTATTGGTGATAATTTAGATATCTTACATAAATGTAAGAAATCACTAAGGCTTGACACTCTCGAACGGTTCGAGATATATAAAGCTATAAAGGAGGAATACAATCGCGTCCTAAATGAAAAATCAGTACATACAAATAATAATTTGTTTAATAGAATCGATCACATAGAACGAGAAATCGGCTATATCAGATGGATAAAATTGAACGAACTTCAAGCCGGTATTGATTAGTTTTACCGTGAGAGCGTTCCTGTGCAGGTTCGTGACGGCCGCATGTTGTTTTTCATTCATTGTTATTTCGTTTTAATATATGTTAATTATTTATTATTTTGTGCAATGTATGTGTTGTTTTTTTATTATTTGACGAGATGAATATTGTTATAGGACGATTACGTACGTCTCGTTCGTGTCACGCAATGTAAGCCAATTTGTTAATAAGAACGGGTATGCCTCTCTGTCTCTCTTCTCTTTGATTGTGTTAATTTAATTCAATTTCTGAGATATCTGGAGTTGTGGGATATAGTAATCTCGTTAATTAATATTAACTTATCTCTTAATTAAAATACCAGTGTTAGTGTGACTGTAACTTAAATAATTAGTGTTTTATTCTAAAATCTCACTCAGCCCTAGTATACCTTGCAGAGAATTATTGAAATTTCGTATTTTATGCTCTTCTCTTTGGTGTCGGAGAATTCCGCAGCAAGCGCTGCAGTTCCGGAGCAACGAAACTTATAGGTTAATTCACCGTTTACGGCAACCAATTGTTATATACTTAGTCTGTTACTTTTTATTCCCAACTCATTAAATAATACCCCAAATAATAAGATCCTGAAATTATACAAGGTTCCTTTATTAATTCACTCTGTTAACATTAAATAAGATTGGTTCTAACTGGCATACGAAAGGCTATATGTTGCGTGAATCGATTATTGTTCGGTCTAATATTTTATTTTAGATTCATTTATATATTTTGTTTTTTATAATTAATTTAATTCAGGGTGTGAAGGTTCTTGTAACTGTGGGGAAGATTAAAAATACATAGATAAGAATGCAAGATATTACAAATTTGAAGTGTTGTGTTGTTTAATATGATTTATACAATTGTAATTTACCAGACTTAGAACGAAGCAACTCGGGCAGGGAGTTGGTTTTTAACCTCGTGTTGCTCAGAATGGATATGATTTTCTTTATTCTTTTCTTCGGTTCAATAAAGTGGAATCCTTGTCCTGGTTAACTCGGAAATACAGCTCCCTTGGTTTATTTACGGCCAGGCTGGTGGTTGTTCTTCTGCAAAGTCTGGATCCAAATACGTTCTTCTATCGTATGAAGTTATGAAGTGATGTTCCATGTATTTAAAAGGTTAGGATTTTCAGTGTGGTGTGTAGTATTAGTTCGTTACACAGTTGATTCTTTGTATTGGATTAATATTTCATTAATTCTTTTTCTGGTATTGGACAATCAAAGTCCTTCCTTGTGGAACTCAATTATTTATTATTATGAGACGATACCCTTATATAATCTGGTTAAATTTTACTGGCATAATTCAGACAAATAATTATTAATATATTGTTATTTGTAACTGTATCCACATAAATTAGAATATCTTTTAGTTATATTAACCAATTTTTCTGGGTTTTTATCTCATCACGTTCACATCATCAATTGCAATCATCAAAATCAACAACTTATATTTATTTCTGTTGTCCCTAGCAACAAATTTATATTTATTCTTTTTCAATGTTTTGTATATAGTGATTATTTCGTATATTTTTCTTCCATTCGTTATTAAACTTCCATTATATCGGAATATAACTTTATTTATAGTTTGTTTACTAATTTCTACATATATTCTGCTGGTTTTTTGATCTTAGTCTGTTTCTTTTTATATTTATTATTTTTCCGATATCAAACGTTATCAATCGATATCATTGCACTATGGCATTACCATAATTTGTTTAAATTGAGTTGGTTTATTATATATTATTACTTATCAAATGTTTTTACTAGCTCCTTGAACTGTATTCATTAAGTATTATTAACTCCCGTACCTAACCTTTATGTATGAGTTGTTATATAGTGTTATTGGCTGTTAGGCCTTTTATTGTATATGGACCTACCTTTGATTATAACTGGTGAACAACTATAGCCTTTTTACATAAGTTTATACACATAAACAAACCTTAACTATTTACATTTACACAAATAATTATTCTTTTTATAACTAATAACAACTTTATCTTGATCTATGGATCACATATAAGAAAATTGAGATCCATTAACACTAATTATCTGCCTTCCTACACCCTTCTATAACAGTAATCAAATAATACATTTTGCTTCATTACTTTCTATTACTTCAACAAGTAATTTGCATAATCTAACATAAACTTTAACATAACATTCATGGTAACAAAATAACATCATTCAATTCAGAATCATTACTTTCTATTACTGTAATGTAAATTATTGACTCGCCTTTATCTAATTTCACTGTCATTTACTTTGACATTTTCTATATTGGTTTCTTTTTTTACAATTCTTATCAGTATATTTGATTTATTTACGTTTCACTGAACATGGATTTCTTACTATTGTCTATTTTACAGGTTTGTTTTTTATTGTTCTTCCTACCTTGCATCCTTATTCATTTTTATATAATTATAAATGTATTTATTAGACCTTTGTATTATCATGGGAGTTAAATATTTATTTACTTATTATATTGCTAATATTCTATTTATGTAACGTTGAGGACCGCATTTCTGTTGCGTTACAATATACATCGATAAATGATGTTTTAACCTTAATCATATTGCATCTGATGATGACACCATTGGTGTCGAAACTCGAGTAATCCCGTAATTAGGATTCAGAGAAACGCGACAGCCGGTAATTAACCTATTTTATAGCCCAATTACGATGGGTAAAAGTAATAAAAGAGTATACTATAGAATATTATAGTGTATGAACAAGGTGAATGAAAGAAATGAAAAATGGCAGAAAACGTATGATTACACAAACAATTATATAGGCTATATTAAGCCTAAAGAAACTTGAAAAAATCACGTAGATAAGAACGAATACAAGAGAAACGTTAAGATTAAGAATGTATATGCATACATGAATGGTTTCGATAGTATCAAGACTAAATACTAGAAGAAGCAACAAAAATTGATTTTTCCCTCCTAATAGACAACCAAGAAATATATCTGTTTCAGTCGAATAAATATTTATAAATACAAAAAATAGCCCCTGGTTATTGACTGTATTCCTATTAGAATACTGTCCCAAAATATTATTTGTATAATAATGTTAATAATAATAATAATTAATAAAAGTGCTAAAAAATTAATAACAATATTTGTACAATATTATTATTGTATTTGCAAAATATGTCAGATAACCTGACATTTTAAAACGCATTTTATGAGCATAAAAGTATGATAGAAAAATGTATAGGGATAAATATATGAAAAGGAATATATACAAGAAGGAAAAAACATTGGTGTGTGTGATAAGAAAAAAGTATACAGAGAAGGGATTTACGTCATTGACAGCATCTACGTACAGCAACATTTAAAAAAATCATGAATAACAAAAGTTGAAGAGCAAATTGGATTCAGATGTCAGCGTTCATGCATTAACAGTGTCTTTACACTTCGATAGGTAATGGGACAAATTAGTTCATAATCTTTAAACAATGACATTCTTATCGATCAGGTGGAAGCGTATGCCAGCGCCCCACAAAAACAAGTTTGAGACCAGAGAATAAAGCCATTTACTTTCAAGCTACCCAGATTTTTATCACATGTGAAAATCTTTATAAAATTTTACCGTCTAATTACAGCATCATTTATGGTAAGTAAGGGTTTATGACAAGCATGTAGTATTGTACCAAGACTTTTCAAATAAACCTAAATGAAACTCTTTAACAGGGAAGACGTTTAATGCATTAAAATGGGCGTCTCGATTAATGACGAATGGCTTTGCATTTAGAATTTTGGTGGCAATCACGTCATTAGACTAATAAGAAATGATACGAACTGTGTGCTAAAAAATAAGATACAAGAGTACAGGAGGTATGAAATAACTGGGATTTAACTGCAAAATAGATAAAGCAAATTATGTAATAATTATGTCGTAAACAATGGAATAAACAATGGACGATAAGAGTGTAACTAGTAAGTATTGCTAAAGCTGACAATGTGACAATCGGTGAAAAGTGCATGTTTTATAGATCAGTTTACCGGAATAGTAGATACAACAAAGTGTATTTTCTTCTGCGTAAACGTTTCTTTTAAGATAGGACGTGGCGATGAAATAAGTAAGAAAATATCAAAAAACAATTGCTGCGGTAAGACAGTTATTTGTATGACATATAATTGAGTTGAGCGGAAACTGACGCCACTAAAATACATATTTATTGTTCTGTAGTAAGGAGTATAACAATGTATGACTCAGAATTAAGTGATGTTAACAAATGGGAAATTTCTAGTTTATAATCAAAACAGGTGAACTAATGGAGAAGGTGCTGGAGAAACAAAAAGCAGAATGCATAACGTTTGAGAATTTTTTGGTGATATATATGCTACAGAAGCCAATCGATTTTACTGGTATGAATACATATGTCGTATATCAAAAGATAGGTCTACCATTGATAACATTATTCAAATATGTTAGATTGGATAAGTATTTTACATTTTTTCAGTCGTTACCAAAACATTTATTCAAAATTTAGTATTGTACTGTATTTGTATTATATTTTTGACATGCGACCAACAAACGTTGGTTACGGAGCATGCTCTCGTTTAGGGAAAGATTTACGTACATAAATAGTAATGTAATGAAGCTGACAACAATGCTAGTGCGTGTGCAATTGTTCGCGTACAAACGCAGGCGTTCAGATATGCTGCCGTGAGGAGACTCAGTTGATGATTTCTGTTTAACAGGCCACAAGGACAATCGATATCACAATAAGAATAGAGGACCCTCTTAAAAAATTTTAAAAACTTATCCACAAACCATAGTTAGTATCAGGAAAGACAAAATGAATTAGACATCTTCGAAAATCTTCGAAACCTTGTTGGATGCTTTGGCAATACAAAGCTGGATGTATACGTATCCCTCGGTAGTGGACTATGCTATGCTACCCCATAGTAGACGGTCCCTTGTAAGACATTGCCACTACCACTAAATAAGCAGTTGTGCCCAGCCCCGCTTACCAGGAGTTACCTAAGTGATTTTGGAACCTTTACTCTTAGGCCGAGTTAACAGTCCAAGGTTGTTCAAGGCTGAAAGCATTTAATTCGTTCTTATTTTTATTGATTTTTTATTACATTTAATATTTTTATTAACTTTTAATTGCTTTTAAATTTTAAAATGTTTTTCTACAGGAAATGTTTATTACTCTTTGCTAAGTTTAAGTTAATCTTTATTATAAGTTAAGTTTGTTGATACAACTTATCTTACTCTTATTCAACGCTTACCTTAACTCTCAACTTGATTCAACGCTATTCCAACAGGATCTTATTCAGCTTTTGTACTGATACGATGTACATTTTACAAAGAAAAATTTTGATATCTTCTGTTCCTTAAAATTGTTGAAACGTTTTCCCTTGAGTTTAGCCAGGTTCAGTACAGATAGTTCCTTTTAATTCTTTTATCACACAGTAGCGAATGTTTTGACTCTATGGTTTTTATTCGATGCAAAAGAGTGAATATACTAGGATCATCACCATGGAAATTATCTGGGTGTAGAAATTGTAACATGCATTCCCATTTGTAGTGCGATCTCTAAATTTTGATAAAGCCCAAATTTTTAGAGGGAATTTGCAGTCGTTTCATACACAGGTTTCCACTAAATAATCACAAAATTCGGTCACCCTCTCGTCTTCAGATGGCCAAGACATGATGTCTTATACAAAAGAATCTTCTACTTCATGTGCATCTAAGAGAGATAATCCGAATATCCGCTTCATCCAGTTAGCAGTTTCTTTTCAGGGATATATTCTTGAGATAGTCCTACCTCTTTAATAGGTATTTCTCCACCCCGCTCGAGTTAATTATAAACGACATGCAATTACATCAATGTTTTAGCACACATTACTTGAAAATTTATTAATAGGTTTTTAAAAATCAGCAAGAATTTTCCTATGATAGAAAATAATCCCAAGTAATCTGTGTTTCTCAACAATGTGCTCAAAAGCTTCGTGCAATTTTTTTCGGCAGCAGGCAGTAAACTAACTGAAAAGTGTACCGATTCTGTACCGAGTGTATTTTAAACAACTTATACAAGTATTTTTTTCAATACATGTACGTACAATCAATCAATAACACAAACACGTCAAATTCTCATTTATTTAAAAACAAATGATACTGTTCACAGTAACAAAATCATTCGCTCTCGTAGAGCTCTGATCTCAAGCGCGTCCTATACATCATCTACACATTTCGTCAAAGCACTAATAACACTTTCCGTAAAGCGTGATAAATGCGTTGTTTTACTGCTTCCACATTCCGAGTCGTGATGACTTTAGCCAACGGAGAATCATAAATTTTTCCTGATTCCACTTTCACTGACAGCTCACTGCTGTCGTCCTCTGCTTTCCTATTTATATGATTGAAAATATTCCTTCGGCATACATATTCATTTGTGTCATCACTGGATTTATTCTTGACGTAATTTTAAACTTCATGTTTAGACAAAAAAAGGTTTCCTCTCTGTGGAACGCGTTATATTCCCTAGATGTAATTTCTGCTTTGTTCTCAATATTTGCGCTCTCATATTTTTTCTGACTTCTTTAGTAGTTTGGATAGGATTCTTATTGTGTAATCCGTCGACAATCGTCTTTCATGTCATGTCAGCTGTCCGCAGCAATTTACTTAGAAATGTACACTTTTGCGCTATACCAAAGCTTGTCTTTCAAATTTGTTCTAAAACACAAAATTTACAAAAAGTTTACAAACTTTGTAGTTATCAGACGTGTTTTAAAGTAGCAGTGTCATCAACGTATACTTTTCCAATACAGCCCTTCTTGGTGTAGCCTTGTAACGTCGCCGTCATCATCCAAAAAGAACAATTTTTGTAATATAAGTACATGGATTCTTTCACTCAACACTTTGCCCAAGTCGCTGTATTTAGTGACGTCGAAAGAAGAAACATTCAAAGAAGAATATTTAACTGAATGTAATGTAGGACTGTATTCAACTAAATATGTTGGCCGGCAGCAGAGCAGAAGATAGGTTCGGGGGAAGAGAGATGGGGTAGAATGTAAGTGTGACAGAAATCAAATGAATACCTAAGAAATAGAGAGATCGAGACCGTGCTGTACGGTCACGTGTGTGTGTGTGTGTGACTGATAGCGAGCTCAGTCAACAGGTTTGTGTGCAGTGAAAACACTTGGGTTGAAGGTAAAACCGGTGAAATCGATGTGCGCCCATGTATTTACCTGTCCAATGCTGACCATGGCTGCTAATATTCAGTGCTGCAGATGATGTAGAACTATTTTAAATCAGAAAAAAATTAAGGTCTCCTAAATATTTGGTTAATTAATGGCCTGTTTGTTATAAAATGTTTATGAAGCATAAAAACCTCAGTCAAGACCTTTGTTTATAAGTACTTTTTAGTCGCCATTTTTAAACATTGTAATAATAATATTGTAAATAGACGGGATCGTCTCGTAGAATTTTTTTATAAAGTATTATTTTGTATTATTAAGGTTTGATTTTTTTATTATTAGTTTTTTTTTGGTTTAGTGATTTATTCAATCCAATTCAACTTTTTTGTATTGAATCCAATATAAATAAATCTGTTCACTTACTTTTGATGTTGTTTATTAAATATGTTTAGATTTTTTATAATTTTTGTTCAATGTCTTGAGTTCATATCTGAATAGTTTGCATTGACTTTTCTGCCATTAGCTGAGGTGAGTCGATCGGTGCATTCCTGTACTAAAATTAACATAAGCACAACATTTATATAATACTTACTAGCAGTTGTAGTATGCTAATGATATGCGATAATATTGCTGGCGAGAATCATTAGATTTAAATTCTCGTTCTGGCTGTGGTACCAACCGTCTCTTGTTGCTCACCTAAGCTGTAATTCTATTATTTTCAATAAATGTCAACACTTTAATTTGTTCGTGAAATAATAGTTATTTATTTAACTCAAGTTGAAAGATTGTTGTTACAATTCTATTATTCATTTTCTTAAAAAAAAAAAGTTAAAGTTGAGTATGGACTCTTCAAATTATTAAGCTCTCAGGGTGGTAAGACTGCATTTTGAAAATTGATTATACCTGTTTGCAAATAATTTGGTTATTACGCTTTATAAAATTAGCAGGTTCTTTGAGTCTGCAAGATACACTTCAACAATAAAATGCTCTACTGTAATAATGAGTAGGCGGAGAATAAAAATATTAATTTTTGCTTTAACATAACACGAAATATGAACGATTGTTCATTGTTTACAATTGAGGTTAACTACGGTTCATGGTAACCTTACTTATTTCAAATTAATTAATGGATGCTTCTTTGAAGGCATTACTTTTTTTTTTTTTTTAACAATCAATAAAATCCTTTTATTATTCTATCTCCTTTCTGATACCTACAAAAACAATAAATATAACATTCAGAATCTATTTTCCCCTTAAAAACTGTTAATTAAAAAATAATTTATATTCTTTAAAAAGGTTACTTGAAATTATTAATAAATCCAAAATTTATTTTCTATCTTCTCTTAAAAAAAAATCAATTGAAACTTAATTGAGATAAAATTTATAGACTTCTTGATAAGGTTAATTAGAATAACTAATTCTCAAAAAAAAATTAATTAAAATTAAATAGAGACAAATCTACATACTCTTTATTAAGGTTAATTAAAATAAATTAACTCTCTTAGAAAAAATATTAATTAAAAATTAATAGAGATAGAATTAATTAATTGTCATCAAAAATTAAATGTATAGATATATATTGTAACGCAACAGAAATGCTGGCATCCATGTTACATAAAAATTAGGTTAACAAAATAATAAACAAGTCAATGTCTAACCCCATGATAAAACAAAAATCTAATAATTACATTTATAAATATAGATAAAGATAAATAAGGATGCAAGGTAGAATTAACGAGAATAAACAAACCTGTAAGTTAGATAATAGTTAATGATCTATGTTCACTGAAAAGTAAACAAAAATGAAACAATAATTTACTTTATAGCAATAGCAATTAAGGATTTTGAGTTAAAAGATATTATTTTGTGACAACAAATGTTATGATAAAGTTTATGTTATGTTATACCAATTATGTGTTGAGTTAATGAAAGGTAATGAAACAAGATGTATTATTCAATTACTGTTGTAGAATGAAGTGTGAAGCAGCTAGTTAGCGTTAATAGATTTGAATTTTCTTATATGTGATCCATAGGTCAAGATAAAATTGTCATTAGATATGGAAAAAATAATTGTTTATGTAAATGTTAATAGTTAAGATTTGATTATATGTATGAATATATGTAAAAGGGCTATAGATGTTTACCAGTTATAAACACAGGTAGATCCGTTTACAATAAAAGGCCTAACAGCCAAAACCACTATACAACCACTCATAACATAAAGGTTAGGTACATAAATTAATAATAATTAATGAATACGGTTTGAAGAGCTAGAAAAAAACATTAAATTAGTAATGATATATAATAAACCATATCAATTTATACAAATTATGATAATGCCATAATGCCATGATATCGATTGATAACGTTTAATATCGAAAAGGTAGTAAATATAAAAGAAACAGGCTCATATCAAAAAACCAGCAGAATATGTGTAGAAAATAATAAACCACCTATCGGTAAAGTTATATTCCGATATGATAGCAAATTGATAAGGAATAGACAAAAAATATATGAAATAAACACTATATACAAAACATGTGGAAGGAAGAAAAATCATGTGTTGCTATGGACTACAGGAAATGAAGAAGTTGTTGATTTTCAATTATTGCTTTTGATGATCTGAATGTGATGAGATTAAAAAACCTAAGAAATGTCTATTTAATCGGAATATTCTAAATTAGCAGATACTCTTATAAAATACAAAATTCTAATGATAAAATGTATGACTCTTGCCAGTACAGTTTAACCAAACAAGACTACAGTATGAAATCACAATAGAAAATAAATAACTGGGTTCTACAAGGAAGGACTTGAATTGTCCCATATCCGAAAGGAATTGACGATATATTAAACCAAATAGAAAGAGTCAAATGTATCACAACTAATAATATACACTACACTAGAACTTATAACCTTTCAAATACACGGAACATCACTAATTGCTTCAACCGAGAGAAGAACGTATTTGGATCCAGGAATTGCAGAAGAAGCATCAATCGGGCTGTAAATCAATCCAGTGAGCTGTATTTCCGAGGTGGACAGGACAAGAATTCCATTTTATTAAACCGAAGAAAGAATATTGTACGGCATAATCGTCCAGAACAGTAAATTTATCAATCAACCGCCTACACGATTTGCTTCGTTCTAGTCTGGTAAATTATTATTATATCAATCATGTTAACTACACAACACTTCAAATTTGTAAATCTTGCATTCTTATCTATGTATTTTTAATCTTCCCCACAGTTACAAGAACCTTCACACCCTGAATTAAGTTAATTACAAATTAAAACACACTGTATAACTGAATCTAAATAAAGGATCGGACTAATCAATAATCGATTCACGTAATCTATAGCCCATGTGTATGTCAGTTAGAACATATCTTATTCAATGTCAAAGAAGTAAACAAATAAAGAACCTTTATATAGTTGCAAAATCTTGTCATTTGGAGTATGATTTAATGAGTTGGGAATAAAAAAGTAACTGACTAAGTATAGAATAATTGGTTAATATAAACAGTGAAATAACCTCCAAGTTTCGTTGCTCCGGTTCTACAGCGCCTATAGCGGAATTCTCCGACACCAAAAAGAGAGAGCGTAAAAATACAAAATTATACATAATTCTCTTCAAGGTATAATAGGGTTGAACGAAATTACAGAATAACACATTAATTATATAAGTTTCAAGTACACTAAAACTGATATTTTTTAGAGAGATAAGTTAATATTAGTTAATTAAATCAATATATCCCACAACTCCAAATATCTCAGATATTTAAATAATTAAGTAAATTAAAACGACCTAAGAGAGTAAAGACAGGGGAACATACCCGTTCATAGCAACGAATAGGCTTACATTGTGTGAAAATAACGAGACGCTCGTGCTAGTCTCATTACAATATATATAACCCTATGTTTTATCTTTTCTTTTTTATAAGCCCTATATCTAACTCCCCCAAAAATACACCCAAATGTACAATACATATAGAACCCCACAAAATACACACACGAATATACAGTACACCTACATGTTCCACAATACAGGACAATTATTACATAGATCTCTTGCCACACCCTTTTCTACCCCCATGAGGTACATCATTAATAATTTATGATAATCCATGTCAGGTTTTAATCCTTAATATGTGCATAACACATTACATGTGTATCTGATTATATATGCAACACCAGTAGTCCCCAGGACATAATAAATTCAAAAATTTGGCCAAGTGCCTAATACTATTATAAAATGCTGCCACACTTGGCACTTATACTGGGAGAAATAATATTTAGAATACAGTGAACACCCCAGTTATCATAATTAATTAAAAGAATTTAAATTTTGATAAATATTGTTAAGTTTTGAAAATAGTAATGTGTCATGAACCTTATAACCCTTTTAAAATTAATTTTGGCCCAGAGATCGACATGTTCATGGGCAAGTCAGTGCATAATTCAACCTGTCTCAACAGCATGTTTAACACTGCATGGACATGCACCTATTCAGGATTAAACTTGTGACCCGACTTAACTACCACAGAAATTTCTATCCCTATATAATCCAAACTGAATTTAAAAATGAGAAATGAATATATAAAATGAACACTAAATTGAAACAGAGAAATTACAAGTTGATTGAATGACTTAGTAGCAGTAATGAAACCCTTATACTGAAAATAAGAAGGAATTGCACGTTAGAATAGTGAGCAGCCAAAGATGCATGTCAGCCCCTGAGCTCACAGATTATACAAACAAATTAATAAAATTTACAAAACATTCCCCTCCCAGTTCACGCACTATTCTGTCCCGTTAATCGGGGACCCAATTAAATGTTTAAAAACGTAAAGTCATGTTGTTGAGTGATTGAACGTCCACTGGCTCTATTGAGTTGCATCACAATGTGTAAAGAATATATATATGGATTGAGTTCACCTTATTTTTTCCTTTCCATGGGTGTGAATTGGTGATCATCTGGCTTTCATGATAGGGTGTTTGTGTTAGCCTTCGCCATTCTCCTCCGGCAGATGAAGAGAGAGGGAGAATCTGGGTGTTACATGTTCAGGTGTTGGAGCTGTTCCTCGCCTTCATCGGGGAACCCTGATCATACAACATATTATCAGCTAGAGTTCACAAACAAATTCCCCCAGAAACTTCACACACACCCAATACCCATATATAAAAATTAACACAGCTTTAGGGCTATTTAGAAAATGATATTTGACACACATGACAAAGGTTATATGGCCAACAGGCCCTATTTGAAAATATTTAGTTCTGTGAAATTTCATATTAATAAACTTTACCCATGTGGGTTAACATAATTCAATTTTGATTAGCTAATTATTCGGCTTGTTACACTTTTAATAAAATTTACACACAGTCTGAATTTTTGCCACGTGGTCTGAAAGGTCACTTGACTACAATCATTTCTATACTTATTAATTTAATACTTTTTGGCAATTACATTCTTCTCAATTGGTGCCTTAGTAAGCTTTCTTAAATTGATAAAGTTTTACTATAATCACAAGTAAAGGTTGTATGTAACTTACTCTGAATTACGCATTGCACTTTCACCACGAGGTGCCATAATAACGTTATCAGATTACATCCATGTCTGTACGATTTAAACAAATACTTTTTGCATTTATATGACTCTCAGTTTTAGTGCTTTAGTTAAGACATGTGGATTTAATATAGTATTACTATATTTAAAAAAAATTACCTTTAAATTACGTATTGCACAACTCAACCCGAGGTGAATCAACAGATTATCTGCATCAACTTAATGTGGCCTATTAAACAATTTTCATTAGTAAAACTTTAAATAGATAATTATATAATAATAATGCCGTAACTTACCGCAGTTCTGTATAGATTTAGCCTGCCATAGGTGAAGATGGTGAACCAATTTTATTCTTCTCTACCGGAGAAAACAAAAGAGGCAGCTAACAAGTCGACGGTTGGCCGGAGACAAAGAATTGCAGAAAACGCAATTTCCGTTCTGACCTCGTAAACCGTGGCTCACGCTAGGGTGCAGCACTAATCAAGCCTCTCTAAATGGCTAAACCAGTTACAGTACTTATCTCAACCGCTATTGCTAAATACCGTACAGCATTTAACGTCAATTTTTTGACGCCAAATACCGAACACGCACCGTATACTCGCCGATCTATTTTAGAACGGCACAACGTTATTATGAATTAAATTCAGTGTTATTTTTCTGAATGACCTCCAAAATTGGATATAAACAAAACAGGTAATTCAAATTAATTCACTACTGCTAGGGTTCACTCATGTGTGACCTTAAGTTAATGCACTACAATTAAATACAATAATATCTTAAAATTATTAATTGTTAGGGTTCATTGTTCCCTCATTGTTTATTCAACGTCTCTTCTTATACTATTACAATTAATTTCAATCTAGAAAGTTAAAATTGTCATTAGCAAAATCTTTCATTTGATTATGGTTTACGTTATTTTTCAAAGTCCCCTTCCTTGTGGAAATCGGGTTATTTGTTATTTAATTTAAACAAATTAAATCCGCTATTAGCGTTCTTTAATTGATTAATGATTTATTATATAATATAATGATCATTTGCACTGATACTTGCGTATTCTGTTGAGTCGAAGAATTAACAATTTTTAATTTTTAATAATTAATTAATATTTTAATTAATTTGTATTAATTCACATCACGTACTGCCTATACGCATGAACTCCGTTATAGAACACTTTGAAAATAGACTTCACTGTCCTTTTGGTCCGACCTAACCTCAACTCAAAGTTTCGAGGTTAGTTGTGCATTATCAGCTGTCGGCTGTCAATTCAATGTTATGATGGCCGCTCTGCTAACGTGGAGTATCTCTCGATTGCCGGTGATGAACTGATTGATGTTACCTGGTCGGGATTCGGCACTTCGTACTTTTTAATGAGCTCTGATTGGCTAATTGTCTTTATGTCGTGTACTCTCGGCGAGGTTCGTCAAAATAGAAGCTTAAACTAGCGTCAGTGGCTGGGTCCAAGGCTATGATTTACTGCTTACACGACCACGCGCAAGGCCTTGTCATTTATTAATTTTTCTTATAAGTCAAATATCTTATCTATAATTACACTGACAATATTTTTATAACTCCCATCGTTTCTATCTTTTGATTACGAGTAATTTGCATACCCTCATCATATAGTTCTGATATGGGGTTGATAAAACCGCACTTGGTACAAATTAATAATACTTCTTAAGTTACCTAATACATTAAATATATTGTTTTTTCCGTGTGTTCATGGTGATAACATATTATTACTGCATTATGCACTTTTTACACCTGGTCATGTATTAATAGTTATAAAATATCCATTTTCCTAGGTTCAAATTCTAGGCCTATTATCACATACATTGTTTATTAATAATATTACAATAATAGTTGTTGATAATACCATTTTATTATGCTTCGTATTGTTTAATTCTTCGTATTGTTTAAATTAGCAGCCATCCTTACTATCACTTTTTTGAAATTGCTAACTGCTATAATATTTATTGTTTAGACAAAGCTTTTCATCATCACTGACATCATCAGGTCTATAACAACGATGTTTAGACCTGATGATGTCAGTGATGACGAAAAGCTTTGTCTAAACAATAACAATTATAGCAGTTAGCAATTTCATAAAAGTAACATTTTATTATGGCCTATGCATAATGCATTGGTCATTATCACTTCTGATAGTGTCCTTTTTATTTATCACTGGGTTTTATTACCTTAATTATAGTCTTTTAGGTGAGTTTTCAATACTCTTGAAAGTTACATTTTTTCATGAGTTGTAATTCTTTCACATTCATCTCATTATTGTTTTATTATCTATTATCAGTGCTCTGATAACACTGTTAGTACTGTGCAGTAGTTAGTTCTGCATTTACATTGACAATTACTTTCGTTTGAAGTTACTCTGACTACTTGCATCTAGCAGTTACTAGGGTTTACTTATTATTTGTGTTATTATTGTTAATTAGGTGGATATAATCCTTGAATTTACTTATTTAAACGTTATTTTACCTTATTCAGTGTTATTGGTTGAGTTCCTACTCTTTTATTACAAGTTTACTAGATAATTTTGTTGTGTCATGCAATGATTCTATGTTATGCATATGGTTATATTAAATTACATCAATTCAGCCGTTATGTTTCCTTAACACATTACCTGTTGTACATTAAATGTTCCTTATATTATCTCTTTATGTTATACTATAACACATTTTAGTTCAACATTGCTTTAGTCTCATTTTTCTATGGTTTTGTTGAAATCTAGCTGGCCAGATTAGGTTATGTTACAATCTGGTTATTCAACAATGGTTGATTGTCAGTTTTGAATTTCTACGTTACACCTGATTTATTTAACTTTATATAGCACTGGTATATTATTTATCACTAGATTTCAATTTGTTTATTTTCACAGTCTTTATCATTGATAATTAGTGGTTATTTACAATTTCAATTCCACTTTCCACTCTGTTATTAGTGTTTTGGATATAGTCCTTTGTGTAATGTTTACACATCACTTAGCTATGAAATTATCATACTGTTACTCATTCTCTTTATTAACTTCTGTTTTCAGTAATTAACTTTTATTGAGTTCTGTTTGTATTGTATTGTTAAGGAGGGTATTTGATTAATAAGTTTAGGTCAGTGTCAATTTACAGCTTAGGGATTTAAATCATGTTGTTTGTCTCACTTATACTTTCTTTTTCTATAATAATACTTTCATTTGCATATGTTAATTCATTCTAATTTATATTATCTCCCTTTGGTGTTTGACCTGATTATATTTTCTTCTTATCTGCACTGATTCCTTCCTTACTCTTAATAAGTTTCTTCTTGATGTTGTTGTCACTAGTTTCTTTCTCACTGTTTGATCTATTGGGTAATCAGGTATGTTGTCTCGTTGTTAATCTTGTTTTATTTTCTTTAGTTGTACATTTACTGGTAATTCATTCTTTATTTTATTCCCCTATTTTGGTTTATAATACTTCCTTTATTCATGATTGTAGGTTCAACTTTGTAGATAATTTTATTTGTAGTGGCTTTCAATTCATTTGTGATAAGTTGGTGTTGGATGTGTTATGTGTACCATTACAATATTAATTATTTTTGTAATAATAATCTATAATATTGATATTTGTTTCACCATTGTTTGGTACTGAGTGTCTAAGATATACTAATAACAATTATGGAGGTATGTAAGTATGTGTCTGTAACAGTTGTATAACGAGAGGCGAGACTTTCAGGTATGCGGATTAATTCTCACCAAGTGTTAAGGTATGCGTCGCTTTGTTTGAAAACTCAACGACTGCATTAATTGCATAGTTTACACCTTTCATAGTCACTGAGACTACCCTTAAATCTCATATTAATGTTAAATTACATTCCCTATATCGAACTAGTATTGAGTTTGTAGTATGAGAGTTTACATTATACGAAATTAAGCAAATTAGTGGTCGCGTATGAGAGTTTACATTAAATATAAACATCATTACTTATATTCAATAATATTGTATTTCACCTGCATGCAAAAGACATGTAAATTTCCACTTACAGAAACAAAGCTAGCTTATATTTGATAGTGTATTATAATCCTATTTTGCCTTTAATTTCTTATATTTGAAGGCGAAACTTGTATTTAAGTTTTAAAAATTTGACGTCATTACTAAAAAAATTAAATTACTCACTATATATTTAATTTTGCATTCACGTGGAGGAATAAAATCTAGAGTGACAAGATGTCAACGCAGTTGCAAAGTTACAGAACGCTTACACGTCGGGTGTGTTTAATCAATTGATTGCACCTCTAGTAAATAGCGTTCTCCAATTACTTCAAAGACAAACACATTATACTGTTGCTTACAAAAGACGAAATATGTTTTACTTAGTTATAGGGTTGTTTATTACTACAATCAACTTGGTAAATTAGGAATGTTATCATTTTGCAAAGAAGATTACTAGTAGTGAATACTTTTAATGTTTCTTTTATTCTATGACAAATTTACCTTACATCAGCTTAATAGAATTAACGTTCAAATAATGTTACATTACGCAAAAACGTTATGAAACCCTTCTCTACCCGTTAGGAACTCAGAAGGGTTTCAGTTTTATGAGGAAGGCTGTGAAATAAATAATTGTTTATGTTAAATAAAAAATTATATTTCCTGAAAATATGCCACAACTTTTAAGAACTTACGCTGACAAAAAATGAAAGAAACATAATTCCCCATGTAAATTATATATTTTCTTTAGGTTTCCAACAGATATTATTTTAAACTACAGAACAGGCAATATACACTTATATGGCTGCAAGATTTTTAAGTATGTATTCTTGTATTCCGATCCAACACTTCAATTACTTTGGCTCCTCTTGTCTTCAGACGAAAAGACTGGATAAGAGTGTAATATTTCTAAGTAACAGTTTAAATTCTATGATGTGTTGTGTTGTTTTTTGCACCAGATTTTTCAATGAATTTCTGTGTACTTTGCTCTGTGAATTCCAAGTAACTTTACTCAGAACTAAACAACATCAAAACAACCAACAGCTGCAATTCTTTTAAACAACGTGTTATGTTTGCAACTGTCACTATTATGTTTTAAAGTCACAAACAACTATTTTTAAAGTTAAACAATACTTTTTTTAATAATTAAGTTTATGTAAAAATGAGAAATAATACCTAACCACTTTTAGTTTTCTCAAAATTATTTATAACTCAATGTTTCAGAAATATGGATTTTAATTATTTTGTTAGTCATTTATTTACGTTTTCGTGCTGTAAATAAGGTTTTAATAAAAATTTAGTTACTATTTGTAAACTATTTACGTATAATATATTGTTACGACGGTGTATTTGATCGTCGTAGGTACAGTGGAAAACAAAATAAGTACAAGACACCAATTAAGTCACTAATCACCAGCTTTAAATTTCACATTTAACAGTTCGTAATTAACAACACAGTCTCTTATAACAAATAAAATAAAAAAATTGTTCACACGCAAATAAATGGCAACTAACATTAAAACACAATTGTATTACAATATACCGTCCGATTATAAAACACAGCACTTAACTAAGAACCACTTGAACGCGCACAGTAATATCGCCCGATAATAACTCGAATCGCACTGTATATCGCAGCTATACTGAAAATTAAGGCCGCTGCCGCCATGTATTTACACCTCCGCTCACAGACCAGAACGTTCCAAATTGTGTGTTAGCGCCAGTGTGTACTACGTAAATAATTGCGGCCTTGACACAGTCCGCGCGGCTGGCGGCTTCTAGAAAACTCTCGCGAATGCGTCTAGAGTCACGTGTGCCACCCACATTAGAGCGAGATTCTTCTGGCACATTCAGCAAAAACATAGACTCTTCTGTAATGTCGTTACAATATTGATTTCGAGTTACGGTACCGTAAACAATTGCAATGACTTCTAAGTAAATCACCATTAACTTGAAATATGATTTTAGGTTTTTTGTGAAAGAAGAAATATTTGTTATCAAATTTAACAAAATAATATTATCGTTTATGGCAATTTACAACAATTTAGTAATATCCGGACATTACTAATAAATTGTACACATGTAAGTCACAAGATATCTTGTTCTTCCTATTTAACTTATACAATTGTTATATTTCTAAAAGCAGTTAGTACTTATATGTGATAGACTGAATCTGTACGATTTTTTTTCCAAAAATTAATCTTTTAATTTGGGTATCACTAAAGTTTGTATTCTGTATGAAAACATTTAAACCAGAAATTCTAAGAACGAAAGGAACTAGCAGCACCCATTATTTAGACCTTAGTACCGTTTTCATAAAACAAGTAGATTATAAGTTAATATATATTTTTCATGCTAGAAATAGTTTCAAACATTATTCAAGCACTTTCAAGACAGTATTTAACATAACTGATAAACCTGCCAAGGAGGTTTGTGTAATATTTGTCTTACCTATAACACAAGGTTGACTTATCTTTATAATTTTTAGGCTTTTTGCGTAAATACCATCAAATTTGTTTACATAAAAGTGTTAGTAATATTTACTAATCGGTACAGTATTGAGAAAATTAGACACGTTATTATTAACTCCTTGTACCTGTTACGCGATTAATTTATAATAATTATTTTTTGATAATACTGATGGATATGTTATACGGTAATAAAGTTTTTATGGTTGAAACAATTTGATGTGTTGTGCTTTTTTGCTCAACTGCTAAACCCTGCCTTGTGATGAAAAAGCTTATTAATGTCATCTCCATTATTAAGTTCAAAACACTTGATAATGTGGTGACATCAGAAAACCATGTCCGGTAGGAAGCAGTAGCTGGACCTGGAAAAGCTCTTCCTATTCAGCAACAACTTACGACAAACTTGAAATGGGAGTTTTAAGATAAATTTGTAGTAAACTACTAACACCGTTTTCAAATTGCTAACATATATGCAACGATTATTCGATTAATAAACTGAACCTTAAAATAAGTATTAAATAAGAATATCTAAGTGTGTGTGTGTGTGTGTGTGTGTGTGAATAAAACTCATTGTTACTTTATTCATGTCTTGTATTCATTAATGCTTAACAAATAAAGTTATTTTCAGTATAAACATTTTTTAACAACGAAACCTTCTTGAACAGCCGAGAGAATCGTTCCACCCGTTTCTCCGCTAGCCGAGCAGGTGTAGCATTTCAGTCAAGGCCGCACTCAAGTACGTTTCAGACTGTCCTGAAGGGCACTTGAAATACACATTATTCTGATGCTCCGCAGTAATAATAGAAAGTTATTTTTGAACACCTGCGCTAGCTATATAAACCACATCAGCTGGCTTTGTCAGACAGTTACTGTGAGCGAATTCTTTAGTGCGGATCGAGTAATTGTTGAAGATTAGTAGAAAGTGTTCACTGTGTTATAATTAGTGTATAACTTATTACAGTGTATAATGTATTACTTAACATTATTGTTGCGTGTAGACAAATTTAACTTGAATTATTGTACGAGAGTACCTTGTTGACTTCAAATTGTTATTCGTGGCTCATTAAAATTGTTAATTAGTGACTTCATTGGTGTCTGTGTTTTGTTTCCATTGTACCATACGATGATAACTGAGGCCGTTGTAACAATATTTTAATTTATACTAGTTGTATAACACTAAGGATAAGATTTTTTTAAAGTGTTAGATATATTCTTCATCTTTATTGATGGTAGTAAAACGGTTAGAATACAGTATTTTATAGCACAATATAAAATATTAGTTTTTTTAGAAAAAAATAATATTTTTAATTCAGTAACAACAATGATGTATACAAATTGTGTAAGTGCATATACGTAACCTAAATGTATGTATGTAATAAAAGTGACGAGAAGCCTAAAGTCATAGATTTCAAGGAGCTGAAATAATACTTTTTTAATATTGGGTAGCTGAAGGTATAAAGATTTCTTGTAGACTACTTATAATGCTCTCCAACATATTAATAACAAATTCGTTAAAAGACTAATTTCTAATTATTTGGAGAGTCAGCTAATGAAGACTTATATAACCTGCTATACGACGTGACGTATATCAAGAAGATAATGGTAGGAATGTTTAGATGGGCATGTAATCAGGACAAATTGTCAGGATTGTTGTCAGGATGAGTCCACAGTAGTCTCTAAAGCCCCTCTTCCTGTATGACCCAGATGACAAAGAAAAGTGAGAAGACCAAATCTGAGGTCATGAGATGGATTGCGGCAGGATGCAGAACGGGTGCGAATCCTCAATTGGAGGATGGTTGCGTTAGACAGAGACAGTTGGTAAAGTCTACTTCAGCAGGAAACCCGCCAAAGTTGTAGAAGGAGACCATCCAAATCCCCCTTGGTATACTTTAAAATTATATTTTAAAGATGTTGTTTTAAAAATATAAAGACAATGTCGAAAACGGGAGACAAATGAATTATAAAATGAATTTTAAAAAATAGGAAATAAAAAGAGACCATGGTTGCCATACATTATAGAAATGTATGTCTGTAATATTCATCCAAAAATTTTGTTATATTGTTTTTGTTATGAGAATGACAAAAACAAAAGGCAAAATTAAAACACCCTTTTTATGCCAAAAGAAAAATGAATAAATAAGGATGTGTCAGTGATTCATAAACTTCACACAAGTATTAATTGCATTACACAAAACTTATGTCAACATAAATATTAGTGAATTCAAAATTTGAATTATAATCAGATGATTAAGTAAATAAGATAACTGGACAACTTTTGTTTTAAAGTATTTAACTAAGAACTGTAATGATAAAAGTAGTGAACCAATAATGACGACAGTGAATTCCATTTATAAAATATCAACAAACTCAAATGTACAAAAAGTAGTGGCATAGATGAGAGAATGATTCTAGACATAATTTATTTATCTGTCTTGTTCAATGGCATTTTCTGGCAATTATAAAGGAGGAGAACGTAAACGCCTTAAACTATGTAAAGGCATTTTTAATGCAGAAAAATATATTTTTAATTAATCAAACTGCAAACATGCTGTACAATGCAATTTGATGGTTTCACTAATTAACTCACTCCAGTTGAATATTAAGGGGAAATGTTTCAGGCATAGAATTGACTTGGGAAAACAATTACAGGATTGACGTTTTATAAATGTTTGTCACCAATAAGAGCTATGTGTAGTCAATGAAGAAATAATTGATGATATATATAGGTATAAGTGATTTGTGTAAATGTGTTTTTTGTGTATGTTGCTTCAAAATAATGATAAATGGGTTTACATTTAATATAAAAATATTAATAGTTTTATATTTGAGGAATCAAATTAAATTTTCTACACATATTCTTTCTCACTTACACGTGTATTAACTATTGTCCGTTTGTCCGTGTATAGGTGACAATAAATTTTGTCAAACATTAACCTGAACGTTTCAAAATTGTGTACACGAAGTCGACGACCAAACTCACAAAAGTTTTCTTTGCTAGAAATTTTAAGAATTTAATTTTTATAAAGCGGCTTACGGCCGCTTCATCATAGTTATTATAGCTGTTTTAGCTGTAAAGAAAATTATTGGTAATAAATATCTGACAATCTAACTAATGACTAATTTGATTAAGACAATACAATTTACGAAGTCATAATGCTAGAAATTATATAATGCCATAAAGACTAATTTGAGTAAGACAATACAAATTACGGAGTTATAAAGCCAGAAACTATCAATCAGACAAAATAAATGGTTAATTACTGTAAGCAATATAAACTTCCGTGTGAAGAATTACTGTGGAAAAAGGACAACTGTGGAGAGAGGACAAGTTTTAAAATTTTCATGATTCTTGTCATGGTGTTTGGCTTTTGAAAAACGTAAACAATAAGCACGAAATAATAAAAGTAATGTGTGCAGAAGCATGAAGAGGACTATGTTAGTAATAGGAAATAGATAAAACAGTAATACAATTAAGTGCATAACACAGCAGAATAATTAAAGTATTTACGTAAACAATATAATAACATTTTACAGGTTAGCGCACTTAGCGAGTGATAAGTAACATATTTTCAAGAATGTTACTAGTTTGGAAACCAATATGCTTATAGTAACTTTCATCTTTTATGTAAGGCATTAAACTTTTGAAACGGGTGAAGCCACTTTCTGATCAGTGTCCCTTATTGGCGCCCTCCTAACCAGTTTATTTTCACGGAAATCATGTTAGGATTCAGATGTGCAACTCATTCACATTTACAACCCTCTTTGCAAAACGTATGTTCTAACCTTTCCATCCACAGTATTATAGTATTACAAATATGCATCGTCGCGCTTTTAATGTCCGCTCCGTATTCATGTTAATGACAATATTTAAATGTTAATTCCATCCACAGTATTTTAGAATTTCCTGTAATCATTGCATCTGCTAATTAGTAACGCTACTAGTCACATAACTATAAATTTCTGTAAATTTTGTATCTATATATTTATGAAATAAAATAGTGAAGCAATAAACATTTATGTCCTCTTACTAAAGAAACATGATTTACACAATGCCAAGTTTTTTTAAAAAAGTGAACTATATTTTATATACGTTAAGTTTCAGTACATACTACAATAAAGTTAACAGATACTACTATAAAGTTGCAGATCGCCTACAAACAACTAAGCTACTGATATAATAGAAGCAAAGCGAAATTGACGTGAGCATTTACAAATGACTGTTAGTTCCGCATTTCTAAAAGTTGTAACAGGGTGGAACATTTAATTAAAGCATCACACTGACGTAACTTTAAACGGCTACAGGGCATAATTAGGTGTAATTAGAGACACGTGTTTCCAGAAAAACGTTTTGACAAACTTTCTTCTGTACAACAGGAATACAAATAGTCTAAAAAATGTATACATAAAGTGTGTGTGTGTGTGTGTGTGTGTGTTTGGGGTTTAGAAGGGCGTGGAGAAAGAGTGAAAAAGATAATGTCAAACGAAACTGTGATATTTTGCCTGTGAGCATTAACAAAAACATATTTTATATCCATGAAACATTAGCATTTAACCAAAGTCAACAAATGTGTCATTATTGTGGTCTCGAATGGATTTATCTATCTCAATTGCTGAGCGCCACAGTTATGTTATGACAGTAGAATTTACATTCATAATGATTTGATTACATTATATCCATCACAACTCTAATTTCATACATACAAATTTTTATTGAATCATGAATATTACCAACTATGTTTTTTGGTTTGGAAACGTCAACGAAGTCTCATTAATTCGTTGTAATATGGATGTATTTACTTCAATCAGCTCTATTTATTTCAATCAGCTTTTATTTGTCTCCTCCATTTTCATATATTCTAGTTCGCTATTTTACACCTAGTTGAATTTCAAGGCTCCCTCGTATTCGAATTTTAACCAATTAAGCATAATAATTAAAACACCCGTAAGGCTCTACGCTTTCATAATTAATTTTACGTATGATTGTATACAGCATAATGATTATACTTATATAACGGCATGCGTGCGTGAGGTGGATAGATAAATAGATAGATAGATAGTAGGAGGGTGGCAGATAGATAAACAGACAGACAGAAAGGGAGAAATGAAACAGGGGCGAGTGCTTGGGAGAATGTGTATGTGCGTGTGTGTGTGTGTGTGTGTGTGTGATAGATTGTTTGTGTATGTTTACATTGGCCATTCATGTATTTTAGTACATTAGCCATATATTAGACTACATTTTAGTATTTATGTTAATGTTTGGGTTCAGATACGGGGTGGTGCGTGACAGTTTACTTAAATTCAATCCCATTTAATTATATATTTTTATTTTTAGCTGGATGAGCACTAGTAAGCCGTGATAAAATAATCAAATGTAACTCAATACCGTATCAATTTTGAGTACCGTATATTTAGAGTGTGTTTTATCTGAAACTAATATTTGTTTTCACTAAAGGAAAATATTAAAATTAATATACATATAACTATCAATAATTTTTATGTTTACTCACATTATTCTTGTTATGCAAATTAATAATAAATAATATTTTTTGTTTGTAAAAACGTGACTATATTTCCTATTGCTTTTTACAATGTTTTAAAAGTTTTAATTAATGCCATCATCAGAAGTATAATGTATAAAAAACAAATTTTAATTCAATTATTATATAATTTTTTGTGTTACATATATTTAATCATGTTTCATGTATAGGTATATAAAAATTAATGCATTATTTGTTAGCTAAATGGAAGTACATATACCATTTTAAGGAATTATTAATTTAAAAATGTTATAATCTTAGTATTAATTTGTATTTGTTTGTATATTAATTTATTATTTGTTTTGTTTTGCGTTTTTTTAATTTGGGAAATTTTGTTATTCTTAATTGATTTGCAGCTAAATTTCACTTACAAATTTCTAGTTTAATAAATGAGTTACTATGTTGAGTAAATCTATCTTTTACCTACATACATATTATGTTGGTTTTAAGTTTTGGATGTTTAAAAATTTTAAGGTACTGGAGCTCAAAACTTAGAAAGTTAATTTTAATCCACATTGCAATCCAAATTTTTTTTTAACTTTAGGAGCACTACCACCTAAAAATAACCAAAACCTTAAAAAAACTAAAAACTAAAAAAAATTTTGGGGCATAAACAATGTCAAATTGTAATAAAAATTCGAATCTGTATGTTAAGTAATTTTACGAAATTAATAACTGTCAATATTATCTCCAAATTTTAGACCGCTTTAAAAAGTTTGTTAGCTACATTCTCAAAAACGTCACAATTTCTTAGTACAGTGTACATATAAATGTATTTTATATCAATAAATTTTATATTTATGTGTTTGCAATAACATTAGATATATGCTATTAAGTATAAATGGAATCATACGTAAACACAAATGTAATACTACATAAGCTGTGATTAGATATGACGTTAATAAACTGAAAAATATGAAATGTTGTAGTCTCATTGGCTGCCTTAATTGCGTTTATGAGTAGCAAAACAATATTCATTATCTTTTTAATTTTTGTTATTTAATTATGTAATTTTTATTTTTAAATCTCAAGGTACAGCAAAACCGTTGTTAACCGTCGTAATAAAGCGAAGACTAAAGCCCGGATAAAAGAGAATCAAACATAACAGAATCAGCGTTTAACAGGTCCAACGAATTCCAACCGTGAATGCAGGAACAATTCATTGTTTAATAGTCATTCCTACATACAGTGCACTGCAGGTAGGTCTTAATATACAACGCAAATACTATTTCTTGATGCAAAAATATCAAATTACTAAATAATGTATGGTAGTATAAGATTTTAGTTGATGAAATGGATTCAGTATACGGACTGTATAAGATATTGAGAAAATTTATTTACTTGAGAAACGGAGTAATGATTCATTAATTCAACTTTTATGATTAATAATTTGTGTCCTTATATCCACTCTAATATGTATTAAGATAATCATTTTGTTAATTTTACAACTTTTTTGTTTAAAGAAATTTATTTATCTGTGCACTGCGTCAAGTTTTCTTCTTGACTTGATTCAAAATTGTAATTACTATCGTCGCTTTCTGAACTGCATTGAAGAAACGTTAAGTCTTTTCCATGGAGACTGACGATGCTCGGTTCAGTGTAACATGAATTCATTTACCTTTGCCGTTTTTTTCTTTTCTTGAAATTCCGGCCCACGGATGAAAATCAAATGCTAACATTATAAACGCTGCTATAGAAAAAAGTGTTGTATCACTGTCAAATAATACAGTCGCCCGTCCTTTCAGTGATGTAGTAATCCTGTATGATAATATTCAGGTAGACAGAGGGAACGGGAGTTTCGTTTCAGTCTACAGGCTAATTGCATGTACTATGCTGACATTTTTGAGAGTACATATTCCGATTTACGGCGACGTCGTGAACAGCAACATAGTTGTCAGTCAGACATATGAATCATGGATTGCCACTATCGCTGAGTTCCTGTATTCAATGTTTACGTTCGTAAAACATACTCCCGTGATGGTGAATTATGTTAGCATGAAGCGGTGCCTCATTTGCCTTTAGCTGGATTCATTGAAGAAAGTCAAATGACTTCTGTGAGTCGTCTTTACAGTTCGCTTAAAATAATGAACGAGTTTGAAATCTCAATAAGTAACATTACAAGTATTAAGTGAATAAGTAATATTTTTAGTACATATTATGTTTCTTAAAAGATGCAGAAAAATTAGTCAGAATAGATTAGCATTAAACATAATTATCTATATTGGCTACACATCTTTGAATTTATTGTAATAAAGGTACATGACAGATCAACTTACTTGTAATATCCATTATAAAAACCAGTAACGTTGAATAGTATGAGAAAATAAGTACTTATACTATAGGGTATAATTGTTTTGAATATGTGTTTTTTACTCCTTGAGATGTCGGACACGATCATTATTTTAAACGAACAGAAAAGGTGACTCACAGCATACGTTTACGTTTGCAGTGCTAAATGTTATGCATGGTTACTATAAATTATTACACACACCAAAATTATTATGTTAATATTGTATGTTATTGCTAAATTCAAAAGTGTATCTGAACAATTACAAAATTCTTCGTACTAATTTGCTTCCATTTTACTTATTTTTTAGTAATTAATATTTTGATTATTGCCTATATGGTCGTCCCGTGTAACAAAACGCTGCAAACATTGCATTCAACGAGTCTGTTTCTCGTTTCTACCTCTATTCTACCGCAAAGTAGGCTGTTCTTTTTCTAAAAGGCTGTTCTTAGCTAAAGAAGCCGTTAACCAAAAAAATCTTGTCTACGTCATCATTTTCGTCTTACCACAACATTGCGACCATATGGTCATTTTAACTTCCATCGTACTAAACAAACATAAGTATTTTCTTCTCCTTTGCCAGGAGTGTCGTGTTTTGACTTTTGTTTATTGTCACCATTTAAACACTCTGTTATTAAACTCCGTTTAAATCGGCCCCTTTGGATTTAGTGCCAGGTTAAAACCCCTCCGCGACTGGGATATATACGGATGTAAAACGTGAACTGTGAGCAACTGAGGGAAATGTAGAAAGTGGCCAAGTTGTCATAACATAAATAGCAAGACAGAAAATATAAGCTAGGCATACCAGAAAAAAATGGCTAATCATTTTACGAAAATTCAATGAAAATGAAGGAGAAAATAAGGAACTGCTAAAAAATAAAATATGCTGATGAAACGAAATGTAGAAGGAATCCGTTGGAAATCCGATTTCATGTATGCACCGAAAGAAGTAAAAACTAAAAGTAAGTTAATGCTTTTTATTTTGTTCTGTTTGATAGTTTGGTACCTGTTTGTATCTCTTTCCGCAATTATTATTTTAAAAAATATTCTGGTATGCACTGTACTGTATACATACTTTCACATTTTAAATTAAACTCGTGTTGGTAAATTAATGAAGTTATGACAGAATGTAGGCAAAATAATTTCTGTCTTCTGTAATAAAAAATAAAGAAATCAAAATATAATGTTCTGAGACAGATCATTTATACTCAGCAAACCAGACTTAAGTTTATTACTGATTTCTTAGCAACAGGGAAATGCAAAACTATTTTACACACCAACTAATCTTAAATCAAAACTTTCCTCTCAAGGATAGTGAGTATTTTCTTTATTCAATTATATTATTCCTGCTAACAGAGAAGTATGTGATTTGTGTATTAGATTTTACTCAGAATAACACTAAACGAAACAGCTGTTTAACAACCTGTAGCTCTTTTTCCACTTGTTTTTTTCTCCTGTTCTTTCCGAATGACACAACATCTCAGTTTTCCGTAGTTTTGAAAATTAATTTTTAGGAAATTAAAATTTTGAATCTTTTAAGTGCTCTGATTGGTAAGAAAATTTTGTGTCTGCCATTAGGATACGTATGAAAGAAAAAATAAATAAAATTTGTAAAGTGTGCAAAGTCAAAGATTTGTCATAGTATCATAGTAGAAGTCTTGTTACATAGTAACAAGATAATAAATACTTTTACTATGGAGTACAACACTACACATTTTGAAATTACAGAACTTTTATAAGTAACAATGTAGATTTTACACTTATGTCATGTTTGTAAACTTATGTCTGACATATGTTCATGTTTTTGTTTTTTCTTCTATGGAGAGTAATTATACTTAACACAACATTCCTGTTGCAAATACAAATATCTTATAACTTAATAACCATACAAACAAACAATGACAATCACGAATTAATAAATTTTCTATCTCGGAATTGGCAAACAAAAACTTAATAATAGTCTACACTAATTATGATTCACTCTAACCGCTTTTACATCAATTAATAACTGACTGAATTTTTATGTAAGGTAATTTTTAAGTTAAAAGTCATTAAAATTTGTGTAATAGAAAGTTGGAATACACTTATCCCTAGGTGTGCGTTTGTGAATTTTTGATTCATACGATCCTATTTTACAATTATAAATATAATATACGTAACTTACCATCTACAATATTAAAATGTAAACTAACTTATACCAAACTACCCAATAATGTCCCTGTTTGTAATAACTGTTACGTTTATCGTAAGAAAATTTCTCATTCACTTTTTTAGTACGACTATTTTGTATAATTTAATAAAATTGTTGACCTATAAGTATGTTTACATGAAACGCTTGTAGAGACATCAAGTTAAACTAAAAGGCTACCATTTTTCTCACAAGCTCAGCACGATTGACTGTCTCTGCCTCTTTCATTTAACAATGAACCGTAATATTGATACAATACACAAACGTTTTCAAATACTGCGCACTTGACCCCTTGGTATCATCCTCCTTACGTTATTGGTATCCCTTGCCATAATTGATATCCTAGGATCACGGCAAGAGACAAGAATATTGTTTACTATTGAAAAATTTCAGTTCGGTTAGTGAACAGGAAGAGTAGTTGTTTTGTAAATTTGTGTTTGTATTTTCAGGCGTGTTCTAATTAAGTCTAATGTGTAAAATTATCTCATCTTATTGAGGATGTAATATCACAGTATTGTCCTAAACGTTTACATGAATTTACATGATTACATGCATTTTTTTGTAATCGTAGCACGGGAATTTACCAATTAGCTTGTAACAATGACTAGTATATTATTTTTTACAAGCAAGTAAATTACTGTTATAATTTATATACGTGTTTAATAATAGGGTTATAAATAATAAATAATATTACGACGGCCACACCGGATAGTCATGGGTACAGCGGAAACAGAACAACTGACACCAATGAAGTCAGTAATTACAAACTTTAATTTGACACAAACATTAGTTAGAAATCAACAAAGGCATTCTTTTACATCAGTTCAAGTTAAATTGTCCAACACACAGCATTTAATGTCAGACTGTACAGTTTTCTTTAATTTACACAATAATTACTTCCCACTAAGTCGCAACAAACCAAACACTTGATCGGCATTGAATAAAATACCAGCTGTAACTGAACTGAACTGACCACCGCTGGATGCTTATATTCATACCCCGCTGAGATTCTATAATAATCTGTCACTTTTCACTGTCACTTGGATGACGAATTGAATAAATTGCATGTTACAGGCGCTCTAAAACCGCTAGAAACTGAGTCCATGTTTGAATACACTATACAACCGGTGCCGGAACAGCCTCGATTGTTGAGGTGTAAAGAGGTAAGTGTCTTCGATCCTAGCAATATATCATTAATGCCTCATTATGTGTATAATATGTTATTATATACGACGTAATTTCGAAAGTATCCCACATTTTTGAATATCTGTGTAACGCGTTACCTTCACGAAAGTGCGTAACCAATCGCAGGAGATCTTATCACGCACCCATAAACAGTAATGCTTCCGTCGAACGCATCATTCGACAGTGGGACACTACCATGTAATCTCGTGATTTTTGTGACCGTTGCATTCATAAATACTGAGAGAGTAGATCAGAGAGTCTTCATTAGATTTTGCTTGATTAACGGGGACATTCATCCACGAAAATCGTTAAAACAATTAACAGGGCCTTCGGGGAGGATTTCATAAGTGGGTTTTAAGTAAAAGTGTGGAGTTGACGCTTTCAAGTAGACCGGGAATCCATAGAAAGTGATCCACATTTAGGAAGCAGCATCAAGGCCATGGTGTCTGATCTTTCGACAACAAAGTTGTTGGTGCGTTTGTTCGATCAGACAGTAACTAACGAATGCTGCTCAAAACAAATACTAAAATGTTAATAATGTAAATGTTAAAATTAAAATCCATAACATGTAATTATTAGCTTTTATTGCAAATAATTTTTTATTTAATTTAAAATGGTTGTACTGTTGTAAGTAAATGCCTAGAGAGAGTAGTAAGGGAGCTATCAATAAACCCTTGTGGCACAATTATGAATAGAAGGTTGCAGCTCAATGCATATGCTGACGATATTGTTCTCGTGACAAGAAGCGAAGAGGCACTGGAAGAGACGTACATCTCTCTGAAGCATGCTTCGACCAACCTAGGGCTGCAGGTGAACAGCCGAAAGACAAAATATATGTTGATGAAGGAGTATGTCCGAGAAAACAGCGTCCCAAAAATAAAAAAAATTGGCAGCAAATTAGAGAGGGTATATTAGGTTTAGATATCTTGGGTTCCTTCTGACGTCAAAAATCAAATGGCAATGGAAATTCAGGAGAAACTATCCAAGGAAAATAGGTGCTACTTATCTTTGCTGGTTATCCTAAAAGTTCAGAAACATTTCTAGAACCTCCAAGGTCCAGATTTACTAAACCATATTGTGGTCATTAGTATTGTATGATTCAAAAGCCTGGAAAATGAACTCCTGCCAAGATGGAAAAGAATGATTCTGAGGAGAACATATGGAGGTGTACTAGATTATGGAATGTGGCGTATGAGTACAAATGCCGAATTATACGAACTACACACGTAACTGGACATTGTCACTGTAATAGAACAAAGTAGAATTAGGTTGACAGGTCACGTACAGAGGAAAGGGTAGTGTTAAAAGTTTCACTAGAGGACCAGGAGGAAGAAGAGCAAGAAGGAGGCCAAGAAGAAGATGGGTGGGTGATATAGACGAAGACTGGAGAGGACTGGGGGTCAGAAGGTGGCGAAGAGTCGCATAGGATAGAGAGAAGTAGAGGTACTTTATTCTGGAGGCCAGGGTTCTTTTTTACTTGAATTAAATATTATTTTATTAAATAGTTACACTAAATTTTCTAATTTTGTTTAGTAAATATAATGTAACTTTTGTAGATGATTTATTGTGTTAAAAAATGAATGATTAAAAGTTGATACTTTTGTCAGACACCCAAGAAATTTAAATAGTTTAATAATTATTTTTATATTTGTATTGACGTTTTGATGTTTGTATATTAGTATTGTGAAATACATATAAGCTGTACAATATGTTTTCATTGTACCTTCTTACAAAAGGAAATATTCTGAATTCATATTTTTTACTTAATTTTTTTTTATTTTTTAAATATATTTAATAATTCATCAATTTACTTTTTATAGTTATTTAGTTATTTCATGCCATCAAAGTCTCACTTTTCCATAGCAAATATTAAAAGAAAAAAAGGTTATTGTGAAACAATAATATTTAGGTAAATACAAACACAACATATACAACCTAGCCGGTGGTTTAAACAAAATAGTTGCGTTATGTATTAGCACAGAACCGTACTTAGCCTATAATATTACTTGTAATGTTGCTCTCTCTCTCTCTCTCTCTCTCTCTCTATATATATATATATATATAATATTTAAAATTTGTATTTATTTTACCTCAAGATGTTATTTTTTCCTTATTATTCCCTTTTTCCTTCCAACTCCAGCTAAATGAAAAAGTATGCGGCGCTGTGAGAAAGGCATTTGGTATGATTTTTATGTGGGATTTATTTCCTCAGGAAACAATCTGCTGGCAGACATTTCCTGATCACAGATTTATGAGTCACTGACACCAATGCGCTTAATTTTTACTACCAGTGACCAATATTTATTACGTTATTCCTGCAATATTACTTTTTCTATCCTGCTTCCAACGAAAACGTCATCACATATACGCATTAGTTTGATGATCAGGCACAAATATTGCATTGTATAAAAATTATAACATAACACCTAGTAAATAATCATATTATTATTACCAGATTTCTATGCAGAATTAGTCAGATGTTTTTCAAATTTTTAATTTTAATAATAAAGTTAGTGAAATACGTAGTAGTGTTCTTAATTCGCTTTGGTTTTCTCCACAAAAACGTCTGGACAGAAACCGGTAAGTCTATTTACGATTACTTCATTACCATTATTTTTAGTACACGAAAAGGAGAAAGCGGTTTTAAGTATCATCCTTTTTTGCTTTATGTCTTTCTAACTATAAATAGTATCTTGTACACAATGATTGTAGCACACAATATCAACCGCTGCGCTGCGGTCGTGGTATTGAGTCAAATTCATTCACGACTGAGCTGTGTGCCCACTGTTACTGCTGGGGACAAAGGTACAGCAGTGTTGTCAGGAATACCTGGAGTAGATATATAATATTTATACACTTACTCTATACACGCGCACGCACACATGAACATATACACACAACTTACGGATTTCCAAGACAGGGGTTACTAGATTTATACTGAATACTAGAGGTGGTTACTGATTTCTTTCTGGTACTTGTGTAACATGAGTTCTACAAGGCCTAGGGTCGCAGGCCTAATACTTTAATTGGGAAGAAGAAGTATAAACTATATCTTTGAATAGTTTATCTATTTTTTAAATAATATTAATAAAACTCTGACTTCGATGTGTGATTAATTTATTTCAATTAATGATCAATGCCATAGCAGAAGTTCGCATATAACACACACATTCACATGCACTTTCAAAATGTATGGCGTAGAACTATAATAGACGCCGCTAGTAATCCTTTGTGAAAAATAAAGTGTTGCAGTTATTCAGCACCCCTTGCCGAATGCAACAAGCGTTAATACCGCGATTCAATTAAAATAAGTTTAAATAGTCGCGCGACGGAAAATTATTCATAATTTGGTCAGCGTTCCCTGACGTCACCCCCCCCCCGAACATTTTCTACTAAAGCTTGTCGCTCGACAAGTTCAGTGAGTCTACCATCAAACTGCGCTGTGAGCAGAGTCACCCGTCGTCTCCTAGTGGGTACTTTGATTGGAAGTCTCATCACCAAGTAAAGCTTGGTTCCACGTATGTGCCCACGGACGTGAGAATATTGATTCGCCACATGATTTCTTCATATTCTCAAGAATACATACGACGGCACGCCGTATGAACAGCGCAGAAACACGGCTTTCCATGACTGGCTTACGCACGGTGTGACCAGAAACAGCAGGCCGCCAGCAAACACAACTCACATGTTCAAGTAACATTATTATTCATATTAGTTATATTCACCTGCAGTTTCCAGTTACCAGATTACTAGTCAAAGGGAAGATGAAGTAAATTTATCATTTTGTGCAATATGGACTTGCATCTTTGCAAGGCCTTTACAGTATAGAAAAGTTGCTAAGAAATTTAATGAACAGATCGTAGCTTGTACGCTATATATTACAAATTGTAAACTGGCATTGACTTATACAACTATTGAATTTTTAATGATTTCACTCAATATTTAATTGATGCAACTGTGGAATTTTTAATAATTGGTTAATCTAGTATTTGAATAATATTATTGTTGAATTTTTGTGATTTTTGAGATTTAATTTATTCTGTTTTTGGTCGACTCAGTAATTTATCTTTCTCTGGCTGAAACACAATTATATAACGTTCTGAGGTTTATTTTTATTCAAAATAAACGGGTGCACCTTGACTCTGCTCACTAACTGCTTGTACTGAGTTTTAATTTTATACACACCCCCCGCCTTTAGGTAATTATGTTAGACATTAAGACTATTTTAGGAGTATCTTACATTGTGTAAAGCGACTTAGGTAGTAGTAAGTATCTTCATTGCTTCTGGTGTATGTTGTGTGTTACGTTTTTGGGGCTCAGCAGTGGAATCGCAGCAACAGTATGTTTTGATAAAGGATATCGTAGCTGTCTTTGTGCGTGTAAAGAGTTAAACGTGTTAATTGTTTACTTCGAGATGCGCTCACATTTATATAAAATTTATCTCATGTACCGTAAAATAAGAGTTTTACTACTAATGCTTTTTTTGCATTATGTTCACATTTGATACACGGTTTCTTATTCCGTGAACCCGTTTCTTTCAAGAAAGCGGTATGTAGCCTTTTTGTACGAACGGTGTCTAGATTATAGAGCCAGAAGCCAGGAGTTTGCTCCTTCTCCTAGTTTTCTCCTAGCCTACAAGAGGACAACATTATAAAATATAAATTAAAGAAATTATGTAAATGCGTATTACTTGACAAAGTGAGAAAGGCGTTGTACAAAGATAGCCTAAAATGCTAACAGATATCTATGTGCAGGTGAAAAGTAGATTAACATTTTGTCTGGGGGACTTAAATATATTTAAATATAAATTGGGGGACTTATACTAAATATAAATGTATTTAGTTGTGTACGGGAACAAAGGTGTTTCATAACGAAACATGAAGAGAAAGTTATAATAAAATCTTTAATATAAATTCTTTTATTAAGTTGCTATATAATTGTTACAACATGAGGAGTCTATACCGAAATGCTTGAAACGTGGGAGCATGAAAAGGTAAAATGTATAGATTGGAAAATAAGGCTATTTATAAAGGAGATCACGTTGTATCCTATACGCCCTCAAATTACGGAAATTGAAGTAGAAGGCATTAGAACGGCTGTGATTTTCCTTCAATTTCCGTCCAGCACACACGACTACGTTGCTGCCTTACACTTCTCGATTAAAACTTCAGTTGCGTTCTTTAAACGAAAACGGGTTTTTACCATTATCACAAAATTGTTTCATGCTCACTGTACACAGAAAACACCAACTGACAATAAATTAATATGAATACAAGTAAACACAAAAGGATAAAGGTGTAATCAATATATGCAAATAAAGTTTCCGAGACTTTTTTAATTCTGCAAAATGTTAAATTAGAAAATTATTAAATTCTCTTTAAAACCATCCTTGGGGAAGGTACGCTTTGAAGATACCCAAGTAATTTAATAAGGTACTAGATTACCTATATGCTGATTAGAAGAAGATCATAGACCATACTAGACGATGCAGAAACTACTCGGGATAAGATATTTTTAATGATTGTAACCCTGTAGGAATGAAATCTGTATTGAAGTAAAGAACAATAAGGTTGAAAATTTCTTGAATATGGAATGTGAAGGAACTAAGGTAAATACTATTTCAGACACATTTAGAGAAAATGTTAATGACTACTTAAATTTAAAGCAACTAAAGAGACAAATAAAACTAGGACGGTAATTAGAGTTACTATATATAGCATGCTGACAGATTGCTTCCATAGAAGATAGAAGCAATAATAATTTAGCCATAGCAGAATTTTTTAACTACAAACTTATAAAATATATTATTACAAATTCCTAATAATTAATATAAAATATTTTAATTAATGCAAAATTAATCCTCAAACACAAAAAAATATGTTTTTGAACAATACGATCAAAACAATCAAACGTTTCTGAAACAGACGCTACGTTATCAACGAACACTTTTGTGTAAGGCTGAACGTAGTTTACATACGTACGAGTAGCCTATTTTTACGGTTAACCAGTGTGTAGTGTATATCAATGCTTGTTTGTATTCATCAGAGAGTATTGCAGTCCCCATTAGAGTTAACGCTCAAAGAGCAAGACCAAACTGTTATCATATTAATCTATTACAACGAGAATGTTTGTTCTGCGTGTACAGCTGTAACGCAGCCGGCAACGAGTGATTAAATACAGTAATATGGTTGCAATATGTGATGTGGTATGATATGCGCTACTGGTGGTGCAGCTTTACAGTTTGTTTATCCAATACAGTAATACATTCAGACAACGATTGCAACGTTGCTTTGTCTAGGTTGAAAGTCGTCTTGTATCCACCAAAATACATTTCACAACCACTGTAATATTCATTTATTGTCTTACAACCAGTTTGAAAGAAATTTCCACTTCTTTTTTTTACGTGCTTTTCCTTTAACTTTCTACCAGCCATTTCATTCTTTATGCACGCCTAACTCTCTTCTGCCCACGGCTAGTTTAATCTTTTGAAAGATTTCTTGTGTAATATTCCATTCTCCATTCTTCCCATTGGTCTATACCAAGACAGTTATTTTTTTTTGTTCTCTTAAGAGATTGACACTTCACATTATTTATTTGTTTAATATTTTGCACAATTTTTTTCTTTTATAATATTAACGTTTAAAATTAAGGAGCACAAACATCTCTCTGTTAGGCCTAACAATTTAAATATTATGTGGTTTCATTATATTCGGCAAGTTCTTGTCCTGTATCCTGCGTTCTCAGTCATGTTGTGTCATTTAATTTATTGTCATAACTTCATTCAATATTAGTTACATTTTAAACAGTTATTATCACTGTTCCGCACCACTACAGAAAAATTATTCAGATTAGCGCTTTCAACTTTCTCAGCTCATCGTCAGATCGGAAATAACAGAGGATAAAACCAAACCCTTCACACCCCACCCGCCCCACTGTCCACGCACACCCCAGGAAACGACCTATAATTCAAATGTCCCTTCCCAACCTCCGAGCCTTGTCAGCCCCCCCCGCCGTTAGCACTGTCACATATTTTTCTAGCACATTTCTTGTGTTTATGTGTTGTGTGTGTGCGTGCGCGTGCGCGCGTGTATGTGTGCATTCTTTTTAAAACAGAACGTTATAACGCCTTTCTCATTCACACTTGTGGGCGCGGCCACTCACCCTTATTTCAAAAACATCCATATAGGCCTATGCAATTTAATTTTTAATGTTATCTATCCTTCCTCTATCTTTTCATTTTTAATTATATTATAAAATATTTCTTCATTATCAAATTTAGTTTAAATATTCATTAAATTGTCTAACCCTTTTTCTCTTTCTTTCAAAATTTCTAACTCCTTCCTAAGATCCCTAAGTCAGTAACACAGTTGAAAGGAAGCTCAGGGAGAAGTTAGAAATATTGAAAGAAAGAGAAAAAGGGTTAGACAATTTTAATGAATATTAAAACTAAATTTGGTAATGAAGAAATAATTTATAATATGACTAAAAAGATAGAGGACGGATATATAACATTAAGAATTAAATTTCATAGGCCTATATGGATGTTTTTGAAATAAGGGTGAGTGACCGCGCCCACATGTGTGAATGAGAAAGGCGTTATAATGTTAGGTTTTTAAAAAAGAATGAACACACACACACACACACACACACACACACACAACACATAAAAACAAGGAATGTGCTAGAAAAATATGTAACAGTACAGACGAAGGGGTGACAGGGCTCGGAGGTTGGGAAGGGACATTTGAATTACAGCTCGTTTGCGAGGGTCTGTGTGGACAGTAGGGCGGGTGGGGGTGTGAAGGGTTTGGTTTTATCCTCTGTTATTTCCGATCTGACTTTCACTGAACTTTCTGTTAATCCTCGATTTTCACTGAAGATTGCATTCGATGGCACTGCCGAAACGTCTGGTTTTGAAGTAAACTATGGACCACGGCCGAACAGGCCGGAAAGTAATTGTAACCAAATTGACTCCGGCCATGTAAGCCTACGTATCACATTGATTACTCTATGTTCATAAATATCACTTAGCACTAAATAAAATAAAATTAAAGTTAACTGAGTTAATTAAAATTGACAGTGACATAGTGATAGTGGTAGTGACATTCCAACAAATCTACGGAAAAATAATAGCGATTCATATTTACTCAACGTTTGTATACATAATCTGTATACATTAGGAAAGTAATCGATAGCATTATTATAAACTATGTACTTTTCAAGCATGTATCCTCATTATATTATATTTATATCCAAATAAGACTATAAATAATATACAGGAAAACATTGGGACTGATGTAACTATTAAAATGTAGCTTACGTATAATTGGGAAGCAGGTAAATCTGGTGAAAAACAAGTATACATGCAGCATTTGGTGTATACAAATCTGCTGTAAACAAGCAGGTAACAATAAGCATTTCTAGTGAAAAACAAGTATAAGGATACAATCTCCAAACAATTTTGTTCTGGACTCGTTTAGAGAGATTCTTGTAGTTATGTGTTGCATAGAATACGTCTACGTAAGTCTGTCTAGCTTACTTATAAACTATGAATTCGACGAAAATGATTATCAAATATTGTCACTATAAATCTTTCAACACCACACAGAGATTCACAATCGCTGCGTATAGAGGTAATTTAAGTAACACACTGGAAATTACGTCATTTATTTTTCTGCTATATGTGTGGTAGTTGTTATAAAACTTACATATTAATGTAGGCTATCTCGTAGAATTCTACGTAAAGTACCAGTGCAAAGGACCATTTAAATTGATAACAGACGTTTAAAAATTATTATGATGGAAATTTCATAACATTCTGCGTGTTAAGCCTACGATGTAATAGTTTTATTGTGGTCTTGGTATAAGTAAAAATATAAGCAAACATTTCCTTCTAACTTATCTCGTTCAGCATTGATACTCGTATGTGAATGCCATATTGAACACCGTCAAAGCAATGAAAGCAATGACTTTGTAACAACTATGACATTTTATATTATGCATGCTATAATGTAAAAGTAAGTTTATTGTTATTAAACGTGAAATTTTATTTTACGAAACGCACATTTGGCGAAAAAACATCAATACTTGTGTAGAAAAAAGTTATTTTGAGAGTTAAACTTTTCCGTGATGTAGGACCGTGGCCATTATTGCTTTCTTTTCTTTCGGCTCCATCTGCGGCAGTCATGTTTCGCAAATACAACAGTTTATTGCTTCCTCACTGAATACAGTACAGCTAATTGAACTAGTTACTGTTGTTTCTCGAACTGATAGTTTGCAACTGATAGTTTTGCAACAAAGTCACTAAACGCCTCCTGACTGCTTCAATCGTCTGGATGTGCGAATACTCGTAGGCTTTACTTAATAATTTAATAATTCTTTGTAATACTACTGTCTGTGATGAAATTAAACCATTGCTGTTAACAATAGAATATTAAATACAATGTTATATGTTGATAATTACAAAGTGTTTATTTCTAATAATGTAATATAACTACAGGATAACTATTAATAATAATAATAATAATAATTACGGTTATTACTATTATTATTATTACTCCTATTATTATTGTTATTATTATATTAATAATAAGAATACTTATTATTTTAACAATACAAATGTAACAAACAGGCGAATGCATTCACTTAAGAAGTAACGAAAATCAGGTTTCATAATAGTCTCATACTCATAATTCTAATATTTTTAAAATATATACGATAAAAATTATTTATCAAAAACTATTGACATAAAATTAAAGCTGTGTTATTAAAATACATTTGTTACAGTATTCAAATAATATAATTTTAAATTAATACATTTTTAGAATGATTTAACATATTTCCTAATTAATGAATATATTCATTAAAAAAATATTCATTAATAAAATAATTAATCAAATATAACGGTTTCGCTGTTATAGAATTTTATGATAGACGAACGCATTTACTTTGAATATTGACAAGAATTTCGCCTTCATATGTCATTGTATTTATCTTTTCTTACGCGTGTTTACACATCCGTACAAGTTAATATGATATTTTGGTTACTCAAAGGGCATTCCAGGCGATGATTCGCCAAGAAAGTTCATGAAGATTTTTGTCTCAATACTTTACCAAAGGGTTGACTTAACAAACAGGAATTGTTCTACATGATATAAATCAACACATGTGGTTCACTATAGTCAAAAAGAAAAGAATTCTGATAAGAGAAAGCAATAAATCTCAATTTGAGAGGAGATGAAACACATTTACGGGTATAACATGTTGTCAAACTATTCAGCGAATTGAGTACATCTAATGGATAATTGCATCTTCGGATGGTACTGAACACAACCAAACAGATAAACTTTATTGATTACTTTAACTTTCAAATTATAGTCTATCATGACCGCACAACTGTCTTTAACTTCATAAATAAGATAGAGTACAGTTAATTGAACTAGTTACTCTGGTTTCTCGAACTGATAGTTTGAAGGACGTTCCAATACTGACTGTTGTAGTACGGACAATTAGGCCTTTGTTGTTATATGAACCCCCAGTGTTACTTAGGATGATAACAGAATCTGTCTTGCTTTAGACATTTTAGTAATCTTTACGTGCTTTGGTACAAATTCCACGTAAATTTAGTTAGCTATTTAGGACGATAGTCGTCGTATGTATTCTGATTAGGGAAACACATCATACACTTTTTTAAAACATTCTAGGTTTAAAATAATTTTATCACCTTATCTTTTCTCAGCAATAAATGTTAAAAACCAATCTGTCTCATTTCATAATTAACATAAAAGGCTGGGTTTAACAAACGTAACGTGCTATTTTTTTATTAAGACCATTTTACTCAATGTTGTGACGTATTATCTCGTGAATCCTTAATTCTAATCAACCATTCGATTATGTACTATAGCAAAAATTTGTTAACATCTACAATATACTGTTAGTAACTGTGCATGTGTGTGGTCAGTGAGTGAGTGAGTGAGTGGGATAGAGAGAGAAAGAGAGAGAGAGAGAGAGAGAGAGAGAGAGAGAGAGAGAGAGAGAGAGAGAGAGAGAGAGAGAGAGTGTGTGTGTGTGTGTGTGTGTGTGTGTGTGTGTGTGTGTGTGTGTGTGTGTGTGTGTGTGTGTGTGTGTGTGTGTGTGTGTGTGTGTGTGTGTGTGTGATATAAATGGTAAACGTTAATAATTTCTCGCAGAATAAAATCTGTTTGTAGCAACATTTCTTGCATCTCTCCGATATTCACAGATTTGGCCGTAAACATAAAATCCTTAGCAAATAAAATTTAAACAAATATTAAACATTAAAACTACAAACTAAAATTGTAACTGATATACCTTTACTTCTACACAGTGTTTATTAATATTTAGAGTGAAATGATAGTGTTTAGATATTTTTGCACCTGAAAAAACTCTTTCAGTTTTGATGAAATTAATTAAAATATATTACTAATTCTGAGAAATTGTGTGGGTATGTAAAAAATGCCGTTAGCAATGGGGCCGTTTCTTTCCTGTTATGAAACTACAAGCTTACTGCAACAATGAATTAGGAATACATTACAAGCATTACAATTTATATAACTTTTTTTTATTTGTATCAGCCATCTAAGGACCACATGCCAATTTCAATTCTTTATTCTTTGTTCTTTTATTTTTTCTATATTTTTTCATCTTTTCGCTGTGTCTCTTCTTCCTGTCTTCAGTCCACTTTGAACATGCGTTTCTCTCTCTACTACCATGGACTCCTTCCATTTTTAACTTTTTGCAAGAAAAACGTCTCATTTAGTTGCTTCTTCTACGTGCATATTATTTTTTCTAAATCGTTTGGACTTATTTAATCCAACTTGATGTTGATTTCTTCCTCCACAGATATTTGAAGATCTGCTTTGTTAACTTATTTTAGTTCATTCTATATCCAAAAAAATAATAGTCTTCTTTTCCTTATTGTTTCTTCTATACTTTGAAATATTTCATCATTACTTCTTTATTTCCAACCTTCTGAAGTTTTTCGTGGGCTTAATATTTTTCTAATAATTCGACTTTCCGATATTTCCAGTTTGTCTAAATTATAATTCAATGCTAGACATTCACTTGCATATAGGCATTCTGCAAGTTAATTTTACAATAAATTAACTTTATTATAAAAACTATTTTATTAGAAGTGCCATATTTACGAGTTTAGATTAACACAGACAGCCAGAGAAGTTTTTTAAAAAGGTCGTTGTTTTGGCTATGAATACTATCTGAATAAAAATGTGTTAAACGTAGTAATAATTATGTTACCAGTATGAATACGTTAATAATGTATTGTTACTATATTACTGATAATGCTTGTTAGATTTTAGTATATATTACCACTTTCAGCAGCCACAGAGCTTTCCATTACGAAACTGGAACTGTTGTTTATTTCTGGAACTTTTGTAATGTGCGAATACTTTAAAGATCTCTTTAAAATGTTTAAACTATTAAGTTTTCTGGCTAGTTTCATCTTTCTATTACTTATAACGATACATTCCTTTACGTCACCTAGACATTAACGTATACGCGTGATAATGAGTAGCCAATAATATTATTGTTAATATAAATACCTTTCTAAGCTATAATTTAACTAATTTATAAGTATATAGCTTTTTAAAATTTCACTATAGATGATTAGATCGTACTAGTAATGCAGAAGATTGCAGGAACGACAAAGGCTTAAACAAGTTTTACTCCATTTAATCGTTAATGTCTACTTGTGTCTAAGTAACCTGTTCACACTTGAGCTTAAGGACAATCACGGCAAGCTCTCAACCGGCAAGTCTTAGCCGGTTAACAAGGAACTCCACTAATAACGGAAATGTACATTATACAGTATCGTGCACATGATCCCTTGCCGACATCTAGTTAATACAGCGCCAATTCCATTTAATATTGCCTATAACTCTCTTTATCTTGTACGTTTCTATTTAACGAGACACTAATTATTCGTTGCTTACACAGCGAATCATTCACTGGTTTATGAACAGCAAATTGTGTATGAATTCACACGTAAATGGTTAGAGGATCTAATCTAATATCACTCGTCATGTCAAATTGAAGGCAATAACTTTTATGTCAACTCCAAGTGTAGGAGCTACAAGAAGCAATAGGTTACTATTTGCTACACAGCACAAACATTTGGAAACACTTTATATACAGTATTTTTAGTTGACTAATTTTTATAACAGAGTTTATAAAAAACCTATAATTCACAATACTGTACTGTTCAGATTCAAAACTGAATGCAAATCCGGAGTAACTCCACTATGTATCATAACCGAAATAGCTGTATTGCTATTTTCAAATCATGAGTTTGGCGACATTATCTTCGTGTATGGTTTTAGTAATGAAAATTTATAGGCTGCAAAATATGAACACAAACAGAAGAGTACATCATCACAAAGCATTTTTTGTCTCCCATAATGTGTAAACTAACGGGTCGTTTCCAACAGTTTCTTGTCCCATAGATACCCTGTAGAACAGCCTGTAGCTGAATGGGAAAATGTCGTCAATATGCTTCAGCGCAGTCCTCAACTAAGGACTAGAAGGATTTCTCATGAACAGATATACCTAGTACTAAAATCTGGGGTACACTAATAAAAGATAATCTTTATTCTTATAATTTTTATACTGTTCAACATGTTAAATCAGGTGACTGCGAGTTAAGATTAAGTTTTTACAAGAAAACGGAATTATTGTTAATTGTGTTTATTCATTAATCTATTTTGCAAGAAAAGAAACCCAAAATTATAAAATAGTTGCTTGTGGATAAATAAACATTCAAACGAAATAATAGAGTCAACGTTTCAAACCTGTTATCGGTAAATGTATTGTGTGGTATAATAATTGGTGGCCAGTTAATTGTACCATTTATTGTTCAAGATAGGCTTACTAGAATTGCGTACGACGATTTTCGCAAAATCAGTTGCCAATTCTGTTAGAAAACATGTAGCAAATGTTCTTTCAACATGATGGTGCACCACCTCATGCACACACATGAAGTTAGTTCTTAAAGCAGAATGTTTTATAACGTCCATTACTTTTCACTAAGTTTACTTACATCAGAGCTCTTAGAATTAAATCCTTTACCAATTTTATTACAAATGTTTACTGTTTCCGTTCTTAGCTTAAGCCATATGTAAATAAACAGTCGTGGCACATCAGAAACGCTATTTGCTACTTGAATTAGAGGCGTGTCACTCTGACAGAAGCCGTGCAGACAGGGTACATATAATATTGCTGACCAGGGTCATATATTATATGACCAAGGTACATATAATATTGATGCTGTGTAAACACATGTAAATTGTAATAATTTGTGCTGACCAGAGTAAAGTGTGTGTGACAGTGTCAGGCCGACAGTGAAATATTTTATAACACCAGTTAAAGTTTTTTTTTTATTAACCGTTTAAATATCGCAACAAACAAAAAAGTGAAATTTATTTAAAAAGAAAATAGAAGCTGTGATAATTACCAGTCTACTGAATACTATCAGTTGCTATCAGAAAGTAATTCAATGTCTTCCATATCTATGTTGTAACTTGTATCATTACTTAAGTCTGCGTTATTATTAATAATATTGTCCATTGTCCACAACGACGTCAGTAATGTGGGCCAGTTACCAAAGCTTATCATCGTCCTTGATTATATGCTGCATGCAATGAGCACTTGTCACCCGTTGTTTCATTTACCGCCTTCTCAATAAATTGTTTTATATCAAACAGAAAACGTTGTGTTGTGACAGGCAACATATCCTTTCAACTGTTTCCATATAAATTCAATACGATTCAGAATTAAGTGATAAGGAGGAAGACTTAAAACGACGTCCCGATTTAAGGCTTGCCGATTTAAGTAGCAATATAACTTTCACATGACTATAAAGACATTCTGCACGTAATACATTACTGAGTGAGCAGTGTCAACGCTCCTGACCAATAGCGTTTCAGATTTGCCATGAGGGTTTGTTTACATCAGGATTAAAATAAGGACGGAAATAGTATACATGCATTTATTGGCAACTTAAACAAGTAAATTTACATCAAACCTAGGAAAGGGGGTTTTCCTCAATTGACTGAGATTTACAAAACGTTTCTATGAGACTACCAATGATACAGTTATAGGACCCTCTTTCCAATTTTTCATGTTTGAATCCATATGAAACCATAAAATATACTCCTTAATTTACGCAAGTTTCTAGATTTTCAGTAGGTCTTAATTGTAGCTTTGGAACAATTTACTCGTTAATTAGGTTCCAACTATTTCAGTATGCCTACCTAATTGTAGCTTTCGAACAGAAATCAACTTAAAATTTTTCACAAGACGTGATAATTGGAAAACGAAGCGTTTTCGGGCCTCCGTTTATATGAAATATGAGATTTCTTCTTTATTTCAGCCTGTAGAATGCATTTATAAAGTATGCACTATTACTCGTGAGACACTCTGTATATGCTATGGTAAGCACGAACCAGTGTGACTGTTTGGTAGATTTTATTATCATACATCTAGAAAAACTACATGAATTATTGAAATCACATAGGGATGGCAGTGCTGTTCTATGTAACTCTTGGGATCGTACTACAACTTCGTTTTGGTTTTATGTAGCTTCCATAAGACAATGTATCTATAAAAAATGTAAAACAACTAAAGTATTTCTTGTCTTATCTTTAGTTATATTTGTCTTCCTGCAGTATTCAATATGTAATGATGTAAATTTTTAATCCTACTTTTGTTCGAGATGTTTGAGTTCACCAACCTTGAGTAGATCTAGCAAATATGTGCTCAGAGAAGTCGTAAAGTCTAGCTTTATATTGTATATTATTGCACAAATGGATTTTCATGTGGCCGCAATATCTTGCCAGATTTTCTAACATAATTTATAATGTTAGACAGACTTTAGTTTACAGGAATGTTATAAACTCCAGTATAGTGGCTGTAATGCGAATTTTCATTCACGTGTAGACTTGAAATTATAGTTCTTAATATGAAAACGTAACGGTTAGCGTGCTTCAAAAAATAAATATGCTTAAATAATGTTAACATATTACTGATAAAAAACACGAAGTGTAAAAGTACGCTAATCGGTTTTTATATTGTTACCCTTTCTGAATAATTCCAGTTGGTTAAAAAAATTATAAAAAACAGCTCATTTATAAATTTCTACGGGACTTAAAGTTATGGGCTTAGTGCAATATTAATAATGTGTGTGTAAATTTTATAACATTGTTTTATAACTTTTGTAACTTTTATACATTGGTTTTATGTATTTATAACTATACGATTTGTTGCCTTCATATTTTCGGGAACGCGCAATTTTTTATAAAGCACGCAAGGTATTCATATATAGACTACGTATTTTAAGCATTAATATTCATTAACATTTATGTATTTCTTGCTGCGTGCAACAAACAATGGATTAATCAATTTCCGAACAGATCCGATTGTTTCCTTAATTTCGGAAAAGGCCAACAAATAGACTATTTTCTTTTTTAGCAAAGCGAACTAATAGTAAATTAAATAAGTAACGTTAAATTGATTCGATTAATAGACAAATAGGCAAACATGTTTCATCATATTTCAGCTAGTTCGGATGTGTGACGGTTTCGGTATTTGAGGTTCTGATAAACAACACTTTTGTAATTAACTGTTTCCAGATTTGTATATGTCCCAGATGTTATATATAAAAAAAAAAAACAGTTGTTATATTTTTGTGCTTTGCCTGTGTCAATACATAATCGTATGATAAAACGTTGTAATTGTAAATTGTTCGTTTACTAATTCAGTTTGTAATAGCGTGCTCTACATTAACAGTCTTTTATGCAGCAAAGCTAAAATTGTTACTCTGCGTACGTTGAGATTTAAATCACAGGTATGATTTCTTTCAACCATATTTATATTGCTCTATGCCTGCATTTTCAAAGCTCATATATGTATATTTTACAACTAAGCTGTATGTCATACAAAAAACGGTACCTACTTAATAACGATGTGAATTGTACACCGCTAGTCAACAATTCTTTTTTTCATTGTGATTTTTTTTTTATTTGTAACTTATTAACGTTATTTACGTTTAGTTGTTATTGAAGCATAGTGTTAATTTCAGGAACAACAATTGCAGGTCTACCAGTCAATAAAAATGCGTATCACTGCCACGATACTGCAGTTTGCCACACTGTTGTACATTAAATTGTGTGTGACGTTATATATTATTGTTTATTGAATCCGGCAAGATGACGGGGCAACATGAACATGCACAATTCCAGTAAGGTAGTAAATAAAGCCAAGTTTTTCAACTTCTATAGACACGTGTTTACAGGATCCATTCAATTTTAGACAAGTAATATATCTCGAACAAAAGTAAGACTATCAATTTACATCAGTAGATATTAAGGACTGGAGAATAACAAGTATTATAAGTCTTAAAGACTACAATGAGTATAAAACAAGAAACACTACAATATCTACTAAAGTTCTTTTATCTTCATACTTATGGCAATATTGTGGCATGTTTTATATTATGCTTTAATATTAAGGCAATAGTCATTTAAAAGAAGATAGTTTTTTTTAAAATATACCGCAGTGTAGAAACTTGCACTTTTCATTGCTGTTTTGTTTTGAAGTACATGCAATTGTTTTATGTAAACAGACATGAGAAGTCCTTGTGTGTGTGTGTGTGTGTGTGTGTGTGTGCGCGTGTGTGTATGAGACTCACATTACTGTGCACATAAAATGGACAAAAATGTGCACACACACACACACACACACACACACACACACACACACAAACAAATATTTTCATTTTGTTGTCACCATTAAAGTTTCAAGTAGAATATTCTGTTGGAAGGTATGTAAATAAATGGGAAAACAATATATTGTTACGACGGTCTACTCGATCGTCGTAGGTACAGTGGAAACAAAATAATTACAAGACACCAATCAAGTCACTAATCACACCTTTAATTGTTATAGTAAAACAGTTCGTAATTAACAACACAGTGTCTACAACAAATCAAATGAAAATTGTTCATCCGCAATAAAATGTCCACTAATATTAAAACTCAACTGTATTACAATTATACCGTCCGAATATAAAACGCAACACTTCACTAATAACTACTTGAACGTACACCGTAATAACTCGAACCGCTCTGTAAATATATCGCACTAATACTCCCGAACCGCATAGTCAAAAATCTCGCATTGAACTGAACTAAGGCCGCGACGCGATGTATTTATAGTTACGCTCACACACCAGAAGCTTCCAAACTGCGTCTTATCTCTCGCGAACTACGTAAATTGCTATGGCCTTGACACAGTCCGAGGGCCCGAGCGGAGCCTGGCACAGTCGACAAAATTCTCGCAAAATGCGTTTAGTAGCACGTACACCACACGCTTACGTCGAGATCTTTCTGGCGCATTCGATAAACGCGTAGATTGTTCTGTGCTGTCGTAGCAATATTAAATAAAGAAACTAAAAGAGATTCCTAATAATTAGATAACGAACATCAATCGGACTTTACAGTAACTCTATTACAAAACGGTAAAATAACATTGACAAATGGCATTCGTCCAAAATGTTTTACGTTGAATGTCGTTTTACAGTCTCGAAAAGTATTTTCAGACAACAAAGGAAGCTATTTTAGCAGTTTAGTTTTACTTTCATTAATAAAACGTAAAGCAATTTATATAAAACAGACTTGGCAGTTTGACTCTTGATTTATTATACCTTATTTTCATTACGAGTTTCTGTGTAGATGGAGGAATACTTCAATTATGTTATTAATGATTATTTTTTATAATTTTCTTCTAAGTGGCTCCTACTATTACGCCATAAAATGCATTATTTTGCATTCAAATTGATTTTCTTGGAATATGTGTTCTCATATTTTTCTAAATTTTAAGTAAACCTCTTTAATAAAAAATTAAAGTTTAATGGAACATTAAAGCGCCAGTATATATCACTAAAAGTAGCTTAAGCCAATGAGGCGCATATTAGGCTGTCTTTTGTTAAACGAAAAAAGAGAAGAACTACAGTATTATGCTATTAGTATGCTACAGCCGGTCATTATCACCTTCTGAATATTATTTTAGGTTTTCTTATTCACAAAAGCGAAGTCAATCTGGGGACTGAAAAAAGACGTTGAGTATATAGATCAGCTCTGAAATATTTATTTCTTAAATTAATTAGTCTTTACCCAATTATTATGCAATGCAATATTATGTATTATGCAATCATAATGTACTGTACATAGGGTAATTTGCAGACTTAGCACTAGAATTGAGAATGGAACATTCACACTATTGGACAAACGCATTATCCACTGGCCTAGTGAGCCTCCCAAAGTAAAATGTTACAAGCAAGTTAAAAATGTTACAAAAAATTTTAATTTATCTTCTAAGTGCATTTGTCATTTGTCAAGTGGTCATTTTTTATGAAAGACTCACAAACATATGCTACTATTTTCTCTTATATGTGTATGTGCATCACTCCGATTATATGTAATTAATCAAAAAATAAAAATTATTTAAAATATTTTCAAGCGTTGCTTCATTCTGGTTGCAATCGGTTGTAAATATTTAAGAAAATAATCCTAAAGGGTAATTTAGAATTTATGATATACAATTACAAGCAGAATGATCACTGTTGCACACCACTATACAAAAATTATCCCGATTAGCGCTTTCAAGCTTCACAGCTCATCGTCAGATCGGAATTGAAACAATTAACGTGAAAACAAACCCTTTACCCCCATCTCACCCCACCCTGCTCACACACAACAAGCTATAATTCAAATGTCCCTTCCCCAACCCCTGAGCCCTGTCCCTCCATCTGGACAGTTACATATTTTTCTAGCAAATTCCTTGTGTTTCAGTGTTGTATGTGTGTGTGTGTGTGTGTGTGTGTGTGTGTGCATCCCTTTTAAACCTACCCGACTTCCTCTCCACACACGTGATTCAGTCACACACCCTTATTTTAAAACATCCAATTAATACTATGCAATTTAATTCTTAATCTTATCTATCTGTCCTCTATCATTTATTTCTTAATTATATTATAAAATATTTCTTCATTATCAAATTTAATTTTAGTATTAATTAAATTGTCTAACCCTTTTTCTCTTTCTTTCAATATTGCTAACTCCTCTCTAAGCTTCCTTTCAACTGTGTATTTACTACTTTTACAATTTCGTAGTCTTCCAAAGGATTAACAAACTAATGGTTGTCTTCTATGAAATGTCTTGCATATAACGAATTGGTTGTTCTATTACCTTCTCCACGTTTGTGGTCAGACAACCTGCATACGAATTTTCGTCTGTCTCACCTAGGTACACTTTTTTGCAGTCTTTACGTTTTAATTTATAAATTCCGCTTTTGTGTAATACTGGAATTTTTTCTATATTTTTATTTCTTATCTTATCAAATACCGTTTCACATTTTTTAATAGCTATATCTACTCCATATTTATTAACAATTTTATTAATAAATTAATATTTATTAATTATACTCCGTATAATTACATATATATGTATACTCCGTATTACATTTTATAATTTTTCTAGTATGTGAACCTATGTATGTCAATGACCCTGTATAATTCTTTTTTTTTTGTGGTTCTGTTTTAGCTTTTTGTATGATAATCCTTTTTATAACTTTATCCACTATGTTGGTGTTATAATTATTATTCCCTACAATTTCCTTTATCGTTTTTAACTCCCTATCTTTTGCTTCGGTGTCTTTTAAACACTTCTGAGCTCTGTAACAAAATGAATTGATTGCCGCCATTTTATATCTATAAGGGTGGTAAGTCTCTCTTGGTATAATTATATCAGAATACGACTCTTTCCTAAATATCCCAAACTGTAGTTTCTCATTATCTTTAATTTATATGTTTAAATATAAGTAATTTATTTTCTTACCTCCTATCTCTTCTTTAAATTGTAAGTTTTTATCCTTATTATTTACCTCATTTATAAACTCATGCACTTCTTCTATGCTTCCTTCCCAAATTACTAATACATCATCAACGTATCTAGACCATAATTTTATATTGTCTTTATATTTATGGAACTTATTAATTGCTTTTCAAAATAATTCCTGTGTATTTCTGCAAGAATAGGGGATAATGAAGACCCCATAGGTAAACCTTTTTTCTGTATATAAAACTTGTTATTAAACCTAAAATAGTTCTGATTTACACATTCTTTAATTACTTTAATCAACTGCTTTTTATACCTGTATTCTCCCATATTATTATCGTTTATTAACTTTATAACTTTATTTTCTGTGATATTGGTAAACATGTCCCTAACATCCAGTGATAAAGAATTTTGTATTTACATTAATTCTAATATTTTCTAATTTTTCTATCAATTTTACATTATTTTCTATGTTGTATTTTGTCCCAAATTCATATTTCTCTTTCAGTACTCTGCTAACTGGTGTGCAACAGTGATCATTCTGCTTGTGATTTCAACCACTGACAGAACTTTCTTCGATATACATAAATTAATATATCGATAAACAATTAATATATCGATAAATAATATATTCGATAAACAATTAATATATCGTTTTAAAGTAACGTGAATCACTTTTTAAAATTCTGTTAATTTAGTTACAGTTATCAATAATTACATTGATTTCACTGCTTCTTCTTAATCTGAATCAAACTAGTTTCCTACCAAGCAATAAAGTAGTGTAATTTAATAGCTTGCTGTACACCTTCGTGACATATAACGAAAGCAAAACTTGAACTGTTAAACCTTTTTACATTACGTTTTGAAATTATATTTTTAAGTTTATATTTATTATAAAGGCGGGAATTGTACAATAAGTGAATTGTTTAAAAACTGAGTACTGAATATTTTCGGTCAAAAAACAACGAATGATTCTAAAGAGCTATGAAGACTAGTCTTATAGGTGTCATGACAACAAACAGCAATTTAATTACAAATTTTGGAAACAATAAAACACCCAATTAAAAAATACTGTTACGACAGTCTCACTGTCCGTCGTATGGTACAGTGGGAAACAAAATACAAACACCAATGAAGTCACTAATAACCAGCTTTAACTAATCACAAGTAACTTAATCAACTCGTACAATAATTCCAGTTAAGATCACACGAAATAATAATGTAAAATATTTAAATTCCAGACTAATAGTAACACAATAATCACTTCACCACAATACTTCGAAACACACTTCAATAAATCTCCATATATAACTGACGACCGAGCGGTAGCTGTTGGCTAATTATAGCCTGCAAGGTTCCATAATATGCGTCTTTAACAAGCACTCGAAAATTCTAGAGGATACTTGAGCGCGACCTTGGCAAAAATACGGACCTGATTGGCTAGTCGAGGAAGCGCGTAGAACGACACTATCGACTGTACGAGAATGTTTCGTATTGCGTAACAATATTTTGGACGTGAAGAAAAAACAGTTTATAGCTACGAGACTGTAAAGAGCTGTGATATATTAGTGAAGCAGTAATGATTTTGGAACGTTACATTTATATAACGTATCATAAGACATAATGATTCTGCTACGAACAAAGTTGAAAGAAATTTCTTAAAGAACTGTGTAAAATTACTTGAAAAATAGTAAGACAAGAATGGTATTTTCCGAATGGGCTATCAATTGAAAAGAAAAGAAAATCGGTCACAAATTATTGTATCCTTCAGGTATAGCCTTAGGCCATGATGGTGATTACGAGGATAAGGTTTAAAAATGTAGGATTATGATTAGGATTAGAAGGGTTAGAATTACAAACTGAATACGGTAAACTGATTCTTCATTAGAATTCTAAAAGGTTGAAAACTTACTACTGAAGCAAAATTAAGTTTCAACAAATATTCTAAAAGAATTAAACAGGATAATTTAATCCACTAAATATTTCAGTTTTACAAGTAATAATATTAAGTGCCCACACCTTGTTAAAAATAGCTGTGGTTAGATAGCACAGAAGTTCTTGATACGATATGAGTTGTAAACAGTGCGGTCTGTAAGAAAATGACCTTGTGGAATACGAAACATTCTTACTGATAATTAAACTTTAAATATTATTCTCCATTATTGCTATCACAATTAAAAGTTTACGTTTATTTGTTATTCTACATTGTTCATGTCAGATAAGAATTGCTTAAATGTAGATTTTCCTATAATATACATGCATCTGTGACAGATACGATAAATGCCATAGATATGCATTTATTTGCTGTTTAGTTAAAGCGCTTTCTCATCAAACAGGTAAATAAGAAAAGAAAATATGCGTGACTGCATATTACTGATTCTAGAACTACTAAGATATATACCAAGATATACTGTTTCTAGAACTTAGACGTGTACACTACTAAAACACATTAAAATCACATAAAGTGAATTTCTTTTCTTTAAGAAATTAATCTAAATTTACAAATATCAGTTTATTAAACGTTTTCAATTTGTACAAAACTTTCAAATTCAATATCAACAGCGTAACACTCTAAGACTCAGTTATATAAACAAATAAGTTAAATCTAATACGAAGTGTGTTCAGAAAGAGACCGACCTTTTTGAATAACACATCGATCCGCACAAACTATGCACTGAAAATCTGGGCGCACTTTGCTATAATTTTTGACAACAAACTGCGATTTATTCTGTTCCGCTATAAGCGTTAGTCTTTGAGCTACATAAGATTGAGTGGGATCGTGCGCACGCCGGCCGGCGGATTAGTGAAAAGCGATTAAGAAAGCCCTCGAAGAACGTGTATCTATGAAATTTTGCGTCAAACCTATGTTAAGACTTTACAGAGAAATTCTGGTAGTTGAATTAAGCATATGTGGAGGCCGGACTAAATCACTTTAAGAATTTTTAAAGAGGGCAAAAACAGTGGTCGGTGTAGATCAAATCGCATGGGAAGATCATGGGAAGAGAGCTCGTGATGTAGTAATTGTAAATCATCGTTTAACTGACGAGACGTCCTGAGAGAATACACATCGATATAAGATCGTAAAATTAAATTGTGATAGAAAAATTTTAAAGTATCGTATCACTGAAATATTTTTACTGTGTTTGGCGACTGACGACGAGAGAGAGACCCGTTTTGAAATCGGCCAACAACTGCGTACCAATGCAAATCGTAATGACATCTTTAGAATGAAATTGAAATTGTTCTATAAAGATTTTACAAAGTCAGCAGCAAAATTTCATATACGTACGTTGTGTTAAGATCTTTATTCTCACTTTATGATAAATCCGACGGACGGTGTGGTTCGTGCCCACTACAGCGTGTCTAGCTCGAAAACTGATGATCATGACGGCACGGAAATAAAGGCATTCCGGTGTCAAAACCTGTCGCTAGCAGCACTTAATTGTGCAGCTGGATCTATGAGCAGGTTGGCATACTATACAAATAGTTCCTTTCTTTTTAACACACCTCGTATATCCAGATTGTGAAATCCGAGTGACTTAAACCAATACACATTCAGATGGATGAGATTAAAGAGACTAGTAGGCCTATACTTTATGTGCAGTTTACAAAGCGAAGGAATAGTCAAACTGACCTACTCCCCTTACTCAGATACTTACAAAATCTTATGGTCCTGTGCATCCAAAGTAAGTACAACGGTAAGTTTATTTGGCTGTACTTTAGCCGTGTACAAAGAGATTTTCATGTGTATCTCTGCCTGTACTTTGGAGGAGTAAATGAATCCCAGTGGCTTTAACCAGTAATTAGGTTCTCATAGGCAACCGTATTACTACTACCTATTCGCTTGTTGATTAGTGCTTCAGATATACCACAAAAACTAAGTTTGTTTCTAAATGGAAGAGCATTCAGGTCTGCATATCTTCTTCATAAGTCATCATGCGGCACTCAAGCGTTATTTATTTCTCTTGCTAAAAACTTTAATTTACTTTTATTTTTAGGCGGTGAATGATACTTAAGGTAAATACCAATTGTTAGCTACTGAATGGATACTGAAATTTAAATTACACATCATTACACAGGTTTAAACAATATAACAATATGTGTAAGTATATAATATGATCTGCTGCAATGTATTCTAATATGTTAGAATAACCCTGGAAATAGTTTCTAATTATATTGTAGTAGGATACATGTGACACGCTACAGATAGGTTGAATCAGTAGTCACAGTTAGGAAATATAACGTACATACTCTACTAGTATAGATTGTTACTGCTGCTGGAAAATTGTACTACAATTACAATTTTAATTATATACACTATCAGTAATTAAAAATAATAATGTCATTAAAATATTCAATGTTAGAATTTAATTATGAAATAACAATATATCCTTGCCCTCTTTTTCTTCTTAACCCACAGGTTTGTGGCCATGTAGTTTCTTCCATTTCGTAGACAGCGTCTTAATTACCACATAAGCGTTCTTCTTTATTTAACCCTATTCATGTACACTTTCCTGAGATTTCCTCTCCTACTACAATATAATAATTATTATTTATTCACACTAAAGTATTCTCTTATACACAAAAATGTTTTGCTGTATCACATCTCCCAGAGTCCATTACACTTTAAGCTAAAAACAATATTGTGCCAAATTAGCTTTTCTGACTGACCACTTTAAAACGTGATTGACCAAAGAGGGATATCAGAGATGGACAACATGTAGTCTTGATAAAATACTACTGTTACGAATCATATTAATAACACCGAATATTATTCTATAAAGTTCATTGATTGAACAACATACAATTGCATACACTCTAAGACGAAGCAGTAGGCCTACATGCAACAGTCTTTTACAACTCACGCACAGAAAACAATGGGTATGGAGGTATAATCAAACTGGCAACAATGCTTTTCGCATCTATCATTTTATTACTGGCTGTAAACAAATTTATGACGAAACATTTTTGAATTTTATTGAACTTTACACGTTAGGAATAAATAAAACCGGTTTGTTATTACATAAATATCACATATGTTCACCCAAGGATTTTATATCTAATACGAAGAAGCCCGAATTAATTTTTTTCAACAGATTTGTTTCGCTACTTTAATACATACATTTTTTGCCAAAATTTATTTTTAAAATATCAGTGTTCTTGATTGTTACGATGCTGTTAAAAAGTTAACAAATTGTTCAATAAAAATAAATTTGAAATATAAATTTGTTGAATAACTGGAAATAAATTATATTTTAAGAACGGGGGAAAGTCAAATTTTGTTTACGCCTAATAGTTCCCTACATTGCGTCTAAAACAATTACATGCTTATTAACAAAACCACCTTAGTTTTGATTGATTAAGGAAAGTAACAACAAATTGATTTAAATAAGCGTAATAATTTTGTACCTGCCGACGTAATTTTCTATAATTGCAGTATAATTTTTGCAGTACGTTAAAACCAATGGGTTCTTATTAGCTTGTCAGTCGCTTAATTCCTTATGTGCGTACTAAAATTCTGAGACAGAACTCCTCTCGTATCAATTCAAGTAGAAATAAATTTTTGTTTACGCTAAAACAAGCTGTAAAATAGAGACTTTATGTAAAGTAGGTCAATCATGGAGTACGTTACCTTGAGAATATAGGAAAATGTGTATCGCAGACAGATCCCGCAGGGATATGAAGTCTACTTGAAACTGTAGTCCGTAACATGTCACGTACAAGTCGTCACTTTAACGTTGTCCTCCTGTTTGTCACCAGGTACACTTGGGTGATAAATTTCAACACAAAGCTGTTGATTCACTTAGTTTAATTGTATTTTTACTTTAGTGTAATTATATTTGCATACTTATCCCCAAACATAACATATATAACGGTAACATTTTTAATCTAATTTAGTTAGACCTCACGCTTTTAAATCGGATGTGCACTGAGTCATCATTCGAAAGTTGGCGGTTACTGAAAGCAACCAACCCACTACGTAGTCCGCGGTATTAGAACGACTGCATGCTTCCTTATATTACGTCTATATGCTTCAGTCTCAGACATGGTGGCTCCCAGCGTGCAACATTGATCATTAGGGACCTAGCGTTATCTGCTGTTCAAGGCTCTCATGAGATTTTTACTCTAGATATCTATAGGCCTACAAATTCGGCAGCCCAATGGAAACGGTGACGCCCATTTTGACCGTAGCCTATCGCTTACGCTAACACTTTGGACAAATTTTAAAAACAACCATGCAACACTTCTTCAAAAGTCTTGGTTCCGCGGCGTTGTCTCAGAATTAATGCTTAGTGTTCACAGTAACTACTTGCTAATAACTAGTACCTGAACGTCCTTTTAACCAGCGAAGTGTCATGAGCGCGTACTAGACTGGTACTTTTATATCTAATACGAAGAAGCACGAATTAATTTTTTTTTTTAACAGAATTGTTTTGCTATTATAATACATAGTTTTTTGCGTAAATTAATTTTTGCAGTATCAGTGACCCTGATTTTTCACGATTCTGTTAAAAAGTTAGCAAATTTTACTAGTAAATTCAATAAAAATAAATTTGATTTTTAAATTTGTTGAATAACTGAGACACAATAATCCTACTAACATCCTGCTTTTAGCCATGCTAAAACGCTGAGCGTGCACTACCAATTGGGCTGCAAAATACCTGTCTACTCCGATTCTTGCAAGTTATGCAAGAAAAATTATTCATTACCTGTCTTACGTGAAGAAATACTCAAAGAGGTCTTTAGCCTTTATATCCGCTTGAGTGTGTATTACGAGGTCGCATTGAAACGAAGTTAATTTTGTAACTTGCTTTATGATTTACGTAACAGGGAAACAAACGAGACTCCTATCTATTTGAATTGCAGTTCTTTGCTATGCTTGTGCATGCGCAAGGATTTGTCATGCCGCGTAGTTTATTTCTTAATTGTCATCGCAAATGGAGGTGAGGTGTTCAGAATGAAATGGATTGTATTCTTCTGCTCGAATGGGTCTTCCCACGCTAAAAGTAATGGATTTGTGGAAAAAAATCCATGGAAACTTTACACTAACGTTTTGTATGCTCTTTATAATAATCATTAGTATCTCACATTTATGACACAAAAATATCGTTGTTTTGAACACAAATTTTTGTGTTTATATGTTTTCACTAATACCTTATTAAATATGAATGGTTTTCATATTGGTTTACTATACTTTTTAAATATTTCTTTAGTGAATGCCATACATTTACTAATAACTAGTACCTGAACGTCCTTTTAACCAGCGAAGTGTCATGAGCGCGTACTAGACTGGTACTTTTATATCTAATACGAAGAAGCACGAATTAATTTTTTTTTTTTAACAGAATTGTTTTGCTATTATAATACATAGTTTTTGCGTAAATTAATTTTTGCAGTATCAGTGACCCTGATTTTTCACGATTCTGTTAAAAGTTAGCAAATTTTACTAGTAAATTCAATAAAAATAAATTTGATTTATAAATTTGTTGAATAACTGAGACACAATAATCCTACTAACATCCTGCTTTTAGCCATGCTAAAACGCTGAGCGTGCACTACCAATTGGGCTGCAAAATACCTGTGTACTCCGATTCTTGCAAGTTATGCAAGAAAAATTATTCATTACCTGTCTTACGTGAAGAAATACTCAAGGAGGTCTTTAGCCTTTATATCCGCTTGAGTGTGTATTACGAGGTGGCATTGAAACGAAGTTAATTTTGTAACTTGCTTTATGATTTACGTAACAGGGAAACAAACGAGAATCCTATCTATTAAGGATTTGTCATGCCGCTTAGTTTATTTCTTAATTGTCATCGCAAATGGAGGTGAGGTGTTCAGAATGAAATTGATTGTATTCTTCTGCTCGAATGGGTCTTCCCACGCTAGAAGTAATGGATTTGTAGAAAAAAAATTCATGGAAACTTTACACTAACGTTTTGTATGCTCTTTATAATAATCATTAGTGTCTCACATTTATGACACAAAAATATCGTTGTTTTGAACACAAATTTTTGTGTTTATATGTTTTCACTAATACCTTATTAAATATGAATGGTTTTCATATTGGTTTACTATACTTTTTAAATATTTCTTTAGTGAATGCCATACATTTACTTTTATTTGAATTTTAATAGATTTTTTTTTGTTATCATTGATAATGATATTATGACTCTGTTTATTTACTGAGACAAAAGTTCATGGTATTCCTGTAAGCCTTGTAAGGGTTATCAAACAGAGGAGTACTTAGGAATACACGATGATTCATTATACATTTTTGTAGCTTACACTTATTGGCTGTTTGGGAATGTCAACTTTTTTAAACATAATAATCTGACTACCAACTGATTTGGCATTCAAATATTACGTAACACATCTTTCCAGATTATCAACTACAAAAATCTTTATGAAACATCTAATCACTCTTATCATCTTATTAAAGCCTAAAATTAGTTGTACATTTCTTCTATTTTGTGCTGGAGAAGTCAGTATAAAATCATGAAAATTAATTTACTGCTTTCCTTGAACACCTCTCATGTTTACAGATTTAGCATTTTAAACTGAATTATACAGTCTCTAGTACAATATGTAAATTGAGAAAACAACAACTTAAATGCGTTCTAAACGGCGTCACAAACAGTACTCAGGAAATCTGCATTGTGTTAAATTGCGACACTTAAACTTAACAATACTAACTACATAGTTAGGTTAGAATTACAAATCTGCAATATTGTGCCACCACGGTTAGTAGACACATTATTATTGTACATAAATACTGTTCAAGAAGTGTTGTAAGTAACGCTATGAAAATTGAAAAAACAAACAAAAACAATAAACAAATTTGAGTGACTGCGTCTTTCATTGGCCAGCAAATATTATGAATCCAGCAGCTTATACTGCAAGCAGTTGTGTAACAGTTTGTTACAGATATAGAATTAAAATAAATAACTGTGTTTTTTTTATTAAATAATTAATTAAATAATTAAATTAATTAAAATAAATTACATTACATCATATTTGTGAGTGTTGTCACATACATGTATGTGAACTAACTCGGATTATGACGAACTAAATCTGAAATTTCTTATTGCAGTCAGTAATGCTAATCAAGGAAGTTGTTTGTTAGAGTTATGTAATCATTTTCTTTGTAATGAAGATACTATAAACACCACAGCAAAGGGCTCATAGTATAATAGAACCTGTCACTATAATTTAGGCCTATGTGTCCCAAATTAAATGCATGTAATTTATTTACTACTGTCTCAAGTACATTATTTTTAAATTAACTGTTAGATTTCAATTTTCCTGTAAAGATGTGCATTTATTATTAACTTATACATAATCTTTACCTTTAAATTACCTGGTATTATGAAAACATCAGTTTGTAATTTTTGGGTAAACTACTACCATTACACATAGTTGAGAAGCAGTAATATTTAACTATTTTATTTGTTATCTAAATGTGTACACAAAACGTTATAAAAAGTAACAACACTGTGACCAGTAAACTGTAGACCTACATTAGATGTTATTGTTATGTGCTACCCAACGCGGAGCAAAAACCAGCGGTTAGCGCTTTACACTAAATTTAACATGTTTTGCCTCGTTACTTACACATCATTACATTTGGTTAGGCATTTATACATATGCACGTTAAAAATGTGCATATAATTTAGGGAAAAATTGTATAAAATAAATAATTTAATATACCGCTTTTCATCCGGCTTATCTGTAAAAATGAAAACAATTAACACTCTTGTGAATAAAATTTAATTGATTTTCCTTTTTTTCTATTTTTATAGGCCATCTGAGGACCAGATGCCAATTCTAATTCTTAATTCCTTGTTCTTTGCTTTTTCTCCAATATTCTTTCATATTTCCACTACGTCTCTTCTTCCTGTTTTCAGTCCACTTTGAACCTGCGTTTTTCTCTCTTCTATCCTGGACTCCTTCCATTTTTAACACTTTTCCTCGAAAAACTTCTCTTTCAAGTGCTTTTTCTGCGTATGTATTATTTTTTAAAATCCTTTGTGACTTCTTTAATCCAACTTTATGTTGACTTCTTTCCGTACAGATATCTGAAGATCTGTTTTGTTAACCTATTGTCATCCATTCTAAATAAATGTCCAAAAAATATTAGTATTGTTTTCTTACTTTTTCTGTTATATTTTCTATACTTTGATATATGCCATCATTGCTTCTTAATTTCGAACTTTCTGCAGTTTTTCATGGGTCTAATATTTTATTAATATTCGTCTTTCCAATATTACTAGTTTGTCAAAGTTGCTTATCTTAATAATTAATTATTTTTAATTTCTAAAGATGGTTTTGCTTTGCCAGATTTAGAAAAATACCTATAGTAATCCTACGGGAGAAGCAGGGATCACCCTTGTCTGATATAGAACACATGCCTAAAAGTCTTTAAAATCAACATTTTTACAAATCTTTGTAAATTCACATTTAAAAATATACACAAAATTATTTATAAATTGCCATATTCTTACACAAATGCAAATAAATAATTTTTTGTTACTAGTACTTTTCCGAATTGGTATTAAATTAAGTAAGTTGCTGGGAACAGTCTAACATATCGTGCTGAGTAACATATGAAAAAAAATTTCCACTTAAATTCTGTAATAGTATATCGCAAGTATATCAAGATATTATTACAATTCTATTTTCTCACTTTCACAAGATCAGAAACAGAAAATGTACTTTAAAATTTATTGTTATTTTCTACCAGGGAATATAGTATACACCGACAACTGAATTTTCTTCATCACCACTAAATCATAAAATTTAACCCTGTAGTGGAACAAAACAGATAAATTACGTTTCTACTACACACCTGTTTAGTCGATATGTCGGCTCCTTCAAAACACACCGGAAACTATTACCGATTAAATTATTACAGTGAAGTGTTGCAACCAAACGGCCCCACAAAATGGCAGCTTTACGTTCTTATTGAGCGTGCTAGTACGACAAAACTTTGTGGCCATATTAAAAGCACTACACTGGAAAATGACGATGATAGGGCTGTTCACTTACCTCTTCTTCGGAGTCTTGTTCTAAAGCCCAAATAGTAGCTGACACACCACGAATTTTGTATTCAATATCTTCATACACCTTTGTCCGCAAGGTAACAATGTTCCTTAAGAATAAGAGTTTTTATATAAATTAATATTTTAAAATTTACTAATTAACATTTTAAAAACTTAGGTAATTTTTTGTACATTTAAATACAAGAGAAAATTGCGTTACCATTTACTTGCAAAGATAATTTGCAAATAAAATGCAATTACATTAACTGGGATTTTATTAAAAAAAAGCAAATAATCCGATTGTAAATTATAGAATGCAAGTTAACTTTCAAACAATAGCGTTACTTTTAAAAATAATATCTGCTTTATTTACTAGAAAGATACTGTCTACTAACTTAATAACTTCTTTGTTCTTTAAATTTATATGAACACAAACAGAACACAAAAACTGCTTTCTCAACTGCGATTACTATATTCTCATTTTATATTATATTTCATTTTCCACGTTTGGCTTCTTTTGGTGACAGCTGTATAGATCCTGCAGCCACTATGGTGCACCTTCAACCATACCATTATTTCCGTTATAGTGACTCACTTAGTAAATGACCTCTTTACACTACCTTCACTTACACACAGCATCATAAACAATTCTACTAAAATGATGAAAATTTGTCTCTAGTGGAGGCATGTCTATTGCAACGCTATACATTTTCTTAAATATGTCAGTGTATTATGTATTGTAAGATTAACCTTATACTGCTCGTTTTTTTTTAATAGTAAAGTTACTATTACTATGTCGACAGTTCTCTAAGTCATGTAAATTACTGAATCGGTAGTTGAACCTTCGTGACACTAAAGCCCATCTTCGATTTTAAAAGTATCATTCATATACACTGATCACAGGCTATAATGTGATACGTACTGATAATACCGTCTAGGGAAATGAGCATGTATCGTAAATGAGCACGTTTGCAACATTTACACTATGATCAGATTTAAGGTTGTAATCATTTTATTGAATTGACACTAATGTGCCTAACTTCACAAACACGTATTTACACATATGAAAACAAACGTGCGTGTACATCATAAATACTGCCGTTGGAGTTTGAATTTCCAAAAACCCTTTTACGAACCAGATTCTAGTACATTAACATTGAATTGTCTTCGTTTAGAACACTATGGGCATATTGACATAGGTTGCAAGTTCATTACCGCAAACAAATTTTAGGAAAAAGGAAATATAAGAGAAGAGGCTTAAACTCTTTTCATACCACTATAGAGTGTAGCCGTCACTTAAAATACAATCAAGGTTTACTTGCATACTTAAAAGCAACTGAATTGTTGTAGGATGAGTACATGAAACTGTTTAAAAGGGATTGTCACCCTTTGACCAGACGTTTAATTCCGAATACTACTCGAACGTTTAAAGCATCAGTAAATTCTTAAAATTTTTAATCATGGAATCTTTTAGGCTACATGAAAATTACACACTCATTTTATAAAAGGTTGTTAATTATAAAAACACAAAATCTAAGGTTTTGTTAATTTTTTGAAATATTCATGTTAACGCCTTCTTAAAAATACATATAATATTTCCTTACAACACTATTGGTTTACTTTAAAAACTGATTTGTTTTTATTCTATATGAGTACGTGAATGTCATGTTTAATTATAAACCATTACCCAAGGTTACTTCAAAAATTTGCGTAGTATATTTTTGTACTAAATACGTGTTAGTATAGCGACTTCTGATCAGTCTATACTCTCTCGTAGCTTCACTTATCTACACTTTATGTGCAAATAGATCAACTAAGGGGTTTCTCCTTTTTCGAACTTTATCTTTCTTTGCTCATATACAAGAATACCCACAACTAAAAACTAAATAATTCTGAAATGGTCATAGAGATACCTTTCTCATGTTGGTAGTTTCAATTATGTTCCAAATATGTATCATGAACGCGAGATAGTGGATAGCAATTTTTCTTTGTCACGTCGTTCAACCTCCGGTAGTCTAAGCAGAAACGTAACCCACCGTCATTCTTCGCTACCAGCACTACCGGAAAAGACCATGCACTTAACGGAAGCTTTTCCTTGACGATTATTCCTTCTGTCAACATTCTCTGTTCTAACCGAGACATTTCCTTTTGCTTAGTTAATGTGGTTTTCGTGGAGGTTGGCGTATCGGTGTTGTATCCCCGTTATTGATGCAATGTTGTACAAGAGAGGTTCTTCCCAATGACTGGCCCTGAACTGCAAAAGAATCTTTAAATTTATGTATAAACCGTTTAAGGGGTAGAAACCTTACCCCTTGTGAAATCTTTGGAAGATCTGTTCACCAGTTCCTGAAATTCGTCTGGTATTTCGGAAGTGTCCGAAACACTGGATTTTCGTTGCTTAACTCCGTCTATCCAGGACACAAAGGACATTTTCTTAGGTGCATACGTTTTGCTTTGCTTTGTAAAGTGACAGATTGATCCAAAATATTCATCACCCCAATAAGTACATTTCCGGTTTCGTCAGGTTTTACTAATCTCCTGACAATTAGTATGCCCAGTGTGCTGAATAACTGGGGTGCGATTATAGAGTGCTGGTTGACCTTGATGTTCTTTCTTGGAGTTTGGCGGGACATTTACGGCCACTTGATTTATCATGTCCATCGATTTTTCTGTTGTATTTTCTGTGGAGGCCATCACTTCTTCTTTTCCGATTCTCAAAACATTGTTTTTGAAGTCGACTGTAAAACCAAACGCGTTTATAATGTTTGCAATAAGAATTGCTTCATCCACAATGTCTGCAACAAGTACTTGATGATCAAATTCAAGTCGATCGAAGCGTATGTGTATCTCCACTTTCCAAACATTTTACAGGCCGTCCAGTAGCTGTTCGCAAAATGTAAGAGGACCAGATTGGCTTGAGATTTTTCACTACATCGGGGAGCACAATTAAAACTGTAGCGCCTGTGTCTACTATAATCGAGTTTGGCTTTTCTTGAACAAATCCGGTAACCAACAAGCTCCCGCTATTTTTGTTGGAAATTGCGTATTGACTATAGGCTTTAGTCCTCCAGTTACACAGTAGATGCCGAGTTGTACCGTCTACTGCTCGTTTCCTTGATGCTGAACTTTCACCCGACAATCTCGTTGTAGATGTCCAGGTCTCCAACATCTACAACACTTAAGTCCTCCATCCTCCATTCTGAGGCGACGACCGTTCTCTGTTCCTTGTTCTTCCACTTCACCGTCTGTGCCGTCGCGTTCTTTTAGCGCTCATTTTGTGATTTGCAAACCAAGACGCTGACTGGGCGGCCTCAAATTCCAAATCATGTACCAGGGATTCCGCAATATTCTGATGTGTTGCCATTCGAAGACCTTGCTGTAGTTGGTTATCGCGGAGACCCACAGTAAATGTTTGCATCGTAAACCTCGTGCAAAAATGTTCTAGCGCTTCAGAATAAGACAGTCTAATTAGTCTGTCGATATTTGCTTCACACTCTTGAAGACTCTCCCCGGAATTCTGTCGGCTTGCTCTCAACTGGATGCAGTACACATCTCGCAAAGATTTATCACCATACCGTAATTCAAAAGCTTTTATCAATTCGGCATAGGTGTTCTGGCTGTCAGATGGCACTTACTGTAGTAGCTCTACGACAGGTCCTTTTAAAGCGAGAACGAATGAAACTGATTTGTCTTTCTCCGTCTAATTATTTACGTATGCAGCGGCTTCAAATTATCGAAGATATGTCGCCCAATTAGGGGTTCCATCACATGTTGGGCTTTGACATGAACTGCCCCAGCTGCAGGCAAAGTGACTTTCTCTGTTGTTTTATTTTCCATGACATTTTTCTGTCTTTAATCGTGGCTGTATTTTTAATAACTGCTCTACTTTACTCTTAATCAGCTCTTTCATATTTACATTTGACTCTTTTATAGTTATGCTGAAAATTTCACAATTGCTACGGTCTCCTCTACTTCACATATTTCATTTGACATGGCTTGTTCTACGACAGATTTTCTTGGAGACATTGAATATTCTACGTCAGATATTCTAGTATATTTTTTATTAAGCTCACCTCGTAATAGACCTAAGTCTGCAGCGCTTTCTTCTTGCATCTGCTTTTGCAACTGTATTAACGCTTTGATGTCACCTGCTTCCTGCTTACGTTTCTCCTCTTGTGTATCTTCCGGCTCAAGCAGGAGTGCTTTTTTCCGTTCCTCCGTTTCTAGCACGAGAGTTTTCTGTCTCGCTTTCGCTTTCTCATCTTGTCGTTCTTCTGTTTGTAGTAGAAGAGCTTGGAAAGCTTCCAGCATCTGAATGGCATCCATTGTTTACGATTAATTACAAATTACACTACTCTTGTACAAAGTGCCAATTGTTTCCACTGTTAACGGTTCTGTCCCACTTCTGACACCACTGTTTCGACGGTCTCACTGATCGTCGTATGGTACATTGGAAAAAATACAGACAACAATGGAGTCACTCATAACCGCTTTAATTAATCAGAAATAACAACTTTTAATCAACTACTACAATAATTCCAGTTAAATTTGTCTACATGCAATAATAATGTTAAATAATCGAGTTCCACACTAATTATTACACAATAACACTTTGACACAATACCTCAACCGCCGCTCGATCCGCACTAAGGAAATTCGCTCAACGTAACTGATGACAAAGCCAGCCTCTATCCCCTTTTATAGGTACCGCACGTGTTCCAGATTTTCCACCTTTATTAGAGCGTGTCGCATAATGCGTATTTCAAGTGCTTTCTAGTGTAGACTTAACGGAGGTTAGACTTACTCGACTCGCGGAGGGATGGGTGGAGGCCGCTCGCGGATGTCCGAGAGGGTTCTATCGTTTCAAAAGTAATTGACAGACGTTCTGACTGTCCCCACGATTGGCACGGGAACAAAGATGTACAACCACCTGCGTAGGATGTGGATAATTTGATCTCAATATGGACCACGGCCTAACAGACTGGACGATTTTAGTAGTACTGACAGCTGTAGCGTGAAAGTTTGCGTTCTCACAACTGTACCCTGATTTTATTATTCTGGTGCTATTTACAAAGTGACGTCCGAAATGATCTTCGAAAACAGTATTTTTTCCAGCTAAAACTAGCAAGTTCAGTTTCTAAGAGTGAGTATATTTTACATTCCCAATACATATGTTTAATAAGAGAAAATCATCTTCATGATTATACAGAACCCGAATGTATGCGGAATCTCGTGAACGTAGTAGATGCTACAACTTTTATATGTTTAGCATAGTCTCCTATAAAAAACGACCTATTGTTGTTGGAAGTGACTTTGAAAGGCAAAATATAAAAAATTTGAGGCTCTAACTTTCAAGAAGGAGAAATATCTCAGTCTCTCTTCTTCTTGCTATTGAGCTTTCTAATAAATTTGTGTTTGTCACACACGACGTTTGACAGTTAGCTTCTTTGGTTGTGCGTGTCTCGATATTGCTGGGTGCAATGTTAAATATTGTTAAATGTTTCTCTTATTATAACTTTTTAGTTAATTTAAGAATTTTGGCAAGTGAAAAGAAGAGAATTGCCGAAAATGTACGTTTAGAGAAAAATATAATATTCCTGTTTACAAATTTCTCTGCTCAAAATCAAAGCAATTCAAATGACAGAGTTTGATATTAGGCTTCTGAATGGTTTGCAAAAGTTCACTTAAAATTATTCATTTGCTACTAAGTAAACATTTAGTAAGCAGCTGAATTAATTGCTACGTTAACTAAAATTTTATAAAATATATTATTCTTAACCCCTGATATCAAATATTACTAGTAAAGCGAAACATAGTAAATCCCTTAACACATAGAAACATAGTATACAATCCTTAAATTTTTAGTGACCGTCAATCAATGAATGTTTTAGTGGATGGTTAGTGAGGATCGGTAAATAATACAAATTTTAGCTATTTTGCGTCGACGTTTCGACAATGTCCTGAAGATGACAATAAACATTGTCGAAACGTCGACGCAAAATAGCTAAAATTTGTACTATTGACCGATCCTCACTAACCGTCCACTAAAACATTCATAGTATACACAGTATGATCAGAACAAACAAACGTTTCTGAAACTGACATTAAGACTAGGAAACACTGTCGCGTAAGGCTGAGCACAGTTTATGTACTTACATGTTCCCTGTTGTTAAGGTTAGCCAGTGTGCATTATATATCAGTGCTTGTTTGTATTCATCAGACAGTATTCCAGTCCCCATTTGAGTTTACGCTCAAACAACAAGACCAAAACTGTCATCACAAATTAATCTATTACAACGAGACTGTTTGTTTTGCATGCACAGCTGTAACGCAGCCGGCAACGAGTGAGTAAATAATACGGTTGCAAGATGTGACGTGGTATGGTATGCGCTACTGGTGGTGTAGACTTTCAATTTGTTGTTCCGATACATCCCGACAATGACTAAAACGTTGCCTTTCATCTATGACGAAAATCATGCTGTGCCATCACTAGCAGCCTACGTCTTAAAAGAAATGTATTGTTCTTCCATTGTCTTACAAACAGACTAAAATTCTAGTTCTTCTGTTTTCTCTACGTGCCTTCGCTTAACTTTCTATTACCCATCTGCAAAATTTTTATGCTTTTTCCTTTTTTATTATTTTTATTATTTCATAATTTTTTGTATATACCACCGATTTAAAACATTTCTTTTTTAACTTCCCTTCTTAGGACTATGGGTAGCCATTGAACAAACAATTATGATGAAACATGGCTATCCCATAACAACAATATAAGTTATCACCAACTACTTAATGTTGAGATAACATAGGATTGTCTTCCAACTGTTTTTCAAACATTTAACGTTAGGGGAGTGAAACATGTATACTTTACGACTAACCATTTTATGAAGCCATTTTCGTATTTGTCTATGCACATTATTACATGGAAATGTAAGCTGCTCTTATTTACACGCACAACACCAAGGTAGCTGAACCACTGTTAAGGTAAAAGTACAACGGGTAACGATTTTATGAGAACAATGTGTAATATACAGTAGGGATAGAGACATTCAGATTTAGTAAAACACAAATTAACTACTATGATTTATTTTAAAATCTTTTAAGCACAGTGATATACACATTTTCACAGTTCTGAAGTTCATGTGAAGCTCACTGTATATTACCACATACATATTATTGACTTCGGAAATATTTTACCATTTAAAATAATAAATGTTAGCCTATATTTTACTTTATTTTTTAGCTACGTAATTTTATTATTTCATATACATAAATATCAGTCTGTATTAAACTTAATCTTAGTTAGTATTATCATTAAAATTTAAGTCAACTGACTGTTAAATACTGTTTATCAAATCGACATTCTCACAGTAAGATAGAAATATTGACATTACAAAGAATACACAGAAATCGAATAGTAATCTATATTCCCTCTATGTCTGTACATTCTATATGTATTAGGCATGTAAATCGCTAGCTTTATTATATATTATATTCTCTTTAAGCATCTATTGTTATTACATTATATTTACACCCCAAGAAGATTATACAAGTGTATAATGAAAACCATAATTTCCTTCTAAATATATCATTTAGCATTGATACTAATAAGTTAATGCACTACTGAACTTTAGGTATTTGTATTTGTTAAATTTGGAAAGCAGATACTTTCTAAAAAAAAAATAAAAATTTTTATTGTGCATTCTAGTTTGTAAAAAATGTAGAAAATAAACGTAGTCTCATTCTACGTGAAATTCTATTTCTTAAAACCACGTTTGGTGAGAAAATATAAAGACTTGTATAAGAAGAAAATATTTGCAAGTTAAGTTTCTTCCTGTTGGTGTGTTATGGTCTTATGTCGCTTACTTTTCCAAAAACTTCGGCTGCAGTCACGATCAATGGATTTGGAGCAAAGTCACTGTACGCCATCTCACTGCTTCACCGACTGGGTGTGTGTATGTATCTAGGGTATATAAGAAATAATTTAATAATTCTTTGTAATACTACTGTCTATGACAAAACTAAAGAATTTCTGTTAATTTTCTTTTAATAATTAAGCACAATGTTATATGTTTCTAGTAACAAGGTGCTTATCTGTAGTAATACATAATAATAATAATAATATTATCTATATTGATCAGTACGGAACAATAAAAATTAATAATAATATTATTATTATTACTAATATTATTATTATTACTTTTGTTTTGGCTCCTGGATTGAAGAACACTACCTGGATCTAGCCACCGATAAGACCGAAATAGTTCTGCTATACCCGGCGACCGGTCACCACTATCATACCGCTGCAAGTGGGAGCTGAGACAGTATTTAGAAAGAACGCTGTGAAATACCTAGGTGTAAGACTAGACTCGAAGCTCTTCTTTGGGAACAAATAAAGTATGGAGCTGATAAGTCGGCTGACTTATGGCCAACGTAGGAGGTCCCATTGCAAGCAAGATTGTTTTGACGATTGTTAATGACGATCACAGAATCCATCCTTCTGTACGGTTGCGAAATCTGGGCCGACGCAATAAAGAGGGAGAAGTATAGAAAACGTATGGCAACGGTGCAGAGAAGAGGAGCCCTCAGAGTAGCGTCCCCTTACCGGGCAGTGCCAGAGCCAGTAGTTCTGGTGATAGCGGGAGTGATTTCCATAGACCTGTTGGCTCTAGAGCGGAAGCATTTATTCCAAAGAAGGGACAAAATTGAAGGGATGTTGCAAAGCATGAAGCCAGAGAACTCACTCTCCGGCACTGGCAAGATCGTTGGGATAGAGGAAGATGGACCGGAAGGCTCATACCAAATTTGAAGGAATGGATCGACCGCCAACACGGTGACGTCAAGTACCATCTGACTCAGTTGTTCAGTGGCAACGGCTATTTTAATGCATACCTCTATAAAATGGAAAAGGTGCAGAGCCCCGCATGGAGACTCTCTCCATGAAGATGCCTCGCACACGTTTTTCAAGTGCTGCACAATTGCAAGACAGAGGATGGTACTGGAAATGGAGCTCGGGGAGTTCATGCCCGAGAGCGTAGTTGCGTTTATGGTTCGTGGTAAGGGGCAATGGTACCTCATCAATGCATTTATTCAGTGGGCCCTACTAGAAAAAAAGACCGGCCTAAATTGCACCCAACTGTAGAAGGTGAGGAACAACTAGAAGGAACTCGATAAGGGCGCAATAAGCTCCATCCTGGGTTTTCTAGTGGGTGAGAGTCCCACACACCAGAGGAAGCACGGCCTCCTCTGACGGTGCATAAAGCATTTCCACCCCTCTAAAAAAATATCGTTTAATTATAGAAATATAACAAAAGACTATTAAATTTACATAGGAAGTAATTAAAATTATGTTTCATTTTTACGCTATTAATTGATGACTCGTTGGGCACTTCGTGAAACATATTAATACAAAGGTTTTTAAAATATATAAACACTTGGTACGTTTGACAGCAAAATTGTGGAACGTACCAAGTGGTTATATATTTTAAAAACCTTTTTTTCATATTTCTCTGTTTAACAATATTTATAATTTTTAAAAATAATTGCAATAAATATTATTAACTACAATTATTTACAGTTAACCCTGAAATAGCAATAATAGAATATAAAACTCTAGTTGATTCTGTTTCATAGATCCACTAATATACTAAACGCAAGCCACTGCCATAAAGTGCCTTGAACTGTAATTATTCATTAATTGTACGTACCTTCGCTCAACCCGCTGAGTAATGTTGGAGAACATGCTATACCCGTAAACGTGTTTCGTAAACTTCACGTTTTACAGCTTTTCCATTATCACAATTATTTTCTTTTTGATTGGACTAAATCATATGTATATGCCTACATGACGTAGAATAATTTTGTTATTTAAGTCAACCCATTGATCAGGTAGTAGAACTACAAATTTCTTCAACTCTTACATTTGTGATAAGAATACCTTGTAACAGCGTCGCTTGAAATGTGTCTTAATGTGCTTCAAGCAACGGAAACATCATATACGTCTGTATGGCTGTGTAAATATACAAACGAAATAATAACCACAGTGGAAGGAGAGGTCGAGATTTTCGTAAATCTACAAACTAACTTCGCTCGCCTCTCAGAAAGTTCTATCGTACGATTACGTTTTAAAGAATCCTACATGTTACGCACATGTTATTGTGGAAGGGCTTTTTTAAACAGCGGATATAGGGAATAGCCAAGAAACATAGCCAGTGTTTCCAAGGATGCCAAAAATGACAGGCTTCATTTATTTGTTCCAACTTGAGTCATTGTAATTTGTTATTCTACACAATGTGAGCGAGAGTAATATGCAAACTTTACACTGTATATTCGAATGATTTTAATTTTCGTCCTACCTTTACTCAATTTCAATAGATTCGCTTTCTAATGCAACGCGATACAGTTGATGCCGTGTCCAGTTCAGGCTATATGCTAGACGACGTTTGACGTTTCACAACGTTGTTCGTTGCATGTCAGTGTTGTTTGACCCACTAGCTCACGTAGTGGTTAGGGTGGCCATTAATTAGCGGTTGCAATCATCACAAAATATTTTGTATATCCTTTTTATTTACTTTACGGTGATTCTCTGTGCTAGAAATTTCAATAAATTTCCATTTGTAGTTGTCTGAAGACTGTGTCAATACTGTATTTTATGTTTTCTTAATATTCTGCCAAAGCTGCCTACATTAACTTGGATGTACTTCTTGCAGTAGCCTGCTTGTATCTTGTTTTCTGAAAGCGCTGTACACATGCTATCAAATTAAATTCATTGACCACTTTAACTTGTTATCACCACACAACTGACTGTAACTGCATAACTAACATAGAGAGTTGTGGGACACAGTCGTGAAACAGTTGGATGAATGACAATGTAACTTTGTTGCTTCCTCATTAAATACACTACAGTTAATTGAACTAGTTTCTGTTGTTCCGCGAACTGGTAGTTTGTTGACAGTTGCAGTACCGACTGTTGTAATACGGACAATTAAGCTTCGTTGTTATATGGACCCGTAGTGCTACGTAGGCTCATACGAGAGGAAGTCAGCTATGGCGAGAGTGTGATATCTTATTGCTGTCTTGTTAATTAAATAACGTTAATAACATTAACATTTTATTAACACATTTGATTAACATCGCATTAACCTTTCATTGTCCTTCACCTACATGTCCTCGACTACCAACCAGAAGTATTTTCCAATTTTCCTTAAGTCAAAAGGTTGTACTTTTTATTCATTAATTGTTTCAAAAAAAAAAAGAAGGAAATTTAATATGCATTAAATTTACACGTATTAATTTAAATACGAAGCTGTCTTCTTTTATATGTTTCATTAATATTTTTGTGCTCTGATAAAAGTCCACGTAAATTTGGTTACCTATTAAGGACGATAGTCACGTTATGTTTTAAGTCTAAAATAATTTTATCATCATACCTTTTCTCGGTGAGATATTCCTAAACCACTCTGTCTCGTTACAAGTGCTTTGTATTAGTAAAGAGTAACGTCTTGTTTTTAATTAAGACCATTTTAGTTTATGTTCTGGCGTATGGCAAAGTTAATGTTTATGTTTTAATACGAACCAACAATAGGATCAATCTAAGTGTACTACAGTAAAAATTGGTTAACAATTACAATATACTATTAATGATTGCGTGCATGTAAGTGTGTGTGTGTGTGTGTATGTGTGTGATAGAGAGAGATAAGTGAAAACATTAATATTTACTCAAAGCAAAAAATTTTAGTAGCAATATTTCTTGTAATTCTCTCTGATGTAAAAAGATTTGTTTGTAAATATCAAATTGCTGACAATATGAAAGCTTGAAAAAATGTGAAAGATATAACTGTATAAATATACAGTAATTGTATTTAATTGTAATATTGTACAAATACAATATAAATAAATATTTATTTATTTATAATTGTATAAATATATTACTAAATTCAGTATTGAGAGTAGGCCTAAAATAATTATGCTAAGATATTTTCCTGCCTTAAAGATGTCTTGCTATCCGATGGAATGACTTGCATGTATTACTCAATCTGAGAATTAGTATCGGCAGTTTTTTGCTTGTAGTAGAAAGTACCATGTACGTATATACGTTTACGTTAAAAATAAATAACGATTACATTACAAGCATCAAAATTATGTTGACGTTATTATAAAAATAACTTTATAATAAATGATTATTTACTAGTTTAGCCTACAAAAAACAGCTACAAATTTTTCTGAAACGTCATCCTTTTGCTATTTACATTGACTGGATAAAACGAGACCAATTTACTGGTAATTTTTTTACTAATATTAGTTTGTGTTGCAGTTATTCGACATACCTACCGAATGCAACAGCCGGTTAATACCAATTTAAATAAAATAAGTTAACTAGTCGAGCGGCGGAAAATCATCCGTTCATCGCTCAGTTTCCCAGACGTCACCCCCTTCCCCCTCTTTCTTTACTAACTTAGGCCTTTGGCGGCAAGTTCATTTTCAGTCGACCAGTAAGCAGAGTTAGCCCGTCGACGCCAGTTCGGCATTTTAGCTTGGAGCCTCAATTACCAAGGTAATTATAACTTTGGTCAGCATGAGTCAATACTGGTGACGGATTATATTCGTCTGCCACGTTTGTAAAAAAGAATTACATGTGTTTTATGTAAAAGATTGTAATTTGTAACAGACCATGATGTAACATGCTCGTAACAGTTAGCCTCTTAAGTAAAACCAATTTCAGCCAGTCAGTTTAGAGAAAAAGAAAGATGTGTACTTTTATTAATGTCAATTTTAATTTTGTTATAGAATTTGAGCCGTAATTTTGTAATTATTATACCTGTAATTTTGTAAATGGCGATCAGGTATTATGTAATTGAATGTGCGAGTACAGTAACTGTAAACCCGTACTAAAATTTAAACATCTGAAATTTTCAGTGTAAAGCTTGGTTCCACGAACGGGGCCAGGAACACCAGAGATTTGATCCAGTACATGATTTCTTCACTTTACTTACGGCGACACAACCTGTGAACAGCGCAGAAAGACGCGCCCATGACCGACGTATGCATGGCGTTGACCAGCCACAGCAGGACGCTAGTAAACGCAGCGCACACTTTCAAGTAACAATATATTTCATTAATTACATCCACCAGCAGTTCCCAGTTTTCAGACAACTATTAAAAAGGGAACATGAAGTAAATTACTCGCTTTGTGCGACATGAACTTATATCTTTTACAAGAATTTTATAGCATAAGGAAGTGTTAGAAATTCATCAACAGATCATAGCATGTGTGTTACGCACAATTGAAATTGTAAACTAGTATTGATTTATGTAGCTGATTTAATTAAATTAAATTGAATCTGTTTTCAATTTACTCAGTAAATCGATATTTAGGAACTGATCTTTTCAGTTTCTAACTTTATTCAGTAGTTATACTATTCAGTACTTAACTTATTCAGTATTTAACTTATTCAGTATTTAACTTATTTAGTATTAATTGTTCAGTAACTGATCTTCATTTGCTGGCTGACAGATAATTACGCACAATTAAGAGACTGATTTTATTCCGCAGTAAATAAACTCATCTCAACTCTGCTAACTAGCTAGTTGTACCGACTCCTTTTTTACGCAACCGCTCTCCTTTATATTTAAGTTAGTTATTATGAGTATTTTAGATGTACCTTATGTTCGTAACGTGTTATAGGTGGTAGCGGATATTATGATTATTGTGGTATATTGTGTTATATTATTGTGGTATATTATGGTATTATGGTATATTGTGTGTCACGTTTTCTTTTTGGGGCTCAGCGGTAAAAACGTGGTACCTACATTTCTTACTAGTGCATTGTTTAATTGACCGCTAATGCTTCGTAGTAAATAAAATTACATTCAACAGGCAGATCTTTCCATGCAGTTTCATTTTTAGAACTTTGAAATACATAGATATTGTTAAAAGTCTCATGAAAATGTTTTATATTTTTTATATTGTCTTCTTAGTTTCATTTTTCTGTCAGTTACAAAGAGACTTTGCTTTTTGTTGTCACCTAGACATTAACAAAATGAGTGGCGATTTTCATTTGAAACTGTACTCCTTGCCACTTTCCCCATCTTTTTAGTTCCATTAGGTATTATTCTCAGTTTAAATTTCTTTTCTAATTTTCCAAAAATACTCAATACATTAACAATGTATTTCTTCAAATAATTCACACACACACAGACATGTATGTATATATTCGTACAACGATAAGAACATGAAAGCAAAAATTACTTTCTGGTTCATTCTGAAAACTGTATTGTAACGCTAGTACTACACAGCTAACATGCCTGGAGCCTTGGGGCGTACGTGTTGCGTAAAATTAGGGACAACGTACTGTTACAGAGCCATTTAGAACGGTCTTTTAAATTCTAGCTGATCGTGCAGATAGTTTGCATTGCCCCACTGGCATAGATCACTGTAGAAATTTCTTACCACCATAACGCCTATGAGGTGATTTTTGTTTAATTAATAATATCTATTATAAAAACAAAACAAGCCAGTTAATAATTGTGTGAGTGAACAGTTCAGTTTCTACAAAGTCGGACTTTCCGATATATTATTAGTGATATCAGTGAATCTGTGAAGTGTTTAATTGTAGTTTTGTGTTTCGATCACAATTAATGTTGTGTGTAGTTTGTAACTAGAAGAACTGTTGTAATACGAGAGTTTTCAGTGCATAAAAGTCTCAATAAAAATTGTGAATATCGATTTCTCTGGCATTCTGTAACTTATTGCACTGTGTAAGAAGGTGACGTGTTTTGTATATTTTGTAAACATTTCTATTTCAGCACTAGCATTTCACGACTCTTATTAAATGACACAAAGTAGCTCTTGCTACTTGATTACATACTTTTACTTTTTATTACATGTATTATAGGGTTTTTAAAAGTATGCAGTAATTTAGGATATCGTCTACAGGAAGTATGTAAAGGTGATAAGGATCTCTCTGTAGGATTTAGAGGTTTCCTGTAATTTTTGGAGAGAAAAATTGCGATTATCTTCAATCGTCTTCTGAGTATTATCCTGGTGATGAAAATTAGGTGCATTTACAACACCAGGATTCACTCAATAACAATCAATCGATACTCTCCAAAGGGGTTGGATATATAGGTATCACATATCAATATATGGTGTAAATAAGAAATATTAATAAACAATATTAAAAACACAATGAAAGCTAATTTAAATTTTTCTATGAAAAGTTCCTTATAGTATACGCGTAATAATGAATAATGAATAGATTAAATTTTTTTAATCCTTGCATAGTTTTAGATTAATTTATATCTACGTAGCAATTCAATTGTTATTCCAAAATGTTACTATAGGTGATTAGGTCATATTACTAAATGCAGAAGATTTTAGGAAACACCAAGTCTTAAACAGATTTTACTGTATCTAATCATTGATGTCTTCTTGTGTCTACGTAAACTGTTCACACTTGAGCTTAAGGACAAACACGTCAACTGTCTCCGTCTTAGCCAGTTAACAAGGAACCCCACTAATGACAGACATGCACATTTTACAGTGTTGTGCACATGATCCCCTTAGAGACATCCAATTAGTAAAGCGGTAATTCTATTTAATATTACACAGAATTCTCTAGTACGTGTGTTTCCATCTTAGCTAGAAAAGAATTACTCATTGATAACTCAGTCAACTATTTACTGGTTTATAAGCATCTCATTGCGTACGAATTCACACGTATTAAGAATATATAAGAATAAGAAGTTACAGGAATAGTATATTATTTTATACATAGCACACAAAATTTGAAATAAATTTTTCAAATTTAACTGTAATCAACTTTAATTTAATTATTCTATTTTATTAGCGTTTACAGAATTTTTACTCACCTATAAAACAAATAAAACTTTTAGTGTTGTTTAAAATTTGGATCAATTTTTTAAATTTAATTTTAATCAATTTTAATCTAATTTTCTATTTTATTAGCGTTTACAGAATTTTCACTCTCTTATAAAACTAATAAAACTTTTGTGTTGTTTAAAATTTCTTTTTTACAAATATTTACATAATATTAATTCGTAAATAGATCTTTTTTTAATAATAAGTAAATAAATTTGTATCACCTTCAAAATCAATAAAAGTGAAAATGTTAGTTTATTACGTATATTGTAATAAATTAAATGAAGTCTGTGTGTTTAATAATAATTGGTGTGGCTCTCGAAGTCTCGCTGGTCTGAAACACTTCCTTAAGTTTCCCAGTTGATCGAGTCTCAAATGTAGCAAAACCTGTCAAATAGCGTTATGCTGTTGAAGAAATATATGTGTAGTTTCACCAAAAGTTTTAAAACAAAAATTGTTGGTTGTTGAAGAAAATTAAAAAAAATTATGTTTAAAAAAAATTTTATAATTAAAAAAATTTTCTTTTTATTAATTAATTAATTAAAATCAATTAATTAATAGTGGGCTGTGAAGTTTTAAAATGTGCATCACTCCTCTAAGAAATTGTATTGATGTTCTTGTATTTTTCAAATAAACTACAACCACTCATAAGATTGTCTCCAGGACAATCGATACTTGTTTACCTTTTCGTTTTGTAGGTTATCTTCTCTTGTATATGGTAAAGTCCTGGTAGTTTATTATTTAAAATTATATTAATGGTAATTTGTAATATTAATGAAAGAAAGAACTATTTTGTGGTGAAAAGTATTAATGTTTTATTATATAATTGAAATATAGACTCTTTTCGATTTTAATATCGACTCTCAGGGTATCGAAACAGTTACAAAGTATGGTATATAAAATTCAACAGGGTTCTTTAAACAGCTAATTATTATCAAAGTCAGAGAAATCGAGCCGATATTTAAAAAGTATAACGTTACAACAAGTTAATTACTAATACTAGATACACACATTGAATAATAAATTTGAAATAATATAATTTGTTGTCACCAACAGCTGACATGGACAAGAAGGCGTTTACAATGATGAATGCAAATGGCTGCCGTCAAGTTGGTCAAAATGTCATCCGTATCGGCGATGTTCCAAATAAGATATTTTCTGACAGTATTCACGTCCTGGTGTCTGCAAATCTCCTTTTTGATGTTGTATAGTGACTTGTGTGAAGTTTCCGGGTTGTATTTTGTGTATCTGTGTATTTATAAGTTCGTTCACTTTTTATGGTTCCGACACTAATGTATAGTTATGTGGTATACTGTTTTCTTGTGTTTTGTAGTGTTTTTCGGTGTAGTTATGTGCTGTCCAGTGTTATTTCGTCTTTATCGATTGATTTAGTCACTATGTGGACGTTTCAGAATGATTTTATACGCCACTCGCGATTTCACAAAAACGTATTTTTTGTTAGGTTAGATTGGTTATAAACCGCTTGTCAAGTTCACCGTACAATTACCAATAATCAACTATCTTATTTCCTCCAGTTTCGACTAAACTCTTAGCCAATATAATATTATTCTTAACATTGTTTAAATATAATTTTGCAACCTGTACATATTTTAAAATACACTATATAATTGCCAAAACTTTGGTTATTTATCAATTTTATTTACTAGATGTTATTTAAATTAATCCTTCAGTTCATTCGGCGTATTTTAAGATTGAATAATGCCGTTTTATAATGTTTTCTGTCCAAAATTAGTAATTTTACCTTCATTTTCTATTCAGTGAAAAATTAAAAATTAACTTCCTGTCATTATGCAAATTCAGCCATTTTTTCAATCATATTTATTATTAATAATCTTATATTGTATTAAAAGGTTTATATTCCCATATTTTCTTGTAATTAATTGAATTGGTTAAATTCTAAAGTATTATTCTGGAATATATGACTCCCCTGTCCAAATTTATGAGTTTAGTCATTTTCATTTTTTTTAAAATTCTGAATATAATTTTATAAAATCTTTCTAAATGGTATGTGCAATTATATGACTTCATCTCAGGTTTATTTTGTCTAAATCCCTTTTGTTTAATTGCATTTAAATGAGTAATTTCTCTGTTTTGATGAAGTTTGGTTTCCATTCTTTGGCCTAGGTTTTTTAACAATTTTTCCTTACAAAATATTTTTACAAACAATATATGATGTGTGATACCCTCTCTGACTTTTAAATATGGTATTATAAACTAAACGTTTTTTTTAAATTACACAACAATAACTAGTATTGATTACAATACAAACAACAGTTAAACAAATAAGGAATATTTTCAAATAAATGGTTGTCTTCAACATTCAGACATTTTACAATTAAATACTTATTTCTAAAATTGAAATATTGTTCACACAAAAAAGGTTTTTTACCAACTAACATCTTAATTACTTCTTACTATTCACAAGTAATAATTATGTTTACAGTTCTGATGTTAGTTGTTGTAGATTTAAATAAATGACCTTATATCTAATACATTTTTTACATCCTTATCCTATATTTACAAAAACCTTATATCTATATTCTTATTTGCTAACTACTATACTAAGTTGGATTATACAGTTTTTACACTGTCTTTTAAATATTGTCTTTGGGGAATTGTACCCTGTCATTAGTATAATTAAATCTGTTTTTTTTCTCATTATATAAAACAAAATGTTACTTTAAACAGATTTATATCTTGTAAGTAACATATTCACATAGTACACATTTTAAGTCACTGAAAGTTGCATATTTCATTGTATTCAATGTTTGTGATTGCCAAGAATGAAACACAAGGTTTATTTTCTATAATACCCAAAACTATCACTGGTTCACTTTACACTTTTATTTTATGTTATTTCTAAATGGTCGTGTAGTCTTATTAACATAATAAATTGGTTAGTGTTTTAAAATGGAGATTTGTTCCTTGGGTACTATATTATTGTTTCATCTTGGTTCACTGGCAACTCTTACTTTACACACTTCTCTCTCTTAATTTTATGTACATGTTGTTACTATTTCGTTATACTTTTATTGGTTACTATTTATTTTGGGTGTATGGGGATTTGGGTGTCTTTTATAAGAGCATGACATCTTCCTCAGGATGCTGCCTTCTTCTTCTTTCTTCTGTCTTCTTTTCTTCTGTCTTCTGGGACTGGTATCTTCTCCATCTTCTTCTTGATGCCATCGGGTTTCTTGGGATTTCTTCATCTTCTTCGGGTTTCTTGGGATTTCTTCATCTTCTTCGTTATTTTAGAAATACATCACCTGTATTGGTTGATCTTGGCTTATTCAGGGTTTCTTTTCCATTTATATTTCCTCGTTGTGGGTTTGGTCATATTCTGTGTTGCTTTGTTATTTACTTTTTACCTTCCTGGGTTATAATTTGAAAACCTTTGGTTATTAGACTGGTTTTGGATGACTCATCACTAGTAACTCATTTTATTTGAACTTGCATTCTTTAAATAATAATGATTGCTTTCCACAGTTGCTATGAATTAATTGTTTATATTAAACTTAATGCTTTCTTCCAGATTTAAATGTTATAATTTTATTATTCTAATGATCAAATGCCATTCAATATTATGCATATATCTGTCACGTTACAGATTGCTCTCCTCCAGAAGTAATTATTACAGACATGTTTATGGATGAAATAATTTCTTATGATAATTTCATCATTTCTTATATTTCATTTTCTTCCCCATTTCTATATCGACTTTTTATATTAGAGTTTAATTAATTTTATATATATAGTTACTTATTTTACTACTGATCCTTTTCGGATAGTTAGTGTCTTCTGAGATATTATTATTATTGTAATACATTTTCTTTCTTTATCAACTTCGTGTTGCATCCTTGGGATATTAATTCCCTAACATTCCCTATCACGTGGGCTGGGGCAGATCAGAGGGGCACTGTACGCTACACAATCTCTGCTGGCCATACACCACTTCTACAAATTGAGTACAGAGGCATATTCATCTCTGCTCAAAAAACATAATGCTGCTGGAATTATCTTCAGTCAGTCATCGAATAAATACAAAAAAAGTAGTCTCATTTTCGACTAATAAAAATATCTTTGGATTCATCACTTCGTAGTTTCTCAGATTATCTCACATTTTCTATCTTAATAAATCTTCATAATTATTATTATACTCATTATATATATATTTTTCTAAACTCTTAACTTGTCTGATATATTTATTTTAATTATGGTTGAAAACCTTTCGTTTAATAATTCTTGTTACTGGTCATAGTGTAACTCTTTTCCTTCTACATCTGAATTCTCTTTATACTTCCTCCTGGTTACTTACAGTGTTAGCATGGTCTTTACATATAGCATTTTCTTATTCATTATTTGAATGGTCTTAATATATTATATTTCATTTTTAAATTTGTATCTGTATATTAGATATACAGGTTGTTATTTTGATCATTTTATTTAAACATTTTGGTTCTTTCCTTTCTCTTAGAAAGTTATTAATCCGCCTTCGCATTCATTAACATTAATTCATTTATATTATATTTCATGTGGTACTTCTTCTCTTTGCATTTCATATAGGTCTTATTATTATCATTTGTTCAAAATCATCTTCTCCATATGTTTAGTATGAGTTGTTCTTCTTGCCTCTTAATTAACTGTTTTCATTATCGTTTCATAAGTAATTAGTCTCTTTGCTTCCAAATTTCCTTCTCTTGCATATTACACTCTTTTTTGTTATTCTTCTCTACTCCTTCAAATGCTAATGTGAATATCTCGCATTTATTCTGGATTAAAGTTAATTCTCTTTTCTGAATTAATCATTTTATTTTCTTCTAAATTCAATTATAAATGGCACATATTTATTTTTTGGAACTTTGTTAGTTTTAATGCAAAATTCAAACTCTTCTTGTTATTTAATGGCAAAATATTTCTCATAAATCATTGTAATAAGTTGATCTTATCTTGTTTCAAAGTTCTGACGTTCTATCAACATTCAAATTCTGTTTAATTCATTTATTCCAAGAATTGTTTCATTCAAAATTGTTTATAGTAACAGTTTATCTTACAATTATTTCTGAATGTTTTGGTATTTCTCTAAATTCAAATTCTTCTGAATTATTTACCATACAGTTTTCTCACAAAATTAGTTATAGTAAGTTTGTCTTATTTCATTTTTTAAATTTTTTGTATATTAACTTCAACTTTCCTTTCTTCTATTTTTCCATAAAGTTTCTTCTTAAATATTTGGTAGTAAGTTGTGCTTACATATGTTTTTAAATTTTGTTGGTTAATAAACTCTTCTTTTCATTTCCATAAAGTTTTTCTCCAAAAGATTAGGTTGTAAGTTGTGCTTACATAATTTTAAATTTTATAGTTAAAATTCTTCCTTTCTATTCAGCCAAAAAGTTGTTTCTCATAAATCAGTGGTAGTAAGATGTGCTTACTTAATTTAAGTTTTCATGGTTTAAAATTCAAAAATTCTTTTTAATTAAATTGCCATAAAATGTTTTCTCCGAAAAATCTGGTTGTAAGTTGTTCTTACATATTTTAGGATTTTTTTATGTTAAAAATTATTTCTTTTTATTCATCCCAAAAGCTGTTTGTCATAAATCAGTGGTAGTAAGATGTGCTTACTTAATTTTAAATTTTTTCAGTTATAAAAAAAATTCTTTCTTTTTATTCATCCCAAAAGTTGTTTCTCATAAATCAGTGGTAGTAAGATGTGCTCACTTAATTTTAAATTTTCATGGTTATAAATTCTAAATTCGAGACTCCCAACTCATTCTTCATAATACTTTTTCATAGAAGCTTGTTTGTACACACCTTTGATTTTTCCTGAAACGATTTCCCTCAACACATAGGTATTGTTATGCTTATCTTTTACCACAACATATGGTCCAGTGTAAAGTAATAATAATTTTTTGGTTATGCCTTCTAAGGTGCTGGATAGCTCTCGATTTTTTAGGAGGACTTTCTCACCCTCTGTACATGTTATAATACGCCCTATTGCCTTTTGGTATTTGGCTTGCCGTTTTTCTTGACCTTCTGCTACCTTGTTGTAAAACCTCAACTGATTGAATTTCCGATTATTGTTTGTTGGAAATTCAATGATTTGTTCAATTTCTCGGGGAGTCGGCTTCTCATACATGGCTGAGTATGGCGTAATTCCTATAGCTGGATGGTGGGCGAAATTTAGGAATGTTTCCGTCGCTGCTAGGTACTCTTGCCACTTTTTCTGTTGGTCGTGACAGTACTTGCGCAAGATCCTACCCACTTCTCTCAGTACTCTCTCAGCCGGATTGCTACTTGGGTGGTAGACTGACGTCTTATAAGTTTTGATCCCAAGTGCTAATAAAGTGTCTCGCCACCTCCTCCCCTTAAATTGTGTACCGTGGTCGGTAATAATGGAAGATGGTCTACCGATCTCTGGCACATACAAATCGATAATCACCGCCAGAACCTTTGCTGTTGTTGCCCGATTAACCGGATATAGCTTTACATATTTGGTGTAGTGGTCCATTATGATTACCAGGTATTTACACCTATGTCGACCACCGCTACGGGGAAATGGCCCGCAGATATCCAAAAACACTTTTTCCAGTTTTGCGTTTGAGGTAATCGGTATCATTATACCCTCTGTCTTCTCATTGTTTATTTTAAAGCATTGGCAGATGTTACAGGACTTGATGTACGTTCTTACCTTGCGGTTGATATTCTTGATCTTACAGTTTTCCTCTAGAGCCTGTATCACTTTTAATGCTCCCATGTGACCATACCTGACATGGTAATCGATGATGACCTCATTTTCGATTTGGTGTGGGATTATCACCTTCTATGTCTCATCGTCCAGGGCCGTTTTTATGAATAAGATCCCTTCGTTAAGGTGGTAATATTTGGAAATGGTATCATCATTGGCTTCCGAACGACTCACGATGTTTTTCAGCTTAGGATCAGACTGCTGATGGATTCGAATATTTATTAATAGAGCTTGTAGATCGGCTCTGGTCTTGAATATGTTATAAATTTTGACCAAGCTCTCCTTCTCTCCCTCGAAAGTCTGATCTTCCAGATTTATACGTGACAACACATCCGCTACCACGTTCTTTTTTCCTGGAATGTATTCCCATTTCAGGTCATATTCTTGTAGGGCGAGTACCCACCTAGCCAATCGGCCGTGACTCAACTTGCACCTGCGAAGGAACGAGATGGATTTATGATCAGTTCGTACCGTGACTTGATATCCGAGAATGTACGTCCAGAACTTGCTGCATGCGAACACCACGCTCAGCAATTCCTTTTCTGTCACACTGTAGTTCTTTTCGCACTGGTTCAGTGTGCGACTAGCGAAGCTTATTACCAGATGTTGTCCCTCCTCATCTTCCTGGTATAAAGTCGTTCCTAAGTTCAGGTCGCTAGCGTCACAGTTTAAAAAGAATGGTTTCTTAAAATCTGGGTGACGAAGTATAACACTCTCCAGAAACTTCTCTTTTATCAAGCGGAAAGTAAGATCTTGATCTTCATCCCAAGTCCATTTGTTCTTAGCAGATAACTGTGGTTGAAACTTGGCGGTCAATTCGGAATATCGGCTCTGAAACTTCCTGTAATAGTTACAGAGTCCGAGGAAAGATTGTAATTGTTTCCTGTTTCTTGGTTGCGGGTACCTCTGAATTGCCTCCACTTTCTCTGCTGACGGGGTAATACCTCTGTCGTCGAGGTTGAAACCCAAGAATTGTACTTCGCGCGCTATGAACTTGGATTTCTCCAACTTCAGAGGTATGTTGTTCTGCGCTAACTTGCTTAGTACATAATCTACTCTGTAGCAGTGCTCCTCCCAGGTTTCGGATGTGATGAGTAAGTCTTCAACATAGACGGTGGTAAATTGGAGCGCTTCTTTTCCAAGAATCTGGTCCATGCATGCCACAAAGATGGCGACAGAATTGACAAGTCCGAAGGGTAGTCTCTTGAACTGGTAATTGCGCCCTTCGAAAATGAACGCCACGTACTGGCGGCTTTGTGGATGCAGCTCTACTTGCCAATAACCACAGACCGTGTCCCAGGTGCTAATAAACTTAGTGCCATGAAAACGTTTTAAGATCTCCTCTATTTCACCGGGAAAGGTTCTGTCATTCACAATCGTCTTGTTCAACTCGCGCGCATCTAAACAGAGCCGGACTTGTCCATCTTTCTTTGGAACAGCAATAATTGGACTAGTGTAAGGTGATTGACTAATCTCAATTATGTCATTTTCTATCATCTTATTTATCTCTGTTCTCACGGCTTCTTTGAGCGACTGCGCGATTGGATATGACCTCCGGTTAAACTCTACGTTTTCTTTGAATCGAAGTTGGCACTGGTAGTTTTTTACCTTCCCTGGTTCATCCGAAAACACTGCCTTGTACTTCTCATATATTGTGATTACACGATCAGCTAAATGTATAGGTATTTTCTTGTTATCGCTTCCGCACTGGAAGTCCCGTATTTCTTGGATTTTAACTGACCATAAATCCTCTCCTCCATGGTTGTATATAATGGGTTTAGAAAGAGGGCTGTTTCTAATAATATTAATTTTACGAAGTTGTTGATGTATAGGGCTGGGAAGTATAGTTGTGCCTCCTACCAGATCTGCGGTCCATGTTACTTCGTCTGGGAAAAGTGATACTTTATCTAAATTAAGATCGATTACGGCAGAATATCTTCTAAGAATATCGCAACCGACTAATATGTCAAATGGTAATCCGGTGGCGATTAAAAATTCCATGTCTAAAGCTATATCACGGCTAACGACACTTAAGGAAACTTGCTTCCTGATGGTTTTATTCTGGCGGCCAGTTGCACCTATTAACACAATGTTGTTGACTGGTAACATTGGCAAAGTTTTTCCACATGCACTTTGTATTCTCTCCAATTCATTTGCATTTATTATTGAAATATTGGCACCTGTGTCTATCATTATTTTAGCGGGAACTCCTTCCACCGCCGCTGTTATATAAAGTATCTCATTATTATTGTTGCTGAGACTCTTCTCATTCTCTTCCAACAGTTCCGTTCTAATATCTTTTAGATAGTGGTTACTTATTATAGTGATGTTTTGATGATTGTTTGCTTGTTGCAATTCATCCTTTTCTCCCGTTTAAAGCATTTTGGTCATTGTTCGTGTTAGTATTGACCGAGGCATCGTTCGGGAAACTCAGATCCGTTTCCTGACGCTCTGTACCCGGTGTGAGGTTTAGCGTCCTGTTCTGTTGTCGGCCAAGATCCTCCAGGCTTGTACTTGTTCTTCCCTGTTCGTGTCTTGGGCCGTCCCGTTCCGCACTCCTCCATCTTCGGTCGGCGTCGTGGAAGCTGTTCCTCCGTGGTTGATAATATCTCCTGGGTCCTCGATCTTCCGCTCTTATAAAATTTACCCTAGGGTGCGACACTCGGTTATTATTATTATTATTACTATTATTATTACCATAATTATTATTATAGTAATTTCGGTTGGGTTGGTAAGGTCTGTCACCATTATTGTTGGGGTATGGATTTCTCTGACTGTATGGGACATTATTAGGCTGATAAAAATTATTTATATTATTCGGATAGGGGTTGTTATTCCTAACACCGTTAAAATTGCCGTTAAAATTGTTATTACGCGGCGGGTTTTTAGGGCCGTCGTAATTACTGGGCTGGTTCCGGTTACTGGGATGGTTATTGCCGTTATTCTGGTATGTATTCGGCCTTACCTCTGGTCTCTCATTTCTCTTCCTGCTCTGCCGATAATACTCCTCGTTTTCATATCCCTCTAACAACTCGGTCATCGCCTGGATCGTCTTGATCTGGCTACCTCTCCGGGCCCTGATAATGTCTTCATCATAGTGATATGATATTTTATTCACTAGACACTCTTCTGGTATTGCCGGCTCGAGGTGTTTTGCCATGCACACCTTCCCCAAGAAATATCCTGTCATACTGCTGCCTAGTTGTGCCCTGTATCGTCCGTTACATATATTGTCACGGATCAAGTTCTGGGTAGTCTCAGACCAGTACTTCGTCTTAAACATTTTCCGGAACTGCTGGTAGTCGGGAATTTCACTCCGGTTGGCCATCCACCAATTATCCGTTATTTCTCGGAAGGACTCATCTAAGATTTCCCTGCTATGGCTCCATTGCGTGATCTTATGCTTAGCGAAGTATTCTTCTTCCCTAGCCAGGAACTACATCGGCTTACGTTTGTATTGCCGGAAGTTGAGCCACTCTCGGCTTTCGTTGACGGGCAATCCGGTGAAATGAGTCGGTCTGTTTCTTATCGCTTCCATCTCTTCTCGGCTTTGTCACACCTGACCGGTGATATTGGCCATGGTCTCTTGCATATCATTACACCGTTCCGTGACTTGGTTGCGTACTTTCCCGAATTCTTCTTGAGTTTCCTTCCTCTGTTCTTCAACTTTCCTGCGGCTATGTTCTTCGATATTTGTGAACTTGATGTTCACCACCTCTTTAAACTCTTGTACCCCCTTTTCGGTCTGGTTGCACTTCCCATCAATCTCTCGAATTTGTCGATTTACCATTATGTTTTCTTCTTCCATCTTCTTATTCATCGCTTTCTTGTTAGTGTTGATTTCCTTATTCAGTTCTTCTCTCAACAATTCCATTCTTTCGTCCAGTTTGTCCAAATTCTCCTGATTGACCTCTCTTAATTCTTCCCGTAAAATTTGGTTGTCCTCTCTCAATTCTTCCAACTTCTCCCCCATCTTCTCTTCTAACTTCTTGTTATCTTCCTTCAACTCTTCCTTCAACTGTCGGTTGTTCTTCTCTATCTTCTTCCTGGTTTCATCGATTTTCTGATTGGTGTTTTCAATTTTATTAATCAATTCTTCTTTAGTCGACTTGAATTCTTCCTTAAAAGATTGGTTGTCTTCCTTCAATTCTTCTAACTTCTTCCCCATCTCTTCTTCCATCTTCTTGTTATCTTCCTTCAAATCTTCCATGTTCTTGTTCATCCCAGTCAACTCTTATTTTGTGGATTGGTTATCCTTCTTCAATCCTTCTAACTTTTCTCCCATCCTCTCTTCCATCTTCTTGCTGTTTTCTTCCATCCTCTTGTTGGTATTTTCTATGTTTTTATTTATTCCACCCAAATCTTCTTTCAAGGATTGTTTGTCTTCCTTCCTGTTCTCGTCCATTTTCCTGTTGTTATCCTCCATTTCCCTCTTCAAATCTTCCTTGTTGGATTTGATACTTTCTTCTATTCTCTGACTCATTTGAAGGAACATTTCCATCATTCTGTCCATTTTACTATCCTCCGTTGTCTTGGATTTCTCCATCTGCTTCTCCTGGAGATTAACCTCCCCTGTCTGTGTGGGTATTTCCGGTTGTTCCTCTGGTTGTTCAGTTTGTTTGGACAACACCGGTGGCAACGAACTCTCCACATCTACTGGCGTCGCCTCTTTATTCTCCATGTCAATGTCTATTGCCTTTTCGGCCTCCGCCGCCCGTTTCTTGGATGTTGCGCGTCGTTGCATTTTTCCGTCTTTCTCTGGCTTCGTAGCTGTTGCCTAGCTCCAACTAGTGAATGGGCAGATTGTGGTGGCCTATCAATCGCTAATTAAAGCCCCTCAGTTGTGCGCCAATTTGTAATAAATTAAATAAAGTCTGTGTGTTTAATAATAATTGGTGTGGCTCTCGAAGTCTCGCTGGTCTGAAACACTTCCTTAAGTTTCCCAGTTGATCGAGTCTCAAATGTAGCAAAACCTGTCAAATAGCGTTATGCTGTTGAAGAAATATATGTGTAGTTTCACCAAAAGTTTTAAAACAAAAATTGTTGGTTGTTGAAGAAAATTAAAAAAAATTATGTTTAAAAAAAATTTTATAATTAAAAAAATTTTCTTTTTATTAATTAATTAATTAAAATCAATTAATTAATAGTGGGCTGTGAAGTTTTAAAATGTGCATCACTCCTCTAAGAAATTGTATTGATGTTCTTGTATTTTTCAAATAAACTACAACCACTCATAAGATTGTCTCCAGGACAATCGATACTTGTTTACCTTTTCGTTTTGTAGGTTATCTTCTCTTGTATATGGTAAAGTCCTGGTAGTTTATTATTTAAAATTATATTAATGGTAATTTGTAATATTAATGAAAGAAAGAACTATTTTGTGGTGAAAAGTATTAATGTTTTATTATATAATTGAAATATAGACTCTTTTCGATTTTAATATCGACTCTCAGGGTATCGAAACAGTTACAAAGTATGGTATATAAAATTCAACAGGGTTCTTTAAACAGCTAATTATTATCAAAGTCAGAGAAATCGAGCCGATATTTAAAAAGTATAACGTTACAACAAGTTAATTACTAATACTAGATACACACATTGAATAATAAATTTGAAATAATATAATTTGTTGTCACCAACAGCTGACATGGACAAGAAGGCGTTTACAATGATGAATGCAAATGGCTGCCGTCAAGTTGGTCAAAATGTCATCCGTATCGGCGATGTTCCAAATAAGATATTTTCTGACAGTATTCACGTCCTGGTGTCTGCAAATCTCCTTTTTGATGTTGTATAGTGACTTGTGTGAAGTTTCCGGGTTGTATTTTGTGTATCTGTGTATTTATAAGTTCGTTCACTTTTTATGGTTCCGACACTAATGTATAGTTATGTGGTATACTGTTTTCTTGTGTTTTGTAGTGTTTTTCGGTGTAGTTATGTACTATCCAGTGTTATTTCGTCTTTATCGATTGATTTAGTCACTATGTGGACGTTTCAGAATGATTTTATACGCCACTCGCGATTTCACAAAAACGTATTTTTTGTTAGGTTAGATTGGTTATAAACCGCTTGTCAAGTTCACCGTACAATTACCAATAATCAACTATATTATTTCCTCCAGTTTCGACTAAACTCTTAGCCAATATAATATTATTCTTAACATTGTTTAAATATAATTTTGCATCCTGTACATATTTCAAAATACACTATATAATTGCCAAAACTTTGGTTATTTATCAATTTTATTTACTAGATGTTATTTAAATTAATCCTTCAGTTCATTCGGCGTATTTTAAGATTGAATAATGCCGTTTTATAATGTTTTCTGTCCAAAATTAGTAATTTTACCTTCATTTTCTATTCAGTGAAAAATTAAAAATTAACTTCCTGTCATTATGCAAATTCAGCCATTTTTTCAATCATATTTATTATTAATAATCTTATATTGTATTAAAAGGTTTATATTCCCATATTTTCTTGTAATTAATTGAATTGGTTAAATTCTAAAATATTATTGGAACGAAGTTCCTTATCGCGCGTTGTGAAAGGGGGCTAGACGGAAAAAATTCTCACGAAAAGTTGTAACGACACTTTTTGCTATAGTAAGCTATTGTAAGCTGTGCGGCGTGCGCATGTTTCTCTGTCTGTCTCTCTCTCTCTCTTATAGAAAGCAAGCCAGATATTTTCATTTCTATTTCGCATTGAACAGTGTGGTGTCGCGACGATTATTTTTGTTGAGTGTATACAGGTTTTTTGTACATAATAAATAATAAAAAATAATAATAATAATGAATCCTGACAGTGTTTCTGCACAAGTTCCGGATATTGCTGATGGAGTTAGGTAAGTAGAGATTTTATACAGACAATAATAAATGCTTTTGTATTTTTAGCAAGTACGCATTATAACCTCTCTTTATTATTGTGCTAACCAAGTCATACGCATTATAATCTCTCCATTATTGTGTGTTTAGCAAGTGTACGCGTCATAATTTTAATAAATTCAAAAGCAAATCATATTTTAATATTACAATATCAGAACGTATGTATTTAGCAAGCCGTGCGTGTTCTAACCTATACGCTGTTGTGTTTACGAAGTCGAGAGAGTATATATATATATATATTTATATATATACACACTCGTTGTAACGACACTTTTTGCTATAGTAAGCTATTGTAAGCTGTGCGGCGTGCGCATGTTTCTCTGTCTGTCTCTCTCTCTCTCTTATAGAAAGCAAGCCAGATATTTTCATTTCTATTTCGCATTGAACAGTGTGGTGTCGCGACGATTATTTTTGTTGAGTGTATACAGGTTTTTTGTACATAATAAATAATAAAAAATAATACCAAATCACTTTTGTAAAAGGAAAGTATTATCTTATCACAACAAACATTGATGTAAGTGATGGATTAGTTAATGGTGCCGTTGGTAAATTAATTCACCTAGACTTCAATGAGGACAACGTAGTTTGCAGAGTTTGGCTCGAATTCTGTGGATCAGCAAAGGTTGGGCAAAAAGCAAGAAAAAAAGCTGCTTTACTAGCTGTCCAAAGCAAAGTTAATAATGCTGCTGTACCTATTGAATGGCGAACATCCAACATTACCATGACAAGGAATAAAGCAGTTACTGTTAAACGTAAACACTTTCCCATAATTTCTGCTTGTGCTATGACTATTCATAAGTCACAAGGTGGAACATTTGATCAAATTGTTTACGAGTATGACAAAATACATCCACAACAACTTGTTTATGTTGCTCTCTCTCGTGTAACAAGCATCGAAGGTTTATTTATCGTTACATTTGATGATGATGAAACTAAATTTCGATTTCATCATAATCGAGTACAAGCTTCATCAACAATATCTCTAGTACAAGAGTTTCAGAGATTGTCATTAAATAAGCTTGAAACGAAGGCAAAATCTGTCATTGATTTCATTACTAGAGATAAAGGCATTTCATTGTGTACGTTCAACGTCCAAAGCCTTCGTAAACATTCAGTTGATTTAATCGACTCTGTTACAGAAAAAACGAACATTTTGTTATTATCAGAGACATGGTTGGACAATCGAGAAGAATGTGATATACCGAATTTTAATTGTATAACCCACTTTAAACGTGATTTTGTTCGTTCAGGTGGAGTTGCGATATATCACAACACAAATGATACGACCAATCTTGTAACACCAAATATGTCGGTCATAATGAACAATATTCAGGACTTGCACGTAAGACGTACAAGTGTTGCAGATTTATGTGCAGCAGAGTGTGTAATGGAAAACGGTGTTACCTTAATCATGGCAGTCATATATGTCTCACCAAATAACAAATTAATAGATATTCAGGAGTTCATTCATCGAGCACTGCTAGAGTATTCTAAAGATGTATCTCGAACGCTTAGCAGATACAACAAAAATTTAGATAAAGTTCCACTCATTTTAGCCGGTGATTTTAACATCAACTTCAGTAATGAAAAATCAAAACCATTGCTACAGTTTCTAGAGGAAGAATTTGATTTAAGAATTAACAATAATCCAGCAGAATCAACAACAAAATATAATACTACCATTGATGCAGTTTTTTCAAGACATTTAAATAAAATAGAATCCCAAACATATGTTTCCTACTTCAGTTACCACAAGCCAATTATTACTAAAATTGAGCCTACTGATTAAGTTTATATTACATTATATTTGTTAATAATAAAAAAAAATATTATTATAACTTAAAAAAAATAAAATTTTATTACAATTCCTTCACTAATTAATCGAAAGGAACTTCGTTCCATCCGGGTGTCCCTTGACACCTCTCAACCTTTATTCTGGAATATATGACTCCCCTGTCCAAATTTCTGAGTTTAGTCATTTTCATTTTTATTTATAATTCTGAATATAATTTTATAAAATCTTTCTAAATGGTATGTGCAATTATATGGCTTCATCTCAGGTTTATTTTGTCTAAATTCCTTTTGTTTAATTGCATTTAAATGAGTAATTTCTCTGTTTTGATGAAGTTTGGTTTCCATTCTTGGCCTAGGTTTTTTAACAATTTTTCCTTACAAAATATTTTTACAAACAATATATGATGTGTGATACCCTCTCTGACTTTTAAATATGGTATTATAAACTAAACATTTTTTTTAAATTACACAACAATAATTAGTATTGGTTACAATACAAAGAACAGTTAAACAAATAAGGAATATTTTCAAATAAATGGTTGTCTTTAACATTCAGACATTTTACAATTAAATACTTATTTCTAACATTGAAATATTGTTCACACAAAAAAGGTTTTTTACCAACTAACATCTTAATTACTTCTTACTATTCACAAGTAATAATTATGTTTACAGTTCTGATGTTAGTTGTTGTAGATTTAAATAAATGACCTTATATCTAATACATTTTTAACATCCTTATCCTATATTTACAAAAACCTTATATCTATATTCTTATTTGCTAACTACTATACTAAGTTGGATTATACAGTTTTTACACTGTCTTTTAAATATTGTCTTTGGGGAATTGTACCCTGTCATTAGTATAATTAAATCTGTTTTTTTTCTCATTATATAAAACAAAATGTTACTTTAAACAGATTTATATCTTGTAAGTAACATATTCACATAGTACACATTTTAAGTCACTGAAAGTTGCATATTTCATTGTATTCAATGTTTGTGATTGCCAAGAATGAAACACAAGGTTTATTTTCTATAATACCCAAAACTATCACTGGTTCACTTTACACTTTTATTTTATGTTATTTCTAAATGGTCGTGTAGTCTTATTAACATAATAAATTGGTTAGTGTTTTAAAATGGAGATTTGTTCCTTGGGTACTATATTATTGTTTCATCTTGGTTCACTGGCAACTCTTACTTTACACACTTCTCTCTCTTAATTTTATGTACATGTTGTTACTATTTCGTTATACTTTTATTGGTTACTATTTATTTTGGGTGTATGGGGATTTGGGTGTCTTTTATAAGAGCATGACATCTTCCTCAGGATGCTGCCTTCTTCTTCTTTCTTCTGTCTTCTTTTCTTCTGTCTTCTGGGACTGGTATCTTCTCCATCTTCTTCTTGATGCCATCGGGTTTCTTGGGATTTCTTCATCTTCTTCGGGTTTCTTGGGATTTCTTCATCTTCTTCGTTATTTTAGAAATACATCACCTGTACTGGTTGATCTTGGCTTATTCAGGGTTTCTTTTCCATTTATATTTCCTCGTTGTGGGTTTGGTCATATTCTGTGTTGCTTTGTTATTTACTTTTTACCTTCCTGGGTTATAATTTGAAAACCTTTGGTTATTAGACTGGTTTTGGATGACTCATCACTAGTAACTCATTTTATTTGAACTTGTATTCTTTAAATAATAATGATTGCTTTCCACAGTTGCTATGAATTAATTGTTTATATTAAACTTAATGCTTTCTTCCAGATTTAAATGTTATAATTTTATTATTCTAATGATCAAATGCCATTCAATATTATGCATATATCTGTCACGTTACAATATTATTGATTATATTCTAATTTTTTCTAATTTGGATCTGTTAGTCTAGTACTGTAATTACCGACTAAAATTAGTGAAGCTGTCTTAATTACAGCAATGCATTTAGAAAAAGAGACACTGAAGTTCAATCATACGAGTACTGAAGTAGATACGAGTCTTTACTATCAGCGACTGTACTGCTGCCCAAAAATCAGTAGCAGCCTGGTAAAAAAGCAGAGAAATTAACATAATACGATAGTTATCCGACTACAAAATATCAAAACCGTCATACAGCAATACTTGGCGAAAATACGATGTAACTACTGGAGAACCTATTCTCCTATAGATTTGCTCAAAAATATCGACTTAATTTTATTTTTGTTTACTTATTATCTATTAATTTTTTTAGCACTGCACGTACTATTAGTTTACAATACTACAGTTTATATATATTGGCACCTGTTTTCAAAATTCAGCAAAATTTTAAGATTATAGAAAGCAAAGGATTAAAAGATCAAATCATTCTGTAGTTGCAAAAAGAATACGTAATTTGTCACCTACAGAAAAAAATCTGCGGATTGATTCAATAACTAATAAGTATGAATATATTTAATTTAGTCATAACGTTTTAATTTAACCGAATGTAATCAATATCATACAATCTGTCGAGTAAGACACCAACAGCGTAGTTTCTTGCAAAGTATTTTCTTCGTTTCTTGTTTATTCCCATTCTATCATCTCAACCTGCTTAAAGGGAACGTAATGTTTTATAAATAGAAATTATAATTACATTTAGGTCCTTCTGATTTTAACGTGAACTCTATATTATGAAGTTTAAAAATTATGTTCTTCAAACAGAAGTATTAAATTCACTATAAAACCACTATTACGTATGTAATTTTTGTATTTATATTAAGTTATTATTTTTAAACTTTGAACTCAGCCTATCACATATGGACTTACATGTATATTCTATGACAATTTTTTGTGTATTTGATATCGGAATTTTCGTATACACGAACTACTTACGTTCCCAGTTAATCTGGATAACTGACCTACTTTTGTTTAATATACTCAATAACGAAGTGTTTCGGTAAAGAAATTAGCAATTGTCATCATATTGATAATTAAATTACGAATTAAAGCAGAAATAAGTGAAGTTTATTCAGTTTTAAGTAACGTTGGACAGTTATTCGACTGCTTCCTACTTCTCACTTTTTCATAGAATAAGTTGAAGCTATTCATATATACAATAATAAAATATAGTTTTTTATTGATAGCACAGGTAATTTTTTCTTGTGTGAGTGAGAAAAATTGCACAATGAGATTCTTTTATATAGTAGGTGCACGTAATCTTTACACAAACACGATTTTACTAGAATTTATGTTATTTCTCGGGTTTTTACGTTTTATTTATGTGGCTTCAAAGTCACCCTTCGTCCATAGCTTGTTAAAAGAAAAGTATAGTTAGTATTTACACCGTTTTTATATTATCATAGTTTATGATATAGAGAGGATATCATAGTTTCTATTTGGAAGGATAGCATATGGATATTCGAAATTGCAATTTAATATTAAACAGTATATACGGTAATTGCATTAAATAAGAAATAATGTATAATTGACCATAATAATGAACAATGTTTACTTGGAATGTATTCAGGGTCCCAAAAATATTTTCTAATTAATGTAGTCCTACAATATGAATGACTACAGAATAACGCCATATTTGTAATTACAGTGATAAAATTACAATAATTACAAATAGCATAATGCTTGTCATAGCATATATTTTTCAGATTTAGACTACGTAATATGCTATGAACGTCCATGATAGTTTGCCATATGAGTTAACATTTTCCATGATTTTTACGTTATACTTTAATAAGTAAACCTTGCAATATTTAAAATCTTAACACGTTTGTGTGGTGTTTAATTGAGTCCTCGGTATTAAATGTTTACTTATTACGTATTCAAGATATCAAAAACTTGCGTAAATATAACATTGGTTGTATAATGTTTGTGACTTTTATAACTTTATGTTATAATTTTTGTAACTTTTATACCTTGATGTTATGCATGAAATTGAAATATTTATAACAAAAATTTATTGATTACTTTTATACCTTTGGAAAGTACTGTTTGCAGTAAAGTATGCTGGGCATTCACCTACAGCTATAAGAGTAAAAAGATGTAGGCATTTTTCGCTGCGTGCAGCAAATAACCAATGCATTCGATCATTTAAAACATTTCTGTCTATACGCATACTTAACTTTTTCTGAGATAAAAAAAGCCAACACATAAACTAGGTTTTCTTCAGTAAGGCTAGTGCATTAAATGATTAAAGTTAAATTGAGTCCATCATCATCATCATCATCACCACTCCAAGGATTAGGTCCTAGACCGTTCCGGAACCCATCTCCTCCTTGGTCTAGGGACATCTCCCTTCCCAGTAGGGTGATAACCTAAGGCAGCCACGGATAGACGAATATCAGCCATGCGGTTCAAGTATTCACACATCATTACTTTATGTGGTCTTCAATATTTTGCTTTTGCTGCAACGATACAACGTTTAATTCGTCTCATATCCTCGTTCCTTTCCGATCTAGGCGAGAACAACCTTGCGTCCCTCTTATAAATTTCATTTCAGGTTCCTGAATCCTCTGCACGTCCCTTTTACAAAGAGTATATGTCTCACTAGCATACTGAAATGTGGGAACGGCCACAGTTTAGTAAAATTTAATTTGGGTGGCCTTCCGTGTTTTATTTTTCAGGTACCTATGAATCGTTCCACAGATGCGTTTAAATTTCATTACTTTATTATCCCAATCAATATCACACAGGTAATCAATATTATTTTAATTACACATGTAATTAAAGTGACTAACCTGATCCAAAATCTTATTATTCATGACTATCTTAGTTCTTACAGGATACCTGTCCTGAAATGCCATTGTTTTAGATTTTGTAGCAGAGTCTGTAGCCCATTATCTTGCATGATGCTACTGAACGTAAATATCGACTTTTGTAACTGTAAGCTCCTAAGAACTTTAATTAATTGCGAAGGGAAACCCCTTCCTTCAATTATACTCCAGAGTAGCCAAAGATTCTCATTATCAGAATCTTTCGACACATCGATGAATGCGTCTCTAGTTAAATTCCCTCCTCTTTACAATTATTAACTTAAGTATAAAGATATGATCTATGCATGATCTCACCTCTCTCATACCAATTTTTTCTTGTGATATTAAAACATAAGCTATTGGCTTCAGTCTCCCATTTATTGATTTAGCGTATTCTTTATATGTATTATCTAAAATAGAAATTTCTCTATAATTATATTTCTTTGTCCGATCTCCTTTTTTAAATAATGAAATTACAACTGCTGTCGACCTTTCTTTATGAATTCTGTATTATTTCCAACACATATTAAAAAAATGTAATAGATGCAAATGTAACAGAATGCCTCCACACTTCAAAAGTTCTAAATGTATACCATTCGAACCAGGTGCTTTACGATGTCTCAAGTCCTTCAATGTCTGCAGTAATTCCTCCAAAATTATACCGTCCTTTTCATTTATGACTGATCCTGCATAATTAAAGTCTTTTGTTTTACTTTCTTCCTCTTCCTCAGAACTGTACCCAAGTTGGGAATAATGATCTTTCCTTGTATCCACTCCAATCGGAGTGAAAGATACTGCTTCTCGTTCCTTACTGTTCAGTGTTTTTACTACTTTGTAAGCCACAACTTGTCTGCCATGCACGTCATGTTTAATACTTAAAATATACCTACCCCATGACTGCCTGTGTAACTGTGGCATTGAAGAAACCGAGTCGCTTTGAAAAGATGTCGTCTACATGAAAATGTCAACACTGATAACTATGTCATATCGTTGGCGACGAGTAAGCAAAGACGATATAATATGTCACGGACAGTGGAAATAAAACGTTACGTTGGTCAGTAGTGAAGAAAGTACATATTACAGTGTTTCTATAAATGTCGCCAACGTACACATAAAACTTTCATACAGAGTTAATTGCACGATAAACGCACATACTTATAGCGTTGAAAAAGAACATGGTTTAAATATAAATTTCGACATATTGATCTAATTTTACACTTTCCAATTTTACATTATGAAATCCCTGTATTACAATTACTGAGAACTAATAGAACGCACCAGGATCTATTATACGTACAAAGACAACTATATTCAACTGAAAACAATCATAAATGCAAAGAACCAAACAAACTTTATTACTTACGTATCTGTGGAAGGAAACCCTGGCAGGAAACTTACTTTTATACGCATGCAGTCATGATCATAGTAAACAACATTGCATTTCCCCTTGTTTTACTGACACTCAGGACATGCCTACGCTCTAAATAATAAAATAAGACAATAATTTGGATTGTAAAACACTTTTCTAATCTATAAAACATTTATTAAATATGTATTAAAATGAAATAATAAACGTTATAAAATTTCATAATTTAAAATCTGAAAAAAAAACAGAAATTCTAGAAAGATTGAAAACGAAGGCATTTTGTCGGGACAATTTGTTCACTCAAGTAGGTAAAACCTGAAGTAGTGAATGAAAAATTATGTTTCTATAATAGCCTGATTCGTTTATAAGAAATAAAAGGTTTTTGTGTTAAATACTAGCAGTTGTGCAGAAACATAAGTTTAGGAAAAGCTTTAAAATGTTTTTTAAAAATTAACAAGGCTCAGCTGAGTGATATTTTCATTAACATAAAGAGACATTAAAATGGTATTTCATCTACTTACAATTTTTATGTGATTATTATAATTTAAAAAATTATATATATTAAAACTAAATATGGTTTTCAATTACGATATATTAAAAAATATTAACAAATATAAATACAATGCAATTTGAAAAAAAAGCAATATTAATTTCTATCTGGACTCAGTGAGGACTAAAATAACCATACAATACACACTTATTAACAAATTACCAAGTTAACAAGTTACCAAATTAACAAGTTAACAAGTTACTCCTGCTCCGCAATAATGTTAAAGAAAATTGAAATATTGCTGCTGTTATAAGTTTTAAACGAGTTTTTTAAAGTTTACATTAAAATTAAGTATTCATTCAATAGCTAACGACTGGTGTTTACTTTAAATATCATTCGCCGCACGAAAAATAAAAGTAATTAATTAATTTTTTCAAAATGAACCAATATCACTGTGTGTGTAGTATGATAATTTAAAGAAAAACGTATACTAACAACTCACTATGTAGACCTGAACGTTCTTCGTTGTAGAAGCAAACTTTATTTGTGTGGTAGATCTGAAACACCAATCAACAAACTAATGGAGAGTAGCAAAGCTGCATGGAAACCTAATTACTGGTTAAAGCCACTGGGATTCATTTACTCCCCCGAAGTGTAGAAACAGACACACATGGAAATCTCTTTGTACAAGGTTAAAACGCTAACGGTAGCACTAAAGTACAGCCAAATAAACTCATCGTTGCACTTGCTTTGGATACACAGTAGCAAATGATTTGTAAGTGCCTGGGAAAGGGGAGTGGGTAAATTTGAGTACTCCTTTGCCTTGTAAACTTAGGTATACTACACGTAAAGTTTAGTAGTCTCTTTAATCTTACCCATCTGAATTTTTATTGGCCAAAGTCATTCTGTTTTAATAATTTAGATATATTAAATGCAACGGTTATTTCTTACACAACCGATTTTTTTGCGGGGTTCCACTGTTGATATATTATATGACTGTTTTTGTACACGTTGAAGGATTTATTTAATATATTTATATTTTAAAATTTATATCGCTGCCTTCAGTAAAGTAAATTTTTAAGTGAGTTTGATGTGGTGCTTCATCATATTATGTCTAATCAAATTGAAACCGATAAGTTTGTTACGCTTGTGCGGTAAGCATTAAGCGTAGAAGCTCTGTGACACCGCTTATTTATCGTTAGATATTCTGGATGAAATAATGTGGAACGCTCTCACTGTTATACTTAATAATAATAAGTACACTTATAATTTTAATAATAAAACTTAATAATAAATAAATAGTAAATCTTACATTTTGTCAGTCTTAATACAATAAAGATGCAAACTAACGAAACAAAATATCTTATAACTAATTTACAGTACAAAATTATATAATTATATTATATAATATAATAATATGCAAAATATTATATAAAATTATATAATACTATAATTTATCTACAAACATACTGATAATTTAAGTTTATTTTTTAACGTCACCTGCTTTACATAACTCATCAATAACACTTGTAATTTGATAATGTTCTCGAAAATACGAACTCTATACGAACTCCTTTTGTTAATCATTATACTACTTACTATTACAGAGAAATCAATAAGAATTTCTCACAAATACAATATTATTTTTTATTAGAATAAAGGGAAAAGAAACACTTCATGGTCTCATAATTTATTAATTCGCATAACGAGGTTTCAGTAATGCACACCGGCATCCTCACTGTACATTAAGGTACGTAGAAAGTTATAAACTTGGGACTAAAGTTTACTACATTACACAGAAATTTTTGTCTAAGGAATCTCAGTTATTTCCTTCGGAACGCCGTTTCCAGATCTTCCAGATTCCTGTACAGCTCTTCTTTAGGTCTATGACTGTATCCGTCTTTAGTTTTCTTAAGGCCATAATTTTTCCGAAGAATCCCGTTCAATTTTAAGAAGAGGTTAAAATTTTGAAAGCACTTTGTTTCCACTCCATAGATGGTCACCGGCCTGATCACAATGCTATAATTGCAGATTTTTGCAATCCTGGAAAAGTTTTTCTTTCGCACAGTCCCCTTGTTAGAGTAAATGCCTTTGCTAATTTGAGTTTCCTATCTTAAAGGATTCTTTGTCTGAGGCGTTTCGGGATATGTTTTCCCCAGATATTTAAAATTGATAGTATATTTTATTTCTCCATTGGTAGTGGCCAGGCACGTTTTGGGGAATTTAAATAGGGTGGTCATAATTTCCGTTTTAGCAAAAGAGTTTTGGAGGCCAGTTTTCTCCACTAACTCTTTCAGATCTTCCACTTGCTTTCTTGCTTCTTCTTCAGAATGGGCGACGGTGGCAAGATCATCCCCAAAAGCTGGACAGCCTAGTTCTACGCTTTGGGATTTGTTACTTATTCTAACACTAGTGGAATTGGCTTTGTTAGTTCCTGCACGTGTGTACCAAAAATGTTATGTTTCGTCCCGTAGGACCCTTAAATGTTAGGAAGAATGATGCTTTGTGGTGCTGTTGCCAGGATGCAGAATAATGACGATAGTGGACTGTATTTCATACATTTATTAAGTTTGTTGTACACTTAAATCAGAGTGCTAAGGTTGGCTATGTCTGATGACATTTTAATTTGAATGAACCGAGTCGTTTAAGAAAGCTACATGGCAGATGAGGCGCAAATGTGCGACACTACAACTACATTAAAATGTTAAGGCCTAAGGCCTAGATAATTTTCGCGACAACAAGAAAAAATGAAAAGGCAGAACAAGGCAGCAAACGTTATGAGGTCTGCCGCCCGCCAACGCTCGGTGAACTGTGTCGTATAAACATTATAAGCGCAATTTCAGAAAGTACAGATTAGCCAACCTATGAATGTGAAAATTACCACATTACTGTCCATAACTGCCCGCAAAAAATCAAAAGATTTTTTAATACATTTTAATAACTTATTGTACGAAAACACAGTGTGTTCTTAATAATAGAAGTCAACCTCAATAAATTGTATTGAACCTTGAGATTGAAATGTTAGATAACAGCTATGACATTAACTGTTTAGAGATAAACTTGAGTGATGATAAGAGTTGAGCAGGCCAAAGTTGGCTTGCAACCTGATTTATACATGAGTATAAATGCAAAAATTAGCAATGTATTGCCAATATATTGTATGTGTACAATGTAACAATATAAGACATGAAAAATACATAGTTTGACAATGTTTAATGATGAATAATCGGTGACTCGTCACATGATGGGCCCGATACAAATTGTAATGTTTATGCAAGTCATAATGGTTAACTTGAACCAGTAAAGGCCAGTTGACATATACAATAGTATTGAATGTAAAATGAACAGACAAAATTATTATAAAATTATACATGTAAAGACATAAATTTAGCATGACGCTTTATAGTTGAACGAGGCATGCTATACCTGAAGTTTCAGGAATGTACAATAAATTGTTATGTGAAAACAAATTATACATTGTTGAATGATTGCAAGCACAAGTGTAATGACATGTATGTCATAATTAAAAGCATGAATAATAATTGTGCAATACGTGATCAGAAAATACAATATATAAATATAAATATTAAAATATAAAAATATAGGCGTGGCGTATGTTTATAGACAGTAGATGCGGGTAAAACAATGTGTTTAACAGAGATAAAAGTTATACATAATAAATACAATAGAAATCGGTTTAGAAAATTACAAATACATGAATACAAGGCACAATAGCATAAGTGACAAGTACAACAAATGTGGTTATACAAAATGTAATACATGTGTTGAACAATTGCGAGAAATATATTCATAGAGTAACAAAATATCACACATATTGACAAAATGTGCAAGAAAATGCATACATGGTTTGTATAGCTGCAGAGCATGCGAATATTATAACAAAATTTTTACATAATAACAATACCACCAATGTCAAGACACATAACCCATTAACAATATCAAAATGTAAGTATGTAGGACATAGTATGTCTCCCAAATTATTAATAAATACAAAAATAATAAAGTATACCATCATAACAATATGATAAGCATAGATATAATAACATAGTGCATGGTTGTAAAATTACAAGTCACATGTGAATTTAGTATAAAACACGCAATGATGCAAATTAACATAAAAATGTTGTGATGATACATATCACCAATTAAGTTGACCAAATTGTAGACAATAAGGTAATCAAAGCCAGTGGCCAAGTGAAATATAGCATTGTGCTAAGTAATTATATTAATCTTGTGTCTAAGCCTCGTCCCGCGCTGGCAACAAACATAGCTTGTGAACTGGTCTCCGAAAAATACCAGTAGGCGTGCGAATGTCTACTACTCTAATTAAGTTGTCTGGGCCGGGAAATGTGGCGGTAATTACACCAAATTTCCATGCTAATGGAGGTAAGTTATCCTCGATCAGCAAAACCAGGTCACCAATGGAAACGTTGTCCTCGGCGAATTTCCATTTGTAACGTTGTTGTAATTGATGTAAATAGTCGCGAGACCCAGCCTTCCAAATGACTTGGACAAACTTCTGGAGAAGTTGCCAACGTCCAAGAAGAGAGATGGGAACGTGAGATAAGTCAGGATCAGGAATCGCCGTTAATGGTGCGCAAATTAAAGGTGTTCCGGGGCCAGGTGTAAGTGGCACCGGATCATTTACATCCGATGAAACGGCAAATAATGGACGTCAGTTTAGACATGCCTCTATCTGAGACGAAACCGTCGTAAACTACTCGAAGTATAGACTTGCCGACCACGCGGCGCAAATGATACTTTAAACTCTTTATACCGCTCTCCCAAAGACCACCAAAATGAGGTGACGAGGGCGGAATAAATGACCATGTAATACCATGAGAGGTCGTAAAGGATTTGATTGATGAGGTGGCATCATTATTATGCCAAAGATTGTAAAGGTCATGCAAAACATTGCGGGCCTTCCTAAAGTTCGTGCCATTATCAGAATGTAACTGGCTGCCTAAACGACGTAAGGCAGCTATAAACGCGTTGGCCGTAAGGTCAGAAACCAATTCCAAATGAATGGCCCTGGTCGCTAAGCAAATGAACAAAGACACATACGATTTTGACAGAGTCCTAGATTTCTGCCCGCCATGACGAATCATGAAGGGACCACCATAATCAACTGCGCAGAATAGAAACGGCCGCGAAGGAGTGACTCTAGGAGATGGCAAAATACCAAGCCTTTGAATCTGATGTTTGGCACTAAACCTGAGACACTTGACGCATCTACGAATGATGGAGCGAATGACTATCTTGGCGTTAATGATCCACCAACGTTGACGAAGTGAATGATGCACGAGTTGAGCACCAGCGTGGAGTAGACGAATGTGTTCCCGTTCAATAATAAGGCGAGTGATATTAGCCGATTAATGCAAGATAATAGGATGCTTATTGTCATTAGGTAGTTGCGACTGCTGTAAGCGTCCGCCGACGCGTATGACGCCAGACTCATCGAGAAACGGGTCCAGAGAAGACAACTTAATCCTGATAGAAACAGAAGACCCATTACGAAGACAATTAAGCTCAGCAGCGAAGTGGATCGACTGGGATTGTTTTATGAAAAAATTATGGGTGGAATGAATTTCAACGGGGGTAAGAACGCCCGAAATTTTCTCAGCGCTGGAGAGTCTAATATTTTTGATGAATCGAAAGCAATAAGCGTATAAGCGAGTCAGACGGTGTAACGAAGAAAATTCCTTTGAAAGATCAATAGATAGGGTAGATATTAGAGAAAGTTTGGGGGTTTGTTTCTCCTCCGCAGTGAATTCAGGAGACGACAGATTAGAAGGTAAAAAGGGTGGAAAAAGATTGGACTCGGAAGATTGAGACAAACAAGCGGGACCATGCCACCAAAGCGAACAATCACGCAAAACGTCGGGGTGACATCCCCTAGAAATAATGTCAGCAGGATTATGTTGTGAATTGATGTGATACCACGTGTAGGCTTCAGTAAGACGCTGAATCTCGGCAACACGATTAGCGACGTAGGTCTTCCACCTGGAAGACTGGGCATGAATCCCAGTAAAGGGACACCATGGAGCCAGAATACAGGTGAACACTATTGATAAAGGAATGAAGAGCAGGGGTGACCTTGAATAAGAGTCGCGATAACAGCAAGCAAGCGCAGAGCTCAATGCGGGGTAATGACACCTGTCGTAGGGGGGCCACGCGAGATTTGGAACACAGAAGGTGACAAGAGGCCGATGAATCTTGATAAATGACTCTAATGTAAACACAACATCCATAGCCCCTTTCAGAAGCATCCGCAAATCCATGAAATTCAACTATCTTTGCCTTAGACTTGCAGCGAATAGAACGTGGGACAATAATTTTACCGATTAGACATATTTTATCGCATAGTGAATGCCAATGCAAGTGTAATTGCCCGGAGATTGGCTCATCTTAACCAAGATTGCACAGCCATAGTTGCTGCATAAACTGTTTGTAAAGGAAAACAATGGGACGGACGAGTCCGAGTTGGTCGTATATACCCGCGATAATCGATAGGATTTTCCTCTTAGAAATGCTTGATTCAACTGGGAATGACTTGATGTCAAACAAAAATGAATCTGTAGAGTTATTCCAAAGAATGCCCAACGTACGCACATTACCTTGTTTATTTAACGGGAGTGATAAATTATTATGATCTGCGACCATATTGGGTTCGTTTGATGCCCATTTGTGCAGAGTGAGGCCGTATTGACTCAAAAACGTACCTAAGTCAGCTTTCAGCTTGGTCAGATCAGAAATGGTGTCTGCACCGGTTAACAAATCGTCGACGTAGAAATCATTAATTATAGCTGACGCAGCGTCAGGAAAAGAAGCTTCATGATCCTTACCAATCTGATTAAGACAGTGAGTAGCCAAAAACGAAGCTCTAGCAATACCGTATGTTACAGTTCGCAATACAAAATGTTTAAACTGTTCAAGTGGAGAGTTACGCCACAGAATACGTTGATAATGACAATCCTTATCACATACCAGAATTTGTCGATACATCTTCTCGATGTCGGCGATGAGAACATAGTTGTGCATACGAAATCGCAAAAGAATAGAAGAAAGGTCTTGTTGGAGGTTTGGGCCTACCAACAAAATATCATTGAGAGAAAGGCCATTGGTAGTTTTGGACGAGCCGTCAGAAACGACGCGAAGTCTTATCGTAGAACTAGAATGTTTAAAGACGGCATGGTGAGGCAGATAGTAGGTATTTGAAACCCCGGAATTGATAGAACAATCGTCGACAAGCGTCATGTGGCCAAGATCCTTACACTCCTGAATAAAGTTTGCGTATTCGCGCGCAAGCTTAGAATCACGCATGAACCGGCGTTCTAAACTCAAGAATCTCGCTTCAGCGCTAGCATAGGACTCACCCAACTGGGGATTGTCAGACTTAAATGGTAGCGAAACAACGAACCTACCCTCATTATTGCGATGAGTGGACTTAACAAAATGCTCCTCACAAGCTGAATCGTTACTAATGGGTGCATTATCAGGGATAGTTTCGGTCTCCCAAAATTTCTCGAGAGACGCCAAAATTTGACTGTCGTTGTTCCTAGCCAGGAGCGAAACAGCAGGACCCTTATAACGGCAGTGTTTGGGCAGATTGCCTGCTAGAATGTAGCCTAACTTTGTTTCCTGTATAATAGGAAACTGAGAACCGCGTACATATATGTTAGCTAAAATTAAATCTAAATAAAATTGCGCTCCTAAATGTATGTCGATATCAGCTGATATGTTGAAATGTGGATCGGCGAGGAAAACGTTATCTGGGATATTAAACTGATTTATGTCGAAAGATTGTGCTGGCAGTTTATGGGTTAATGCAGATAAGACCGCGCATGTTGCTTGGAAGCTAAATCTTTGATAGCGAGAAATAATGCGAATAGAAGCCATGTTAGTGGCACAACACGCGGCATTATTAATACCTGTAATCGGTATGTTAGATTTAGTCAAGTTAAGCCGTAATTTCTTAGCAAATGATTCCATACAAAAATTTACTTGTGACACAGCATCCAATAGAACTCTTGCAGGTTGTCTGTTGTCAGCCCGGTCGATGACAAACACAAGTGCTGTTGATAAGAGAACATTGTTCGTAGACTGTAATTTAAGTGAGCAATAGTTGCTGCTGCTGGCAGAACCTGATTTTGACACATTATTTATGTGCAGCAATGTATGGTGTCGTTTTGAACAGATCTTACATGATTGTTTGATCTTACAATTTGATGAAAAATGATCTGGTCTTAAACAATTGGTACAGCATTTATGATTTAATATAAATTGCCCTCGTTCTGATGTGCTTAATGCACGAAATTTGTCACACATGTAAATTGGATGACTAGATTTGCAGCATGGGCATAAATTAATTATTTGAAGCTGAGTGATAACTTTTAAATGCAGTGCTGCCAGCAGAGTTTCGTGATTTATGTTTGTCAGATTTATTATTGAATTTTAAAGCTTGTTGAGCTGCTGTCCGGCATCGATAGGCAATGCATTTTCTAGCAACTGTCTACGTGCGTTTAAAAACTGAGTGAAGCTTTGAAAGTTAGGAATGTTATCGGGGTCTATAGACTCCTTCCATAATTTAAACGTGGTATGGTCCAGTTTTGCTGACAATAATTGTACAGTAATAAGCTCAAATGAATCCACTGACAGTTGCATGGCTGCCAGTGAATTAACTGAAGACGTTATTGTGTTTATGAATTCTGCCAGACTTTGGACACAGTCCTTAATTGTTGCCTTTACTTCAAGCAAATTTTGAATATAATACTTCGCTAGTATGAATTTGTTGTCATATCTAGCGGACAGCAAACTCAACGCTATCGAATAGTTCTCATTACAAATAGGTAATGCCTTAATTAGATCTAGTGGCTCATTTTTAAGAGATGAGTACAAATAATGTAATTTCTGCACTGACGTTAAATCAGATCTGGCGTGCACCAAGTCCAGAAATATTGAATAGAAGTGCCGCCATTGTAAGATACTACCTGTGAAGCAGGGCAAACTTATAGGTTTTAATTGCATATTGTTTGTTAATACGGGAGATACAGTCCGAACGTTGAAGGTTTCTATTAATTGCAAGATATTGGCTTCTGTTGAACATAACAGCTCTTCATCATCAACTCGGTCTTCTTGAGCAGCGTTTATGTCTTTAGAAATGAGTTCAATTTCGGACTGTACCTCATCGTATTTTGTTGCCAAACGTTTTAGACTTTCGAGTCTGACCTTTAAAAAATGTTTTGTATTAGTGTTTTTATCAAAGTTAATTATAGCCGAATTAATTCGCACTATGGCAGACTTTAAGCCGCCTCTCTTTCTGACCAACACTTTGAGGCCTTCTTCAGCCATTGTACGCACCTGTTAATGATGTTAATGACGTCGTACCTGGTGTGCGATGTCCTGGAGCGTCGAAGCCGTGGAGTAGATGGCAAACACACGGACTGGAGAGATGACTGCTTAATCTGGTGTGTAGACGCTAGCACATGGATGGTCTTGCAGTGGTGTCGTCACGAGGCTCAATGGCGATGAAAGAAATGCTGATTAAGTCCCGACACGGTCGGATCAGCGAATATGCTGATTCGCCCGTGATGGCCAGAAATTGGGGCAGAAAAATGATGGAAACCGCTGTAATAAGTTGCAGAAAGTAAATGACGAATCCGGCCCGGAGGGCCAAAAAATGTTAGTTCCTACACGTGTGTACCAAAAATGTTATGTTTCGTCCCGTAGGACCCTTAAATGTTAGGAAGAATGATGCTTTGTGGTGCTGTTGCCAGGATGCAGAATAATGACGATAGTGGACTGTATTTAATACATTTATTAAGTTTGTTGTACACTTAAATCAGATTGCTAAGGTTGGCTATGTCTGATGACATTTTAATTTTGAATGAACCGAGTCGTTTAAGAAAGCTACATGGCAGATGAGGCGGAAATGTGCGACACTACAACTACATTAAAATGTTAAGGCCTAAGACCTAGATAATTGTCGCGAAAACAAGAAAAATTGAAAAGACAGAACAAGGCAGCAAACGTTATGACGTCTGCCGCCCGCCAACGCTCGGTGAACTGTGTCGTTGTATAAACATGATAAGCGCAATTTCAGAAAGTACAGATTAGCCAACCTATGAATGCGAAAATTACCACATTACTGTTCAGGCTTTATAGAAGGTTTCATGACTTTATCTAGGACACAGTTAAAGAGAATAGGGGAGAGTCCATCCTCTGACGTACGCCATTGTAGATTGGAAAGGGGTCACCAAGTTCTCCTAGGAGTTTTATTTTGAAAACTGTGTCGGTTTACGTTAATATAACTACATTTAGAGTTTTGGGATCAACACCGCATTCCTGTAGACACTGGAAGAGGGGTTTAGATCCACTGAATCATAGGCCTTCTAAAAATTAATGAAGGTTATTAAAAAGGGGATATTTCTTTGAAGGAAATATCTGATGATCAACTCCAAACTGAGGATCTGTTCCGGGCATGATCTGATTTTTCTGTAGCCACCTTAATATTCACCAAGGTGGGGATCGAGCTGATATTAAAATCTGTTGAGGAGGAGTTTAGAGGAGATTTTAGACTATGAGTTACGAAGAGAAGTGAAATCCCCCGGTAGTTATTCACATCTAATTTACTTACCTAATTGTTTTTTTGAAGTGAAAATTTCTTTTGGCGCACCGCACACACATTTTTTCGTAGGTAGTAAGTTAGGCTGATCCGTCACGTTCTGAGGTGATAGGCTCGATCGGGTGAACTCGGGACCGCCGAGTGTACCCGAGCGAGAAAGATACAGACAGCTGCTCTTCGCTGCTGAACGGTGAAAGGCTCGATCGGGTGAACTCGGGAACGCCGAGTGTACCCAAGCGAGAAAGATACAGTCAGCTGCTCTTCGCTGTTGTGTCGCTGTGTTTAGTATATTCAATTAATACGTAATAATTGTCATTATTAATTTAATAGTTATTATTGGTACGTAATAATAATAATTTTAACAATTATTTGGTTTACATTGTGAGGTTGGTGTGTGTAGTTAGTGGTTTATCGTGCTAATATTATATATTGAAAAAACATTATAAACATTAAACATTATAAAAAACATAATTATTGTTATTGTTATTATAAAGAGTGATTCGATCGTATAGGTAAGTCACTTCATGTTTATATATACATATATATACATACATGCATACATATAAATATATGTATATATAATATAATTAAGAATTAACCTCACTTTTATTATTTGTTAGCTTTTACTTTCCCATATTAAATAAATATTATTATTATAAAGAGTGATTCGTTCGTATAGGTAAGTCACTTCACGTTTATATATACATATATATACATACATGCATACATATAAATATATGTATATATAATATAATTAAGAATTAACCTCACTTTTATTATTTGCTAGCTTTTACTTTCCCATATTAAATAAATATTATTATTATAAAGAGTGATTCGTTCGTATAGGTAAGTCACTTCACGTTTATATATACATATATATACATACATGCATACATATAAATATATGTATATATAATATAATTAAAAATTAACCTAACTTTTATTCTCTTCGCTGCTCTTCGCTGTTGTGTCGCTGTGTTTAGTATATTCAATTAATACGTAATAATTGTCATTATTAATTTAATAGTTATTATTGGTACGTAATAATAATTATTTTAACAATTATTTGGTTTACATTGTGAGGTTAGTGTGTGTAGTTAGTGGTTTATCGTGCTAATATTATATATTGAAAAAACATTATAAATATTAAACATTATAAAAACATAATTATTGTTATTGTTATTATAAAGAGTGATTCGATCGTATAGGTAAGTCACTTCATGTTTATATATACATATATATACATACATGCATACATATAAATATATGTATATTGTAATATAATAAAAATTACAAATATAAAAATAAAAATATATATTAAATAATTGAATTGATATGTGTTGATACGTATTTTTTTTTGTTTATCACTGGGTCAGTCTGACTCCTTAAAGTCCCACTGGTTAGGCTAGACAAATGGTAATATAATTTCAAGTGTAATAATAAACAAGATATAAAGATATTGATGATAAGAATATGTTATAACTAAGTGTGTTGGATTGATAAATAACAAATATATCAAACTTTAAAAATCCTGCAAATATCTTTTCTCGTTCTTGTATCGAGTTTGATGGAATGATTTAATTTAATTAATTAACAATTAATTAATTATTTGAGTTTGTAATTTCCTCCTATATCTATTCTCTCAATGTGAATTATGTTTTTGCTTAATAAAAAATAATAATAACATTAATGGTAGAAATAAAAACAATGCTGGTAACTGAATACTGATTTGCGTTTATTCATTCAAAATTGTGCGCCAGTCAAACTGCGCATGTCCCAGGCACTGGCGAATATTCGCCACAGTCGGCAGTGAGAAAAATTAACAAATATATTTTTTACAAGTTTAAATTTATGGTTCTTTTAACGAGTCGAAATGGTCAGAGGCAAGGAACAAGATACATTTAACAGGTATTCTTAAACTAAATGTTAATATCTGAAATAGAACAGAATTATTATTACAATTGTCAATTAGAAAGAAATTATTTAAATTTCGAACCAAGTCGAAGAAATGACGTCACTCCTCTCCAGGAAGCACTGGCTGATCGTCTTTATAGAAATTCAGCAATGGCCGCCGTCTGCTCGATTTTAACTGCTATGATGCCGTTGGAATTGAAGATCTTCTCCCACAGAAATAAAACGATGTTCCCTTTTCTGCGAAGTGGTGTTGGTCCAAAATATCGTGTTGAATGTCCCCTCGTCGTCTGCGATGTCGAATTCTGGATGGATCTCTTGTGTAGTGTGGTGTTCAATTATGTGTGTTCGTTTTCTGTGAATTCGTTCCAAAAATTGTTCAAAATGGCTGTCGATTTCTGGTGTTGAGTTTTATGATGTTATACTGTGTTTTTGGAAACTTGTGAAGTGTTAGACATTGATAGATAAGGTTATTTCACTTGTTAGTTCATCTCCGTTACACGCCACATAACCACACTTGGTTTTAATACAAATTATTTGGTTTTCAATACTCCACTAACACATTTTTCAACTGTTCAGCTTTGCGATTAACAATAGACTAATAGACGCAACGTCGTCGTTTTAGGGCAATTTGTGGTATGTCTTTTTCCTCTTCATATTGTTTAATTATAAAATATCTGTCTAAGACTTGTTTCACTATCTAACTATACATAACAATTTTTCTTATTTTTTACTGTATTTCAAATATTTCTTAATTTTACATGAATCTAACTATTCAGTAATATTGATTATTTAATTTTACATCTTTTGATATATAGCTGGGTTTGTTTCAAACTCATTTAACCCCAAAAATTACAATTTTACATAATGATTGTATGCCCCATATTTTGTACAAATTCAGTGTTTTAAAGGTTTTTATTTGTTTTTTCGGTATAATATTTCCCTGGAATACACCTAATAACTCCGTAATTACTTTGTTGTTAATAATTTGGTTATTAAAACATTTCAATATTGATTAATTTGCTGTTTAGTCTGATTTGATTACTATCATAAGCCTATTTTTGACTGTTTCCAAAAGAAGTTAGTTTTCTTTCTTTTGTCATTCTATTTGCTATTAACTGTATCTGTATTAATTATATTTTCAATTTCTGTATTGTATGTATTGAATTCTATTCCTATTACATAGATTAATTCTTTGATAGATAGTTTTTTTTTTTTGGTTTATAGGCCATTCTGTGTTTACAAACATAGTGTCTTGGCTGGTCTGTTTGTACATTATACTTGGTTTACTGACTTGAATAAAATTATTACATTTTTATGCCCTACTTGCCTCTCTGACTTACACAATGGAAAATTAAATGACATGATTTTAAATACAATAGAATATCTTGTATCTACTAAACCTTCTTTATACTAATAACATCATTGAACCATAACATGAACATCTTATGCCTAATTTTAACAAAAATATCTTATTATCAACTATTTTTCATATATCACCTAATTTTAACAAAAACATCTTATTCCTATTGTTTTTTACTGTATCATCAAATGATAACCAAATAGCTTATCCTAGACATAATTTAATTAGAATAAATAAAAAACTCCTATTACTAGTAACACTGTCAGTCACTAACTGTCTTGTGTATTTATGATTTTTATGAAAACACTTTAACTGTGATTAAAAAAAACATCTTGTATCTATTTACACCTTACATCTAAAATATTATCTAATTAGTAATAAATAACAGACATCTTAATATTAGTCATACCTTCAGTTATGAACTGTCCTTTGGTATTTTTGTCCATCTCACCATTTACTTAGCTATAATTAAAGAAAACATTTTACAAGTAATAGTTTTTCTTATATCTAATTTAAAAACTCTTATTACTAGTAATGTTGTCAGTCCTTAGACTGTCTTTCATTTCAATGGTTTTATTATTATTATTCTACACTCATGGTAGTCTTTTTATAATACTAAAACTTCATTGAAGATTTTTTCATAGATTTTTTAACTATGTTTCTCACTGTACACTCTGTAGTTTCTTAATTTTGTTATCTCACGTCACTTTATTGGATTCTACACTCATGTAGTCTTTTTAGTGAGTTCTACACTATGGTAGTCTCTTTTGACATATTTGTTAACATATTACACTTACAACTAATATACAATTTGTGTTTTATAGTATTGTATCTTGTAACTTGTTTGGGGTTTACCTATATCGGTTTCAATTTTGTCTCATGGTATTTATTATATGATTAACATTTTGTTTTGGCATATCTCTTCCTGTTTCTGGTCTCTTTGTTGGAATCTTGATATGTTTTGTCCCTTCTTCAAATATCACATTAGTATTTTCCTTATTAAAATGGTTTCATGACAGATTATTTCCTTTTTTATGGTCCTTCCCTTTTTGTACTGCTTCCCCAATCTACTGGGTATACTGCTGGTTTAACTGGTTTTTTCATAGTAGGTTGTTTTAATTAATGGTTTTCTTTATTATCTTCCATTTTTATTAACATTTTCTAGACTTAATTATACAGTTTCTAGGGTAATCCTTAAACAATTTATTCCTCTCACTCACTATGGAACTTTCTCTTTTATTTATGTAACATTAATTCAAATGTTTAGTGTGATAATTTTGTTATGTTACAATATATAATATAATTAAGAATTAACCTCACTTTTATTATTTGCTAGCTTTTACTTTCCCATATTAAATAAATATTATTATTATAAAGAGTGATTCGTTCGTATAGGTAAGTCACTTCACGTTTATATATACATATATATACATACATGCATACATATAAATATATGTATATATAATATAATTAAGAATTAACCTCACTTTTATTATTTGTTAGCTTTTACTTTCCCATATTAAATAAATATTATTATTATAAAGAGTGATTCGTTCGTATAGGTAAGTCACTTCACGTTTATATATACATATATATACATACATGCATACATATAAATATATGTATATATAATATAATTAAAAATTAACCTAACTTTTATTCTCTTCGCTGCTCTTCGCTGTTGTGTCGCTGTGTTTAGTATATTCAATTAATACGTAATAATTGTCATTATTAATTTAATAGTTATTATTGGTACGTAATAATAATAATTTTAACAATTATTTGGTTTACATTGTGAGGTTAGTGTGTGTAGTTAGTGGTTTATCGTGCTAATATTATATATTGAAAAAACATTATAAATATTAAACATTATAAAAACATAATTATTGTTATTGTTATTATAAAGAGTGATTCGATCGTATAGGTAAGTCACTTCATGTTTATATATACATATATATACATACATGCATACATATAAATATATGTATATATAATATGATTAAGAATTAACCTCACTTTTATTATTTGTTAGCTTTTACTTTCCCATATTAAATAAATATTATTATTATAAAGAGTGATTCGTTCGTATAGGTAAGTCACTTCACGTTTATATATACATATATATACATACATGCATACATATAAATATATGTATATATAATATAATTAAAAATTAACCTAACTTTTATTCTCTGTTAACTTTTACTTTCCCATATTCAAAAATAAATATGTTTGAGACACAAGTTATTTTTATGAGTAATAATAATATGAGGTATGAATGTTTGAATACTGTCTTTTTCAGATTGAAAAATCGATGATGGATCAAAACAACAAACTCGATGACGAATTAAAACGAAAGAGGAAATTAGCTAATGCATGCTTAAAAAAACATCGTAAAAAAAAGCGTGAAGAAGCTCAGCAGCAGGAATTACTCTCCCAAAATGAACCCAAATACGATAATAAACAAATACAGCAAAATACGTTAGAACGACGAAGAGAATTATCAAGGGAACGCTCTAAAAGATATCGTGATAAGAAACGACTTTCTAGCATAAAAAAAATTGAACATGCGATTGATGATACACAAATTCCCGGACCATCACACGGCGATCCGGAGCTCACAATTAAGGATCGGAGAATCACTATTCATAATTCACAGATTCCAGGAACATCCGCAAATATGAATATTCCAATTGTTATGAATGATTATTCAGTAAATTTAAGTGACTCGGAGAATAATTGTGCAGGACCTTCACGAAGAACCAATAATGTAATACAAGGAAATGAACGAAGTTGTGTATTACTACCAGACGAAGAAAATTGCGAAATAAACATTGATGACAATTCACCGCCACTACAAGTTCAAGCACATGCATCGGTTGCTCCCACTTCTCAATTCAACAGATCATCGACATACAGTTCTTATGCAAGACACAGTAGTGCCCACACGGAATTTCATAGACAGTTTACACAAAATAGTTTTGGACATGCTTGCAAAATTTGTGACAGATTATGGTTCAAGAATGATTTAAAAAATTTGAATAATGAAAGTATGAAGTTCGTGATGACATTTCTCCCAAACGTCGATGAACATTCCATCGCAGTTTGTTCAACTTGCCGAACTAGTATCCAGAAAAAATCTCTTCCCTCAATGGCTGTATACAACGGTTTTGAATATCCTATAATTCCAAGTAATTTACTAAATTGTCCATTACATTTAGTATCAGAAAGACTGATTTCTCCCAGGATTCCGTTTATGCAAATAAGGAGACTGCGGAATATCCATGGTCAATACGGAATTTATGGACAAATTATTAATGTTCCCATAGAAATCAACATTATGGTGAATTCCTTACCGAGGAATAGCAGTGATGATCATTGCATCTATATACACATCAAACGAAAAAAGATACACAAATCAAGTTTTTTACATGGGTTGATTAATAAACGAACTATTAAAGAATGGCTGCGTTACTTAGTAAATACTCCACTGTATAGAACATATGATATTACAATAGATGAACAATTCTTCGATAATTTACATGACGATAGAGTTGATAGCGATAAACATGATGAAAATTATAGGAATGAATTTACTGAGAATATTCCCATTGAAGAGAGTTTATTAGCTCAGCAACAAACAGTAATGTGGAATGATGACCTGTGTTTAAATATAGCCCCAGGAGAAAATAACGTGCCTATAAGTTTGTTATTTGATGAACACGCTGAAGAATTATCATTTCCTTCTATTTACTTAGGCCAATTCCGTCAGTTCCGTGAAGGGATTACAGTTACCCCATTCATGATGGCAACCAGCGAATTGAGACGATCTGATAGACGAGGAGTAACGCCTCATCATTTATTATACATGGCAATGAAAGTCATAAGAATAAGAGTAAGGGATTCACTCAGAGTTGCTTTTAAGCATGTAGGGAAAAATTCAAATGTTACTAAAGAGCAAATACAATCCGAGGACTATATTCATGGTTGCATCGAAAGTAATCTCGCTTTTTTACGTTAAATACCTAATTCTACCCGGTATTGGTCTGAAAAGAAGAAGGATTTATTCGCTATGATCAGGCAATTAGGTAAGCCAACTGTATTTTTCACAATAAGTGCTAACGAAATCGGGTGGCCTGATTTACTACAACTATTGTACAAATTGAACAAACACGATTCTATTACAAAAGAAGCAGTAGCAAAATTACACTTCATGGTGAAAAGTACGCTGATCAATGAAGACGCTGTAACTTGCGCTATATATTCAACAAATTAGTCAATGTCATAATGAATATTCTTCAATCAAAAAAATGTACTCCTTTCCGTAAGTTTCGAGTTCTCCATTACTTCAAGCGTATTGAATTTCAGCATCGAGGCAGTCCTCATGCGCACATCTTAGCATGGCTTGATAATGCTCCGAATGATGCACTTAATGAGGATTATAATAAAGCTATTGAACTCATTGATGCTTTAATATCGGTTTCGGCATCGGAAGCATCGGGAAATATTAAACTTCAAACGCATAAGCATACATTCACCTGCTTTAAAAAAATCACTTCAAATAAAGCACAAAAATGTAGATTTGAAGCTCCATTTATGCCATGCAAAAAAACTATGATTTTATGTCCAATGAAAGATACAGAAGAAGGATTTATCAACTATCGGAAACGATATGCACAAATAAGAGTATCACTGGAAAATGAAGATTTTGTGGATATAGGCGATTTTTACAGTCGCAATGGTATAAATTCGGATGATGAATACTACAATATTATCAGAGCAGGAATAACTAGACCAAAGGTTTTCGTAAAACGAGATCCAAGTGAAAAGTGGCATAATCTTTTCAATCCATTCATATTAAATATTGTTAAATCTAATACCGACTTTCAATTCATTACAGAAGAATATTCATGTGCAGCTTATCTAGTAGAGTACATAAATAAAACAAATAGAGGAGTGAGTCACTTACAAAGAAAAATAATCGAAACAATGAATGAACATCCGGAATTTGATATAATTGAAATAACTAAAAAGATTAGTGTGAATATATTAAATCATACAGAGATCACAAGTCAAGAAGCTGCTTGGTATTTACTGCGAGAGCCTATGTGCAAATCTTCATTAAGTATCGTATATATACCAACGGTTTGGCCAATTGAACGTCAGCGAATAAGAAAAACTATAGAAGAGTTGAGTAAATTAGAGGATGATTGTACGGACATATGGAAGGAAAACTGGTTCGATAAGTATGAGAAAAGACCAGAATACTTAGAGAGTGTAACATTAGCTCAATTTGTATCCAAATACACGAAAAATAAAAATGGAGAATTTATTGAACGGAATGAACCAAGGATAATTCGGTATCGAAATTACGACATGTCCAGTGATTTCCAGGAATATAAGCGTGAAATGGTGACTCTCCATTTACCATTCCGAAGTGAAGAAGTAGAAATATTAGCGGAGATGAAATTTATTTCCATCTATGATGACAATGAGAACATAATCTTGCAAAGGAGGAAAGAATTCAAGTCAAATATAAATATTGATAAAACTATCCAAATTTGTAGAGAATTACGCCGAGAGGAAACTTCTCTAGATGAGGATGAAATACGAGATAATGCCAACAGATATCCGGAACCAAATCCATTCGAACAATTGTATAATGATCCAAATGCGGAAATAAATAGCGATCTTCGATTAGCTTCTCTACATAAGCTTGGCGCTATTGCAAAAAAAAAGGAAAATATTATGTCTAGTGCGGATTTTTGTACAGCTATGCGGATGGCTAATGAAAAACAAAAGGCTCTGCTATTACATGTAATCAACAAATTATTATCTAATGATAATAGTCCTTTACAGATTTTTTTTACTGGACCAGCTGGATGTGGTAAAACGTTTGTTGTAAAGCTTATGATGGAAATATATAATCGGTTTTCTGATAGTGATGGGTATTGCAATGCCTATATAACTTGTGCATCGACAGGAAAAGCAGCTGTAGCAATAGATGGCACAACTGTTCACACAGCTTTGAAAATATCTTTATCAAAGTTGTTACCACTAAGTACAGAAGTCGCACATCAATACAGGTCTTTATTTAAATATGTCAGAGTAATCATAATAGATAAAGTAAGTATGATTGGCGCAGAACTTCTAGAACAAATTGATTTACGTCTGAAACAAATTACAGGTAATTTTACAAAAAATTTTGGCGACTTAGACGTGATATTAATTGGTGACTTGAGACAATTACCTCCAGTCAGAGCAACACCGATTTATAAGCAAATCAAACGCAGAATGACAGGGCCGACAGTGTGGCACGGCTTGAAATTTTATGAACTTACAGAAGTTATGAGGCAAGCAAACTTAATGTTTTCCAATGCGCTTACAAAAATTGGCAATGGAGAAAAACTGAACTCGGACGAATTGACTTTAATTGAATCGCGATTCGTTAGCAAAGAAGAAGCTGATGTTGCTTGTCCCCATGGAATTCGTCTCTTTTTATCAAATGTAGCTGTTCAAAATTATAATAATGCCATATTGAATTTAGCAGAAAATAAGGTAACTTCCACTGCAAAAGATACGTATACGGGGTGCCATAATGTTGAACAAGAAAGTTTCGTGAAACAAAAGTTGCATAAAATGTCGACAATTGATACAGGAGGATTGCCTTATGAAATAATATTTGTATTAGGCAAATATTATATGTTAACGACTAATGTCGATGTTTCCGATGGATTAGCAAACGGTGCTGTAGGAAAATTGTGCCATATAGATTATGATGATGGTGGTGAAGTTAGCAGAGTTTGGATTATATTTCCAAATGCAGAAAAAGTTGGAAGAAAAATTCGGAGCAAAATTTCGGGATACATGGTGGATCACAAAATTTGTAAGAATGCTGTTCCAATCGCTAGAAGATCATGTACCGTACCGCTAAATAATAATAAAATTATAAACGCCAAGCGTAATCATTTTCCAGTCGTGTCTGCATGCGCAGTAACAATTCACAAGTCACAAGGAGCATCTTTTGATGAAGTTGTTTATGAATATGAAAAAACACATTCTCAACAATTAGTATACGTTGCATTATCAAGAGTAACGCGCATCGAAGGGCTTCACATTGTAACTAAAAATAACAATCGCACATTCTTTCACGGCCGAAGAGAGTCTACATCTGTCACTGACTTACAAACTGAATTTAAAAGGTTATCACTGAACAGACTTCAAACAATTACTTCTGTGTTAAAAGACTTTATTTCCAACAGAAATGGAATATCAATATATTCATTAAATTGTCAAAGTCTTCGCGCACATGTCCTGGATCTTGATGACGGTGTTGCTCAAAATTCAACTATATTGCTTTTATCTGAAACATGGTTGAACAACGAAGAAAACATCGATATCCCAAATTTCCATTGTGTTACTAAATTTAAGCGACCTCAGTGCCGAGCTGCAGGAGTAGCCATATATAAAAGTAATAGAGACACGACAAACATTATAACTTCACAGATGGATGTAGCATTTAGGAATTCTCAATCATATAGTTTTAATGAATCATCTATTGGAGAAATTTGTGTTGCAAAATGAGAAGCAGAAAATGGACTACTTATCATAATAGTTGCCATTTACATCTCACCTAATCAAAGTGTAAATAAAATAATTGAATTCATCCATGAAAATTTACTCATTTATACAACAGCAGGGTCTGCTTTGCTTAATCGGAACTTAGATAAATTACCTATGATCTTGAGTGGAGATTTCAATATCGATTTTTCACAAGAAACAGCAAAGCCTAAATTGACTTAAAAATTGATTTTTTAAAGATCACATTGGATTTAAATATGTCAAATAATAAAAATGAAAGTACAACAAAATACGGAACTACAATTGATGGAGTTTTTTCTAGATATATAAGTAAAATTCAATCGAAAGTATTTATTTCTTATTTTAGTTATCACAAACCCATTGTATCCTTTGTAGAATACGAAAACGAAAATAAATAATTTGATTTATATAGAATTAAATAAATAATAACTTTAATTTCTGACTTGTTTCTCATTTATTCTACTAATACGATCCATAATAATACTACATAATACATAATATTATTTACTATATATATATATATAAATTGATTGCGATTGCCAATGAAGTTTTCACTTCTGCCGTGCGGTCTTAAGCACACACTCTAATTTTTTTATTTTTAAATCAAACAGGAAATTAATTTACTTTGCATCATCTACTTGGAATGCTAAATGTTTAATTAATATTAAAATCTAAAATAACTGGAAAAATCTAAGAAAAAATAAAGCATCAGATTGTATAATTGTACTACGCAAATGAAGAACACGGGTTGCTGTTAATTGTAAAAACAATTATAGGCTCATTTGAAAGATAGATACAGTCTACTAAACTATCGTAAAGTCGACTTAAAAACGTGAATGAACGAGTGAATATAATTTTAATGGATTAAAAAAAATGTTAACAATATAAAAGAAATTTAAGTAGAATTTTCTTTTTCCAAATTTATTTAATTTTTAAAATTATCATAATTTCTTTTAAATAGTTTCTAGTGCGTATGACAAAATTAATTATATAGTTAATTTCCGTTAAATAGTAGTTTATCAAATATTTATTAGTAGGAAAAATTACTCATATATGTTTGGGAAATATTATTATTTGATCAATGAAACGAATCAAATTTTTGGAATATTTTTTTGCTTTGGTAGAAGGAAAAAATACGATGAACATTTACAACATTTACGAGTAGCAACTAAAAGTAAATACGTAAATAGATTAGTAATGCAAGCATTACAAGGTTAAGTGAAGGAAACAAAATTGTGCCTACAGAAAAGTGACTCCTTTGCAACAAACATACTCTTGTTAAATTATCAAATAATTTAGATTATCGTAGACATTTTTAATGGTATTTTTCAAATTCCTTATTACTTATATAATATTTTGATAAGTTTCAGATTTAATTTTACAAAAAGTAATAAAATGTAATTGCTTTTTTAAGAAAACCCCTAAGTGTAAATAAATATTCTTAGGCACAAGTTGCGCCAACTCACTCCCTACGCACGTTATTATAATGATATACAGTTTTAGTGAGAACATTTAGCAATAAAACACGTTGCTTAGGGAAATGTTGCCTACGCTCCCTGTAAGTACGTTTTCTCTAAAAGCAAGTAAATTACTTAGAATATTTTGTAATTACCTTGTTTCTAAGCAGGGAGAGTTGCTATACGTGTTTGCATGAAATACGGCTTACATTTTAAATGATGTAGTTTTACATATTTCTGAAGATTATATCTGCTTCTAGTTGTTTACAGAAACGTGTATTACACAGAGAATAATCTATGAATTTCAATGTCAACCGTCTCCATTTTATATCTGTGGAATTGAATTTTACTGATAATAATTATAACAATTACAACAGAAACAACAATAATAATAAAAATATTAAAATAATTTACATTAGCTTGTGAACTTTAACTACATTAGGAAAGGTGTAACACTCTCTATTATATTATTCACGTAATTTATTAATTTTGTATTTTTGTAAAACTATTTCAATATGAAAATAAATGAACACGGGACCAAAGTCCTAGTCTGTAGTTGGAAGGAAGAAGATCTAGTCAGAATAACTCTTGGAAATAATGTTCTCCAGGCAGTTAAAGAATAGAACTATCTAAGAAGTAAAATCACAAATGATAAACGTAGCAGTAAGGAAATTATAAGCAGAATTAACCAGGATAAAATTGCTTTCATCAAACAGAAAAACCTCTTTACTTCAAACACTATCGGTCTAAAAATAAGGAAGAATCTAGTAAAGACATACGTGTGGAGTGTTGCCCTATACGGAAGTGAATCTTGGACAATTGGAGAAAGTAACAAGAAAATACTCTAAGCATTTGAGACCTGGTGCTACAGAAGAATATTCAGGATAAGCTAGAGAAAGAAGTTAACAAATGACAAATAACAAATGAGGAAGTTTTTAGAAGAGCTCAGGAAGAGAAGAGCTTTCTACGAAATTTAAAGTAAGAGCTAAGTTTATAGGGCATATACTACGACACAATAGGTTGGTTAAGAGAATAGTAGAAGAAACAATTGAAGGGAAGAATCACAGAGGACAACCCCGTTTAGATTATATGAAACAGCTTATGGTCAATGTGAACTGGACATCATATTCTGAGTTAAAAAGATGAGCAGAGAAGCGTAAAGAATGGCGAGCTGCTGCCAACCAGCCTGTGGGTTGCTAACCTAGAAGAGAGAGAGTGTAAATTATGTCATTAAAATTTTGTATTATTATATTTCTTTCTTTGAAGGCAATTAAGACCTTTAGCCCAACAACGTTGCCCATGATTGTTACTCGAATATACGTAACCGTGTTTACTATTGTGGCTTTCCTTACAGCCAACCTCTATTTTCTTTCTTATCTAGCTGCCAATCGATTGGTCAAGGAATTTTCCCAACCCCACCTTCATTTTTAAGACGTCCTACCTGATGTATTTGGGAGAGAGGACGTTAGCTGAGGCGGGTGGTACCCTCTTGCCATCTGACCACAACTGGAGGTGGTCAGAAGAGGTATCCACAATGTTTTATTCTGCCCTCCTTGGCGGGTTGTTTGAGGGTCTTCAAGCAGATCCTCTGTTATTTTCTACACTCATGCTCGATAAAACTGTAGTCTTTCCTGACTAGCAGTCTTGATTGAATTTCGGTGAAGTATCGCTTGATAAAGCGCTTAAGTGTAGACGTTAACTCTTTCATTATTGGTGTAGATTTTATAGTCTGTGCATAACTGAATTAGACCTAGTTCGCTGGTAGCAAACACATTTACTGGCTTAGGGGAAGCTTGTCTCCTTGTTTATTGTATATTTTGAATTATTACACCTACAACCATTCACACGAAGGACAATTGATTGACCTATAAAAGCTTTTCCACACCAGGTAATGTACTTAATCGATTCTGCATAAGCTGGTCATCGCCGGTATCTGGCTTTCTCCTGAAACACATCTTCACTCGGGCATATTTGGATGCCGTGTGAATAAAACATAAACACTAAAAGCACTGAAAGGGTTGAGGGATATATGGTCTCACGCTGAGCAAATGGATTCTCCTCGCATTTTTGCCATATGCCAGATGCCAGATGCAGGGGACACAAGCTCATGCGTGCATCCAGTAATTGCAGCGTTCGGATGGTCTCCGATGACTGCCTGATGCTCTGTGTAGTACTTGCTAACTAACTGACTGACTCTGGGCTGTGCGGTTGTGCGTCGAAGAGACGAACTGCTAAGGAATCTGAGTTCCGAGCTGCCTTCAGGAGCTCCTGCCTCATGGCCTGGACATATACGATACCTGCCCAGCCCAGCCACAAGAGGATTGTCTGGGAACCTCGCCGCAGGTGGATCAAATTTGCGTGCTAGCCGCCTGAAGTGTCGTCTCGGGATCTTATCTGGGGATAAGGCGAGATGAGAATCGACGGGTGGACTTTGGCCGCTACCAAAGACCATTGTCAAGGACGCTTTTCAACTTCTTTTTATGCACTGCGGCGACGTAACTCCAGACCGGGCAAGCGTATGTAATAACAGGCAGCAAATACGAGCCGACGATCATTTTGCCCAATTTCCTGGTCATGGCTGAGCTGACCAGGAGTGTAAGCTGTAAGGTCAGAGGAGCGGATGCTCGCTTAAGAACTGCCTGAGCGTGGGTGCGCCAGGTTAGCCGACGGTCAAGGTGTACTCGAAGGTACTTAACGTCGTTGGACCAGCGCAGCGTCCAGCGTCCAGCTGATGCGTAGTTGCCTAACAGGGTTCTTCCGTCGCTTAGAGAATTGGATGGCTACATTCTTGGTCGCGTTGAGAGACACCCTCCAGTTACCAGTTCAGTCCCCGAGCGAGTCGAGCTGGCGCTGCAGTCCTAAGACAGTCCGTTCTGCGTTTCGATCGGCTGTAAATACAGACTTGTCGTCCGCAAAAACGGCCACCTAGACTCCAGGCTGTCTCGGCACGTCGTTGACGTAGACTGAGTACAGAAAGGGGCCAAGAACACTATTTTGAGGGACGCCGCCAGTGATTCGTCTCTCGAAAGAGAGAGAATCGCCAACTCTCACGCAAAGGTTCTCCCCCGTCAGAGAGCTATCAATCAGATAAATGTAGCAGTCTGGGAGCTGGACTTCCCTAAGCTTGAAAAAAGCCCATCATGTCATACGCTGTCGAAGGTTTTTCCTACATCTAAGAAGCAGCCAACGGTTTGTTCTCTCCGACACCCGACATCTGTGATATATTCCAACATTCTCATCAGGTGATGAGTGGTGGAGAGCCCCACACGGAAGCCAAACTGTTCGGAGACCAGCACGTCAAAGTTTATTAAATGATCTCGTACACGACGCTGCATGAGACCTCAAAAACCTTGGACGTAGCGGAAAGTAGGCTGGTGGGCCGGAGGTTGTCGGGGCGGGAAGCATCTTTTCCCCGATTCGGGATCACATTGACCATCGCCTTTTGCCATTTCTTGGAAAAGTAGGCCTATCTAAGACACGCGTTGAACAAGTCAGTCAAGAACTGGACTTCAGGCTCCGGGAGAAGACATAGAGCGGTGTTCTCGACACCGACCGAATCTGGAGCTTTTCTTGGCTGAAGTTTACCGAGCCAATCTGAGACCTCTTCCAAAGTAATGGGTTCGGGCTCCCCCGTGATCAGAAGAGATAGAAAGTCTACCACATCCATCTCGACTTGTTCATCGAAGTCCCAGTCCATGGTCAACTGCAATGTAGAGAACGTCGGGTTGTCCCCTATGATGGGGGACGTAGGTCGTTGAGGTACGACCTAGAACGTACACCTGAGGATGACGTTGTTAGTAGCTGTAGAGGGAGCTGCCATAAGGTTTGCTAACACTGTTGTCCCACAGGGGATGCCTAAAATAAAAGTCTCCAGCTGCGATGGTTGGCAAAGGGAGCCAGTCAAACCTCCCGACCCCCAACGCTTAGGTCACAGCTGTAACCTCTAGACGACAAGTCGTCGGAGGCGACAGGGGGCGGTGGGCGATGTTGACCAGGATAGCTCTGCCGCCACTAGCTTTCAGCCGGTGGGCAGCCCGGACAGTGCGGTACGCGATGTACTCTGGAAGCTGGAAAGAATGAGCTGGTGTCATATCGATTTCAGAGATGAATAGTCTAAGTCTAAGTCATATTCTGTGCCGAAGGCGGCCAATTCGTCACGGCGAGATAGAACGCCAGCGGTGTTCTATACCACCAGCCGAAGACGTTTAGCCATGGGTGGCTATCAGGTTCATGATGGATGAGAAGAGAATGGTGATTAGTACGGACTGTAGGTTCTTGGCAGCAAGAATTTTGGGTATTACTGTCTCAACTCAGGCACATAGCCTGTCAGCAAAGGTAGACTCCGAGGATTCGGTAGCCGCTGAGTCCACCTCCGACCTGGTCAGGGGTTGTAGGAAAATGTTTCCGTTGTCTAACGAGGTCTGGGCCTTGGGTTTTGGCTGCCTAGGTTTTTTAGGAACCAGGGTCAGATGGTGGCTGAGAAGCAGCACCTTGTGTCTGCTTGGAGGCGGGGGGTGATATTTTCCGCATTTTCGCTAGCTATGTTGTGTTTTTAGTGATCGAAACATGGGAGGAGCAAGGAAGTGTGCTTGTCGCTTATTGGGCACTTTCCTTATGACATGCTACGACTCTCTGAGATGCTAGGTCAGTTGAAATTGTCATAAGTGTAGTTTAACAAGTCACAGCACGCCCCCACTCACTGATGTAGCAAAAACAGACTATCCACAGGGGGGACAATCCACACCCCTGGCGTCACTGCAGGCGGCATTTAAATTAAATTCTAATCACTGTCAATGGTAGTAGGCCTACCGGCGGTAAAAGATAAGTACCGTTGTGTACTTATCGACTCTTAGTCTGATGTTCAACGAGTCAAAAATTAAGAAATAGTTACCTGCTACCTTAATTTACTTTATGACAATAAAAATATGTTAATATAACATTACATTTTTCGATAAAAAAATAAGTTCCATGTTCCATTGTTAACTTACCTTGATCAAAATAATATTAGCAAAATCAGTGCTGCTATTAATTTTATCTTGCTCATTATAGCTAGTAACATAGTAGGGTATTATTACTTTTATCTGCTCAACTTATATAAATGAATTTTTGTACTACAATTAAAACATGTGCATTAACATCTGAAAACAATACCGTAGTACAATTAAATATTATATACGTACATACATAATTAACAGAAGTACATCCGTTGCTAACAATGAGACTATTATTATTACATTAACAAATGAGTGGGAAAGGTACTTTAACACAAGGAAAATGAAGAAAAAACTAAATTGTAAGTGATATTAAAATGAAATACCAGTCTACAAGATATTGAGACATTGTAGAGCTTATCTATCTGCGCCGGTTAGCTTTGCTTTTAAGCACGCACACGCACACGCACGCACACACACGAGCGCACACAAACACAGAGCCAAAATCAAAATTGTGGCTGTCTCCCAAAGAACGGGAAAGTAATGCCTTATGATCTCATTCCTTGATGAAGGGAAATATCCAGCCGCACCTCAACGTGGTGGGGGATGGGCAACACCTATGGGTGGCTAACGCAGCTCTGGAGACCGAGTGACAGCCGGTATAAGCTGTCCCTCCTCTTCTTGTCATTGTCAAGTAGAGGTTAGGGCACCCTCTTGCCCTTGGGGTGAGAAATTGCCACTAAAGACGGATGACCTTCCATTGTCAACGACGTAGGATGTGGGAGGCAAGGAGAAACCACCACATTAAAGATCCTTATGGATATCTCAACAGGGAAAACTGGTCTCTTTATTCTGGTAAGACACCCAGTTTATGGTACAACAGCCAGACAGAAAATCGGGCTGGACGTTAATCGTGAAGGTGGCAGCCCCACTATACGTCTTACCCTGCGATATCCTAGCAACATATCCAGGGGACATATTCACTACTAAATTGCCTCAAATAAGGAATAGCCGGACGGATCAAAAGTTGCTGACCACAGATGTGAATAAAAGGAAAAACGACATGGTATTGCGGAACAATTTAAAATCGGTGTATGGAATGTAAGAGGACTTGCACATAAGGAAATGGAACTTTAACGGGAACTTAATTTAATGGATATAGATATTGCCATCATTCCTGAGACTAATAAGAAGCATAAAGGTTCGACAGAATTGGTGGACTACGTATTAATATACAGTGTTGTAGCTGCTGGGAAGCGTGCACCTGCAGGAGTACCAGTAATGATAAAGAAGCTGTTGAAAAACAGGATTCATAGTTACCAGTTTGTAAATAAGCGTATATTAACAGTACGGTACAAAACTATAAGGGAGTACACAACATTGGTAGCTGTATATAGCCCAGAAAATGGTCGCAGAATCTTACAGGAGAATTTTACAGAATCTTACAGAAAGTTGTCAATAATATACACATGAATGATTACGTAATAATAGCAGATGATTTCAATGCACGTGTTGGAAACTCCCCTATAAGAAATATCATGGGATGTCACGGTGAAAGAATGGAAAATGGAAATGGACGATGCCTCATCGATTTTCCCACATTCAACAATTTTACGATAACCAACACATTTTTTCCGCATAAAGAGATACATAAATATACTTGGAAAGCAAGAGGAACTCGTTCAATCAATTATAATTGATTATTTTTTAGTTAATGGGATATTAGTAAACTTAATGGAGGATACCAGAGTTTTTAAAGGATGTGACGTTGAGTCTGACAATTATCTGCTCATGTTAAAAATTTGTATTCCAGGTAGGTGGAGAAAGGCTCAATCTACAGAGCGCTAGTGCTCCAAACAAACTTTTAAAGTACACCTTGTCCAAGGTGAAAGTATAAGACACCTGTATCAGTGCCGGTTGAATCAGTTTGCACAACAAAAACCCATCAGTAGCAATATGCATCAACATGGGGTAACATCAGAGATGTCATATCACAAGCAGCATTTGAAGTATTGGGGACGAGACGTAAAAGGTATGGAAACTGAGGCCTTCAGGTATAGGAAGACAACATTAGACAAATAATAGATGCTAAAAAGCAGGCACACCTGAAACATCTAACCTTAAACACTGCTCAGACAAGGTGTGAATATAAGCGCTGCTGTGCCATTGCCAGAAGAGAAGTCAGGAAAATCAAGCGAAGTTCATAGGATAAATATGTATGTGATATAGAACACGATGTGCATGGCAGGTAGGATAAGGCTTACAAAATATTGATACATTTATATCAAACAGAAAGACATAACCTGAAGGTCAGTAATATCTAAGAACAACTATGGTTTGAATACTATGAGCAGCAATGGACCCAGTATCAACTGGAAGAAACAAATTTTGGTGAAATCAGTGATTGTGTGGACCCAATAACAATGGACGAATTGTTAGCTGCTCTACACCGCTGTAAGAATAGAAAAGCACCAGTTACTGATGGGCTGAACGTGGAGCTTATAAAGTGTGCACCAACCTTGCTGCATGATCATTTGCTGCAGTTCATTATTCTATGCTGGACAACTGGTCATGTTCCTGACGACTGGCGAATTGCAAAGGTAATTCCCATATTCAAAAAAGGTGATCGTAATGACTGCAGGAACTACAGAGGAGTCAGCCTTCTTAATAATTCATATAACTTATGTGCATCTATATTACGAACACAAGCTGAATGCGATAACGGAAACCAGGCCCAGAACGGTTTCAGGAAGGGCAGATCATGTTTAGATTGTATATTTACAATAGCCCAGCTCATTGAAAAGCGTAGAGCTGCCCACATACAAAGCTTTCATCGACTTCGAGAAGGCTATTGACAGAGTGAATCGGACCAAACTATGGGCAGTAATGGCAAGGAAAGGGGTCCCACAACACCTAATTAGAGCAATACAGAGTCTGTATATGGAGAATAAAATCTTAATAGAAGCAGGAGGACCGAGAACAGCTCCTAGAGATTGGCTGATCAATTGTGTAGTACGACAAGGGTGTCCATTATCACCTTCCCTTTTTAATTTATATATTGACGATGCCATACAAAACTGGCAGGTGTGTTTTTCAGACCATTTTATGATTGGTTACTCTGCAATTGACAATTTGTTGTTTGCGGACGGACAGGCTATTCTGTCGGACTCTGAAAACTGATTGCAGATGGGTATACACTTGTCAAATGGAATCTGCAAAGACTCTGGATTGAAGATATCCACAATTAAAACCAAGGTGATGGCTTTTTGTGGAAATGATCCCGTACGGGCAAAAATTGTTATATACGGTACTGTCCTGAAACAAATTAGCAGTTTTGAATACCTGGGCTACTGTGTGTCTTATAATGCAAGCAACGACGTGGTGCATAAAATACATAAGTTCAACCTTATGTGCGGGACCATGAGGAGAACCCTTAAGTAAGCAAGTAAAGGAACATGCCTAAAATTCTACAAGGTGATGGCTCTTCCCACACTTCTTTATTAGTCTGAGAATTGGACTTTAACGAAAGGCCAGGCCAGTTCCATCCAAGTGGCTGAAATGAGCTTTCTCAGTCACGTGGCAGGGTATACTCTCCTTGATTATAGACGAAATACAGATATACGGCAGGAACTGAATATTATAAGTATAACCGACAGCATGGCCCAGTATCGGCTGAATTGATTATTAGTTCGATGTATTAGTTCAGCTTCGATCTTGGAAGTTACACGGTGCCTGTATTTTGAGTTATAGATATATCGTGCAATACGGAACCTGAAAAACATTCCTAAGCAAAATATATAACGTGTAAAATTACAAAGCAACAAATGTTTGTTACCATAATTTCTGAAGCGATTTGTGAAGCCGAAAGCAAGTCTACGCTTGTCTCATATTATTTACTTTTTTGCACATTTAAAACCACGTGTGTTATCACCACATATTTGTACAATAGACAGTGTTTATGGACTTAGTATAATTAAGTGGGTTTTTAGAAAGTGTATGACAGCTGACAGCTTACATTTTCAAAGCCATTTATTTTAACTCGATGTGAAGTCAGCAGTACTTATGTGAATGCGTTGAAATGATTGAATGAATACATAAGAGAAGTGAATTAAAGTGCTCTGACTGTGTTATTCTGCCCTCAACATTCCGCATGAGAGCAAAACGCACACACCAGTAAACTCATGAATCCTCGGTGTGTTTGATGTTTTGTTTACTGGCACTTTTATAAGCCACGTTAAGTGCTTGATACGAATGACTCTACGCACAATGTCGCCAGTATCGTTCTAAACTGTAAATCGCAGGTGAGGTTACAGGCGCAACCTATCGAGAAACGTTTGTGAATTACTTTTTAAAATTATTGTCAAGATAAGATGATGTCTATTTGTACAATGTATCAGCTAGTTAACGTGAATAGAGTTGTTATATTTTCAAAGATTCTCTGAATATTTGAACGGTTAATTACTATAAAGATTATTTCACAGCGCTGACGAAAGTAATTATTCAAGACAGTAAATACTTTATAGTCTTTATATTTATTTACAATGGTTGATATTCATTACATAACAATATTGTATCTCCATATACAGCGTAACACTAAAGTATTAATGTTATTTCCTCAGCTTGTAGCAGCTATAAAGTATGGTAAAAATTAGCTCATTTCTACTTAACTTACCTTATATGATGATATGAGTGCATGTTATGTGTGTGGTATATGGTAAGTTATAGCGTATGGCTTAGGTCTACGTAAATCTAGAGTGCTCATCAAATTTTTTAATCTACGATAAGACGTAAAATCAACAATGCTCGGGATCTTAGTGAATGATACTTATTATCTTTTCTATCTGTCCGTCTGTCTATCTACAACTTTGTCTCTATGCATGTCTCTCCCTTTTCTTTCATGTCTGTCGTTCCGTACCTTTCTTTCTGTATTTCTTTGTCTATTTATGTATTTGACGACGGTCTCACTGATCGACGGACGGCACAGTGGAAACAAAATACAGACACCAATGAAGTCACTAATAACCAGTTTTAATTATTCACAAATAACAATTTCTAATCACCTCGTACAATAATTCAAGTTACATTATTCTACACACAATTGACGTACCTAAAATATTTTCCTATACGTTTATGACATCGTTTTTCAGTTTAATTTATGTTTGGAAATTATATAAAAAAAATTTTTTTTATAAAAAAAGGTACATTATATTCTATTCTTAAAAAGCAAGCATTTTAAGTATCGATTTTAAAATGTACTATTCTCTATGAACTTGAACGCCCAGTGTATCAAATTTTTCCTTTTACTGTATAAAAACAAAGTGTTTGACAGCCTTCCTTAAATTTAGAATATGGTTACTATATTACAGTAATAAATAGAAAAATAGATATCTTGTCAACCAATTAGCATAAAATTTTAATTCATACAATATATAAGATATGTAATATATATAAATTAAAAATAAAATATGAAGTTACTTTTTTCCTTACAATGTATATACGAATACATATAGCAGTAATTTTGTCTGGTGTCAATTATTTTTTCCGCTGTCCAAATCGACGATTCATGCGACTTTTTGTGCATAACCAATTGTCAAAGGAAAATGAACAGCACTCAACTACCTGTTCAAGACTTCTACGTGACTAAGATAGAAACTTTACTTGAAGGCCGTGAAGCAGAAGACGTTAAGATGTTATTAAAAACGGAAGCCATTTGCAAATTTTGCTTTGTTACGAGATAGCCAGCACAAACAAGGTGATAGAGAATCTGAAATAGTGAAATGCGTGTCAACTAAAAAAAACTAATGTGACAAATATAGAAGTTCCAATCAAAACTTTCATAAAATAAATAAACATTAAGTCGGGCAATTAATGAAAGATAAATTTTACAATGTAAGGCAATTAATAAACGCTGAAAAAGATTCAAAAACATAAGAACAATGGGAAAAAGTTAGTAACTGTAGTGGGGCCAGTTCGCTCTAAGCCCCCACATTTGATAGAAGCACACACTGGTCGACGTATCTTCGGTAATTTGCAACATGTTGCATGTTGCATTGTATGGGGAAAGAGAAAGCAATTTTATTCCCTCTAGGTTAAAAAGACACGCCACAGAACTATCACAGAAAGTGACACCCGAGAGCCAGAATATTTAAACCGAATAACAAAGCTGACAGATTACGTTACGGTGATCACCATCTGTGCGATACGTACAGCGTTCAACTAAATTCGACGCGGGAGGGGTTCAGAGAAAGTCTCCAGGAAGTTGAAACAAATGTCTACGATTCACGATATCCTGAAATTTGGAAGACTTCCGGACACGGATTGCTCTCCTTACGTTTATTGACGGTATCAGATACAATGCATTACAAATTTAAAAATTTCACGTCTCAAGAGTAGCTCAACGCTCTTGTTTACAATTTCCAGGTTGAAGTTGCCAAATTGGCGACCTTGATTAATAAATGTATGTCGTCACGTTGTTGTCAAAAGGCTCCAATGTTACATTATTGATGTTAAGGACAAAATAAAAACACGATTCAAGAAAAACAATTTAAATGATCTACATTGAAATAACAACTTTTTAAAACATGAAAAAGAGACAAAAGGTGTAAGTGCTACAAATATGAGGAACGAGGACAAATTCAAGCTGTTTGTTGGCAGAAGAAAATTCAGAAAAAAAGGCATGACACACCAATAAAGAAATAAAATTTGTGAACAGCTCACAGTCTACACGCTTTTTAACACCACAGGTAACATGATTGCCAAAGTATTCGTTAAAGATTAACTAGCCGAATTTAGAGTGAATACGGTCGCCACATTGTCCATTGCGCACCCTTATATAGTCAGCCATCTTCACCTTCAATTTGAGCTATCTTACCATGGAAGTACTCTGAAAGGGCTAACGTACGGTTACGTCTGGAGCACGTCGAATTAAGACACCTGATGTTCGTTTCAGACATTACCGATTAAGCGATCGTTGGCACAGACATCATGAATGGGTATTGGTTTACAGTTGACTTAAGAAAGAATGTCCTGAGTGTTGGTAAGAAGATAAATGGTTTGCATGGTTAAAATATTTATTGTCAGCCAACATTTGGACCAAGTAAGTGACGGCGCAGAAAGCACGAATTAACAGATGCGGAGAAGAGAAACCCTACTTGTTTATGGAAACGGAAGACAAACTCGCAAATGAAGTCTAATTTGTGTGAGGGCGGAAGAGGTGTGGTCGTTCTGGAAAGCCTTCTGCTCGGTCTGGAAAGCCTTCTGCTCGTTCCTGAGATAAAAGATTGTTACAGGATTAGTTAAACACTTGTTACATACGCAAAAAAGTTGCTGAAGAAGGTGTTCCGAAAGAACTGGGAATGCAGAGTTGTTTTCTCACTGGGAAAGCAAAATGAGATTGAAGAACAGGTGCTTGCGTGTCTGGAAGTAGAGAGACGACTTTCGAAAGTCAAATTTTAAGTAAAGAATGCCAAAAAATTTGTTCAGTTTTCGGATCTATGAATTAGTGTAAGTTATTAATAGTTGTGACGTGTAAATTATTTAGTGAATTAATTAATTGATACGTATCGTGTGTTACATTAGTGTATGTTGAACAATCAAAGCTTAAAGAACTGTTGTAAACGCGCGTGTATTGTCCCGTAATTATATTTCTAGTAGGGACTTCACTTGTTTAAATTATTTTGTTTCCATTGTCTAAAGCGACGATTCGTGGTGACAGTCGTATGAACATGAATAACATGCATTTTTGATATTATATTTTATACTTAGCTTAGCGATATCGTTTCTGTAAGTTTTTCTTTTACCCATAAAACTTTCTTCAATTTTCCATAGGTAGTTTAAGTTAGATAGACTGCTCTTATTTAGTTTTGAATAGACGTACAAGATAAAACGACCGGTTATGATCAAATACTAATAATAAGAAATGCTAAATAAAAAGTACATTAAATTAGAAGCATATGTTAGTAATTAAATTTGCTTCAATTAGAGCTTCCAAAGAGTGCATTAACTAAAACTTAACGCGCTTAACGCATACAAGTAGGTATTTTTTATTACATCTGAACAATCTAAGTTAATAATTTTAACTGATAACTACATCATTAATTTGTGACATCACATTCCAGTTTCTAAACTGAGAGAAGTTGTAAAGAATCCTAATCTATATTGCAACGTGACAAGCTGTCTCACTATAGGTAAATGTGGAGCATAATTATTATCAGCTCTTATGGGTGTCCAGAACGATAGAAGAATGCTTGGAAGTAAAATAATATTATTAAAAATTAAAATTAATAGGATAAATTAGTAATAAGACAATGTAAAAACTATGAGGATATAATTTAATATGTGAGTGAAATGTTGTGCAATGTGGGTAGCAAATAGAAAGTTATGGAAGTCTATTCATATGTAATAAAGCATTGTTCTTGAAAATTCAAGAATAAGGAACTCAGTGAACACGTGGCCGGTCCAGAATATCATAGAATATATGGAAAATACGCCTACGCGCATATCGGCGGTGACGTCATTCTGCAGCGCCGCGGCATACATTGAGCAGTATTATAAAAGCAGTAGCCAGTCTTCATCTTTCTCCTCTCTGAGAGTCTTCATACAGTACTCAGCGAAAGCAGTCGCGGTGGGCATCGTCCAGTCAACATCAATTCCAGGCAGTCGTTGGGCCCGTGGAGTCGTGATAGCAGCGAGTGTCGGCAGGGAACAAATACGGAGTACGAGATAGTCGGCTACCGTTCCTGAGCTTAGTTTTGCTGATTGTGGCGGCTGGAAACGGACACCTAGAGCAAGCCAGTTCCTGTAGGCGGTTGCTGGAACGTGGAACCAAGACGACGAATCGCTGGAGGCCGGATCGAGATCGTCGACCGGGAGGACAATGAAGACAACAGAACAGGGAAGCCAAATTTGAATAAATTTGTTATCCAAGTATAAAGCTTTAAAGTGAAAAAGAAAGAACTTTTAAACTTATAAAAATTTATATTTCATTGTGTAAAGTAAAAGAACATTTATATTAAATATAATTTTGTTTAAAGAAGATTTTGAACAGTTAAAATTTACAGCATTATTTAAATAAAGAAAACATTTATTTAAAATATATTTTCAAAGAAGATTTAAACTTCAATAAATCAATTTTTTTTAAAATAACGAAAGAACATTTTGATATAATTGTGTGTAAAAGAAAAGGACAATTAATGTATGTATTTTCACTAACTGAGCATTCTTTTCTGCAAGTCTGCTCTGGGCTATAACCTGTTACCTTGCAATATGTTCTCACATAAGTATCACTATGTTACGAAACGACTAATACAAATTATAACAATGAATTTAACCTACGGTTTTCTTTTTGTATTGATTCAAGTTGAACTTAAATCAAACTTGCTACGAGTATCATCAAATCGAGGCAAAACAATAAATGCGCTGGTTAGCCGTTAAAGTGGTTTTGACAATATTGCCACATTTGCTTAATGTTTCCATCCTTTCAGTTCCTGGGCCTAAGAAACGTAATTGCACTATCAGCCGACTATCAGCCTTTTAAGAAAACTCACGCACGCGCGCGCCCATAAATACACACACACACACACAAATTAATGATGTTGATGGTAATTGGTGTACTGGGACATTTATAAAATTGTGCAATTTGAATATCTCTATATATATATATATAAGCGGCTTTGTCCTGACTGAGAGAGAATCAACGTAGAGCAAAAACTACTGAAGATACTGATCTCAAAATTTGAAGGTATATTCTTATGGGGTCGTAGATGCTCACTAAGAAACGGTTTTAAAAACCTTTCACTCCTAAGGGCCAAACCCCCCCCTTTGTATGTATGTTCCATATCTCCTCCTAAACCACTGGACCGATTTCAACCAAACTTGGCAGAAATATTTTACGCAACGGGAGAACCAACATAGGATAGGTGTTTTTTCCGATGGGGTCCTTTGGGGGGTTCTTTAGGGTCTTCCACATCTCCTCCTATACCACTGGACCGATTTCAACCAAACTTGGCACAAATATTTTACGCGCCGGGAGAACCCACATAGGATAGGTGTTTTTTTCAATGGGGTCCTTTGGGGGGTTCTTTGGGGTCTTCCACATCTCCTCCTAAACCACTGGACCGATTTCAACCAAACTTGGCACAAATATTTTACGCGACGGGAGAACCAACATAGGATAGGTGTTTTCTTCGATGGGGTCCTTTGGGGGTCCTTTGGGGTCTTCCACATCTCCTCCTAAACCACTGGACCGATTTCAACCAGACTTGGTACAAATTTTTACGCAAAGGGAGAACCAACATAGGACAAGTGTTTTTTCGATACAATCGTTTGGGGGGTCCTTTGGGGTCTTCCACATCTCCTCCTCAACCATTGGACCGATTTCAACCAAAGTTGGCACAAATATTTTACGCAACGGGAGAACCAACACAGGACAGGTGTTTTTTCGATACGATCCTCTGGGGGTTCTTTGGGGTCTTAAAAACTATTAGATCTGGTTACTATGGCAACCCAATAGAATAGATTCTGTTCTAAATATATTATCGCATTAAATTGAAGACCACGCGAACGAAGTCGTGGGCAACAGCTATTTATTTTTAAGAAACCTACTTTAATTGAACTTTATTAATTAAAATAACATTTTCATTACGTACAACGTGAAACTCCGTAGCGAAGCACGGGTATTCCGCTAGTACTGTATAAATGATTCATATTATTCATTAAGTGGATGCGCAAATGTCAAAAATCATTCGCATTCATATACCTTGTAAGTCTAATTTTTCCTTCCTTTCCTTTGTAAAATGTAGAACTGTTTTATGTATCTCCTCCTGTTTAGAACAGTAACACTCTCCTCTGGAAGAATTTGTTACATTTCTTTATTATATCAAGTCAATCTTTCTATAGAAGTAAGCATATCCTACATCAATGCCAACTATAAAGCATTTCCAGGATTACTCTAATATATTTTGTTGTATATTTGTACATATGAAATTGGTGTCAGTGTGTCGAACTCTTTATATTCTGTCAGCCCTGAACATTCTCCTTTATACTATCATATTTATCTCGCGCACATAACATTAAACTAATATTTCTTCTCCCCTGCCACTCTTTCCTATTTATCTTCAGCTACACGATGTCCAATTAAAATATTTCTACTTACGGTTCATAAATTACTATCCTCACTACGTTTATGTGTTCAAAATCATATAATTAATTCTATATTCAATCAGCACTATTTACTCTGTAGACGTAAGTCAAAAATTTATGTCACATCTTTTCCCTTTTTCATGAAATAATGTTTTCAATGGTTAGTAAATATTGTAAGTATTGTTTTCATATTGCCAAAAATTATTTATTTAAGAACAATACAAAGAATCCAGTATAAAAAACTTGAATGTTTTTTATAATCGTTAAAAGTGTATCTGCATTTTGTTTTAATATTACTATAATAACGATATTTTAGTCTACAACCTTCATGCAGAAAATTTTATACAACATAAGTACAGCTATCGTAGTAATCATTAATTGAGTAACATCGAAGATCTTTGTTTCTCGTAAGTTTTTCATTCGTTTTGGTGTACAGGTTTTCGCTTTTCCATACGTACGAACATTTTCAGCATTACTTGCTTATCTGTGCATGCGCTTAGAATGGTGTCTCGGTAAAGTAATAGGTAATTTCGTCAAGCTTGAAATAACGACCCACACAGTAGTTCAATCTCCACTAATCGTACAAGTAATAGGTAATATGTAATAGGATGCTCATTGACGCATATCTAAAAAGCGGACACTCCACCGCGAGCGCGCACACACCCAGACACAATGTGCTCTTCATACCTACATTATACGTACATCACAAAAGAAGATATCAGAATGATATTTAATAATAATCAAAAAAATATGATTTATTTAATTTTATCTGCAATAGTAACTACCGTTACAACTCTTCAACTATACCTTTACATGACTAGATACAGAAGTATAATACAAACACTACCTCTGTTAGAGACAGTAGAATGCACTAGCTAAAGGAACAAGTAGCTGATTTAGAGTTGCGGTAAGTTATTGCTACCAGTAGCAATTATTGCCATTCCGAAGCCTGACTACTTAACGAACAGGGGATGTTGTTAATTAACATTTGACTTTGCGTCCCCGATTAAATCATGTAGGAGTGTAATGCCTATGTGTGTTATCTTTATGTTTAGTCAGTAATCTTTAGTACCTGATACATCATGCTGCGTATCTTTTATAAACATAGTGACACTTCTAATGCTTTACTGTATTAGTAGACAAAAGGCCACATATCGTTTTATTTAAAATATGTTGCGTTAACCTGTAAATGGAATATATACTAAAGGTTTTTAACGTTCTAAAAGTTGTAATAAGGTTAAGATGCTAACAAATTATTTAGATCCATCAACAACACTAACATTTGAATTACAGATTTTTTCTTCATGGTCAAGCCCTAGGTAATTACAGACAGTGATTATCAAGTGGCAGTCCTCTGACAATTAGGCGGCTCAACTGAAATGAGCAGATGAACCCACAACTTCATTGCATATAAGACGCCAAAGAAATAAAGGAAAAATATAATTAACATTACGTGGAAAAACAATTTAATGGGATGATACTACAGAGAACAATTGCATTCATAATGTTACCAGCTTCATTTAGATATAAAAAAGTTATTTCATTATTTCAAATTTAACATTTGTAATTAGTAACACCAACGTTTTGGTTATTGACAAAGTGCAGCAAAAAGTAAAACTTGGACATTGTCTTAGCAAAAATCGGAATTTGTCAGTTTTTAGGCTGCTGTTAGAAAATACCGGTAGAAAGTTTCGTAGATGTTTGTCAGAATGCAAAAAATGTTCAGCCCTCCATGGAATTTCCGAGTCATGTGTTCTTGCGTATATCCGCGTTTTACAGAGCAAAAAACAAAAAATCATAAAGCAAACAAAATATATGGAAAAAGCGACAAATGATAACTGTCAATTATAATTCTTCTTCTTCTTCTTCAGGCTGTGGACCTTACAATCCGTTGTACAATCCTTGGTCCGACCATTTTTACTTCCATGTTCCATAAGGAAATGGCAAAAAAAAGGTATGGTGATGGCAAAAAAAAAATGTGTTCGAGATAATTGCAGATTCTGATAGTACTACCCTAAAAACATGAAAAAAGTAATTTTTTGAAAAGTGTGTGTGTGTCATTCTGTCTGTTTGTCTGCAGATTTTTGTTTTATGGCAAACGATAACAGCTGCAAATTCAAACAGAATCAAATAATTTTTTGCATACAGCCCTGAATTGTAGAGTACCTAAGACCTATTGTTTTTGGTGAAGATCGGTTAAGGGAAAGGGGTAGTTTACCAGCAACGTTTTATGTTTTACCAATGGTAATTTTTTCAATGGCAAACGATAACAGCCGCAACGTCAAACAGAATCAAATAATTGTTTGCATACGTTCCTGAATTGTTACGTACTCAAGGTCTGTTCATTTTGGTGAAGATCGGTTAAGGGAAAAGGGTAGTTTAGCAGCAACATTTTATGTTTTAACAACCGTAATTTTTTTTTGACGAATGATAACTGCCGCACATTCAAACAGAATCAAATATTTTTTTTGCATACGTTCCTGAATTGTAAAGAAATGAAGGTCTGTTGATTTTGGTGAAGATCGGTTAAGAGAAAGCGGTAGTTTACCAGCAAAGTTTTATGTTTTAACAAGAGTAATTTTTTCTATGACGAACGATAACTGCCGTAAATTGGAACAGATTCAAATACTTTTTTGCACGCCTGCCGGAATTATAGAGCTATCAATGCCTGTTGATTTTGGCGAAGATCGGTTAAGAGAAAAGGATAGTTTACCGGCAACGTTTTATGTTTTAAAAGGGGTCATTTTATTTTTATGACGAATGATAACTGCCGCATATTCAAAGAGAATCAAAAAAATTTATGCATACATTCCTGAAGTTGTAAGTACTCAAGGTTTTTTGATTTTGGTGAAGATCGGTTAAGGGAAGGGGTAGTTTACCTGCAACGTTTTATGTTTTAAAAAGGTTAATATTTTCTATGACGAAAGAGAACTCCCGTAAATTCAAACATAATCAAATACGTTTTTGCAGACATCCCTAAATTGTAGAGGTCTCAAGCTGTGTTGATTTTGGTGAAGATCGGTTAAGGGAAAGGGGTAGTTTACCAGCAACATTTTATGTTGTAACTAGAGAAATATTTCCATGAAGAACGATAACTGCCGTAAATTCAAACAGAATCAACCAATTTTTTACATATGTGCCTGAGTTGTAGAATACTCAAAGCCTATTGATTTTGGTGAAGATCGGTTACGGGGAAAGGGCAGTTTACCAGAAACATTTTTTGTTGTAACAAGAGTAAAATACTTAATTTTGATAAATAAAGTATCCTGACAAGAAGATCTTAATAATCCACTGTAGAAACGTAGATGAAATATCTATAAATGAAGAGGCTAGTTGAACGGGGTGGGGGTAATTTTCAATAAATTAAAATTTTTAGTTGAAGGGGGAGGGGATAATTTTTATTTTCTTATTCCTTAAGGAAATGGAAGTATGGTGATGGCAAAAGAAATCGTGTTCGAGATAATTACAGATTCTGATTGTACTACACTCAAAACATTAAAAAAGTAATTTTTCGAAAAGTGTCTGTGTGTGTGTCTGTCTGTCTATCTGTGTGTCTGTAGATTTTTTCTATGGCAAACGATAACAGCCGCAAATGCAAACAGAATCAACTAATTTTTTGCATACAGTCCTGAATTGTAGAGTTCTCAAGACCTGTTGTTTTTGGTGAAGATGGGTTGAGGGAAAGGAGTAATTTATCTGCATTGTTTTATGTTTTAACAAGGGTAATTTTATATGGCATACGATAACAGCCGTAAATTAAAACAGAATCAAATAATTTTTTACATATGTGCCTGAGTTGTAGAGGACTCAAGGCCTATTGATTTTGTTGAAGATCGGTTAAGGGACCGGTTGGTGAAGATCGGTTTGGTAGTTTTTCGGCCACTTTTAATGTTTTAACAAGAGTAATTGTTTCTATGACGAACGATAACTGCCGCAAATTCAAACAGAATCAAATAATGTTTTGCATGCTTCCCTGAATTATAGAGGACTCAAGACTTGTTGATTTTGGTGAAGATCAGTTAAGAGAAAGGTGTAGTTTACCAGCAACATTTTATGCGATAACAAGGGTAATTTTTTTATGACGAACGATAACTGTCGTAAATTCAAACATAATCAAATAAGTTTTTGCATACGTTCCTAAATTGTAGAGAACTCAAGAGCTGTTGACTTTGGTGAAGATCGGTTGAGGGAAAGGGGTAGTTTACCGGGAACATTTTATGTTGTAACATGAGAAATTTGTTCATGACGAACGATAACTGCCGTAAATTCAAATAGAATCGAATAATTGTTTGCATACAGCCCAGAATTGTAGAGGACTAAAGGCCTATTGATTTTGGTGAAGATCAGTTAAGAGAGAGGGGTAGTTTACCGGTAACCTTTTATGTTTTAACAAGGGTAAAGTACTTAATTTTGATAAATAAAGTATTCTGAACAGCAGATCATAATAGTCCATTGTAGAAACGTAGATGAAATATCTATAAATGATGAGGTGGGGGTAATGTTCTATAAATGAAGGGGGGTAATTTTCTATAAATGAAATTGATTGTTGGAGGGGGAGAGGATTATTTTTATTTATATGTCATGTGTACTATGTTATCGGCAACAAAGAAGTAGTTTGTTGTTAAAATTCCTTCCCGGGCTGTTTGGCGTGGTCCAATGTTTTTTACAAAAACAAACGTTTCGGCAGTACTATCGACTTCCATCATCAGTGAAAATCGAATGTGATAAAGTGAGAGGGTATACGATAGTGACCACAGTACTGTGGTTAAGGCTGAAGAAAGAAGTAGTTTCTATGAAAATATTTCATTTCGAAAATGATTTTAAACATAAATCTTAGAACATGGAAGTAATGTATGGTTCTACATACCGATATTTATATGTGTACTACGTTATCGGCACCAAAGTAGTAGTTTGCTGTTAAAATTCCTTCCCGGCCTGTTTGGCCGTAGTCCAATGTTTTCTGCAAAACCAGACATTTCGGCATTGCCGTCGACTTCCATCATCAGTGAAAATCGAGTGCGATAACGTGTGGTGGTATACGTTAGTGACCACAGTACTGTGGTTAAGGCTGAAGTAATAAGTGGAAAGAAGTAATTTCTATTGAAACATTTCATTTCGTAAACGATTTTAAATATAAATCTTAGAACATGGAAGTCATGTATAGTTCTCCATACCGATATATTTTTATGGCAAACGATAACAGCCGCAACTTCAAACAGAATCAAATGATGTTTCGCATACAGCCCTGAATTGTATAGTTCTCAAGACCTATTGTTTTTAGTGAGATTCTGTTAAGGGAAACGGGTAGTTTACCTGCCACGTTTTATGTTTTAACAAGTGTAATTTTTTATACGACGAACGATAACTGCCGCACATTCAAACAGAATCAAATAATGTTGTTTTGCATGCATCCCTGAATTTTAGAGTACTGAAGGCCTATTGATTTGAGTGAAGATCGGTTAAGAGAAAGGGGTTGCTTACCAGCAAACTTTTATGTTTTAACAAGGGTACTTTTTCTATGACGAACGATAACTGCCGTAAATTCAAACAGAATCAAATAATTGTTTGCATACGTTCCTGAATTGTTACGTACTCAAATTCTGTCCATTTTGGTGAAGATCGGTTAAGGGAAAGGGTAGTTTAGCAGCAACATTTTATGTTATAAAACCGTAATTTTTTTTGTGACGAACGATAACAGCCGCAAATTCAAACAGAATACAATAATTTTTTACACATGTGCCTGAGTTGTAGAGGATTCAACGCCTATTGATTTTGGTGAAGATCGTTTACGGGGAAAGGGTAGTTTACCAGGAACCTTTTATTGTTGTAACAAGAGTAAAGCACTTAATTTTGATAAACAAGTATCCTGATAAGAAGATCTTAATAATACACTGTAGAAACGGAGATGAAATATCTATAAATGAAGAGGCTAGTTGAACGGGGTGGGGGTAATTTTCTATAAACGAAAATTATAGTTGAAGTGGGAGGGAATATTTTTTTTTATATGTGTACTACGTTATCGGCAACAAAGAAGTAGTTTGTTGTTAAAATTCCTTCCCGGCCTGTTTGGCCGTAGACCAATATTTTCTGCAAAACCAGACATTTCGGCAGTGTCATCGACTTCCATCATCAGTGAAAATCGAGTACGATAAAGTGCGGGGGTATACGTTAGTGACCACAGTACTTAAGGCTGAAGCAGTAACTAGTAAAAAGTAGTTTCTATGGAAATATTTCATTTCGAAAATTATTTTAAATATCAATCTTAGAACACGGAAGTCATGTATGGTTCTCCATATCGATATATTCTTTGGTCTTCAAATATTTCGCCGTCCTCTCGGATTATAAGCCAAACTTTGTTTTGGCATCCTGTTCTTACGAATCCTTTTAACATGGTCTGTCCAATCCAGTCTGTATTGCCTTATCCTTTTGTTTAGGTTGTATATTCCAAAGATGGCCCTTATAAGTAGGAGTTTCATCACTTCTTAACCGGTCCCTCCGTGATACTCTTAGTACTGATTAAAAATCTCATTTTATTAGTCTGTATCCGGCTTTGGGTCTTTGCGTTCAGTGTCCAAGTCTTACTGTCGTAAAGGCCGCCAATTATAATTCCCTACAAAAAAATTAAAATATTCACAAACATTGAACAATTTTAAATTATATGTCATTGCGGTTAAAAGTTTTCTTCCAGTTTTAAAAGTAAACAATTTAATAATTTCAATTTTATTTAACTAACTATTATCATTTCAGAATATGTAACCTTGTACTTCATTTATTATAAGAAACTTACCCACACCCGGAATTATAACACTAGTTTGCGTACATCGACAGTAAAATCAGACCGACACCACTTGTGGCAGTGTATAAGGTTACCACAACAAAAATTGAACACAGGGCGGTATGCTTGTAAATATTTAGCATCGAAAAATTTATGATGAACAGTTTCTAACAATATTATGCAGGATAAGAATTGTCAGAAAGCGTACACCTGCCCCCGCAAGTGAATACAGCGCTTGTGTGTTTGTGTGTGTGAACGCAAGCTACAAGAAGAATCTACAATGGGGTGATGCGTACGAATTCTCTGTAATCAGGTTTTAACCGGATAAAAATAAACTAATTAATACGTTTTAAACCTATATATATATATATATATATTTGTAAATATATATTTTGGTTGTATATATATTATAAATAGTTTTGCTTTGTCAGTATATTTTGTAACTCACATTTTACAAAGGTATGAACTATAACGACGAGACGAAACGAGACTATTATAATTAAACAAAACTATACCTGTTTGTCACTCTGAGGAGTTGTTTGTAAAAAACTGGAATATAATATATATTTAAGTAAAATTGACGGTAGGAGGAATTTCTTGAGAAGCAAATTGAGACAAGTTTCAAAATATGGGTGGTATGATCCGTTACTAATGGTTGTAAATATAAATAAATAAATACGTCACTTGCTACCTTTGAATATTTCAGTGGGACGAATTATACAGCAACACCAGAAAGTGTTTGGACGGAAGTGAGCTCTAAGCTACGGTTAATCCGTGTTGAGAACAGATAAACACTTCCATACTGCAGATAGCTTGGTTTGGGTTTTGCTTGCTTCAGTTATTATTATTATTAACAAACCTTAAATTATAAAAGTGTCTGTATCATTATATTGTTTCTCAGATGTTAATAAAGATAGCTGATAAACAAAATAGCTGATACAAAAGATAGCTGATACGCAATACTCAGTCACACAGTTTTGTTTGTTGAGCTTGAATTTATGCAGACACTGTTATCACTACATCCAGGTGTCAAATTATGGTTTGTAGAACAACCATTATATAACTCTAAAAGTTTCTCATGTTATGTAACGTGAAATTAATATAATAACTATTACGTGTGAGTAAAATAAAATTTGATTGAACATTAGGTAAGCATACTGAAATAAAAACATACTATATGACACTTGACAAAGAACTACAAGCATACGTAGTAGGATTTTTTACATAATAGGCAACCAAACAAAATTAATAATATTTACAAAAGGGAAATATTGAAATTTCAGAAAGAGAAACCATCGAAGTCTATGTCAGAAAACACGTCAAGCTCGTGTTTAACAATGTTACACTGTATTTATCTAAAGAAGACAAATTGTAGATATTTATTGATTTATATCTAAAGACACAGTATATGCAAGATATGAACCTTTCATGCTGTTAAACATAACATTTAGCCGTATATAATAGGCTCCATGAGTAGTTCATATTTTATGTCTGTCACTATGAAGTTACGTAACTTCATAATTTATATTATGGCTATATTTCATATTCATATTTTACAACTTTCATATTTTATGAACTTGCGTTAATTTAACTTTAAATTTCGTCACACGGCATACTAACTAATTTAAAACTATGGTTGTTCCACAGCCGGAGTTGAGAGAGCGTCAGAAAATAGTGCTAAGTACAAACATTTGGAGGTTAATTATATTAGTGACTCCACTCAACCAGAGGTGATAAAAATACTTATTAAATGTTTCTGTATTCCGTTACGGATTGTATTTAATGATGCTACTTAAAGTCGAAGGAGTAATATGAAACTTTTAATATTTTTGCTCATTTTCTGAAAAATTTAATCACAGAGAAGGAATAATTTTATTAAGTTTGTAGTAGTGTGATACCTCAGAATTTATGTTGTTTGTTCTTCTGATGAGTAAACATTAAATGAAATCATCAAGTCAAGTAGACTTGATTATTGAACTGTATGTTTTTATAATTTATACTCTCCTTATTAATGTTGTCATTTTGCGGATACTTATAAACAAACACATACTGTATTAGTATTGTAGTGAAGAGTATTAGTAGTACAGAGTCACACAACACAGTCTGTTAGTTTTGCTGTTGCACTAAAGCGAAATTATGCTTTGTGAAGTTACTACTGCTCACTTATACATATAAATATTACACAGGATACATATTGATTCCTACAGTTTAATATTTAAGTAATATTCTAGCTTTTGCCAAGTGCAGGAAACAATAATCATCAGTCGAACTTGTTTATTTACGTCTGCGGTTTTTTAAGGTATTTGTATTTTTGAATTAATAGTTTAATTTTAAAATTATTAGTGACCGCGAATTGTTAATTTACAAAATGTTCTGGGAAGATTGATCAGTAACTTAGACAGAGCTAAAGATATATGTGTCAACGATTCGAAAATGTATTGTTATCTTTGCGATCGATTCAAAATTGACCTCCTGTAATACCCACACTAATAGGTTTGACGAAAGTCAGTATAATTGTTTATGAATTGTAACAGTACAAATTAAATTTAAAAACATTTAAGTTTGTGAAGCCACAAAATTCATACAACATTACTGTTAATATGTACCAATTACTGGGGTTTGGGTGTAATAGTAATAAGAGTAGTCATTGATTGAATTGTAACAAGTTTTCATCAATTTTTTCAAAAAAAACTCAAGAGTTTTGTAAAATCTCATTTCTTCCCTATAAACCTTCATTATTATTTGCTTAACGTTCAATTGTTGCAGAATATTTATCATAAATAAATCTTATATCCTACAGTAACAAAATTATATTCTAAGTCTTTATTTGTTAATCTTAAAATTTCGACTGCTCAGTCTGATTGTGTGCTTTACTGCAGTTTTGTTGTATTTTTTTATATAACTTTCACTACGTTACTTTATGCATTGCATACATATTACTTATTGATTACTTTACAAACTTTCAATAAAATTTAAAGTGACTAAATTGATTGTTCGTCATCAAAGGAAATATTTATTAAATTTAAATTAGATTCTCTGAATCTCTATGTCTACATTTTATATAACTCTTATTTACATTTTTTTTAAATTTCAAAGTGTCTTTCATATAAAATTTATAAATTGATTATTTGTCACCTTGATTCTGTAGCTCATACCCATGTCCTCCGTTGATCCGTAGGTCCTCTTCTGATGGAGTTCCCTGCCCGTTTCTCGGTTTCACTTGTCGTTCTCCAGTTACTCGTCCCTCATGGTCCCATCTAGTTGCTGTAGTGTAGAGTGATATGTTGCTCTGCACCCGCAGCTGTTGTTCTAGCAGACGCCTCTATTGTTCAGCATAGGGTTCCTCTGTCTGATGTAACCTTGTTGCTTATCTTGAGTGACGGACGTTTGTGGATGTAGACATCGTAGAGTATGTTCTATAATCGTATTCGTAACCAAACCAAGAGTTACTGTTTGATACTTAGTTGAACATACCGTCCATCCGACTTTACAGTTCAATTAACAAAATTTAAAAATCGCGTCCATACTGTACATAGCGTCCCGCCGCTTCTGAAGTCTGATTGAGAGTAATTTGGCTTCTTCTGTACCCTTATTTATATTCAAGAATTGTACTGCACCTGTTTGGACAGAATTCAGCCTGTCAGAACTTGCTTGGAGGCGTCACTTCCCCCACTATCGTCTAATTTCATATTTTTGCACATTTCTGCCAATTGCAATGTCTAATGTGGATTACTAGGCTCTCTAACGATGGATAATTTAATTACGCATGTTCAATGTAATTACCAGCGTTATCGCGTAATTCGTGTAATTATTATCTTAAAATCGTGTATTATTATTCTTAAAATCGCACTGAATTTGCACTGTACGTTCTTTTCACGCCGTTTTCTCACTGCACATGTGTATTAATTTTATACATATTTAGAAGTCTTTGAGTTTTTTCTACCATTCATGGTTTTCTTATAATTACATAAAAACTATAATTTACACCTATTTAGCGTCTCACCGGTATCACGTACACACACTATTTATTACTGTACACACTCTCAGCGATAATCGCGTGATCGTGCAAATCGGTTCTTGCATATCTACACAAGTATTTTTAACATCAACTCAGTTTTCAATCTCAGACCTGCTTATTTATTACATATTTATTAATTTAACATAAATATTTATATAATCCATTACATGCACAGTACAGCATATGATTGTGCTGTCGCATTGTTCCTCTGCTTGGTAAAAAAAAATTTAATAATTCAGTTTATTAGAAATTTTTTTTTATCATTAGCCACATCATATTTTTTTATATTTCATTTATTTCCACACTTATAATCATAATAATAATAATAATAATAATAATAATAATAATAATAATTAAAAAAATAGTAATGAATAGTAATTTTTTTAATTCACCCTTAGTTGGAGGAATGAGCGAGTAATGTTCCCCTCCGTCATGCAAATGTCGTTTTGTGACTAAGTTAATCGCAGCTCCGCTTTAACAAATGTTCTCCTTTAAAATTAGTTCCACTGACCTATTTATTTTATGTGTAGAACTTCCTAAATGAGTTCCTCTCTCGAACGATGGTAAATACTTTTGGTAGATGGTAAATGGTAAATGGTAAATACTCGTACTTTGCATCTTAACATTTTATGCTATCCTTCCTCTGGAATTTTACATTTCCTTAATCCTAACGTTCCTACCATTTTTTAATTCTTTTCTTAACATTAAATGTCTCTACCCTCCCTTATCATTTCTTACATTTCTTTTCTGATCGCTTATAATTTTCTTCATTCTTACCATGTGCTGAAATACACTTCCGTAACAGAATATTTTTTAGCTTTGTAGTGGGTCACATGATCGGCTACAGATGAACTGACTTAGTTTTTAACCCGATCGATGTTTTAGTCGTAGTCCTGAGTCCTAAGTAGTCTCTGCCCTTGACTTACACTTTTGCTTTCTTTAGTGTCCTTGCATTTCCATATAAGTATGAAGTTTTCGCTTGATCAGCCGTCTGATAATCATAACATTTCTTTCTCATTTCTAACCCTTTCTCAACATTAACATTCCTTATATTTCTTTAATATTTATTTAGCATAACATTCCTTTTTTTATTCTTTATCTTATTAATAATTAACATTAATATTTTTTTAAAATAATTATTTATTTACAATAGGGCATTGAGGGCGGTGTGTCGTTTGATATTACACCCTTCTCTAAGTTAACAATGCATTGTGTCCGTCGACAGGAAATATAGTGTCCCTTTGTAGCATAGCCGCCGTGTACCATTTCCGTCTTTGCATTCCTTCCTAGTTAACATTCTATTGTACCGCTGCGACTGTGAGATCACCTGATGTGGTTGTATTACTCCCCTGTTCCATCCCCTGTTCGTTGTATGCGGTCTATATAAACAGTTGAACATATTTTTGTGCGTCGTTTATAATAATCTTTGTAGTTTTTATAATTAATATTATAATTATCACTCGTTCGGTACTTACCTTGCATATAATTAATATTATAATTATCACAATTTTGCGTAGTGTTTCGTATTGGTGGTTTATCACTACGGTTATAGTTATGGTAATAATTAGTGTGTGTTGGTTCACAGTGTTGTGTGTTCTCGTCGCAAATGTTGGGTTTTAATTGTTTTACACGTATTTTTTTCTTACGTGTTTTAATACTGTGTGTGTACCCTGCCAATTGGATATTCTTGGTACCCAGGTACGATCGTTTAATTTTTATTTTTCATTTTTCCTTAATTTTAATTACTTCTCTAGAATTATCATTATTAATTACGAATGTCTGTTCTCTCTTACATTTGCGTGCGTTTATATGCGTACTAGCGTCGATATCCGTAGGTATTAACTGTATAGTATTGTCTACGCTATCTCGTTCTAACTTTTATTTTGCTCCTACTCTTAGAATTGTATTATATTATTTTATTTTTCACCTAATTGTGCTTTATCAGTTTTAAACTCTTCTATGTGTTTATCTAGTCTAGCACATACATTTTGTCTTATTCCATATCCATCCTTAATGTTTCCTATCATCTTAATGATTGCCTCCATACTAATACTTCCTGATACTGCCATAATGAATACGATGTATTTAAATTTATTTTTGAAATTAATATTATTGTACAACCGTTCGCTACTTTTACTGCTTTATTTGTTTATTTTTATTAGTGATTATTATTATTATTATTACTCTTGTTACAATTACACCTGTTATCATCGAAAATTAATTATATAGGTGCGCGCCAGTCGTGTCATTGAACACAAAAAAATAACATTCAAAAATATTTATACATACAATCCTATGCACACTTTTAACAACAGAACATACATTTATTTATTAAATGTAGGCGTGTCGTGCTCCACGTAATGGGCGACAATTTATAACAATTTTAAATTGTGTAGTCCACGTTGGGATCAAACAAAATATAAATTAATTTGTGTTGTGCCAAAAGATATATAACCTTACTGGTAAAGTGTCTCAATTACTGGGGTTTGGGTGTAATAGTAATAAGAGTAGTCATTGATTGAATTGTAACAAGTTTTCATCAATTTATTAAAAAAAAAAAACAAGCGATTTTTAAAAATCTCATTTCTTTGCCATAAACCTTCATTATTGTTTGCTTAACGTTCAATTGTTGCAGCACATTTATCATAAATAAATCTTATATCCTACAGTAACAAAATTATATTTTAAGTCTTTATTTGTTAATCTTAAAATTTCGACTGCTCAGCCTGATTGTGTGCTTTACTGCAGCTTTGTTTTATTTTCTTTATATAACTTTCACTACGTTGCTTTATGCATTGCATACATATTGCTCATTGATTATTTTACAAACTTTCAATAAAATTTAAAGTGACTAAATTGATTGTTCATCATCAAAGGAAATATTTATTAAATTTAAATTAGATTCTCTGAATCTTTATAGCTACATTTTACATAACTCTTATTTATATTTTTTTTAATTTCAAAGTGTTTTTTAAATGTCTTTAGTCTTTCACATAAAATTTATAAATTGATTATTTGTCACCTTGATTCTGTAGCTCATACCCATGTCCTCCGTTGATCCGTTGGTCCTCTTCTGATGGAGTTCCCTGCCCGTTTCTCGGTTCCACTTGTCGTCCTCCAGTTACTCGTCCCTCATGGTCCCATCTAGTTGCTGTAGTGTAGAGTGATATGTTGCTCTGCACCCGCTGCTGTTGTTCTAGCAGACGCCTCTATTGTTCAGCATAGGGTTCCTCTGCCTGATGTAACCTCGTTGCTTATGTTGAGTGACGGACGTTTGTGGATGTACTATCGTAGAGTATGTTCTATAATCGTATTCGTAACCAAACCAAGAGTTACTGTTTGATACTTAGATGAACATATCGTCCATCCGACTTTACAGTTCAAATAACAAAATTTAAAAATCGCGTCCATACTGGACATAGCGTCCCGCCGCTTCTGAAGACTGATTGAGAGGACTTTAAGATTCGCGTCGATACTGGACATAGCGTCCCGCCGCTACTGGAGACTGATTGAGAGTAATTTGGCTTCTTCTGTACCCTTATTTATATTCACGCATCGTACTGCATCTGTTTGGACAGAATTCAGCCTGTCAGAAATCGCTCGGAGGCGTCACTTCCCCCACTATCGTCCAATTTAATATTTTTGCACATTTCTGCCAATTGCAATGTCTAATGTGGATTACAAGGTGCTCTAACAATGGATAATTTAATTACACATTTTCAAGGTAATTACCATCGTTATCGCATAATTCGTGTAATTATTACGCTCTTAAAATCGCACTACTGAATTCGCACTGTACGTCCTTTTCACGCCGTTTACTCACTGCACATGTGTATTAATTTTAGACATATTTAGAAGTCTTTGAATTTTTTCTACCATATATGGTTTTCTTATAATTACATAAAAACTATAATTTACACCTATTTAGGGTGAGATTGCAAACTGTCATGCTTGAACCGGCCTCACGCACACACACTATTTACTACTGTAACACTCTCAGCGATAATCGCGTGATCGTGCAAGTCGGTTCCTGCATATCAAGATGCAGTATTTTTAACATCAACTCAGTTTTCAATCTCAGACCTGCTTATTTATTACATATTTATTAATTTCATTTAAATATTTATATAATCTATTACATGCACAGTACAGCATATGATTGTACTGTCGCAGTATATCTTGTTACAGGACAGTTGGACAGGGCTATTGATAAGTTGAATTCCGGTAATGTATTTCAATTGTAAAAGTTTTATGAATCTATTAATACTTATTTCGTGTTTGTTCGATTGAAATTAAAATTAAGTTGGGCTATATATGAAGTGTATACCGTATTTGTAATAACAAAAAATTAATGAATATTTTTGTATGGTCTAAATAAATCAATAAAATACTCTGCTGCTTACTCAATTATTCACATACCTTTAGATTTAAATGAAAATATTTAATACCATATGTAACTTGGCAATGAGATATGATATATTATTTGGTGTTCTGCCCTAAGGCTGGTCTTCAAATGGTGGTACAAGCTGTCCTATCCCATCGCAGTCTTTTCGTTCCTTCGTAACACCCTCCGATTTTAATGCTATCTATTAACCTGTATGTGTCATACAATACATTATACTTGAATAATAACTGATCGTTCAAAATTGTGGCTTGGTATTAGTGTCTCTGAACGCTTTGTACACCTCAAATTCCTCGAGTGTGTTCATATAACGTCCTTTACTGCAAAAGTGGAGGGGTTTTAAATTAGTTCTGAAATCAGTATAACTATGATTTTCATTAATAAGATGTTTGGCGAAACTTGATTTGATAGTATCATAGTTACGACAGATAGTGGGTGGTTTGTGTTCATTGAATCTTTTGAGAAAACCACGGCCCGTCTGGGTTCAGAACTATTTTAAAACCCCTCCACTTTTGCAGTAAAGGACGTTATATGAACACACTCGAGGAATTTGAGGTGTACAAAGCGTTCAGAGACACTAATACCAAGCCACACATTTTGAACGACCAGTTATTATTCAAGTATAATGTATTGTATGACACCGCGTTGAGATATTGAGATAACAAGAATCAGTTGCGGTTAATGCGCGGTAGGTCGCTGTGCAGTGTACACTGTTCGCCCGATGCGCGTATTCAAGTTACAAATTAGTAGGCCTATAGTTCGTTTTTTAATAATCCGTTATCTGTGGTCATTATGACATGGTTTTTAACGTTTGACAAACATATCTGATATGTGCTACAAATTTTATGCTTGACAATGGGACAAGAGTCTCGAAACATGTCGTAATAAGAAGGGACATCAAATACGAGAAGTCACAGACGGTTAGTATAATATATTTTTCATATATTTAACAGAAACGTGGCTTGGTACTAAAACAGGTTTATTCGTACTATAATATGATCTACCGTAAATTTCGTAGGAGGTCAATTAAGTTAGTGTGGACGCATTCATACGGAAGGGTTAAGATCTGGAAACGAATTTTGGAAACGAGAGAAAATAAGAAAAAACAAAGAACAAAATATAAGAAAAACTAAAGACACGGTATCGAGTAATTGATAAAATTTCAAAAACAATGGGGTAGAATTAGGAGAACAGAAAACGTTGAAAACATTTCTCAGAAGCTTGAAACTGAATGTAATGTATTGTTTACAATATAACGTATATGTAGAAAGTACTGATTGAATGATGGTGTATCGCAATTAGTGACTGATGTTAACTGTGTCTTTATGTTGCAGTTTACAGGAAATGTACCGTAATGTAATATATCCTACACCATTAAACGGTAATATATTACGGGTTGTCAATAAAAATCCCAGTTTTGTTTTTCCTGTTTCATTCTCGTCTTTCAACCACACGATTTACTTGTTTTATTTTGACTTACACATTCTTCATTTTGTATATTTTTGTTGTTTAGGATTAAAAGATTTTTGCAAGTAAGCCTACACAGGTAACAAGAATTCGTCCCATGTGACTGTTGTGCCAAATGGGGTAGGCAGTGTCAAGTATCTAGTTAATCTGCTGGCTTTAACAATTTAGGAAATCTAAATATTAACATATGACAAACAGACAGCAGCATTATGAACATGTAACTATGTAATAGTGTTATACACCTTGATTTTTAAAGCAAATGTATGATACGAGAGTACAGTTTCCTATGTAAATACAAATAGATATATATACAAATTGTAACAGACTTTTGAAGTGTTGTTTTATTAATGAGTCTCTCTCTATGTTTTTCTCCATCAATCTTTCTTTCTCCTTCATTCTCTCCCTGCCCTTGATTCTATTATTTCCACTTTTCAAACAGAATAAGCTTGTGCTTTATACACACAAAACTCAATAATTATTTATTAAGTAAATAAATATTGTAGCGTGACAGAAAATCCACTACATTTTAAGTCATGTGAAATCATAAAGTTTAATTACACCAACGAATGTTATAATAATATTAAATGACATTTAAATAAATCAGAGGAATGAACCACAATAAAATAAAAATCCTCACTACATTATATATAAAAACCACTGTTTTAAAAACTAAAGAAAGTATCGAAGCAACTCATCAACTCATAGTATAATACCAGTAAGTTACCCAGGAAGCTCAGAGCAGTAAACCAGTTATATAAGACCATGTCAAAGAAAAAAGAGACTCAATTAAAGGGTGGTGAATACCAAAATACCCCAAAAACAAGAAGAGGGAAGAATAAAGTTTGTGAACAGGAAGAAAACAATACCCTGAAACCTGTATAGAAGAATAAAGTCAGTTCAGTGAATAAATTAAATACTCCAAACTAAACCTCAGTCGTGATAACACCAAGTACCTTGGTTTACCCAAGAACGGAAGGAAGACCAGAAGAGTGAAGACTAGACGAGGGACAAGAATGAAGACTAGAAGAGGGACAAGAATGAATACCAGAAGGAAGATACGAAGAAGGACAAGAAGGAAGACAGGAGGAGAGGAAGAAATAGTATGAAAGAAACACCGTAGTAAAACCTATTATTATATAAACTACTATCAATCCCAAACCCACAAAAACTATGCAAAAGAAAGTATAACATACCCAAAATCTTATAAAATGTAATTATGGAGAAAACTAAAGTGCTGTATAGCGTTATAAGAAGTGCACCGGCTAAAGCTATTGTGTAATAAAGAAAATAAACTAGTCTTAACGGTCCATGATTACTAAAGGTCTGGTCTGAGATAATAAGACTCAAAATATCAGAACCAACAGTGAAAGTGAATTTGTGTAAGTGTTGTTTTTTAAAAAAATGCAATAAACTTAAAGTTGGTGATACTATAACTTAGTAGTATGCTATATCACAACTTTAAAATCTAATAATAAACAGCATAATAAAATAATAAAATGGAAGGTTTCCAGTATTTTATTATTTTAAGGTAAATCTTTATTTACAAGACATTTGTAAAAAATGATAATAAATAGAGAATGGGAGTTAATGTTTACTGATGTAGGGGATCACAATAATAATGATTTAAACCAGAAAGGACTGGTACTAATATAGTATGAATAAGTGTAACATGTTTAGACAGACTGTTATTTCACAGTCCTAAAATCAATGTGTTAAATAAATGTATTTGTAAGGTTTATTAGAAAATAAGATTTATGTTATGTGTTTTAAAAAGAATTATGTTTGATAAATAATAACCTACATACCAGTAATAATGTTCTAATAGGTATGCTATGTTAGCTCAAAAATAGTTAAAAGATATATGTTCAAACCATATCTGCAATATGTTCAATTGTGCAGATTGCTAAACCATGTTCATAATTATTTATTTTAATAACTGTAGTGTTAATTAACTACTACACAACACAATAAGTTATAAATCATGTTATTTTCATATAATTGTAATTATGTAAAGTCAGAGGAGGAATTAAGTTTAAATTATTTGAGAAAGAAAGAAATATAAAATTCTAAAATCTAGGCCATTTGGTGAAATCAGAGAACCAATATAAAATAGTATAATTCACTTATAAATCCTGTAAACTACCAAGATTTATATAAGATAACACAATTAACCACTACTAGGAATGATCCTATGAATTAAAATGATAATAAGGAAATATACCTTAACATTTTGTAAATTGTCAAAATATATAAATTAATTAATTTTAAAGAGCAATGTCAGATTTACAGATTAACACAAAAAACCAGTTCAAAGGTGTAATTTATATGTATTTAAGGAAAGGAAGAGGAATATGACTAATTAAAATTTATTATAATAGTATTAATAATATTTAAAATGGAGGGAATTTTGTATAAAGACGGAAATCCAATTTTGAGCCTATATTTCCATAAAGTAAAGAAATTTGTTAATTTCCACAAAATATCTACAGATATGGACTATAATACATCAATTTAAAGGGAATGAGATGATTAAACCAATAATAAGGTTAATAATTCATAAAAGTGAGGAATAAAATAGATAAATTCCATACATAATGTAATATTTTATCATATGTATGGGAAGTCGAAAAATGTTAACAATACTTTTTCAAGGATTAACTGGGCCAGATTTATGACCAAGTTAATTAGTCTTTTGTTGAATATCAAGCTGGACAGTTGTGTGAAGAACGTTTCTTAAAATCGAATTGAAAATGATACTAGTGTTTAGCCATTGAAATCAGTGAAACGAGAGTTAGGCGGTTTAAACACTTTTTAAAGCTAAAGCTGTTAATACATTCACGACAATAGTGAAAACAAACACTTAACTACATAATACGAGTGATAGAAACAAGTAAAACACTATATCTCAACTGATATATTCTGCAATTCCTAACCAATAATTTGAGAACTTAACCGCAGAAGTTGAACACATAGAAAATAAACTAACTAACACCAGTTTACACAGAACACTTCGCCAAAATACACCAAACAGATTAACAGACATATTACACCAGTGCGGGGACATTTTAGACCTTGATGAAGGTAATTTTATAGTAATTTTCTGACACGACGCATATGCAGTAACCAAGACCAACTCGAGTAGCGGCCATCTTGAAAACGAAGTCGGCTAACCATATTCCAGTGACGTCAGTCTTCATTGGTTTGACAAAACATTTATATTAAAATATTATATACTGAAATTATTTAAATACTATTGAATAGTAATTATTGTATTTATTTTTAATTGTTAATGTTATACTTTCTCGTCACCCTTCTCTGACTATTAATCCATAATCGCTCAAAGAACCTGTCTTTAATATAATATAACATAAAATTTTGTTCTGTATGACACAATCGATAATTCCCGAGACAGAGTCGATAATTGCTCTCCATCAATAAAATATCGATTATTTATTTAAAATTGTCAATAAATCTTTATATTTCCATTATTTTGTATCTGTACTTATTTCACAGGGTAATTTAAGGATATTTATAAGGTTGAAGGAATTAAGTGAGAAGAATATATTCTATTTTGAACAAGATATTGGACCAGGCAGAAAAGTCACCAATCGACTGGAGTTAATCTATTTAACTCCAGACTTGGTGCAAATCTTCAAGAAGTGCTCGACGGTCAATAAATACCTACCTGTTATTAAAATTTTACCAGAACCTTTTAAAAAACAGATTTATCTCTTATACATACCTCTATAAACGTAAACAAAATTATTTTATTATTTGAAAATTATATTTTTATTGAATTTTTCGTATACATTTTATTCTTTTGTAACGACCGGCATACAGCGGTCTGGTGACCAAGTGGCTAGCCCAAACAGTGGGCTTGAGACAGATTACAGCCATAACAAGGGTCTTGTTACAAAGTGGCGTCCAACTTAGAGGGCTTGAAGAGATAAGCCTGGCAGCGGTTATCCAGTCAGGAGAAGGGCAACAACGATAAATCAAAATGGCAAAGCTTACAGAAGAGGAGAAGTTAGACAGATTCATGGAAATAGTGTGGCAGAAAATGGACGGAATAGAGAAGAAACTGGATGATTGGGCCGAAGAAAGGAGAGAGGACAGATTAAAAAGAGAAGAAGAAGAAAGGACTAAAGAAATAAAATATGATAGCAAACTTGAACCAGAAGAAATAACAAATGACAAAACAGAGGATCCAGTTGTAGTATTACCCGAAAAGAAAACTAACGGGAAAGCAGAAAATACTAAAGCTATGGAAGTGGAAGCAAAGGAAAGGAGGAAAACAATTCCAAAGAAATTAATGAAAACCAAGGAAGAAATAGAGATGATAAACCATGGTTTAATGGATGTCAATAATATTCCAATTACCGACCATGAAGAAATCAGGAATTCCAGAAATTACGGAAGGAGATTAAAAGTAATATTACAAATGACGTACCACCAAACAGTAGTTTACCAATGGGGAAGGACCAGAGGTAAACGGAATACTACATGTGGACTAGATCAGTTCCAGTGCGGAACTAAACAGTGTATTTCAGAAAGATGGAAATATAACATCTTATCAGACTGTGACGATGGCACTGGTGAATCACCAGAGTGTGTTCCATTATTGCGCCATCCAGGACTATTCCAGTGTACAATTACACAAAAATGTATACCTTCCGGTGGATATGTGATGATGAACCAGATTATGGGGATTCAGAGAAGCAAATAATTGATAAACCAGATGAAGACCCTCACAGATATTTTTCAGGTCATACAGCATATGGACCAGAGACCTATTGGAATATAAGACAATATAATCATGGGAACAATACTAATTACAATGATAATAATAATACGGGTCCAAATTATCAAAACCCGAATCGACCCTCTGATGGTTATCAGGGTAACCAGAATCCCTACCCTAATAACGTAAATAGTCAGAGAAGCCCCAATTATGGTAATAGTCCTTACCATAATAATACCAATAGTACGGGTCCCAATAATGGTAATTTTAATAATAATAGGTATCCTCGCCCTAGAGTGAACTTCATACGAGCCACAGAAGGAAGACAGCGAGGATTCAACCACAATCGACGAAGCAGTTACCGAAGATACGAAGAAAGGCGGAGGAGCCTAGAACGGGACCAACCGAGGTACTATCCGGCGCGTAGGAGCAATAGTTTGGATCTGATAAGGATCCATACGGATACATAATGAGGTGGTAAAAGGGATGGATGTCATGATAACCGACAACGGCAAAACCACCACAAAGAAGATGAAAATAATTACCACTGAGGAAAAATGAGAAGAAGAAGGGACAAAGAACCAAAATGGGAATTTAAGAAATAAATTAATTAAGAAACTACACCTTATAAAGGAACTATGAGCAACAATGCACTATAAATAAAAGCATCCACCTGGGTATAAAGAAAAAATAATAATAAGAAATACGTTTGAATAAAGACAAGAAAAGATTCATACAATATTTATGAAACTAATATGATATGTTTACCATATAATTATGAAAACTATTACAATCATTTATGAAAAGTCTATGTGGCAGTAATATAAGAGAAGTTAGAATAAAACCCCCAAATTCTAAAAAGAAATATAAGCACATATTATATACAATTATTAGAAAATTTTATGGCAATGATAGAAGAAGAATTAGAATTTAAAAACCCCTAAATTCTAAACATAATGTAAGACAATTACATACAATTTATTTGAAGAGAAACATATTTTGAAGGAAGAATAACAAGAAGAATTTTGAAATAAACCTACAAATTCTAAAAAGAAATACAAGCACATATTATCTACAATTATTAGAAAATATAATGGCAAGAATATAAGAAGAATTAGAATTTAAAACCTCTAAATTCTAAACACAATGTAAGCCAATTACATACAATTTGTTTGAGAAGGAACATTTTGGAAGAAGATATATAAAACAGAATTTTGAATGTAAACCAACCAAATTCTAAAAACAAATGTAAGCCCGCTTTACATAACAAATATTTGAAGAAAAACTTTATGGCTATAATATAATAATAAAGAAGGAGAGAATTTAGAAATAAAACCATCTAAGGTCAAAAACAAATAAGGACAGCTTACTAAATATTTATTTGAAGAGAAACATATTTTGACAATAATACCAAGAGAGTTTAGAGAAATAAAACCAGCCAAAACACATGTAAGCCTACCTTACATACAAATTATTTGAGAAAACTTTATGAAATAATATAAGAAGAGTGAATTTTGAATTATGTATAAATCAAGTTTCCCAAACCAAGTATAAGTACAACTTACCAACCAATTATAAATAAAACACTATGGTGAGATAAACTGAAGAGATTTCATACCATATTTATGGTAAGCATAGAAGATAATTACCATGGTAACAAAGGATCATAATGGGATGAATAAAAGGAAACAGATTTAAAATTAAAACAAATAATTCTGAACAATATGATAATGTCTAAGTTCAATATGAAGAGTAAAAGCCTTTCCATAAAATGGTGTTGAAGGAAATAAAAAAAGAAAAAATTCTTTAATACGATTTGAGTGATTGAATAAAATAAGGTACAAAAACTTCTTTGGAATTATGAGAGAATGAAACTTTAAGTGGTATGAGAAGAAATTATGACCTCATTATGAAATTAATAAAAAAACCATCATTTGCAAGTATAATAGCAATGACCGGAATAATGTGAAAATAATGTCAAAGATTTATGTAATTAAACGAGTTAATATAAAATGATTTATGAATTAAATGACAATTATGATAATGACAGTTATAAAAATTCTAGAAAATAGAACAAGTGGAATTTTAAGAACTAAGAAACAGTCTAAAAATGTCATAAAGATATGCTACTATAAATAATGCAGATAATAAAAAAACCAGAAGGTAATAAAGAATTTATAACCAAAGGATTTATATGATAAGAAAAGTTGAAAAAATGTAATAATAAAAGAGCTTCCTACCATAATGTCAAATAAAAGAAACATCCAGATAATGAGTTAGAAGAACAACTGAGATAGGAATATTAAAACCTCTGAGAAGTATAATAAGTAATAAGTGAAGTATCCCAAACATATTTTTTAAATAGTAACAAATGTGTACTATTCTGAATAATTTTTTAATCTGTCTGATGATAATTCCAGCAGGATTAATATGTTTTTTGAGCAGAGATGATTTGCCTCTGTACTCAAATATGTGTGAAGTATTGGACAGCAGAGGAAAGTAGCGTACAGTGCCTCTCTGAACTGAACCAGCTCACAAGGTAGGGAACGATAGGGAGAAAATATCCCAAGGAGAAAATACTAAGAAGAAATATAAAAATGAAATAATAAATATGAAACTCAGAAGACTATTACTATCAAGGAAGATCAAGTGAGAATGATATAAACTCAAATATAAATAAGAAAATTTTAAAATGGAAGGAAGTCCAAAATAATAACAAACTTAGAATAATTATCATAAGCAATTGTTTCAGACAAAGCAAGTATAGTCTGAAAAAATTACTTCTGGAGAAGGGCATTCTGTAGCGTGACAGAAAATCCACTACATTTTAAGTCATGTGAAATCATAAAGTTTAATTACACCAACGAATGTTATAATAATATTAAATGACATTTAAATAAATCAGAGGAATGAACCACAATAAAATAAAAATCCTCACTACATTATATATAAAAACCACTGTTTTAAAAACCAAAGAAAGTATCGAAGCAACTCATCAACTCATAGTATAATACCAGTAAGTTACCCAGGAAGCTCAGAGCAGTAAACCAGTTATATAAGACCATATCAAAGAAAAAAGAGACTCAATTAAAGGGTGGTGAATACCAAAATACCCCAAAAACAAGAAGAGGGAAGAATAAAGTTTGTGAACAGGAAGAAAACAATACCCTGAAACCTGTATAGAAGAATAAAGTCAGTTCAGTGAATAAATTAAATACTCCAAACTAAACCTCAGTCGTGATAACACCAAGTACCTTGGTTTACCCAAGAACGGAAGGAAGACCAGAAGAGTGAAGACTAGACGAGGGACAAGAATGAAGACTAGAAGAGGGACAAGAATGAATACCAGAAGGAAGATACGAAGAAGGACAAGAAGGAAGACAGGAGGAGAGGAAGAAATAGTATGAAAGAAACACCGTAGTAAAACCTATTATTATATAAACTACTATCAATCCCAAACCCACAAAAACTATGCAAAAGAAAGTATAACATACCCAAAATCTTATAAAATGTAATTATGGAGAAAACTAAAGTGCTGTATAGCGTTATAAGAAGTGCACCGGCTAAAGCTATTGTGTAATAAAGAAAATAAACTAGTCTTAACGGTCCATGATTACTAAAGGTCTGGTCTGAGATAATAAGACTCAAAATATCAGAACCAACAGTGAAAGTGAATTTGTGTAAGTGTTGTTTTTTAAAAAAATGCAATAAACTTAAAGTTGGTGATACTATAACTTAGTAGTATGCTATATCACAACTTTAAAATCTAATAATAAACAGCATAATAAAATAATAAAATGGAAGGTTTCCAGTATTTTATTATTTTAAGGTAAATCTTTATTTACAAGACATTTGTAAAAAATGATAATAAATAGAGTATGGGAGTTAATGTTTACTGATGTAGGGGATCACAATAATAATGGTTTAAACCAGAAAGGACTGGTACTAATATAGTATGAATAAGTGTAACATGTTTAGACAGACTGTTATTTCACAGTCCTAAAATCAATGTGTTAAATAAATGTATTTGTAAGGTTTATTAGAAAATAAGATTTATGTTATGTGTTTTAAAAAGAATTATGTTTGATAAATAATAACCTACATACCAGTAATAATGTTCTAATAGGTATGCTATGTTAGCTCAAAAATAGTTAAAAGATATATGTTCAAACCATATCTGCAATATGTTCAATTGTGCAGATTGCTAAACCATGTTCATAATTATTTATTTTAATAACTGTAGTGTTAATTAACTACTACACAACACAATAAGTTATAAATCATGTTATTTTCATATAATTGTAATTATGTAAAGTCAGAGGAGGAATTAAGTTTAAATTATTTGAGAAAGAAAGAAATATAAAATTCTAAAATCTAGGCCATTTGGTGAAATCAGAGAACCAATATAAAATAGTATAATTCACTTATAAATCCTGTAAACTACCAAGATTTATATAAGATAACACAATTAACCACTACTAGGAATGATCCTATGAATTAAAATGATAATAAGGAAATATACCTTAACATTTTGTAAATTGTCAAAATATATAAATTAATTAATTTTAAAGAGCAATGTCAGATTTACAGATTAACACAAAAAACCAGTTCAAAGGTGTAATTTATATGTATTTAAGGAAAGGAAGAGGAATATGACTAATTAAAATTTATTATAATAGTATTAATAATATTTAAAATGGAGGGAATTTTGTATAAAGACGGAAATCCAATTTTGAGCCTATATTTCCATAAAGTAAAGAAATTTGTTAATTTCCACAAAATATCTACAGATATGGACTATAATACATCAATTTAAAGGGAATGAGATGATTAAACCAATAATAAGGTTAATAATTCATAAAAGTGAGGAATAAAATAGATAAATTCCATACATAATGTAATATTTTATCATATGTATGGGAAGTCGAAAAATGTTAACAATACTTTTTCAAGGATTAACTGGGCCAGATTTATGACCAAGTTAATTAGTCTTTTGTTGAATATCAAGCTGGACAGTTGTGTGAAGAACGTTTCTTAAAATCGAATTGAAAATGATACTAGTGTTTAGCCATTGAAATCAGTGAAACGAGAGTTAGGCGGTTTAAACACTTTTTAAAGCTAAAGCTGTTAATACATTCACGACAATAGTGAAAACAAACACTTAACTACATAATACGAGTGATAGAAACAAGTAAAACACTATATCTCAACTGATATATTCTGCAATTCCTAACCAATAATTTGAGAACTTAACCGCAGAAGTTGAACACATAGAAAATAAACTAACTAACACCAGTTTACACAGAACACTTCGCCAAAATACACCAAACAGATTAACAGACATATTACACCAGTGCGGGGACATTTTAGACCTTGATGAAGGTAATTTTATAGTAATTTTCTGACACGACGCATATGCAGTAACCAAGACCAACTCGAGTAGCGGCCATCTTGAAAACGAAGTCGGCTAACCATATCCCAGTGACGTCAGTCTTCATTGGTTTGACAAAACATTTATATTAAAATATTATATACTGAAATTATTTAAATACTATTGAATAGTAATTATTGTATTTATTTTTAATTGTTAATGTTATACTTTCTCGTCACCCTTCTCTGACTATTAATCCATAATCGCTCAAAGAACCTGTCTTTAATATAATATAACATAAAATTTTGTTCTGTATGACACAATCGATAATTCCCGAGACAGAGTCGATAATTGCTCTCCATCGATAAAATATCGATTATTTATTTAAAATTGTCAATAAATCTTTATATTTCCATTATTTTGTATCTGTACTTATTTCACAGGGTAATTTAAGGGTATTTATAAGGTTGAAGGAATTAAGTGAGAAGAATATATTCTATTTTGAACAAGATATTGGACCAGGCAGAAAAGTCACCAATCGACTGGAGTTAATCTATTTAACTCCAGACTTGGTGCAAATCTTCAAGAAGTGCTCGACGGTCAATAAATACCTACCTGTTATTAAAATTTTACCAGAACCTTTTAAAAAACAGATTTATCTCTTATACATACCTCTATAAACGTAAACAAAATTATTTTATTATTTGAAAATTATATTTTTATTGAATTTTCCGTATACATTTTATTCTTTTGTAACGACCGGCATACAGCGGTCTGGTGACCAAGTGGCTAGCCCAAACAGTGGGCTTGAGACAGATTACAGCCATAACAAGGGTCTTGTTACAATATCAATATTATTACATTTTGAATGTATTCAAATATTATTAATTACTTTTAATGAACAGAAAACCAATTTATATTTACGTAAATTAAGACACCTCTATGTCTAGCGTATAAAGTAAGAAGTCCGAAATACTGCGTTCCATTCGAGTACCGGTAACTGTGAAACATTTGGCCTTCTTCACGCTTTAGCATTCCGTACGCAGTGGACCCTCCTAATGGCTCATAAAGTTTTATTTTCAACACCCACGTCCTCACAGTCTTTGTACGCTCTTAACATTGTGGGAGCCACCGAAAATGTAACCATTAATATTCTGAACATGTTTTATTAGCCTTCGTGGAGTGCCTTTTTCACCTTCCCGTGTATTACATTTTCCGCATCGCTTTAGCGATATGTTTAATTTTACAATCTTAGCATTTTGAAATCTTTTCCTCCACGTGTTTTGTTTGAAACTATATAGTAGGCCTATCAATCTTTAAGTTGCTGAACTTATTGCTCATATTTTGTGATATTGCGATGTGTTTATGGTATTTTAGACTATGCCGGTAATAATACGCAAACATTCATATTGTGTGTGTGTGTGTGTGTGTGTGTGTGTGTTTGTAACGATTTACGATGCATCAGACAGACGATATAACGAAACGTTTTTAACTCCTTACAACTTAAATGTTTAAATGGCTGACACGACGGAAGGTAATAGCCGTACGTATAGACGATATAACGTATTGTAGACACGTAAATAGTGGTTGTCTCTACTTTTTTTGATACTCTACACGCAAATCTTTGATGTATACATATTTTATTGAAAAACTGATACTTCAGTACTCTTGACATTGAAAAAAAAATTCAACATGAAAGTGCAATGAAGATATTTGTAAGCACGTTTGCGACACTGTGACTTGGTGTCACAACCAAGGAAACTCGGTTTATAACTTTGACCCCCCAAATTCCTTAATTTACTGCTATGTAAATTTGACGAAGTGATTCAGCATATGCACGGGCGTTTCCCTCACCCCATTCGTTCGTCTATATTCTCGTCCTCATTCTCTACTTGACAAAACAAACACACTCAGACAAACACGCTTACTCACATGCGTGATCACTTATACACAATATTTATTACCCTATATTTACTGTACATAGAGATATGTTGATAAAAGTAAAATTTACAATAAATTTCGTTCTTGAAAAATTACGTATTTTAAAACATCGTTACACTTTGGTCATAAAAAACACTTTGGAGTGAATCTAAACTGTTTTTTATACGTAAAACATGATGGAACACGATATTTTTAAATGCGCATTTTGACGCCTAGAAACACGTATTCATAATAATGTGCGCATCATAAAATAAGTTTATTAAGGTAAATATTACACTGAAACCAATGCGGTTTATTTATATTACTCATAAATGAAACCTCCCTGATTATTACTGCAAAACTCGTTATTAAGAAGACGCAAAACAAAATTTCACTTTATTGATAAATTTTATAGAATTTGAAGAAACATATAGGCTACCTACTCCAAATGGGATAGGATATTTCACTCAATAGGCAACCAGTGTAACGTGTATGTCACGCGGTTTTCGGGATGTGTACAGGGTCGGGGTGTAGTAACTACCTAATTATTCTCGACGCATGACCCGGTAAGTGATCGATTTTCCTGAAGGCTCAACGGGATGTAAATCTAAGCGGACAGCAGCCGGTCAAGTTCAGTCTGGATTTTCGATTTAATGTGCATTAGCACAGTTGTTATTATTTTGTCTTACGGTATGGTATAAAATGATTATCGTTAAGTACTTAGTGCGACACTGTTAATGAGGTGCCGTTTATTGTTGTTACATTACCATGCGTTGTACAATCTAAAGCCCGGAGAATTGCTGTTTACTGTTGTTTATTTATTTTGAACTCTAAATAAAGTTCTAATTAGAGGTTTAATCCGGTGTCAGTTATTACGGTTTCATTGTGTAACACAACGGATTCTTACGACTTACAAGGTTGTGCGACCGTCATGTATTAACACACGACTGACTAAACTAGACATTTGAATTCCACGTAGTTTATGTCTTTATTTTATGCATATGCGCATACATAACCCTTGAACACTGAAAAAAAATGTCCAAATTAAAAGTTGGGTTTTGAATTAAAACATCTCATCGACAATTATTTTAGTAATTTACCATTCTAAAATGATACATCTGCTAAAAGTGCTCTCTTATAAAATATCGTTCAGTGATTATGTGTCTAGTATCAAAGAGTTAAAAATAAAAATTTCGGAAAGATTAACGACTTACGGTTAGACGTGTTTTATCGTTGTGATTAATATATAAGAAGTGACTCAATTACGAGATACATGATTGTCTGGACGTAAAAGCCATGACTGGGCCTCGAGGCAGGATAAAAGTTCAGGACAAGGACCTAACCCATTCATCAACCGCTAAAAAATACCCAATTTTCTGGGATTTTTAGTAGGACAGAGTACTGTTATACCGTAGGTACCAAGATTACATAGACACATTTGTAAATAGAATAAGGGTTACGATATTGAGAAAGAATTCATTTTCCAAAGAAAAGAGTGTTTCTTCTTCAGGATAATGCTTGTCCGTACACTTTAGAATCAGTACTTTGAGACGTTTAGAAATAGGCTGACAGGCTTTCTCATGTCCGAATCTCCCTCGGATCTCCCTCATGTAATTTTCCTTGTTTGAGAACATCAGTGTTCATGCTCATATACAAACAAATATGAAAACTGTAATATAGGCTAATAAAATTTCTTATTAGCATTATAAATATGAACTAGTAGAGTACATTATAAGGAAAAAGTACAGTTACGTTTGAATTTGCTTACAAAATAGATACTTGTTAAATTAACAAAAAAAAAACAACTGTAGAAACACACATTCAACTGTATCCGTATAGACAGATCTTCACATGAATATATATTTTTATATCTGCAATATGTATCACGTAAGTCACTACTACATGTGGGAGAAATATTTGCACGTTAAAAACACGTTTTCAGAATTACTATGAGAAAAAATTAAACATTATATTGAATAATGGCGTTGATAAGTTAAGGACTAAGGAAATTAGTAAGTAAGTAGACATTTAAGAGAATTTATAAAGTTCTTATTTATTACATTTCTTTAAGAAATAGAAAATGTTAATTTATAATTATTTATAATTTCCTTATGGTACAAAACTCAAAATGGAGTTTCAAAACTTAAGCTATACATCTGGGCTTTGTAAGGTATAAACTAAACATGAAATACAAATTATCGTGCATGAAATTTGCACACATTGCAATAACTCTGCTCTGTCTGGTATGGCAAACAGTTTTGTCGCAATACCATAGAATATTTTAACAATGTCGTCAATAGACATATTTCTTTATAGGTTAGTTGTAGATTTAATGTAACAATGCTTACTCTTAAGATGTAAAATTATTATTTACAAGAAAATATTCAACGTTACAGTAACAGCAAGTGTAGCGTAGTTTCTAAAATCAGAGCCGCTGGTTTAGAGATATCATTTATCACTCTCATTCAGAACTTTCTCATATGCCTGCCTTTTCTTTTGATACGCCTAAAAACAAAACAACAAATCAAAACAAAACAAAACATCTTTAACTATCGTAAATGTTATACTGTATGAAGCAAAAAAATTTGCATAATATATTTAAAATAGTTTAATGGACGTAAAGTGTGTTCTAAAATTTATGGTTTAATTGTATCTTTCAGACAGCGACTAGTTACTTCTCTTAAGTTACATTGAATCACTTTAATGTTCCTTTCAAAATAATAAAACCCATTCTAGATGTTCACTTCCTAGTGATTCTTTCTACTATAGAAAGGTGAACAATTCTAAATAATTTCACTTATTTTGTCTTTACTACTTTCTAACTGGAATTTTTTCCTAATGACTGAAAGCTTTCTTTACATTCTAATCGTTTTCACATATCTGACATTTAACAGCCTTTATAATTTAAAATTATTTTAATACTAAATAATTTCTTTGTATAATTCTCTTTCTTTTAGCTTCGGAAAAGACTAATTACTTTTTTTTAATATCCATAGATATTTTCTTTGAACACAAATCAACTGTGCCATCAAAAACTCCTTTCCGTGATATTTAATTCTTAAGATAACACTCACTATTTAGTTCCAAACTTAATATATCGATATATCGGTTTAGCTTACAACTTAGTTCTTTTGTTATTTGGCATAGCGCTGTTGTAGTAAAAAGTGATTCAAGTTTCCGTTCTTTGAATTAAATTAAATCCACATAACTCTAATACGCTATTTTCTCTACTTGAAGTCCAATGTAAAAACAAAAATATAATTATTGCATTGTTAATCATAAACATTCTGTACAGTATAATAAAAAATTGCAAATACATTATAAATGAAAAGTATGAGAAAACACTGCACCAAAGAGTACTTAATTTAAAGCAGTAAATACCTAGGTGATGCTAACGTACATAAAGTCAGTAATTCTCATCTGTTTTCTCAAATACAAAAATTAATACGCTTTAATAACAAGACACACACAAATAACGGCCTCATAGAGATATATAATAAAGTCAGGTAACAAAGGATGTTTTAGCCAAAAGTTAGCATATTCCATAGATTTCGCCCATTAGCACATGCTAGTCAAAATAAGTTTCATCTAGGTTAGATAATGACAGAAATGAAAACAATGAAGAAAGAGACAGAAATGGCTACTTGAAAACTGAAAATTTTGAGCGACAGTTTTTCTAATTTAATGTATTTTTTGTAAAACACACGTTCTTTTATACATATATGTCCCTAAATATAAATTTAATGCATCATGGTATAGGTTAGAATAATTGAAAAATGAAGTGTAGTTATTGGTCACGTTTAGACGGTTGTAGGGTTTATTGTATCCATACACATATACTACTAACTACAGTACATGAAATTTAAGTTTCTATTCGCGATTTTATGAATATTCTTTGACGATGTCCTCAAAATTTAGCATACAGTACTTGCTGACTATCAATATATGCCAGTTATGACAGTTGGCTAATATAAGTAAGATTAATGTACAGTCTAAGCTCGTAAATTGATGTCTGAAACTGGCATCGTCAAAGACAGACTGTACCTTTTGATCGTTTAGCTTACGTCACATCGTTTCTGACCTCCTAATTTTCATTGATGGACAATCAAATTTTTTTGTTTCCATACAAAATTTGTACTAATATTTATTAGGTTGGTTACACACTTTATTGCATTAGAGTTTGGACAAATTTGAAATTATAATACTCTAATTAATAGTAACAGACACTACATAATATTATAACTGATGGTTACACACTAAAACTAATCAATTAAAAATGTAATGTAACCTAATTAATATTTTTTAGGTGCTTAGAAAATTTACGTAGTTGATAACAGAGATATCAATTCCGTCATATAAACATATTTTCGCAGGTTCGTTTGATTAGGTTGAACAAGTAAGTCAAGCCTTCAGAATTCAACTTTTAAAGTGAAACATCAAATACAAAAACATATTAACTAATTTAATTAATTAAATTTATTTACTGTTCTATTCTTACATTAACTCTGTAAAGCCTATGTTTTATATTACGAATTATATGTTTTTCAGTTTCAGTTACACATAAAAATCTGTAGGCAACGAGAGAAGCCAATAATAAAGAAAATTCTGAAACGCTACAGCCGCACTGGCAATAGCAGTGATGTATGAAAAGTTTTAAAACAAAACCTGGAGTTTATATGAGAGGTTAACTCAACCTGAGAGTCAATTGGGGGGGGGGGGGGTCTAATAACGAGAAAGAAGAAATTGTGACACTGCACTACTGCTAGTTAACATGCAACAGTCGTAGAAAAGAATAAAGTGTAGATCAAAGAATAAAAACAATAACAGAAAAAAATAATCGGTAGATTTAAATTTATAACATGGAACAAGATGCGTTATTCTTAAGATGAATTTCAAAGGAAATACCCTAATACGTTCAAATATAAAAGTATTCACAAAAATGCACAGCTTATTGCTATGAACTTCGTTACAAAGTACATGAAATTAGCGACAATAATATACGAAATACTATTAAATTAATAATATCAACATTTCCTTTCTCAATAGAAAATTATTATATTTTTACAGTCTTAAAAAATATTAGTTCTTTTATAAAATATTTTCTTGGTTTATATAAATAAGGATTTTTACTTTACAGCAACAAGGACATGTGTAACATAATAATCGCGTTTTAAAATTATATTGTATTGTTACCGTTAATTGAGCATACTTTATAATGTAGTCAATATAAATACACAAAAATCTAGAAATAAAACGTATAAGTATATGTGTAGTAAGTATTCTATTACAGTACAACAGAAACTTTCGAGTTAATCGGGACAGACAGTGTACTATCCACTAGCAAAGAGTGTCAAAACATTATGACAGTTACATAAATTTTGATGCTGTACACTGTGTGAGTCACTATACAACACGGCTTGTATATTATTCCCTAAAACCTGGGACATTGATACAATATTTCACTTTTATAAGGTTTGTCAAAAACTTAAATGGCATATCTGCTCAAAGTACGTCTTTAGATAGCTGTAAGCAGCTGACGTTAAACTGTATGCCTCCATATGTGTAAGTCCGTTTGAAAAATTTGCACACGCACGCACGCACACACACACACACACACACACACTGCGGTAAAAATCAGTGAGACAATACATTTAACAGTATTAATTACAATAAGGGAGCAATAACGACAGTAAAACATCGGGGTTTGTCTGAATTTTGCTCGTGCAGGCGGTATTAGTTTAAATATTCAACTTTCTGACCTTAAATCCCTCAAACGAGAAACATGATGTGACTAACATAAGAGTAGGGCCTACAGTAATAACAATCCCGTATAATTATTTTTAACATTTTTCACCTTCTTCACTTCACGGAGTAGACATATTGCCGGTTCAGTCTTTAGAATGTATCTGGTCATTTTGCTCTTGGTATTCCTGCATCCCTTTTTCCAAAAGGGAAAAAGCCTACTTAGCGTACATGCTACTTTAGGTAGCTGTCTATCCTTTTTTCTGTCCATATGTTGCGACTATTACAGGCGATATTTATGGATTTCATCGTTTATGGACGGTACCTGTAATTCATTCCTAATGTTGTCATTACGCACACGATTTTGCCTTATATAACCATTTTTGTTCGTCTCAGAAAATTCAGTTCTAAATTTTAAATTTGTTTAGTAATCTTTTTTTTCTGTATCGACCATCTAAGGACCACATACCATTTTCAATTCTTTATTCTTTGTTCTTTTCTTTTTCTCCAATATTCTTTCATCTTTTCACTGTGTCTCTTCTTCCTTTCTTCAGTCCACTTTGAACCTGCGTTTTTCTCTCCTACTTTGGACTCCTTCCATTTTTAACACTTTTGCCCTAAAAACTTCTCTTCCAATTGCTTCTTCTGCGTGTATATAATTTTTACTAAATTCTTTTTGACTCCTTTAATCCAACTTTATGTTGACTTCTTCCTCCACAGATATCTGACGATCTGCTTTGTTAACCTATTGTCGTCCATTCTATATAAATGTCCAAAAAATAATAGTCTTATTTTTCACATTGTTTCTGTTACATTTCTATACTTTGATATATGTCATCATTAGAGTGCAAAAGTAGGAATTAAATTCCGAGATAAAATTGGATTGTTAGTGCGAAATGATTGTTTTTCGTGGTTTACTCCACTAGGATCTTGCGCTCTCTCTGCCGTTGGGAACTGAGATGTCTCATCCGCCCCGTTGACCGGGTTTCACCTGTAACCCTAGGCAGGGGCCCTTACTGGGAGCTATCATCCGGAGCCAGATGAACCCAGGTTTTTGAAGAGGTCTGTTCCTCTAAGACTCTTCCGCACGTCCTGCTGTTGGATCACTGAGTTCTCTTCAACCATTCCGTCCGTCGGTCTTTACAGCGGTCCGTTAGCAACTCTAGCTACAGTGTGGCTACAGAAGGTCCCAGGGGGGCACGACGGGGACGTAGACTTGACTTACCCCCCAAGTCAAGTTATCTTTAGAAATCTTTATTATTTATTATTTTTATGGATAAGATGACCCATTTTTAATACCTCAGTAATTTCTGTATTATTTGTTATACTGCATTTACATGCGTAAGAGTAAACGTTTTTTAAACAAAGTAACAATAAATCAACAAATAATATTAAATAAATAAAATTAATTTTCTGTACAGAATTTAAAGTATTTAATGACATATATTGTTTCGTTTATGTCAGCTGTACTGTTGTATATTAACAGTTTTATTATGTATATGAATAGTAACCTGAACATTGTAAAAGAAAACTATACTGCCTAAAAGAAAAACGAGAAATTCAACGTTGTTACAAAAAGTAAAAATACAACATATTGTTAACTTTGTTTATGTCAGAAAGCTTGCTAAATACATCTAAAATGGAAACTAGATTTCAATTCACATCACTGCGGTGGGTTCCTGGTAACGAGAGCAAGAGCGAACGCTTGTGAATCTCGCAGTAGTCCCAACGCTCCGCTAATACCACTTAGCAACCCTTCTCCCTGCTATTGAGTGATTACGGCACATTGCTACATATTGGTATGTCGTAAAGGAGACGAACGCACCTGACGTTTAGAACGCGTTGCCTGCAGTCACACGGTGCCACTGTTAAGTCAGAATATTTCTTTGTAATTGAGATTTTCAACTGACGTTAGTTAGTTAAACGTTTGATTGCGAATTATGTAAGCCCCGTTGCTATTCATCTTCATTTCTTTTAATCAGTGCCATTTTATTTGTAAAAACAATTTACATCGAATGACGTATATTTATATAAGTAATACCGCCTCCGTATAATTCCCTGGACAACGTTGTCAATAACTTGCATGAGAGACAGGAAACGTATCTTGTGTATACGGCGCGGCGTTAGATATTTTATTATTGCTAATGAATATTCTTGTTTTACTGAGGAGTCTTTTAACTATTCTGATAAAGTGTTATGTGAATCGTGCATTGACCATCATTTACCGTAACATTTCTCTGCTCAAAGTACGAAAACGTTTCAACACATGCCTTGTCTATCTCAGCCTTTCATTCCTCATTTAGTTTACTGTCATAGGTTACAATGCAATGAACAATGCACAGAAAATATAAGTCTTATTATTTTAAATCCTGAATGAGATTTAACATTTGTAAGTAAATTTAATATATGAGTACCAAGATTATAATATTTATAGAAAGAAATACACACATGTACACAATACCAAATACGCCCAAGTTTTCCTTATTTCTTTCTTAGTGTTTTCCACGAATTCAGTCTACTCAAATATAAATTCAAAGCACTTGTTAGTTGTAACACTTTTACCTTTTTAATTTAACTGATACTGTTTCAACATTTAAATTAATTATTAACTCAAATGATAACATCTGAAACAGTAATGAATGCAACGCAAATACAAGAAAGTAAAGCATATGCCCCACAAAAACAAAGAGAAGTTAAGCAAAAGTTTAAGTATACAAAACAAAGGTATAGTGATTTTATAAATGTAAAGGGAGCAGAAGGTTAAATGAAGATATAACTATAAATTACAATTTTAAGAAACATTTAGAGGTCGTGTAACCGCAATAACAACAAATTTGAATTCAGGACTATATAGAATACTGGAGAGTGGTAACACCCACCTTTTGAGTTTGTCAAGTGATAGTACAGACAAAAACAGGCATCTTCAAGAACATTCCAAGAGACAGTAAAACAAACAATTAGAGAGAAGAATATGATGTAAGTGGAGACAGGTTACCAGAAAACAGAACAAGAAAAAACAAAGAGTGTAATAAGCACCTTGTATTTGATCCCGGTGATTAGCTATATAATTTGACTTCACATAGGTACTTCCCACATAAGGCAATAAGAGACTACTTAGTGGCATTATTGCCCAATTGATGCCGATCTACGAAATCGCTCAGAGCTAAAATTACTTAGCTGTAAGTTAAAGCATGTGCATAGAGAAAAAAGAGGTTCAATTTAAGTAACCATACTACACTGAAACATCAAGGTTCATTACATGTAACATATAATAATTATTATTATTATTTACGATAATAAATTTATTTTCCTACTCTATATAATAGATTTCCTACTCTATTTATATAATTAAAAACTAAGTTATTCAGTAATGTTAAACTCTGCTGATAGTTTTTACTAAACGCGAATCGAAACTCTGTTAGGTAGAGAGAAAAGTTCACCGTATTACGAACGACGCAACTTACATTTTTTAATTCATTATAGTTGTACATTTTGGGTTATCTGAAAAAAGTAAGTGTAAAGGAACAGGGGTCGACCTTAGACGAGTTTGTTTGTACAGTCTGCAACTTGCGGATGATAAAGTAAATATTTCAAATGACAAGGAAGCTGTACAAAATATGCCTCAAAAATAAGATGGGAGTACAAAAAGTAGCCTCAGAGATGAACGCACAAAAACATAATACTTACCAAAAAGAAATAACAAACAAAATTATCACTGTTGCACACCAGATTCTTAAGGATTTGTAGACGAAACGTAATTTCAAATGAAGAAAATAGAAGAAAGGCGGGGATAGAAGGACCTTTGTTTCAGGATATTGAAATGAATCGGTTGATGTAGTACGGCCACGTCTACAGGATAGGGAATAAGAAACTTCCAAAGAAGGCGATGTACTGACTTCCTCTTGGAACCAAGGTATTCTAAGAGCCGCGGGTGTACGAGATCTCCTGGATGAAATGTGAACTGTTAGGCATCGGACAACATTGATGGAGGTTTTAAAACCAATTGTCGTGTGTGTGTGTTCCAAAACCTTTTAGCGTACATAAACCTAGCGAGTTTATGCTTTACGTTATCAACTTGAATACAATTCCTCAACAAACGCATAAATTGATTCCAGTGTTGCATGTGCAATATTACAGACCTTTATAGCACTGATATATTTTTCGGGTTTAAGGTAGGGCCTACTTGATTAACTACTCGTTCAAATTTAATTTAAGTGAAAGAAAAAAACCAGAAAAAATTAGTCATTAATTATTTTCTTTGAAATTTTAATGAAAAGTGGATTACTTCAAAGAATGCGATGAAAGCATTTGCATGTAGGCCTACTTCGGTCAGAAATCTATATCTGCTTAAATAAATACAATCTGAAAATACACTGTGACACAAAACATCCTATCAAGGTGCACGTAATATTAATTAAAGGTGCATTGCATATGTATACACTAAGTTGATATAAATAAATAAAAGTGGTATACACTTACACCTACATTACATACTTATAAAATGTCATGCTCAAAGCACAAAAGCCACATAGTAGACGCGTCAGTAAGAGCTATAATAAAAATTTGGAATGTAAATTTGTATTTGAATTTAGAATGTAACTTAATATTCACAAGTAATTACTGAGAAATTGTAAGATATTTGACCAGCATTAGTAAAGGAGACTTGCTTTCATCTAGTCAGTCTGTATTCAAATTCCATCAAATATTGTACACTGGTGACGTAATGTGTCATGTTGTATAGACAGAGACAGAGAGAAACAGATATACAGACGCATACTCCCCCGCGCTCGCACACACGCCACACACACACACACACACACACACACACACACAAGCAGGCTCAACATCTACAGTAACTGTTATCGCGCTTTATGTTCCGAACGTCATAAAGTCGGCTTATGATGCCGGACGTAAAATCTCTCAACATTCATGCTAACGTAAATTATAGCCATTTGCACGACCGATGAACAATAGTAATATGTTTATAGCTACTTTTATTATTACATGCCTCTTTCTAGAACTTTAAACTCAAATCTAATATTAGCCCATGTTTATAACGTTTTACAAGATAAATAAAATACTAGGAGGGTCACTGACACAAATGGTCGGAGCATTTGATATTCGTAATAATTTATTTATCAATATTTTTACAATTAACCGTATTTGACCCGTTAGATAAATAGATTAGTAATAATTTATTTATAAATATTCTTACAATCAACAAAATATATACACTTTTATGAAACACAATTTTTATTGAATACACTACATTATAGTACAATATACTGTTACGACGTCACAGAAAAATCTACTTGCTAGTTCCTGAGCTGATAGAAGCGCCCGAGGGCAAAGTAGCTGAAGACGAGGTTACGCAACAGATTGGTGACGAGAACCAAGCAAACTTGGATCAGCCAGTGGTGTTTAGATCACCAGTACACGACACAACCGGCATGACTCCAACAAAATTAGTGTTTGGGCGGGTGATTCGTCTACCTGGGGACTTAATGTTCGGATCACCTGAGACTCAGTCCCAAGAGCCGCAGAACTATTTCTCGCAATTAGAAAACCAACTGCGAGAAATGAATCGCTTGGTAAAAGTACGGCTGAAGATTGCCAGTGGTAAAATGAGAACTCGGTATGACATTCGCAGCAATAGTGTGGGTTTCCAAGAAGGAGATCAGGTCTGGTTGTTCAATCCAAAGCGCCGTCGTGGTCGCTCACCTAACCTTCAGTCTAACTGGGAAGGACCCTACACTGTGAAAAAAGAATTAACGATGTTGTTTATCGGATTCAATAGGAAGGACAGCGAAAGTTCAAGGTCGTCCACCTAGATAGCCTTGCTAAGTACAACGTTAGAGACGCTTTGCCAGTTCGGGACGAAGAGGCTTAAGGAGGAGGCAGTGTTACGACGTCACAGGACAATCTACATGTTTATCGAACGTTCCAGAGAGGTCCAGAATATAAGCGTGTGCTTGTAGACGCATTTTGCGAGAATCTTCTCGACTGTGCCGGGCTTCGCTCGGGCGCTCGGAATGTGTCAAGGCCGCAGTTAATTACGTAGTTTACACAAGAGATAAGACGCAGTTTGGAAGCTTCTGGTGTGTGAGCGGGACTATAAATACATGGCGGTAGCGGCCTTAGTTTTTTCAGTATTAGAGTGAATTATTGACTGTGCGGTTCGAGAGTTATTCTTGGCGATATTACTGTGCGCGTTCAAGTGGTCATTAGTTAAGTGTTGCGTTTTATAATCGGACGGTATATTGTAATACAATTGTGTTTAATATAATTGACATTTTTATTGCGTGTGAACAATTTTTATTTGATTTGTTGTAGTAGACTGTGTTGTTAATTACGAACTGTTTTACTGTAAAAATTAAAGCTGGTGATTAGTGAATTAATTGGTGTCTTGTACTTATTTTGTTTCCACTGTACCTACGTCGATCGAGTAGACCGTCGTAACAATACATTAATTGTCATTAGACATATTCCACAACCTTTGCAACTCATTTCTACGATGAACCATTGATGGACTTCTATTAATTTTTAGCAGTCTATCAAAACTGAACGCAGGTTTTAATAATAATCCTTCTAATGTTGTCACTCTTAAAAGAGCAACATACGTTAATCCAACCTGAAATCCATTGTCTCCTAAATTAACAATTGCCTTATCTAACTTTATCCCTTGCGATCTACGTATATTAACAGCATATGCTAACATTAACGGAAATTGTTCGCGAGTACATAAAATTTCACTTTTCTTGAAAGATTCCACTACTGGTAAAATGGGTATTGAATTCTCGTGCAGAACTGCTCCTGTATATTTTTCGAAAGATACGAGTATACATATTGGCATGTGTTTGTTATAATTTTCGCATTAAACTGCCGGGTCATAAATAATATCATTTACTGTCGGAACTGAACCGTTGGCTAGTCCTTTTGTGACCCAAAGATTTCTTCTAAGGATAAATCGAGCACCTTTACATAAACGTAATTGGGCAAATAATCCTTGAGCATCGTCAGATTTTGCTAGAGAGGTTTCTGGGCAATTTTGGATTGCATTGATTAGAGCCACGGGTCATTTATTGCTTTCTAGTTTTTCATAATTAAAGCGTTCGATTTCAGCATTTTTCAACATTATACAGACAGTATCTTTGAAATTGTCCCCGATATTGTTTACATAACATCTTTCAGATAAGAGCTGATAATCTTGTTCAGTGATTGTTCCATGTGCTACTCTATTTAAAGTTTCTCTGAAATTTTTTTGATCATCACCTTGCTGTCTCAGAATCTCCGTTAAAAAGAAAACATTTTTGAACTGTTTATATAAAAGATTCGATTGAATGATCTGAACATTTTTACCAATATTGTAAAGACTCCTGTCACAAACCGGTGGAAGTTGGGACCAATCACCGATTAAATACACTCAAAGGCCACCAAAAGGAACAGCTGAAAGCTGCTGGTTTGCTTGTTTGCATATCCACTTTGAAAAACAAATTCAAACCCAACATACTTGCTTCATCAATAATAACGAACCTGACATCTTTTAATTCTTCTTCAAAAGCAATTTTGGATTCACCTTCTAAATCTTTGAAAGTTCCTCCCCTTCTCTTTGAAGAATTTGTTCTTAGAGCTGAATTAATAGTTTGACCAGCAATATTGTTAGCTGACACACCAGTAGGAGCTATTAAAATACTTGCATCGCAGCCAACATATGAATTAATTCTCCTAACTATTTCATTAATTACAAGGCTTTTATCAGTTCCAGCTTTCCTTGAATAATTGCAAGTTTTTGATTGCAATCATCATAGTCATTTAGCTGATATTCTAAAAAAGATAATATCTTATTTTGTTGGTCGTTGAAAATAACATTGTATGATTCATGAGAATCATACTGATTCCCAAATGTTTGTCGATTCGTTTCGATGAAAGAAGTTTTATTCTTTACATCTGGATATTTGTAATAGGCTGCTTCCCAATTATGAAGTAAATCGATATCACGATTACCTAGACCAACATGAGTTGGTAGTGCATTAGGCATTACTGCTGCTTTAGCCATCCAGTCTCTATTGTCAAAAATATCAAACTCGTTATTATTATGCTGATAAATCTCAGTTTCTTCTGTAATTAAAGATATGTGTAATAGTTCGTGAAGCTGTCCAAAATTTTGTCGAGTATAAGCCATGAACCATGTTTCTTCTGTACTTTTCAAGTCTTCTTCTTTACGCCAATGCTTATGTAAAATCAACTTTTGTTTACAATATAATTCAGTATTGACTGCATTGTTATTGTTGTTTACTTTAGCGAAAACTTGTACAATACTTTCTTTTCTGTTTGTGCTAATTGAATTATTTCTTCCCTTAGACAATTTGTTAGCAAAGTCGGATGTTATTTCTTCCATGTCTAGTGGTCTACTACTATAAAACTGAATGAATGAATTACTGTCATTTTCAATATTCGTTCCATTAATTGCAACATAGTCTTATAATGTTATGACAAGTATTCTAAAAGTTCTGGTACATTGATACACTGGAATTCCATGGAGTAAATGACATATTTCGCAAGCCGCGATGTCTCTTTCTCCGATCACTCTTATCATCAAACTTGTATATGCTCGACGAGATTCTTCATCCGGGGCTCTCGATTCAACGATTCTTGAAACATTTCCGTCAAATTTTTCGAAACAGGTTCTGACTTTGAAGCATATTTGGATATATATTCAATCACCTGGTATAAGGAGGTGATTATACTAAAACCAGTATTTGCTCTCCATGTTTGTGCGATGACAGGATATACTGATTCAGGAGTTCATCATTACAACCCAACCCATGAGTCGTGCCAGATCAGGCCACCAAAGATCAGCTGCACTTAGTAAAAAAACCCGTAGGTAGAATATCACACTGCTCAATCATTGATTCAAGTTCACCCCTTCGCTGAAACCAGTACGATTTTGATCCTCTTATATTTCCACACCAATAATATAAATTTCTTATTATTTGAGGATTACTCGACAGCGTGTTTCTCAGTTGTTATATTGTTCCATTGAAATGAGATTTTCTAGCAAATATTGTCCCTCGTTGAATAACTTGATGACCGTGAACAGTGTTCAATGCAAAATATCTGAACCTAGGATCTTGTGTAAAACGTCGGTCTTTATATTGCATCAAAAACTGAAAATACTCAAGTGCTGTAAGTTTCATACTACTTGCTCGAGTATTATCGTTTATTTCAGCAGATCCGTCAGGTAGTAAAGCGGGAAATGCCATGCTTAGATATCCTTCGCACGAGAATTCATTTATGATATCAGTACCTTGTGGCCATAGAATTACATTATTCACTGCAGATCGGAGTCGATCTACTTCTGTGATTCTATTATTCTCCGGGATCATACTTTCATAAATTTCTTCAGAAAAGTCCTCTTCATTTGTATTCACCTCAGGTAAATCAACAGTGGCTATCATTCCATAAATACTATCATTTAATGGAAGTTGTGATATTTGTTCCATATCAATGATGATATCATTATAGAATGGATTATTCATTTTCAAAAAATTTATTGCTTCTAAAATTTTGTCACGTCTCACATGAAAATCCCGATGTCCATTAACACTTTCCTTTCTTACAACTATAGTGCTCAGGGAAGCGGGTGTAGGGGGCAATGAACTAACAATCTCCGTTATATTTTGACCAATATTTATAATATTTCCCATATTTTCCTTGACCGGGAAAGCCTCTCGATTTCACCCTATACACACGCATCACTGGTTGTACTCTTGCTTTCAAGAGTTGTTCTGCATAATTAAGATACATCAGCTTTATAGGTACATCTTTAGGATCAATACGATTAACTGCAGTAAACTTATTTGGGTTTCGCTTACACTGCGGTCACATACCGGTACTAAAAAATATTTGCTGCATCAACACTCGAGAATAATTTACACTTTCATAGAATTTTAGATATCGTAAATTGTCTTCAAATTCATTCTGAAGCTTCCTATACACTGTGTTGTTTTGATCATATAACACATGATTCATGTTATGTCCTGCAGGGCCTTCAACAGTTGCTGCAGCAACATTTTGTCACTGTCTCATCCGTCTTTGATTTGTAGTTAACCGACCAATATTTGGACCACTTCTCCGGCGAGGCATACTATAAATAATACGTATATATAAATTGATGAATAAGAATGTATAGAATACTCGTTGCATAATGCAATGTAAAGCTGCAGGTGCATCAGCGTCTAAATAGATTCTCTTCTAAAAATTGACATTTGTTCAACACTTAAGTCCAATCCGTACGTCACGCTACACCATAGAACAATGCTCTACTACTGTTTGAATTAAACATATGTGAGACAAAGTGTATACAGCAAAATCTTATTTTATCGAGCGACAGATAGCGCGGGCGGCAGGAGCCGCACACGCACACGCACCGGCATTTGTGTACAGCCAAACCTTATCTTATCGGGCGACAGCCAGCTGGGCCACGATATCTCTATCTCTCTTCCTCTCAAACGTTTAATATAAGATTTTTAAAAAATCGTAATATCTTTTGAACTAAATAATTTATAGAAATACAAATTACATGTGTGCACTCTACAATAGAGTCCGGATAGGTAAACAAAATTTTATAACATTGGGTTGAGTAGTTTCGGAGGAGTTTGCGGTCGAAATTGTGCACCAAGTCGTAGATAGAGGGCTATACCTGATTTCGCTACGCTCGTCAGGCTCCGCCCAATTAATAGATTATTACAATTAGTTTTGTACGTAATTATGTAATGTAAGCTTTATGAATTTTGTTCAACATCCGAGAGGGGCTTACGAAGAGGAGATTGGTAAAATGGAAGAAGTAAAGACTCTGTGTGGCTAACAATCGGTCTGTATCCAGAAACCGTTGACTGATTTACAATAGATCCTTGTCTAGTATAAGCAGATATCTTCCTCGGTGTTGTTGTCTGGGAATTATATTTCCACAAATTAGCCGTTTGATAGTAATATGTTGCTACCTCCAATCGAGTTGGTTTTCAAATCCAGTCTACAGCTGATACTTCGTAGCAACCGATTATTCCTTATATCATACACCCAGTTTTGAAAGAAGCCTTGTAACAAATTGATTTGGATATCTAACATTTCCCTCTAACCGCGGTGGTGGCGAAATGGATGAAGGAGAGTGTATTGTGAAAGTGGTGGTTTTTTGCAATTCTAATGGAATACGTACATGCGAGTTACATGCGTAACTCGAAAGAAGTAACGATCACAGTTAATAGCCAAGCAGTTGACCAGCCCGCTCAATAATCACTCAAACTGCTAGGTTTTCCCAACATGTGTGTTATGTGCCCGTTCAATCCATTTCTGTTAATTCATTTTCAGATTTAAATCCATCAACATTTAAGAATCCCGATCGCTTCAATCAATAGCCGTAGCATGTCAATTACTTATGCTACCTTCAGACTTTCCTAGTTTCAAATAATGATTCTTGTATATTATGCTTCATATCAATGTATTTTTTCTACATATCTAGAGAAGGAAAATCAGTGTCACATTGAACTGAAGTCATATAAATGTAATTTGAAGTATAAGGTGTAAATAGGTTTTATATTTTTATGTTTACAATAATTTCAACATTACTGTACTTGTTTTGTTCAAGGTAATGGCTGTACTATGATTCTTAATATCTATGAATTAACGCTGTTTTAAGCATTTTCTATACTTATATTCACTTGTTTTATTTGAACAAAAAATATGATTATTGGGGGGGGGTGCAATATTGTTTTTAGAGTTTTCCAGTAGATTGGAAACGTTTGCTCAGCCGCGGCTTATTTCTCCTTGACTTTTGCAATTTTAGCGACGGAAGAACATTTACAAATATTGTCTCTTCATTCCAATGTTTCTAGGGTTTCGAGAATTCATGTAGCCTTTTTTCTATACATATTTCACAGCTTCTTGGCTATATGTGTCTCTTTATTTTGTAATTTTCTCTTTTCAATTTCTCTCTACTTAGGAAAAACTTTGTTATTGATTTAGTTTATTTTCGTGTATCAGTAACGTACACTGGAAAACAACTCTGAAATTTTGTTCGATGGAGATCAATACCTTTTTGACTACCTGCATTATAATTCCCCTGTAACATAATAATTGTAGTATATGTACGTGTGCGCGCGCTTGCAAATGTGTGTGCGAGTATTTTTGTAAAACACTTCTAGGGGAAGATTATTTTATTACTTATATGGTTTACAACATTATATTGTCATCGTAACGTGGACAGTAAATAAAAGCAAATAGTTACACTAGATATATGTAAAACACATTATAAAAGAACTTTCTAAGAAAATCATAGATTGTTTGTGTATCTGTCTTTTGCCAGATTCTGTAAATCAACTGTGTTTGTGGCTGTACACGGCTAGTTACATACAATAGCTGTGAGCATTAACGAGAATCAGTATGGTTGTCGATAAAGATCGGATAGGCGTATATAGAAATGACTATTATTAGCCGTAGTGGCAAAAACAACATGCAGTGTACTTGCATTTTGGTAACTGTTGTGGCAGCGAGGAAATTAAAAAACTCTCAGAAACTGCGTTGTTGCTACATCATTGGTAGAGACCTGACGATAGAAATTTAACACTGAGTTTGTGATGCGCAGTGGGCAAACACTTCGTTTCGAGGGTGATTAAATATTCAGTTATTTCGCACATGCGCACAACAGTCTTGTGCAGTGTTTAATAGTGTGAACATCGACTGCAACAAGGCTGGCGATAACAATGGAAGCACGTGTGTGACAGAGAAAGAATTAGTGAGTAAAGAGAGGCAGTGAACTGTTATCTCCCCTCAATTCTCTCTAGACAGCTTAAGTTGGGGTAATTCATTCGCTCGGTCTGTGCAGCTCACAAACCAAGAAATACTGTCACATTTCTGATCTCAGCTCTGTGCTCTGTCTCAAGTTAAAGAATTTTTGAGTTGTGTTTGTACTAAGTAAATAGTTATTTTGCCTTAAACCATATGCTTGTGTAAAACAAACCATTTATTTTTACTTTTAACACCATATTCATTTTATTATAAACTGAAGTAAATTGGCCAGAATAAAATAACTGCTCAAAAACGTTGATTAGCTGCAAATGAAGAAGAGTTCGAAGGTTACGCTTATCTGGTAAAAGTAACTTAGTATGGTGGTAGTTGCCAATTCATCCTAGACCTCCTTTATTTTGCTTATACGTGACTATCAAGAAATTTTTTGAATTATCTAACTTTGTCGTCGCAACTACATGTATTAATAGAGGTATATAGGCTAAAGTACTGCACCACCCGGACAGTGGACATAGTCCAGGGCGCTACAACATCCTGCGCATTTTCATAACAACATTTATAATATTGAGAAACTTTAATTACCTATTATAAAAGGTAGGTAGATAATGTATAATATTATAGTAGGTACCTTACTATCAGATTCAAATAATTTAATTTCCTCTGTATAACAACACTATTAATACGACAAGTCAAATTTTAGTTTAAAGATGACAACTGATGCTGCTGCTAATATTAAGAGTAGGAAAAACAATTATTTGTACATAGGTTTAAAATGTTCTCCTACTATGTACAGCCTCATAATTTTCAACCGATAAGTAATAATATGCTCAGAAAATGGACATATAACATTAATCACAATCCGAATTTTAGTGAGGAAAAGTCTATTCACATCAGGTACAATCAGCTAAAATGCTTTCAGTACATCTATAGATCAGATCAAAATACTAAACCTGAACAACGATGTAACAAGACATGCTGTTACAATTAACTGTTTATTCCCTCCTCCCCGGTCTAAACACTCCCATCTGACTATTCCTGCTTTCATTTTCCTACTTACCATTACATGAATTATTTTAGTAGTTTATGTGAAACTCGTAACTATAGTATATGGTGTCCCCAAAAACGAACATGTTTACTTATAAGAGTTTCAAATAATCTTTCTTTAATTTAAATTTGATAGTTTTTAATGAAATCATAGAATATCAAGTGTCTGTCACATATTATAATGCAATTCTACCTTACCTGAATTACAAAATAAAACTGTACCATTTGTAAGTGGAAAACAGAGTTAAAAAATAGAACTGTACAAAGTTATAATGCGAGCGATCAATGTTTTACAATATAACTTTCTTTGATTGGACGTAACTTCCAAATACTGTAACCACAACTAATTGGAAACGTACCGCTTCCATTAATCTTTAGTGTATTAAGTAAGATTTGTATGCTTTGCTTTATATTTCGTTGTTGTAAATTTCACTTCATAAACATGGTCGTTAATCACCCAAGTCAATCGCAAGTGGTCGTTACTAACTTTCCACCGACAGTCACTCTACCGTGCCAAACTGCCTTAAACTCCTTGTTTCAGATAAATTGCTTCCATTTTAAAAATTATGAAACTCATATTTTGTACATCCTATTATAATATTTATGAAATTCAAAGTGTTCTACAAATGCGTTAACGAATTAATTTTATTATATTGAAATGTATTATCTTTTTCAGTCTATTTATTCCATTATTTATTTTTAATTAAAATGTAGAGCCCTTTATAAATACAGTATTTGACACTTTTTCTTATTTAGCAGCTTTATAGACTTACAAATTACACTTATATAATTATTTATTGAATAAACGTATTTATTTCATCGCAAGGAATATTTCCTTCATATAGTAATTGATGGATTTAAAGAGATGAATTATATTGTACGATGAAGGAACACCTCTGTTTCTACACCAAACAATATCAAGAAATCTTTACAACTAATGTAAACAATAATGTTTTCGCCTGTTACTTGCGACGTACCTTCCATTAAATGGGAAAAATTTTCTAAAGAGCATATTTGAGTCGCAACCGGCTAAAATTATTATTCTTACAATTGTCCGCCTATTAGAAATAAAAACACATTTACCCTAATATAAAATTAATATTCTAGTAGTTAATGTGATTTGACTGTTAATGGATCACTAGGTCTAACGTTGTAATTAGCGCATGTATTACAGTTCCACTGTTATATATGGTCTTTCATTTTACATAACAAAAATACTTGTTGTAACATAACTTGTAACTTGTAATTTGTATTTAACATAACAAAAATGTATTCATGTAACTGTATTCCGCATTTAATTTATATGCTTATGTCCCAATGTTTTCGGCACAGTGTTTCGTATTCACAATAATTTTTACTTGTCTGGCATATCTGAATGACCTCTGGCATATCTGAATGACCCCTTTCTCTAGCTAGGCGATAACGATCTCGGCTCCTGTGCGAGTTTGGCTACTGTGATTCTTGTGGTGTGTCTACATGGCACTATAAATAAGAATAGTCCATATCTTCATGACTGGAGATTAAGAATTTGGCTTTCTCTCCAATGTTAGAATTGGGCATTCTAACAAGCCAATGTTCACGACAGGATATCACGCTACAGATAATTAATTTCTCTTTGTCATTTAATATGTACAGTACATAGTATATATAACTTATATTTTATACATTTTGTAAGTGAACTTTTGATTGCAACAGTGACAGTCGTAGGTAATGGAAACTGTCATTTTAATTAACTGGAATATGATATACGGTAACAAAATTCAGTGGTATAGTAAATTAACAAATTTTATAAAAACTGATGAAACAGCCCATAAGCCTAAAATACAAAATAAGAAAGGATACTCACATAATGTTTTAGAAGGGAATAAAATTTGACTATTTTCAAAAGAAAATAAGGGGCAAGGAAGAGGTAGTACGAACACATAGACCGCATGCCAGATAACAGATTACCCTAGCTTACTAGACAAAGAGTCTTAAGAATGAAAATTAATATACGGAGGACGACGAGGAAGATATGGTTTCCTGAGAACATTAACTATTGGCTATTTCTTATAAAGGTGATAACAAAACAATTTCTTTAATATATTTAAATGTTTAAGTTTCGTAAATATAACTGACTCAAGTAAGTGTGTAGAAATTAGTTTATACACACGGCCATGAAACTGATGATATCTTATTTCTTCAGATATGTAGACAGCAAGTTTACAAAACATACGGAATCCATGAGTAAAGAAGCGAATTCTTTTAGGCGAAATATGTGAACTATCGGCGTTATTATTCTCGATGTTTAACGAGATTTTAACATATTTAGTATTTTTATTGTAACGATGGAATGCATGATAGACTTAAGGAGTGTTTACATTATATTTAATTTATTACGTTCTCGTTTGTTTTCAGTTTGACTAATATATAATTAATTAATTAAATTACACGTCACAGATATTTGAGCGCGTGCGAAACACTGTTATCAGATTGCTTTATGTACTCAACGATCGCCGCTAGCAACCACTCAACACCAGTATCAAGTTTACCGTTACTGGTAATGAAATTTCAACAGATACAGATAACTCGTCCTTCTTCGTTTTTCCACAATACGATATAATGCACTCCCCCTCACAGCAATGTACGTTAGTAATTAGCTACTGCGTTTGACTGCAAGTCGCGGTTGTATGTTACATGTTACTGCGCACCGTCTTCTCATGTGTAGTTACCACAGAAACCCTACATTCAAAACTATATTAGGAGAAATACAAAATATTTACATACTACTTAATATTTATATTTTCTAATCAAACCTTAAAGATCAGGATAAAAGTATTTTACTACTCTTATAATGCACCGAATGAATAATGGTAATAATAATATTAAATATTAATGTTAATAATAAGAAAAACAACATAAATGAAATATAATTATAATACAAAGAAGAGGAAAGACAAGAACAAAGAGTAAAGAATAAAGAATTAAAATTGGGATGTGGTCCTTAGATGGCCGATACGAAAAAAAATGAAGAGGATAAAGAAGGAAGGGAAGAAAAAAAGAAGAAGAAGAATATGTTTTGCATAGCTCCCACTCACCCTTACACCCTACCGATCCACCCAGTGGGACAAAAGAACGTCCAGTAGAGGAACAGGAGGCAAGTATGATAAACGGTGTAAACAGCAGCATATTGGAGATCAGTGTTCTCGATTTGGTATTGCCAAACTAATGGGTCAGCTAGAGGTCATAGTTGGCTGTAAAGAATTGGTCTAAGTAGACAGACTCCACCATTAGAAGTTAAAATCAAGAGCCCGGACTGGATAAGAAGGCAATTCAACTGCATTCCTACATATGTTCTACTAGAACTATAAAAATATTTGTCTACAGTTGAAAGCAGTATGTATTACACATTTCACGGAGAAATTAACTAGATTCTGTGGCAAGATGAAACTGTGGCACCAGTGTCAACGGTACATGATATCGGTCTTTCTTAAACGAACCCGTTAACATCAAAGCTTCCGTTAATTTATTCAGTGCAAGTGCCAGTATAGCAATTGCATGTTGTTTAAAGGATTCATTCCTCCAGTTAGTCAACGCATGCCCCGCTATACCGACTTTTGCTCGTTTTTCTCCTGTTTCCATTAATTACAGTAACTCTGTGCCGGCAATCTGTGTTTGTGGATATCCAGTATTCCCAAATGTATAACGCTCCTGTCTTCCATCTTTTCTTATTTCTTAATGTGGTAATGACGCTTGTAGTATTAGCAGTAGTTGATTCGATTAATTATGGAGAAACTTGTTAAAATTATATAAACTATTGATTATACCATTTTATTAAATGAGTAACAAAAGTATTCAGACATGTAATTTTATTTTCATTCTGAAGATTTCAGACGTGAGTTTTCCTTAAAGGTACTTCAAAACAGGCATATTTTCCATTCCAACTCTCTTCACCTAAGAACAGACAAGAGAGTTGTTGCAGTCAACACGACTTCGCCACAGTTGACAGTGAGTATAACCCCCACTGTGTTCTTAATTGCATCACCATCGCCCAGAGTTTTCAGTAATCTTTCCGCACATGAAACTGGTGATTTTACACTCCAACTTGGCGGCCACCTTGTGACAGCGTGTAACATTATGCGCTCAATATTAATAGTGGATGACATTTTTTCATCCTTGCTCTTTTGAATTGTGTATTGCTTATTTAAATATGAGTTATAGTTTTAGAGATATTAAAATTTGTCTGGTATACACAAAATCGTAACATCGACTTTCGCATAGGATCGGACCCGCGGTGTAAGACTTTTTCCGTCAAAATGTTAACATATTTTAATTACAAATTTAAAGTCACTTACGTTTAATGCGTCACTTTTATGATCATCTAATTCTTATGGGTGCGTGGATAACAATGTTTACTTTAACTACGCATATAATGAATTACAGTAATTAACTTAGGGTGTTAACATGTTTCTTTAGACACTAAATACAGTTCTTTCCACGTAGAAGTGCTGTAGCTATAAGCAGCAATAGGCCAAAGTGTCACCAGTGCAAGAGACCGTGAGTGTATGTGTGTTAGGCCCTCCGCACACGGTGCAACAGGTAAGCGATAAAAGTGATGACGGCAATACAGGCGATATAAGTGATAAAGGCGATGTGAGTGATCTGAGGTTTTTGAAGAGGTCCTACATCATTTCTCAGTATGTCGAGTGAGTCCAGTGATGAAGAACTTTTGCATCTATACATAAGATACATAAGATCCCGACGAAAAAGAAACCGTAGGAAGTATTGTGTTCATCCCTACATTGAGAAGAATTTACACTGCACGCTGTTCGTTGCAGCCAAAGAACTGCAAGAAAATGACTCCAAATTTCTCGCATTCTATAGAATGTCAAAGCAATCATACATTGCAATCGAAACACCAATATGAGGGAGTGCGTCAGCGAGGAAGAAAGGATTTGATTACATTGAGAGGTAAGCATCATTTATAACTATTTGTTTACTGATGTCAAATAAAAATAATTCATTGCCTGTGTTGAGACATAATCCCTCTCACGCACACATAACACAAACATATATGGATGAAATTGTTAATTTTTATCATACAAAAACATTTTACAGGTAATCTTTGCATTCATACCAATTTGCTTTCAACCATTATATACTGGTATATTTCGTATATATTTTTCCACTACACCCACGATCGTAACATTGAACGCCTCCATTTTACCTGGCAATATGGAAAACGCGATGCGCTAGCTACCTACACTGCAGGTTGATCGAGTTGCTCAGATCACGTAAATCGACTAGATCGCCTACGGATTGGTTTCACATTGCTCCGTTTGTGGGTTCCCACTTCTTTACATAGGAAGTGATATGAAGGGGATATCGAATCGCTATTGGGTCGCTTAGCTGTTGCCCCGTGTGCGGAGGGCCCTAATGTCAGATGTTGTATTATGAATACATTTATTTATTATTTCTTTTATAAATTTGCTAACTGCTATAATTTTTATTGTTCGACTAAGCTTTTCGTCATCACTGACATCTTCAGGTCTTAAGAAACGTTGTTTAAGGCCTGAAGATGTCAGGGATGACGAAAAGCTTAGTCGAACAATAAAAATTATAGCAGTTAGCAAATTCATAAAAGAAATAGTAAGAATGGCTGCTAATTTAAACAATACGAAGAATTTATTTATTACTTATTGCCCTCACATACACATACATGTCTATTTACGGAACTTAGTAAGTGCAGTAAAACCTACTATAATGCTTCAGTCTTAATCTTTTACAAATCTCCTTAACAACAGTTAATTTATAAAACTTCGGACTCGTATATTTTCACCCTTTATACAGTAATGCGGATCGCAATAGCACCCTCTTATTTTCATTTACTGTATGTTTATACTTTGTACTGTGGCAGCTATTTATTGTATACTTTGCTTTGTGGTCGGTGAAGCCTACATGTATATATCCTTCGAACTGGAGCATGTGCCAGGGTATCTGCGCTATTGTAGTCAGCGACGTTCATAAGATTTCAACTCCGTTACATAACTCTAATATTGTCTATAAATACATGAAACATAAACTGTATTTGGATCCGCTTGAAAACCATTTGGTACTTCAAAATGCAGTCCCTTAGCACTTCTAGGCCCTGTCGTTATACCTTCAACTCCGCGTCGTGCTTTAATGCTGGTCTCCATTCTGAGGTAATCCCCCGCACGTGTAATACTTCAATTTGCCATTTCCATTAGCAACATTACATAATGCGTGGTTTGGTACGGATTTTACAGAATATTACGGTTATATGAAGTGTACTGATAGTAAAGACTGAGTGTACAGAATCCGGATAATGGCATGTAAATTTCTATTTTAGGAAAAACCTTGCGCTTATACACAGAGGCTACCGTCATTACTCACAGAATGTGTCCTTAGAACGAAATATTTTTACAATCTTGTGACGTCACTACAGAAAGCTGTGTAGCCAGATCTAAATTTCCCTCAACTCTAGTAAACGTGCTACTAATTAGGAGAATAATTCTCCTCAGCACTTCTTTCATATTTGTCGTACTTTAGTGCTGAACTGACAGCTGCTACGTGGTGCTGAACAAAACATTTCGGTGACACCACCTTTGTCAGGTAGAAAGCGGCAATGACTCGTCCAAGAGGTCGTTTTAGATTTGATAATTGTTATAAAATATAAATTTTCCGTTCAGCAGAAGCAGCAGCTAGCAGTCAGCAACAAAAATACAGAAAAGTTGAGCTGATGAAAACTGGGGACTCAAAAATCTGAATGAGAAACCACATTTTTATTCCTACTTGTGGCAGCGTGTTAGGAAAATTTCAGAGGTTTTATTATTTATTGTCAACAAGTCTGTTTGTTATTGTTCTACTTGAGACTATCAGAAAAAATATTTAATGACTTCTTAGTGACACGAGTTGGCCTGGTTTAGTTGTATTAAAGGGATCACCGCGTACATGAAATACCATTTTTTCTGTTCTATAACTTTTAGTAACCATATTCAGTTTAGAAATATTATACTATTTTTTCTTACCTACGAAAATTAATAGTTATAGAAACATTAGTAAACAATAGTAGTAATTTTTGTCGGCATGATTAAGATAAATCAAAGAGGTAAGAGTAAAAAAATCAGTAAGAAAATAACTAACAGAATAAAGTAAAACGCGAAGGAAAAGCAAAAAGTACACAAAGTAAGCAGAAAGAAATTAAGACGCCCAGTACGGTGTAGGTCTAGTTTAAAGTAGATGTCCTTTGTTACTACAGACAAATTTACAATAACTTTTTCTCAAAAATTACTTTTACATTTTTCATATACAATTTGTACGTTCTGAAAATGTTACAAAATAAAATTTTGGTAATTTGAAGGATGTCAATTTAAAATATGAGTTATAAATGTTAATTTTTTAATTAATGTAATCAAAATGGTCTTCTCGAATATGATGACAGTATATCAATTATGTCCTTTTAACTGCTTTTAAAATAGTACAAACGTTTCTGAGGAGAATGGATGGAAAAGAACGAATATGGGTGAAAAAGTAATATGGATATGTTTAGTCATCTGCTACGCCATTCAACTGGTTTTCTACCCTGGGCGAGGGAATGATCAAGGTAGGTAGTTGGAGGAGAAGACCTAGGCAGGAATACATGGATGACGTTGAACAAGAGGGAAGAATTATGTTTTGAACAAGAAGCTGTCCACGGAAAGGAAGAAATTGCCTCTCAGTTAAGAAGAAAAGAAGATATGAAAAAGTAACGTAAAATTTTATTATTTTAACATGGGAAAATAAGGCAATTGTATTTGGATTATTATCTATGAAAAAAAATGCTAGACGACGTAGGTAACGTCAACGTAGGGCCTTAGACAATTCATTAATTATTACTGAAAATTATGGGAAGTCTAAATACTGAATAAGTCGACTTAATGTAATTTTCGGTACTAAATAATTAATGTTAGTCTATTTCATTTCTGAAATAAAATTACAATTTTTTAACGTATTTGAATAAGCGTTGAATTTTTATTGTATTCCTATGAGATATATTGGTTTTAATCCATCTAGGTTAACGTGTTTACACCAACCTGACGTAAATTACTCTTGTAATTTTGTGGAGAAATTAAGATATGCAAAATGAATTTATGTGTAGCTTGTTGAAGTGTAAAGGTTCAATTGTAAAACAAATGTAGTAAGGAATACAAGTGCAGTAAATACGTTTTGTAGAACTCTCGCTATAATTTATGCGTTCAATAACAGGAACAACATAGCATATTGCTTAATAAATTTTAAAACAAGACAGGTTTGTTTCCTTCTTTTACCTTTTTGTATAGACGACAACTTGTACTTTGCATTCATGGATTCTTATTTACATATTTCCAATGCAGAAAGGAATGTAAATTGTTCTTGCACTTCTTGCACCGACGTCTTGTTGTGTGTATAAGAATAAGTATAATATACGATTATGAAAACAATCTTTCATTTAGAATATTGTCGTACATAAAAATTAATTCATTGATTTTAACCATCTGCAGAAGAAATACAATTACCTCATGTAAATTTACAACACATAATAGACACAAAAACCCAGTGCGGCATGTCTGATGGTATATAAATAAATTATCTCACCATTTTATGCATTGCTTTTAATACAAGGATTAGTCAAATTTAAGCGAAACTTTTGAAATTGGTAAGATATGCTTAAACGGTCGTTAACGATGACAACAGGGACCAGTGGGCAGTAGGATATAGACGTGCGCACAGCTACGCGCTTGTTTCTAAAGTAGCTTATTGAACAGTTGTTACGATGAGTAAGTAGGAGGTGCAGCGTATGCTTATTACGTTTTTGGTATGCGAAGGTGTAAACCAGCTAAAGGGTTGCACAAATTGCGTTTACAATTCGGTAAACATATGTTTTTAAAGGTTCAAGAGTACACATGACACAAGTTCTTCTGCGAAGAATTTGGTCCAGTGTCATAGAGGTGCAAAACTTCGTTCACAATTGGCTGCCACCACGTTCAGCAAAGTTCAATGTAAAAGTAATTAAAACAGTCGCCAGTGCGACAAAAAAATGTGTAAATAGTAAGAAATACTATGTAGAAAAATGTGTATGTACTTATCTTTACGTATATTAGCCAATTATCTTTATCATTTTAGTATTTTAAGCCAATAAAAGTATTTCAGAAACGTGGGTTATATTTAATCGAAATATATATTTATATCCTGTATAAAAACTTATTATTAAAATATCAGAACGGAAGAGTATTAAAGTCACAGTGTTCATTTTTGTGTTATGCATACACAACATTTTTGTGTTAATTTATAAAATCAAAATATATTCAAATTCAAATACTAACTAATATTTAAAAATTGTAAACTCTGTCAACATAATTTAAGTAGGTACTCTGACTCAGTTATAAAAATTCTTGTTTGTTAAACAGCACTACCATGATTATCCTAGGTCTAATAAGTAATATGTTTGAGTACTATCATAGGCCTACGTACTTACAAGTTAAGATATTTACCTCTTTTTCCCATATTAATAAAGCTTGTAAGAGGCCTAGGCCGCAGCCAATAGTCTCCGTCTCCTGCGCCCCTCGCCATTTCCTCATTCCCTAAGGGTCTAAGGATATCGGCGAATGTTGTCCTGCCAGTGGGTACTTGGTACCCCCTTTCTCATTGTACCCGGTATCCAACTCTTCATTGTTTTTTACGGTATTCCGGGTTACTCATTCACTCTTCATGTCTTACCCATATTAGCCACTGTAGTTTCATTAGCCTAAAGTGATGGAGTTTTGTGTAGTTGTTACAATTTGTAATTGAAGTTGATGCACCATTACCCCAGACTAAGTTAAAAGTTCTCCTCAGTACTCGGTGCTAAAATATGCTCAGAATCTCTTCAGTCCTCTTTGTAGTCGTCTGAGTTTCTCATTCTTATGTAAAGATACGTCGTAGGTCTATTACTCTCATCAATATCAAGAGATTAGATTATGTAGTGGTAGTAACTTGGATTCTATGATGAATTTTAGCGAATGGAATGCTCCATTAGCCTTCAGAATTATATTTCTTATCTTATCTACTCAGCCATATTATAAGTAAACCTGAGTCGTACCCCTTGTTGTAAAAGCCACACGTTGTTTGCGTCAATTTGTAATAACGCGGAGTCGTACCCCTTATTAACTTATTTATATTAATTTTATAAGTGTTTGCTAATTGTAATTTGTTTAATTATTAATCAGTTTTATTAATTATAATCTTGATGTTCCGTCGATCTAAATTGTAGTTTTAAGTTAATAATGTTGTTTGAATAGTTTATAACACAATCACAACTTGCACGTACCTTTGGTGTAGAACTGGTAGCGTCTATCTGTCTGAAATTGTCATACAAATATTGTCGTGGTATGTCATAAAACAACTGATAATTCAAAACAGTCGATTTGCACTGTTTAAAGTTAAGTGAGCTTAGTTGAGGGTTATTTGGGCGCCATATGGAATCTATGTTGTTATTTCATAAAATTATTTTTCAAATGAATAAAAGAAATAATTTTAGTTAATATTGCGAAATTATTCACTTGAATTTAATATTAAATTGATTTAATGTAATAATTATTCTGTTGTTATGGTTTGAAAATTTAAACGGTTGGAGCTTCACACGTCCATGCTGCCAACGTAACTATTTGAGTGCCTTGAAAATACAACTCCTTTAAACAAGACAAAATTATTAAAAATGTCTTCAAGTTAGTACACTGTTTTTAATTGATATATTATGATTTTATTACTCACTTAGTGCTTTTTTAATTATATTAATACAACTAAACAATTATTTTCTGATTACAATTGACCTGGCTTATTTCTCTGGTAACCCAGCAGGTTGGCAATATTGACTCTTATTAAAAAACTATTTTCTTAAAATTTCTTTAAATCTCAAGGGTGAATCCTTTTGATCTACAAAATAAAACTGACATGCTGCGAATTACGATGCTTTATAAGTATTTGTTTAGTAGGTTAGACACCATTAGAAACTTAGACTTAATAACAAAATGTTCGTTTGACTTTTACGAATTTTGAGGTTATTTACGGTAAGCTAAACTCATCAATCCTTGAATGGAAATTAAATAATTCCGTTTTAAAAAGGTGTTCACAATGATTATTTGTTATTGTGTTATTGGATGGCGATTAGTACATAAGTGTATACACTCTGAATTATATTCAATAATAATAATATAATAATCGAATTCTGTTCAATTATGTTTTGCACTCTACTCCCTGTTCAATAATCTTTATTGATTATTTTTCATTCACTTTTCGATCTTAATTCACTGATCGTAAACTTTCACTTTTTGCAGAGAACGATTAATACTTCTTGATGTTTTTATTTTGGTTAGAAACTACTTCTAACCTCGTTCTGACTGATTCGCACTTCTAGTTAAATAATACTGATGTTATATGAATTCACTGTTGTAACAAAATTTAAAATTGCCTTATTAAAATTAAGGTAGATTATTTATTTAATTAAGTCAAAATTTTCTTCCTCAGTATTAATCTTCAGCCCCACTGTTGGGTTCGCCAATTTTGTAACAAAATGTAGTTTTTAGATTTTCTAAGTTACAAGAAAATTGTAATAAAAAAATTTTGTTTGAAAACATTTTATTTATTTATTTATTTATTTATTTAATTATTTAATTATTTTTGATGTATTTATGTAATTTTATTTTTTTAAATTATTAATTTAATTAATTTAATCTTTTAAAATATCCAGGATTGTTTTTCCGCGTTAATCAGATTATCTCCTGTAATAATCGATTAGCGGTCTTTCGTTATTCTATGCGGGTCCTCCTTCAGTGATGTTATTCTCTTCTTTTCTTGGAGTCCGGGTATCAAATATTATCTACAATTCTTTTATTTATATTTCTACCAATAAATGAAACTCAAAATGACAAGATTCAAGGAATTTATTAACATTATTGAGAGTAATCGATTTTGAATCGATTAGTTAATCGACAATTAACAAACTCGTATCTCAGGGCGAGTAAATTCAGTATACAAAATATTAATATTAATTTACGGATGCTTTGAACTGCTATTATAATAGTCAGAGAAAAAGGGAAAGCTGAAAAGTATAATGCTTACAATAAAAACTGCTTAATTATCTAAAATACAAAATATTATTGAATAGACAATGTTAATAAGATAAATTTCTCGAACCCAACTCGTGATGTTGTTCTGTCGACACCGCACAGGATTATGGGAATAGTCCAAAATGGCCGCCCCCGTGCTGAATATAAACGAAGCGTCTTCATTGCATAATTCTTCCAAATAAATGTTGGTTATTGGTGTATTCCTCTTCCAAGTAGTAGTGGTTAATTACTCTTCATCACAGTGTAATTATTAGGGAGTCGTGGTCGGTTGTCCGGCACGGCAATCAGTGTTCAATATGTTCTTGTTCCAATGGAGGTGAAATTTTACAATGTCCAATTTTGTGCCGATATTATTTTGAATTCACGTTCATATAGTTCGGTTATCTGGATGACGACTTCAAATCTTCACAATTAGATTAATTTGGTTGATTCCAGATTAACTCACTGTATATTAATCATATTTTTCACTGCCTCTGGGTTATTTTTTATAGGTTTAGTTATATCAAAATATTATCTTCTCTCTTTTAGAATGAATTCATTTGTCTGAGCTCGTTTTGAAGTGTACGTCTCAACGTGTAACAATCAACTAACTCCCTTCCGTCTTCAAACAATAGGTCTTGGCTGATTTAATATTAATTCGACATCGTTTTAGCCAGATGCCATTTCCACTTAAATAAGTGACTTTTACATTATATAATTAATTACGTTTTTACTATTATTTAATTTTATTAAATACTAATTACATATTCACTTTCCTTAGTTAATTCTGCGTTATTTACTACCTAACATTATATACCTTATAGTATTTTCTAACTCAAAAGGTCATATTTACTGTATATTTGAATGTAGGCTTTAACTGTACTTCCTGTCACATTAAATGGTTTACAATTTCTGTTAGTATCTAATTAACATTGAACAATATCATTGATTGAATTAAAATGGTTATTTTCCTTAATTCCTTGTAATTTTATGATTTAATTAACTAATTTAAATATTATTTCTAGTGTAGGCTTTCCTCTTAGATTCCAGTGTTATTACACTTGCATTTTTCCTAATAATATTGTATACATTTCTTCAATACCTTTACAAAGTATTGTAACAGTTATAAGACACAGTAATTGATTTACTTTATATAATTTTAATCAATTTAATTGATTTCCTTAATTAATTCATTAATTATAAGGTTGTTGAGATTTACCATTTGGCCTAGATTTTACCTGTGTTCACATACAATGTTTATTATTATTACAGCTTGCTTATACCCTTTCTGACATATTATTCTTATAAAATCTTAATTAAAATTCCCTTACTTAATTACATTAACGTTTAAGATTGATTAATACAATTAAAACATAACAAATATTTTATAACAAAAAATTATACTCAATCTCAATTATTCAAGCCTTGAGTTCAATGACCTGTAAATATAAACAAAACACATCTGTTTTTTCATCACCTAAAATATTACTTAAAATTAATTTTCATGCAGTCCTTGCTGTTTTTACTTTATTTTAGGGATGTACACTTTATCACTTCACTATTTAGTTTTCTAGTCTTATAAGATCAAGAATCTTATTTACAGAGGATCATTAAGACTTGTTTTTTCATTATAAAAATAACTTTCACTGGTACACTTTAAATTATAGCTCTAGACACTTTTACTTATACATACTTTACATTTACTATCATTTTATTGCATTTAACTTTTCTTATTTATTTTAATCTTTTTTGGGGTTTCTAATTTTATTACATGTGGTTGTCCTTCTAATAGTTATTCTTTTATTATGGATGTTTGTCTATCCTGGGCATTTCCTGACCTACTCCTATACTACCTGGGTATAATTACTTTATACTTTGTCCTATCATTATTTTTCTATAATTCCTTATATATTGCATGTTTGGTTTTATTTTATCTTAACTCTTCGAACTATTATTTCACTACACTGTGGTCCTTGACTAATTTTTATAGTAGTTTTCATTGATGTCATTTTATTTTTATTTTATATCTGATTATTTTTTAAATTAGAACAATGTGGATAATCTGTTATGCTACACTGTTTATCGTTGTTCAATTAAACGATATTACTATTGACTATACACTGTAGGTAAGTTTCTGCTCTGCTATTATTCAATAATTATTTCTTTCTATTTAAAATTTTGATGTGGAGTAACGTGGATCTTCCGTCTGAATTCGTCAAGATCAAATTAAGAAGTGTGTCCCTCGCGGCTTTGCGCTTTCCTTATATAGGAGCCTCCGATTCTGGTCAGCCGTGGCAATGAATTTTCGCCTCTAATTTTCTGATTGGTGCAAAATTACGTCATTGTGCGGTCATTCTGAAAATAATTTTTACATAATCGCTCTCGGCGTCTGTTTCTCATTGTTGTTAGTATTCCCACACAATTTCCAAAGTTCACAAATTTTGTCTTATTTACATCAGTTTCTCATTTATTTTAATTACAAAGTTTAATCTATTATTAGCATCGTATTGCTCGTTCCTTGCTGGTTATTTTGATATTAATAGCGGCCAGTTTTGATACATTTTTATTTAATAACATCCATCTTATTGATGGCCTATCTTAAAACATAGCTTTACTACAAGCGTCGTCTGCTACAATTTGCAGTTTCTTTTGCTGTGTTTTTAACAATTAATAAACAATGATTTTTAATAACATTGACTATAATTATAATATTTAACTTAACATACTATTCTTTAAATTGCTGTGTCCAGCTGAACATTAATAATTCTTGTAACATAGTTCATTATTACCATTGAATGGCCTTGTTCCTATATCATTAAACATTCAAAATTAAACTTACTTGCTATAATCATTTTAAATTAAATATTCAGGTGATATTACACCTTTTAATTGTTGGTTATTATTTATATTTTCTATACTCTGTATAGTATGGTCTCTTTATTATATATGGTTCTCATTTTTATAATCTCATTTATTATTTATTTGTATTATCATTTCATATTTCTTTCTATAATTACAACATTTCTTTCTGTATGCATTGTGCATAGTTCGTTATGAGTCATATTAATTATTATGTCTTTATTTCTTTATTTAATCTAGACATTTTGCCATTTGTGATTTTCTTATAAATCATGTGCTTGTTAATACACAATAATATTGTTAATTGGCATATTGGCCCTAGTCATTATTCTGATCTTTTACTACATTATTTATTATACATTAAGTTACTTTAACTCATCTTAGGTCATTCCCTTACTCTTCAAAATTCATAATTAGTTTTCGATCACCTCACATTCTAATACATCTTTTTACAAAATTGACAGGCTTATAACATTCTAAGTACATAAAGTTCTTTACATAACTTGTTCATTAGACATCATTTATAATTAGAACATATAAAATTTATTCTCTCATTAATTTTTCTTTAATCATTAATTATTATGCCTTAGCGTACCTCTCTTTCAAGGTAGAGTTATCATATTGTTGATTATACTTTGTTAATCTCATTCTACCTGTTAAATTATCATATCTTATCAATTAATTAATTCATCTACTATTTGATATTATCAACATGATACTTCAATCTATTTCTTATGCTAGCTATTCTTTTCTATTGCTCAGCTAATATGCTGTTTACTTTACTTTAATATATTTTTAAGTATAGTATATTCTACTTTTCATTTATTTATGTTTTACTTGCTCTATGTGTTATTTATTCTCACTCAACTAATCTATTGGGGAACTGGTGTTTGTCAACGTCTCAGTCTATTCGTCAGTTTATTTGATGAGTTGTCATAGAATGCTGTTTATAGATTTAATGCTTGTTATCATCACTTCTTGCTCCTCACCTAACTTGTTACTTCTCTTGGGGTTTATATGTATGGAACAGTTTGTACTGTTACAATATCATTGTTGTCATTGACTCTGCTGCCCAGTCAGTTAAAATCTCGTACAATCTGTTGTTTCAGTTCTGATCCCGTCTTCTCCCCATGTAGATTTTTCCCTTTGAGTCTCAAACCGACATAAAGATTCACCTATAATTCTCGCACTGCCTAGTATCCTCTTTCCCATGTATATTATTTTTAACAATAATACAAATTTTCGAATCCAAGCTTTTATTTTCATACGCGTAGAATAATTTATTCAGACGTAAAGAAAAAGAAGTACATGTGCATTAATAGACTGTTTTCTTAAGGGAAGAAGTTTCCTCCTTACCAGCCTGTGGGTTGAAGACAAACAGAAGGGAAGAAAACAATCATTTAAAGAGAACGTCTATACTTCTTTTTAATTAGTTTCAATGAGACCTCAAAGCTAATGTTCGAACTAGTTTGTATATTATTGAGCATGCAACAACTAGAAAGCTCTTAGGTTCATAATATAGGCCTAAGCATTTATTTACGTACTGGGATGACTGACACAAATCTTAGAAGCCAATTTTTTACAGTCGTTTGGTAATTTAGTTAAATTGTGTAACAAATATAAATATATGAATAGTAAATATTTATATTTAAAGAAAAAACTGGTAAATATGCAGCGTCTAATTGTGTGTCCCAGAAAGCCTACTACTATGTAGTTTTGCTCAATAGTTCCTGTGCGTTTTTCGCCAAGATGCTTTGAGTGGTATGAGTGGTTTGAAATCATTAAGTGGCTGAAACAGATTATGTACTGTTTTAACGTTACAACTTTCAATTGTTACATGACACACATTTAATTTTTCTCAGACAGTTTGCAGAAAGAGGTGGCTAGAGTGTGTAGGTTATGTTCTTAATTCTATACAACTTAAAAAAGAGTTGAACGGTTCCTATGATAGTGTTCTAGCTATTTTTTTGTGTGCTGATTAAATACTTCAGCCATAAAATAAGAGTTTGCAACATCATGTAATGTTGTTATATAATAAACAAAATCATGATACTACAAAGAAGGTTCATCTCAATCATATTTCACAACATACTTCAACATGCTGAAAATGATTCTATCAATAGAATTTGCTGAACTTACAAGACACCCACATTTTAAGATTGTATTCAGCAAAATCATCTCCCGAACTGTTGGGTCGCGGTTCTCTCCTAAAATTGTCATAAGTTTTGTCTAGATCTGCTGCAGTCATCGTCAGTAGACATCGTCATCGTCCGTGGTCGTCCTGGTTCGTAGTCCCCGAGAAACACTGACCAAGAGCCCGGAAGATGATTTTAAAAATTAGTTCTAACCGTAAAAATGTTTAATATTTAGGATTATACTCTCTTCTTTATGCAGTTACTGTGATGGTAATTTCTGTGGCAACAACATCACTACAAACTCTATTGTTAATGGATGCCCTTGTTTACCTCAGTCAGGTAAGTTTGTTAGAAATTTGTAGTTTCAAATTTATAGCAAGTTAGTGCTAATTGTATTTCTATAAACGAGGATGATCTCGATGACCGTTATTGGTGTCATAGAACCTGATAATTGTGGAGACACTTACAGGCCTTTTTCTCTACCAAGCAATTAGCAATTTAACAATAATCTACAAAAAAGTTGGACTTTGTTTACGCGTACAAATCAAGTTAACTCTAAAAATCAATACTCGTAAATGTATATAGCATCACATTTTTTTAATTGTTAGTGAGGAGTTTAAAGTTGTATCCCAAATGTAACCAGAGATTCGCCTTGTGCTGTTGTGTTTATATTCTAGATGATCATATGTTCGTTGGAAAGTACAGAAATTGAATTCTTAGCGAAAGGTAGCGTTGGTAATTTTCAAAGACTATAATTCAGATAATAAGATAAAATAGTTCATAAAATAAGACATTTGGTTTCTTATTTTTATTCTATTCTAATGAAACAATTAGTGCCTATGGCCTACGATTATTGATTATTTGGAGGATACCTCTCATCTATATTGAGAAAGTGAAAGGGGCGACAATCGGAAGAACTTGCCGAAGAGTCAAGACCACAGATTTGTTCATAAAGTAATGTAGGTCTATGAGCACTGAAATAATTAGTTTTGTAAATTTAAAGTTTCTTCAACACCCTTCAGTCTGATTGGCAAATTAAAATTATAACATATTCCTTGTACTGACAGTTTGGTATTACACGTTTTGCGTGTTATTTACCATCGTTTTTTCTTACTAAAGTAACATTTCTAAAACACATTAAACGTGTAACTGAAAACTTAAGTCCTGAAACAGGTAAAATTATTGTTATCTAAATGTTATAGTACATAAACTAAGAATTGCAGTAATTACAACTTATCATGTTTGAGTATATATTTACGAGCTTAAAATTTAACATTTAAAATGACTGATGTTTCAGTTTAAACAAGACTTTAAAGAATAATTTATTAATTGATTTTACTGGAATTATTCTAATGTATACCGTCATAATACATTGCCTCAAGTGCGTATTATAACACTAAAGTCATTAAAATTTACCTGTTTTTTTCACAGTAGGTACATATTGTTTATCAAGTATTTTTTACCTTTAGTTTAATAAGTGACCTTTCATGACTAGAATACGTGCTTATCCTGATGTTTACAAGACTTATGTTAGCTTTTTGGAAAAAAGAAAACTTACTGGAATAGCTTTATCTCGGCAGCCAAAACATAATCCTATAAGAAACGCATTGGACTTGAAACGAAAAAAGATAAGGGTAAGAGTGCTTTTTGTAGTCGATAAAACTGAAGGACGAACTCTTTCTTATTCAGTTAGCTGGGATTTGTGTAACACGCAAAAAGCTTTATTCCTTTAACTTTTCTTAGTTTTCTACTCGCGCATGAAGAAATATTTTTGTTTAATATTCTGTCTAGATAAATTCTCCTACTCAATATTTAATATACTTAATATATTTTAATATGTGTCTTTAAGCTAAAATTGACTATAAATAATGTAAAAATAATAGAGATATTAGGCTTTCAGTATTAGTTTTGAATATTGTTTTACATGCTTTTTACTTTTGTACTAATAAAAATTGTTTAACAATTTTAATGATTATCTGTCATTAGAAAAATTAATGACAATCCAATAGTCGTTGCTGCTGTTACAGTAATAATTCAAAACCTAAATTATAACTGTTATTAACCCGTTTTTGATTCTTTGTAAATTCTGTGCTTTTTAAGTTACTTATAGTTTACAGGAGCAACACTTAATAGTTAGTTGTTCTATGCTTAAACAACTTGTTATCTTATGCTTATGTTAGTTGTTTAAAATGCTTCCTAAATATCCAGACTGGTAGAACTACTTTACGTCAAATTGCATACTTCACTATTTTAATATAATTATTACTGAACTACAATAAACAGTTTAATGTTTATGAAAAGTGTGTGTTATGTTCCATGAGTTTGTTGCTAGGTGCTAGTGTAAAACCCTATCCGGCATTGTCTAGTCTGCACCCTAGAGTGTCGTGAAGAACTATAACATAGCAGGCGTATCATTTATTCATTTACTGTTGTCGTATAAATGGAGGCGACCATATAAAGGAAATACGTTGTTCCTCGCAGTAATCGAATCACAAGCGGACCAACAACACAATCCACTACACAGGCTAACCATATGTTGTGCAACTTTCTCTTGAAATAAAGTCTTTCTGTGATGCACAGAAAATATTTTTTGTCCATTAATTAATTCATATGCTATACAGTGGTTATTTAAAAACAGGTCATTTTGTAACTTACAAATTGCAAAAGTGATATTCTGGTACTGAATTGGTAAATTGTTTTATTTCAATTTATGTTTCTGTGTCTGCCGAATCCTTTGTCAATACCGAAGCAAGAGAATGAAGGTGCAATAGGCAAAGTGATAATGTTTCAATTCTTTAAATACTTTATGAATAAACATTTTTAATTTTTAATTAATACTATTATAATCTTTTTTTTAAATTTCACATAGAGGCCAGTTGCGTAATTTTTATTTACTGTGGGCATACCTTAGTGTGTACTTTTTCAGAAATATCATTTGTTTGTAATAAATACACAGTAGTCTTTAAAATTGTTATAGGTTGCAAGTGAGTCAGTGCCGCCGGTAAGATCATCATCGGATTCTGGGGGTGAGCGCGTAGTCTCAGCTGCATAGCTGAGGTGTGACGAGGCAGTGGAAGCCTTCTCGGTCGGGGGCCGGTTTTGTAGCTGGTGGGTGCTCGGGATTTTTGGAGGGCAGTCTTGGATCCACTGGGAGGTTTCGGCTGGCCCGTGGGTTTTTCCGAACCTTTCTTTTGCTGCTTGTCTTTTCTGAGGATTCTAGACTTGAGTGGCTGTGGCAGGGGAGGATCAATCTCATCTCCCTGAGGAAGAGGGACCAAGTGTTCGGGTGTTGGTTTGCGTTCTGGTTTCCGGTGCGCAATTTTTAGTTTTGCCTGTTCAGTTGTACTTAGGCTGCTAGAACTTGTAGGTTTCTAAAACTATGCAGACGTGGGCTTTAGTTTTTGTACCACCGGGGGAGCTGGCTTGGCCAATGATAGAGAAGTCGAACGCGGCTCTATCGGCTTCAGTTAAAGCGGTTTTGCAAGTTTATCCATCTGTTCTTTGTAAATTTGAAAGCGTCTGTTGTTGACCGCATGAGGACTTCCATAGTCAATGCAGTATTTGTGTTTTCGACAACAGTGTAACCTGAGTCAAATGATGGAAGCCACATCTAACGCAAGCCGGCGCGTTCTGAATAGCGAAGCTGATATGGCCAACACCGGTGGCGCTGATCGCTGACACCGGTGGCACTGAGAAACGCAGCTGGTCTAACGACAGGGTTCCACGTTAACACAGAGTCTAAACAACCGTCTTAAATTTAAAAGGGTGTGGGTGGGCTCGACCTTCTCCACGAGGAGCCTGATTAGCGGAAGTAGCTTCCAAGCGCCGAAGGTTGTATAAAGCCAGGAGGCCGCCAAAACCTTGTAGACCTTGACATACCGTTCGTCAAGGACGGTTTGTAGGTCGGATTGAATGTCAAGGTCTCGTAAAACAATGGCCACGGGCTTGACTCGACATATCTTGTGCGTGTGGAGCTGGAACTGTTACCGTTCCAGCCACTGGATCACCTCTGAGTGTTCACACGGGCTCCAACAGTCTCACTCGCGTAGAGCTTGACCAAGGCGTCTCTACCAGCGCGACGGCCTTGCGTAGTTGGTGTAAAAAGCCGGTGTATCACTTTGCCCACATTCGTTAACCATACCGGTGAGATCCGACCTTAGGAAGTCCGACGAATTCGTAACCGACTGGAGCGATCTTACTGTCTTTCCGCCGTGTCCTACTTCCACTCATCCGGTGTCGTCCAAGGACTCCATGGGAAGGGCGTGGTATGGAAGCTCATGTGAAGGAATCAGGCTGATTGGCCGGCCAGTGGCTTAGCAACCGGAGGCTCGTCGCTACCGCACAGTGTCTGGGGAGAGATAACAGCTGGACTACTGCAGACTGGCTCTGCTCTTTTCCCAGCTAGTGTCCGGGAGCCAAACTGTGAAGCCGCCAGAGCTACAATCGTATCTTTATTTGTTAGCACTAAAACTCGGAATTCCCGAATGCCGATAAGCAGCGCTGTGCGGGAGGCCCCAGCCTGATATTTCTTCTTCTCCTTTTCTTGTGAAGGGCTTATGTCAATAGATGATGGTTGGAATTAAAGCTTCTGATGGTGGGGTTTCTTCTCCTATTTCCGCCCGCAGTCTTCAATGTTGAATGCCTCTTCATACTAGTATAGGTCGAGACAAATCCTTTTCTGCGCTGCTAAATATTTCTGATGCTCACTTTTGTTTCTCTCAATAAAGAATGTGCCTCTGTATAGTGTCAGAATGGACCACTGTGGAAACGTTACATTGCTGTACCGAGGTGGTACCCCACGTGTCAGTCTCAGTTCATAAACGTAGTCACGTAACGTAGATTAATTATGCCAACGCAGTTATCGACATCTAGAGAATCCAGAAACTAATTTCACATCCATATTGTTGGCAGTAACTTGATATTATTAGATTCCAATAGATAAAAACTTCAAACTTCATGATGTCCAGTACAGTCAGCATGGTACAACATCATGAAAATATTTGCTCAAAGCCAGTCGCGCTTCAGCCCATTTTATTTATATTATTGAACAACAGACACATCCATTTCAAGAACAATGTTGAGAAATATTTTTTCTATGTTATTAGAAAAATGTGTTTGAGTGTCTATAATATAAAATTTGTCAAATTAGCAAATGATTTAACTTACACATTAGTCTACATTTACAATGATTACTTCTGAAAGAAAACTTACTTTGTGTAATTTACTTCACCGTACGGAAGATATTTATCAGTATTAACTGCAAATTTCCACAAACTCTTTCTACAAACAATATTTTGATTTTACAGTAAAACGTGTAGACTGTGTAAATTGTAACTTATAACGCATATAATGAATTATTAAATCTAACTCACAAACTATAAACCACTGCACTAAGCGATGGATCAGAACGTCTATTCATTCCTCCTAGACTAAGGACCAGCAATTCATTTTCGGGGCTGGGTCTTTATTGTTTCAAAATTATGGACGTTAGTATTAACAAAACATTTGGTTAAAGATACGTCAACGATGAAAACCAGTGCGATTCCGGGCAACGCTATAACTTCAGTAAAATTACAAGCAACCTGTTATCTCAGAATCATTAATATAAGAAAATCTATAACAAGTGTCTTTCAAATTGATATTTATAAAATCAGATTTCTTAAATAGCTTTATAACATGCATATAAAATCAAAAAAAGTTAAAATTTGTATTAGGCAATTGACTTTATATTGCTAACTATATGAAAAACATATTGTACTAACCGTCTGTGACTTCTCGTATATGATTCCTTTCCTATTGCTACATGTTTCGGGACACTTGTCCCATTTTCAAAGCATAAAATTTGTAGCACATATCATTCACTGATATACTTGTCAAACGTTAAAATTCATGCGTTATGATGACCACAATAGCACATTTTAACATAACGAACTTTATTATTTTTTGTAACATGAATATGCACATCGGGCATACAGTGTACACTGCGCAGCGACCCACCGCGCATTAACCACAATTGATTCTTGTTATCTTAGTATCTCAACGCGGTGTCGTACAATATATTAGATTTGGATAATAACTGGTCGTTCAAAATGTGTGGCTTGGTACTAGTGTCCCTAAACACTTTGTACACCTCAAATTCCTCGAGTGCGTTCATATAACTTCCCCTACTGCAAAAGTGGAGGGATTTTAAATTGGTTCCGAAATCGGTGTAATTATGATTTTCATTAATAAGATGTTTGGCGAATTTTGATTTGATGGTATCATAGTTGCGACAGATAGTGGGTGGTTTGTGTTCGTTAAATCTTTTGAGGAAACCACGGCCCGTCTGGCCCACATAGAAAGCGTCACAGTCATTGCATGACAATTTATAAACGCCCGTTTTATTCTCAAGGCAAGTGGATTTGTGGGTGCGAAGATTATTTAAGATATTATTTGTAGTCTTGTAAGTGACTATAATATCACTGTTTTTGTTTATGAGTGATTGTAAAATGTTCGGCATGAAATTGGTGTATGTTGCGGTGATATATTTGTGTGGTTTTTTCTCCCGTGCAGTCATTGATAATTGGTTAATGTTCCTTTTTCTGTTTTTATGTTTCTTGAGAATGTTGTTTACGACGTTGGTATTGTAACCATCTGCGACTGCGATGTATTTGATGGTATTTAACTCGTTAAGAAAATCTTTGTTATTAAGGGGCAAAGATAAAAGTCTATGAATCATGCTGTGAAACGCAGCCATTTTTTGCGATATGGGATGAAATGATGTGGCATGTATCACGGTGTCTGTCGTCGTTGGTTTTCTGTATATATTAAAATTTAATTTATTGTTGATGTTTTTTGTGATTGTCAGATCTAAAAAGTTTAGTTGTCCATTTTCTTCATGTTCCAAGGTGAATTTCATATGTTTGTTAATATTATTTAGATAACTGTGTAATCGATGAATCTGCCGCTGTGTACCTTTATAAATTATAAACGTGTCATCGACATATCTACCATAAAATATAATATTGTTACTATGTATATTGTAACCTAACGCGTTTTATACGCTGTTACAAATAAAGATATCTGTGTTGTACAAAAAAAAAATTTTTTATTTATAAAAAATAATTTAAAAAAAAAAAAATTTTTATGTTTGTTTATGGTTCTAATATTTTATAAATAATTCTGGTTCTGTGGTTTCGTTAAAATTTTAAAATTCGGTGAGTCGACTTGGTTAATATATGCACTTCTGGTTGACCTTAAATGAATCTGGAGTTAATCAGATTGTCTTCCTACAATAATCAATTTGCGATTTTCTGCTCTGCTCCAATATATCACTTTCCTTTAATATTTGTCGTCTCCCAGTAAGTCCTGTAGTTAACTCAAACTCTTATTTTAATATGTGAAATAATTTCAAATCCAGTTACTTGATTTAATTTAATTTATTAACAATATTTCTGAAAGATCGATTTAAAATCGATATTGTTAAATGTTCGACTCTTTCACAGGGCTTGGTCGATTTTACAATTACAGGTTATATTATATAAAATTTTACTAATGGTAGAATGGTTCTTTTAGCGGGTATAATTATATAGTCAGAGAAGGGAGCAAGCATAGAAAGTATAACATGTACAAATAATTCTTAATAATTAATAAATGACAAATGGATACTAATTTATAATGTTTATAATAGTTAATGATTCAGACCAATCCAGTTGGCGACGACTCTCGGCTGATATACACTTTGCATGACGGCAGCTCAAGATGGCGGCACGTCTCGTAGTTGAAGAAAATTCAGAAACGATGGTTATAAATTCTGTTAATAAAAACGCCTTCACTACCGTTTTATTGTCTTCGTAATATGGTATATTGTCTATGGTGTGGTTAAAGGTGTCCTGAAGAAGTGTTCTGTGTTCACTGGCGTTATTTGTCTGGTGTTAGGTGTGTTCGATTGTATAGCGTATACGTTGAAAAATGTTAAAGTTCGTTGTAGAGTGAATTATCAATGTGGTATAGTTTTATTGGTTGAATTCACTTATATTTTGATAGGTATTGTTTGTTTTCACTTTTTGTGTTGGTGTAGTACACTGATTTTATGTTTAAAGTAATTAATTCGGTAACTCTCATTTTCAATTCATAACCTTATACGCCATTACTCGGTACGTTATACAGATTCTTAACGCGATCGAGTATCAACCGTTCGCGTTGAATGTTAAAAAAGAACTGTTTTACTTCCTTCATCTCAGGAAATATCTTGCCAAGATAATATGAAAAAAGTATTGTTTAAATATATTTCACTTCCTATTCATGTGAATATCAAATACATAATATACAGAATATTTTTAGTTTATAGATTGCTTTAGTGAACTATTAACAACATAATTGGTTTATTTACCTCATTCTGTTTAATTTGATATGTCATAGTCCATATTTATAAAGATTTTTGTTAAAATTGCCATATTTCTGTCTTTTTGGAAATATAGGTCCAAAAATCTGCTTCCTGTTCTTGTCCAAAATAATAGCCATGTTTGGTGTTATAAATATGATTATAATAACTTCTAGATTGATATAAATCCCTACCTTTCCTTAATTTCTTATAAAATTGTTAAGTTATCTGGCTTTTAGTTATAATTCATGAATTTACTATTCCTCCTCTGAAATAGTTAGTTATTACATTTTGAAAATCTTTAATAATGTAATACATCTTTTTATATTACTCTTTTAAAGTATAGAATCAGTTATAGTAGTTGGTGATCGATCCACCTTACATAAATCTTATTAGTTTACATGGTTCATCAGACTTATTTACTCAATTATATTATTTTTTTGGGAATTCATTATTTGGCCTAGATCTTAGTATCTTACATATATTGTTTTTTCAAATAAAGTTATTTCTACACCTCCTCTGACTTTTTAAAGTTAACGTAAGATTAAATAAAATTGCTTACATAACTATTGATACCTGTAGCATATTATTCATGCTACTAATACAAAAAAATAATATTGAACATTAACTAGCAGTCTCCAAAGTTAGCCATGTTAGTTTGAACTATTTTTAACATACATAATAAACATTTTATCAACTGGTACAGCATCCATACATAAACATTTAAGCGGTATGCACACTGTTAGGTAACTAAACATTCTTACACTAAATATAAATCTTATTCTATTAGAACTCTTTGAAAAGTGGAGTTCGTAGGCTCTAAACATAATTAGCCATTTAAAATTTATTAGTTTTTTTAAACTTAAGTCAATCACAGTCTTTTCTGTTTATATTGTATTTTAAATTAATCCTCTTTTATGACATATAACCTCTTTTATGACACATTAGAAATATTTTCACTTCAATATTTCACCTGTTAATTCTGCAATTATATAAAATATAAAAGTTATTTAGTAGCACCTTGTTTAAGTAATAGTTACACATTAACTTGAAGTTTATTATATTTAAAATCACTTACACTGGTACACATACACTGTTGGTTCTGGCTTATATTTGAGTTTTACTATATTCTCAGACCAAACCTTTAGTCATAATGGACTGTGAAGATTTGTTTATTTTACTAAATAATAACTTTAGTTGGTGCACTTCTTATCACACTACTAAATACTTTTGTCTATAATTAATTTACAATTTTATGAGGTTTTGGGGTGTTATACTTTCTTTGGTGGTATTAACATTTGGTTTGGGGTTCATTGTCGTTAAAAATAGGTTTATTAATGGGTATTTCTTGTAGTTCTTCCATCCTATATCTTCTTTTCATCTCTTTTTCCTTCTTGTGTTTTCCAAGGTACTTTGGTTTTATTTTGTCCGTTGGTTGGTTCGGGGTATCTTTTTTATTATCTGCTCCTAAACTTCCTCTTCCTTCTTGATTTCGGGGTATCTTCTTTATCACCTGCTTCTAAACTACCTGGGTAATCTCCTGATTTATATATGAGTTTCTTTAGATTTAAATTTTCTTGCGTTTTAGTGTTGCACTTTTATTATTTAATTACTTTTTTCCTTTTATTGTGGTGTTTTTCTTTGAAGTTTAAATTATTTTCATTTGAAATTCTTTGAGTTATTTGTAATTTAAATGTTTTTATGATCTCAATGGAATTAAATTTTAGTGGAATATCTGTCATGCTACAATATCATTTTCAAAGCTATAGGAATTCTCGAAGTAATTTAAGTATATATCTGCAAGCGGTCGTGGCGTAGTGGCTAGCGTGTGGCGCTGCTACGCTGTCGGCGCGGGTTCAATTCCCGCCGGGGGCCATCTGATTTAGATACGACCGTTCACCCTCGCAAGGCAATGGCAAACCAGCGAGAAGTATCCTGCTTAGTATAAACCTTCCCCAACTATGCCGTTCGGATCCGGCGTTAAACTGTAGGTCCCATATACCTGTGAGAGACTCAGTACCACACGCACCACGGGTATATGCGGGGAGGGTACTAACCAGTCGAAAGGCTGAAGGACTACGAAATCTGAAAGAAGGCCTGAAACAGGTGAACCCATAGCTAATCCTTCACGTTGGCTGAAATATAATTTGTTATGGGTAAAGTAATTTTGGTCGAGGAGCAACTTTAATAACTCAATCAATTCGTGTATACTCTTGCTATCTAGTTTTTTGGTATTTATGAGGTTCTTCTTCAGTATCTGAAGATTTTCGGATATCGGTATATTTGTATATAAGTTAACGATATCGAGGGACGCCAGTTTATATATAGGTTCGATTTTTAGTTTTTTAACCTTATCAACAAAGTCAATGGTATTAGTTAAGCTGTAGTTATTCTTCAATATAATGTTCTGTTTGATTATGTTGAGTGGGTTCTGTTTGATTATGTGGGCCAGACGGGCCGTGGTTTCCTCAAAAGATTTAACGAACACAAACCACCCACTATCTGTCGCAACTATGATACTATCAAATCAAAATTCGCCAAACATCTTATTAATGAAAATCATAATTACACCGATTTCGGAACCAATTTAAAACCCCTCCACTTTTGCAGTAGGGGAAGTTATATGAACGCACTCGAGGAATTTGAGGTGTACAAAGCGTTTAGGGACACTAATACCAAGCCACACATTTTGAACGACCAGTTATTATCCAAATCTAATATATTGTACGACACCGCGTTGAGATACTAAGATAACAAGAATCAATTGTGGTCAATGCGCGGTGGGTCGCTGCGCAGTGTACACTGTTTGCCCGATGTGCATATTCATGTTACAAAAAATAATAAAGTTCGTTATGTTAAAATGTGCTATTGTGGTCATCATAACGCATGGATTTTAACGTTTGACAAGTATATCAGTGAATGATATGTGCTACAAATTTTATGCTTTGAAAATGGGACAAGTGTCCCGAAACATGTCGCAATAGGAAAGGACATCATATACGAGAAGTCACAGACGGTTAGTAAAATATATTTTTCATATAGTTAACGAACACGTGGCTTGGTATTAAAACAGGTTTATTCGTACTAAATATTTATATTGCTGTCTTAATACTCTGTAATAATCTGTTGTATGTACTGTATACAAGTTATACTGTTTCATTGTATTTACTGAATACGCTGCAATGCGTCTATAGACAACGCGTCGAACACTATGTCAGATGCGACCCTCTCCTTATCGGCAGACTAATATTTAGAAATATATCTTCCCTCTGTCGGTCTGGTGCAGGGATGAGGGATTGCTAAGTTGTATAAGTGGGGCGTTTGTTGACTAGTGCGAGATTCACAAGCGTTCAGTCTCGTTACAGGGATCCATTTGCAACGCGAGCACTGTGAATTGGAAACTTTTTTTCTAAATAACAAATTGTCTAATAACGAATTAACGAACTGTCTAATAAAAATGTTCTATTTATTTCACATTTCTTTACAATAACGTTGAAATTCTCTACTTTTTCTTCATGTACTTTGTAAAATTGTCATTAATGCGGCAGCAGTGTCTGATATTCACCGTACGATAATACAAAGACCTATAACAAAACTTTGAGTAAAACACCGACCATAGAGAGAATGCAGTAAACCAATAACTAGCATTGTAGAAATTGTATTTATCTCTTATACATAAGTGTGTAGTGCGTCTGTTACTTCAATGAACACATTCTTTCAATTCCAATTTTTTTTAGCATATATGGTAAATTTTGCTTCTCTTTTAAAGTTCTAAATTATTTTAATTGTAAAAATAAATATATTTTACAATATAATTACACTGTTACGTAATAATAAATTTCTGTTACTTTAGCAAATTTAATATTTTCTTTTCTATTTCCGGTAATTTAAGTTTCCATGAAAATGATCCAGGTGACAAAAGAGCAACAATGTTATGAAACCCTAAAACATACTATTTTACTATTTAATTTTTTCTTACAATGTATAAATAAGTTCTATTTAACAAATAAATAACCTCAAGACCTCATCGTCTTGTTCTTATGAGGTTTAGGTTGTTGGACCTGACAAACTTGATAGTCAGTAAAACGCATACAAGTGAGCGTTTGCACGCCCGTGCCCCCCCTACACACACACAAAATAAAAGAGAACGGATACGTACATAAGAGAACTCGACTGGCATATTGATTAGTCATTTTCATTGTAAAATGAAACACTTAAAGTAAAGAATAGGCTCTCTGCATTTTCAAATGTTTCTAATTTGTGTGAAAATAAAGGGAAATACATTTACGCCAATCGTATGTTCTCAGGAGCGCCTCGTTTCTACGTTTCAATAGATACAGCAAATATTGTAATGTTGCTATCAACAGTTACACGCTATAAGGAAATAATCACACATTATTATTAATCTGATATCAAAATACTTTTTATTTGGTCGGTAGAGGTATGCATTAAATCTGGTTTAGTAGAAATATATAATTTTACCTTATACATGTTTAATTATAAATCATGTGTAAAGGAAATATCCAAGTGCATAATTGTTTATCAACAAATCAAAACTATTTCAGTAAAAACAATATACCCAAAAGAACAAAACGTAAATTGAATTAGTTAACATAAATGCAATCGATTACAAACATAGAAAATGTCATTACGTACAAAGCAATCTAACATTCTTTGGAGAATTTTGCATCACGATATTAAAGTAAGTACTGCCATGTTATCATCAAATACGTAAAGCTGATGCTAGAGGTAAAAAACGACAACCAAGTGATTTATTTGAGAGAAATATTCTACACGCAGAAACGAAAATCCTCCTAAAATATTCCATGCATACCGAAAAATCCCGATGTGCAAAATACATTTAAAAGCGATCTGGAAAACATTCCACTCGCAGCTCGGTTTCCTAAAGCATGTATACTCCTGGTAAGTTCTATCTTCTTCTAAAGTTATTTTACCAATCTTTACAAATGAGTTATTATCTAAGATTTTGTATTCTCAGGCTTGCTACAGTCTCGTGACGTCGGTCAGAGAGTTTTAAATTATTTAACAGTCTTATAACAGTTTTATTTAATTAACAGTCAGGATAAGGCAATTAGATTACAAGGAGAATAAAATTAGCAATGCGTGCTGTTAGAACAGGCCAACACACAGAATATATAAAAAGCGCAACGTAACTGTCGCTAAAATATATAATATAAAAATATTACTTGACGTTACAACTCAAGTGATATTTTATCAATAATCTTAGTTTCTGTGCAGGGAAATAAACATGGTAAAAGCAGGACAATGCTGCCAGCTATGTTAATAGGACAATACTACATAACAATTCGGCAGTGACACTATGGTGGTGCAGTATGTAAGAACAGACTTAATTATAATTTTTTTAAAAGCCTAATAATAACAATAATACAGTAGGCTTGGAAATAATTTTGTTACACATCGTAAAAAAAAACTTGAGTGATACAAGAAAGATATTTCTCAAACATATTTTGAAATTTATAAAAATGTATTTAGCATAATCTAAAAATACGTTATGGCTACATGATTTTTCAATACATAATTTAACGGATATGCCAAAGTCTCTTATTGTTATAAAGAATATTGTAAGGATTTCTAATAAATTATATTCAATTTTATATTTATTATTGTTACGACGGTCAACACAAATCATCGTGTTGACCAGAGGAAGCAGAATAACTATCATGAATTAAGTCACTAATATTATTTTATGTAATCACAGACAACAACTAAAAATTAACAAGGCACTGTTAGACAAAACTTCAATTGAAATTTGTCCAACACACAACAACAACTGTTTAAACTTATTACAGACTTGCTCTAATTAACATAACTATCACTTCCCAATAAATCTCCACAATCACGCCCAACCGCACTTCTAAATCGCCATGTGTAACTGAACCGGGCCACTTCGGTATTTACACCTCTGCCGCGTTGCCCTGTAGTGACAGCGGCCCTCGATGCCTGTAGGGTAGACGAATAACGTCCGGCAGAGACATAACACCTCAGAGGGTTACACAGCTTTGCCGAACAGGTTAATCACCAAACGATTGGAAAGCCTCGCGCCCACGTACGCAAACAACGATTCGGTACCATTTATTTTTTCAGCGTAGCAGTATTGTAAAGACACGTCACACTTGTGATTTAGCAGTCACAGTTTGAAGACTATATTATTTTTATTTTGCATTTACATGGAATGTGAATGTATGACAAATATTTAAAACTTACGAAACGCAATGCAATGCAAAGAAAAAGTCTGATTTATAATACTCAAAAGTTCATCTGCATTAAGAGATCAAGGCTGACATAGGCTAATTACCACTGAAACAAGCAGCGGGTATATTTTGCTTTCGTCGAGGCCGGATTCAGGCAATTCATTTCCAAGCTTAGTGTGGTCATTAATCTCACTTATTTTATTCCATTCATATAACATGCATTGCCTTTTCCATATCAGCTATTCTGTCAAAGTTGTGACACCAGAAATAAAAATAATGTAGTATTCACTAATGAGAGTTAACAAATTCAATATTATAACCACTACTGTGTAAGCTCCTGGCTAAACTATAACTAAACTTATCATTATACTGGAATACTGCAGATATTATAAATTATTTAAAATCTGTAATAAAGTTACAAAATAATATTAATTTAGCATATTGTAGAACAGTTGGGCATTTTAACTATTGGAAAATGATTTTAGCTGTGTTAAGAATTGTGTTATTGATGATATGTAGGTAAGTTCCAGACGATCTGTAAGACAATCAGTTGTATTTTTTGAAACAAGGTACGTCGAGATACAAAAGTAAAGTTTTAGAAAGTTATGGCGGTCCCTGCACTGTTCTATGGATGTGAAATATGGACGATAACAAACAAAGAAGAAAGTAAAATACAGCCCTCGTAAATGGTGTCCTCAAGAGAAGTTAAGAGGTGTTATAAACTTCATCGTTTAAAGAATGAGGTCATAAGATAACAATTTTATTTATTGGGCTTTGACTATTAAAATGTGTTCATAACAAAGTATATTTATTCTAAATACAACGTGGTAAAAATTAACTCCATAAATCTTATAATAGGGCAGCAGTTACTCTAACTGATTGAAATGTTGCACTAATTTCTTCAAGTACACAAAAATGTATAAAATATATTTTATGAAAAATATAATTTTGTTACAGACACATAATTTATATAGAAATGTGCAGCACAGAAAGTAAACATCAATAAAATTTAAAAATTTAAAATTAGTTTTTCACGTTTAATACGAATGGCAACATGGCAACGACAGAAATTTAAAGAAATATAGGAGAAACACATGGGTAAGACAGAGCGCGACAGCTTCCATAAAAACCAATGCTGAAAATTAAACCTGGGACGGGGGGTTAGTTTAGTCTTTAATTCTGTACCTCATTTCTTAGGACGCAATCTGATTATCTGTTTCGGTAATAAAGAATTCGAATTAAATTTTAAATTACTACTGTTCCCTGATTACATTATCCAAATGCAAATTACGTGATAGTGAGAATACAGAATAGTTTCAAGTAACACACTTTTAATAAATTGTAAGTTATTACCAATTAATTATTTAAATAAATAATTATTGTAATTTTGATACGTGTTCCTGAGCACGTCTAAGTGATGTTTTGGCCACCTAAGACTTGTACGCTGGAAAAGACTTTATTTGACTTTTTAAAATTGTATCCGTTACAAAGTGAACTCGTTACTAAACATTTATGTATTAGATTTGCCTGTTTAAAATAAAAGTGAACATGTAGCATAGAGTCACTGCCTTTTTTATGCAAATCTTCTTTAATATGTTCTAATCTAGAACAATTTTATATTTTCTTCTTTTTTCTCGGTACTAATGAAAGTCGCAGAAAAAAACTTTGACATACCTTTTAAATATTTGTAACTAGTTACCACACAATGAGATATCACGGAAAATTGATTACATTTGCTATATTTCTAAGAAAACTATTCAAACAATTACCAGAAGAAGAAAGGTTGAAATTACTGAGGAATAAGTTTTACTTAAGAAATCCGGTAAAGAAATGATTAAGCGGGAGGTTTTAGTTTGCATGAAGTCAGACTGTTTCTCCCGTTCATTGCCTGGCAATTTCGATTTGTATTGACAGTAAGTGGATTATCGTTGGAGTAACATTACTGTGTTGTATCTGACTCAAAATTGTTTTATATTTACGTAGATTCTTGGCAAAAGCAATATTATTCTGTTTTACTGTTGTCATTAATCAAGTCAGCGCCAATAATCCTTCAACATCAGATGATGTCACTAAGAATTAGCGACTGGCACAGCGAAAAATAAAGGTGAGCGTTTCACCTAAGTGACTGTGGAAGACAGAATAACAAGTGCACCAGAAATAGTAGAACCTAGTCAAATAACTCTTTGCCTTACTAAAACATGTTTCTCCTCCTCCATTTAAAACACAATTGTAATGTATATAAGTATACCAAGAGAGTCATACCACCTTTATAGATATAAAATGGCGGCAATCAATTCATTTTGTCATTTTGTTATAGCTCAGAAGTGTTTATAAGAGACAGGAACAAAAAATAGGAAGTTAAAAACGATAAAGGGAGTTGTAAGGAATAATAATTATAACACAAACATAATGGATAAAGTTATGAAAAGTATTAACATACAAAAAGCTAAAATAGAACCAGAACCAGAACTGCAAAAGAATTATGCAGGGTCATTGACATACATAGGATCACATACTAGGAAAATTATAAAATGTTTTAATAAATACGGAGTAGGTATAGCTGTTAAAAAATGTGAAACGGTATTTGATAAGATAAGGAGTAAAAATGTAGAAAAAATCCCTGTATTACAGAGAAGCGGAATTTATAAATTAAAATGTAAGCATTGCAACAAAGTGTACCTAGGTGAGACAGGACGGAAATTCGTATGCAGGTTGTCTTGAAACGTCGCCCAAAAAATTTGTATTAGCAAACTTTTTTTTTAGGTTCGTCTCTTAAATTTTAAGACTAGACACATGGTCTAGAAGGAAGCATTTAAAATGCACTGAGCTCAGGGTGACAGGACTTGGCAAAGAGACTCCACGATTAACGCAACAACCTTTTATTTAGTGTTTGATATTAAGTGTGTACATCTCCCCTGCATGTTATACAGGTAAATGTCAACATTTTATATGGCCACTTTTCTATTAACACTAACACTTATGGCGAATTCCACGAGCGATATATAAGCAATTAGTTTTTATATGTTCATCAATCTTATGTGCCCTTTCAAAATTAAATAATAATATTTATGGTCAACTGTACAAGTGACATCTCAGTAATTAATATTTATGTGTATATCAAATCTCATGTGGCCTCTCAACAATCAAAATTAACCTTTATAGTAAGTTTCACAAGTGATACATTAGCAATAAATAGTACATTCATTTACATCTCCATGTGTCCTTTTAACCATTAACAAACAACATGCATATTAAATTTTACAAGTAACATCTCAGCAATTATTAACCGTTTTTATATTAAATCTTTATGTGCCTTCTCAACAGTTAATAAATAATATTCACAGTAAATTTTACAAGTGGCATACCAGCAATTAATAATTATATTCACATTAATCTTTATATGCCTTCTCAACAATTAATAGATAATACACATATGGAGTAAATGTCATGAAATAATTTAACAGTGACATCCAAGTGCTCACCAAGGTTGCAAACATGAACAGCCCGAATGGAACCAGGAAAACAAGAACTCTTAATAGTAAATGTGACCAAATAAATAATCACAAAAAATCAGTAAATGCCTGTTGCTTATATACAATTTACTATTGTAGTTAAGCCCAATTCCAAATATGACCGACAGCACCCCGCATGCTTTAACTATGAAGATATTGCACTAACGTGTACCGGTGGAATAAAAGCATTTGTGAAATCAATCATTAATTACCAAAATGGAAAATACGGATTGTCAGTGAAAGTCTCCAGCTTAAGAAAACTATAAAGCTCGTAATACGTAAGGGTGATATATTAAAACATGAGCACAAGGTACACCAGGTTAGGCAAGAACAAGCGGTCTGTACATGCTAGCTGGCCCCGCAAAACAATTATTAACATTATTAATAAAGAGTACATATTAAAGCACTAGAGTATAACTTGGTGCATCATGAAATGGCATGTTCAGTTCTGATCATCGGTTGTGCTAACTTCAAGTTAAAATAAAAAAAAAAACGGAAATGTAATTTTGCGTTTATCACAGTAATTATTTATTCACAGCAAAACGTGTGTCGCGGAGGTCGAGTTTGAATAATTGAAATCTTTCACCTGGAGTTATGATGTTACCGGATGATGCTGATAAATGGTTGTTGCAGCTCCATGGTGTTCAGCTGTCTGCTACTTCAGAAGTTGAGAGGGTTAATCTAGGTGTAATTCGGGGCCCGTTGGTGTTTGTCCGACGGCGAAAGGAGAGCCTGTCAGCATTGATCGGTTGATGGTGAAAGGTGGAGTCATCACCATCAGATTGCTACCAAAAACTCTTGGCTGGGGCGGGAACCCAGAGGCACTTTATGATTCTACTCGCCCATGATAGAAGATGAACACATTATAAAGAACAATTTATTCCGCCGCCGGACTAGAAGTGAACGCGAAGCGTGGTGATGTCGAAATGCACAGGAAAAACAGCTCGCGACCACGAGATAGAACGGACGGAAACAGCTGAGCGGGGGAGTCTAGATTACGTCGACAGAGCGCGACTATACAGCAAATCACTGCTCACAGACCCAGCGCGGCGAAATTCTACAGGCCAGTAGCAGACGACGCCAGCCCGCGCGAAATATGGACGAGTTAAAGACGAGTTAAAAACAATTAGCGTACGCAGTGGAATTCTATTTTAATTCCCACGGCACAGTCTGACCACAAACGTGGAGAAGGTAATAGAACAACAAATTCGTTATATGTAAGACATTTCATAGAAGAGAACCATAAGTTTGTGAATCCTGTGGAAGATTATGAAATTTTAAAAGTCGTAAATAATACAGTTGAAAGGAAGCTTAGGGTGGAGTTAGAAATATTGAAAGAAAGAGAAAAATGGTTAGACAATTTAATGAATACTACAACTAAATTTGATAACAAAGAAATATTTTATAATATAATGAAAAAGTAAAAGATAGATAACAAGAGATACATAACAGATAGATAAAAGAAATTAAAGAGGACGGATAGATAACATTAAGAATTAAAGTGCATAGGAATACATGAATGTTTTTAAAATAAGGGTAAGTGACCGCGCCCACAAGTGTGAATGAGAAAGGCGGTAGGTTTCAAAAGGAATGCACACACACACACACACACACACACATGAACACAAGGAATGTGCTAGAAAATTATGTAACTCTACAGACGGGACGACAGGGCTCGGAGGTAGGACGGGACATTTGAATTATAGCTTGTTGTGTGTGTTCAGTGGGGATGGGTGGGGGAGTGAAGGGTTTGGTTTTTACTTTCTTCTTTTTAATGCCGATCTGACGATGAGCTGAGAAGCTTGAAAGCGCCAATCGGGATACTTTTTCTATAGTGTGCAACAGTAATAATTCTGTTTGTGATTACAACCACTAACACAACTTTCTTCATTAAACTTCTGAGTAAATATTCTATAGACAAATAAATTGTAACTTTAAATTCTGCAAGTACAAATGAAACTGGTAATAAAAAACGACATCTTAGATTTATAGTATTAAAGAAAACATGTACCTATACACTATAACATCGTTGACAGTAGTCACTGTTTTGAATTAATATGAAATTTAACTAATTTATACCACTATAATTTTAAAACTTATACGTTGCACTATCCACATTTTCTCTTAAAAATATAATTTTTATATTTCGTTTTTTATCTTTTTCTGATAAGGTTTTGTATTAAGGTTTATTTTCTAGTTAAAAGACGCTAACTCTTCTGAGTAAAAAGTCAAGATGTACAAATCATTTCTTTTCTTAAATCATATCCATCAAAGTGTGCGTTATCATGGAGTCTCAATGAAGTGGTTATAGTAACAAATAATCATATGATCACTGTCTTAATGAAACTATAAATTTGAAGCTGTTCTACACAAGAATGATGCTTATTATACAATACAGATGAGTGTGTATCACTTGTTCTGACACAGTGCTAAGGAATTGTAATCACTGAATTATGTGCAATATTCTATGCAAAAGAGTTTGTATAACTAAATTTTATCTCAATGTACATGTTATTAATATACATATTAATTATTAATGTACATAATATTAATTCAATTTTTATGTTTCATTGAAAATTTCTATTTGAAAATTTATCGTCGTAAAGCATGGAAGAAAGTTTCCTTACAATAAAAATCTTGTAGAATTATTTACGACTTAATTCAATTCGTTTTGGTGTAAAATGGACACAAAGACAAATGGTAATCTTAAAACTTATAAAACGCATTTAATGCTTTTAACACTGATTTGTGAACTGTAACGTATATAACAAAATCAATAGACAGCAAAATATTAAATAAAATTAAAGAATATGAATCAACAAAGCAAAGAATGAACAGTAGTTATATTTATAAGGTGATTTGAGATCACCTGTTTCACAAACGTCCTCCTCCTCCTCCTATGGCGCTACAGCCCAAGTCGGTCCCTCCACCAATCTCCTCCCCCAATCTACTCTATCTATTGCGGCCCTCCTCCACTTCCTTATCCCCATGTCCCTCGCGTCCTCTGCAATGCCATCTTCCCACCGCTTCCATTGCAGAGCCCTTTTGAGTTCCTCCCATCCTCCATTCTCATAACATGTCCGGCCCGACGCAATTTTTGCATTCTTATACATTTTTAGACTGGTATCTCTTTATATATTTGATACAGTTCATTGTTGTATATCAGTCTCCATGAGCCATTTTCTTGTATTGGGGCTATAATGCGTCTGTGGATTTTCTTTTCAAAGGTCTCTACATTGTCGGCTGTTTTCGGTGCAATTGCCCATGCCGCATACCCGTAGCATAACACCGGTCTGATGACAGTCCTATATATTTTCATTTTTGTTTCCCTGAGCACATCCCCAGATCTAAATGATGGCAGCAATGCGAAGTATGCCTTGTCAGCCATGGTGGCTCACACGTCTTTGGATCTCCGGCTCCTCTGATCCAGTCTTTGCTAGGTTCACTCCGAGATACGTGAAATTGTCCACCACTTCAATTTTGTCCTCCTCTATCTCAATGTTGTTATGAACCTACCAGTTACTTGTAGGTAGCAGTTATATGTTATGAACCCACCAGTACCAAGGTAGGGCGTATAGGAAATGATCCTGGACCGGCCTGTGTCTTGGATTATTGCAGGCGGTAGTCAAAATTTGACCCATCTGGCTGTGGTACTGCGACTGAGGGGGTAGGTGGAACTCCATAGTTGTAGTGACAGCAACCTACCTAGAGGAGAAAACCTCGATCACAATCCTGGCCCTCCAGGTTGGAGGTTCGGCTATGTGCTAACAACCCATTTCCGAAAAATCTGATGTTACGAAACCATCAAATAAGCCTCGGAAAGAAAAGTGTTTTACAAAGGTAATTCGACAAAAATGATTTATTTTAATATTTGTCATATAATTAAAGTTAGCTTCAGTACGTATAAACTACTACCGTAATTATAAAACAACTTCTGATAAATGTTGCTACAGACGTTTGAACTGAACTAGATGGAAGAAACTGTACTCATTTTACTTTCTCAGGTTTGCATAAACTTTTAAGCATATTTAATTTATTACGAAAGATTCTACTTTTTGTTTTCTTGTCTGAGAAGTCTTGTATAAACTGCATAACAGTGAATAACATTTTCTTAGCTTTTCTGGATAGGAGTAATCTCACACAATGCGAATAAATTACAATAATTTCTCAAAACGCTTTAAACATTACAGCACGTAAATACTTTATGCAGAATTATACGATTTCTATTCAGCACTTTTATCATAAGGAAAGTTTAATAATAAAGACTTGCTAACCCTGTTTCTGATTCCTGATAGAAGAATATTCTGACTCGTTCTGCATATTAATCAACCTACGGATATTAAATATTCAGGTTATAAAAAACATTATAACCATATTGGTTGCGTTATATAAGTGTACTAAATAATTTCGTTAACTTCTAGTAACAATGGAAAACAGTAGTGTTCCTGATGAAAGATAGCACATGTTATATCTACGAGATATGTGTTTTTATATCTATGCACACAGAGAAAGACACACACACACACACACACGACTTATGCGGACTTCCAATATAATAAATTCTGTATCAGAATGCAATAGGCTTTTAAAATTGTTTTGACAATCGTATTCAGAGCACGCATAATTTGACTATCCTTCTACTTGTGGTCGCCATTATTATAAAGTACTACTACTACTACTACTACTACTACTACTACTACTACTACTACTACTACTACTAATACTACTACTACTGTTGCTGCTGCTCCTGCTTCTACTACTACTACTATTACTACTACTACTACTACTACTACTACTACTACTACTACTACTACTACTACTACTACCACATAGCGCTACAGCTCATGAAGAGCCCTGGCCTCCAGAACGACATGCCTCCACTCCTCTCTATCCTGTGCGGTCTTCGCCACCTTCTGGCCCCCAGTCTTCTCAAGTCTTCATGTACATTGTCCCCCCATCCTCTACTTGGCCACCCTCTTGTTTTTAAATTGAAGTGACGTTTACGCTATATTTTTTGTTGCTAATATGGCGATATTGTTAGCATAATAACTGTTTAACTGCCTATCAACAACTTTCAATATGAAAGATTATAAGGAAATACACTTTGTATACAGGAAAGATTATAGTGTATTACGTGTTGAATAATCTTTGCGTTAACACAGAAAACTGAATTTGCTTGTCAAGTTATGAAGTTTGTATTAAGTAAACACTACAACGTTTCTGTAAGTTACCTACAAAACAGGTAAATTATTGTCGAGAAATTACAGTGAAAAGATAAGAGACGATTTTTTCAAAAACCCATTGGAATTAAACACAACTAATGCTGAAAAAAGTAATTATAGTTCCGAAACCAAGTTAATTGTTATATCTAGTTGACCCTATCATAATATACAATCCATCAACACATAACAGGCCCCATGCTAAGTTCAAGTTTCAGGAAATGCTAGAAAAGGGAGTAGCATACTTGACACACTTCTTTAATTCATTGCACTGGTTCTCATACGTTCCAGGGATGGATGAAGTGATGTTAGCTCGTAAAGGTTTCCTTAGCCTCTTTCCAGCCAAGACGTGCGTGGTGAAGTGCCACATCCTAGCAGAGGTGATGAAGAACAGTACGGATCTAAACGAAAAGTTCGATAAATATTAATAAGTTGGTGCAGGGAAACAGTAACCACCACTACCATGTTAGGACGTAAGGGAAAAGATCCTGGAACGCCTTACCTTTGGAGGATTACAGGCGGGAATCTAGTTTGATTTATTCGGGTGTAATACTGTGTCCTATTGTTAAAGGAATATATTTCGCTGGTGCCTTGCAGTTGGTGTTGGGGGCATCAAAGTTTAAGGAAAAACCCTGAATAAAAATTACCGTAAGTCTTGCCTCATAAGGGGGCAGCCCTCAGATAACTTACCCATTTATAGACTGGTATCGTATAATGGGGAAACGTTTGCTCAGAATATCTAAAGAAAACAACTCAGGCAGCATCTTGCCTATGGCGTTTTGTGAAGATGATGAAGAATGACAATTCCTTCACATAGTCGGTTATCAAATATTAGAATTCTTCGGATTTATTAAATACTTGCGTGTTTTTTAATTGCACTAATGATTTAGTATTGTATTTGATAACAAAATAAATTAATTAACTATCTCTGCTGACATTTTTTTTACAAACCTAAATAAGTTTCTCTTATATTCCAATTACATTAAGATTTAATTTATGCAAGCTCTTTTGTCTATGAGTTTATGAATGTTTTTAATAAAGTTTATACAAATAATTTCCATTCCCTTAACGATGCGATGTCGATGCCCCAGTCCTGGTAAGCGGCGACAGTTGTTCCTTCTCGATAAACGGCGATCTGCCACTGTTGTCTGACGTTCAGGGTCTTTCTCTGGTTGGGTCCTTCTACAAGTTGTAGTGAATTAATTTGTAATAGCGATTTATTCCCTGTATTAAAAGTACAGAATACACCAGTAAACTTGAAGTATACGTTTTACATGCCTATGCGGACAATCTTATACTATACCGAATTAGCAATCGATGTTTAATGTACTCGCGAACTTTCTGCCTTGTGCTCGTGCACTTTCTGACTTGTGCTCGTGCACTTTTGTAAACCAAACGTTTACACGGGCAGCAACTACCACGCGTTATTGAGTTCAGAGCGAGACTGCATTATTCAAAACGAAGTACAAAATGAACTAAGATCTTAGCCAATATCTTGAACGATCATTAGCTAAAGTATTCCCGTACTCTTTGGCTTAAGATCAGATAACGTTCTTTTTACAAATTTCTGTCTACGGGCAAAACCTAGCACGAAGATAAAACTAGTTTAATTTTATTAGTTTTCTTCAGTCATACAGCTTTTTCTATAAAAAAACTTACATATTCAGTTCTTTAATTTATGAACAAATATTACCACTTGATAGTTCTTTTATTTATTTTGGTGTAAGTCTTATGTCAGAAATTTTATTTTCACAAAAGTTGTTTTTTATTATTATTCCGTAACTTAGTTATACATACCCGCACACGAGCAGTCGCCATATGCCTATGCATATGTTCGCACTACTTCAAAACATTAATTATTTTTTTGTCGAAAATTAACTTAAATTTTCAAATTTTCATGTATATTATTGTCTATTATACAATGCCTGAACATGCAGTTTTTACTTCAACAAATTTTTATTCCAACATGCTATCATACGCTAAGACTTAAATTACTACTTTATATGTATATGTCCATTATTGCAATACATATACATATATTCGGGCAATATTTCATATATGAAATTTAATTAAGTAAGTTGTGTTAGTGGTTATAATCACAAACAGAATCACACTGCTAATCGAAATAATTTTTCTATAGTGGTGTGCAATAGTGCAAATTCTGTTTATTTCATATATGAGTAAACAACTCCTTCATTTCGTTTTTTCAAAGCTGTAAAGGTTTGGTATACTTAAATAAAAATAAAGTTTGGTATACCAAGCAGTTTAAAATAGTTATAAAAATTAAGCTGCATTTAAACTACAGATAATTTGGCGATTAAATTTTTGTTGAACTTCTTATAATTACTTGATATTTTTATCAAAGCATTTTCTAAAGCTTGTTTATACAAATAAAACTTTAAGAGAAATTTTGAAATTTCAATATTACTTTAGTCAAAATCAGTACATAATTAAGTAATTTGTAATTATTAATGCATTTATAATGACCCTTGATGGATTCTGATTATTCTGTCTGCGGTATTATCAGTTGAAACACTGCTGGAAGTGAACTTCCTGCAAAGAAATTTTAGTACCAAATTAGTCACACACGCTAGTATAGGCAACAGCTATTTATTTAGGGTTTTTTTCTATAAATGAATTAAAAAAATTCAATCTCCAATACAGACCTCTTTCAGCGCAGACTTCATTACCTGTTCTTGTTTGGTAATAACCTCAGAAAGAACGGCTGCTGAAATATCTAACGGCATAAAAATCAGCAGCAAGAATTAACGAAGAAATTACACCAATATTCAACGTAATTAGTGTGGTCAGACGTAAAGACGCTTTCTATACATTATTTTGTAGAGGCTCAAGAACATGCTTTTAAACTTCGTATTAAAACCAACAGTGAACACAGCAGAGCTACGAAGGGATAAAATCCTCGCTTAACACGTTTTATAAGAAGTTGAATGCGATTAACGTTTTATTTTACACGTTGTTTTATGTTTTTTAAACGAGAAATAAGAAGCATTATGTCTGAGAAGTGTGCTGTAAGGAGGATGTGAAAGTGGATTACACAGAAGCAGCTTAAAACTGCCTCATTTAAGGGCTTGAAAGTGTATTTTTTTTTTAGAAAGTAGCCATTTACCTTGTGCTATTATTACAAATAAATAGCATCCCGACTTCTTACCGGTGATATGTGGTGTTGTTTAATGAATGAATAATATTTCAGTTGGAAAGTATTAAATTTGCTGAAAAAATCTTGTGATGCTGTGATTAAGTACACTATAAAGTGAATACAGTACAGCGAAAGTATTTCCTCGCCAAATTATTTTTCAGAATCCATTTTTCAAAAGATGGATATAAAAGGTAGTACGGAACCGGTTACAGAAGCCCTATTTATAGCTTTTCACGTATTATGCGTACCTCAGTAAACTAGTACACAGATGAACCTAGTAGACAATAAACCGTTAATTTACCGGCAGTCATAATTTTTTGACACTTTTTTTACCTTCAATTGCATGGTCTGGATATCAAATAAAAGCTAAAGATAAACTTAGGTTGTTTAGCGAATGGCATCATGCCTCTATCTCTAACAACAGTGGATCCATTGTGCAAGGATTGTTTATGCTAGTTACAAAATTCATTAAATCCGCACTGATAATAATTTTCTTTACTCCTCGGTGTTAAAACTATCACAGGGCTTGCCACACTGCGCACGGTTCGGCAATGTGTACAACGTGAAACATACACACGGGAGTTCTAGACTTTTTTATATTAAATAAAAAAACCAGTAGAGCCACGGTTTGCCAATAATCAATTATATGAAACAACGAAAAAAAATTCTTTATAATACAACGAAATGGCTAAACCGTAGATGGGATTTAATCTTTAAGCTATGTTTAAAGGTCTCCAGGAACAAATGCAAAAGAATAGTGAGGAATTAAAGCTGAATTAGCGAAAAATAGTGCTGATGTTTGTATGAAGCCCTTAATGTTACAAAATTCTACAAATTGGAACAAGTGTTCCAAATGGAAAAACTTACGAGTGTTACAAATTCTTGATAATTATAGACCTGTTCGACTTTTGAAGAGACAAAACCCGTTTGAACTTTGTATGAACTTTGTAGGAAATTGAAGTGTTTAAAGAAATACCTGCAAATAAACAACGTGTATTAGAGTGAGGAGGCGTGAATAAGACGCCATTCTATACACTGCTAACACAGTTGTTAGAATAAAATTTCTGATATTTTGTAACTAACTAGTAGCAATATAAATAAATTAAATGGAAAAGCAAACAAAGTTCGATTTTAAATTGTTGCCTATTAATAATAAATACATTATTTATATAAGAATTATGGCAATAAGTATTACAAACTTTTTTGAACTTTTATTATTTCGCATTCATGTTATGCACTTAGTGCTTTATTAGAGTATGCAAAATCAGCTAACATAAGGACAGCACGTGTTGTCGTCAGTAATATCTTGATCCTTGTAAACTAATAAATATTTGCTACCTGCCTTCATTACTACGTGTTCTGCTTGTGACTTAGTTTCACAAATTGGATCGTTAGCAAATGTAGGAAACATTACAAACTTAGTGGTTACCACTACACTTACCTCTTAACAGTAACGAGCTTCTCTGCTAACATTAATGCAGTCAAACTTGTTTTCATATAATTAACCAAACGTTTGTTACGAAAACTAATTAAATTATTTAAAACTTTGTTAATTGTAAAAATATACGTACATACTTAAAATGCAGTAAAGTAGCAATATAGTAGAATAAAGTTTTACAAGAACCACGTACTATGATACTTACTATGATAGGCTTACAAAGGAAGGAATTGTGGTCTGTGATTTAATAATATTGTTAAGCAAATAATTTTCAAGTTTTAAATGTTACGCCAAGCTTATTGTAATAATCGTTAAAGAATCTTTGACAGGCAATAATGGTAGGTTTATATAGGCCTATACCCAAGTCTGGTTAAACAATCTCTCATTTTCTCTCTCTCGCGTTCTCACTTTTTGTAATCATGTCGTGACGAGTGAACGTCGAAGTGTTTCGCGAGTAGCGCTAGTTATCTAGACGTCCAGCGAGGCTAGACGCACACACGCGCGCGCCCGCACCCGCGCAAACGTACAAGCACACGCAACCGGCAAATGTCAGGAAGACCGCCATGGACACAGACACCAGGGTAAAATGATCTACAGCATCAGGTGATGGTGAACTAATCTATTTAAATACAAAACAGAGGAAATAATGAAAGAGAGAAAATAATAATCTATGAGAATAGTAAATTCTGTAGAAACAGGTTGTACGTCTGTTTTTAAGCGTGTATAAATTAGTAAATTAGAAAAAATCGTACAACGTTATTGTTCATGAATATAAATCAGAATGTTTAATATAAGAATTTAATTGATACGCTAGGCATTAAAATTCGTTGGGTTCACATTCTTGCTTTGAGGGAAATTCAATATTCTTTAGGAAAAATTAATGTTGTCGAAACTTTTAGGCGTCAAATTGTTCATTTTTAATTGTTAGAAAATCCTTATTGTCTGCCAGGCATACAAAAATGAACTTCGGTTCTAATAACCTGTTTGACACTGCTATACGGTTGAATGATAAGTATAGCCAGTCGTGAGGAAGTCGTAGTACAGCGTGCATGCATGCGAGCGCTCCGAGCGATTCAATTGTTACGTTTTTGTTTGTATATATTTTATTTAAAAGATTTTATATATTTTAAATTATGACAAACCACAAATTGTGGTACACTTTTATGTTTTGACTATGTGTATCTGAAGATGGGATTTTAATCCCGAAACGCGTCATTAAACGACAGCAGCTAGTGTCACTAAGGTGGACCGAATAAGGTAATTTAATTATATTAATACAAAAATGATAAACAAATTTTTTTCACGGTACAGTATTTCAATATGATGTTTATCTTCTTCTGATAATTCCTGTCCGTTTCGGATGTTGGATATCATACAGACTATTTTAACTTTCTGTACTGCTGCACGGAATAAGTCACTTGTAGTCATGCCAAACCAGGTCCTTAAATTTTTCAGCCATGATATTCTCGGTTGCCCAACTCCTCTCTTTCCAAGTACGTTTACCTGTAGTATGGACTGCAATAAGTAAAATCTCTGTTCATTTCTTTTGAGATGCCCCAGATAATGAAGCAGTCTTATCTTCACTGTGTTAATAACTCCCCTTTCTTTTTTCATATCTAGGGTTGAATAAAAACGGATATGTTTATATGGTGTTTATAATAAGTGGAATTTATGTTAATGATTATTATTGCATACCGTGATTACGACATATGCACACTTATAAGAAGGAGATACTTTTTTCTTGTTTCCAGATTTGTTTTCTTTTAAATAACACGTCGTTTTTTTTTAAAATGTATTGTAATTATTTCATCTCATAGATTATTTCATCTCCCTTCTCTGTATAAATTTTATCTTTATATCTGACGCAGAATGTGTACGTAACGCAGGTAAACTCAGACCCCACGGCCTGGTTGTGTACGTAAATGCATTAGAGACACGTTCACACACGTACCCCAACGTAACGTTGCGTAACAACAATTGTTAATGCTTTCAGCAATTTTAAATACACTACATTTTCATTGGAGTTATTTTGTTGTATGCCTACACAAGGCTATGTAATTACATTTAACCAGACGTAGTTTTTATTTAGGACAAACACGTTTAACATAGTCACTAAAACTTGTAGACGAACTGTAAACCTGTTCGTAGAAGAAGTAAACAACTAATAAACAGACAAGTAAATCTGACACCGTTATAAATTCCAAAGCCACACCACAACAGTAACTAGACACCTGAACACCAGTGATAGTCAAGCTTAACCCGATTATAAATAATAGTGGGAACAAAATATTCCTCAGGCTTTCACGGCCGGTGTCAGATGTATGATACATGTTATCCGGGCTGTTTGGCCGTGGTCCATGGCTTATTACAAAACCAAACGTTTCGGCAGATCCAATGGCTGCCATCATCAGTGGTATAAAAATCCTGAACGTCGGGTGTCCACGTACAGGCCCACAGTACTGTGGTATAGGCCTATACGTACAGTACTATGGGCCTGTACGTGGACATGTAGCATGTAGCATATAGCATCATAGTAGCGGGGCGTCTTTGCACCCGGTGCATGACTGCAGCATCTGGGTCGAGCCCAATGGCTGCCTGTGGATATACGTAGTTCTGGTTCTTCGACTGGTGCCTAAAAAACAGGAATGGGCAACCGCCAACCAGTTAACTGAGAAGGCGGGGGAGAAAGGTTTTTAATTTTTATTTATTTTTAAAAGTTGAGCAATCAGTGTGCACTGCCGCATGAACGGGTTCAGGTGACAGATGTCACCCGTTCCCAGTCCCGCGTGCAGACGCCGTGAGGCGTCGGTCGCTCCCCGCGAGTCAGAGAGCCTCCGTGCCAGTGATAGCGCGTAGCAGCGGCATTCAGCGCGGTCGGCATACTAGGAAGGGAGGAAGGAAACAGCTTTGCAGGTAAATTCTGGGGCATGGTCAGATAGTGAATATGCAAATTTAGGTTTAAGTAGTGTACTTAAAGTTATGGCGGGTCATCGAGTATCGCCCGAGGGCGTTTGACCCTGACAGGAGGAGGTGGTTGCGTGGTGCTAATGGTCCTTAGGTAAGGGAAGGAAGAGGTCTCAGCTGGGGCAAAGAGAGTCGCAGCTAATGACCAGACAAAGGCAGAGAGAGTAGGAAGTCGTAGACCTCCTCGAATTACACTGTTTCTAACAAACCAAGGCGATCCCGACAAGGAACGGAGGGTTCTGGATTGGAAACTTTCCAGCCTACGCCTGTTGGTGGCGGAGACAAGTGACCACCATACAGGTGCCGCATAGGTCAATACAGACCGGAGAAATAACAGATAGAGGGTAACTTTCGTGCGCAGCGCCAGGGGGCTGCGGCACGCGAGGTATGGGTAAAGTTTGGCTCGGACGCCGCGAGCCTTGGAGAGGGTTTCCGTCACGTGGGCGTTGAAGCAAAGACGCCGGTCGAGCCGAACTCCTAGATACTTCACCGACTCTTTGTAGGCGATAGGCCTCCCTTCCAGGGAGAGGGGCTGGCATTGGGAGATGGGCTTACGAGTGAAACAGATCGCCTCGGATTTCTCCGTATTGATCGTCACCCGCCATTTCCGTAGCCAGTCCGGAAGCTGATCCAACTGACGCTGCAGCTGTGTACTCGCAAAACGCGGGGACACAGAGCTGTAATGATACATTGCATCGTCAGCGAACAAAGTCAACGTGACTCCGGCAAGACAGGCAGGTCGTTCGTGTACACAAGGTACAGAACGGGGCCGAGGACAGATCCCTGAGGTACGCCGGCGGCGACGGGACGAACTGCAGAGCAGGATTCCGTCGACGCTCACCCTGAAGGTTCGTCGCAGAGATACGACCGGAGGAAAAACACTATGGACGATGTATGGGGGAATTAGCAAGTTAAAGAGAAGACCTTCGTGCCAGACTTTATCGAAGGCCTTGCTCACGTCCAAGCAGTGCGGCGCCGTAGCCTCTCGCCTGTTGGTGGTGCGTCAGAGAGTTGCGTAACCACGCGGACTAGTTGAAGCGATGGTCGAGTGCTCTCTGCGAAACCGAAGTTCGTTGCGGATAAAATTATCCAACAACGGCGAGATGCGGGCCAGCAGGAGCCGCTCGAAGACCTTCGAGATAACTGGCGAGAGAGATATTGGCCGATAGCTTTCAGGAAGCATGAGCGGCTTGCGTGGTTTTGGAATCATAACGATGTTGGGGCGGGAAAGTACTGTAGCCGGAGACAAGAGTTGAACAGCTCGAGCACGAGGTCAACGCCTGAGGCCGGGAGATATTGTAATGCAGCGGCCCCGATCCGGTCAGGACCGGGGCGCGACGGCGGTTTAGTCGGCAGATAGACGAAACGAGTTCGTCTCTGTCGAACGGGAGGTCTGGGCCAGCGGGAGGGCAAGAAAAATAACCAGATAGGAAGTCCCGGACTGCTGCCGAGTGGGCAGGGTCCGAAACGCCTCGATGAACGGTAAATTGCAACTCCATGCAGTCGGCGAAGACCTCAGCCATGCCTTCTGATGAAGACACAATCCCGTTCGGGGTTTCCAGCGGGTTGCGAGTTCTCTTCTCGCGGGTCAGTCTACTCACCGCTCTTCAGACGGAGGCGTGGTCGACTTCAAGAGACTCAAGATATGAGCCCCATCGATCAGAGTGTACGTCCCTCAGTAGCTGCTGGACGTAAAGGGGACTGTAGTTGAAATCGTCGCTTTACGACTGGGTCACGGGTTCTTTGCCATCTCCGGCGGAGCTGGCGCCCGTAGCCAGATGGCGTGGAGTACTTCCGCAGGTAAGGCCGATTTGCGATGATTCACCTCGAGTGCGTAGGTGTGTCGATCCATGACACCTTGGACCAATTCCTGAAGATTTGTGGCGCGGAGATCCAAGCCGTCACGAGTGACGATAGGGTCCGCCGGGAGAGATGGTAACCGTCGAGAGAGCTCATCATGATAGGAGCGCCAGTTGACTCTCCTAACAATCTGAGCGGGAAGTCGGTGTACGTGGACACCCGACGTTCAGGATTTTTATACCACTGATGATGGCAGCCATTAGAGCTGCCGAAACGTTTGGTTTTGTAATAAGCCATGGACCACGGCCAAACAGCCCGGATAACATGTATCATAAATAGTGGGAACAGTTACATGACACCTCGATAATCTGTGAGCACGATAATACAGCATTATAATGTGTCTATGTGCTAGCTGAAGTGATGATACTTTGTCTTTTACAAGTAACGTGTTCTTATCTTTAATAGGAGCAGTAGTTTCTACGTACGTAAACAAGATAAATCAACAGATTATCAAAATTGATAAAATCTAGTTGAACTCGTACAGATCCTAAATTTTGTTAAAGGTTTTTTCCACACTATCCTTCCATTAAGATTTATTTTCAAATTGGAAGTAATATAAATACATACACTGTAGAGAGAAGTCAATTTTAATTAAATAAACGATAAAAGTAATACTTAATTTTGACATTATGAATTTATGTAATAATAATTATTAATAAACAAAAAGTTTGTGACCGTTTAATGATAAATTTTTGAAAATGTGTAGGATCTTATACTGAAAAAAAGTGATTTTTTCCATACCTTCAACTCTATATTCTTGGAGATTATTAATGTATTTCGGAATAAGAAGTCAAAATTTTTCATGTAACCAGCAAAAGTAACTTTAAAAATCAATGTAACTAATCCAGGTACGGTGTGATTTTGTTTTAGTAAGAATTTTAAGATGTAAAGATGTTTTCCTGTTAAATATTTGTTTTGAGCATAATAGTGTACAATGTTATTTTACGTAACAACAAATATTACAATCAAGATTCCCTAAAATTATAATTATTATTGTAACACGAAAAATCACCGAGAGAGATTGCATTGTACAAATTAATTAGTTTGATTAGTAATATACCAATCTTATCAACGAGTACAACTAGAAATATGTTTGTCAATCATACCCACAACTTTTAAAAAGTCACGTATACGGAATCTACCAATACAAACAGGTGTAACAGGTTCTGCCAATACAAACGACTAAATTATTGACGTCGACATAATTACACTAATTCATTTACTACACAAAATCACTGAGGACTGGGCTAACCCAGATGAAACAAATAACCTTGTAATTAGTCATTATTGCCAACATGTGTCACTTTGCTGTTGGTTAACAAGAGGGAAAGTCACTGACAGTCATACAATATCAGCCGTCATCTTTGACAATGTTCTAACAGCAGTGTAAGTAGAGTAATGGAATGTCTAAAAGAATGGTTTACCTTTCGTGCACGCTATATAAAGGCGGGACGACAATATGTTATTTGAGTGGTAATGATACTATAATATGAACGAAAGTAACATAGAGGAGGCTATTGTGTTAAACATTTTAGAAACTGGCAGTAAGCCTAGTCTTTGCAGAAGAAAAAAATTTAAGGAATAATGGTAATTATATGGATTGAATTTTAATGGGGAATCCTTACTCGTGTCCCCAAAGTACTGGAGAGGATGAGTAATGCCTTATGGTATTATTCCTTGATAATGAGAAATATCCAGCCGCAGCTCCAAGTGCTGGGGGAAGGGGATGGCTAACCCGGCTCTGGAGACCAAGTGACAGCCGGTATAAGCTGTCCCTCCTCTACTTGTCATTGTCAAGTAGAGGTTAAGGCACTTGCCCACTTGCCCTTGGAGTGCGAAATTGCCTCTAAAGACGGATGGCCTTCCATTGATCAACGACGTAGGATGTGGGAGGCAAGGAGAAACCACCACCTTCAATATCCTTATGGATATCTCAACAGCGAAAACTGGTCTCTTTAATCTGGTAAGACAGCCAGATTTATGGGAGATCACCCAAACAGAAAATAGGGTTGGACGTTAAGACTGAAGATTGCAGCCCCACCATACGACTTACCCTGCAATAAGCTATTAACATATTTAGGGGACATATCCACTACTAAATTGCCTCAAATAAGAACTAGCCGGACGGGTCAAAAGTTGCTGACCGTAGCTGGGAATAAAAAGAAAAAAAGCACTTGGTATTGCAGAACAATTTAAAATTGACGTATGAAACGTAAGACGACTCGCACATAAGGAAATGGAACTTCAAAGAAAACATAATTTAATGGATTAGACATTCCTATCATTTCTGAGACTAATAAGAAGCTTGAAGTTTCAATCGAATTGGCGGACTACATATTAATATAATGCTGTAGCTGCTGGGAAGCCTGCAGCTGCAGAAGTAGCAGTAATGATAAATAAGCGGTTGAACAACAGGATTCGTAGTTACCAGTTTGTAAATGAGTGTATATTAACATTACGGTACAAAACCATAAAGGGGTACACAACATTGGTAGCTGTATATAGCTCAGAAGATGGTCGCAAAGAAGACTGAGAAGAAATTTACAGGATCTTACAGGAAGTTGTCTGATGACAGCAGGTGATTTGAATGCACGTGTTGGAAAGTCCTCTATAAGAAATACCATTGGGTGTCACGGCGAAAGAATGAAAAATGGAAATGCCTCATCGATTTTGCCACATCCACATTTTGCCAACAATTTTAGGATAAACAACATATTTTTCCCGCATAAAGAGATTCATAAATATAATTGGCAAGCAAGAGGATCTCCATCAATAATTGATTTTATTAAATGGGAAAGTAGGAAATTTAGTGGAGGATTTTGGGGTTTTTAGAGGATGTGAAGTTGAGACTGATCATTTTCTGTCATATCAAAAATTAGTATTATAGGTAGGTGAAGAAAGTCTCAAAGTACAGAGCGCCAGTGCTCTAAGCAAACTTTTAAAGTACACCTAATCCAAGATGAAAGTATAAGATTCCAGTATCAGACCCGGCTGAGTCAGTTTGCACAACAAAGACCCACCAGTAGCAATATAAATCAAGAGTGGAGTAACATCAGAGATGTCATGTCACAAGCAGTAATTGAAGCATTGGGGATGAGACGTAAAAGGTATGGAACCAAGGCCTACATGTATGGGATGACGAATATAGACAAATAATAGATGCCAAAAAGAAAGCATACCTAAAATATCGAGGCTTTAACGCTGCTTACAAAAAGGTGTGCTCGTAAGCGCTGTTGTGCTATTGCCAGAAGGAAAGTCAGGAAAATCAAGCGAAGTTCATGGGATAAATATGTAAGTGATATAGAACCCAATGTACATGGCAGGCAGGACAAGGCTTACAAAACATTAAGACAATATATCAAAGAGAAAGAGATAACCTGAAGGTCAGTAATATGTCAGAACAACAATGGCTTGAATACTACGAGCAGCAACCCAGGATCATTGCTTTATGAGCAGCAACTGGAAGAAACAATCTTTGTTGATATCAGTGATTGTGTGGACCCAATGACGGTGGATGAATTGTTGATTGCTCTACACCGCTGTAAGAATAGAAAAGCACTGGCCACTGATGGGGTGAACGTGGAGCTCATAAAGTGTGCATCAGCCTTGCTGTATTATGCTTGTTGCAGTTCATAAATCTATGTTGGACCACTGGTCATGTTCCTGACGACTGGGGGATGCAAGGTAATTCCCATATTCAAGGAAGGTGATCGTAATGACTGCAGGAACTATAGAGGAGTCAGCCTTCTTAATATTCATATACATTATTAAATTATATGCATCTATGTTAAGAAGACGGCTGAATGCAATAACGAAGACCATGCTTTCAGAGAAACAGAGAGCTTTCAGGAAGGGCAGATCATGTTTAGATTATATATTTACAATAGCCCAGCTTATTGGAAAGCGTATAGAGTATCAGCTGCCCAAATACATAGCTTTCATCAACTTCGAGGGGGAGTTTGACAGAGTGAATCGGAGCAAACCTATGGGCAGTAATGGCAAGGAAAGGGATCCCACAGCATCTAATTAGAGCAATAAAGAGTCTTTATGTGGAGAACAAAATTTTAACAGAAGCAGGGAAACCGAGAAACAGCTCCTAGAGATTGGCTGATCAATTGTGGAGTACGACAAGGGTGTCCATTATCACCTTCCCTATTTAATTTATATATTGATTATGTCACACAAAATTGGCAGATGTGTCTTCCAGAACATTTTATGATGGGTTACTCTAAAATTGACGCTTTGCTATTTGCGGGCAATCAGGCTATTCTGTCGAAATCTGAAAACCAATTGCAGATGGGTATACATTTGTTAAATCGAGTCGAATCTGCAAAGACTGGATTGCAAATATGCACACTTAAGACCAAGGTATTTCCGTAGAACTGATCCTGTATGGGTAAACGTTTTCACAGATGGTACTGTCCTGGAACAAGTTAGCAATTTTGAATGCCTGGGCTACAGTCTGTCTTATAATGCAAGCAACGACCTGGTGCATAAGTTGGGTAAGTGCTACCTTATGTGCGGAACCATTAGGCAGACCCTTAAGTCAGCAAGTAAAAGAACACGCCTAAATTCTACAAGGTGATGGCTCTTCCCGCACTTCTTTATTGGTCTGATAATTGGACTTTAACGAAAGGCCAGGCTAGTTGCTTCCAGGCGGCTGATATGAGATTCTCAGGCACGTGTCCATGATGATAGAAGAAACACAGATGTAGCGCAGGAACTGAACGTTGAGAGTATACTCAACAGGATTGCCCAGTATTGGCTGAATTGGTGAGAACATCTTTGCTGAATGGATGACTGCCGCATCCCCAAACAACTATGGAACTATAAGCTAATGGGACGGAGAGGTTGGGACGCCCGAGGAAGGACTGGAATGACCAGCTCTAATCTTTGCCTATTTGAGATCGGAACAAACCATCCTTGGCTTAATCCTTGAAGATGATGTTGACCTTTATTCGTTTCTGTGGTTAGTATAGTGCGTACTCTAGATCGTGTTCCAGCAAGTACTTAATTCCTTGTATTTGGTTTATCTTAGTATGTTGAGTGACATAGTGCTACCTTCGGCGTAGCACAGCAAAAGGGTTGCCGACTCCATCTATAAAACATTTATTTATCACTAACTTATAATACATAATACTCCATACTAGCGTGCGTAATAATTGTATGTCTTATGTATATTGAGTTCATAAACAGCAATTTAAAAAGTTATTTACGTATTTGGACGATAAAATATCAATGTTTCCTTATATTATAGAAAAGGAATTTCAGGATTGCTCAGGACAGTGACTAATTGCGTAGAATAAAATGGAAATTCAAATAAAGTTTTATTTTCAAAGGGAGAGGAAAGTCTCATTCAAAACCCAAGGCAACGGTGTCGTTTGATATATGAGATCATTAAAAAATCGTAAATCACCAAGTTTTCTCTCTTCTAATGATCGTCAAATAACGGTGTCAATTTGAAAAGTATTATTCATGCTAATGTAAATTTAGTAGATATGTTTCATCAAACATCAAGGAATCAATAAAATCAACACCACGTATTCTGTTATAGTTTTGCCATATCTATATTTGTGTAGGAATAAAATTGTCACTTAGTGACTATCATGAAGAGGATGAGTATGGAAATTTGTGTACATGAAGGTGCAAGTTAATCTTTCCAGAACCGATAAAGTGAATTTACTGCTTTGCAGAACGACAAAGTTCTGTCCATTTATAATTGAACGTTTCTGTGACTTCTCACGGAAATATGGCGCGTACCAATACTGCACCAATACCGCATATGCCCAAAAACCCAAACACCGAAACCACTACGTAGGCTGGGGAATAAATGCACTTACGCTCAGGTTGTGTGTCCTGCTTATATTTCAGCTGCCAGTATTTTCTATAGAAATTCAAGTTTTGAGAGAGAGACTAAAATTGTCTGTTTCTCCATGCACACCGTCAGCCACCGACACGATGCTTATCAGTCTCCGTCAACTCTTTATATTGCTAATTCTGTTGGGATTTCTTTTTCAGTACAGCTAAGTAAGTTACGGTACACTACAATCCTTTCGTGTTATTCAGAAGCTAGTGAAGGAACATTTTTATTGCTTTTATTTTATTATTTTTGTAAACTATTTATTAACTTAATTCGTTAATATATGTGATAATTATTGTTACTGAAGCCCTTGCATAAAAAATACAATTAAATTTATCAATGTTCAAAAATAAATTTTCCCCTAACGACTACAGTATAATATTACACGTGCTAAATTCGATAAAGTTTCGTTAATTAATTCATGATGTATCATGCCTTACGTACTAGTTTCTGTACATTTCGATACTTTATACGACTTAGAAATTATGGTACTTTAACACTTCCGTGTCCTTGATAATAAATATGTCGATCTCATTCATTTATAATTCCTTCCATCGCTTATATTGTTTCTCAACATCCTTTCTATATCTGTATATGTAATTAAGAATTGGCTTAAGGATGATGTTCTAATCAGTTATCTTTCTATGTATATTTTATTATGATCAGAATTAGTGCCAAACTCTTCACCCAGTGTCTTCACATCATTCTGCCTAAGTTGATCTCTTCATAAATTGTGGAACTTCAATTTCTGTTCTGCTCTCTGTCTTTTACTTTCTTTCTCAAGAGATTTAAATTTCATAAACCAGTGCTAAACCGACTGCAATTTAAATACAAGTTCCACTATCGTTCTGTGTTAGTGGAAGATTGTCCGCTTATGTTAGCAAAGACACTTCAAGCGCAATGAAATTAGTGTCGGACCAATAAACCACATTTGTAACGCGTTTAACTAACAATTTAGCTCGTAAAATTTCAAACCTAATGAAAACCGGAAAGCAACTCTGAAAAATTGACTTTCGACATTATTACGTATACATCGTCATTAGGACTGTCGGAGAATATCTGTAGATCATCAAGGCAGCGGGATCCAGCTACGGACATTGTTTTCCAGATTACTGTCAAGGGAAGTTCAAATTGTTAATAACAGACCTAAAATTTAATCACAAACTAAACAGTTATTAAAGACTAAAAAAATTGTAAAATGTATTCTTACAAGATAATTAATTTTATTTAAATATATGTTTGTAAATAGAGTAATTTCACAATTAAATAAATTAACAAATCTTTTAATTTCATCTGTCTTTAATTAATTACATTTTAATAAGCCATTATTCTATATCCTCACATATACACGGACACTGGAGATGCAAATTCAAACACCAGAAAGCATTTGACGATCTTAAAGAATTTATTAATATTGATTTGCATTTATAACACTTTAAAAAGAAGGTGGATTTAACTTATATATAGATTTCGAAACGCGTCTGACGTTGCGGGGGGGGGGGAAGAGCCGGAACAGGTAGACAAAACGGATGAACACCGTGTTATGCCGTATGCTAGCATAACCTCAAAAGGGGCTGATGAAAATTATTTCTACTCCAAGAAAGAAATATTAGCTATGACATATTATTCCTAACGTAAATATAGATAATATTTAGACATCAGAAAGCCTACAATTTGTAGAGACTGTCATATTTTATAAAATGTCGTCTAGTTAGCGCCTGGATGTCCAGGAGACTAATGGCAATATAAAGGTAAGATTTCGTTATCAAATACTGCAAGTCACAGGAAATAAAGCAACTGACACTTTAACCCGTAACACACCTGTTCAAGAAGTGTAAGGAGTACAAGCATGAAACTACAAATATCCAGATTAATAGTAGAAAAGTACAAAGTACTACAGGAATTAAAGAATAAGTTGCACAACTTAATTGCAGATCAAAGTATTCACCTGGTTGCTGTCTTATTCTTTTTGTCGGAACAGATACATGAATAATGAACACAAGGCAGTAGTTGCAGTAGTAACATCTGTCCTGAGAGACTGAACTAACTTTGCTGACAGCAGACGTTTCACCATCAATCATAACTTTCGTTCACGCAAAACAGTTATTTGCTTTGCACATGCCGCTACTCCGCAAACTCATATTCTTCGTTTTACTACGGTTTACCTTCGGTTTTGGCATATTATCATATATCCGCTTACACAAGAAGACGTCTGAGGCTGGATTAAGTTGAATTTGAGAATTAGTTGCCAGAACAATATAAGAAAATTCTCTTTGCCTTTCTCTGTCTGTGTTATATTTATTAAAATATAAAACATGTATATTATGAGTATACTCGATAGGATCGCTCAGTATCGCCTGAATTGGTAGGAACATCTTTGCCGAATGGATGACTGCCGCATCCCAAAACAACTATGGAACTATAAGCTGAGTGGACGGAGATGTGTGGGACGTCCGAGGAAGCACTGGAGTGACCAGCTCTAATCTTTGCCTACTTGAGACCGGAACCATCCTTGGTTCAATTATTGAAGATGATGATGGTAAAACATGTAGGGTAGGATGGCATAAGAGATCGGGTGCGGACCCCGTTAGCGAAGACTACTGTGAATGACAAGAACAGCCGCAGTCGGAGGGTCACAAGCAAGAAAAACGAGGAAAACGACAATTCGGAAATATTATACAAACACAATTAGGTTGCAGAGTCGATATATAACCTGTTTGGCTAGGTGGCTTTTGGCACGCTCAGTATGAGCGGTAGACTACGCAACACTTTTGGCTTTTTCATACATTGGTTTGAGAAGTTTGTCGACATCCAGGCGAATTTAGTCACAAAAGACACCGCAAGGCTGAAGTTTAAAAGCGCCGCTTCCGGATACTGCAACATTATTTTAACGTTGAAAATGTTTATAAGGACGTGTCACACATTTGCGGCCGATCGCTGGTGCGTGATCGAAAATGGGAACCGGTGAGTTGCCATAGAAACTACTTGTTTGTTGTCAATAACGTAGTACACATATAAACCTTCGCTTATGAATGCGACTACATTTAACTTATAATCTGTACATTGGTGAATGAAGAATGAATTCATTGATTGGTGAATTAACATAAATATATATATTTTTTAGATTTATTGAAGCATTTTCAATGCCCTTCTCTGTGCATTGCATTTGTGCAATGCCTGTAAATTTTTATAAATTGATTCACTGGGAATAGCTATAAAGTGACTATAATGTATTTTTTGCGGAAATCTATAATCTATGACTTGTAATAATTAGCGCAATGCTAATAATGGTGACATGTTAGTTTAATTAGCGTATGTTGCACAATAGTCAAATTGATTAATTGTTTATTCTCGCTTATACAAGAAATTATTGTTTTTTATTTATTTAAGATGCCACCGAAGTTCTGACCAGCTATTTAATCTGGTGTTAATTATTCTGTGTGCACTGTTCAATCACGACCATCCGTGCCACCGACGTACCCGATACCGGCTATATGATACGTTCTATGTAGACACAAACTTCACATTATTAACTGACTTATTAAATGTATAATAGAATAATACAGTTTGAAACAAATTTATGTTTTTAGTATATTTTATTTACAAAAAAAGAAAGGAAAATAATATTGTGTTAATTTATATTTACCAGAAAAAATTACTAAGTCTGAAACTTTAATTAGAAAGAATATTACACAAAACGTCTGAGGTAAGAACTGCGAGACTTGTGAGATAATAAGAGCTAAGAAATATGGACTTTTACAGCAGTTTTACAGCTGTGTCAACATAGCGCACATAACGGTTGAACAGAAATAGTTTCATTGGGAGTTTATATTGGGCCTGTCGGAAAAAGTTAATAATTTTCTGGTCACATCATTATACTAGCGGTGTTACAATTTATTTAGTTTATTCCATACATGCTTAAAAATACTCATTGTCTATACTGCATTGTCCTAGAAATACGATTATGTGTTCAAAAAACTGTTGTAAGGAAATGCAATTTTGTGATTGTAAATATTCATTATGGGTGTATCATACATTTAACACTCATAGTTTACCAACATGAAGAAACCAAAGTATTATTAATAGTTTTTTTAATATTTTGTATTAACTTGGGGCACTTCATTAAATTGTACTAAGCATTTAGGGGACTAAAAAATATATACGAAAACAAAAAGAGATAAAATAAATGCGAAACGAAATTTAGAAGTTCTCACACCTATAGATTGCATATGGACAATTACATATTTCTGATATGATCTGTCATGTTTGACAAACTGCGTAGGCATCGAGAAACTAAAGCTTTGTCGCGACATGTGAGATAACTTTGAAACGTCACAATGCACTTCTCGATTTACTAAAGATGTCGTTGCAATTGTATTCGTAAGAAATCCATGAAAGTTGTAAAATCTTAAGAAATCCACTGCAAAATCCAAAGCAGTTAAACGTGTTTGTACTGTTAAAAGATCCGACGGTTATAAAAAAAAAGCTGAATTGCTATACTAGTTATTTTCTTATAAATGCACATTTTAAATACATAATATGTCTCCTGTAATAAACTGTTTACAGCTGATCCTTTAAAAAGTAAATCTAATCAGTACATCAGTGTATTGATTCCTCTAGAACGGACATATAACACTGTTCGCTTTAATAATATTTTAAACTGTACAAAATAATGATTTTCTGTGATTTAGTAAACAACGTATACGTGAAAAGTTTGCAACTTGTAATTAATGCTTTCTGATTTTCGTTGTAATGTGTGCTGCTTTAATGGACTTTAATCTTCCTGATGTTTTGTAATAAAGAATTTTCAGCTTTCCTGCTTTCACTATAGTAATTTTACGGAGATATAATTTACTTTTAATTTTGTTTTTAATCATATGTACGTCACGTCTACAGACAAAAGCAAGGAATGAAATTTAGTTGGCGATCTCATTTCAAATGTGCACAGAATTAGTTAGCTACACGGTACGTAGAAGCATGTTGTACATTTTATATTTACATAAATAAATAAAAGCTATATATACTGTTTAATGAGAATGAGTATTTTGAAACCTGCATGAAATAAACGAAATTAATTTTAAAACCGTTAGTATAATAATGTGACCAGAAAATTATTAACTTTTTCCGACGGACCAATCTCCACTACCAATGGGACTGTTTCTGTTGAACCGTTAAGTGCACTATGTTGACACTGTTACAGGGTGAGGATGGTGTGAGCGGCGCAGACATTTTGTCGTTGTACGGATGAATTGAGATGTCACAAAGAGACGACTGTGTCTCTCTTGTATTTGTAGAATGTCTCTAAATGTATATAAACATGTCTACATCTTTACGTGCAGAGTAGATACCATTATTCAGTTTGTTTATTATTTTTAATTTACAAAAAAGAAGTTTTACAGTGTACAATGTTAACAAAGAATGCAATTATTATTTAGAATTACGTGATAGTCTGACGTTCCGCTCTCTCATACGAGTTCGATGTAAAGCTCCCTCCATGCAGTAACGAAGCTATTCAGAGCTGGTGTACAGGGCGTTTATTGTCCTACGTACAGTGAAAGGAAGGGGCGTAGGCCTACTCATTATATATAAACGGAAGATCGTATAATATAGTACTTAAACCAGACTTGCGATTGTTGATCAGTATTATTTCTCTATTGTAAGGCAGTAAATGCATTCTGTTAGCAGGAAGATGACTCAGGTGAGTTTCAGTTCTGATATAGGCCTATATTATTTGAATTAAACGGAAATGGGGATTCAAACACAACTGAACAAGGGCTCGTTAAATCAATGGTGGGTTTGTAATTGAGTTGATTGGTGCCTTGACTCTGCTGGTATAGAGTGTGAGGAATTGTATTGTTAGAACCTGCTACTACCGTAAGCTTGATATACAACAAATGGTCATAACGTTAAGTCACTTTAAGTGCTCATTAGAACTAGCCCGTCGCCTATGATTAATAATGATTATGCTTTGTTTCGAGCTTCAGATGAGCTCTCGCTGAGAGGAAAATGATAACTGGTAATGTCAAAGTGTGGCCTGTTAGTGGCCATAGAAAACGACATATTATTACATGATTCAGATATTATTTTCATATTGTCAATTACAAAAAGCTGCAGACTTTGTTTTAATATTTTTTATAACCAAAATGTACAGCATTTTACATTTTATTATTATCATAAAAAATATTAAGTAAATGCAAAAGTGTGTCACATGAGGAAAAGATCAATTCTTTTACACATATCTCATAATCTAAGACGTAACTAGTACAGAAAGTTGTCATTACCAAAGGCACCTACGTTAATTACAAAGAGCTTCGAGAAATAAATATGTAATTAAAGAATTTTTACTACTCAATCGTTCTAAGACGGGGGAGACTCTGTTAAACGGGGAACAGACAACAGGCTCCGTCATCAGGTAGATCATCATCATCATCATCACCATCATCCTTGTCACAATCAAGAAACAACACACACGCCACGCTAACTCAACAGTGAAAAACAGGCGAAAAAGAACAATTATTTTTACAAACAAAGACAGTAAACAAGTATAATCATAATATAAATAAAAGAAGAAATAAATAATTGGACATAATGTAATCATAAAAATTTAAATAATTAATATAATTAAAAATGCGATTGAAACATCTGTTTTCGAGTAACTTTTTTGGTTAGTTAGAATGGGTGCACAATAATTAACGTTCATTAACAAAATAAATATTATTTTTTATTAAAATACTACAAATACGTTTTTAATTTTAATAATAAATATTTAATTGATCTCAGATTTTTAACATTGAAAATAATTACTTGTATTCTATATAATTACCCAAGAATTTAAAACAATTTTATAATTCTTTTTATATATGCGTTTTATGTTTGTTATTTTTTACATGTTCATATCTGTGTTTACTTTGTTGTTCACATATTATTTATGTGTAATTTATAAGGTGTATACTATAATTTATAAGTGTAAAACAGCTTCTCTTAAAAGGCAACTTTTAATACATGTTTACTTTTAAGTTTTAAAGAATTTGTTTTTTTATAAATCAATGTTTTATTAACATTTATTCCACGCCATAAAATCGTCTTCTTCTCTTCTCACATAAAGTTTATTATGAAAAAAAAGGGACCTAACGTAACGAACACAGAAATCCCACGACCTGGTTGGTTACATTGGAGAAATCCCACGACTTACCTGGATAGTTCCGTTGAGTACTTCACATGCACAGAAAATATAAAATTGTAATGTTGCAATATATAGTAATATAACGTGTTGCAATAATATTACGCCCGCGCGCGCGCGCGCGTGTGTGTGTGGGGAGAGAGAGAGAGAGAGAGAGACAGAGGATTTATGTTTTTTATATGTTATTTTATTTCAGTCAAAACAGTAGGGAAAGAAATCATTTCATGATTACCAACATCGATTTAAATTTGTATGTAAAACTTAAAGCATTGTTATCAAAATGTTTATAATAAATTTTTTGGTAGATGGAGGGAGGTACGTAGAAATGTTTGAAATCAACTTTTCTAGATGTATGTCTGTATTTTAAATGGCAAATATATTCGTATAAGTATTAATAACTAAACGTAATTATGACATGAAGTAGGGTGCGTTTTGGTACTTAGCATATTTATTAAGGGACTGAAGTTAATGATCTTAGGGAAGAGAATATTAATTGCAGTTAGTTTAGTTTTAGTTGATGGTAAAGGTAACTAGGCCTCTTACTCATGGATTGGTAGTTTGCCAAACGTTGACCTTGCTGTTGCTTCTAATTTGCTTTATGCTGTAGAATTTGTTGTCTAAAATAACAGATGTTTCTTATTGAAATTATTAAATATACATTACACAAGTAACTGACCTTAGTAAGGTTTCATATAAACACTATGAAGGATTCATTTTGTTTCTGAGTTTTTTTTGTAGCTAGTTTATTAATCATCGAATATTTTTAGGTAACGCTATTCAAAGCCTCAAATGAAACCTACAAATCTTTAATTTGCCTAACGACATTTACCAGTAGGACTATTAAAACAGTAGTTTTAAAACCACTCAGTTCTCATTATTATAAAAATTGATTGGATAAGTTTAAAAATGTTACAAGTCTACATGTTTGAATATTTAACTCTATAACATCTTTTGTCATATTTAATAACAAACCAAAACTTTTCGCAGCGCTTCACAACATTCCAAGCCTTTAGCCATTACAAAAATATAAATATATGTTTAAGGTATGTATTTTATGTTTTTGGAGATTATAATTTTCCTAAATATTTTATATATTATGAAAGCCTAACACACTCTAACATATTTCCAAAAGTTTGAAAATGTTTTAAAGTCTAAAAGTATTCTGACATCTTTATAAAGCTGACAATATTTATAAAAATTTTTGTAAACTGTGCAATTAAATCTTATGTTGTAGATTTTTATAATTTTTATAAAGCGTTTTCCAGCACTCCAGTCAACTGAGTCTCTAGTGTAAATACAAAATCGAAGAATTTACAATACTAACCGATTTAATGTTACATTTTTTTCTCCAACGATTTTGTGTAATGAAATTAAGATGTTGGAAAATCTTCAACAGGCACGTTTGCTGTGTACCTGTGGTCAGTTTACTAGGGTACTAATATTAGTAGTCCTCTGTTAACGAATAACATGGTTTTGAAAAATTCCAAATTTTGAAAAAATTACCATGATTTTGGAACAAGATAACTACGATCGCCAAACGAATTTGTACATCTAAACACTAGGCACTTCAAAATGATTTTGAATTCATGCAGTCAGTGACATTTCGTGAGGTTATCTGGTAACAAAATATTTTTTTTAAATATTACTTACTGTGACTAAGATTAGGGATGCTTATTCATAAGAGCAAAATATTTCATTTCTGGATGAGTGTATACAGATTTAATAAGCTCTTGCATAGGTTCTGTTGCAGCATTAAACGTTATTCACATGTGGGTGCGGATTTGTGTCCCCATTTTGTTTGTTCTATTTTTACAAAATTTTATTAATCTGTGCTTGACCACTGATCAAATTCCCAAAGATTGGCAGATCGCAAAGGGATATCGTAATCACTGTGGTTACTATAGAGGGGTGAGCCTGCTTAATATATCGTACAAATTGTATGCATCTATTCTTCTAAGACAACTGAACAGAATAACGGAGACTATTCTCAAAGAGATACAGCCTGATTTCACGAACGGCAGATGATGTTTAAATTCCACCTTCACAATAGTTCCGGTCATCGAAAAGCACAGAGAATATCAGTTGCCCACATAAATACCTTTCACTGACATAGGAAAGGCATTTGGTAGAGTAAATAGGAGCAGGCAGTGGGCAATAAGGGCAAAGAAATGAATCCCCAGAACATCACTAGAGCAACGAAAAGTGTTTATGTGGAAAACTAAATCTTAATTGAGACAGCAAGATGGAGCACAAATCTTAGTGTGGGCCTCATCAATTGTAGAGTACAACAATAGGAAATCACCTATTATCACCTTACCTTTTTAATTTTTATATGGGAAGTGTCGTACTCAATTGGCAGATGAACGTTCTGGAGCATTTCATGATTGTTAACTCTAATATGTAAAGTATACTATTACTTAAATCCTATAATATTTATTGTAAATCTTATTATATTCTACCGTAAACATTCGGTAGGGGTATCTTATTTTGAATAAATATTAAAGCTAAAAAAACTAAGTTTAGTGTAATTAAAATAGTATCAGTTTACGATTCTTAATGGATTAGAAAGTAATTTATTCGAGTGATGTTTGTAAATAAGATGTTAAAGTAAAATCACGACTGCGTGTTTAGTAAAAGGTAAAATCAAATTTAGCTCTGACTCTTGACAAAGTTTCTTTGTCCTTTGCCATTGAGTAAATTGACTTTCCATATAAATTGAGATTTCAACAGAAAAATGATTTCTGGCTTATTGTATTTTTGTTTTCTATTTCTCCTGTGATGGAATTTTGATGAGTTTCCACGGCTATTTACCTGACTTTATAGTATTCCCTTGAAAAGCATTTTAGTGCCTTGTAGACGAAAAGAAGCAACTATAATAGACAAAGCTTCCGTCTCTCTCTCTCTCTCTCTCTCTCTCTCTCTCTCTCTCTCTCTCTCTCTCTCTCCCCCCACACACTCACACACTGTATATGTACAAAATGCTGTATGACAATTTGGTGTGTTTCAAAAAATTGCAAACGCTTTAGGGCGTCCTATTTAAATGTTTATTGTAACTGCACTACTTTACACGTAACATTATTCAATGGTCATTTTCAAAACATTAATCAAATGAAATTTTATATGATTTTAATTTTAATTTCGAAACCTGTCTGTTCAAATACTTTTAATCTATCAAAGCCCAATTTTTTAATGTAAATTATTTGTTGCAAATTTATCTAAATAACCTTTTTTACCCATATAATCAATTTTTATAGATAAACCATTTTTAACGTGTATAATGAAAATATTTTGTTTCAAGCCAGAAACACTTGTATTCCTGAATTTATATTAAAATTACAGTCTTTGGATAGCGTTCACGAGTACTAGGTTTTCAAATTTATTCATGTTTCTTCACTAAGAAGACATTTTATTTTGCGATGTCAATGCTTTAAAACTCTATTACATTAATCCCTAACTCAATTACAATACATTCTTACAAAATACGGTTTATGATAACTATAATTTTGCTCAAATAAATAAGTTATTTTTTCATTGTATATTTATTGGTTGTCAGATTACAAATATTGTGTAAAAAGAGTGTTTTACAGTGTTTTTATCTGACTTTTAAATTGGATAAAAATATTTTTATATCACTATTGTATAAATATATCATGCAAGTATTTATCCGTAATACAATTAACGTATAATAAATTATAATAAATATACTATTAAATAGTCATTCTTAAATGGTATGATTCTACAAAATTCGTATACCTCTTTACGCATAATATTATGTTATGTGTCATTACGTTGTACATTTCCGTTACGCATTATATTATTAGTTTCAGTTGTTAAAAATGTGTTTTTGCATAACGTACTGTTATGATTCGCCATTCCAATGTATATTGTTTTGTGTGTGGGTTGTATTTAAGACGTAATTGTAATATACGCTGTTATATGACATTATTGCAAATCCTAATTTATTTTAGGCGTTTTAAAACAAACAACTTTCATTTTATGGACGTGTTGCAAGATATGTATATGCTTTTTCTTATATGGGTTTATTGAACACAACAGTCAAACCATACTGAGACGACTATCTAAATTAATTTTCTAAAAGTTCATTAAAATCCAGATTCATAATATTATAATTTTATTAAATCTTTTAGTTGAATAAAATACACCAAACCCCTCACAGTTGTGTTTTGTCTAGTACAGCAAACTCAAAAATATCTGCTATGGTGGATGCCTGTCAATTTAAATGAGAAACTGTTGGACAATCGAACACAAGAGGAGTTGAAAGTATTTTCATGTGTATGATTTCCATCTGGAAAAGCTTTTAAAGAAATGTATCTGTGAGAATGCAGCTCCAAACCTGTTGATTCTTGAAGAATGATTTCAATGTGTGACAGAAACTTCCTGAGAGCTGAAGTGTGAGTAACCTTTCACAACAGTCATTATAGCTGCAATAACCCGGTCATTTACACTGATTTTGTCTCCAGTTTTGGAACGGAAGACACATGTTGTTATGTTGATAAACTCGGATCTATGAATACCCGACGGCGCTAAGACATGGATGATTAATGTTTTTCAAACGTAATTATTTCCTTTGTGTGCTCGCAGAAAGTGAACAACGAGACCGATTCTGGGAAATTAAGTTTTAGGAAACTCATTCCCGTTTTACTGACTACTAGTTACTGGCTATGTAGGCCTATTCTAGAACTTTTTTTATTTAACTAACCAAGCAATGTTTTACGGTTTGACAATGTTCATTTTAACCTCAGTATCTTGAAAGTCACTTAATCAATTTCAACAAAATTAATGTCAAAAGTTCAAATTTTTTTGATAACATTTGGAGTATATTAATATTTTTAGAACCAACAAAACAACAAGCAAGTGTCATGAAAAAAATATTAAAATGTTACTTTTTAATTGGTAGACTGACATATAATATATTTCAGTGTAACAAATAATTATGCATAGATAGGTTGTATGAAATTATACGCACAGAGTATATACAAGGAGGTAAGAAAATTTATTAACTAACACATTAATTATTATTATTGACTTATTCAGTTTTCAAAACATAAAATTATTTATTTATTTAACTGTCTCTTAATTAAAGAGTTTATAGGTTCGTTTTACAATAAAGCGTTACTTGTTCGTAGAATTCCACAAGTAATGTCGACATGCTGCGCTCAGTTGTTGTTGACTCTTCGTTCGTTTGCCGTTGATCTCAGCGTCGTTCACTTACGTTCCACACACACGCATTGCGGTTATCGACTGTTATTGTTTATAAAGTTATCTCAGGGTTTTGTGCAGGGTTATTATTAGATCACGTGTAATGGGCTTACACACTCCAGATTCTTGAAGTGTTCTCGCTTTACATCAGGAACACTACGGTCGGTATTGCTGCCTCTAAGCGGAAAATCTTCCACTAGCGCAAAAAGCTCTAATTTTGGTTTATTATAAATTGATATTGAGTGCTTCTACTGGGATACGTATACGACAAATTCGTACCGTGTACCAAAGTGCTCCGTCACATACAGATTTGACTTGTCCTGACACGAAAACCACGCGACAGTCAGTACGTTCTTCTATGACGAGATCTCGAAGCCAACTGACCCATCCGTACTCCGCAAAGTACCGATTAAAATAAATTTAAGACCTTGTGATTTGTGGAAACCGTAGCAACGTCATAGATTTTCACCATGGTAGACAGACTTCAAGTTAAACCTCTGTGCAATTCTGCATAGGCCTGTCTAGATTTAATCTACAAATTTTATTACCCTCTTGCAGATAACGAGTTAAAAGTAGAATTAATTTTATTTAAAAAAATATTAAAATTATAATTTTAGAGAAGTGAATATATGAACAACGTAGAATTCAATACTGTGAATACGCTGTCTAAGTTACAAAAAGGAATGTCAATTATTATTAAAGTTATTAAATAAAATGTGAATCACACGCGCACCCGCGCACTACTCAATTATTGCACATGAGATGAAAGAGTATAAAATTATGGGTATTTTGACATAACTCATGATTTTACCCATATCTTAATTCAAAACCTATATCTACTTAACAAAAAAAGAACAAAATCAATTTATAACATTTCTATGACCGTCAGAGAATATGTTATAGCAGTAATATCCCTCTTTAATGACTCCCTTAGCATGTGATCTGTTGAAATATAAAAAAAGTATGCAAAAGTAGTGAAGTATCGTCTTCAACTTAACAGCAAGTAATAACCTGTTGTTGTTCTTCACAAATGATTTCGTCCCATAGCACTGCACGAAACCATTTTTACAGTAAAAGCTTTTGTTTTTGATTTGTGGAAAACTATTATTAGAAAAACTGACATTAAAGTATATACAATCATCTGTATATACTTTTAACAAAATATAAAATAGCTGCAGTTTGACAGTACAGTTTCATTTTCCCGAGAGCCTGGAGTCCAGTTCTTGACTGACTTGTTCAACGCGTGTCTTGGACAGGCCTACTTTCCCAAGAAATGACGAAAGGCGACGGCCATCGTGACCCCGAAACAAGGAAAGGATGCTTCTCGCCCCGACAACCTCCGGCCCATCAGCCTACTTTCCGGTACGTCCAAGGTTTTTGAGCGTCTCGTGCAGCGTCGTGTACGAAATCATCTAATAATCTTTGACGTGCTGGTCCGTCCGGCTTCCGTGTGGGGCATTCCACCAATCATCACCTGTTGAGAATGGTGGTATACATCACGACCGCCGGGTGTCGGAGAGAACAAACCGTTGGCTGTTTCTTAGATGTAGAAAAAGCTTTCGATAGCGTATGGCATGGTGGGCTTTTATTCAAGCGTAGGGAAGTCTAGCTCCCAGACTGATTGCTTCATCTAATTGCTAGCTTTCTGACGGAAAGAACCTTCCGCGTAAGATCTTTCGATTCAGTCTCTTCTGAGACACGATTTACTGCCGGCGTCCTCAAGGTAATGTTCTTGACCCCCTTCTGTTCTCAGTCTACATCAACGACATGCTGAGAGCTTGGAGTCCAGGTGGCCCTCTTTGCGGACGACACGACCGTATATACTGCCGATCGTCATGCAGAACGAGGTGTCTTACGACTGCAACGCTAGCTGGACTTGCTTGGGGACTGCACTGATAGCTGGAGGGTGTCTCTCAACGCGATCAAGAGTGCAGCCGTCGAATTTTCTAGGCGACGGAAGCATCCTGTTAGGCAGCTACGCTTGGACAGGATGTACTTGCGCCGGTTCAACGAGGTCAAGTACCTCGGAGTATATCTTGACTGTCGGCTCACCTGGGGTACCCCCGCTCAGACAGTTCTTAAGCGAGCATCCGCTCGTCTGATCTTACTGTCTCCACTCCTGATCAGCTCAGCCATGACCAGGAACTTGTGCAAGATGATCGTCGGCGTGTATTTGCTGCCGGTCATTATTTACGCTTGCCCGGTCTCGGGTTGAAACGCCCTTTGTCCCAAAATTTTTTATTTTATTTTAACACCCCTTTTCTAATCTCCAAAGGTAATTTTTTTATTTTATTTTTTTTTTGGGAATGCTTCACTTAATATTTAAGACTAGGCGCGTGGGCTAGATGGAAATAAAATGTGCTGAGTCCATAGTGACAGGTCTTGCAAGATGCAAGTACTCTCCGAGTATTATATTGTCTTAAGGTCTGGATTTTGTTAATAAGTGAATTTTGAAATTGGTTTTCTTTTGCAGAAAATAGAATTACACCAATTTGAAAGAGAAAAAGAGGAGGATGAAGACGCTGCGTGAACTTATAAAACTAAAAATTTAAACCTGGTAGTCGTGGGACTACCGGTAGACATGGAATCATGGGCAGACTTGTGCTTTGGGAAGGAATGAAGGGTTGGTTAAATAAACAGCTCTCATCGTCTTAATGTTCTCATCGTCTGTTTTCTTGCTAGCTAGCCGTACGCTCGATCTGAGTCGCTTTGGGGGCACGCCGGATGACCCAGGTATCGGAGATGCGGGCCGCTTGGGCGCTGACGGGGTTTCGTCAATCTTCAAATGGTTGCCATTTTCTAAGTTCTCGGCCGATTTCTTTGATTTTAGTCTCAAACGATAGGCCTGTTGACGCTCTGCGTAGGATTTGCCGGTTTTCGGTTTGAAATTTTTGGTTCGAGTTTTATCGCGATATTTAGGTCGAGGCATTTCAAATTTTTGAGTTCAAGTGTTGTTATTATTTTCTGTGAGTGCTTCTGGTACTCGGAATTAATGTTATTGGAGAGCTTTAGTTCTGAGGATTACAACGCACTTTGCATTTTCGCGATCGGACTTGTAGTTCGCGAGATATTTAAGTTTTAGTAGAGCAATTTAGAAATTTTCGGCGCAAAAACACCCTCACGCAGACAAAGCCTAGAGGCGACTGAAGTCAGTTGTCAAAATTCTCAGTACTATTGGCGGAAGGGGGCCGAGTGACTCGATCACCTGACATCTGGTTTGCTGGGATTGGTTGAGCGGTTCGTGAGATAGTGGTATGCCGAAAGTACATTTGAAACATAACGGTCGATTTTCGCGAAACGTGCGAGTAAGACATTACATACCTATGGATTCCATATCAAAAACGTTGCTGTATAAATCTCGTTGTCAGGCACAAACGCCACTGCCAGTCAAATGACGTCACCGATCACGGTCGCGGCGGCCGACCGATTCTCAATATCGAAAGCGGGCATTGTAATATGCAGCGATAAAGCACCGAACGCACGGCAATACAATTGAACTGGCCGTGGTGTTTACCTTTTAATATAACCACGGCACACCCTCACCCCAAAATGGCAACTTGCTTGCCCCAAAACTAAAAACTCACCATTCACAGTCCACATGACTGCTTCCTCAAGACTCCTACAGTTCTCCTGGCTCCCTTGGGTAATCTCAGAAGAATATCACTCCTAGGAAGACAGAGCGGCACCGAAAGCAGTAATCCTGGCGCGATTCTTTAAAATGCCGAACACATCGGCACATCCTCACCCCGAAATGGCAACTTCCTTGCCACCAAAAAAAACTCAAATCCCTATCCACAGTCCTCATGACTGCCTACTGGACTATACCATAGTCCTCTTGATTGCCTCGGCGAATCTCCTCACAACCTGAGATCCCAAGCGCCAATCAACACCCTAACAACAACAACAACAACAACAACAACTCGTCTCTACCACCACTCACACCTGCCCTTCGGACAACAAGGTATCACACATGTCACTGCACTGCCTAGCAGACAAGATAATGGCACAAAACAAGGTCCTTGACATGTGAGTGGTCAACTACCCTACGGTAGTAAAACTAGCCGCCAATATACTAACCTATCAACATCGCACCGCGGCCACGCGAACTCACCACTCCAGACAAAAGACAACCCAAGGTCAACACAACTCAACTCATTCTCTCAAAGTGGGACTTCTAATTAAAACCTCCGACTTAGCAGAAAATCCATGTGAAACTTCCGTGGACTACTCATCTCGAACCGCCGACATTTACCTTCAAAATAGACTATTGGACCAACCTTAGAATGCAGTATCAGCACGCTCCCTTTCCAAAATTCACTCGATTCCTTTCACTTGGCTGCAACTTTCTCTCTTCTCCTATCATTACAAACGGATCTCCGGGCTGCATCACTATAATCGCAAGATTCCTGACTTTGTGGGAAAATCTCAGAAAATTTTCGCACTTAGGAAGACAGAGGCTCAGAGAGAAAACGAAAGAAGAGGAAGGAAGAAGTGAGGTGTATATGCATGTGTGTCTGAATGTGTATGTGTAAGTATTTGATACTGCATGCTTACCGGGCCCTGGTCCGCATACAGCGACAAGAGACAGAATGAAGGAAAGAAGAAAGACAAGTAGCGCACGGGCCTCTGAGTTCTGACCTCCTAAGGCCTCCTAAAGTCAACAACTTCTATCCCCCCTTACCAAGGACCAAACAACAGTCAAAACCCCCATACGACTCCTCTACCACCACTGCATCACGGGACCGCCCCAACGTCACCCTCACTGGTGACCCGACCTACTTTCTCGCTCACGTACAGATGCCCAAAGGCGAACAAGGTACTATAAACTTGATACGTGAACGATGACCTGGTCCCTCTCTCCACCTGCTATCCTGACCACCCACCCATACACTACTCAACAAGGGAACATCCACCTTGAGACATGAGCGGTCCACTCCCCTACACTAGGGCGGACGGCCCCGCAACAGTACACAGTGGAAGAGCAGCGCGGGTACACAACCCTAAACTCTAAATCACCTTAATTACACATGAGCCGCAATACTTGAGGAAGAAGGGGGGTAACTTCACTACAGTCAGCCTACACTCACCAACATAATAGACACTCAAACAAAACTCTGGACGCAACCCAGAATGTGACATGGAACGGGCCAAACAATAGTCCACATTAATAACTGACCTTCATTTTACAGCACTCGAACAGCTGGTCAAACAGAAAACAAATAAACTGGTCTTTGACTTCAGAAAGCCAGGCACGCAATAATAACATACAACGGTGCACAGTATATCAGATAAGCAGGCAGCAAGGCTAGAAATACCGTTACAGCAGCGGCTATCAGCTGGCCAAAGGTTATCATTCGGATCGGCACACCTCGTTCGCCTCACTGTTGTATAGAAACTAATTTCATAATATAGCGTGTATACAATTTATTTTAATATCTCTCCCGTGCCTTTTTTTATTTGCATACACTCTCTCGCGAACAGGGCCATAACAACATCCATAGTCATCCTCACCTTACTGCCTTCCCAACTAACTTTTCATCGACCGACGCTCCGTATGATACATTGCCAACAAGTTATTCAAATCAGGCTGCTGAATTATCACCTCCAAAATTTACATATTTAACACTACACAGACAACAATTCAACAGACATAACGACAAAACAGGAAAACTTGAGAATGGTCAAGTGGCTTCAGGATTCCCCTAACGCTGCGAGAGGAAAGGGGTAGTTCAAAAGAGCAGAGCAAACCTCCCCTAACCCAAGAAAACACAACCACAACACTAACCAGTTAACGGACACAACACAGCATACTCAGTAACAATGAAATTATTAAAATGCCGATATATATAAAATACCTATTCTCTTTAAAGCAACCTTGGCAGAAATCCATTACAGCGAAAATAACAATACACAAACAAGTATATGGCCCCACCATATCCGCATTCTCCCCAAAAGAAATTAAGTAAGAACTATATTTTATCTAGTAACTATCCTCAATAGTGCTGCCGCTGCTCCGGAATTATCGATCAATCAATCAGCGCCATCTTCAGACCGAAAATTTAATGGACAATTAATAACCAACTCCAACAAAAAGGTGACCCAGTATATATATATATATATATATATATATATATATATACACACACACACACACTCACAACATAAACGTGTGTGGGACCCGGACAAAACAATAGCTCCACGTTGGCTCCGGTTTACATCCAATACATTTGTATATCACAGCTAATCTAACATATATATATGACACACAAAATACAACATCAACATATAACACCAATAAAATCCTGTTTGACTCTCTTTTTTCTTTCAACATGTCTGTCTGTGCCCACACCCTCTTTTACTGTACCCGGAGTCTTACCCTGCAAAAATCCACCAAAGAAAACCTCCCAAGCTACCTTGCAGTCCTGTCACATTTTTGGCTCAGGGGCTCAAAAGAACCAAGCTCTGCTACCACTGAAACGCCCTTTGTCCCAAAATTTTTTATTTTATTTTAACACCCCATTTCTAATCTAAAAAAAAAATAATTTTTTTTTTGTTATTCTAGGAAGGCGTCACTTAATATTTAAGACTAGGCGCGTGGCCTAGATGGAAATAAAATGTGCTGAGCCGATAGTGACAGGTCTTGTAAGGAAACACTTGATTAACAGCAACAAGATTTTATTTATTCTTCTTGATTTCGAAATAATTTCTTTCACAGTTACATTCTTTGGGTTGAGTCTTCTTTAATGTTTAACATCAATTTAAATATTTCTTTAAAGCACCCTGGTGGTTGAATTACAACAATAATATTTCCAAAATATCTCTAACAATTAAATAATGACATATCAAACTAGTAAACACAGAGTATTTCACTTTCAAAAGATTTTTTCATTTGCATTCGTAATGTTTGAACAATTCGATAACATGAGATAATTATAAGTACTTAAGGATGACAATCCATTATCCTTGAATAATAAGATAATGATTAAATTAAAAAAAAACTAATTACTTAAGTGTGTTAAAATACCTTCATCTAACCGTCCCCAACTCTTGGATTAATAACACAAGGGGCAAGATAACATTAAAATCGAAACCAGTGATCACATGAAACAGAGGTTGAAGTGTGTTAATTAATTATTAAAATATGTAGTTTAACTTTTTTGGTAATTAAATATTAAAATTGTATTGTACTATTATAAATTAAATAGTCAAGCAGAACCAAATAACAAATAACTAAATTAACAGGAGTTTTAATTTAGAATAGAAAGAACCGAAAAATAGAAAGTGCAGGATCACAAGTCATATGACCGTTAGATGCAACTACTCTCCGGGTATTACATTTTCTTAACGTCTGAATTTTGTTAATAAATGAATTTTGAAATTGGTTTTCTTTTGCAGAAAATAGAATTAAATATTTACATTATACAATGGTAACCCTTGATATTATGCAAAATTAATACACGAATACTTACAGGCTATTCGTAACACAGTCATCACTATACACACTCTAGCATGTCTTCACAAACCATGTTCAGTTAATGTTAACTCTGAAGCATGAGTCTAATTTCTAGAACTGAGTTTCTGGATGTGTGTTATCCGGTAACCAGCGGAGTATTTCGTGTATGATGTATTTAAAAAAGAAAGTTCCCACCTGCTCTTCCAGATTACATTAAAGAGATTCCTGCTTTTCAAGTTGGGTGGGAAGGAAGATGTCGCATGGCGTGACGGGGTTGGGGCTCCTTACGCAGGCCCTGCGGATGGGAAAAGATGTTGAGTACCCATCTCGTCGACCCCTTTCCTACCGACTAAAGCGGGAAACCTATGAAAAATTTTACTTGTATATTTCATTCAGAGAAATGCACATACCACCCCTACATTCCTTCGTCAATGCACTCAGATCACACACACCGCTAAAATTTCAATACCGCAAATGCCTGTCATTAACTACGGTAAAAATCACCCTTCAGGCTTTTAATTTGAATTTTAAATTTCACTTTGTCACACAGAAATCATTACACTTTAAGCTTAACAAATTTGATGGGTTACCTTGTATGTTTAACTTCACATTATGAATATCTGCCGAGCACGTGGTCTCTGCTATTACATTTATAAACTATTTCAATTAATAACCAGACTTCAGTGGAACCACAATTATAATTTCATACTTCCTTTAATTCTTTCGTTTTAAGCTTACTCTGTCTCTAACATTATTCCTTTAAATTTACTTCAAAATAATTTTACCACGTGCTTGTATTTTTACCGGCACGAACATGGACAGCCTGAGCCATACACACACACACACAATCGTTACAATTTAAACACACAAGCCCCCAATCAAATTAATATTAAAAAAAGTAAACCCTCAATACTGGCTCACCTGAAGCTCTTTATCGAGTTATAGACTCATAGTAGTCAATCACGGTACACCGTCACGATCCAAGCAGCACCAAGTTGAAAGAGAAAAAGAGGAGGATGAAGACGCTGCGTGAACTTATAAAACTAAAAACGTTGCTGTATAAATCTCGTTGTCAGGCACAAACGCCACTGCCAGCCAAATGACGTCACCGATCAAGGTCGCGGCGGCCGACTGATTCTCGATATCGAAAGCGGGCATTGTAACATGCAGCGATAAAGCACCGAACGCGCGGAAATACAATTGAACTGGCCGTGGTGTTTACCTTTTAATATAACCACGGCACAGGGTTATCTGGCCGCAATGCATAAAAAGAAGTTGCAAAGCGTCCTCGATAGGGGGTCTTTAGCTAGCGGCCAAAGTCCCACTTTCCTTCTCATCTCGCCTTCTAAGGAGAGGACTTGGCGTCCGATCGTTAGACGACGCTTTCAGGCGGCTGACACGCAAATTTTATGCACGTGCGACGAGGTTCCCAGACAATCCTCTTGTGATTGGCTTAGTAGGTATCGTATACATCCAGGTAATTGGTGGAAACGCCCTCAGTGTGTACTTCGATAGTGTAGGCTAGCAGAACAGCCGAGAAACGGCCTGCTACAGACCACACGGTCTATTTGGGCAGGGCCACGAGGCAGGAGCTCCACAAGGTAGCTCGGAACTCAGTTTACGTAGCGATTTGTCTCTGCGACGCACAACCGCGGAGCCCAGAGTCAGTCAATCAGTACAGTTTCACGTGTAGAATAATATCTACGTAAGTAATAAGGTAAGTGTTTTATGAATTAAAATGAATGCACCTAGCATGTTCCAAAATATTTCAAGTTGTAGAAGTAAAAATTCCGCTTTCCAGCTATGAAATGACAAAAATTTAATGGTGATTTTTCAGTGTAAACAGAAGTGTATATTGTTGGCCTAATTACTAACGCAGGCTTCGTGGTTGTAAAATAGCGCTTACAAACTAACAAGCTATGACTAATTATTATAGGAAAGTGCTTCTTTTCATACATGGATTATTCAATGTTATATAGTCTTCAAAATCAACGGCGTTTAAGATTGTTTTAACAGTTATAGATAATTTATTGTTATTTTGGAATCTTAATGGTCTCAAATATTTCTACTAGTAATTTTATACAAACCACTATGTTGTATTTGGTACTGACGAGCGCTTTCGGCAGTCAAGCCATCTTCAGGTCATTTACCAACCCTGATTTGGTTGGTAAATGACCTGAATATGGCTTGACTGACGAAAGCGCTCGTCAGTACCAAATACAACATAGTGGTTTGTATAAAATTACTAGTAGTTATAGATAAAATTTAATGGCGAATATGATTTCGTTCTTTACGTTTACATTAGTGGCACTATAAGTATCATACTCGTATTACGTACCGAGAAACTTGTTAATTTGATATTATAATAGTTTCTAAGGAATTATGAATACTAAAATATCTATTTTTTCCATAATGATTGTAGTTGGAGGCTCTCAGAAGATCAGGTTTTTTTTTAAGAGAAAAGTAACGCTCCGTTTATTGTTACGAAATTCTGACAAATTTGTAAAAATTTACTTTCTCCTTTCCAAATGAGTTCTGGAAAATAATATTTTGAATATTTATCAACATAATTTGACCGGGAAAAGACATTTTTAAAACATTTTCCGTACTAAATATTCAAAAGTTATCATTCCACAAGGATTAACATATTTAAAACATGATACTACAGTAATACAAACAATTTTGAAACTACGGCAATTTTATATTTAACTGTTAATTGCTGTTCGTATGTAATGTTAGGTGTGATTACAGCAATTATTTATTAAGCAACCATGATATTCTGCAAGATATAATAAGTATAATAGCAGTTTAGTTGAGTTTATCAAAGAAATGGGTTAAGTAAAAGAAACTTTTAGTATTACTAATAGAAAAGAGGCTGCTGATTATGCTATACCCTGACAGTATCAAAAATTTAGTTTAATATGTAGTTTCCGTTCTAACAATGGCATTGTCTATTTGTTCAATTTAAGTATTTTTAATCTGTTTTTATTAACGCAAGGGAAACAGTACAAATGACGCCATACGGACAACTCATTAATAGTGTATAAAGTTCATTTCCGTATACTTATGGACTAAGGAGTGATGTGCTGTTAATTCTAAAATCTGATGCCTACATCACAAATACATATATATGCCTTTCTACAAGTACTGCCAGTTGTGTACTGTCGTGATGCGTGCAAGTAGTACCTGAATTTGTTTCTGTTGTTATCAATGCACTAAACATCATCTGTTAATTACTATTGTTTATAATTATATCCATTCGTTCGTGCATTTTTCATATATTTAATGTTGTGCATTATTAACTTTGTCCTCTTAAGCGAGTAAAGAGTGGACAAGACTGAAGTTCTACAGAGACCTAGTATGCCTAATAAACGTTTCTGTAGTGCTGCGTATTAAGGTTTGTGTTTCAGTTAATAAGCAATGTAACTGATAAGTGCATTAAATTAAAAGTAACATCTTTAAAACTACTCACTGAAACAAGCGACGTAAACGGTTACACGCTACAGGAATAGTCAGAAAACATTTAAGGAAAGCCTTCATCTAAATCGAGATCTATAAGTCAGTAAGCTTTTATTCGTAGTGATACAATCAATTACCTTTAATTGCGATTGTAAATGATAATGTTCTACAAAGTAATGAGGTGTCGTATAAATGTGATGAGTTGAGGCGCTCTAGACAAATCAGGAATGGATAATCCCCCGTGCAGCTGAGTTACTACAGATACTGTACGCTACAAAATAATAATACTGCATCACAGTGGTACTTCTTTGCGCCTTCAGTCACAACGGTAAAGTTGTTTGGTCCATTTTAATTATGTTTAGTCTTATTATTAACACCGGAGAATAAAATATAAGAATAAAATTTAATAGCCGGAGCAAACTGTTTTATAATCACCAATATTTTGTACTTAACTTATAAATAATCAGCGAATCTGGACACTAATAAATTAGTACTGAACATTAATAATCGTTCCTTGTTTTATTCGATATATGTCTTAATAATTGTGTACTTTAGCTTTGAAGAAAATTTTTTACCAGAATTATAGTTTGGCAACACTTCAGAATCCAATCGAGATTTGAATTCGCGCCAGTCCGTTTGGGTAAGTTTAAATTATTATCGAGGGAAAAGAAAACGACGCAGGAAGTACCTTTTAATTGTTTTTAGGAAAACAATTTGGCGCCTATCGGGAAGAAAGGTACATTAATATAAGGACAGGTAAGGAGAAGAACGATACACATTCGGTACTGGTTATTAGTGCGTTCGCGATCGTCATCGTTAGCGATAGAAAGAAGAAAACATACGACTTCGTTTAGTTATAAATTGACACCACCAAGTGAGGCTTTCAGTCCATACTGCGAGCTAGTCGTTACAAATTGGCGACCAACTAGTGAGGCTAGAGTTGAAGGAAGAATAGTATTCTAGCGGCGGTTACGGAAAAGGATAGCAAGATGCACACAAGAGGCAGACCAAAAAAAAGGACAGAGGACATCGACATGGAAGACAAGGAGGCAACACCTGTTGAGGAAGTGGAAACGATCGAATGGATGCCCAAGGAGACCAACCAGAGAAACCAATCCAAGACAGTGAAAGGGATCAACAGGCGGGCGACCATGAGGAAGCAAAAGGAGGCCCGAGTATGCAAGAATTGATGAATTTCATAGCTGAAAACTCAAAGAAACAAAACAAGGTTTTAAGCGAAAACTTAAAGAAACAAATGAGGGAAGATCATGAAACATTAAAACAGGAAATGAGGGAAGATGATGAAAACGGCACATGGCTGTAATCGTCCAGCCTACATATATCAGTACCACATAGGCCCTACATTTTAGTAAACTGCAGTAGTGCGGGTAACTCATAGTTCGAGAAACGGGAATATAATTACTTAATTTAAGTGAACGTATGTTAGTAACGCTAGTAGTAATTTATTCTTATCACTCAACAATTACTAGTTTTTAGTACGGATATATCAATTGAAAACAAATGATAACAGAATAGCTATAAAAAGTTCTGAATTAAATTAAGTCATTAAAATGTAGATAATATGTACGTTGTAGATTATAGAAAATGTATGTGGTAATGTAGATTTAAATTTTTCCTGAAGATTGTATATCGTACACATCATTCAAGTGACATCATAAGAAAACGTGGAATAGAGTTAGTATTAAATGTTATATATTAGCTTAAACGATTTACTATCTACATTTTACATGTCTTGTTGCTTGGCCAACAGGTGAAGACAGACACAGTTTTTTGTATGTACTGCATCCCATAAATTACTAAATGCTTTATAAGGAGATATTAAAATTATTAAAAACAATTATAATTAATGTTGTTACGACGGTCTAACTGATTGTCATATGGTACAGTGGAAAACTAAATACAAGACACCAATTACGTTACTAATCACCAGCTTTAATTATTACAATTAAACAGTTTGCAATCAACAAGATAGCCTCTGACAACAAATCAAATAAAAATTGTTCACACGCAATAAAAATGTCAACTAATATAAACCACAATTGTATTACAATTGTACGGGACAATTATAAAACACATAAAACTTCGCCACAATAATTGGAGCCGTACTGTGTGAATCACCAAATCACCAATTGTCTATACACTAAACTAAGCGCCGCTGAAGTCTTGTATTTATACACAGCTGAGATTCCAGCATATTCCGTATTACGCGTCTACTAGAAGACACTACAACGTAATTGATTGTGGCCTTGAACACGGCGCGCGCGGATCGGTATGGTCTGGAAAAGTTTCGTTGCGGATGGGTGACAAGTGTCATGTAATTGTCCTTCACCTCAAAGTAGCAGTAATATGTACGCACACACATATTACAGCCGGATTCCACTGGAACAGCCGAGAAATACGTAGCGTGTTCTGTAATGTCGTAACACTGCCCCTTCCTTAAGCCTGGTCATCCCGAACTGGCTAACCGTCTCTAAGTAATATTTGGCCAGACGATATACATAGCTGGTCTATTTGCGAAAGATAATTCTCTGGCTCATCGAATTCAGTCTCGTGTGACCTGAACATCATGTTCCCAGGAATATGAATTTTCCGCTCAACGACTAGTTTTGCGGGAATCACTCCCGTTGCGTCAAGTACTGACGACCTATACGCCATTAGCTGGTCCAAGTCTGACTAATTCTCGTCACCAACCTCTTGCGTGACTTCATCCTCAGCAACGTTTCCCACGGGTTCTTACATTAACTCAGGAACAAGCAAGAATCTTTTCTCCACGCCCATAGTTGACTTTCCATTAACTTCTTTTGTCGTGATGCACATTCGTATTTCCTCTGCTTTTTCGTTCTCCATTTCTGCTTGCAATTGGAAGGGCTCCTCTTGATCACAACTGTTGACTTCTTTTTCGGCCCATGCCACTTGCTTGATCGAATGTTTGGCAGACCATGCCATTTTAATCATACAAAGCTTTATCTTCTCTTGGCCTACCCTCAGGACACTTCACAATCAAATCCGTAGGTATTCATAATGACCGTGCTGAGAATCACTTCATAGAAAATGTCTGCAACGAGCATTTGGTGGCTAAACTCGAGAAATCCCAGGCGTACACGTACGTCTGACTTTCCTAACACTTTGACGGGGCTTCCAGTCACAGTCTGTATTGAACAAGAGCTAATTAGAGGCTGGCGGTTACTGAAGACGCTGTTGTGTAATCAATGTTGGTTTACCGTCCGCAAATCCATTAACGATCGATCTTCCATTGTCTTATGTAAAGTGGAGACTGTGTGGCGTTTTGGGGGTTTACTTCTCCAATTAGTGCGATCACTGTCTTCTCTCGGTATTTTCTTCTCCCAGCAGTCTACCTGTAGATGACCACGTTTCCCTCAGTTGTAACACTTCGGTCTTCTGTCTTCTTCCCATCGTTGAAATCGTTGCGGCGCTCTTGAATTCCTGAATTGTTTGTCCGACAACATTGTTTTTCTGCACCCATCGTAACGGCAACGTGATACGGGGATCTTCTAACTACAATGTGATGACATAAACTCATTAATGTATCGGGATGCTGACTTAGCAGCTTCAAACTCTAGGACGTGAACAAGAGCTTCTGAGCTATGTCGATGTCTTGCCATTCGTGACACTTGCTGAAGTTCACATTCCCCGATGCCATCAATAAATATCTGCACCGCAAACCTTATCAGAGAATCTTCTGGTGTTTCAGGATAGGCCAATCTAATCAGTCTGTTGACACTTGCTTCAAACTATTGAAGACTTTCTTCGGAGAGTTGTCGTCTTGTTCTCAACTGAGCATAGTACACATCTAGCAAATGTTTGTCACCATAACGTAATTCCAGAGCTTTTATCAATTCGGCATAGGTCTTCTGGCTGAAAGGTGACACTTTCTGTAGTAGTTCTGCCGCCGGTCCTTTTAATGCGAGAACGAGTGGAACTGCATTGTCTTTCTCTGTCCAATTATTTGCACATGAAACAGCTTCAAATTGGCGAAGGTACGTCGTCCAGTGACTACTTGAGTCAAAGGTTGGAGCTTTGACATAAACTGTGGAGGCAAAGTGACTTTCTCTATTGGCATACTTTCTGTCTTTATCATTGGTAGAGTCTGTTCAGAAATTTATTTGGTTATATCTTCATGAACTGCTCAACTTGACTTTTAATTGTTTCTCTTATGTTTGCCATTGAGCTTTCTACTGCAGATATTTTATTTGACACGAATCCTTCTATGACAGATATTTTTGTAGACATCAATTCTTCAACACTCGAGACGCATTTTTCTACTTCAGCTATTTTTAATGTCATTGATTCTTGTAACTCCGATATTTTAGTAGTTTGTTTATTAAAATACCTTTGTAGGAGACCCATCTCTGCAGCGGTTTGTTTTTCTGTCTGCTTTTGCTCCTGTATTAACTACTTGATGTCTTCTGTTTCACCCTTCCGTTCCTCTGCCTGTCGTCCTTCCGACTCGAGCATCAGTAATTTTTATCTTTCTTCTGTTTACAGCATTAGTGCTTTCCGACGTTCCTCATCCTCTTCTCTTTCCTCCATGCGTTTTCCATCCTGTCGTCTTTCTGCTTCTTCTGCCTCCTGTCTTCGCCGTTCCTCTGCTTGCACCAGAAGGGTTTCCTGTCTCGCTTCCGCTTTCTCGTTTTTGTCGTTTTTATATTTGTAGTAGAAACGCTTGAAAAGCTTCCATCATTTCACTGGCATCAATTGTTTACGACTAATAACAAATTACACTAGTCTTGTACAAGTGTCCACTGTTTCTACTGTTAACGTTTCTATCCCACTTCTGACACCACTGTTACGACGGTCTAAGTGATCGTCGTATGGTAGAGTGGAAAACTAAATACAAGACACCAATTACGTCACTAATTACCAGCTTTAATTATCACAATTAAACAGTTTGTAATCAACAAGTTAGTCTCTTACAACAAATCAAATAAAAATTGTTCACACGCAATAAAAATGTCAACTAATATAAAACACAATTATATTACAATTGTACGGGACAATTTATAAAACACATAACACTTCCCCACAATACTTCGAACCGCACTGTGTGAATCACCCGACAATAAACTTAGCTAAGCACCTCTGAAGTCTTGTATTTATACCCCGGTGAGATTCCAGCATATTCCGTACTAAGCGTCTACTAGAAAACACTAGATCATAATTGATTGCTGCCTTGAACACTGCGCGTGCGGACCGGTATGGTCTCGAAAAGTCTCGTTGCGGACGCGTGACAAGTGTCACGTAATTGTCCATCACCTCAAAGTAGCAGCAATATGTACGCACACGCAAATTACAGCCGGACTCTGGTGGGGTACTCGAGAAACATGTACTGCATTAGACTAAACTCCAAGTGTCTGAGAGGAACGCGGACAGAGAGAGAGAGCAAAGACACACTGACGCGTAGTTGCGTTAAACAATCAACGATTACTGAGAAATCCCGATTCACATGCATTATCAAAACTCACTCACCGCTCACTTTTCTCTCATTGAGCATTAAGCCAGATAACTCTGACGCTATGTGTTGTACAAAAATTGGCACTCTTAAATATTATTAGTATTAACATCTAATTTTAATTTCACATAGATTATCATTTCGAAATGTAATAGATGATTTACATTTTAAAGAGGGCGAGCTAACTCCTCATCTGTTTCCTCTTCCCTGTCAGTATTGAATCTGCGATCAGAGTCACTGTCACTGCTGTCTATGTTGTCTCCACTGTCACTGCTGATATTATCATCATCCAAACCTGATGTGATAATAATCTTGTCAACAACGTCTGACACTATCCCATCACTTTGCCAGTACCCTACCTCTTCTACCACTACAGCATCAGTATCCTCTACCCCCCAAATTTCTTGCAGTACCCTACCGAGTCACTTTCAGTTACCGACATTATTGCTTGCTCAGTTATTTCAGTCAATTCCGTAAAATTAAGACTTCCATGACTGTTGCAATTTCGTATGTAGTTTTTAACTTTTACCCAGGCAAGTTCAATAGGATTGAGGTGGCACATATAGGGAGAAAGCCGTTGCTTGATAAAAATTGATCAAACTTTTACTGCTTTCCTCTGGGCCAATGGAGTTCTATAATTTGAAAAAGTTCTTCCTTTCTCATACCTTCATTGCAATTAATACCCTTATTTCTCAGAAATTGTATCAAATCGAGTTTCGAAAAACACTTTGTCGGAATCTTTTCAGCTAAAACAGAATGATACGGCGCATTGTGCATAACTATTACTGATTCAGGCCGAATATTTGGCAACAACTTATTCTCAACCCATTTTTTAAAATTTTCATAGTTCATCTGGCCATGATAGTCACTACTAGTACTGCCAAGCTTGTACAAAAGTTTAGCACTTGGAACAAAGCTATTTTTGCTTCCCGCATGTAAAATCACTGATCTGTTTCCCGCACTGTAATTCTGTAACACACCAAAAACCTCATTTGACTGCCAACATTTATCTACGGTTATATTACTGACAACCCACGTTTCACCTTAAAAAAAATATTTCTCCCAGATTCCCCAAAACTTTAAATTTGCACAAAGTACTTGTAACGCATTATTACAATTTCTGGTTTTTCAATGAACACTTTTCTTTTACTTCTACATTCCTTCCATTTGAATCCCACAATTGTAAGCACTCGCGTTAATAATTTAGCGCCCCATGGAAAATGGTTTCTTTATTTCACGATAGGTAGGAGTTTTTTAACAGTAGGCAGAACGTTTTGATTTTTATAAAAATCTTGAACAATATTTCTTACTACACATTTATCGAAATTATCAAGAAAAAGTTTCCTTTTGTCACATGTTTTACGTTTTTCCCCGGTGTGGAGAGTTTTCCATCTGGACTGCATTTTCTTTGCTTCCTCAAGTATTTACTGAAGCTTTCCGATTTATCACAGTAATACGCAGCTCGTTTTGTTGCTTGATTAAGTGGGTATGTCAGCGAATTGTTTCGTTTTTTTTTTCATTAATAATATTACTAATTATTTCGCGACCTTTACTATGAAACAACGAAACTTTTTTTCTTTATTTCTATGATCCTTGACATTGTGAACAGACAGATACAAATAAACAAATAACAGGATAATTCACTCATTAACAGAAAGTAACTAAAGCTACATTAATCCTACAGATACTTCACAAATTCGTATTTTTAATGTTACTATAACTCAACTACTTAAAAAGGACTAAGTTGTAAACACAATGCCAATAATACGTAGTCTTTAAACGCACTTACTACCGTAACGGTAAAAGCGGACTGCAATAATATTACAAATTGGTAGTCTGCCTTTGTGATGGATGCCAGTTTGCACTGTGAACAGGGCTGATGGATCATTGGCCTAGAGAAACAAACAATACCAACACAGACACACACAGTCACGCATACTTTATACCCTCCATCAGAGACTTGGAGTTCAGTCTAAGGCAGTAGAATGTTCTGTAGTGTCGTAACAATATATTATACTATTGAATTCTGTAGTTTCTAGGAAAAATTTTAATCGCTCGTAACGGTTATTATCACATAAATATAAAGAATATGGAAATCACAATTTCACTTGTAAATTATTTCATTTGTAAGAATCTTAAAGTACAAATCATAAACTGTTTTCTTCATTTTTTCTTTCTAATGCTATTAACCTTGTGATAACATAAGATTGTACTCGTACAATTGATTATGTAGGCTACAGTAACCTTAGTACCCAAATTTGAAATAAGAATCTTCAATGATTTTGTAGTTTCTACTTCTACATTTTCTATTTTTTAGTTTTGTGGCAAGAAATAAATATCTTGAGATGGCAAAAAAAGTTGGTAACTCAGAAACACTATTTCAAGAAGAATTTTAATTCATACAACCGGAAAATAAAACTACCAGAATATCATCTTTGTTAGTTGTAAGTCATTTAAGTACAATGTCGCCTTATTCTAATTACACTGGTTCTGTAAATATATGAAAATAAAGATTGGAATTACGTGTAGAAAAATTAAAACTTACTAAGATGCTGTGAAAAGTGTAATAAAATTAATTGCACACGCTGTGTATTAGTATCAAAATAGCCGCTTGTAAAAATACGGTTTTCCTAGTAACAGGAAGCGCCACTGGATAGATGTGCCAATATTTGTACCTCTAGTGTGCCAATGGAAGCTATATATATGTCTACGTCCTCTTTCCTACAGCTTGTAACTGTAAATATATCATTCGAGAATTTTCACACCTCAACAAACACAATACGTTTTCTTCCCCGTTCCGCTACGGTGCTACTCCATTCAACTGTAAGAAAACATTTTTTGTACGACCTTATCGACAGCATCACATTAACGTTTAGCTTCCAGTTCTTTCTCTAATACATATTAACATGAAACAGGTGCACAACATGTCTTCATCAAACCTTAATTTTAGTGAATTAAGGCGAAACAATATTAAATTGTCTTACATATAAATTTCATTAATTTAACAGACAATACTACGTATATAATCACGGTATTTAAATAAGGCTATGCAGCTGAACGAAAGAGGTGGCGCATAAAAAGTGTTTGCGTGGCGCAGCGAGAAGTCGCTATCAGCTCATTCAACTCAATCCAACTCAATTTCGAGTTAGTCCAACCCCGCCTACCTATTGTTGGGGTAACATAGTAGGATTAACTTAGGAGTAACTCGATCCATAACAACACAAGTCTACACACACATATCACTCAGCCCCACTACTTTGCTGTTACGCGTGGTTAAATACAGACTTAGTTCTAAGTCGTGTCACGGGTAGAGGACGCGGCATGATATTATCCTAATGGTAGAAAAGAGATTATAAGGATGATGATTATGTGTAATATTATACAATTCTTCTAATTTTCCGCATTGAACGTATCCTATCTAGATTTACGGAGTTGTGCACGTGTGATAGTACGTTAAAATAAATTGTTACGACGGTCTCACTGATCGTCGTATTGTACAGTGGAAAAGAAAAGACAAGACACCAATCAATTCACTAAAAAAACAGCTTTAATTATCACAGTTAACAGTTTGTAATCGACAAGTTTTTGAACAAGATTATTCTATACAACAATCCAAGTTAATCTGTTTACACAAATAATAATGTCAACCATAAGAATTCCGTACTTTAATCAGTTTTTACTAATATACCACTTGAGACGCACTTTGCAAATCCCCCGACAATAACTCGAACCTCATTTGAATAAACCGCCACTTAAACTAAAAACTTTGCTAAGATTTCTAAATAAACCATTATACGCATCAACACTACTAGAAAACACTAGAGCGTAATTGCTTGCTGCCTTGAAAACAGTCCCGCGGACCGGTGAAGTCTGAAACAGCCTCGGTCAGGCTGATGCGTGATAAGTGTCACGTAATTAGACTTTCATCTAAAAATAGAAGCAGCAACGTGTACGCGCGCGCACACACACACATTAAAGCTGGACTCTGCTGGGATAGCCGAGAAACATGTATAATGATCTGTAATGTCGTAACACTATTTTCTTGAGATGTATAATGGAAGACTACTAACGTTTATGAACACAAATAAATGCATCGTACAGATACATAAAATGTACAAATGTTTTTTATTAGTTTTCCTTTCATGCGATAGTCTCTTCTCTCGATTTAGGATAATCTTGTTCGTAAAAAACTTCATTTTTCTATGTAATTCCTACGTGTCACATTTCATTGTGTACCGTCTTATTTGTCTTCTGTTTTTCAATTGTTATCCTAGTCTTTCTCCTAGCATGATTTAGTCCTCTTGCCGCCTTTACTTGACCGAGTCCGTTACGTCCCTTTTCTACACATACAACAAATAATAACGTTTTTTTATATATCCAATCGTTTTCTTAATATTTAACATAACGTGCTCATTCGAGAGTTTTGTTTTGCCATCAAGTTGTTGCGTGATCTAATCTTGCTTTAAGGCTAAAAGTCAGTATAGATATCACAATCCTTTTTTTATATCGGCCACCTAAAGACCACATGCCAATTTCAATTCTTTATTCTTTGTTCTTCTTTGAGCCTCCAGGTGGTCTAGTGGCTGTCGCGGGCGATTGATACGCTCGTGGTCCCGGGTTCAATTCCCGGCGGAGGTTTCGTATGGCGTGCACTCAGCGTCGTGAGGCAAACTGAGTAGGCGCTGAGATAACAGCGCCACCTCCTGGCTGTGAATACCGCAACTAGCGGCTGGTGACGCGTAGTACTAGCCATACACCGTCACCTAACACAAAAAGCCGCGCGGTACGTCTTGGTTTTTAACGGACTGTTGAGCGGAGGATTTTTTATTTTTTGTTCTTTTCTTTTTCTCCAACATTCTTTCATCTTTTTACTGTATCTCTTCTTCCTGTCTTCAGTCCACTTAGAACCTGCGTTTTTCTCTCTCCTACCCTGGACTCCTTCCATTTTTAACACTTTTGTCAGTCCTTTTTATACATTGTTGATTTCATTTCTAAGCTGAGTAATTTATTACTCCATATATATTGTCATTTGTGTACCTTGTTACGGTCTTTGCACTTGTGATTCGTCATTGTCCACTTACAATTGAAATAAATGAGTAAGGTGCACATGCTATATTACTAGTTCCTATATCATATCTACAAGAATTATATTGAATCATTTTACTTATATTTGTCAATACAGTAGTTTGTTAAAATTGTAAACAGCAAGAAATAAATTAATTTTTCTCTTAAAAGCAATTTACAGTAGAGTTAAATAAACATAAAAAAGGCTGAATTACTACTATATTTATACAAAGCTTACTATATTTATATATATTTTACAGATTAGATAATTATGGATATTAAGCTTTACAGTTGTATCACATCAAAATCTAATTTTTAACATAAAATTGTTTTTCTTCCATTCTACTGAAATATAATTCATGTATTTTGTTCAAAACGGAGAGACAATAACGGGCAAATTATTCATTCATACCAGATTAGATGCTTGTTTTGTTATTACAGATTTGGTAATGTAGTTACACAGCAAGTTCATTTCTAGTTGAGCTGCCAATATATAAAAATTTGTAATCCTAAATAAGTAACCAACGTTGCCGTTACACCCTAAACTCAACTCAAGTGTAAAGTGTAATACATTATGGTATTTACCTTATTGTTTACACGCCATATTAATGTAAAACACTTTTGTTGATACAAATTTTCTAAATTAAGAAGAAAATAATTTAATAACCTATACAGCTTTAATAGTATGCAATAACGCTTTTATGAGCATTTACTGGTTGTTTATTTATTTCAATTGTGAGATATTTCAATTCTTTCTTATGGAGAACAATATTAATCACTTTTGAAAAGACTGTCTTCTTTGATTAAATTTTCTAAGTTTATCTGAAATCATATATCATATATCTTAATTCTGGTAAGTTCAAATTAATAAGTAATATTACATGTTACCTAATTGCTAACACTGAAATTGTTTTCCACATCTCCAAACGCTAATAATGTTCATATTGCACATCTATTTTTTGTATATCTTTTACTAGTAACCTTTTTTAAATGGTATTATGCAACTAAACTAGTTTTTGATAACAACAACAAGTATGTGTCTGGTCACATTATATATTAAAATAATAGTGAAACTAGTGTTAGTAGAGCATTTAGCACTAACAATTTAATTTCTCTTCTGTCAAGTAAAAAATTGTCTACCATCTTCAGTTGAATTAGGTACTTTTTTGGAATTTCACAACTGTTAGAACGTATTTTCCAAACTTTTTAATGTTTTCTAAAAACAAGCGCGATGAATATTGTAATATTCCAGTAAATCTATATGACTACAAATTAACAAATAATGTACTCATTCAAATGTTTTGTTAATATTAACAATAAATATTATATTTAAAAATGAATACAATTTTGTATTCACTCGTATTTCATTACAGTGTTTCAACAGTTTTTATTGTGTGTTCTTTAGATTTTTTAGGTGTAACAGTTTTCTTATAAATGTAGTTAGACGGTTCCGTTACAAAGATTCGATGACTACACTGAAATTGTAACACTGTGAATAATTATAATTTTCCGGGTTAGAATATTTTAGAAAAAATTTATCCAACCTAAAACACGTTTCAGATTTCAGCAACCAAACGGTTATTTGATTTACGAAGCTTCTATACATCTTACATGTTAACGTTTTATGTTAACAGAAGTAGAATGCGTTTAAAAGCTTAAATATATTAGAAGTTTAGAATTGTAGGCTCATAGCATTAATTTCACGAGTGTAATAAACCTAAACGTTTGCTTACTTCGCATTCGTAGTAAAGATTTCCTTCTTTATATTGCAAAAGAAATGGAATAAGAAAACATCGTACCACTGCACAAGAAAGAACAGACACATACGATAATGCTCCAGTCTGGGGAGGTATGGAGCTAGAGTTGCGACCGTTATTTATAACAGGGTTAAGCTTAACCAGCTCTGCTTTTCACGTACCTCGTTTACTTTATATTGTTACGCTGGAATTTATATCAGTGTGACAGATTTATTTCTCGCTCTTTACTTGTTGCTTCTACTATTTTCTCATATTTAGTTTCTTACACAGTCTTAGTTTAATTGTGCTAACCATGTTTACTGGCTAAAAAATCAAAGTAAGCTGTATAAATACGTTAAATACAGGACAGTAAGAAACGGTGAATTATACCACTAAATGTAGTAGTAAGAAGACGTTTTTATTTTCCAATTTCCAACATTTGAAAGTTTTGAAATATAATTTCTATAACTCTACAGATTTTAATATTATTATTAAGATGAATATTATTATTGATCAATATTATAGTGTTGGACATGACTTGTGCGAATGTTATTGGGAATGCAATAAAGTTCTAATTACTATGTTCTACGACTACAACGTTCGTACACATAAGACGTTACCATTATACTACGTATGCATGTATAGAAACATTTATTTTTACAGTAAAATTCTATCAGACTTTTGGTCTACTATCATTTAGCATCGGGATTCCTTAGTAATACCTTACTGTCACGTTGTCAGTTCACATTATTTTATCGCAAATGTAGGTATACTTTTATTCGTACATAGATGTGTTTACTTGTTTTTGAGAATTCACAAGTTTGCGTAATTTTTGTTATATTTTGAAGTGTTTCATATCTTGACTATTATACATAATTGGATGACATTATCCTTTTGGCTCTCACAGTAACTCCTACCAAATTTGCACTTCTACAGTTGAGATATTAGGTCAAATAGATTGCCTAGTGATATGTATATTTATGAAACAAGTATTTAATTTAGTTGCTTCTAACAAGATAACGTTATTTTTTTTTTAAATCAATTTAATCAATTTATAAGATAATAAAGTAAGCTTTTCTCCAAGTATTAGCTACAAAATATTTATTTTATCGATTAAACGTGTTGTTTTCTTTTAGAATGTACCACCAAAATTATTTATGATAAGTCATGAACAATATTATTCATAATGAAATTAATAAATTGAGTAATAAATTGTTAACTGTTAAGGTTAATTTCATTCTTAATTTTAATCATTTTTTGTTTCAAAAAATTATAAAATTGTTGCTTGTAATTAAGTAGTTAATATTAGTGTCTTAAAGATGAATATCCAATTGTTAAATTCAATTCAAAAATGTAAAGTAATAAACGGGATTTCGGGTAATATGCTAGAAATAAAGAATAGTTAACTCTTACTATGAAGTAAGTGCTACGTCTTTATATTTATTATATAATAAGTACCTGTTTCAAAATTATTTTTAGCAATGAAAGCTATAAAGAGTTATGAAGGAAAGCACGCGAATGGGGGTAGAGCGTCTCAAGACTACGAGACGTGAGTTGTGCAGTGTACTGAGTCTTCAAATGGACTCCGTCACTCGGTCGGTTTGAGTTATATTTATTTAATTTCTAAGACTCACCTGCCCTTGGGGTGTATTTGCCGAGTCCGGAGATTATGGCATTGTGGGTCACACGAGCCACGCGACCATGGAATCTACGCGTCAGGCGTCTCAATGTTTCGTCATCCAGAGAGCGGACACGTAGGCTTCTTCTCAAAGCTCCAGAAGAGAACCGGAGGACTTTACAGGCAGGCTTAAGTTACCGGTCAAGAACCATCTGGAGCCACTATCTATGACAGTGTTCAAGGTATCCCCAAACAGGGCAGACGTAGGTAATCACCGGCAACACGTATTTGTTGACTAAAAGCCAGTTGGTGTATGTTTAACCTAGCCAGATAGAGCTTCTAGTTATTATTCCCCCTACGGCTTCTTCTTTTCCTGTCCTGCCGCCATAGACGTGGATTGCCTCTTCATTTTGGTAGTTTTGGGCGATGCGATCTGTATTGACATCACTTAATGGTGCTGGTCTGCAGTCCAGATAGAGAGTGATGTCATCTCTCTATAAAGGAAATCAAAAACTAACTTTTCCTATGCTGCTACCATATGAACAGAAGGTAAAATCAAGCGAAGAATGATCCAAATGAAGTTGACAAACAGAATGCCTAGTGGTTATAAATATGAAATACTCGACCAAGGTGAAGCGTACTGATTTAAAATAATTTTAAGTTGCTTTAATTATTTTAAAAGATATGCGGTATTACTAATGAAGAGTAATAGTAAATTTACTGTTAATACACTTTAATTTAAGTTTTAAGTATTGTTAAATTTATATTTAAATTTAAGTATTATTTAAGTTAATACACTTTAATCATAAATTATAGCGTTTACTTATTCATTTCAGATTAATTGTTTTAGGCATTTGAAACTACAGAGCTTAAGTGTTTTCATTATGCGGGTGGGTCTTGTCTTACATGGTTGATCGCACTATCAAGAAAGCTCAATGAATAAAATATGAACAGAATCGTCTAAATAAAATTACTGCATTTCTGCATGCTTTGGTATGGAGAATATGTTGAAAATTTCTATGACACAAATCTTAACAACTCAAGATTCTCATCTTAAAATCCTAGACAATTCAAAAACTAAACAAAAATTAATTTGTTTATTAAGAAATAAATAAACACTTAATAACATTCAACGTGTTAATATGTTAAGGTACTCTGTTTTTCAGTAAAGTATTTGAGTTCAGAGAAAATATGAATTTTATGAATAGTGATAGTAAGTATGAATTCCACGATCTACTAGAATCTTCAGCTAGTAGCACTGCTAATATAAAATGTATATCTGCTAATATTTACAACACAAACAATTTTGTTTTCAACATAAATTTATTAAAACGTATTCGGAAAAAAAATTAGATGTATCAAATGATTCAAAGGATACGCAATTCTTATGGCGTAATAAAATTGTCATTAGAGTAAAGAATAATTCTGTTACCTGTAATTGTATTTTTAAAATAGTTATTAATAAATTTAACAATAATAGTTTAAAATATATTTGCTGAATTTCTTACGATTTTACGTTTACGAAAACAAAGAACGAAATTTAGAGACTATATTACCAGAGATTTCAATCGAAAGGAAAACAGCTTTTAGTTTTCCTTAATATTTCTTTTCCCCTAATACTCTAAATTTCCCTTCAAACACACTCGGCTTAATCATCCGAGTTAATCGTAAAGGGTCGTTAACAACTTTGTGAAGACAGCCGCACTCCCTTGCTGAACTACCTATAAATCAGCTATTCAGACATATTAATCTTCTACTCACCAAGGTAATAATTTCTATTAAATACGAAATATCATAGATTATATGATTTAATACTATACAAACATCTGAAAAGTTTTTTCAGTTTAACATTAACGTAATACTAATGTCAATTTAAACAAACTATTTAGTAATATTATCAGGTAGGTCTTCAAAAAAATGGTAAAGAAATTTGAAATTCTCATTGCAATTCAACATCGTGTGCAGCTTTATTAGCAAAATTGGCTGTGTTATACATGTAGTATAAACTAATCATACATGCTCGCGCGCGCACACACATATACAGAAGAACGCTATTAATCTGTCCCTGAGAAATTATTTAAGGGAGGAAATCCGCCGAACTGTATTTCTGAGTCACATGAGTTTGTGTAAAAGTATGCTTACATGAGTTTTATTACAGATATAATTGTACATGATATTTTAAGTTACAGTAATAATTTAGAGTAAATATAACTAGACAAAGAGGAAGTTAACCTGCAAATAATAATATACCAGGCCAGATTTTCTTTCGACAGGGCAGTTACACTATACACATAACATGTATAAAAGTTTTTGTATAACTAGTAATGCCCATTATTAAATAATTGGAATCAGATGTATAGGCCTACTATTATCAAATCGGGAGTGCGGCTGGGCGAGTAAAATGTTACTGAATAAGCCATAGTTTGTACAAAATGGATAAGGTCACTGTCTTTATGATTCACACCTATGAATCATCTTACAGTCAATAATTTTGTACCAAACCTAGCTGATATTTTGGGCTCCATTTCAGTAAATTATAGGTTGTTTGGTATCCTTTTTCTTGTAGTGGTGTGTAGAATTTATATATATATATATTAAACATTTTAAGATAAAATGTCAAATAAAATAAGTCAAAGTTTGATCAGCTGAAGTCCACTAGGTGACTAATGCGGCGAGAATCCGGCCGCTCCTATCCCCTGCGCTTGTGTGTGTGCGGGCTGCGAGTTTGTGAGTGAGCCTGACCTACGCCCAGCCGCACTCCCTAGTTGATAATACTATAATCCGGAAAAAATGCTACCCTTCTTTCTTAAGAAAGTTGGCTTTGTTATGATTCAATAAACTTGAGTTACCACAGTTAATATCTCTCATCACCCTTTAAAATTTTTGAACAGCCTTCAAATAGTTTTAAACTAGTTGCATAGGCCTATAAGGTTACATTTTATCACTTACATATATTTGTAAAAATAATTTCACTTAGGCTTATCTATATATTGCAACTATACAATTTAAAACTACATAGATAAATTACATTGAAATTATTATTACAACCAAGTCTATATCTGGAGGTAGGAAAATTTATTAAATTAGCACATTAAAATTTACTATTGTCTTATTACTTTATAATATACAATTGTTTATTAAATAATTGTCTTTCATTAAATGAGTCTATTGGCTTGCTTTACAAATAAGTTACTTGTGCGTAGGATTCCAGCTGTTGCGTAGACACCATGCGCTCCCCACGCAGCTCGTATTTACCCTGCGAGTCTGCACGTCGACCGAAGATCAACCGATGAATAAACTACGTCTCGGCACATACACACACTGCGATATGATACTGTTATTGTTTATAACTTGAATTCACTTAACTGGGTAAAAACAGATCATGTATTAAGCTCACACAAATCCGCCTTCTTGAAGTGTTCTCGCGATAACTCAAACTATCTCGTTAGATATTTTGGCCCTAACCCGGAAAATCTTCCACATTACGCAAAACAGCACTAGAATATGATATATTTAAAAATATTTCAGTTCTATAAGTGGTAATTATGAAGAACTCGAACCGTGAACCAACTCCTAAGTCTTAACGAAATCGACTTGTCTTGTCACGAAAAACTCGTGAAAGAGAGTACGTCTTTCTATAACGAGACTTTGGAAAGAACTGGGCGATGTGCTCTCTGCAGCGGACTATCTCAAATAATTTTTAGACTTCTAATTGGTTGAAATTCTTTCAACGTCATAGATGTTCACTGTGATATCCAAAAATCAGGCAGAAACGCAGTTCAATTCTGCAAGGGCCTGTCTAGATTTAATCCAAAAATGTTATTACTGTCTTGGAGATAACGGCAATAAAGGAAGATTTATTTCATTAAAAAAACATAAAAATTATAGTTGTGGAGAATTAAATATATGGAAAATTTAGCTTATAACCATAAAAACACCCTGTCCAATTTTCAGAACAAAATGTTAATTTTCAAGGAAGTTATTAATGAAAATGTAAATCACACACGCACCCTCGCACTTACACACAAATATTTCACATTACATAAAAGAGTATAAAATTGTGAACATTTTAACATAACATACCTTTTTAAACATAGCTTGGTTCAAAACGTATGACTACTTTGGAAAGAAAAGAACAAAATTAATTTAATACATGTCTATGGCCGTCAGAAAATGTGTTATAGCCTTCATACTCCACTTAAATGAACTTACTATCCTGTGTTCTGTTGCTATATAACGTACACATATGTACATATATATTGCGACAGTACAATCGTATGCTGTACTGTGCATTTAATAGATAAAATAAATATTTTAATTAAATTTATAAATATTTAATAATTAACCATGTATGAGTTTGAAAGCTTGGTTTATGTTAAAAATACGGAATGTAGACAGGCAGGCGCTGACCTGAACACACAACTGTCGCTGGGAGTGTGTACAGTAGTAAGTGATGTGTGTGAGTGAGGCCAGCTCGGGCATGAAAGTTTGCAATCTCACCTTGAATAATTGTCAAATTACAGTTTTTATTTAATTATAAGATAACCATAGATGGTAGGAAAATTCAAAGACTCCAAAATGCGAAAAATTAATACGCACGTGTAGTGAGAAAACGGCGTGAAAAGGACGCGCAGTGCGAATTCAGTGCAATTTTAAGTGCGTAGTAATTACACAGATTATTTTATTACGATGGAAATTACGTTGAACATGTGTAATTAAATCATCCATCCTTAGAGCACCCTGTAGTTCACATCAGACATTGGCAGAAATGTGCGAAAATATGAAATTAGACGAGAGTGGGAGAACTGACGCCACCGAGCAATTTCAAACTGGCAGAATTCTGTCTCAACAGGTGCTGTACGATGCTCGATTATAAATAGGGGACGAGAGAACCCAGCCCTTCTTCTCAATCAGTCTTCGGTCGTGACGGAACACTTTGTCCGTTGGCGACGAGTTTCTAATTTTTGTTAATCGAACAGTAGACGTGGACGGACGCCATGTTCGTTATATGTGCAAAATAGTAAGTCTTAATCTGTTACCGAATACAAATGTACGTTAGGTCCGTCAGTCAAGACAAGTTACTATCTTGCATCATGCAGAGGAACGCTATGCTGAACAGTAGAGGCGTCTGCTAGAACGACAGCAGCTGGTGCAGAGCAACATCTCACACTATCCTACATCAACCAGATGGGTCCATGATAGACGAGTAACTGGAGGACGACGAGTGGAACCTGGAGACGTGCAGGGAACTCCGACCACAAGAGGACATACAGATCAACGGGGAAATGAGTATAAGCTACAAAATCGAGGTGACAGATAATCCATTTATACATTTTAAATAAGAGACCAAAGACATTTAAAAGACATTTTGAAATTTAAACATGAAAAAGAGAATCACTGTAAATTATATGTAAATACTTGCGTGACAAATGTAGATATATTTTTTCAATATAGTAATAAGAGTTTTATGTAAAATGTAGATAAACAGGTTCAGAGAATTTGATGTGAATTTACTAAAATATTTTTTAATGTTTAACGATCAATTTAGTCAATTTCACTTTTATTTTAAAGTTTGTAAAGCAATCAATGATTACAAACGTAGTTGGAAGTTATTAAAAAAAAAACAATATGAAATATGAAACTGCAGTAAAACACTGTCAGACTGAGCAGTCAAGTTTTAATATTGACAAATAAGTATTTAGAATATAACTTGGTTGCTGCAGAATATAAGATTTATTTAATGTTAAATGTACTGAACATTTGAACGTTTCAAGCCAACAATAATGAATATTTGTGGCGAAGTAGTTGAGATTTTTAAACACGCTTGTGTTTTATACATAAAATTATGAAAACTCGTTACAATTAAATCAATGACTACTTTTATTACCATTACACCCAAACTCCATTAATTGATACACTTTACCAGTAATGTTATATAAATTTTGGCGCTCCAAAATCGTGGGGCTACCCAAATTATATTACATTTGTAATTTGTATTGTTATAATATATACATATGGAAATCTACATAGTCGTAAAAGTTGTGATTACTTTGCAAATCATTAGGCATTATGGTTACAATTTTAAATAAAATCCGAAAGAATATTAAGGTTACTTAATGTTTATAGTATTCGTAGGATTTAAAAATGATAATAATTTACTGGTTTGCAATAGTTATTTTACTAAAATAAAAAGCAAATGTGTTTTCATCTTCATTTTTTTTACTTTTTTAAGGTACAGTGAATTCTTCAATAACCGTCGCATCGACGTATGGTCACCGTTTCCTGGTGTTTCAGATAACGCTAAGAATCATACTTAACAAAAACTCTACTCTACAGTATATTAATTATTATTTTATTTAATAAGAATTATATTTCCTTTAAATTCGAGATCAATTTCTGCTGCTCAGAAACCTTACTAATTACTTTTTCTTCTCAAAAAAGAATTCATAGTAATAACACTTCTACTTGCACAAACAGACATTAGTATTTTACTTATTCATTTTTATATTACAACGATTTTATATAAAGTCAAAGTTTTAAAATATATTTTAGTCATATATAAAAGTTAGTTGCATCACTTCACACTTTATCGGTAAAAAAATATTTCTTTGCAAAACTATTATGGTTCATTCGACATATACATCTAGTTTAAATATAAAATGTCTTAAGTAAATGAATTTAGTTGTGTATAATATCACAAAAATTGGGTATATTCCATAATATACGAACCACTTGCTATAAAGTATATGACAAAATACCCCATAAAATGCAAAGAGGAGAACATTGCTTATCATACATATACCTTCATCTTATACTTTAATAAATTTTGTAAAACAATGTGTAAAAATTCTAGTTGATAATTAGGATAATAAGAATTACATGCACAATAAAATCAAAATTTTCGAAAAAATTGTAACAGTTTCTAAAACTATTTTGTTTATCAAATCTTTCAAAGTTTCTTTTTCTTGCCGCAAGAGGTTCTTTTAAATAACAAATATTTTAAATCGACACTGGATTAAATATATTGAAGGAACATTGGATAATATAGTATTTACAAGTTATCTACACATAATTAACGTAGTATTGAGCAATGAAATAGCCAATACCATAATAGATGTGTTATTTCCTGAATACACAAGAAGGAAAAATAGTTACAAGTAATAATTAACTATTATTTCCAAGGTATAATTTATTCAAATTTTGTATTTTATGTGTTTATAATAGGGTACGCTTTTTACAGGGGACGTTTTCCATATGTTAACGTTTCTTTATGAGTTAACATAAATATTATTAACATTAACATTTTTAAATCTTTTTCTTCATAACATTCAGAATGCTAAAAAATATATAGAAATGAAATAATTTAATCTTGTATGTACATCACTAAGTCCGCATTACTAAATTAATTTCTGCAAATAATAAGCTACTATGCACATTTACACGTTCCATGAAACTATTACTATATGGAGACGACGGCATACATTACCAGCACGGTTGAAAAACTCAGCTGTTATACAACTAAAATATTGATACAAAATGGAATCACTCGCACACGCTATTAGTAAACATCGGTTATTAATGTAAAAAATTATGAGGGCTAATACGATGACAGAATCGGCTTCATCATCTTACCAATTTCCAAGAAAAGTACTTTTTTCGTTTGATACACTGTGTACTACACTTTGTTCAACTGGTTCTTCCTTTCTTCTCCTGTCTCTTCCTCCTCTCCCACATCTCCTACATTCTTGATCGATGTCTCCCTCTCCTTTCGTCAGTCCAGATAGCACCTGTCCCCTTCTTGGGTTTTTACTGAAAACATTGAGCATTTTTAATTTTTTGTTTGAGTGGCAAGCATTCTTCAATGTGCTTCTGGAGTAAGCTAGAATGGTTTTATGTCTTTTTCTGTTTCTTTGAACCACGTATTGGGCATTTTGAGCTTTTTAAAATAGTTAAAAAGCTTCCGTGTCAGGATTCATTCTTTAAACATGTCCGTAGAAAGTAGTTCTTTTTTTCTAATTACGTCTGTGATTTTTTTTAATCTTACGTCAAAATTTTTCTTAATATTTTTATTTCGTAACTTTCAGTTTTTCCATCATCATTTGCTTGTTCAGAGTTAGACAGTTAGACACTCAGCTGCATAAAGTGCTTCTGGGCGAATTACTGTTGAATAATGACTAAGTTTGGCATTAATGGATATTCATTTTTTGTTATCTGTGTCTTTGTTTAAAAGGTAAGCAGCTTGCACCTTATTTACTTGTAGTTTAATGGCTTCTTTCTCTGAGACATTGTGTTCAATAACTTCTCCAAGATACTTAAATTTGTCAGTTCCATAGATTTGGCGGTATCGAGTTTTATTTTCTTACATATTGTCTCGATATTTGTCATAAAATTGGTTTTTTCAAAAGAAATTTGTAAACACACTTTTTTGGCTTGTTCTATCAGCAATTCCACATATCTAATGGTTGTTTCTATTGAAACTGACAGGATTGCTAGATCGTCTACAAACGCTAGACAATCGATTGACAAGTTATCTCTGCTACAGCCTAGTCTAATTGCCTGGCTGATATGACTTTCCTTCAATGATTTTCTCTATTCTCTTATTTCTTTTTTCAGAAATTAGTTAAAAAGCAACGGCGATAGTCCACCCCCTTGTCTGACTCCTGTCTTAATTTCAAACTCTCTACGTAGAACTTTCACCTTTGAATTTCACTTCGGAGTAGGTATTCGCCAGCGTTTGTCTGATTAAATTTGTTGTTTTATTATCAAAGCCAAATTCATAAAGGCTTTTGAACAATGAGTCTCTATCAATTGATTCACATGCCTTCTTAATGTCAATAAAAGTAATTATTTTCTTAGATTCTTAGATCTTCTTCTCAAATATAAGTTTGATTATATTTACTTATTTTTATTTATCTCTGTCAATAATACACACAATTTTCAAGAGACAGAGGAATTATTATTCAATACTTAAAAATTTCGTAAGTTACAAAATAAATTCGTCCTCTTACTAGTAGGCTACAGTTAATGCCTATAATTTACCGTTTTTTACTGTCTTTATTTACTTTAAATTTTTAATCAATATACGTGATTAGAGCAATCAAATTATGATTGAGTAAGAAAATAAATATGAGAGAATAGTAGAAGGAACAAGTGAAAAAAATAAAAAATAAATCTGTCACAAGGATATAAATTCCAGCTTAAAAATTTAGAATAAACGAGGTACGTGAAGAGCAGAGCTGGTTAAGCTTAAACCTATTATAAATAACGGTAGCAACTCTAGCGCCATACCTCCTACAGCTGGAGCATTATCGTCTGTTCTCTCTCGTGCAGTGCTGCGATATTTTCTTATTCCCTTTATTTTGCAATATGAGGCAGGAAATTGTTACTATGTATGCAAGGGAAGCAAAATCTTAGGTTGATTATAGTCAAAAAAGTTAGCCTTACAAGCTTCAGTCCTAAAAATCTAATATATTTAAGCTTTTAAACGCGTTCTACATACGTTTACGTAAAACGTTTTGCCTGTTCCACGCAGAACCACTGAAGAAAGGTTCATGGCAGAATTGATAAAACCTTTGTTGTCGTCATATATAAAACGTCTAGAAAATATTCGAATCGGAATCTAATTTGTACGGAAGTCATCGTCGTCATCATCTTCACGGATTTCACCAAAAATGGTTTGTTCCGGTCTCAAATAGGAAAGGAAAAGATTAGAGCTGGTCACTCCAGCGCTTCCTCGGACGTTGTACGGAAGTTTCGTAATAAAATAACGTTCGTTTGCTAAAATCTGCAACCATGTTCAAGGTAGGAATAAACTGTATCTAATATAGCCTAACCCGGGAAGCTCATAATTATACCACAGTGTAATAATTTCAGTGTGGTCATCGCATTTTCGGAAGGGATTTGTCGAACTACATTTCTACAAAAATCAAAACCTTATACCTAAAAAAAACAGTCAATCATTAAACAAACACCCAATCACTAGGGAAACGTCAAAGGAACCACCTCTTCTATTTCAAAAAGCCATATATAAAACAAATAAATACGTAATGGCATATTGCAATGTTCCGTGACTCCATTGGAAAGTAGAGAAGAAAATAAAAACCTAAGTTACATATGGTTAGCCGCTTGAGTGAGAAGCTGCACTCATGTTAAAACGTAAGAAAATGGGTAAAGAAGGAAATGATGTTAAAATGTTTATAGTTCTAAAACGATGCCTCCCTACTTCAAGCAACAAACAGCTAATACTAAAAGAAAACTATTAATCTATCTTTCTATTGACTCTGTGAATCGAAGAATATAGGCTACTATCGGTTATATCACTACTAAGTTATTAAAAATGTTTATATGTTTTGTATGACTTCGGAAAACATACTAAAATATTTAAAATGAATCAGGAGTACGATTGCGCTGGGCTGTATGGATTATACGTACAAGACGATCAACGAGGTTAGAGAATATCGAACTGCTTCTGCTTCGAGGCCTACAATGGAATTTTGCTCTTTAGTCGGCCGTTACAACGGCTAGATGTACTAGCTCACTAGAGTATAGTATACGCAGAGGCAGTTTCCGCCAATCACGTGGACATTTACTGTACCTTCCAAGGTCGCCTATAAGGGAGTTTTCTTGTGTAATTTTTGCCCAAAAGTGAGTCTTTGTGTTTGGCGTGAGGTGTCTCCCAAAGATAGTAACAAGAGTCCGTTTCTAAACAAGAGAGAAGATAATTTGCATCTTCTTTTTATGCATAGCACCACGGTAACCAAAGAGGTAAACGGGACAGCGTAGTTGGTGGCAAGCAAGAGATACGCGTTGACGATAATCAACTTACCCAGGTTACAGATCATAGACTTCTTCTCAAGTGTCGAAAACAGTAAGTCGATAACATCACATCTGGTAGTTTGGTGACCTCATGAGCACGGGGACATCAGATGAGCCGACGATCGAGGTAAACAAGGACGTAGTGGCTCCAGGAGACCAGAGCAAGTAGGACCTGTGGTTTGCCAAAACCCACACAGCAGTCGGTTTTACGAGAACATCCGGTGAGTGGAGAATAGCGGATATCTTGGATTCGTTAACTGTAACTGTCCAGTTGTCGATTGTTGATGCAGTTATGTATCCGCTCTGTCAGCGATCGAAGATAAAAACGCCCTGTAGTCTTGAAACAGGGCTGATTGAACTCCACGCTTCCTGAGTACGTGGTAGACTTAGACGAAGAATACGAGAGCTCATACAACGCTGTTCTTAATTACCACGACGCCCCTGTTTGTCCTTCGTAAAAGATATTTAGTCATGCATTCTCACCCAAAAAGGCCTCTCTTTCAGAAAGCTAACTATCAAGTATACTCAGTAGTCTATTTCGTTGGAAATTGGATTTCGTGGAGTTTGAACAAAAGTTTGTAGTATCTGACACTCTCAAAGACATTTTCCAATACGAGGAAACATCCAGTGGTCTGTTCTTCCGAAGACTCAGCGGCTGATATACCTTCGGGCAATTTCATCTGTTGAAGAGTCGTGGAAACTAAACTGTTTAGAGATAAGAAAGTTGAAGTTGTCAAGGTACTACACGCTGTACTTGACGTTTAAGTAACTTTTACGGAGCTGACAGGAGACTGATTGGCCGAAGGTTCTCGACACGAAAAACATCCTATCATGACTTAGGTATGACAGAAGCCCCTCACAATTCTTGAGAAAATAGATCAGTACTTTGGGAACAGGTGTTGAAGATAAGGATACTAGCCGTCCCAAAAAAAAAAAAAAGATTCCAAAGAATTACTTCCTCGGGAAGAAAACAATGGAAACAAGTGTTGCAAGCATAGTACGGGTACGAGCTTCTCTCTGTCGGTGTTCAGCGAGTCGATCTGAGATCTCGTCCCTTGACTTTTCTCTCCGTTCTTAAATTGGTCATGAAAATTCTAGTAAACGAGAGTTTTATAACTAAAATGCTTGAAAACACAAGCACAGGAAGAAGTAATACGCTGAATTTGATTTATGCCATGACTTTTTGGAAGTCCTGCAGTTAGTCCGCCAGTCCGTTGGCGTAGCAAGCGACGATGGAAAGTACTTTTCAAGACAGGACTCATTAAGGCCCTTGCGGATTATGTATCCAAGAAAGATGGATAATGTTAGCGTCGTCGGAGGCGTAAGTCAAAACACTGTGCCCAGAAGAGCTGCACTTGATCCTAGGCCGACTTCTCTTGCCTCTCGAATTTACGACGGTGTTGGAGTTTCAGCAAGCAGCAAATCGGTACTGGCGGTGATCAGAGGTGATTTGAAGTTTTCTTTTGAATGTGGGTCCTCGTCTGCGCTGGGAAAAGTCCGCTATTCGCTTCAGTTCAAGAGACTTGCAAAAGAGCGGAGCAACTGGACTAGGTATTCGCCTTCCTCTGCAAAACCTGAAGTCAGAAATGTCAGTCTTCCTCCGTGTCAAATACAACACGCCTGAAGACCTGCAGTATTTTACACGATCGTTTGAAAAATTTATGTAGAATATTTCAAATTGATTAACAATCAAAATGAAACGCCAGAAATCATATATAAAGTTTTATTAAGAAACTGTTACTTCATCATTTCAATCAGATCTTTAAAGAAAAGGTGATTTGTATTGTCTCGTAAGAAGACATTTTATCGACCACAGAGCACTGTAAGTATAAAACTTTATTGTTTTATCAGGTTAATCTAGAGACAAGGAATTATTCTAACAAAATTTATTTTTTGTTACGTGGCAGCTCAAGTATTTCTTAATAATGATGCCACTTCAGGGAGAATATTATATACTCTCTAAGAAACGACATGTCTCCGTGAGACATGTGAACACATTCTCTCAAGAGAAAAGTCTCGCACTCAGCCGAATTAGGTACGTGAGTAAACCTTTTAGAGCAAAGACTATACAAGCAGTTATTGTAAATATTTAAGTAACTTAATTCAACTTTTTTTTGCATAATCGTTTCTTTCCCCTAGACTCCAACATCAAAGCACTCGTAGTTTTAGTATAATACGTTTGTTTACTTGTGATGAATTTAAATCTATTATTAATAGCTATTATGGATTTTAATCTGTTATTAGTAAAATCTTACCATACATTATGTAGATAACAAATGCTTAAAACTAAAAATGTTATTACAGCATGTTGGATGGGTAGAATATATAGGCCTATATTTCTTTTAATTTCTTATTGTGTACATTTGGAGAGTTACTTTAATTTTATAACACTGAAATTTTTGTTGTTTATAAATTTTATACTTGTTGGTTCTTATTGTTATGCTATACTTATCAGTACCATATTTCTAGTTCTTAGACACATGTTGATATATTAATTTATTCCTTATTCCTAAATATATATTTAACTTTACTAGTAAACAAACTCAGGTGCAGAAACTGCTTACTATTTTAAACAAACGAGTTTATTGTTAGAAAAAGTAAAAATAACAAAATTTAACCTAATACAACTGTAAATAATATTTTATGTATGTGTGATTCTTAGCGTCAAGCGAGAAACACCATACAAAATTGACCGAATGTCGTTTCTTACGCTTCATATAGGGCCTACTTTACTTTTTTCGTGTTCTGACATTTTTCCATGTAGGCATATGTATTATTGCATACCGATACGAATAAGGAGGTCCGTGTATAGTAATCTTGTTTAAAGTTAGTCCTTGAGAATTGTGTGTAAACTTAAGGCGGACCAAAATTTACAATAAGAATTAACAGGTATTCATTTCAATAAATCATTTTATATGCCGATTTCGTACGCATTTTGAAAAAATACCTCACAATTACGTTTAATTCCTAATGCCCTTCATTTGGAATTAATTAAACATACCTGCTTCTTGCCACAACTCTTAAATTGGTTTAACTGGATTACAGTTGTTTTATTTCATGACACTGAAGCTTGTACAAGAAAACACACGCTTGAGCATAATTATGTAACATATACAATGGCGTCTGTGAGCCTACTTCTTATCAATCTCAATACTTTTTTATTAATAAATGGCCAATATAAATAGTAAAATAGTTTTACCTTTTTCTTGTCCGTCTGGTGGCCTTTATTCTTTATGTAAATCTACGCGTTTCGGGACATATGCCCCATCATCAGGAATATCCCTTGGTAAAGTTCGTCAATTATTAAAATATTAAAAACACTTTATATACAATTTTACACACATAACAATAAATATAAATATAAACACAAAAAATATACATAAAATCCCCAAAGTTGAGAACACACGCGATATCGTTGGTGCGCACCACGACATGCTATAGTCGACTCATATGTCGTGGTGCGCACCAACGATATCGCGTGTGTTCTCAAGTTTGGGCATTTTATGTATATTTGTTGTGTTTATATTTGTATTTATTGTTATGTGTGTAAAATTGTATATAAAGTGTTTTTAATATTTTAATAAATGACGAACTTCACCAAGGGATATTCCTGATGATGGGACATATGTCCCGAAACGCGTAGATTTACATAAAGAATAAAGGCCACCAGACGGACAAGAAAAAGGTAAAACTATTTTACTATTTATATACATATAAGTGGCTTGGATACCAAAAAGCATGGATCTAAAAATAAAAAAATGGCCAATACTTTTGTCAATAATAAGTCTAGTAACACAGTCCTGTTAAACTGAGCAATGTGCTTTAATTGCCTTGATATATTCTTATATCATGAGTCATACGCAATGTATTTTACTCTCTCGTATAAAATGCAAATCTATACGGTGGTCTCAATCAACAACTCACAATTACAACAGTAGCCTCGGAAACGAGGACAGATATTTCGGTTACATAAAACATTAATTATGCTTTTGTGTCTGTCAAAGAAGTGTGTATGACAAACATCGTGAACAAAGTAAAATACAATTCTATCGTTAAGTATACCATGAATGAAAAAATAATATGTTAAATTGAATTTAATAGGAATGTATTTAATTACGTAGAGCAATTCTTAAATAATAGACCAGTTGCCTGTATATTTTTGTAGAGACAGTTAGCTTATTTCTATCTTACGTGTGTAAACCAAATCTTACATATTTTGTTTTTAAGTAACTCAATCACTTACAAAGCTGCAACATTTTTAAATTTTATTGGAAAATAAAAAATTGGAAAGATAAGTGTTCTGAACAGACGAAATCACGCAATGGAAATTGAACAAAACTTTTCTCTAATACAAAATATACAACAGAAATCGTTTAAAATGAATGTCAGAGAAGCTATAATCTTAAATGTATGATAGCAAAGAAAAGAAAAAATTATCAGTAATATCTTTCTGATTGTCGTTACCATTTTATAACAAATGCACTTGAACCTCTAGCAGGTGCATCCATTTTATCTAACACTGCAGCGAACTGCAGCATACGCATTGGTTAGAAAGCGCGGTCATTGCTTGGTTCACAAACATTTAGTCCATTAATCCCAAACGTATCCTTGCCTATTGATGCTGTGATCACATTGGTGCAGTTTCCGTGTGGGCAACAAATCGGTTGCTCTATTTTACTTGTTAATTAGCAAGAGCAACAACCACGTAGTTTGTCTCGTGCCAACAATAACAAATCACACCTGCATCCGGCTGTTGTACACTGGAGTCATTACATGTTGGGAGATTGTTACTCTGCCACACTATTCCCTGCACATCTGCGTTACTGTAATGTTCACACTAATATTTCCCTAGGTGTTTTGCTCTAAGATTTAACTAAGTGACATACAACGTGATGACCTCTCAGTTGATAATATAAAGCTTAAAAATCTATTAATATTTTTTCAGTAAGCGTTTACAGTATCACGTTATAATAAAAAATAATATAATCGGTTCCTGTGTCTACTACTACTACTACTACTACTACTACTACTACTACTACTACTACTACTACTACTACTACTACTACTACTACTCCTATTACTACTACTACTACTCCTACTACTACTACTACTACTACTACTACTACTACTACTACTACTACTACTACTACTACTAATACTACTACTACTACTACTACTACTACTATTTCAGCTATTACTCGGAGAGTGAAGCGAATAAAGCACTCCTCTACAGTAGCTGCTGAAAGGTTCCTGACATCATCGTTCAGTGACAGCAGAGGAGCAAAATACTTGGTTGTAAGACGAATAGTAGGGAATTTTACGAAAGCAATTTCCTGTTCAGTATAGAGGGCTGTAACCACTTGTGTTTGATCGGCTGTGCAAGAAAACCACAAACGGTCTAGTGACAGAGACCCTAACCGAACAATAAACAGTAGGCTATGACGATGTCAAAGCTGAAGAAAAAGGGGCGTTGCATGTTTATGTAAGTACCCATCCCATTACTGTGAATACCATTAGGGGAGCTGTATATGTGAGGGGACTTGATCAAGGGTACAGAAGAACAAATCGCAACGGAGCTAGACCAGAATATTATTTACAGCATTTTTGCGAGGCTAACAGTGGGAAATCAGGAACACGTTTTCATATGCTTCATGTAGCTTGACCTTCATAGCACAAAATTGCCAGAAAAAACGAATAAGTGTTCATAGTTTGAGCACAGGAACTTTTACACTTCAACCGATGCAGTGTTTTCCAATATTTGCGTTTTGTCACATGGGATACAGATGTAACCGTATCAGAGATTCTTCGTGGGATGTTGGTTTATAATAAGGACGCCTGTACTGAAACCGTAAATGTGTCAATTATAGTGGCCACCATTCGACTAGATTACAACGTAGTCACAACGTAGTTACGCTGAAGTAATACGAAGAAGTAATAACGCTGAAAAAATATAAGATTTAAAATTTTAAATATATGTGATTTTAATAGGTTGAAAATAATTTTACTTCCATGTTCCATAAGGAAATGGAAGTATGTTGATGCCGAAAAATATCGTGCTCGAGATTTTACTACCCTCAAAACATGAAAAAAGTCCTTTTTTGAAAAGTGTGTGTATGTCCGTGTGTCTATGTGTCTATGTGTAGAATTGTTTCTATGGCCAAAGATAACTGCCGCAAATTCAAACAGAATCAAATAATTTTTGCATACATCCCGGAATTTTAGAGGACTAAAAGCCTATTGATTTTGGTGATGATTGGTTAAGGGGTTTATCTGAAACGTTTTAACAAAAGTAAAGTACCTATAAAAATTGATATAGAGAACCATACATGATTTCCATGTCCTAAAATTTATATTTAAAATCATTTAAATATTAATTAAATAAGTGGATGCTTGAGTTCTGAAGAAATTACGTATCAGCTAAAATGGTACCACCATGTCAGGTGGATTAAGACTATCCTCAACCTTCGTGAGGAAGGACTGTACTTTTGGATAAATGTCTGTAGGTCGAACGAAGAGCTAACTAAAGGTAGCTGCGATCTGATTCCTGTAATGAAATTGGACTCTCGCTACGAGGGCCCGAGGGATGTCTATAGTGTTATCAAAGTCTTTCCTGTCAATACTATATTAGTCATTTTTCTTTTTTAAACCGAGTCTTGATTTCTTTCTTTCCATTTGTCTTCTGATTTCCTCAACGACTATTCTGTTCACCCGTATAATTATAAATTTCTCAGCAAAACATTCCTTCCTTAATACGTTTGTGTCTCCTGTTTAACACCTACCATTTTGATCCATCTCATGACGCTATATTCCACACAGGCTAGTAAATAACTAGCCATCGGGGAGGTCAAAATAATTTCAAGGAGGGACAAACAATTTTCCAAAGGAGAAAAATATTTATATATTTTTCATACATACACACATGCACATATTAGTTTATAATTCTCATATCATAATATAAATAAGTACACAGATTGTATTAATTGCTTTAATACAAAAACACTGTCCACCGATCCACAGGAAGGAAATCGATGCCCACATTTTCGGCTTGCACGCGCTGTGTTGGTGTGGGTTTCGGAATTTTCCATTTAAAAAGCGTGCAAACATAAGAAAATAAACATGAGTGAGGCCAGAAATAACGCGAATTTTGTATGTGTGTGTGTGTGTGTGTGTGTGTGTGTGTGTGTGTCCTGCCGGCCTTTTTATTGCTGTAATCACAATAATAAAACTTCGGAAAAGTAAACATTACATAATTGAGGTATGCTTGCCTGCCAGGAACGATATATTTTCACTCATACGTGATATTAATTAAAATGCAATCAGAATGATCAATATTGCACACCACTATATAAAAATTATTCCGATTAGCGCTTTCAAGCTTCACAGCTCATCGTCAGATCAGGAATAGACAGGAAATATGTAAAACCCAACCCTTCACCCCTCTCCCCCACCCTGCTCACCCACAACAAACTAAAAATTAATGACCCTTCCCCACCCCCTAAACTCTGTCTCACCATCTGTACAGTTACATATTTTTCTAGTAAATTCCTTGTGTTCCCGTGTGTGTATGCATCCTTTTAAACTACCCTCTTCCTCTCCACACACGTGGGTCAGTCACACACCCTTATTTTAAAACAACCAATTAGTACTATGAAATATAATTCTTAATCTTATCTATCCGCCCTCTCTCATTTACTTCTTAATCATGTTATAAAATAATTCTTCATTATCAAATTTAATTTTAATAATAATTAAATTGTCTAACCATTTTTCTCTTTCTTTCAATATTTCTAACTCCTCTCTAAGCTTCCTTTCAACTGTGTTATTTACTACTTTTACAATTTCGTATTCTTCCAAAGGATTAACAAAGTTGTGGTTGTCTTCTATGAAATGTCTTGCATATAACGAATTGGTTGTTCTATTACCTTCTCCACGTTTGTGGTCAGACAACCTGCATACGAATTTTCGTCCTGTCTCCCCTAGGTACACTTTGTTACAGTCTTTACATTTTAATTTATAAATTCCGCTTTTCTGTAATACTGGAATTTTTTCTATATTCTTATTCCTTATCTTATCAAATACCGTTTCACATTTTTTAATAGCTATATCTACTCCATATTTATTAAAACATTTTATAATTTTTATAGTATGTGAACCTATGTATGTCACTGACCCTGCATAATTCTTTTGTTCTGGTTCAATTTTAGCTTTTTGTATGTTGACACTTTTCATAACTTTATCCACTATGTTGGTGCAATAATTATTATTCCTTACAATTCCCTTACAATTACAATTCCTTACAAGATAATGAGAAACTACAGTTTGGGATATTTAGGAAAGAGTCGTATTCTGATATAAATATACCAAGAGAGTCTTACCACCCATACAGATATAAAATGGCGACAATCAATTCCTTTTGTTACAGAGCTCAGAAGTGTTTAAAAGAGACCGAATCAAAAGATAGGGAGCTAAAAACGATAAAGGGAATTGTAAGGAGTAATAATTATAGCACCAACATAGTGGATAAAGTTATGAAAAGGGTCAACATACAAAAAGCTAAAATAGAACCAGAACAAAAGAATTATGCAGGGTCAGTGACATACATAGGTTCACATACTAGAAAAATTATAAAATGTTTTAATAAATATGGAGTAGATATAGCTATTAAAAAATGTGAAACGGTATTTGATAAGATAAGGAATAAGAATATAGAAAAAATTCCAGTATTACAGAAAAGCGGAATTTATAAATTAAAATGTAAAGACTGTAACAAAGTGTACCTAGGGGAGACAGGACGAAAATTCGTATGCAGGTTGTCTGACCACAAACGTGGAGAAGGTAATAGAACAACCAATTCGTTATATGCAAGACATTTCATAGAAGACAACCACAACTTTGTTAATCCTTTGGAAGAATACGAAATTGTAAAAGTAGTAAATAACACAGTTGAAAGGAAGCTTAGAGAGGAGTTAGAAATATTGAAAGAAAGAGAAAAATGGTTAGACAATTTAATTATTATTAAAATTAAATTTGATAATGAAGAAATATTTTATAACATGATTAAAAAGTAAATGAGAGAGAGCGGATACATAAGATTAAGAATTATATTTCATAGTACTAATTGGTTGTTTTAAAATAAGGGTTTGTGACTGACCCACGTGTGTGGAGAGGAAGAGGGTAGTTTAAAAGGATGCACACACACACACACACACACACACACACACACACACACACACACACACACACACACACACACACACACACACACACACACACACACACACGGGAACACAAGGAATTTACTAGAAAAATATGTAACTGTACAGATGGTGAGACAGAGTTTAGGGGGTGGGGAAGGGTCATTAATTTTTAGTTTGTTGTGGGTGAGCAGGGTGGGGAGAGGGGTGAAGGGTTGGGTTTTACATATTTCCTGTCTATTCCTGATCTGACGATGAGCTGTGAAGCTTGAAAGCGCTAATCGGAATAATTTTTATATAGTGGTGTGCAATATTGATCATTCTGATTGTGATTTCAACCACTAACACAAATTTCTTCATTAAACGTCTGTTAAGATGTGCAATCGACTACAGGTAATGGACAACAACAATGAGGTAATAAACGACAACAATAAGGTAAGTAAAGTTTTTAAATATCTTAAGTTAAAAGTTAAATTGAAGAGGGTTTTATGTAAAATATGGTTTAATAAACAATGTCTGGATAATAATGTCATCCCAAAGTACGCTCAAGTTAAAATTAAAAATAAGAACAGTGTAGCCAAAAAATTAAAAGAACAAAGCGAGAAGTTGTGGATAAAACTGGAAATAAGGTCACTCTATGGCTTAATCAATAGATATAATAGGGAATTATATGACAGACACATAGAATTATTAAGAATATACTCATATGTAGAGTTAGAAGAAATATTATATAATTTTGGTTTGGGGTACGTAGAAAAGAAATTGGAAAAGGAAAATAAAAAAATGGTAGATAAGTTAAATAAATTAATAAGAAAGAACGAAGTAAAAAAGGAACACCTCTCTAAGAATAACTATGAAAAAAGAGTAATAAACCTTACAGAGGTAAATTTCAATACGGAAGAAAAAGAAATGTTAGCGAAAGGCTTAAAATACGCACCGCCACCAGAATTAAATCAAGAAAAAACGATTATTGAATGCGAAAGCATAATACAAAAACTATGAAATGAAAATGATAAAAAAGAATAAGGTGGGAAGTAGGGAATGTAGTAGATAAAATATTTAAGAAAAGTTTGTATAATTCAAAGAATGAACAAAAAATCAAAGCAACTGTAACTTAACTAAAGAGTAAAATAAAGAAGAATGATATTATAGTTACGAAGGCGGATAAAGGAAATACAATGGTACTAATGAGAAAGGAAGAATACATAAAGAAAACGGAAGAATTTATAAGGGAAGGACCATACGAGGAAATAAAGTATGATTATACAAGTAAGTACCAGTCAAGGATAAAACAAATGATGAAACAGATAACATTTATAGAAGAAAATAAGAAAAAGTATTTATTGGAAAGTAATCCAACAGCACCAACTTTTAAAAGTCAGGTTAAGATACACAAAGAAGGAAAACCAATTAGACCGATTGTTTCTTTTATTAATGCACCTATTTATAAATTATCTAAGGAAGTTAGCAGAGTACTGAAAGAGAAATATGAATTTGGGACAAAATACAACATAGAGAATAATATAAAATTGATAGAAAAATTAGAAAATATTAGCATTAATGTAAATACAAATTTGATATCACTGGATGTTATGGACATGTTTACTAATATCACAGTAAATAAAATTATTAAGTTAATAAACGATAATAATATGGGAGAATACAGGTATAAAAAGCAGTTGATGAAAGTAATTAAAGAATGTGTAAATCAGAACTATTTTAGGTTTAATAACAAGTTTTATATACAGAAAAAAGGTTTACCTATGGGGTCTTCATTATCCCCTATTCTTGCTGAAATATACATGAATGATTTTGAAAAGCAATTAATAACTTCCACTAAGTATAAAGACAATATAAAATTATGGTCTAGATACGTTGATGATGTATTAGTTACAACACTGTGGGGTGTTATGCTATTACGCTACTGAATTAACTAATCTGTGATTGCCGAGCCCTACGTTCTTTGAGAGCCAAATACTACACTTGCCACATGTTGGGCAGTCATTAAGCAATTATGCTAACAATAATGGATTAATTAATCTGGGATTAAGTAATTATTGAATATATTAATTTGCATAATGAGCTCGTGTAATCAATAAATAACACGTTAATTACTTTACGTTAGCATAACTATTGCATGGAGACTCTAGTTGTTGCATTAATAAATAAAATAAAATAAACTACCATAAATCACTCAAATGCCATTATTTCTCGTTCTGAGGTAATTTGACAATGATGAACGCATATTGATAAAATAAACACTTATTTATTAACATTATATCATTCATTAAATTCAATATATAAAATATGGATGATTCCCTGTAAATACATACATTCATAAACTCATGGAAAGAACATAAAAGAACACATGTTTATACATCAAATTACAAGGTAAATCCAATACGTTGTTTGCTGAAAAACATACACATACATATATAATGTAATCGATATATAGAAACACAAATATTCAAACAATAAATCCTATACTAATGCGTTCATCGTATGCCTCAGATGGATGGCGTTAATTATGTTTGTCATGTTTAATTTAAATGCTCAAGGGGTGTTTCTTGAAAAAGAGACAGGACAGTAGAGTTCCTTATGATAAGAATAGCATAAAGATTACTTGTTTAGATGAATTATCCGATATTTCCATCGGCGTAACTCCTCTCTGCTGGATCATGTGTGGGAAGCTGTGCGGTCACTGACACTTAACACACGCGGAACAGATTCACTCGCGCTGTGTGTGCGTATTCCGTTGATTCTGCTGTTATTGTTCGAGTCATGAAATTATGTGTCGTGAAGATAAGTTCATCGTTAACTATGGTGTATATATATATGTCTGTCTATTGATCAACATTTGGTATGTTCATTACTGTTAGTGTTTTGATGCCGCGGTGTAATTGTTCCACATGATATTGTATCGCTCCGCAGCACTATATAATGTTATGATTTCGCCGTCCGGTATTACATCAACGATAGTTCTACGCGTCGATTATTGATGTAAGTGTGACTGGTTAGTTCAATTCTGAATTAGAGTATAATAAAGAATTCTATAATTGTTAAGCACTGGCGTATGTCGCATGTTTTTAGACACTGAAAGTACACTATTACCGGATATGCGCCAATATCGAAATGTCTAAGTCTCTTAGTTATATGACGCGTGGCAAAGTTTCAAAGTCCCACTGCCGTCCGTATGTTAATCGAACTTTGACGACCGACTGTTGAAAGTTATAAATAGACTGTTTTAAAAGTACGTGAAGACTGCTCAAAGTATTTGAGTGAAAAATTATGAAAGACTGTCCTACTGACTGACTGACTGTTCAAAGTATATGAGTAAAATTTTTTGAAAGACTGTCCTCCCGCGTGCTCTGCAAACGGTTTTTATCAAACATCGTGTACAACAATGCACCCTTCTGTAAAACACGCCTCAAGTTGAACATGATAGGACAGAAGATCTCCTACCCTTAAGCCAGAGTGTCGTTCTTCACTTCTCATTCGACGTTCCCGTTGCTATGCTGGCGACGGTCCTCTCCACCAGTTCTCTGGGTAGATGCTGGGTTGTGATTGGATATTCTGTCTCCCCACGGGTTCGCGTCGAAAGCCTCCGTACTCTTTTCCTAGAACAGGAGCAATTTCATGGTTGTCTATCAAGCTATTGTCTAAGCGTACTCCGGATCTCACTGCAGTTCTCACGCAAACAATGTGTCGTATCTTGTTATTGTTCGCTGTGTTTGACCCCTTTTTTTCCAGAACGCTATCCTGGCGCAGCGTGACGTCGTTTCCAAAACGGCACACCTTCTGCCTGTCGTAAATATCCGTTGTCGCCAGTAAGTCGTTTCCCTGCTGTTTACAAGTTCGATTCTATTATTTTAGGTATCGATGTCCGTCCTCGTATAAGGTATATACTATTGTGTGACACACCCTTTTATTCTTACTGGTACTTTTCAAAATAACCGGCAGTGTTCCGTCACAGTTTCTCCTCTAAATTGGTACTTGACACAGTTTCCATTATCTTACATTTGCAGGCTGTAAATCTCGTGTTTTAGTCGAGTCTGTCACGGCCAACCTTGTTCCCTATTGTACATCTATGTGAAACGTACTTGCATTGTCTGAAGTAAACGTTCACTTGACACTTCGACACACAGTTCTTTATTTATTGCTCGAGGCCTGAGTAGGTGTGTCATGCTGAATGTAACGTCTTTTCAGTCATACTAAAATTTTTAAATTTTTGGTTGTTACATAGTAATTTGGGAAGGAAGCATAGAAGAAGTGCATGAGTTTATAAAGGAGGTAAATAATAAGGATAAAAAATTACAATTTAAGGAAGAGATAGGAGGTAAGCAAATAAATTACTTAGATTTAAACATAGAAATTAAAGATAATGAGAAACTACAGTTTGGGATATTTAGGAAAGAGTCGTATTCTGATATAATTATACCAAGAGAGTCTTACCACCCATACAGATATAAAATGGCGGCAATCAATTCCTTTTGTTACAGAGCTCAGAAGTGTTTAAAAGAGACCGAATCAAAAGATAGGGAGTTAAAAACGATAAAGGGAATTGTAAGGAATAATAATTATAGCACCAACATAGTGGATAAAGTTATGAAAAGGGTCAACATACAAAAAGCTAAAATAGAACCAGAACAAAAGAATTATGCAGGGTCAGTGACATACATAGGTTCACATACTATAAAAATTATAAAATGTTTTAATAAATATGGAGTAGATATAGCTATTAAAAATGTGAAACGGTATTTGATAAGATAAGGAATAAGAATATAGAAAAAATTCCAGTATTACAGAAAAGCGGAATTTATAAATTAAAATGTAAAGACTGTAACAAAGTGTACCTAGGGGAGACAGGACGAAAATTCGTATGCAGGTTGTCTGACCACAAACGTGGAGAAGGTAATAGAACAACCAATTCGTTATATGCAAGACATTTCATAGAAGACAACCACAACTTTGTTAATCCTTTGGAAGAATACGAAATTGTAAAAGTAGTAAATAACACAGTTGAAAGGAAGCTTAGAGAGGAGTTAGAAATATTGAAAGAAAGAGAAAAATGGTTAGACAATTTAATTATTATTAAAATTAAATTTGATAATGAAGAAATATTTTATAACATGATTAAAAAGTAAATGAGAGAGAGCGGATACATAAGATTAAGAATTATATTTCATAGTACTAATTGGTTGTTTTAAAATAAGGGTTTGTGACTGACCCACGTGTGTGGAGAGGAAGAGGGTAGTTTAAAAGGATGCACACACACACACACACACACACACACGGGAACACAAGGAATTTACTAGAAAAATATGTAACTGTACAGATGGTGAGACAGAGTTTAGGGGGTGGGGAAGGGTCATTAATTTTTAGTTTGTTGTGGGTGAGCAGGGTGGGGAGAGGGGTGAAGGGTTGGGTTTTACATATTTCCTGTCTATTCCTGATCTGACGATGAGCTGTGAAGCTTGAAAGCGCTAATCGGAATAATTTTTATATAGTGGTGTGCAATATTGATCATTCTGATTTTGATTTCAACCACTAACACAAATTTCTTCATTAAACGTCTGTTAAGATGTGCAATCGACTACAGGTAATGGACAACAACAATGAGGTAATAAACGACAACAATAAGGTAAGTAAAGTTTTTAAATATCTTAAGTTAAAAGTTAAATTGAAGAAGGTTTTATGTAAAATATGGTTTAATAAACAATGTCTGGATAATAATGTCATCCCAAAGTACGCTCAAGTTAAAATTAAAAATAAGAACAGTGTAGCCAAAAAAGTAAAAGAACAAAGCGAGAAGTTGTGGATAAAACTGGAAATAAGGTCACTCTATGGCTTAATCAATAGATATAATAGGGAATTATATGACAGACACATAGAATTATTAAGAATATACTCGTATGTAGAGTTAGAAGAAATATTATATAATTTTGGTTTGGGGTACGTAGAAAAGAAATTGGAAAAGGAAAATAAAAAAATGGTAGATAAGTTAAATAAATTAATAAGAAAGAACGAAGTAAAAAAGGAACACCTCTCTAAGAATAACTATGAAAAAAGAGTAATAAACCTTACAGAGGTAAATTTCAATACGGAAGAAAAAGAAATGTTAGCGAAAGGCTTAAAATACGCACCGCCACCAGAATTAAATCAAGAAAAAACGATTATTGAATGCGAAAGCATAATACAAAAACTATGAAATGAAAATGATAAAAAAGAATAAGGTGGGAAGTAGGGAATGTAGTAGATAAAATATTTAAGAAAAGTTTGTATAATTCAAAGAATGAACAAAAAATCAAAGCAACTGTAACTTAACTAAAGAGTAAAATAAAGAAGAATGATATTATAGTTACGAAGGCGGATAAAGGAAATACAATGATACTAATGAGAAAGGAAGAATACATAAAGAAAACGGAAGAATTTATAAGGGAAGGACCATACGAGGAAATAAAGTATGATTATACAAGTAAGTACCAGTCAAGGATAAAACAAATGATGAAACAGATAACATTTATAGAAGAAAATAAGAAAAAGTATTTATTGGAAAGTAATCCAACAGCACCAACTTTTAAAAGTCAGGTTAAGATACACAAAGAAGGAAAACCAATTAGACCGATTGTTTCTTTTATTAATGCACCTATTTATAAATTATCTAAGGAAGTTAGCAGAGTACTGAAAGAGAAATATGAATTTGGGACAAAATACAACATAGAGAATAATATAAAATTGATAGAAAAATTAGAAAATATTAGCATTAATGTAAATACAAATTTGATATCACTGGATGTTAAGGACATGTTTACTAATATCACAGTAAATAAAGTTATTAAGTTAATAAACGATAATAATATGGGAGAATACAGGTATAAAAAGCAGTTGATGAAAGTAATTAAGGAATGTGTAAATCAGAACTATTTTAGGTTTAATAACAAGTTTTATATACAGAAAAAAGGTTTACCTATGGGGGTCTTCATTATCCCCTATTCTTGCTGAAATATACATGAATGATTTTGAAAAGCAATTAATAACTTCCACTAAGTATAAAGACAATATAAAATTATGGTCTAGATACGTTGATGATGTATTAGTAATTTGGGAAGGAAGCATAGAAGAAGTGCATGAGTTTATAAAGGAGGTAAATAATAAGGAGAAATACTTACAATTTAAGGAAGAGATAGGCGGTAAGCAAATAAATTACTTAGATTTAAACATAGAAATTAAAGATAATGAGAAACTACAGTTTGGGATATTTAGGAAAGAGTCGTATTCTGATATAATTATACCAAGAGAGTCTTACCACCCATACAGATATAAAATGGCGGCAATCAATTCCTTTTTTACAGAGCTCAGAAGTGTTTAAAAGAGACCGAATCAAAAGATAGGGAGTTAAAAACGATAAAGGGAATTGTAAGGAATAATAATTATAGCACCAACATAGTGGATAAAGTTATGAAAAGGGTCAACATACAAAAAGCTAAAATAGAACCAGAACAAAAGAATTATGCAGTGTCAGTGACATACATAGGTTCACATACTAGAAAAATTATAAAATGTTTTAATAAATATGGAGTAGATATAGCTATTAAAAATGTGAAACGTATTTGATAAGATAAGGAATAAGAATATAGAAAAAATTCCAGTATTACAGAAAAGCGGAATTTATAAATTAAAATGTAAAGACTGCAACAAAGTGTACCTAGGGGAGACAGGACGAAAATTCGTATGCAGGTTGTCTGACCACAAACGTGGAGAAGGTAATAGACCAACCAATTCGTTATATGCAAGACATTTCATAGAAGACAACCACAACTTTGTTAATCCTTTGGAAGAATACGAAATTGTAAAAGTAGTAAATAACACAATTGAAAGGAAGCTTAGAGAGGAGTTAGAAATATTGAAAGAAAGAGAAAAAGGGTTAGACAATTTAATTATTATTAAAATTAAATTTGATAATGAAGAAATATTTTATAACATGATTAAGAAGTAAATGAGAGAGGGCGGATAGATAAGATTAAGAATTATATTTCATAGTACTAATTGGTTGGTTTAAAATAAGGGTGTGTGACTGACCCACGTGTGTGGAGAGGAAGAGGGTAGTTTAAAAGGATGCACACACACACACACACACACACACACACACACACTGAAACACAAGTAATTTACTAGAAAATTATGTAACTGTACAGATGGTGAGACAGAGTTTAGGGGGTGGGGAAGGGTCATTAATTTTTAGTTTGTTGTGGGTGAGCACGGTGGGGAGAGGGGTGAAGGGTTGGGGTTTACATATCTCCTGTCTATTCCTGATCTGACGATGAGCTGTGAAGCTTGAAAGCGCTAATCGGAATAATTTTTATATAGTGGTGTGCAATATTGATCATTCTGATTGTGATTTCAACCACTAACACAAATTTCTTCATTATATTAAAATGAAAAATACAGAATTTTGTTAAAGTGAAATGAAATGTTTCCATAGAAACTACTTCTTTGTTATCAATAACGTAGTACTGATTTAAAACTTATAAAAATTTACCTCCTCCATCATTAACTACCATTTTAATTTATAAAAAAAATTACCCCTCCCCTTTCAACTACCCTTTCCATTTATAGATATTTCATCTACCTTTCTATAGTGGATTATTATGACCTTCTTTTCAGGATAGTTTATTTATCAAAATTAAGCACTTTACTCTTGTTAAAACGTAAAATGTTGCAGGTAAACTACCCCTTTCCCTTAACCGATCTTCACCAAAAACAAGAAAGGTTGTTTAAGACCTGAAGATGTCAGTAATGACGAAAAGCTTAGTCGAACAATAAAAAATTAAAGCAGTTAGCAAATTCATAAAAGAAATAGTAAGGATGGCTGCTAATTTAAACAATACGAAGAAAAAACAAGAAACCTTGAGTCCTCTACAATTCAGGATTGTATGCAAACAATTATTTGATTCTGTTTGAATGTGCGGCTCTTATCGTTTGCCATAGAAAAAATTCCACACACACACACACACACACACACACACACACACACACACACACACACACACACACACACACACACACACACACACACACACACACACACACACACACTTTTCGAAAAATGACTTTTTTCAAGTTTTGATGGTAGTACAATCAGAATCTGCCGTTATCTCGAACACGATTTTTTTCGCCATGACCATAGTTCCTTATGGAACATGGAAGTAAAAATCAATTTACACTTTTCAGATAATGGTAATTGTTAAAAATAAAATAATTTTGTTGCCAGGCAACCAGGTTGATTGGTTAGGAGGGAGGGGTAGTTTACCTGCATTGTTTTCTTTTTTAACAAGAGTAAAGTACTTAATTTTAATAAATAAGTGCCCCTAAAATAAAGTCATATTAATCCACCGTAAAATGGTAAATGAGATAATTACAAATGGAGTGGGTAGTTGAAGCGGAACGGGGAGATTTTTTGAAAATTGCTGTGCTGAAATCAAGTAAAGTACGAATATTTAATTTTGAAGGATAAGATACCTTAGAGATCACATGTGCTAAAACTATTACTCTATGTAACTCTAAATATCATTAATGGTGGGGATCGGTTGAGGAAGAGGGATGGTTACCTGCGTAGTTCAGTTCTTTTATAAGAATTATGCCTACCTAATTTTTATAGATAAAGTGACTCGAAAATATCATTATATTAAACGACTGATCCATAATAACAAAAATATCTATAAATAGTGAAATTAGTTTGAGGGTGGGCGATACTGTTTTAGAAACTATCGAACCGAATTCAAGTGAATTATTTTAAACTTAAATCTTACAACGTGGAAGTCATGTATTGTTCTCCATACCGGTTTTTTTAAAAAGCCAGAAGTAGGCTATATTTCAAAAGAAAACAAATTTACTTACAAAATATAAAAGTATTATTCAAAAACCTATTAGTTGAGTAATAAATACCAGTAAAAACTTTTACAGTTACAACGTGAATAATGTGATGAAAGCGATCGAACACACGTGCGCGCGGGTCCATTGTTTATGTTCATTCATTTGGCTTTTTATTGTGGTTTAGAGAGGGAGAATCAAGATATGATTCCTCAACAAGCGTGTTACACATCAAGACGCCTACTTAATATATATAAGGTTAAACCTACAGCAGATAAGATTCAACAGAAGCAATCGTATCATTAACGGATTAATGTAGCTAAGGGGTTCAATATAAATACTTGCACAGCTCAAACATTGTAATGAAAACAACTGAATGCATTCTACAGAATTCGCTGTGAAACTGAAACTTGTATAATTAATTGTATTGTGTTGGTGGCAGGGCGGTTAAACTTTGTGTGTAATAAGCACAACAGTTGCTTCATGTACAGTAACTAGCATGGACAGCACTGTATCTGCATGATTTCATCCAATTAACGGCTGCAACTATAACTTTCCTGTTGAAATTAATTAACACAAGTGTTTTTACCTGCAGGAACTACTTAATTACTCTTAATATAAGCTTGCAAAAATTCTATAAAATTTTCAAATTGTTTGTTATGATGTTTTCCTAATTTACGCATGTACTGGAGTAAAGACCGCGTGAAAAGGCTATTCTTTCCCTTCTTACATGAGACATGGTAATTTTATATCGTGTGCTGACGAATGATCTAATTTTATACGTACCCTTTAAACAATATATATAGAGAATAACTATGTTCTTTTCTTAATTTTATTACGCTACATTATTACAAAAAATTAAATATTGTAGATTGCTATCTCTTTACTGGTTGTTTCTTTTTATAGCTATTAACTTTTAACAACTAATTTTTAAATGTTATGATTTATAATTACTGAATTTGCATAGGACGATAATTTGCTCAAGGAGATTGGTAAGTCTGTAATTTTCATATTTGCAGTATATTGCAGTACGAGAATCTGCGTTGCCCAAAAGCAATTCCTACAATTTTCTATGCCATCTTAACTGAATATCACACTTCGTACGAAACATATATTTTTAAATGGGTTTTATTAATATTATGAAAGAATTTTATTAATTTTGTTCTTTCCAAAAGATTGAAGTCCAAATAAAAACTTTAAACGCTCTTTGTCACTTCCCTGCATTCATAAACAAGTCGTTACAGGGCTGCCATAAATATTGAAAATGAAAATTTATCTAAAAGTAAAAGAAGTAAGTACTTGGCTAAAAATTAATAGAAACTTTAATTTGAAGGGGTAGTTCACCTGCAACAATTTATATTTTAACAAGAGTAAAGTACTTAAATATCGGTATGGAGAAGCATACATGACTTCCATGTTCTAAGATTTATATTTAAAATCATTGACGAAATGAAATGTTTCCATAGAAACTACTTCTTTCCACTTACTGCTTCAGCCTTAACCACAGTACTGTGGTCACTAACGTATACCACCACACGTTATCTTACTCGATTTTCACTGATGATGGCAGTTGACGGCACTGTCGAAACGTCTGGTTTTGCAGAAAAATTTGACGACGGCCAAACAGCACGGGAAAAAATTTTAACAACAAACTACTACTTTGTTGCCGATAACGTAGTACACATATAAAAATTATCCCCTCCCCCTTCAACATCGGTATGGAGAACCATACATGACTTCCATGTTCTAAGATTTATATTTAAAACCATTTACGGAATGAAATGTTTCCATAGAAACTACTTTCTTCCACTTATTGCTTCAGCCTTAACCACAGTACTGTGGTCACTAACGTATACCACCACACGTTATCGCACTCGATTTTCACTGATGATGGCAGTCGACGGCACTGCCGAAACGTCTGGTTTTGCAGAAAACATTTGACGACGGCCAAACAGCCCGGGAAGGAATTTTAACAACAAACTACTACTTTGTTGCCGATAACGTAGTACACATATAAAAATTATCCCCTCCCCTTCAACTATAATTTTCATTTATAGAAAATTACCCCCAGCCCGTTCAACTAGCCTCTTCATTTATAGATATTTCATCTACGTTTCTACAGTGGATTATTAAGATCTTCTTATCAGGTTAATTTATTTATCAATATTAAGTACTTTACTCTTGTTACAACAAAAAATGTTTCCGGTAAACTGCCCTTTCCCCGTAACCGATCTTCACCAAAATCAAAAAGCCTTGAGTATTCTACAACTCAGGTACATATGTAAAAAATTATTTGATTCTGTTTAAATTTACGGCAGTTATAGTTCGTCATGGAAAAATTTCTATTGTTACAACATAAAATGTTCCTGGTAAACTACCACTTCCCCTTAACAAATCTTCACTAAAATCAAAAGGCCTTGAGTACTCTACAATTTAGGGACCTATGCTAAAACTAATTTGATTATGTTTGAATTTACGGTAGTTATCGTTCGTCATAAAAAAATTACCCTTATTACAACATAAAATGTTGCAGGTAAACTACCCCTTTCCCTTAACCGATCTTCACCAAAATCAACAGATCTTTAGATCTCTATAATTCAGGGATGCATGTAAAACATTATTTGATTCTGTTTGAATGTGCGGCAGTTATCGTTCGTCATATAAACAATTACTCTTGTTAAAACATTGAAAGTGGCTGGTAAACTACCCCTTTTCCTCAATCGATCTTCACCAAAATCAAAAGGCCATGAGTCCTCTAGAAACTAGGCACATATATAAAAAATTATTTGATTCTGTTTCAATTTACGGCAGCTATCGTTTTTCATGGAAAAAGTTCTCTTGTTACAACATAAAAGTTTGCTGGTAAACTACCCCTTTCCCTTAAACGATCTTCAACAAAATCATCAGAGCTTGAGTTATCAACAATTGAGGAATGTATGCACAAAATTATTTGATTCTGTTTAAATGTGCGGCAGTTATCGTTCGTCATATAAACAATTACTCTTATTAAAACGTAAAATGTGGCTGGTAAACTACCCCTTCCCCTTAACCGATTTTCACTAAAATCAACAAGCCTTCAGTCTTTTACAATTGATGAAAGTATGCAAAACAATATTTGATTGTGTTTGAATGTACGGCAGTTATCGTTCGCCATAGGAAAAATTACCGTTGTTAAAACATAAAATGTTGCAGGTAAACTACCCCTTTCCCTTAACCGATCGTAACCAAAATCAACAGACATTGAGATCTATATGGCTCAAGAAGGTATGCAAAACGTTATTTGATTCTGATTGCATTTACGGCAGTTATCATTCGTCATAGAAAAAATTACCCATCTTAAAACATAAAACGTTGCTGGTAAACAACCCCTTTCCCTTCATCTATCTTCACCAAAAACAACAGGTCTTGAGAATTCTACTATTCAGAGTTGCATGCAAAAAATTATTTGATTATTTTTGAATTTGTGGCTGTTATCGTTGGCCATAGAAAATACCCTTGTTAAAACATAAAACGTTGCTGGTAAACTACCGCTTTCCCTTAACCGATCTTCACCAAAAACAATAGGCCTTGAGAACTGTACAATTTAGGGCTGTATGCAAAACATTATTTGATTCTGCCTGTTTGAATTTTCGGCTGTTATCGTTCGCCATCGAAAAAAATTACCCTTGATTAAAAATAAAACATTGCCGGTAAACTATCCCTTTCCCTTAACCGATCTTAACCAAAACAATAGGTCTTGAGTACTCTAAAAATCAGGGCTGTATGCAAAAAATTATTTGATTCTGTTTGAATTTGCGGTTGTTATCGTTTGCCATAGAAAAAAAATCTACAGACACACAGACATACACACAGACACACAGACAGACAGACACACTGATACTTTTCGAAGAATGACTTTTTTTCATGTTTTGAGGGTAGTACAATCAGAATCTGCAATAATCTCGACTACGATTTTTTTTGCCATCACCATACTTCCATTTCCTTATGGAACGTGGAAGTAAATATCGGTATGGAGAACCGTACATGACTTCAATGTTCTAAGATTTATATTTAAAATCATATGAAATATTTCCATAGAAACTACTTCTTTCTATTGCTTCAGCTTTAACCACAGTACTGAGGTCACTAACGTATACCACCTCACGTTTTCGCACTCGATTTTCACTGATCATGGCAGTCGGTGGCACTGCCGAAACGTCTGGTTTTGCAGAAAACATTGGATTACGGCTAAACAGCCCGGGAAGGAATTTTAACAAAAAACTACTTCTTTGTTGCCGATAACGTAGTACTCATTTAAAAAATCCTCCACTCCCTCTTCAACTATAATTTTCATTAATAAAAAATTACCCCCACCCCGTTCAAATAGCCTCTTCATTTATAGATATTTCATGTACGTTTCTACAGTGGATTATTATGAGCTTCTTATCAAGATACTTTATTTATCAAAATTAAGTACTTCACTCTTGTTAAAACATAAAACGTTGCCGGTAAACTACCTCTTTCTATTAACCGATCTTCACCAAAATCAATAGGTCTTCAGTCCTCTACAATACAGGCATGCAGCCAAAAAAATATTTGATTCTGTTTGTATGTGCGGCAGTTATCGTTCGACATGAATACATTTCTCTTGTTACAACATAAAATGTTCTAGGTAAACTAACCCTTTCCATTAACCGGTCTTCACCAAAATCAGCAGGCCTTGAGTTCTATACAATGGAGGCAAGCATGCAAAACATTATTTGATTCTGTTTGAATGTGCGGCAGTTATCGTTCGTCATAGAAACAATTACTCTGGTTAAAACATGAAAAGTGGCAGGTAAACTACCCCTTTCCCTTAACCGATCTTCACCAACACGAACTGTTCTTCAGAAGTCTACAATTCAGGGCTGTATGCAAAACATTATTTGATTCTCTTTGAATTTACGGCAGTTATCGTTCGTCATAGAAAAAATTACACTTGTTAAAACATAAAACGTTGCAGGTAAACTACCCCTTTCCCGTAACCGATCTTCAACAAAAACAACATACCTTGAGATCTTTATAATTCAAAAAGGTTTACAAAAAAGTAATTAATTCTGTTTGAATTTACGGCAGTTATCGTTCGTGATAGAAAACATTACCATTGTTAAAACATAAAATGTTGCTGGTAAACTACCCCTTTCCCATAACCGATCTTCACCAACACAAACAGGTCTTGAGAACTCTACAATTCAGGGTTGTATGCAAAACATTATATGATTCTGTTTGAATTTGCGGCTGTTATCGTTTGCCATGGAAAAAATTACCCCTTGATAAAAAAAACGTTGCTGGTAAACTTCCCCTTCCCCTTATCCGATCTTCACCAAACACAACAGATCATGAGTACTCTACAATTCAGAGCTGTATCCAAAACATTATTTAATTCTGTTTGATTTTGCGGCTGTTATCGTTTGCCATATAAAAAAATTACCCTTGATAAAAAAAACGTTGCCGGTAAACTACCCCTTCCCCTCAACCGATTGTCACCAAAAACAACAGGTCTTGATTACTCTACAAATCAGGGCTGTATGCAAATAATTATTTGATTTTGTTTGAATTTGCGTCTGTTATCGTTTTCCATAGGAAATACCCTTTTAAAACTTGAAACGTTGTAGGTAAACTACCCGTTTCCCTTAACCGATCTTCACCAAAACCAATAGGTCATGAGAACACTTAAATATGCAAATAATTATTTGATTCTGTTTGAATTTGCGGCTGTTATCTTTTGCCATAGAAAATACCCTTGTTAAAACATAAAATGTTGCCGGTAAACTACCCCTTTCCCTTAACCGAACTCCACCAAAAACCACAGATCTTGAGAACTCTACAATTGAGGGCTGTATGCAAAACATTATTTGATTCTCTTTGAACCTACTTCAGTAGAAAAAATTACCCTTGTTGAAACATAAAACTTTGCCGGTAAACTACCCCTTTCCCTTAACCGATCTTCAACAAAAACAACATGCTTTTAGATCTTTATAATTCAGAAAGGTGTGCAAAAAAGTAATTGATTCTGTTTGAATTTACGGCAGTTATCGTTCGTGATAAAAAAAATTACCCTTGTTAAAACATAAAATGGTGCCGGTAAACTACCCCTTTCCCATAACCGATCTTTACCAACACCAACAGGTCTTGAGAACTCTAAAATTCTGGGCTGCATGCAAAACATTATGTGATTCTGTTTGAATTTGCGGCTGTTATTGTTTGCCATAATAAAAAATTACACTTGATAAAAAAAAACGTTGCAGGTAAACTACCCCTTTCCCTTAACCGATCTTCACAAACAACAACAGGTCTTGAGTACTCTACAAATCAGGACTGTATGCAAACAAATATTTGATTCTGTTTGAATTTGCGGCTGTTATCGTTTGCCATATAAAAAATCTACAGACAGACACACACACAGTAAAAATTAAATATATAAAAATATAAATCAAGTATCCTGAAAAAAAGGTCATAATAATCCACTGTAGGAATGTAGATGAAATATGTATAAATGAAAATGATTGGTGAGGGGAGGGGATAATTTTTCTTACATGTTCCATAAGGAAATGGAAGTATGGTCATGGCAAGAAAAATCGTGTTCGAGATAACGGCAGATTCTGATTGTACTGCCATCAAAACATGAAGAAAAGTCATTTTTCGAAAAATGTCTCTGTGTGTGTTTGTCTAGCCGTCTGTCTGTGTGTGTATTTCTGTGTAGAATTTTTCCTATGGCAAACGAGAACTGCCGCATATTCAAACAGAATCAAATAGTGTGTTCTGCATACGTTCCTGAATTGTCACGGACGCAAGGCCTGTTAATTTTGGTGAAGATCGGTTAAGGGAAACGGGTAGTTTACCAGGAACATTTTATGTTTTAACAAGAGTAATTTTTTTATGACGAACAACAACTGCCGTAAATTCGAACAGAATCAAATAATTTTTCGCAGATGTGTCTGTGTTGTCGTTACAGGCATCTCAAGGCCTGTCGATTTTGGTGAAGATCGGTTGCGTGGAAAGGGTAGTTTACCTGCAACGTTTTATGTTTTAAAAAGAGTAAAGTACTTAATTTTGATAAACAAATTATCCTGATAAGAAGATCATAATAATCCTCTGTAGAAACGTACATGAAATATCTATAAATGAAGAGGATATTTGAACGGGGTGGGGGTAATTTCTACAAATGAAAATTATAGTTGAAGGGGAGGGGATAATTTTTTATGTGTACTACGTTATCGGCAACAAAAAAGTAGTTTGTTGTTAAAATTCCTTCCCGGGCTGTTTGGCCGTAGTCCAATGTTTTCTGCAAAACCAGACGTTTCGGCAGTGCTATCGACTGCCATCATCAGTGAAAATCGAATGCTCTAACGTGAGGAGGTATACATTAGTGACCACAGTACTGTGGTTAAGGCTGAAGAAAGAAGTAGTTTCTGCGGTAATATTCCATTTCGAAAATGATTTAAATATAAATCTTAGAACATGCAAATCATGTATGGTTCTCCATACCGATATTTTTATTATAAAAACGGTCATATATTATTAGTGGCCTAAACAGAAATGTGAACGTTTTGGTCTAACATTCTCGCAAGTTAGTTTTGAAATACACAATAACAATACGGACTTTAATATCAACAAATTCTCCGTTCAAAACTAAAAAAAAATTCTGCCTCTAATTGAACTATGAAGAGAGTTCTCAGTTGTTGCTTTACCGGTTTGTATTTGTTTGTCTATTATCAATCTGTGGGGTGCCTCATTATAAATTTTGATTCGAATGATACAAGTGTTCGTACTTGTATACCATTGACCTCTACTCTTTTTTTATTCAATCCGCCCTCGAAAAAGAATAGAAGTGCAGGAGACAATAATGTGAGAAACCCCAAAACCATCACAAGAAAAGGATAATTAAAAATCGCAAAAATTTATGTGTGGTATCAAATTAAAAATAATTTTAATCAAAATATGAATATAGTGTTCTGATGTGTAATTTTTTACGAGGAACCCAAAAAGTGAGTCAACAGCCTGTTAAAATCTCTAAAATCCATGTGGCATATTAAATAGAAGAGACCATTAACAATAAATAATCTGATTATGATGTACAGTTTCCGAAATTTAAGAATTTTAGGACACAAAATTCAAATAGGGATCAAAGTTTTTAAAATTGCAAAATTACATTGTGCAAAAGAAAAACTTATAATGTTAGTATTCTTAGAAACTTAGTGCCACTTATTGTATGGCATTTGTAGGAAACAGGACTCGCTATGTACTAAATGCGCTGCAATATGTTTATATGGATTACGGGATTACAGAACGGGTAACATGGATACCATTTAACGTGGCGTGCAGAGAACTGGGCGTATTCATTTCCATTCACGTTAAGGCTCATGAACAAATATAGTTTAGTTTTGGCGTCTCTCTGTTACTATGCTGAGATAAAATTCTTTTCCAGTGCTCCTTAGACTGACCAGTTTTAATACTATTGTTTTTATAACTGTTACGCTAGGCGTTCACTTCTGGCGTCAACTTTCTTAATATTATTTTGTCTATTCAGCGGCGTATTAGGCCGTGGTCTAATGCTGTCGAATAAAGCAGACGTTTTTGCACCACTATTGGGGGACATCTTTAGTGTCACGACTTGAGAAAGCAGGTGGTACACTTTTTACCAGTTTCCACAGTACTGTGACAAAAGATGAAGGTAGGTACTGTGGAACTGGTGAAGGGCGAAGTTGTTTTACTCAAATCGTAACATTGAAGTAAAGTGGGGCCGAAACGTCAGCTTTATGCCTAATAGTCCGGTGAGTAGTGAAAATAATATTAACAGTATTGTCTTGATAGTTTATTCACCAAAAGAATTTCCAGTGTTGTCACTATTGTTTTCCAAGCCATTCGTTTTTCTACGTGGGACCACTTACAGCCTTCTTGTATCTCATTTCATGGTTATCTATTAAACTCTGAGAATAGACTGTAACTGGAGAGGTTACTCTTCCTCATTAAAGAAGACATGTTAGACGTTGCACACGACTTTCATGCAATTTAATCCCTTCTGTGTATATGTCGCCGACATTTCGTAATGTTGCTACAGTGTAAGTCATGGAATAAAATAAATATATTAAATTTTGTTAACACATTATTTCTTATATTATTTATATAGTATCTTTAGGCTATATTTCGTGTAAATTTTTAAAGTTACTATAGCATTCGGGGGTAATTTTATTAATTGCACTGACTGTAGTTTCTGTGCACTTAGCAATTTATACTCTGAATGTGTGTGTGTGTGTGTGTGTGTGTGTGTGTGTGTGCGTGTTTCCAATTAGGTGAAAAGTTTATGAAAACGCTAGAAATATCGTTCCTCTCTCCTTGCTAGGAACCAGCGTTGATCGAACTTTTCTGAAACTACACTGACGTTTTGAAAGACCTTCACCAATGTTCTCTTCTTACCTAATATAATAGTACGCTCTAAAATTTTGAACACTACAGTATGTTTATGGTCTTAACGGCTCCACGGAGGCATTAATCTTTATAAGAAAAGTGACTAACATCCCACTGTTGGTGATACACCATCTCGGTGACATGTATAATATAAGTATACAGTATATCATGGTTAGTTCTAGTAGCCACTTTTTATGCGATACTTGGAATAACAACAAACCAAAGAGACTAACATGTTTTAATTCTGTTACATGCGTTCCTCAATTCCTTACTGTAGGTATCTCCTCTTCCGCCACTAATAATAATTGATACTGATGCTGCCTCTAATGTGTGACCAAACAGTAAATTTCTTTCTCCAAAATTTGGACAAGTAAGTTGCTCTGACTTTTACCTTCCTCAAGAACGTTTTGTGTACGCTGTCACATAGGTCTTTTCCGTTTCATGACACTATCTCTTGCAGAATCGTTTCTTACTAGACTTAGTTGCTGTGCCTAGTCTGGTGTGACCTTCTGGACAGTGCTATTGTAGAGCAAGAGCAAGGCATTTATTTTTGTCTTTTGATTCGTGAAACAATTGCATAGACTGTGACTTTGAACACAATTATTACCTTGACTTTGTACGTAGTTATTCAGGTTGGCAGGCTATTTAATTATTCTACAACTGGATGCCTGTTACCATTCTATCGCCTTCTCATAAAGACGTCATGCTCTAGTTACACACACCTTGATTTTTCATTTACCCTTCTGCTTTGTTACCTTTGATGATGTTGCTTTTCATGACAAGATCAAACACACCCGCATCAAACGAGTTTTATTTTGACCGATTGCATTGCCATCACAGAGTTTCCACATTTAAATTTTGTAAATTTTCTCACTAATAGATATTATAAATATAATTTTAAATGACTTTAGACATAACCACCGTTTTACTAAGGGGAAGCTAACGAATGTCAACAAAGTCTACTAAATCCAGCTCTTGATTTGCAGAGGATAAATGCTACATTATTCAGCATTAAAGGAAGGCTCCTAAAAGGCATACTATCTTGTATTTGTCTTTTCACTATCCAAATCTACGCCGCACGCCTTGGGTGTAAGGCGCCTAGCGTCGTTGATTAAGTGTTTCAGCTAGTACTCCTACTCAGTCCACTCTGGGCGGTGTAGAGGATACCGCCGACATTCATGTGTCGTCTAATGTGTCCTAAGACTGATGTCAGCAACAAAACCAAATGGCATCTTTGTCAGTGGCATCTGTTTGCTAGATGTGGCCAGCAAGATTCATATGCTGCTCATAGAAAAAAAGCAAATTTAATTTTAATTGTTATAGTGAATGCAATAGGCGATCACAATGGGTAGAAATAATGGGGTGCAGAGGTCACAATGGGTAGGGTCTACTGTAATGGTCTCAAATTACATGAAATCTGTTAAAGTGACGTTTTTAGTATCTAGTATTAACTAATCTTTGCAGCCATTGCTTCACGGATCATTCGTTTTCTTCATGCTTTTCATTACAAATTGTGTTCTTGGTTCAGTCTTACACAGATGACCTCGGTATCTTTCTCCGCCACATCTAGTGTACATTGATCGGTAACATTTGATATCGTATTAACTCGTCGACCCCAAATATATGTGTCAGCGCTTAAAGCGTCGTATGAACACTGTCTTCTAGTAGCAAGGAAAAGTGGCATATTAATTTAAATAAAGAGATTTAGGTATAAACAGAGACAGATATATAAATATTTGCAGAGTAGCCACGCAGATTAATTTATGATAGCTATTTTATAATTATATATTAAATTTTGATTATAATTAATTTATCGTATTGAATCATTTTATTGAACTGCATTCACCAGACAGGATTGTAATATACACGTGGCAGCGCTTAGTGTTTAACCAGTAATTAATTACATTTGAGTTTTCATGTAATTATGTAAAATTATCAATGATACAGAGTATTAATTAATTGTTAACATAGTTTCTAATAAAAGCTGATACTGACCTGTATATATTAATTTCAACCATAAACTATGTAACAAATATAATCAAAAGTATTTACTACTGGCTGTATTAAACCAATCTATTGTACTTATATTGGTTTTCTATGCTCTCTAGTATAGGTTATACGTGATGCAACTCTACCGTTTTATTTCAGAATATTTAACTATGTAACATCACTTATACTATCATTCACAAAATGAAGGTGATAGACATAGGCTATGTGCGCTGTTGCAAGATATATAATTGGTAATGCAAGGATGATGGCGATCCAGCATACACATGTACTGTAAGTAGTGTACTGCGTTGCATAGTTCAAGTGAAATGTTTGTGGACATTTTTGCGTAGGACTGACCACCTTCCGGTTAGCCTTGCTGTGTTATAAGATTTCATTGTAGCAAAAAGTTCTAGTAACCATAATAAGCAATAAAAAATTAGATGAACTAAGTAATATTTATAGCTAGAATATTTTGTAAAGTAAAATAACCCTGTAAAGAACGAAACGTTGTAGGCAGTAAAGTCGTTCTAGTCTATAAAATACACCAAAAGCAGGGTCTTCTGGAAGATGTTAACAAACACCCATGATAAATTACGATTATAATAAATTGTTTCCTTGATATGTAAGTTTGTGTAAGAGTAAAACGTATAATTACTTAAACCTTGAAAAGTAACAGCAAATGAAAAGAAAGAAAGAAAAATAAGAAATTGAAAAAACTAAAAGAACAATTACATAGAAGGTTATTTTAAAGCAAATAGCATTTATGACATAGACTTTATATTTATGATATATTTTTAACATTTACAAACACTTATAGAACTTATAAAATTTGTTTTGTTCAGCTTAAAAATTAGGTTTTATGTCAGCGCGACGAGTCCTAATGACACACGCCCCGGCAAGTGCCGTGTCATTATTTTGGAATATATTTAGTGCAGCTGAATAGTTGTGCTAAATACTAAGTGTAAATTAAAGTGCACGTTGGAGTAACATAATTGTACAGGCAGGGAACAGTGTGGGAGAGTTACTAGTGATCTCTCACATCCTGTTGTACTCCCCATGGTCAACAAGCCGATACAGGAAGGAATTTGTTATTGGTGGCACGAGACAGACTACGAGTTGTTGCCGCAGCTAATTAACAAGTAAATATAGAGCAGCCCATTTGTTAATCAGACGGAAACTGCGATACCGTGATCGCGGTGTTTACATACTAATTGATTAATGGACTAAATGCTTGTGTACTAAGCGACGACTACGTTTTCTGAAAAATGCTTATGTTTTGCTTCCAATTATCTCAATTAATTGTAAACTCAACTGTAACATGATTAGTTTCAATGTTTATTTAACATAAAATCATTTGTAGCTATTACAAATAAAGTAGAAGAACCTATAATGAACATATAAGATTTATGGAATCAATTTTCACTACGTTTAATTTACAATAAATTTTCTTTGTTATGAGCACATTTTAATAGCAATAGCGGAATAAAAAATAGTTTATTTAATTTTTATTTCCGTACCTAATTAATGTTGTCAGTGTGTGTATAAAATTTTCTGTCTCTTAGGAAGTTTTTTATTTCTTGAAATAGGCATACGAGATATTGCTAATTATTGTTTTGCTGAAATATCATATATTCGTCTCATGTATGAACGTTAAAACCACAATCGAAAGAACGCAGAATGACTTTATGCAGAACGCTTTCAAACCGAAACTTGCCGAGTGAGAAAATGCTTGTCAGGCGCATAATCGGCTGAGGGAAACTGGATCACTTGTTCACCTAAACCGTACAACCCAAAAAAGTGGAAACCCTTAAAATGTTGAATATGAACAGAGACGGGCATTTTTTTACTATTCTACACAAAATTGCAATTGAGCTGATCTTATTTAGTTCAACAAAAAAACATTACTGGGTAGAAGAAAACCCTTCAAATTTATGCTCAGGACACGTTTGCATTTAAATTTATTAGAAGTTAATAATTTCACTAAAAACTAATCCTTAGATTTATTACAAACAACTATTAGTTATATACAGTAATTTAAAAACTAATAATACCTTTATATAATTTTCTATTATACTGGAGGAGCCGAAGTCCGGTACAAAAACCAAGCAGTCAGAATTGATGCATAGGCTATTTTTCCACAACAAATCGGTTATTTGTTTCTAAGTATAAATAAATCAAGATGTCACTGTGTCTGTAATAGAATACATAAAAACTTTACTTATAAAATCAGAGTTTGATAAAATTATAATTTACAGAGATAAAATAAAAGTAATAAAAATTTATGTGGTCGCCACTTAAAAATTTTTGATAAAAAATAATCGTGATTTCTAAATTTAATAAATAACATTAATGCAAACATGTGCACAAAATTTTTTAGCATGTCAATGCTAATATTTCAAGTATCCATTTTAATAAATTTCATCAAGATATCTCTACCGCTTTTCAGATATAAAGTTTTCTCTTAAAAAAGACAAAATGGTGACCAAACGTTAAATAAAGTAAATCAGGGCCTATGTATGTACAAATTTTTCTTCTTATACTGATACATAAAATTCAAATATGCATAATGAGGGCATATTTTACGTTACACCTGTATTCTGTGTGTGTGTGTGTGTGTGTGTGTGTGTGTGAGCGCGCGCACGCAATACTATACTATATAATACAATTTTATATTATTTTAACGTTATGTTTTTTTTTAAGAATACAGTGTACTGCACGTTTAAAATTGAGCATTACTTGTTTGCGTAAATTACTTTTCCCCTTGTACAAATGTTTCGTACTTACTCCTCCGCTTCAGTTACCTGATATTTTATATTGACTATCAACATTGCTTATTTATTTAATATTATTAACAAACTTCCAGAATAGGTAAAGCTCTTTTCGGTGATTAATTTAATGTTGTTTTCACATATGAAACTGAGCGATACTACTTCAGGTAACTGTTAACACATGAGTATTTACGCCATAAGTAAAACAATAATAAAACTGTACAATAATTGTAGTCCGTCACTGAAAGTTGTACTCACCTTGTAACAGTACATCGACGACTGTGTTCGGGTGACGTCTACTTCAAACACCTTCAATGCGAGGAATGTAGTGTTGTCACACAAGTAACCTGGCAACAGTGTAACTTATTTAACCAATGCTGAAAATGAAAACTGGGACGGCCATTAGAATACGGCGAAGGAATCATCATTTGTTGAGACAAGCTTAATTTTTATTTAATTATGAATATAGTGTTACGACGGTCTACTTGGTTGTCGTATGGTAAGGTGGAAAACTAAATACAAGACACCAATTTAGCCACTAATCACCAGCTTTATTTATCACAATTAAACAGTTTATAATTAACTCGCACAATATTTCCAGTTAGATTTGTCCACACGCAGTAGCAGACTCTATTAACAGAGTTTCACACAATTATTAACACAATACTACTTCACTTCGACAAACACTCAATCCGCGCTAGCGAAAATCTCTCACGTAACTGAACTGACAACCCGGTTGCTATGGCTTTATATACGCCGCGCTGAGGTTCAGTACAGCTTTCCCTACTTAACTGCACGCCGGTGGCTTAATGTGTATCTCAGGTGTTCCTGGAATTCACTAGAACCACCTACTTGAATCACGCAACAGCTGCCACACTGGACGGGTTGAGTGGAGAATGTTCCGGTTTGTTCGGTAGGCTCCTCGTAATAATAGTAATATATGTATCTGCTGTTAAGGAATAGGCAGGAAGTAGATTTATTTTGGAAATCGGTTTCATCAGTTTAAATTGATGGAGTGTGTTTACTGTTTTTAACCCAGTTGTGTTTGACCTGTTCACAGTTCCACAGAACATCTCACACAGAATCTCCTCCACTTTACAACCAATAGGTCTATCTATGTTCCAGGTTAGACTGTTTTAATAAGATCTCACACTACCTCCTCGATTTTCAAGGTGTTTTTGTATTGGAATCTTTGTTGTAAAAACGAGATTTTTACTTAGTATCTATTGTTGTACTTGTACTTTTCACCTGAAAGACAAACTCTTCATTTTTTCACGTTTCCTGTAACACTGAAACTTTTACCTCCATATATAAGACATGAAAACATCACTATTTATTCATTTATTCTAAATTATGAGGTATTAGGTATTGATTTTTGTAAGAAACGTAGAGCTAAAAAGAAGTAATGTAGTTTCCAAATGACAAAAAAGACATGTATCGGAAGTAACCAAAAGGAAAATATGTGCCGTGGTTTGAATTTTCCCGGCGTGATTTGAACGGTTGGCGCCGCCAAAGCGCGTGGCCGCTGGACGAGACAGCTAAGCGATTAGTAAGGCTGTGTCTGCCCCACATCGACGCGATCGAGTTAGCAGCCAACTTGTGCCGCGGTTTCTCAAAGAAACCGGGCGACAGTATAAAAATATAATTCATAAGTATAAACGATTCTATTATTTCGAGATGTTCAGCAAGCGCCGTGTTTTGCGTTACTGCACGCTCGCGCCATCTGTTAGCGGAAGCAGGCAATTGTGTTCTCTAATCCGGGTCTGCTGATTACAAAATTTTTAGTTGGTTGTCATCTACAGAAGTGTAAACAGCCTTTTCCTTCTGCAGACAGAGTTTTGGTTAATTCTTTTATTTTCTATCCTAAATGCAGAAAGTGATTGAAATATATATATATATATATATATATATATATATATATATTACTCATTTGCTTGTAAAAGGTACAAACTTAAACAATAATTGGGGTAGATGTGAACGGATAATGTTTGATAGGCATGGCTCGTGTGCGTGTGACCTAAAGTATGTTCATTGTCATGTATCTTGACTTATTTAACCACTGAAACAGCCTTATACATATCTATTTAGTAATAGTAATTGCCCATGTTAAAAGAGGTGTAAATGTTGTGTAATTCTGGGGAACTGTGATGAAGTGATTGTGAGAGCACGTGTCCATTATAAACTTATAACATGTCGAAGAACGTTAACCTTGCATACGCATGTGGGGGTGCGTTATATATTAAACCAAATAATGAGGCATTGAGGCCTTGTGTGTGAATCATTAATTTAAGAAAGAAAGTTACACCTAATTATAAAGAACTCAGTGTAAATGGTCAATGGTGACAAGCATTTGATTCATGTTTGATTTTGTCAATACAAGGTTGGGCAGTTGTACATGTGTGTTATTCTCGGGAACGATTTAGTTTGTCAGTGAATTAATTACTATTCATGCCTAGGGCTCCCGGAGCTACGGAGACTTGACCATAGCATGGTAAAATCCCATCCTCTACCATGTCCTGAACTGACGACACACACTCTCGTTTTTCGCCTGCCGGAGGAAGAAAAATAAACAGTAAGGATGCAACCGTAACCACCCTCATTATGACCTAATGACAGTACAGCAAGGCAGAAGTCCACCTGGGAATCACCTGCATAAAACAAGGTGATAATCATCCAATAATTAGATAAATTTGGCCTCTGTATAAAACAACAGATATCGTGTGTTAACCATCTACAAAAACTCAAGTTCTACTTAATTGACTTACTACAGGATAAAACCATTTCAGTTGTGCGCGTGCCCTGCTGGACACAATTTTGCATGCAAACTTTCATGTAACATTGCTTTGATGTGTAATTAGTCTCGCGAGCAGTTGTAGGCCCGTTCGCTGGCATGTGACCAGCGCTCATTAATTTTTTTTAATGCTATACATTATTTTTTTAACTTGGTACTGAATGGGTTTTTAGAAGTTGGGGGGGGGGGGGCTGGTATGTTAGTTAAGTAGGTAGGTGCAGTATGTAACATGTAGATCTGGACCGGCTGGTCTAGCTTCGATTATAATCTCGGGTCTTTTCGCACATAATCATTTTCGTATTTCATAAAAGGGTTGGGAGTTTTCCTTAATCCGAAATTAGGTCAGGTTACATCTTAATATCAGGGGTAGTCACCTGTTTGTGCAAATCTATGCAAGCTCCCGAACATGTTACCTTATGTCGGGTCTGGCTCTTGTCCAGCCTTCTTCTACCCTGTCTGGTTTGGGGGGGGGGGTTTCCTAAATTTTGTAATGGTTAATTGCATTTTCGGATGCCGTGTGGAACATGTCAGTGGCCGGGCCAATCCAGGTTATTTTTTTTTAATTTATAAATTGAATTTTCTTATTATTATGGCCAATTGCCTTTTAAGTAATTTCGGTGGTTATTGTATTTTGATGAAACTATACGAGCTGTTTACAGGCATTTTAATTTATAAATTATATTTTCTTATTATTATGGCCAATTGCCTTTTAAGTAATTTTGGTGCTTATTGTATTTTCATAAAACTATACAGGCTGTTCACAAGGCATTTTAAACTTATAATTGTGTTTCCTTATTATGATGGTCAATTGCCTTTTGAGTAATTTTGGGGGTTATTTTATTTTGATGAAACTATACAGGTTGCCCATATACCCTGTAAATATATATATAATTGTATCTGTGATTTATATGTATCGTGTATGTTAAATTATGTGTAATCGTTAAATGCAACCCCAATAAAGGTTGTTATCTTGCTTGTTAACAGAGAGTATTAATTGCAAGTTCCGTCTCATTGGACCCAGCACACTTTATGCTTCCTTCTAGGCCCTCAGCCTAGTCTTAAATATTAAGGAACCCCTTTTTCCTTAAAAAAAAAAAATAAAAAACTCCCACACAAATAAAAAGAGGGTTACAAACTGTAACAGCTGAGGCGTTGGTGGCAAAGGTTATGTACGACAATTCGAAAAAGTTAAATTTCTACATCAGTACATCAGGTGGGATCGCAGAATACATTGTCCTCTCTCATTTCATCGCCAACCTTCTGACAGAGAGCTTGTGGTCTGACGGCAGGGCGAAGTACGTGTTCAACTCTATATGACTACGTAAAATTCTAAAGCGTCTCAGGTGAGAGTTAATTATTTTATTCAAGGTTAAGCTCGATGTTAAATTAATAATGAGTTATAATGTGTTGCGTTTGTGTATGTGTGTGATCTCTACATATGTGTGTTATCGTTGTAAAGTCTACTGTAAAAGGGAATCACACGTTACTTCCGGTCTACTTTGCATTTAGCCATAAATGAATTATTTAGTTTAAGAAGTAATTTCATATGTTGTGTACTTTCCTACAGTTTTGATGCTGACTGTTTGTAACCATTAATTTTTCTGTAACTGAATCTATTCATTGATCATCACTTGCTCAAATACTGTTAAAGTACGAAGTTGTAAGCCAATCTTACAACCGTAGTGAAGACTTGGGTGTCTTGTATTAAAACATAATCCCCAAAACAATGTAATATGCTTAAATGTCTGTTTGTTAATAATCAATTAGATAAAATGTTAGACTGTAAAAAAGAATAATTGTGACAGTGCGGGTAGTATGTGTGTTTCGAGGCGAGAGAGTGTACGGGGTAGCTGTGTTTTCTGACGGCCAACTACAAATAAAAAATGTTAGTCCCCGTGCAGCCGGGAGAGAGGGGAATGCGGAGATGGTGGCATCAACAACAGTCACCATCTGCAGAGCACTGCATCCGGATGCTCCCCAACGCCGTCAGGCCCTGAACCACTTCTTCTTCTGTACACTTAGATGTGCAAAAGAGCTGCCCAGAATGAGATGAGCTCTACCTTCGGGACTTTTCCGGGAACCATCACCAATACTCATCGCCACGGCTCTACCTGGTAACATTCCAGTTCTTCTAAGTACAAATGGGAGCTATCCAGTTACTAAATACTCAAAAACAACTCCACCGTTTTGTTAAAATCAAGAGTAATAGACGTTATATATAAATGCAAAGACATGTTCTATTCAACGGGTATCAGGAGCCCAGATGTTTCTAAAAATTAATATTCTAACCAATCTTGTAAATTTAAATTATGTTAGAAAAAAATTAACCATATCGAACTTATTTTTGAAAGAAAAATCAACATGATTTAAAAAAAAATAAAACACCAATAAAAGGTAGTTAATGGTTACATGAGTGTTTTATTGCAAGTCCTGTCACTCTGGGCTCCAGCATATTTTTCGTTCCGTCTAGGCGAAGCAGTATAGTTTTTAAATTCTACGTAACGGCCTAAATGGCCGTTACAAATAAAATATACCCATAGTGAAAAATGTGTAATATTTGTTTAGTAGAAAAAAAATCACGGAGAGTGCAGCAATATATATTAAAAATATTATATAATTCATACCAATTTTGTAATTAAGTCAGTAATGGCAGAAAATTTTTCTTGTTAAGTCAAAAGAAGTGAAATTATACTGGAAAGTATGTCCACACATTTTATGTCCATTCTATTTTGTATCGAAATATTAGAGTCGTGTGCAAGTCCGCTCCTCTGCGGTTTTCATGTGTTTACGTTTTGTTGAAATAAACTTTTATAATTAGAATACTGTTATAACACTGTTTATAAATATTGCTTAAATATGAATAGTGCAATCAATGCGTCTGTCGAAACAACTTACTATGCAATACTACTGAAGCAAAATATTTTTTATAAAACTTGAGACGCAACGTTTTACGAATGTTAACACTGTTTTGTTTGGACGCAATTTTTTTATTGACTTTTGTAGGAACTGTAATTGCAAGTTCATTTCCACCGTAAAAATTGTTGCTATTGAAAAAGTTGTTTTAAACATGTAAACAACAGGATAGAACAAGTTACGTATGGAAACAACAAGTAAAATAATTAACTATATTAGTCACCACTGTTGTAATTACCACTTAAAGCATGACTTGTTATAAATAGTTCTTCAAACATTCAGTACTTCTTTATTATTTACATTTATTATATTTATTAATGTATTTTCACACAAAGTAACAGCTGTGCTTCCGAGCCACTCATATAGCACTAGATGTTGATTGGTTCACGCTACTTTCCAACTTAGATCGTGTGATACAAAATTTTATAAAAATGGGCCTTCTCAGGCAAAACGCATCCCCACGTAATCTTCAGGCTCTTCAAAAAAAAAAAATCCTTGTTACCAGAATACATCCCCACTTACAAACACACAACGTCCTACCCAGTACGTAGGGCGGCTTCCGCCCTCGGTATAATATTTACGACCAGCTGGTCAGGGTAATCAGCACCATCCAGGATAATTCATCCCGCAAACAATGAACCATCTTAGCAATATAAAATAGAAAATAGAACCATTATATTTTATAGGAACCTATTTTGCTATTTACATTCTTAGTATAGAAAAATATTTGGACAAATGCATTTTTGTAGCTCCTCGTTTGTGGTGATTTTTGCAACATCTTTTAGTAACCATATGCTTTAGACATTCAAGTGTTTAAAGCCTCATGTGGAAAAGTTGAATATAACAACTCACTGACACCAGTTTCCAGACATTATACAGTTTAAACTAATAAAATGTAGGACTACATAAGGAAGTCACAAAATATATATGTAGGAATATTCTAATATGAATAAAGGAAATAAATTTTACTTAAATAACTAATGAAAAAATTCAATTAAAAAAGAAAGAAGCTAGTTTAGATATTTTCGATTATTATTGAAAATTATAAAAGTAAATATAAAATATAAAAATACAGCCATTAAAACAGCTGACTGCATAAACGAACTTTACAATAATAGAAATTTAAATCGAGTATTCGTTAGTTTATACAAACACCGATGTTTCTTTGTATCTGAAAACATGAGTAAGACAACATAACAATATTTGCTAATGAAATAAATTTATTAGTGTTATGTTGATAGAATATAATTCAATTTTTATAACAAAATTCTATTGAACAAAATTCTGACTAATTTTACTTTTCCTCTAATGAACTCTGTTTCATTTCATTTAACTTAAATATTATTATATACATATGCAGATATGCAAGCGCAGAATATTTATATTTTATTTACACATTTCACATAACAATACGCAGGTAAGCAAAACCAAAATAATTATCTCACTACGAGTTTCATTTAATCAGGACACAAAACAAAGCGTTGATTGGGTTTACGGATATGGTTAAATATCCTACCGTTTGTAACACGGGTTCTTCATAATCTGTATTTAGTGTGTCTTTAATAAAATTTATTTATTGAGGTAAATATGAATGGTGACATATATTAGATTTCATGAGGTATGTACAAATTCTCTGTTAAACGAGTATTGTTTTGAGCTAACACCATACATTTTCCCTAATTTATGAAGATGAGTTCATTTCAATATTTTTTCAAATTTTTTATAATATGACACAAATAAAACAATACCTATAAACTTAATTAAAATATGAAAATTTATTATATGAATAAGCCAAGAAGGAAAGTATGAAAACAATGAAAGGATCACTACCATAATAGTGAAAGTTAAACTAGGTAAAAGTAATAAACACAATCACAAGTTACCTTTCCTCTTTTAACTCTACATAACAGAAGCGTCATCAGCAATTTGTGGAAGGTTGAAGCTAAGTACGTAGACAGTCAAAAAGCAGCCGCTGGTTGAAAGTGAATCTTTAAACGTATTCTACGAATTAGATGCCATTAAACCAGTCTGAGTAAAGCTGTTTCAACTATTTTAGTACTTAGAAAAGCTGTAAATTCACCACTTTTTAAGCGAATAGTAAATCTAAAGAAATATAGTTCAAATAAAAACAGGCAGACTTTTAATATCTTTCAGTAAAAATAACAATTATTTTATTAAAAAATGTAATCTTCATGCAAATGGTTCGTCACGAGCGCAATCACTAATGTAACTGTTTTAGGTTAAAATGTATAATATATTAGGAATAGATTTTTTGTGAAGTATTTATGTTGTAGAACGTTTGACTTACACTATAAAATAATATAAATTAATATTTTTTACAAAATAACAAAAAGCTCTCTTTTGTGGTAGACGCTGTTACTGAACAGCGTCTGGTAGTGGAATTAACTAAATTAGTAATTTTCTGTCATGCGTCATCGTATTTGTTTCAATTTTTCCATTAGAGTCGACTGAAACAGACGTTTAATTTTTATTGGTTTGACTATCACTTATTTACTAATTTAAGATGTCTCAAAATCGTATTAACTTGAGACTGAAAATTCATAATCTATAGAATTAAAATTAGTGTTCTGTTAAATTTAGTAAATATAATGTAATAGAAAAGAAGCCTGCATCAGTAAAGAACAAAAAGATACGTTACTATGTACATCACTACTATTCTTTACGTATTTGAATTTCTTAAAACATATTAACACAATGTTTTATTAGTAAGATATTCCATAGGTTAAACAAATTATACGTCTCCTTATAAAGCAAAATAATTTGCATTTAGTCCATTTCGTAGAAGAATAATCATACACATAAATTATAACAAAACGTAGTTCTTAAGAATAATATTTTATTGTTATTTAATGATTCGTTTGTAACAATGTTACTTCCGTTGAATTTCTACAATTTACTTATTTCAAAACATCTAAATACAGTATACTCTTACAGTTGTAAAGGAAATGGTCAAAGATGAAGGTTTTTTTTAATAACGTATGAGACATTTATAAAACATTATTTCTGATATAGTAATGATACAACTTCTGTAATTCTCACAAATTTTTATCAGTATCGTAAATATAGGTTTGTAAGAAAATCGGTTGCTATGCATAAAAAATAAACACGCTTTTTCCTTATAATTTCTATAAAAAAATAAATAAAAGTAAACACTGCCGATTTCGTTTTTAGTATAATAGAATGACTAAAATGTTGCACTACGAGTGAGTGACCAACAACTATTGAATGCTGATACATGCAACTCTATTCCCTTCCTCGCTAGATCTCTTAGCGTCTTCAGTAGCTGAAAAAAAACAGAAATCTAGTAAATTTAACAATAAAATAATTGCTTACAATGGTTATTGTTATTTATGGGTTTTGATTGCAAGAGAATTTGTTTTATTTAAAGCAGTACACATATGACTATATTTCTCAAAAATCCTTATTCATGTGTCATCTCATTAGCACACGACGTCACTTTTCTTTTTTCCTCCATACCAAATACCAAGAAGATGGTATTGTAAGTCCATCCCAGTTTTTTTTTCTACTGTAGTTGGATACATTAAAATGAAAATGAATTCTACAAACTCTATCAACAGTACGTAGCGGCCTAATCTGTTTGGTATTGAAATACTACGTTACTCCTATACTAAGTCCATCAAACGTTCAGCTGTTATTTAAAAGGTTAGAAACAAATAGAAAATATTACAGTGTATGAACACCTTAGGCTTTTTAATTTTAGTACGTACACACATCGTTATTAAATAAGTAGAGGGAAAGTGAGTGTTCGAAAACACTTCCGGGTTCCGAACGAAAACACTACCGGGTTCCAGTTCATGACGTCATAGAGGCACTGGCAGCTGGTGTCCGAGCTGTCCATGTGACGTCACTGTCTTGTGTGTGTGTATGTGTGACTGAAACACTTCCGTGTTCCAGTTCATGACGTCATACAGAGGCTCAAGTCGCTGGCGTCCGCATGGCTAAAACCTGTTTCAAGACGTCACGGAGGCCGTGGTTTCTGCATGTTCAAAATTTGGTAGCCGAAAACAATGTGTAGCGGATGGGGGTACCCGGAATTCGGCGGTTGCCCGGACGCGCAGAGGCTATGTCATCGGGTACAGTTACTCGAAATTTTGGGGGCATCGGGTACCGTTATCCGAAATGTTTAAATCAACGGATGGGGGTACCCGAAATTTGTGGGTACGCCCTAACCGGGTTCCAGTTCATGACAGAGGCCCTGGCAGCTGGTGTCCGAATGTTAAAACACTTCCGCGTTCTGGTTTATTTTGATGTAACAAAATAATCGTTCTCTCTCGACATTTTTTTAATGTCAGAATTTTGGTACCCTAAATGATTAAAACAACGGATGGGGGTACCCGAAATTTGTGGGTACGCCCACATGACGACGACGTAGAGGGCGTGATGTCTGAAATGTTTAAATCAACGGATGGGGGTACCCGAAATTTTTGGTGTCCGAATTTTGACACCCGAAATGTTTAAATCAACGGATGGGGGGTACACCCTAAAACAAGTCCTGTATGTCTAAACTCTGGACGGGGAGGAGAAACCGTTACGCGAAATTGATCGGTTAAAATTTGGGACAATAGGTACCTGACGGGTTCCGAAATTTGGTGATTAATGACATCCCGACGCGGTTCCTCCGGTACTCAAAACCGGATATTGTATTATTATAATGTTTATATTGTGTTAATATAAAACAGATGCATCGATTTGAATACTGTTTAGAAAACATATATTCTTATTATGCGTTACTAAAATTGTTAACTGAATAAATATATTTACTCCTGTGACGATTCTCCTGTAAACCAGTCAAACAGCATCTAAGCTGCTACAAGCGGTGTGTGTGTGAAACACTACCACGTTCCGTTAATGTATTCAAAGAGGAACTGATAGCTGGCGTCCGTGTTTTATAAAGCTGTGTGTGTGTGTGTGTGTGTGTGTGTGTGTGTGTGTGTGTGTGTGTGTGTGTGTGTGTGAGGTTGACGTAGAGTTGGCTCAGGCAAGCTGTTGTAACTTGCAGCGCTCTTTCTCTACTATAAAAACCGGTTTCTTTGCTGTTACATTCCATATGAGAGACTTACATCTCTACTGCTTTTGCGATTATTCAAGTATGATAGGAATAATTGTTTTGTATAAGGGGTATAATAATAAAAATAACATAGGTTATGGTTTATATGTATATATAATTTTTAATAATATCAAAAGCTTTTACAATCAAATCATAAGCTATAAGTTTTTTCTCTCTCTACACACACATGTTCTATATTCACAAGACAATTATAATTGAGCAAAACATACGCCCTCTCTCTATATACATAACTAAACAAAATAGACACTTTATCTATATATATATATATATATATATATATTTACATAATTATACAAAATAATCTTTTTTCTCTCTCGCTTTCTCTCTCTTTTGCAGCCTTGAAGGTTCTCTCTCTCTCTCTCTCTCTATATATATATATATATATATATATATATATGTATATATACACACATACACACACACACATATAATTAACAAAATAATAATTACATTTACTACAACCAAAACAAGCCTTATATGTCTAACAATAATAATAATAATTAATAACATACAATATTACAATGTTGATGTGTAATATATTAATAATAACATACTGAATGTAGACACACATCAAATGATAATTAATATGGTGTTAACTACATGTGTAAAATGGTACACCAAAACCTTGAATTCAACTCTTTTTAGTATTTTAGATAATAACAGTGGTAACAACGCTTATAAAGCGCACATCCAGTGGAATTATGCCTTAACCAATTACATTTTTTCGTCAAAATAATTTTTTAAAACAATTGTTCTTCAGAGTGTAAATTCTCTCCACTCACAAGCACTCAGAATGTTACAGTGGTCACCATATGGTGGTGAACGACATACATCTCCCTCGCATTCGCACAAACACATAACATCGAAACAAGGTTTCTGTAACTATGAGAGAAATCTTTTAAAAAATTTAATTACACATAAAAATTTAACTAACACTTTAATGATTGTTTATCTCAACTTTTTATGTTATAAACCACATACGTTTTTTAATAATTAAAAATAGAATATAATTTCCTAAAATTAATAATACTTGATCAAATACAAAAGAATGTAGACACATCAAATGATAGTTAGTGTGGTATTAAAAAAACATGTATTCTGAATTAAAGTCATTTTGATATCTTAGATAACAACAGACGCGACAACGGTTACGAAGCGGACATCCGCTAGAGTCATGCCTTGACCACTCATATTTTTTTACTAGCGAGGTATACGCTGTACCAGTAAAATTATACATCATATAGTATATCTGATTAACCAGCTTTGTTTTAGCAATTAGCAAATCTTTTATTTGAAGATATTCAATATTATGGTTGTTACAATAACTAATTGATGTTTTGAAGAGTTTGAAAAACTCATTACGAATAAATACTTTCATTTTGTAAATATTCTTTTCGTTTCGTATTGATATCCATCTACTCAGTGTCTTACGATTATTTCTAAAATTATAATCGAATTTAATCATGTTGCATTGACAATATAATCTATTATTACCATTTATTTCTCTGTTTAAAAGTTTTTCTACAATATTAGATCCAAGCAACACCTTGTTCTTTCTCTGAAAATGAATAGTTAACATTAAAAAACGACAAAAAAAATAGAGAAGTCTACTTCATCATTTAAAAACATTTTACTATTAATGTTATTATTACTATTATTATTATAATAAATCAATCCTGTTCTCGTTTATTTGGTCTGGAAAAAAAGAGAAAAAATTAATACATAACCACTTCTGTATAAGTAATTATTAGTGGTACTGAAATATCATACTCACATAATCAATATCCAACTGCACGCTCACTTTCTCGTTCGCCAGCGGAGTGTGTGAGGTTACGCATAGTGATAGGACACAAGGCTTCACAGCTTTCAATTGCTCCTCTGTAAATACGTCACACCATCTTTTAGGTAGGTATACATAGAAAAGTTTATCCTCCGGCTGAGGACAGGCTCCGGTATCTTCCAAATCTACCACAACTGACTCCCCGAATTTCGTTTTCACAAATTTCATGTGAATTATATGATACTTTACTCCTAAAGAAAGACTTGACAAGTCTCTTTTTGGTAAAAAATTTTCAACTGTCTTCGCGTTCGCAACGATTCCTTCCATGGCGAGTACTGATGACTGCACAGGGAAACACTGGCGTATTTATTCTGTTTCCCCCGACCACGTTCCTTCCTTCTAAAGCGTCATCTCCTTCGGTCACGACACCCTACCCCGCACCTCCACCGCAACGGTAACGGCTATAATTTTGCTTCCTACCCCACCCCGCGTCGTCACGGGCCACCATCTGCTTTCGGTCACGACCGGACGATGACATCCTACCCCGCACCCCCACACCGCACCCAAAGCCTCACCACCACCCCGCACCTCGCCTACATATTTTGTTCAATTACTTTGTCTGTCGCTCCGCAACGACCGGGTTTCCCCCACCCCACCCCACCCCGCACCCCACTCGAGTCCGTCGGTCACGGTCACCCCGCACCCCACCCCGCGTCGTCTCGGGCCACCATCTGCATTCGGTCACGACCGGTCGTACAACCCAGCCCCCCGTACCCCGCACCCTACATCCCGTGGGAGGCGACTCAACGAGCGCGCTTCGGTCAAGGTCGCCGGCATCCTGTACCCCGCACCTCGCCTACCTCTCGGTCACGGACACCGGCTGCAACCTAGCTCCCTACCCCGCACCACCATCCCACACCTTTACCCCGCACCGCATCGGTCACGGACGTCAGCTTCCTACACCGCACTCCCCACCCCACCCAGCCCTCCGCAACGCGCGTCATCGGTCACGACCGGACGATGACATCCTAGCCCGCACCCCCACCCGGCACCTCCAGCTCACACCGCATCGGTCACGACAACCCCGCACCCCACCCCGCGCAGCTGCTCCTCGTGAGCGGAGCGCGGCGACAGCGTTACCGGTCACCGGACTGTCTATATAGGGAACCGACTACGCGAAGCCGGCCTCACTCCTTTCACAATGACCGACAGCAGCAGCAGCAGCGGCGGCAGCAACAGCGAACACCGTGCTATCAATGGTAATGTAATTACTATAAAATTTATGATACTTGACAATACACTAAACACACAAACAGTATTATTAGATTACAAACACACGGTTATTGATAAGATTTGTAGCGAAGCCGTTGCATTAAATAATTATATAAAGTGGTATTTAGCAGTTCGTGTATCTTTTAAAAAATTAATAAACACCGAAAATATTTATTGTAATGCGGTATTTAGATCACGTACAGAACTTAAGTCACAGTATGACGATATCGATGAACAGTATTCGATAGCTAGCGAGAAAATAATGGAATCCGTTGACAAATTCACGCGTGACGGAAGCGGGTGGGTCGAAAATGGTGTCGAGTCGGTGGAAATAAATATTACAAAATACAATCCTCTTGTGGGGTCGAGCTTTCTACCTACACCATCGAAATTGTCACACAGTAAGAAAGGAATTATTAATGTGAAAAATTTAGAAGATGAAAAGTGTTTCTTGTGGTCTGTGCTCGCCGGTATACACCCGATCGCGTGTAACCCGCATCGCGTTAGCCATTACCTTCCGTACGAAGAAGAAATAAATATGAAGGACATACCTTATCCCGTCGCAGTCAATAAGATAAAACGTTTTGAAAAATTAAACGAAAACATATCCGTTAACGTTTTTGGCTACGAAGGCGAGGTATATCCTTTACGTATTACTGAACACCGCGGTCGAAAGTACCACGTAAACCTACTGCTACTGTCCGACGCGAACACTACTCACTACTGCCTCATACGGAACCTTTCGCGTATGCTTTCATCGTTGTCAAAACGAAACGGCGCTTCGTTTTACTGCAACTACTGTCTACACCGATTTTCGGACAATAAAGATACTAACGCGGCGCGAAAACGAGTTGAAGAACACGAACGCAACTGTTCTCAGCATGCAGTACAGAAAGTAAAACTTCCTGACGAGAACGAAAAGTGGATGTATTTTAAAAACTTTTCACTTTGTCACCGCGTACCTTATACGGTATACGCTGACTTCGAATCGTTTATTGTTCCGACCACCGGTAAAAACGTGGCACATCATATACCAGCCAGTTTCTGCTATGTGATAGTTGACTGGATGGGAAACGCTGTCAAGGAACCTGTAATATACCGCGGTAAAGACGTGGTGGACACGTTCCTTCGTGTGCTTTTAGTCGACGTTCAACGACTCGATAGAAAGTTTAATAAACCGATCCAAATGACAGCGGCCGATGAACGGTCATTCCGAAACGCTACGCACTGTCATCTGTGCAAGCAGCCGTTAACGGACGACACGGTTCGAAACCATTGCCACATAACGGGAAACTATTTAGGCGCTGCTCACAATGCGTGTAATATAAATTACAAAATACCAACACACGTTCCGGTTTTTTTCCATAATTTAAGTGGCTATGACTCGCATCATTTGATGCAAGGTTTCGGAAAGTACAAGGAAGATGAAATAACGTGTATCGCTACTACAACCGAACGTTACATCTCCGTTACACTCGGTCAGCTCCGGTTTCTCGATTCTCTGCGGTTCATGAACGCGTCACTTGAAAAACTCGTCTCCAACTTATCCGCGGATAAATTTAAAATCCTTAATCAATTTTACACGCGTAATGTTAATTTACTGTTGCGTAAAGGCGTGTACCCTTACGAATACGTTACGGACGATTCAAAATTTGACGAGAGGCAGTTACCGGACCGCGAACATTTTTACAACGGGTTGACAGAGTCGGATATAAACGAAGAAGATTACGCGCACGCTCGAGCGGTTTGGTCGGCTTTCGACATGCAAACGTTCGGTGATTATCATGACCTTTATTTAAAAACGGATGTACTACTGCTTGCTGATGTATTTGAAAACTTTCGAAACATGAGCCTACAGTACTACGAACTCGATCCGTGTAACGTTTTTACCACCGCCGGTTTAGCGTGGAACGCGATGCTGAAAATGACAGGAGTTAGGTTAGAGTTACTCCGCGATATAGACGTACACCTGTACATCGAAAGAGGTATCCGTGGCGGCTTAGCAGCAATTTCTAGTAGGTACGCCAAGGCCAACAACCCGTACATTCCCGATTATGACGCAAGCAAGCCGCATAACTATTTACTTTACCTCGATTGTACCAACCTGTACGGAACGGCTATGACACAGCCTTTACCACTGTCCGGTTTTCGATGGTTGGAACGTACAGTGATCGATACGTTGAACGTGCACACGTTACGCGACGATGGTGATACCGGTTATATCCTGGAAGTCGATCTGGGGTATCCACATTACCTACACGACTTACACAGTGACTACCCTTTAGCACCTGAAAAGCGTACTATTACGGACAGTATGCTTTCACCGTACTGCTATCGCATGAAGCTGTTAAAAGACTTTGTGTGCAGTAACGGTAAGGTAGAGAAACTGATAACGTCCCTCGAGGACAAGACAAAATACATTGTTCATTACAGAACATTGAAACTCTACCTCGAACTAGGAATGGAGTTGAAAGCGATTCACCGTGTGTTAGCATTCACACAGTGCGTATGGTTGAAACCTTTCATCGATTTTAATACGGAGCGACGAAAGGAAGCCAGAAACACCTTTGAAAAAGACTTTTTTAAGTTAATGAATAACGCACCGTACGGAAAATCGTTGGAAAACGTACGGAAGCGAATCGATTTCAAGTTAGTTCCAAACGAGAAGAAACTTCACAAACTAACCGCTAACCCCAGGGTACAACATTTTTTCATCTATAACGAGGACCTGGTAGGTCTCACGATGAAAAAAATATCCATTACACTGAACCGACCTTTGTACGTTGGGTTCAGTGTATTGGATATTAGTAAGCTGATTATGTATCGGTTCCATTACGGATTCACGATGAATACGTACGGGTCACGTGCACGTCTATGTATGACGGACACTGACTCTCTGTTGTATGACATTCGCACCGACGATGTGTACAAAGACATGGAGGAGCATCTCGAGCTCTTTGACACGTCGGAGTACCCTAAGGCACATCCGTGCTATAGTGAAACAAACAAGAAAAAGTTGGGTACTTTTAAAGACGAAACAAATGGAATACCGGTACTTGAATTTGTCGGGTTGCGCGCAAAATGTTATTCATTCGTTACGGCAAACGATAAAGAGAAAAAGGTAGCGAAAGGTGTGCCACGTTCCGCGATAGCTACACAGTTGAAACATCAACTTTATAAACAATGTGTAAAGACCACTTCTCAAACTTATACTACGGCGCAGACTATCCAAAGCGAAAAACATAACATATACACAAGAAAGCTTACAAAATTATTGCTGTCACCATACGATGACAAACGATATGTCTTGGATGACGGTGAAACAACACTGGCGTACGGTCATTATAAACTCTGTCAACCCAGACGCGAGATAATTCAGCAAGCGAGAAAATCCGTTATAAATTATGCGTTCGATATACGTTGATATAAGACTCGCTTGCAGGAGCAACACACTGTCAGTAACGACGATGAAGTCGGTGAGGTTCAGTGAAAACGTAACGGTATATCTCGTACCAAAATTTTGCGATTCGCGTTTCGGGTGGCGATATGGAAAACGTACGCAAAACTATTGCAAAGGAATTGCACAGACCGGTGAGAAGGAACTTTCCCAGACGTGCGGTGGAGGTGAAGGGGTTACACGATCTCTACCAAGCGGATTTGGTGGAAATGATACCGCATGCCAAGTTGAACAAGGGGTACAAATATCTAATGACGGTAATAAACGCATTTAGCAAGTATGCATATGCGATTCCCTTAAAAACTAAATCGGGTGTTGAAGTAGCACATGCTCTCGAACCAATAATTGTAAAAAATAAAATGAAATACCTGCAAACGGATAAGGGGAAAGAGTACTTTAACACTACCGTACAAGCTTTACTAAAGAGATTCAACGTCAAACACTATTCAACGTATAGCGAGAAGAAAGCGTCCATCGTAGAGCGATTTAATCGTACGTTGAAAACGAACATGTACCGCGCGTTCAGCGAGCAAGGCCATTATCGGTGGTTGTCGCTTTTGCCTAAACTGGTGATGGAATACAACGACAGAGTGCATAGAACTATAGAGATGAAGCCGCGACAAGTCGACAAGAGCAACGAGCAAATTGTGTTGGAACGAATAAGAAAAAATATCGTACCGCGGAAAGTGAGCAAGAAACATAAGTTTAAAATAGGCGATCGAGTGCGTATCAGTAAATACAAAATCACATTCGCTAAAGGTTATACACCAAACTGGACGAACGAGATATATACAGTGCACAGAGTTCAGCCAACCGTACCGGTTACGTACTTGTTGAAAGATCACACGGGTGACGTTGTGGAAGGTGGGTTTTATGAACAAGAATTGAGTAAAACCAGCGTTGGTGATGTGTATCTCGTTGAAAAAATATTACAACGTAAAGGTGATCGCGTGCGAGTGCGCTGGCTCGGCTTTGACGGTAAACACGATTCGTGGATACATAAAAAAGATCTGATATAATAACATTACCACAGTATTTAACCGAACGTAAACGAGTTAAGATGAAGATTGAACAACAATCGTTAAAGTTAAATGTTAAGAACTTAGACTCTGCTAAGTACAACGGTGAAGTTGCATATAATAAACACAGTCCACTGTTTCCAAACACAGTTCGATGTATCGTGTGCGGCAGGTCATGTAGCGGGAAGTCAAACGTTGCCTTTAACATGTTATTCGATTCAAACGGACTGCGATTTCAGAACCTGTACGTGTTCTCCAAATCGTTATTTCAACCAAAATATCGTATGTTGGAAGACGTTTTTAATGCTCTCGCTGACGAAGGAATGATGTACTTCACATACAGTGAAAACGATGAAGTACCACCTCCGCACGAAATTGTACCTAATTCAATCATGTTGTTCGATGATGTGGTATGTGAACGGCAGAATAACATACGAAAATATTTCGCTATGGGACGGCATAGCGGTGTGGACACTTTGTACCTTTGTCAGACGTACAGTCTGGTGCCAAAGCAACTGGTGCGTGATAATGCCAATTTCTTGGTTTTTTTCAGGCAAGATGATCTCAATTTACGTCACGTTTACAACGATCACGTTAACACAGATATGAAATACGAAGAGTTCAAAGCGATGTGCGCCGAAGCGTGGAAGGATCGTTACGGATTCATAGTCATCAACAAGGACTCACCGATAAACGCGGGTAGATACAGAGTGGGTTTCGATCGTTTTATACATAAATAGAATAGTTTGTGCGAGAAAGTCATCAGTGTCAAGATGGATGACAAGCAATTGACACATGAAATCGATGCAATTAGCGATAACATAAGACAAAAGTATCGCGCGTTGAAACATGACATCAGAGAGAGCGGTGAAGCGTTAACGAGAAAGTACAAACCTCTTTTGGAACCGTTAACCCAGATTTCGGAAAAGTTGAATGTCTCCGGTGATAAAATTAAAAAAATAAATGTTGAAGATGAAGATACGAAGACAGCTGTCGAGATGACACCACCACCATCACAACCTCGATTCCTTAGAACGGAAGTGTTGGCACAAACTCCTGATGTCGAAACATCGAACGTGACTCTTGAAGAGTTTTTAGCAACACCCGAAGGTCGACAGGAAGCACAAGAATACGTTGAACAGTCTGTCGAAGGTCCGCTCGCGAGGAAATACTTACTACTCGCTTTATCTGATGATCGAGACAAAAAGATGGATCATACGTACGGTATCCGTAACGTTGCAGACAAATGGATGGTGGGAAATTCGGTGTTGGAGATCAATCAAGACGACAGCTTCTACATAGCTGGAAAACGATACAGGGGTACACCGGGTCTCTACGAACTTATGTTTATGAAAGAACCCAACAAGAGCGTCTATGATGAAAACGATTTAGCAGCGTACAAATCTATACTGTCGGACACTAACGCACATAAACATTATCATTTACCCGGTGCTAAAATAAATACAAACAAAGGTGTAAAGTACAGAGAGATAATCGCCCGATTGTTCCCACCGCGCAGCGGACGTGGTATCGATTACGTACACTGGAACGATCCCAACAAACTGGTTGAACGGTTGAGACTGCTGGTAAGTTCAAAACGCGCCGGTCACACCGGACACGACAACGAAATGATCTCCGTTGTGGAGGAATTACGTGAAGCCAACATTATCGTATAAATTTTATGAACGTCGGTGTAACAACTCATTGACGTCAACACTGTCAACATGTGCGGGTTAGATTTGACACCTGACTTTGAAGTCGAAAACGAAAGACTGAAAACCTTTACATCATGGCCTGTGCATTTCATCAGTCCAACCGCTATGGTTGCCGCAGGCTTTCATTACACAAATGAAATTGACAGGGTTCGATGTTCATTTTGCGGTATAGAAATCTTTCGTTGGAAAGAGGGTGACGATCCGATTGTGTTACACACGCGATGGTCACCACAGTGTCGTTACTTAAAACGGTTAGCACATCATTTGTAGCGTGCAGTCGTACAATGGTTGTGGACAAGTTCGGGAGACATCAAAGCGCCGTGAGCGTGCGACGAGAAACAAAAAGACAATTACGCGATACTGTAGGATTTAAGATTACGAATGATGGGCATATAGATGTTGAAAACAAAAAGATCCGCAATCTGAACGAACCGGATGCAGCAAAGGATGCTGTATCTCTGACTTATATGCAAACACATTGTCTGCTACTCGATGATGAACGTAAAAGCGTGGACGTTAAAGGGTGTAGATTGAAAAATGTTGATACTCCTGTAGACGTTAAAGACGTAGTCAACAAATATTACGTTGATGACAACTGTATACAACACTCGAGTCAAGAGAGAGGTGAGGTCATCGATGCACGAGATCGATGGGTAATCAACGTTCGAAGTCCGGAACAAGCAACCGATGCGGTTAACAAAAACTATGTAGACTCGAACGTCATTAAAAAAGTATCGAACAGCTATTTGTTTGGGCAGAGCTGGTTGTCGGGAGTGAGTTCACCGATTTTTGGAGATGACGCGGTTAACGTAAAATACATGTTGCAGAACACCGTTAGCTTGGGCGAAGATGGTGTTTTCAAAGCAGCGGAAAAGAGAATAACAGACGTAGCGGATGGTTTTGCGGAGAGCGATGCTGTTAACTTACAACAATTAAATGACGTGAGACGATACGTAAAGAGCGAGATGTATAAAGTCGTTAAAACATTTCAGTATCAACTGGATTACTACTTATTGAAATTGTCTAAGCCACGTAGTTCAGAAGACGAGTGGACACTCGACACGAAGGAAATAAGAAGGTTAATAGATGAATACGATAAAAACATAGAAGAGAAAGACTGGAGATCGGTTTACGATGTACAACAACGTTAAGAGGAAAAAGGGGTGGGGCGTCGGAAACGTGCTTAAAAACGTTGTACCGTCCGTTGTTTCGTCAGTTATCAATCGAGCGGTGGACGCACTACCTGTCGAATTACATCTGCCGGGTTACAGATTCTGTGGACCGGGCACGAAACTCGAAGAAAGATTAGCGCGTGGTGATCGTGGAATCAATCAACTAGACGAAGCCTGTCGCGAACACGATATCGCTTACGCTCAATACAAAGACAACGAAAGTAGACGTATTGCAGATCGTAAACTCGCGGAAAAAGCGTGGGGACGGGTAAAGGCTTTGGATTCGGGTATCAGCGAACGAGCTTATGCGACAGCAGTTGCAGCGGCCATGAAAGCAAAATCAGCAATAGGAAGCGGTCGACGTCGTAAAAATAAAAAGAATGTGAGTAGTCGTGGTCGTGGTGCTGGTGGTGGGATGAAGAAGAGGAGGAAGAGAACTGTCCGAACCGCTAGGAAAAAGAAGAGAACTGCGTCTGGATTGTATCTACGTCCGTACCGAAAAAACTAATTCACATACCGCTCCGCCCGTTGTCCGAAGATGAATTACGTGTATACGCAAAAAAGCTAAACATACCGTATTTTAGAGGTGTTTACATGCGTAACGCATTACCGGATACAGCGCCGTGGAAGAACGAAAGCGTCATCGTAAATTTGGACGACGAGAGCGGACCGGGAACCCACTGGGTATGTTACAAGAAGCGTGGAAATCGAGTACACTATTTTGACGGGTTCGGTAATTTACGTCCACCTCTCGAGCTGATGCAATATTTTGGTGATACAGCCGACGTTCGTTACAACTATGAACGGAAGCAACCTCCTAACACGGTCATCTGCGGTCATTTATGTTTAGACTTTTTATCGTCTTCTGATCAGTAAACTTCAGCATGTCGTCGCTAACGGTCACCGTGACGGGTACCGACGCTGCGAATCTCGTGTGTAACTTTTTCCCACCTCTCGAGTTATACGGTGAATGGTACGTTGGACTATTGGATTTTACATCGTATAATTCAATACCAAACGTTACTGAAGGAAAAAATAATGCATTTCCAGTAAAAATTTCCAAGGATCAGTGGTCCGTCATCAAGTTGCCTACCGGCACCTACGAAATCAGTGATATCGAAACGTATCTGCAGAAACAGTTAGGCGAGAGAACAATCAGTTTACGTCCAAACAACAACACATTAAAGTGTGAAATTTACTGTAAGCATGTCATCGACTTTTCGCATACACCGAATACCATTGCAAGTATGTTAGGATTCAAGGAGAATCAGCAGCTGGAAGCGTATATAACACACGAGTCGAACGTACCCGTTGACATAATCAAAGTTAACACCGTTCACGTACGGAGTAATATCGTACAGGGTGCGTACAAGGACGGCCAGGACCAGCACACGTTGCATTCGTTTTATCCGACCGTGGCACCAGGTTTCAAAATAGTTGAAACACCGACAAACGTAATATACTTACCGGTAAACGTACAACGTGTAGACAACATAATTTTGTCTCTCGTTGATCAGGACGGGGATTTAGTCGATTTTCGCGGTGAAGTTATCACGATACGACTGCATCTGAAAATATGGGATTATATTTCGGACAAACGTCACCTGTAAAAAGGGAGTGTGTACGAAAGAAACATGGTAGTCGGTGTTCAACGTTGAAGCGATTGACATCAAGGAACAAGCGTTTCTTACTTTCACTTGGATTCAAATTATACGATTAAAATAATGTCGGGTGAAATTCTAGCTATCGAACGAGGAGCGGCTTTCGATAACAGAATCGTTGAGTTCGAATATCGTACGCACGCACCGTATGCTTCTACCCGATACGGTAACAACGATGAAATACGTATACCCATCCAACAACAGGATGTTTTCACTTTACCGGCGGAGAGTTTTCTGTACATCGAAGGAACATTGACTAAGGTTAACGCTACCGACACAGCGTTGAACGTGAAATTAATCAACAATGCAATGGCTTTCTTGTTTGAGGAGATCCGTTACGAAGTGTGCGGTGTGGAAGTGGATCGTACAAAAAACGTTGGAATTACGAGCACTGTGAAATTGTTACTATCGAGCAATGAGCATGAAAGAAAGCATCTAATCAATGCAGGATGGGTGACGACAACCGACGAGTCGTTGACAGTACACGAGAGTACCGGTGATTTTACGTTTTGTCTTCCGTTGAAAATGCTACTCGGTTTCAACGAAGACTATACACGCATCATGCTGAACGTTAAGCAAGAATTGATTCTGTTGCGTACCTCTACCGATCAGAACGCAATGGTGCTAAAAGAATCGGGTGCAACTGCAAACGGTAATCTCGTAATAAACAAAGTACACTGGAAGATGCCCTATGTGCGCGTGTCAAACAAGTACCGAATACCGCTATTGGAGCACATCGAGGAGGATCATGAACTAGTGATGCCGTTCCGCAGTTGGGAATTGCACGAGTATCCCGTTCTACCGACGACAAATCGACATTCGTGGACCTTGAAGACATCGTCACAGTTGGAAAAACCTCGGTATGTAATATTAATATTTCAGACGGATAGGAAGAACAATATAGCGAAAAACGCGTCGGAATTTGATCACTGCAATTTAACGAATGTCAAGCTTTTTCTGAACGATAAATACTATCCGTACGATAACCTGAACCAGGATATCGATAAAAAACGTTACGCCCTGTTCTACGACATGTATACACGTTTCCAAACATCATACTACGACCGTCGCAACAGAGCGCCTCTTTTGACACCTAATGAATTTATAACGAAAGCACCGTTGTTTGTCATCGATTGTTCCAGACAAGAAGAACCAATCAAGTCGTCTGCCGTTGATGTGCGTTTAGAATTTGAATCCAGTAACAATTTTCCAGATAAAACCACCGCTTACGCTTTGATTATACACGATAGGATAGTACAGTACACAGCGTTGTCGAATACTGTTCATCGTTTGTCATAAAAAAACTTGTTCTCCCCTCTACTAGTTTATGAAGATAGGTATTAGCGATCTCTACATAACAACAACCTCAGTCCTTTTCAACGATGGAAGGTGACTGTGACAGCAGCAGCAGCAGCCATTGTGAGTATAACGTTTACTTGTCTCTTGCATATCCAATCAACTCGTACTCTAAGTTCGTTACCGTCGGACTGTATAAAGAACTCAACTATGAACCGGGTGTTTTGTTTACAAACGGAAAAAAGAAACGTATATTACATGACTTTTCTGAGTGGAATTACTTGTTGATCTTTCGTGAACAGTTACTATCCAGTATGTTATTGTACGAAGAAGGTGAAAACCGTGAAAAGAAGAAGAGTGTGATGATCAGTCGTAACTTTGGGAAAACGTTTGTTCGGATTAAAGGTAGTAAGACCGAAAAATTTGTTTTCACAGAACCCGAGTGGATCCGTTTTGGTTGTTTATTAACAGTATTAAAGAAATATCTTGTTCGCTTGTTTTATGATCAAGATCACTTCAAGTCGTACATTAATCAGGTAGTAGCCAAGGGGTGTTATGTACCACCATCCTTCTTTTTCCCCTCGTTTTTTCGATTGGAAAGCAGTCGTCACGACCAACAGCTAACATTTGATCGTCTTTACGATGAACTGGTATTGGAAGGAAAAGTAGAGGGGGAATTTGAAAAAATTAACGTACTCGATGCGGACATGTGTCACTCGGAAAAATGAACTTGAATAGGACGGTTATTGCCGAGTTTGAAGCGTTTCGCGGTGACAAAAATGAATATGTAATCAAAGAGTTCGTTACAGTTGATATAACAACCGGACGTTTTGTTATCGTGTTGTTCGCTCCACCATACGAAAGTGCACGACTGCACCAGAAATTCCGAAAAATCAATGACTGGTTGGAAACACATTATCACAGGATACGATGGAACGATGGTAATGTACCGTACAAGAATATGGTACGCATCGTTGCAGACATTTTTTCAGATTATCCTGTTGTCTATACAAAAGGGTTTGAGAAGGCAAATTTCTTACGACAGTTGTATCACCATGGTGAGGTGATTGACTTAAACGATATTCAAGCACCTGTAGTTCCTAGATCCTTTGTACCCATCATACAATGTCCTGTTCCTCATCGTCAACCCGTTACCACTCCCCCCTTACACTGTGCATTACGCAAAGCTTTGTTTTATGCAGAATGGTTGCGGCAACGAAATAAAATATAGTCGGTTGTGAACATGTTTTCATCGTGGTGTTAGTGTGAATGCTACGTGACAGAAATGTCCATAAACGTAGAATTAGGTACCGTAGTGTGTGCGTGAATGTTAACCTTGACTACGTCACTGTCGCGGTAGAAATACTCATAAACGTAGTCCTGGTAGTTCGAGACGGGTCACTGGCACGGTAGATATACCTGTAAACTCGTCAAGAACCAGTATGGGTGTGAAAATTACTCATTACGGTACAGCAAATGTGAATACGCATCATGTATGAACAACATATTCACCCGATTAAAAAAATAAAAAAAATAAATAAAAAAGTAAATAAAAAAATATGTACTGCTTTTACACATTGGCTTAGCATTGCATAATGTATCTTTATTATTATCTACCACTGTACTAGTCAATAGTACAGCGATAGATAACGTGGAGTAGGCCTGCTTTACGAATCTGTAAAGTTGGGGAAACCACGTTAAAAAAAGCGTAGCAGGCTCTCATTCGCCTCCCTCAGGCTGCTAGGAAGAGGATGAGAGGTAAAAAAATAAAAGTATAACGAAATGTTTATTTATTTAATAATAAATAAACTTATATTGTGCTTTTATGATTTTACACATAGGACGACAGTAGATATCACTCGTCCACCTCATGGTTACAAGTAAGAGATGAGAAGTATAAGTACAGAAATAATTACAGTTAAGCGATAACGGCCCCTTGGTGTAGTGGATGCACGCCGGTTTGGTGTACCGGAGGTCCCGGGTTCAAATCCCGGAGGGGCCGTAATTTATTTTTATGTAAAAATTAATATCCAATGACATACCATTGTTACAGTTGAACACATGCGTCATGTGGTCGTACATTCCGGTGTTAAAATTTCGGACACCAAAAATTTCGGGTAACCCCATCCGTTGATTTAAACATTTCGGGTACTAAATTTCAGACACCAAAAATTTCGGGTACCCCCATCCGTTGATTTAAACATTTCAGACATCACGCCCTCTACGTCGTCGTCGAACCAGCTATCATATCCACCCAGCCTCCTGTTTCGTCGTAACCAGTGTTTTATACATGCGTCATGTGGGCGTACCCACAAATTTCGGGTACCCCCATCCGTTGTTTTAATCATTTAGGGTACCAAAATTCTGACATTAAAAAAATTTCGAGAGAGAACGATTATTTTGTTACATCAAAATAAACCAGAACGCGGAAGTGTTTTAACATTCGGACACCAGCTGCCAGGGCCTCTGTCATGAACTGGAACCCGGTTAGGGCGTACCCACAAATTTCGGGTACCCCCATCCGTTGATTTAAACATTTCGGATAACGGTACCCGATGCCCCCAAAATTTCGAGTAACGGTACCCGATGACATAGCCTCTGCGGGTCCGGGCAACCGCCGAATTCCGGGTACCCCCATCCGCTACACATTGTTTTCGGCTACCAAATTTTGAACATGCAGAAACCACGGCCTCCGTGACGTCTTGAAACAGGTTTTAGCCATGCGGACGCCAGCGACTTTAGCCTCTGTATGACGTCATGAACTGGAACACGGAAGTGTTTCAGTCACACATACACACACATACACACACACACACACACACACAAAACAGTGACGTCACATGGACAGCTCGGACACCAGCTGCCAGTGCCTCTATGACGTCATGAACTGGAACCCGGTAGTGTTTTCAACTGGAACCCGGAAGTGTTTTCTAACGCTCACTTTCCCTCTACTTAAATACTTTGATTTTAGACACTACTAAAAAAGGGGGAGGCAAATTAATTTGAAACAGCGCATTGTGGGTTATGTTTAGATAGGAGCTTGCACATGCATGAATCGCTCTGATTTGTTTACTTTTATATGACTCTCAGAGGTACGCATAATGGCCAGAATGTAACAAAGTTATATTATTTTTTTATTCTATATTACGTAATAATCCTCCTGTTATAATCTGAGTTTTTCTAATCAAAATATTCGTTAAAAAACCTTCATCTTCGTGTATAATGTTTTGAAGTTTAAGTAAACATTTGTCATTAACTTTAAGCTTTCAAGAAAGTAAAAAATTCCTCAGAGAAAACATTAAAAATGTAATAATTTTTTTCAATGAAAGGAAAAACTAACATAGAGTATTTGTGGTTTTATTAATTAAATGTCTTACGCTGATCGCATAGTCACTCAGCATTTGGTAGGACAAGATATTTTAAACAAGTAGGGCATACTGACTTTCATAAAAGATATACCTATAATGAAGAACAGGTACTAAACTAATATAATAGAAAAATTAATACACAGCAACAGAAGAAAAATTTGTTAAATAATTTTATTTGAGTGACAACCACACGGACAACCAACTTAAACCATACCTTTTTCAATTTTATTCATAACGTCACTCATAAGGTTACCGAAAGGTAAAAAATTGAAGCCAACAAAAGAAATATACATGCATTTTTACAAAAAGGCATCAAAAGTCGTAGACAGTAGTGAGATGTATGATATTCATTGTAATACTTGTGATGCGTTGGTTTAAACAAGCCGTTCCATAAAAAATTTTCTGCTTTATCACAAGAAATCTGTAATTAATAAAAATATATAATACAGGTTTCTCTGAAGATTCTATAATAGAAAGTCATATATTAGGGGAAGACAATTTAAATTTATTACACAGAACGGGTAGTTTTAAATCTTTTAAAGATAATATAAATCTAAAAAGCTGTAAAATTTCACCCTTGAACAAGATTTTAGAATAATTACATTAATTTAAACAATAACTGAAATTTGTTTTATTTTATTTATACATTGTTTTATACATAGAGCAGCCTTTACACTATTTCAGTAAATTACTTAAATCTGTTTTATTTACACGAGTCTAAACTTATACTTATTTTTACACATGTAACATTATTCTGGGAATTACATATTGCTTACTTGTAAATGCATAAATTAGCCAAGAAGGTTTTCAGTGGTAAAACATTTAAATTTAGACTTCACAGAAATCAACGTGCATGCAGAAATTCTTTGTGTCCGCGAGCGAGTCTGTGTGCGCGCGAGCCCCACCCCCATATGTTATTCACTGTAATAATTTTATAAAGAAAACTACAAACTTGTTTTCGTGATTTTCACTCGTCATATATTTAAAAACTATAATAACCACGACAGCTGTTTCGGCACACAGTGCCTTCTTCAGATGGTAAGAGCTGACTAGTTACGTACAATAAAATATCACATAAAGCCAGTGCTATGAAAACGATAATCGACTTAAGTTAGAACAATAAACAATACACATAACATATACACAACTATATACAAATTAGAAAGGAACGAACATTTGCTCATATAATTTCAAATTTAAAAGCGGAGAGCTATTTAAATCAGTTTGGTTATTCAAAAGCAAACCTAAATCTTTACGCTTATTAATTTCGAGGGCTTCAAGTAAATCAAGTTTTTTACTTTTTTCCCATACATGTAAAATTTTAAAGTTATCATTAAAATTATGATCATTTTCCGACAAATGATTCGCATAATTAGATTTACCATCCTGATATCTCAAACTATAATTGTGATCGTACATTCTTTTTGAAAACGATCTTCCAGACTGGCCAATATAAATTTTGTCACAAGACCCACACGATAACTCATATACTCCTGACTTTTGAAATTTCTCTACTTTACTCTTATTGTTCTTAATATATCTACCTAGAGAAGATTTCGTCCTAAAAGCTATATTTACATGCTTCTGAGTAAAGTATTTACCAATTTTATCTGATACACTACCTACATAATTAAGTGTGTGGAACTTTTCCTTATGTGTTGGAATAGGATACACCAATCTTAATGTTTGTAAATATAGTTTTTTATTCAACAACTGATCTATTAGATTTGACTGATAACCGTTGTTAACTGCTATTTGTTTTATAATATTAAGTTCTTTTTGAAAATCTGAATCTAAAAGTGGGATACTAATAAGTCTATGAATATAACTATGGAAAGCTGCTAACTTGTGTGAGTATGGATGTGCAGACGTGTTGTGTATAACCATATCCGTATGCGCAGGTTTATGGAAAATGCTAAAATTGAGTTTATTATTTTGTTTTGTAAGTGAAAGATCTAAAAAGTTAATACTATCATTTACTTCAATTTCTATTGTAAAGCTTATGTTTTTATGTAAATCGTTAATAAAATTAAGAAAATTCTGTAATTGCCTACGCGTACCAAGAAAGATTGCCAACACATCATCCACATATCTGTACCAAAACATGAACAATTTAAAATACGGATGGGCTCTTATTTTGGTTTCTAAATAATCAATAAATATTTCAGAAGCCAAGGGGCTGAGGGGGTTACCCATAGCAAGCCCTTCTTTACCCACATAAATTTTCCCATCAAATTCACAATAATTCTGATTCAAACAAACCTTCGATAAATTTAAAATATCCTCTCTCATCCTAGGATTATTACAATTCTTTTCCAATAATTTTTCCAAAATGTCAACAACATCAGCCGGTGGAATACTAGGGAACAAACTTTTAACGTCAAAAGGTAATAAAATCGCTTTATCTGGTATATACAATTCCTGAATTTTATTAGCTTAATCTAATGAATTTTTAATACTGTGTGTGGATATAAATTTGCATTGGGTCTGGATAATTTTAATTAGTTTTTTGGATAATTTAACATTAGGTGCATTTACATATGATACGACTGGTCTAATAGGATGGTTATCTTTGTGCAATTTAATTAAAGAATAAAGTTTAGGAGGTTGAGGGTTCATTACAGATAAAAAATGTAAATCAGAAACATTAAAAAATGAACACTCCTTGATAGCCATTTTAACCTGTCTTTGAAATTTAAGCGTTGGATTAATGTCACTGGCTTCGTAAGCGTTAAAGAAATCTAGAGTTTTATTGACATACTCAGCTTTGTCAATAGCAATAACCGTGTTACCCTTATCAGCACGAGTGAATATTATATTATGATCTCGTGTTTTTTTCCCGATGGAACAAATAGTTAATCTATTTTTGTCATTAAAACTCTTTTTAATATTTTGTTTAGCATAAAAATTAATTAATTTATCAGCTATAATATGCTTATTCAATAGGTTAGGTTGGGAAGAGTCTTTTTGTGAGTTATTGTGATTATTCCATGCTAACTCACAATCCACACCCAACATTTCAAATTTATGGCTTTATGTGATATTTTATTGTACGTAACTAGTCAGCTCTTACCATCTGAAGAAGGCACTGTGTGCCGAAACAGCTGTCGTGGTTATTATAGTTTTTAAATATATGACGAGTGAAAATCACGAAAACAAGTTTGTAGTTTTCTTTATAAAATTATAAAAATGGATTTTCATCAAGTAAAGGCCTCCAGTATAAATTATTCACTGTAATGTTAAACACTCCTTTAGTTTTGCAATTTGCGCACATTGACATTTACGTTCTGATTTAATATAGAATGGTACTTGTTAGGGGCATTCCGAGTCATCCTACTTATGCTCCAATAATTGATATTTCTGCTTATAATTAATACCTTGTACTCATCATGTTACAGTCACAAATAAAACATCCTTGCAATGCTGAAATATTTATACTGTATTGGATAAAACGATTCCAAGAAAATACTGAGATTAGTTTACACGTGACGCTTGACATGTGCGAAGAATCTACATGTAGTAATTTCATGTATCGCGACAATGAGACAAATGCTACTCTTTAAGTGAATGATAATCTACTAATCCAAACAATAGCCAAATATATGCAAAAGTTAAACAATTTCTTACCTCTAAAGCGTGTTATTTATTATGTAAAATAAAATATCCTAATGCGTGAAGGCTGCTTTTATTTAATGTGTATACTGAAGATTCAAACAACAATGTTAAATTAACACTTCAAGAAAAAGTCACCATTTACTAAATACGAGTAATTGCAATTTCAGTGTAATGTAGGAGTACTGCATTTTAGAAGTACTAATAATAAATTAAAAACATACCTATAGTTGCTAACATGCAGTGTTGTTAGTGAGTCCATTTAAATTCATATGTTATAAATAGCCTAAAACTATGACAGTTCAATTACCTTCTTCTTCATGCATCAGTACTTTAATTTTAATTTTAATCTATACATAAGCTTTTTATTCATCCTCCATATAATATAACATAAATTCTATAATCATTTTTCTGGTTGTACTTGACAGAGTATTTTTGTTTAAATAATTTATTGTTACACTGCATTGTTCAGCTAATATAACCATTCTAAGCTCCTGTAATGCTCTGTCTCTGTTAGTCTTTATTTATGTTCACCTGTAGGCTACATTTATACACAACCACAGCACTCTTAACAATTTTATATATTATATAAACTCTCTCTCAGTTATATGAAATCTGTATAATGATGTGACGTGTTTGGTTTCCCCCGTTACAGATTTATCTATAACTTATATTTCCTAACCTGAATATTATTTTTTAATACATGATCTTCTAGTTATGTTTCTATACTCCTCCCTGTGTTAACGAAATCCCAGGCTAGTCGAATTCAGACAGGCAAATTTGTTAAGATGCGGCCCGATAGGACCAAAAAAATGTTAATGTTAGGAAGAATGATGCTTGTGGTGCTATTGCCAGGATGCAGAATAATGACGATAGTGGACTGTATAATACGTTTATTAAGTTCTGTACACTTATATCATGGTGTTGAGATTGGCTAAGTCTGAACAATTTGATTTTGAATAAACAGAGTCGTTAAGAACGCTACATGTTAGATGAGGCGCAAATGTGCGGCACTCAGATTAAAACGTTAAGGCCTAAGGCCTAGACGAATGTCGTATGAATTGTCGTAAGACTTGAGGCGCGAGTACGCGGCACTCAAGCTACATGAAATAGAATTAGCAATGTATTGCTAATTCATTGCAAGTATGCAATATGTGTTGTGGCCTAAGGCCTACAATGATTGTCTGACGACAAGAAAAATGATGATGACAGAACAAGCGAGCAAACCTAATGACGTCTGTCGCCAGCCGTAGCTCGGACAACTGTAACGTTGAACGTTGTATAAACATGATAGCGCAATATCAGAAAGCACAGATTAGCCAACCTATTAATGCGAAAATTACCACATTACTGTCCATAAATGCCTGCAAAAAATCAAAGGATTTTTGTAATATATTTTAATAACTTATTATAGAAAAATACAGAGTTCTTAATAATAAGGTAAATCTCAGTAAGTTGTACTGAACCTTGAGATTGAATCTTAGATAACATTTATGACATTAACTGTTTAGAAATAAGCTTGAATGATGATAAGAGTTGAACAGGCCAAAGTCGGCTTGCAACCTGATTATACACTTGAGTATAAATGCAAGATTAGCAATGTATTGCCAATATATATTGTATGTATACAATATTAGACGTAATGAGACATGAAAAATACATGGTTTGACAATGTTTAATGATGAATAATCGGTGACTCATCACATGATGGGGCTGATAAATTGTAACATTTATGCAAGTCATAATGGTTATCTTGAACCAGATAAGGCCAGTAGACCTATACAATAGTATGAATACGATGAACAAACAAAATTGTTATAAAATTATACATGTAAAAACAAGCTATACATAGTTGAATGATTTTAAGCACAAAAGTGTAATGACATGTATGTCATAATTAAAGCATGAATAATAATTGTGCAATACATGAACACAAATACCAATACAAAATACAATATAAAAATATAGGCGTGGCGTATGGTTATAGACAGTAGATGCGGATAAAACAATGTGTTTTACATAGATACAAGTTATACATAATAAATACAGTAGAAATTGGATTAGATAATTACAAATATATAAATACAAGGCCCAATCACCCAATACAACACAAACTAGCTGCTTTTAGAACCATGATACATAACAACATCCCCTTAGATGAAATAGACTACAAAGACGAACTAAACACGATAAAATATCTAGCAGAATCTAACGGTTATGACAGAACAATAGTCAGTAAACTCCTACACAAAACACAAAACAAACAACAGACAAAGCCAGAAAACAACAAATTCATAACACTAACATACATCAACAAACAAACAGAAAAAATCGCCCACAAATTCAAAAAAGCAGGGTACAGAATCGCTTTCAAAACTACTAACAAAACAGAACACACACTATCAAAACGCATGCCCAAAGCACAAAACAAATTCGATCTACCCGGTGTATATAAGCTAAATTGTTCAAATTGCAATAAATTCTACATAGGCCAGACAGGACATAGCTTCAAACAGAGATACATTGAACACACAAAAGCACTCCACACCACTACAGAATCTACCTTCGCAAACCACCTCATTGAAGCAAACCACACATATAAAAACATCGACAATAACATGAACATACTACAGGTACACACAAAAGGCCGAAAACTAGACACTCTAGAACAATTAGAAATATACAAACACACAAAAACAAATAAAAACGACATCCTAAACGATCAGACACAATTCAAATCGCACGCATTATTCGAACACATCTCACCACACACACACAGCTTCGATCTTTCGAAAAACTATCTCGTCACCAACAACAAGACGAACAGCGCTACTAACGACAGCCTCTGATGAAGCCTTCTATAGGTGAAAGCCGGTTTAGGCTGTAAGGTAAAACTTTACGTTTTTACTTATAAAAAACTTAGTGTTCCGAGTCATCAATATTATAGTGATATTTAGTTAAGTAACGGACACGTCATGGACAACGAAATCCAAGAAATAATTAAAGCTTTGCATGTTAAATAAACTGACACTTGCTTGAATAAAACAAACAGTTTCTGAATCAAAAATATACAAATTAAAGCTTATGCTAAAAACAAAGGTGCTTATAACTAACAAAGTCTTCCTTGAACATCTGTTTTATGTATTTTTGACAAATATATACAAAGGAAAATAAACTCTCTTTTTTTTACTGTTCGTCCCTAGTAGGGACCGAACATAATTTATGGATTGGTCTGCGATAGGTGCCAGTAGGCGTGCGAACGTCAACTACTCTAATTAAGTTGTCTAGGTCGGGAAATGTGGCGGTAATTACACCAAATTTCCACGCTAATGGAGGTAAGTTATTCTCAATCAGTAAAACCAGGTCACCAATGGAAACGTTGTCCTTGGCGAATTTCCATTTGTGACGTTGTTGTAATTGATGTAAGTAGTCGCGAGACCAAGCTTTCCAAATGACTTGGACAAACTTCTGGAGAAGTTGCCAACGTCCAAGACGAGAGATGGGAATGTGAGATAAGTCTGGATCAGGTAACGCCGTTAATGGTGCGCAAATCAAAAAATGGCCAGGTGTAAGTGGCACCGGATCATTTACATCCGATGAAACGGCAAATAATGGACGTGAGTTTAGACATGCCTCTATCTGAGACAAAACTGTCGTAAACTCCTCGAAGGTGAGTATAGACTTGCCTACCACGCGGCGCAAGTGATACTTTAAACTCTTTATACCGCTCTCCCAAAGACCACCAAAATGAGTTGATGAGGGCGGAATAAATGACCATGTAATACCATGAGAGGTCGTAAAGGATTGGATTGATGAGGTGGCATCCTTATTATGCCAAAGATTGTAAAGGTCATGCAAAACATTGCGGGCCTTCCTAAAGTTCGTACCATTATCGGAATATAACTGGCTGGGTATGCCCCTACGGGACATGAAACGACGTAAGGCAGCTATAAACGCGTTGGCTGTAAGGTCGATAACTAATTCCAAATAAATAGCCCTAGTTGCTAGGCAGATGAACAAAGACACGTACGATTTTGACAGAGTCCTAGATTTCTGCCCGCCATGAGGTATCATGAAGGGCCCACCATAGTCAACTGCGCAGAATAGAAACGGCCGCGAAGGAGTGACTCTGGGAGATGGCAAAATACCAAGCCTCTGAATCTGATGTTTGGCACTAAACCTGAGGCACTTGACGCATCTACGAATGATAGAGCGAATGACTATCTTGGCATTAATGATCCACCAACGTTGACGAAGTGAGTGATGCACGAGTTGAGCACCAGCGTGGAGTAGACGAATGTGTTCGCGTTCAATAATAAGGCGAGTAATATGAGTCGATGGATGCAAGACAATAGGATGCTTATAGTCATAAGGTAGTTGCAACTGCTGTAATCGTCCGCCGACGCGTATTACGCCAGACTCATCAAGGAACGTGTCCAGAGAAGACAACTTGCTCCTGATAGAGACAGAAGACCCATTACGAAGACAATTAATCTCGGCAGCGAAGTGGATGGACTGAGATTGTTTTATGAAAAAATTGAGAGTGGAATGAATTTCAACGGTGGTAAAAGCGCCCGATATTTTCTCATCCCTGGAGAGTCCAATGTTTTTGATGAATCGAAAGCAGTAAGCGTATACGCGAGTCAGACGGTGCAACGAAGAAAAGTCCTTAGAAAGATCAGTAGCCAGGGTAGACATTAGAGAAAGTTTGGGGGTTTGTTTTTCCTCCGCAGTGAATTCAGAAGACGACAGATTAGAAGGTAAAAAGGGTGGAAAAAGATTGGACTCGGAAGATTGAGACAAACAAGCGGGACCATGCCACCAAAGCGAACAATCGCGCAAAACGTCGGGGTGACATCCCCTAGAAATAATATCAGCAGGATTATGTCGAGAATTGATGTGATGCCATGTGTAGGCTTCCGTAAGACGCTAAATCTCGGCAACACGATTAGCGACGTACGATTTCCACCTAGAAGACTGGGCATGAATCCAGTAAAGGGACACCATAGATTCAGAATAGAGGTGAACACTATTGATAAAGATATGAAGAGCAGGGGCGACCTTGAATAAGAGTCGCGATAACAACAAGCAAGCGCATAGTTCAATGCGAGATAATGACACCTGTCGTAGGGGGGCTACGCGAGATTTAGAACACAGAAGGTGACAAGAGGCCGATGAATCTTAATAAATGACTCTAATGTAAACGCAACACCCATATCTCCTTTCAGAAGTTTCCGAAAACCCATGTAATTCAACTATCCTTGCTTTAGACTTGCAGCGAATAGAACGTGGGACAATGATTTTACTGATCAGACATAATTTATCGCATAATGAATGCCAATGCAAGTGTAATTGCCCGGAGATTGGCTCATCTTAACCAAGATTGCACAGCCAAAGTTGCTGCATAAACTGTTTGTACAGGAAAACAACGAAACCGACGAGTCCGAGTGGGTCGTACATACCTGCGATAATCGATAGGAGTTTTCTCTTAGAGATGCTTGATTCAAAATGATCTGATGTCAAACAAAAATGAATCGGTAGTGTTATTCCAGAGAATGCCCAAGGTACGCACATTAACCTGTTTGTTTAAAGGGAGTGATAAATTGTCATGATCTGCGACCACATTGGGTTTATTTGATGCCCATTTATGTAGAGTGAGACTGTATTGATTCAAGAACGTACCTAAGTCAGATTTCAACTTGGTCAGATCAGAAATGGTGTCTGCACCGGTTAACAAATCTTCGACATAGAAATCATTGGTTATAGCTGACGCAGCGTCAGGAAAAGAAGTTTGATGATCCTTACCAATCTGATTAAGGCAGCGGGTAGCCAAAAACGAAGCACTAGCAGTGCCGTATGTTACAGTTCGCAGTACAAAATGTTTAAACTGTTCGAGGGGAGAGTCACGCCACAGAATACGTTGATAATGACAATCCTTCTCAGCTACCAGAATTTGTCGATACATCTTCTCGATGTCGGCGATGAGAACATAGTTATGCATACGAAATCGCAAAATAATAGAAAAAGGTCTTGTTGGACGTTTGGGCCTACCAACAAAATGTCATTGAGAGAAAGGCCATTGGTAGTTTTGGACGAGCCGTCAAAAACGACGCGAAGTTTTGTGGTAGAACTAGAATGTTTATAGACGGCATGGTGAGGCAGATAATAAGTATTTGAAACACCTGAATTTATGGAGCAATCGTCGACAAGCGTCATGTGGCCAAGATCCTTATACTCCTGTATAAAGTTTGCGTATTCGCGCGCAAGCTTAGAATCACGCATGGACCGGCGTTCTAAACTCAAGAATCTCGCTTCAGCGCTAGCATAGGACTCACCCAACTGGGGATTGTCAGACTTAAATGGTAGCGAGACCACGAACCTACCCTCCTGATTGCGATGAGTAGACTTAACGAAATGCTCCTCACAAGCTGACTCGTTATTAATGGGTGTATTATCAGGGATAGTTTCGGTTTCCAAAAATTTCTCGAGAGACGCTAGGATTTGACTGTCGTTGTTCCTAGCCAGGAACAAAACAGCAGGGTTCTTATAATGGTAGTGTTTGGGCAGATTGCCGGCTAGAATATAGCCTAACTTTGTTTCTTGTATTGTAGGGAAATGAGAACCCCGTACATATTTGTTAGGTAAAATTAAATCTAATAAAATTGCGCTCCTAACAGTATATCATTGTCAGCTAAAATGTTGAAGTGTGGATCCGCGAGATAAACGTTATCTGGGACATTAAACTGATTTATGTCAAAACATTGTGCTGGAAATTTATGAGTTAATGCAGATAAGACCGCGCATGTTGCTTGGAAACTAAATCTTTGATAGCGTGAGATAATGCGTATAGACGCTAACTTAGTGGCACAACAAGCGGTATTATTTACACCTGTAATCGGTATGTTAGATTTAGTCAAGTTAAGCCGTAATTTCTTGGCAAATGATTCCGTACAAAAATTTATTTGTGACCCCGCATCTAATAGAACTCTTGCGGGTTGTCTATTGCCAGCCTGGTCGATGACAAACACAATTGCTCTTGATAAAAGAATATTATTTGTAGATTGTAATTTAAGTGAACAGTAGTTACTGCTGCTGGCAGAAACTGGCTTTGACACATTGTTTATGTGCAACAATGTATGGTGTCGTTTTGAGCAGATCGTACATGATTGTTTAATCTTACAATTAGATGAGAAATGATCTGGTCTTAAACAATTTGTACAGAGTTTATGATTTAATATAAGTTGCCCTCGTTCTGATGTGCTTAATGCACGAAATTTGTCACACATGTAAATTGGATGACTAGATTTACAGCATAAGCATAAATAATTGTTTGAAGCTGAGTGATAACTTTTAAATTCAGTGCTGCCAGCAAAGTTTCGTGATTTATGTGTGTCAGATTTATTGAATCTTAAAGTTGACTTGTTGAGCTGCTGTCCGGCATCGATAGGCAGTGTATTTTCTAGCAACTGTCTACGTGCGTTTAAAAACTGAGTGAAACCTTGAAAGTTAGGAAGATTATAGGGTTCTATAGACTCCTTCCATAATTTAAACGTGGTATGGTCCAGTTTTGCTGACAATAATTGTACAGTGATAAGCTCGAATGAATCCACTGGCAGTTGCATGGCCGCCAGTGAATTAACGGAAAACGTTATTGTATTTATGAACTCTGCAAACTTTGGACAGAGTCCTTAACTGTTGACTTTACTTCAAGTAAATTCTGAATATAATACTTAGGTAGTATGAATTTGTTGTCATATCTAGCGGACAGCAGACTCAACGCTATCGAATAGTTTTCGTTACAAATAGGTAATGCCTTAATTAAATCTAGAGGCTCATTTTTCAGAGACGAATACAAATAGCGTAATTTCTGCACTGAGGTTAAATCAGATCTGGCGTGCACCAAGTCCAGAAATGTTGAATTGAAGCGCTGCCATTCTAAGATATTACCTGTGAAGCAGGGCAAACTTATCGGTTTTAATTGTATGTTGCTTGTTAATACGGGAGATACAATCTGAACGTTGAAGCTTTCTATCAACTGCAAGATATTGGCTTCTGTTGAATATAAACAGCTCTTCAACCTCAATTCGGTCTTCTTGAGCGGCGTTTATGTCTTTAGAAATGAGTTCGATTTCGGACTGTACCTCATCGTATTTTGTTGCCAAGCTTTTTAGACTTTCGAGTCTAACTGTTAAAAAATGTTTTGTGTTAGTGTTTTTATCAAAGCTAATGATAGCCGAATTAATACGCACTATGGCAGACTTTATGCCGCCTCTCTTTCTGACGAACACTTTGAGGCCTTCTTCAGCCATTGTACGCACCTGTTAATGATGTGGTACCTGCTATGCGATGTCCTGGAGCGTCGAAGTCGTGGAGAAGATGGCAAACACACAGACCATAGAGATGACTGCTCAAACTGGAGTGTAGACGCTAGCACATGGATGTTCTTGCAATGATGTCGTCACGAGGCTCAATGGCGATGAAAAAATGCTTAAGTAAGTCCCCAGACGGTCGGATCAGCGAATGTGCTGAATCGCCCGTGATGACCAGAAATTAGGGCAGAAAAATGATGAAACCGCTGGAATATGTTGCAAGAGGTGAATGACGAATCCAGACACGGAGCGACCAAAAAAATGTTAAGATCCGGCCCGGAGGACCAAAACAATTTTAAGATGCGGCCCGATAGGACCAAAAAAAATGGTAATGTTAGGAAGAATGATGCTTGTGGTGCTATTGCCAGGATGCAGAATAATGACGATAGTGGACTGTATAATACATTTATTAAGTTCTGTACACTTATATCATGGTGTTGAGATTGGCTAAGTCTGAACAATTTGATTTTGAATAAACAGAGTCGATAAGAACGCTACATGTTAGATGAGACGCAAATGTGCGGCACTCAGATTAAAACGTTAAGGCCTAAGACCTAGACGAATGTCGTATGAATTGTCGTAAGACTTGAGGCGCGAGTACGCGGCACTCAAGCTACATGAAATAGAATTAGCAATGTATTGCTAATTCATTGCAAGTATGCAATATGTGTTGTGGCCTAAGGCCTACAATGATTGTCTGACGACAAGAAAAATGATGATGACAGAACAAGCGAGCAAACGTAATGACGTCTGTCGCCAGCCGTAGCTCGGACAACTGTAACGTTGAACGTTGTATAAACATGATAGCGCAATATCAGAAAGCACAGATTAGCCAACCTATTAATGCGAAAATTACCACATTACTGTCCACAAATTAATAACAATTACACAGTTTTTCGGATTTTTAAAATTTACGTTTGTGTAATAAATTCACATATTTACAAAAATAAAAATACCAGTAAGATTCTACCAATTATATTTCAACGTAACACATAAAGTAAAATTTCCAAGCAGATTATTATGTACTCGGTATTCATAATGTTAGTCATTAACCGGCAAAAAATTGTTTGAATTTTGTTTCTGCTCATAACGACCTCATTTAACTAACTTCCACCTTGACAGACAAAAACTTAGTTAAGATTGAAGTTGCATTGTAAAACAGAAGGAAGGTTGATGTTAAACACACTGTACTACTTATGCAGGTGAGTATTTACGTAAACCCTGAGATACTTCAATTTGCCGAAGATGAAAGCAAGTCATGACTTTCCGTCCAATATCTTGAAGAAATATGTTCAGGTCACTATCTAGTAGTAGCAACAGTAGAATTACCAGAAAGATGTGAAATCACTAGTCACAATACGTTTAAAGTATATCTACTAGAACCTAGGAAAACTAAGTATTGGGTAGCTAAAGGAACAAATTAATTGGTTACTTACAAAACGCATAAATAGGTAATAATGTCGATAGATAGAGAAGTATTAAGAATTTTATTAATAAAGATGCCTGGTAAAGGAAAGAAAAAATAAAAAGAAGAAGGGAGAAAGAATATGAAAAAAAATTGAAGAAACAAAAGTGGAATAAAAGAAACGTGCCATCAGTTTCTACAAATGTAGCAGTGTATTCAGGAAAGGATGTATTCATTAATGGAACAAAGGAATGGTACTAGGAAAGCATATCGAGAATATTTGGAGTAAATTCGTTACAAAGTTAAAAAAACGATGTACATGGTAAACAGGAACTAGCCTGCTAAGTGATTAGACAGCTTAATTATACGGAAAAAGAGGTTGCCCATATAAATGTAATATACAATGAGCAATGGCTCCAACATTATAAGAACCTAAGGTAATTCTTCTTCTTCTGGTAGTTCCTATTCGTTTCGGATGTTGGATATCATACAGACTATTTTACTTTTCTGTACTGCTGCACGGAATAAGTCAGTTGTATTCATATCAAACCAGGTTCTTAAATTTCTCAGCCATGAGATTCTTGGTTGCCCAACTCCTCTCTCCAAGTACTTTTCCCTGTAATATGGACTGCAATAAGTAAAATCTCTGTTCATTTCTTTTGAAATGTTCCAGCTACTGAAGCTTTCTCATCTTCACTGTGTTAATAACTTCCCTTTCTCTCTGCATCTTACTAAGAACTTCAGCATTTGTTATATGTGCTGTCCACGAAATAATGCTTAGTATTCTAAGGTAAAGCCATATTTCAAAAAATTCCAATATTTATTTGTGGCTTCAGTCAAAGTCCAAGACTCTACAAACCTAAGGTACGATCTACACGATTGTGCGTATCAGGAACAAGTGCATAACAGTGTATAACCAATAGCCATTGAAAAACTTTTGTAAGCATTGGGTGAAGCGAAATGCAGGAAGTCCACTTCCTCTGCATTTGGAACTTATTTACTATAAAAGTACATTGCTTCATCTGACTCATCAACACATATTCAATTAGTGCTGGCAAATAGGTAAGCTCCCATAAGAATGACAAGCAGTTCACGTTATATGCTTAACAAAATAATTATGGGAACTGTAGAAGTGACAGCTTGTTTGAATATACCCTATATTCTAATACTGTTGGTAAACGGCTCAAGGTAATACTGATGTCGTTCTATCTGATCAACAAAATGGTTTCAGGACAGAAAATCTGGTACGAATAATGTGTTTATATTAAAGAAGATAAGAGAAAAATGGAGGGAATTTAAACTATTAACCCATATTGCGTTAATTGAGTATGTCCTATGACTGACCGGGTGGAGAAATGGAGGTCATGAATCCTAATGCACCAGAGATGTTACCCGAGACACCTTATAAGAAATATTAAAAGCCTGTATAAAAATACAAACATTTGAATAAAATTTGATTCACAAAAGTTCTTTGGTGTCTACATGCTGGGTAAAACAGAGGCAAAAGTTATAAATATATACCGTTAAAATTCTATAAGACAATGGCAATATCCACATTGCTGTACAATTGTGAAAATTATCCCCTCTCATAAAGGTAAATCAAGGGTGGAAGCAGCCAAAATGAAGTTTGTACGGAAAGTTAAAGGCTGCATTAGATTAGATAACCTAAGAAACGCTGATACAAGACAAGATTTGGATATATACGTGCTGGACGACAAAATCCAACAATAGAGACAACAGTGGAGAAATCACTTATACAAGATGGATGATGATCGAGTAGACAAGCAAATGACATACTCTGCCCCATAAGGCAGGAGTATAGGACTATCACACAGAAATGGAGCGAAGTTGCACCATCGTGTAGTAAACGTAAATGGCTAAAGCAAGAATTAATGGATGATTGTTTTAGGTTTAATTGCATGTTGTAACGTAAATAAGTAAGATATTACTCAGATATTATTAAATTGCACTTTAATACTCAGTCTGAATTCTACTTGTTATTTTAAATATTTAATGTTTATATCTGTACTAACATAGTCACTATAAGCTTCACGAGCGTAAGCTTAACTTTTTGTGCAAGAGTAAGAGGAAATTTTTATCACAACAATAAAATCATTAAAAAATTTTTGTATGTGCACACGTGTTTATGATAAATAAATAAACAAATTTTGTTCATTACAAACTAACCGTAATGCTTTGTTGCCGTATACATTATACTTAATTAAACATAATCCCTCCGCAGATTTGCAGCAAGTTCTGAGCGTACAAGGGTAGGTGTGTAGGACGTGAAACTTCGTCGTTTGTATTTTATAAATTTTATAAAATAGCTAACTAGCTAACGGTACCTGAACTCAACTAAAAATTATAACTTAAGCTCGATATGCGGTACGAGATAAACATTTTCCTGTAACTCATTCATAAATGTGTACCATATTACTAAATAAGAAATCGTATGTATTAATTATAGGGTGTAATCGCATTTTGTTATTAGGTTAGGTTATTTTCTTAAACAGCTAAAAGCACACATTCACTTGAACTATCATAATATTGTACGTAAACAATGTCACACCATTAACATTAACTGAGAGCATAAATAAGAGGATTTTTATCCCTGTAGTTATATTATGTAACCAGGTCCCGGTCTTTTTTGTCAACGTTGTTATGTCACCAGATTCCTTGCTTCTGTCGTTCCTGTAGGTTCATTCCTAACGTTACGCCATGCTTTCATTTCCCCTATCCTTCAAGATTCCTCTCTGGAAATAGTTTTTGCATCCCCGAAAATCCGTTACGTTATGGACACTCGCGACTCCACCAGAAAGAAGAAACTCAGTATCTGTAATGATCTGACAAAATTTAAATTTTGGACTGTCTTCAAAATCTTAGTATGTTTCAAAAGCAATAATACTAATATATATTACTATGTATATTTGTAGAACGCATTAGGTGTAGACGTATAGATCTACAGAAACATGCATTAACTTGAAAGCTAGGATTAAATTTAGGTATTACGGTTCTAAAATTTAACTACAAGGAAGCAATACGGTATCTGGGAGATTTTATTGTTTATTGTATGATTGTGACTTTGATATTGTGCAAGTGAGTGAGATTGTGTTGATACGGACACTTAGAGTTTTGTTATATTCAAATAAACTATTTTTGTAGTATTAAAGTAATTATCAAAACACAATTTATAAAATGTACGAAAGCTAGAAAAGTCTTTTTTGGATTAACGAAACGATAGAACGTATCAAACTGTACGACGAGGAATAATTGAGGGATTCGTTACTTTTGAGGGATCAACCACGTATTGGAATAGACTTCTTTCAGTCAACTTGCACGTGTCGGTTTTTATTAAATTCATCAACGTAAAATCTAAATTTATATCAATTTTATTTTTTACAACAATTTTTACAATTTTATTTGAAAGAAAACTATTCCTTACTTCAATTTTTTTATTTTTTTTATTCTTTTTATATAGCCTACCATAAAATGTAATGTACCTTTTTTTTAAAGGTACCATATAATGTTATTATTTATATTCTTAAAGCGATCGATTTCGGTCACAGACCATTGTCAGGTTATATAGCACATTTGTGTTCACAATATTATAAAACACTATTATTTATAAAAACGAATTTGTAGACATTGTTAATTTTGATACATATGTTGTTGTCTAAAGCTTCCTAAGAACTGATTCTGTTATAGAGTGTTCATGTTTACATATTATATCAGCTGATTACTGAATGTTGATTTTGTCGTAATATTTCAAAAGTGATATGATTTTTGAAGCCTGTCATAACGTTTAATAGATTTTCATGGCCATCTTCTTTTATATGTTTGTATATTCGTTATTGTTCATATATATTTGATCTTATTTAGTCATTGTATGTTTTCAATACGGTTAAATGTTGTTGTATTGGACCATATTCACAAGACTGTAGTTTTATGTGTTTTGCTACTGTTGAGTTTGGATTTGAGTGTTGAGAATATTTTGTATTTTGTATTTTGTAGTAAGGTAAGAAGCAGCAAGGTTACAGTTTCATTACAGTCTGCGTTAATTTACGCTCGCTGCAACGAACAGTGTAAATTAATCTGATTGCATTAAAGTGTAATTTCTCGTCTCGTCCAGGAGATGCATTTCACAGTGACGGTAGAAAGATTCCTCTGACTGTTAAATCCAGAAAGTTCTGCAATAAAATGTTAATAAAATGTCGACGATTTACTTCAGTATACTAATATATTCCATTTAAACATAGACTATTATAATTTACAGCAGAGATAATTAACTGTTAATGCACTTTAATAAAAACTAAAGAAGAGATGGAAGTGCACTGCTTTACATGTCTGATAGCTGCTTTCTTATCTATTCAAATAAAGCACGTCTATATTTAGTTTTTTCTAAATGACCCCCTTAAGAACGTCATTACTGAGGCCTACACTTAAAATGTTTATTTTCCTCTTTTAGGGCATGACTTATTCTCACATGAAAGTGACTTAAATTTGTAAAGTTAAATTTTGTGAATTTAAGAGTATCCAATGTTTCGTATCGTCTGTTATATAATTTTGTACATGAATTCAGTTTGCTTTCGACAGTCACGGTCCAAAAGTCCGGTTTTCTCGATCCTCTACACATTTTAGTAGGAGTCCAGACGACGACCTAACGCATTCTTCATTCCGTCTATTCCTTTTCATTCGATTATGTAGATAATAGAGTCGATTCAGATAGTACTAATCTCAGCTACTCCGTCCATCCAGATAGTTTCCAGTTAGTGTATGGTTTCCAGAAATACAGCACTGATTAAAATATCAAGCATGTGGCCATACACTTTTACCCCATACCGTTCTGGCCGACTGACGATTTGCGCGTAGAATCGAAAACTATTCTCGACACAGGATGAGTCCTACCTAAATTGACCCGAGTCCCAAACTGAACCAACAGCCCTTTTACCACCTATATATTGCAAGGAATTGAAGGCAGGAGAGAAAATTGCAACACATTTTGGGCGAATAGCTAACATATTTATTAGTCATGAATTAAAATGTCTAGACAAAAGAGTTATTGCTTTCTGTCTTTGTAAGCTTTCACCAAATCAATGCTTTTATATTTCAATTTGAATTTAAATACACAGTGTAATGACTTTGAAGGTAATCTTCCTTTTCTACCGTTCCAAATGTTCCTTTCATATAATACAGTTTTACTTTTTTATCATTTAAAGTAAATGTATGTAGGGATAAGTGTAGGTTTTCGAAGAGAGGTAAGACTAGCTTAAAGCTTGGATTTCCCAATTTTCTCAAGACAAAGGAAAAATTCAAAATTCTTCCCATATAATTTTATAAATATATTTTACAAGTTCTTTACGTTTTAAAGTTTTTTAGTAAACTAATGTAAAACAAAACGATCGAAAAAATATGGAAAAACGCTGATTCCATAATAATCTTTCTAGATTAACCGTTAACTAAAATAAAGTTAGGAATAACGTTGACTCAAATTCTCAAAATACAATATATTCCTAATATATGTTGTAAATGTGTATGTTTCTAAAGATTTTTAGAAAAACCGTGTTTTATTACGTTTTTCGAATTTAATTTAATAAAGTTGTCTCAAGAATGTTTTAAGAAACTTATACTTCCTGTTAAAGGACGATAATATATTATGTAAAATCTACCAGCAAAACCTTTCTTCCGAGGTAAAGCAAAGAAACTGCTTGTTTATCTGTGCAAAGATTATGATTCAGACATAGAGGTGTTATACTAAAGGAGCCATGACATACATTGAGAATCCTATAAAGGGAGGTCGGAAAAAATAAGGTGAAAACTGTGTCTGTGTTTTCTGCATCAGTCATAATTTTTTGTTAATTCTACAAGTATGTGCCTTATTTACTATTTACCAAATGTTGAGTAATTCTTAATATTTTGGAAATATATGAAATATATTGCGAAGCACAGGAATCGCATAATTAGCCTGTTAAATCGTATGTTGGATTGGTTTTGGATGTGTATCAATGGTAATTTCAAATTGTACCATGTTGACTTAACACTGTTTATGATAACAGAACAAACTAATTATTCTGCCTCCGTTGACCTTTTTACAAATTAAAGTATTATTTTCTCGTATAATCTAATACGTAAATGAGTTCTTTTGTGTTTTTAATTTATAATTTTCTTTAGAGGGTGGTGATGATCCAGTCTGGAAAGCAAGTGTAAGTCTGTATACATGTTCAGGATACCGCTGCGATCTCCTCTGTCCGGCGATCAGGTTCGTTCTCGGGTTGACCAATCTATGAATTGTAGTTAATTATTTGTCACCGTAATTAATTTTGTGTATTGAATGTACACAATGATCCTGGAAACTTCAAGTGTTTTTCTATTTTATTGTTATGCGGATAATCTTGTGCTTTACCGGATTAGCACTATTTAACAATCAATTCGCGAACTTTCGGACTTGTGTTCTTACGCTTCTGTAGACAAAGCGTCTAGACTCCAGCAACACGTCCACACTTTTCCAAGTTCCGAGAGAGACTGTATTGACTGACTCGGAATACGAAACCAAATTCAATTTTAGCCAATTTCTCGACTGTTGATTGGCTGTTATACACCCTTTCCATGCGACTGAAGTTAAGATAAATTTAGTCATGCATTATACTGTCCAAGAGCAAAATTAATTTTGTCAAAAAAACTAGTTTAATTTTATTAGTTTTCAACAGTGTCAAAAAACTTTCTTTATTAAAAAACTCATAAATTTCATTCTATAATTTACAGAAAAATACAGCCACTTGATAGATATTTTTATTTTTAGTGATCTGGTGCAAGTCTCATGTCTGAATTTTTATTTTAACGAGAGTTATTTTATTTAACACGTTTCTTATAATTATACCGTAATTTAGTTAAATATACTCGCCACATGCCTACGCATATTTTTACACCACTTCACATCACTAATTGTTCTTTACAGTCTATAATTTACTTAAAACTAAAAAAATTGAACATGTCTCTTTTTGCTTAGTATACAATGTCCAAACCTTGTACAATGTCTTTACTTATACAAATTTTCATTTCAAATGCGATCATATACTCAGAGTTAAATTACTAATTTGTGTTCATATTCCACTCATTGCAATATACTAAATACATTTAAAATAAACTCCAACTTTTTTTATTAAAGAAGAGAGTTGTGTTAGTGGTTAAAATCACAAACAGAATTATCACTGTTGCACACCACTATAAAAATATTATTCCGATGAGCATTTTCAAGCTTCACAGCTCATCGTCAGATCGGAAATGAACAAACAGATGTGAAACCAAACACTTCACCCCCCACCTAATCACACACAACAAGCTATAATTCAAATGTCCCTTCCCAACCTGTGAGCCCTGTCACCCCCGTCTGGAGAGTTACATAATTTTCCAGCACATTCCTTGTGTTTAATGTTGTGTGTGTGTGTGTGTGTGTGTGTGTACATTCCTTTTAAACCTAACCGCCTTTCTCATTCACACTTGTGGGCGCGGTCACTTTAACCTTATTTTAAAAACATCCAATTATTTCTATGCAACTTAATTCTTAATCTTATCTATCTGTCCTCTATCTTTTACATATTAATTATATTTAAAATATTTCTTCAGTATCAAATTTAATTTTAGTATTAGTTAAATTGTGTAACCCTTTTTCTCTTTCTTTCAATATTTCTAACTCCTCCCTAAGCTTCCTTTCAACTGTGTTATTTACTACTTTTACAATTTCGTAGTCTTCCAAAGGATTAACAAACTTATGGATGTCTTCTATGAAACGACTTGCATATATCGAATTCGTTGTTCTATTACCTTCTCACGTTTGTGGTCAGACAACCTGCATACGAATGTCCGTCCTGTCTCACCTAGGTACACTTTGTTGCAGTCTTTACATTTTAATTTATAAATTCCGCTTTTCTGTAATACGGTACTGGGATTTTTTCTATATTTTTATTCCTTATCTTATCAAATACCGTTTCACATGCTTTAATAGCTATATCTACTCCGTATTTATTAAAACATTTTATCATTTTTCTAGTATGTGATCCTATGTATGCCAATGACCCTGCGTAATTCTTTTGTTCTGGTTCTATTTTACCTTTTTGCATGTTAACAATTTTCATAACTTTATCCACTATGTTGGTGTTATAGTTATAATTCCTTACAATTCCCTTTATCGTTTTTAACTCCCTATCTTTTGATTCGGTCTCTTTTAAACACTTCTGAGCTCTCTAACAAAATGAATTGATTGGCGTCATTTTATATCGATAAGGGTGGTAAGACTCTCTTGGTATAATTATATCAGAATACGATTCTTTCGTAAATATCCAAAACTGTAGTGTCTCATTATCTTTAATTTCTATGTTTAAATCTAAGTAATTTATTTTATTACCTCCTATCTCTTCTTTAACTGCAAGTTTTTATCCCTATTATTTACTTAATTTATAAACTCATACACTTCTTCTATGCTTCCTTCCCAAATTACTAATACATCGTCAACGTATCTAGTCCATAATTTTATATTGTCTTTATACTTAGTAAAATTTATTAATTGCTTTCCAAAATCATTCATGTACATTTCTGCAAGAATAGGGGACAATGAATATCCCATAGGTAATCCTCTTTTTTTGTATATAAAACTTGTTATTAAACCTAAAATAGTTCTGATTTACACATTCTTTAACTACTTTACTCAATTGCTTTTTATACCTGTTTTCTCCCATATTAATATCGTTTATTAACTTAATAACTTTAATTACTGTGATATTGGTAAACATGTCCTTAACATCCAGTGATATCAATTTTGTATTTTCATTAATTCTAATATTTTATAATTTGTCTATCAATTTTACATTATTCTCTATGTTGTATTTTGTCCCAAATTCATATTTATCTTTTAATACTCTGCTAACTTTCTTTGATAATTTATAAATAGGTGCAATAATAAAAGAAACAATCGATCTAATTGGTTTTTCTTCTTTATGTATCTTAACCTGACTTTAAAAGTTGGTGCTGTTGGATTACATTCTAATAAATACTTTTTCTTATTTTCTTCTATAACATTTATAGGAGTTACCATTTATAAATGTTAACATCTATAAATAATATCTAACATCTGTAAATATGTTTATAGATAGCATCTATAAGTGTTATCTATACATTTTAATATATCTTCCTATTATAACAATGTTAATATATCTTCCTACAGCCACTCCCGTCCTGGTGTCACTCCTTCCTGGCGTCCTTTTCGTCCGGCGTCCTCTTCGTCCGTCGTCCTTTTCGTCTTGTCCTCTTCTCAAATATGTTAAACACACAATGCTTATTAATTTCCCTAGAATAGTTTATTATTAATTGATATGTAAATTTTATCAATCTCAGGGTGAATATGGGTATCAATTTAATAATGTTTATTAGTGATTACCTTCCACGTAATCTTGAAGTGTCTTTAAATTCCCTAAGCGGATATCTTAAACTTACACGAAAAGCACTATACTATATTATAATTCTATCTAAATAATTAACCCACTCGGCTCTGTACGCAGAACTTCGTACAGAATACCAAGGATTATATTAAGTTATACTTTTCTATGTTCGCTCGAGAACAACACTCTCACGCACGAGCACAACTTCACCTTGCAATTGCCACAGACAGACTGTCCTGATCTTTACTCTACAGAGAATGAATGTTACTGAATTTGGTGTTTTCCGATTGGCTAAACCCAAGTCACATGATTTGTGCTTTCATCAGATATAACCTTTTCCAGAAAGAGTATGTATAAATGTGCACTAACTTGCATTGCATTATCTACAAATTTTTATGACCCTATTAATGATAAGTGTTTCAAATTGAGTTTTTCCTACTTAAAAAACCATATTTCTAAAATAGTTATGAACCATAGATTACACTTAAATTGAAGCTATTTACATAACCAATTCATTGTCACAGTTTCACGTCGATCGGTTAATTACCGCGGAAGATATAGCGATCACACGTTATCACACCCGCACACACGCACAAATTCACTCAAAATATACATGACAATAAAAACATCTTTTTACGGAGAATTTGGTATACCCTAAATGCTTATCCATTTCTAAATACAAAACTTATGGCTGAAAGACAAAGTAGTACATGAAACCAATTTAAACATGAAAATGATCGTCATCCATGTGCTCTGATATAATCAACATAGCTTATCATCCTGTGTTCCGTTGCAATATATATAAATGTATACAGATATTATACATTTACTTAGTAGATAATGCTTATTTGTTGTAATTTATATACACTGTTCTCATTACATTTCTGCTTTTTTAATCACCTTCAGGTCGTTAGCGTGTAAAATATAGTTGAATATGGTGTTAGCATCTAAGTAAACGCGTTTTATAAATAATTTACCCTCGAATGGCTTACAATATAACCTATGTATGTATTAAATAAAATAGATAACAGACTAAAACCTGCCTTACGTCCTCGTTATTATGTACCAGATTGGATATTTTACCATCTGTGCTGATATATACAAGACTGTTCTCCTGTAAACGGTTTTTATTTTATCTTTTCCTTTTGAGTTGGGTGCATATCCTCTAGGATTCATAATTTAACGTACGTTTCCCTGTTTACGGAATAAAAGGCATTCTTAAAGTCGATAAGGTTTTGTAAGTACTAATTTTAAATACACGGCGTTTCTCAGTGATTTGCTGTATTGTTAAAATATCAAGTCGATTGTAGTCCTAGGTCTTCTGAATTCCATTTTTTTTTCTCCTATTAAAGCTACGCCCCTGAACTTCTCACATACTTTTCTTATTTCCTTTTTTGGGTAAGGCTAAAACTTTGGATATTCTCCAAACTTTAGAAATGTTATTTTGCTACCAGTATCTGTGGAAAAGTGCACCAAACGAAGTGGAAGCATGCTTACGCCTAATATGCTTTCACAATTCAGCATTCATGTCATTTACCTCTGCTACGTTTTGGTTTCTTAATGAAGACAGAGTTAAAGTCAATTTTTCTGATGTTATGTCATCCAATCCGTGTGTGTCCACAATGTGTTGATCTTCATTTATGATTTTTATTCAGACCGTAGATAAGGTTTTAACCAGTCTTTTTGTTCTATGATGTTAAGACTGAAGAGTTCCTTTTATGAGTTGTTGATCATTTCTATTACTTTATATGTCATTGATTGTCTTCCGTGCTAGTCATGTTTTGTATCACTGATGAACCAATTCCGGATTTTTGTGTGCTTGTATCTCTACTTGTTTTGTTCTGGGGAGCTGGCCGTTTACGTTAAGGATACAGTATCAGCCACAACACAAATATACGTACTCTAGGAAATAGTTGTAAAAAAACTAAACTATAAGATAGCTTATGGAAAACCCGAGTTCATCAAAAACATTAAGAATTACCCTAACATATGAAAACTGATTATAGGAAAATAAACAAGGCCAAGACGTTTAAGTAGTTTAAGTACGTGAGGAAAGTAATCCAAGCAGATCAGAAAAGAAGCCCAACTGAATGATAATTGGCAAACTGAAAACAGAAATCAGGCACTAAATCAGAAACGAATAGAAATCCATCTTTACAAAGAATCAAATTATAAACCCAAATGCCTTTATGAGACGGAGGGGTTACAAATAGTCAGAATTAGTTAACTGTATAAAACAAAGAAAAAAGAATGGAAAATAATCCAAAATTTAGTATTAAATTAAGTAAAATGATAATATAGACTATGGAGTTAAAAGCGGATTTACAGTCAGATAGAGAAGATACAGACACCACAAAGAAAATAAGAGTAGTGTTCTACGGGTGCCTGAAAACAATGGATTATAATACAGTAACTACACAGATCCTTGACATCTGCAGTGAGACGCATTAAGAAACTTGAAATTATTCGACGCCTTTAAGAAGCATATAAAGATAATTCGTAAATGAAGTCACAAAGGTAGATAGAAATCTATTTAAGGAATCGGCCATCATCTTCATGGTCTCCGACAAATAGATTAACGCTGGTCAGACAAAGAGGAACTGGTCAGAAGAAAGGACGGACAAAGAGGGGTCCAATAATGGCAGTCAAGAAGTCTAATCATTAAGTTCCTTTACAATATCTGAGACGGTCTAAACAAAGTAAAAGTAACCAGGTTTGTGTATAATTTATTCTCTCTTAGATAGTATGCTAATTGTGTACAAAGTCGATTGGAAACGCCTTTCTCATACGTCCAGGTAGACTACTGACAGTTCTTTCAAATGATTTCTGCAATATACATGATGACATAGTTGAGGAGTAAACGGATCCACCTTAAATGAAACTGTTGTTTTAGAACCTACTGTTTTAGAAACCTGTCTTCGTTTACACGGTTTATTAATATATCTTTAAAAGTTTACAAAGTATTTGCAGTAAGGTAATTTGATGGTATGACTGAAAGTCAGTTGGCGGTCTCCAAAGCTTTGGTAGCAATACGAATTGTTCAAACCTTTACCTGTAGTGGTCACTCTTGGAATCACAATATTGCGTTGAATATTGCAAGTTGGGTTTCTCCTTACTAGAGGTACGTTATTTGAAACAGTTGTAGTTATAATACGAATCTCTAATGGATTATTTCCATTGATACATTGTATTTCTTATCTGAGTTTACCAACTTTAAGTGCTTATATTGGTGGGAATAGTCAACTGGAAAACATTAACGAGTAACTTCACAATATCTTCATCTACTTCGTCACTGCGGAGATTAAAATTTTTATTTATGTGTTCAACAAACAGTCGTTTTTTGTATTGTCTCGTCTGACCTGCAAAACAAGGTTGGTTGCGTACTGGAGGAATCTGTACCATAGGAAGTTTTTGAACATCCGTAGTGGATTTCCACAGTAGATTTCCATTATGGATTTCCATAAAATATTGTTATTAACAGGTAAGTATCAAACTTACGTATGTTTGGAAAAATTAAATGCGCTCATCTCTAAGCTTCTAATTTTCCTTCAAGGTGGTTGCATCTTTTCTTTATTTAGTATTGTTTGTGCTCTGCCAGATTGCTTTGCCCTTTCTTTAAGCAGTTGTTTTTTGAGTTCATTAATATATTGCAAGAATATAATTTCTGCGTTGTTGGGTGTAGTTTTGCGATCAATTCTACTACTTGTACAATTGCTATAATGTGTTTGGCAGAAGGATCAAGGTTTCCACATCTTTGAAGTTTTAAGTAGGTATTAAAAAGTGTTGCTTAAAGTCATTAAATGTGTTTCAGTTTTTTCTATTACACATTACGTGTCCAGTTTTTTTAAAGAGGTATTTTTAATATTTTATTTTAATTCTACATTGGCGTTTTATTAAGAAATATTACAATATTCTGTTTTATGGCCGGAAATATGAAGTTAACGTGAATTATGAGAACGGGAAATAATAGTAACACTAATGGTAACCTTTTACATTAGCTCTCCTTTTACATTCAGCTTAGAGTGTTCCAAAAAGTGTTTTTCATGAAGACTTTTTCCCATTCCAGGCCAAGCAGCATATTATAAACCTGAGATCAACAGAATATTTTTGTTCCAAAAAACTCCTGATTACAAAAGGAATTGACTGGTTAATGGGAGATTACGGCTATTAAATTTTGTCATTTCATTTAGTGCTTTCTATTTATTAAAAACACAGACAAACGTATTGTCTTGGTTTTGTAAACCTGCTGCCCAAATTGTTTTTATGTTAATCCAATAGTGTCACCCATAATATTTCTATTTCTATTTGTTTTACCAGTACTGTTGTGAGCAAATAGACCTTTGTGGTACAAAAAATTAAGATTTCACAAAAATATTTACTATAATGTAATCATGTTTTCCAGTTAAAGTTTAAAATGTCCCCAGTCTGAATACGTGTCACACAATTAATTTTCTATTGTTTCCGAACTCAACGCTAAAATAACCGGAAGTATTTGGAATCAAAGTCACTTTTTTTTACTCTTACAAAATTACTTGGTATCTTCCTACTTGTCAATATGCTTACATAATGGTTACCCAGATTGTTTCTATAGTTAGGTGACTACAACAGTTTCCTGAACTATGGTAGTGACAGCAAATTTGGTTAGTGTTTCACAAATATTTACTAAACCTAAGGTAAGTAAACAGAAATTCTTTTGCCACTAAGCCAACCTAGTTTTCATTTCACACACACACACACACACACACACACACACACACACACACACACACACACACACACACACACACACACACACACACACACACACACACACACACACACAATCGCGTAAATTTACAACGTATATATAATTATCGTTTTGGTTCAGTCAACAACGAGTTTCGTATTTAGGTATATAAACGAGATTTTTTTTTTTTTGCCTTCATTATTCTAACAAAGGGATCATATTTGGTGACAACGTGTTGTAAGCTGCACAAGGAAACCATATTTATTTATAAGCCAAACTTGAAACAAGGCAGTAAACTTCCACAAATAAACATTGTAGAAATTAAATAAGTATTTTGAAATTTAGTAGGTACAAAGGGTATAGTTACAACATTATACTACGTCTTCAGTTGTAACAACTCTCTACGAAACTGATCTCGAAAGTCCGTTTTCAGGCAGTATAGTTCAGTCTAACTTTCTGTACACAAATGCGCTCTCATTACCGGTTAACCACATACAAAACGAACTAATTAATTTTCCACATCTCTCTCTTCTGACCAGGTGATAGCTTTGTTAGCCGTTAACTCAAAAGCTCTATACCTCTATATCTTAAGAAACGTACTGAAAGTTGCATAATAACAGTGGAGTGTCAAGACATAACACTCTTACGTTACAACGGAACCCTGTATAAAAATTTATCCGTACTTATAATGTTTAAGTATGTGCAATTTAAGTAACTGTAGTCTCTCAGCAGTACTTGTAGTATGCAGTAATGTTGTTTAATTTTCAACAAAGACGTAATTAATGAAATTTTATAAATTTACATCTTTATACTATGACAACAAAGTACGTTCAATACAAATAGGTTTTATTTTGTATAGCATTAACATAACATACGCTTAATCTCAGGCCCAACACAAAAGGTTATAACTGGTTTTTAAAAATATACATAATTATTTAATTTATAATTGAAAATACAGCAGCTATGATTCTCGCTGATCTCCTTATCAAGCCCTTCTGCTTACACTCGCGTCTCTGGCCTGGCCTACTACTTTTGTCTTTTGCTAGTTTAAAGGCTTTAAATAAAATGTTAAATATTAAAATTTCTTCACATTTAACAGTTAAATAGTGTATAATTTTAATACAATTCTTTTATATAACGCAATAGTATATTATTACTGAATATTTTATTCTTTCCTTAAGTTCTTGTCCAAAATATGTAACGTTCAGTTTTGAGGTAATCAATTTGTAGCTGAAGAATAATTTAGTGTGTATTTGATGTTTTAATAAGATTTTGTTACCTGCAGTTTATCATTAACGGTATATTTGGAATATTCTGGCTTCTTCTTAAACTGCTTGGTACGTTCTTTACTAATAATTCTTTTAGGTTTTATACTTTCCTTGGTATATTAAGTTATTCTTGTTACAAAATTCTTGATTCACTAATTTCTTCTCAATATTACTACTAATATTCTGAAAATTTTTTGTAAAATTATGATTTATTTCATAAACAGATGGTTTCAGTTTGATGGTACAGGAAGGAATGAAGAAATTAATTGTTGTATTGTTGAAAGGGTTCTTTTTCTTCTTATCCCTGGTTTAGTTTTAATTTATATTATTTTAATAACTTTAAATTTTAAATTTCCTACAGTATACAGTTATTTTGCATTGACAACTAACTCTAATACACTTTTTTCCATTAATTTACAACATATTATGGTTTCACAGTTATTAGTAGCCATGAGTATCAGTTTTACATAAAACCTGTGACAACTTTCACATCCAAACTAGAACAGCATCCCAACCACCTGGTAATTAACTTGTTAGACAACAGTGAAGATATTTATAGATTAAAAAGACACAAACTATTAGACTTACATTCAGGTTTAACTCATAATGTATTCTCTGTATTTTCTGTATTGTACTGTCTGTGATATCTGTTCTGTATGTTTTTGTATTCGTGTCATTCATACGTGTTAATGTCAAACTGTATATGTGCCTTATGGGCCCAGTGTTTAATGTTTGTACTTATTGTATCATGCCAGCAGGAAGTGATAGTGACTTTTGTTCATTTGTTTACATGTTTTTATCATTTAGTTTTGTATTTTGTTACCTCTTTAATCTATTATCAAAACAAGAAGAGCTGTCAATGGTCAGCTCTTCATAATCCTGTGTGTGTTGTCAGCCAATTTGTTAAATGTTCGCTCAGTCGAACAGCTTACAGATCTCCAAAAAAAAAAAAAAAAAAAAAAACTTTCACATCATAATTTACAGAATTGTAAGCTTTACAATTTGTACATTTATTTTAAAGGATTAATCTGCAGTTTCATAATAAATTTGTTAATTTTAAACATTACTTATAATACTACTTTAAATAATTTTCCAAATTTCTAATTACATTTCAATTTGTCACCTTTCAAAATCCAATATGGTCGCCCTCTTTTAATTTAGTAAAAAGAAACATTCATAATTTTTATAAATTAGCTAATTTGGCAAGATCTATTTACTGTTTAATTTACAGCAGTACATATTATATATTGGGATTTATATGTATTCATAGAATAAGTGTCGAGATAAATGCTACGAATAATTATTATTAGTTTCTATAAAGTGAGACATAAAAATTAAGTTTTATAGGTCTTAAATATCCTTTCAAATTCTGTTGCGTAATAGCAAAAGCTTGAATCTAGGTAACCGGGACAGATTAACTAGAAAAGACGTTTCTCAAACCCGTAAAGTTACAGATACTAGAGAAGACTGAATAAAGAAAGAATAATCTGGAGGAAGAGAAATAAAGTCTACATATTTGGTAATAGAATACAGCAATATAAAGTTGACAGCTAAAACTCATGTGATCAGAATAGTATTATTATTCCATTTATTCATTAGCAATCAAAAAATATAGTATAATGTTTTAGATGGTTGTTTAAAAGAAAAATACACACTCGTTTCTTTCACTACACACGCGCGTGCGCGTGTGTGTATTGCACTTACGATCGTATGGTACCATGAAACCGAATAGAGGTTTCATTTGACCATTGTTAGGTAGACTAGTAGCGTCTCTAAAACAAACGAATATATACTCACCACACACACACACACACACACACACACATTGAAAAAGGGTTTTTATATTTATTATACCACACAAAGACTTAAAAAAGAATAATAATTATTATATTAGAATTTATTTATTGACTTATTAATGAAACAATTACTAAAAATTTTTGTGGACAGTAGCTTTATAGAACTTGTTTTAAAATTCTAATAATTTTAGAAAAGTACAATAAACATTTAATCACAACTAGGCACTTATTAGTCGAGTGTGTAATTATGCTTGCTCTTAACTTTGAAGTTGTAGATTCGCTGATTAAAGCCACTAAGGCGATATTGGACAAATCGATGAAAATCTTAATCGCAAGAATGCTGCCTGTTATTGCAGAATACGGTGGCACTTGCGTAGAGAAGAACCAGCTGCCATAACACACCACAAGCAATCAGTAAACTGCTACTAATATATCGGACACCATGTGTAGCCCGTAATATTGGTTAATTATTTCGTGTTGTTTCGCGATAAGTCTTTACCCTTTAATAAATCTATCAAGAGATTCTAAATTAATTTTAACTGTCGTAATGCAGTCTTCCAAAAGACGTATTATTGTAATCATACGTACTCAAACATTTTATTTTTGAAACAGATTTTTTTAAGCGTTCTTTCAGTTGGTCGACTTGGAATTCCAGGTGATGCATGCAAATCGACCACTGGAAAGACTGAGTCAGAGCTATCAGACGTCGTACAAAGCCAAGTAAGATGCTGTAATTTAATGCGAGCAAAGATAAAAATATCAGATACACAAATTCCAGCCAGTTTATTAGAGAAAAGAACCACACCTTGAAACAAATCATTTTCTCAGCTTCTTCCACCGGATGTTTAAGAAAACGTTTTAGTAGCTGTTTGTTGTCCAATACGGTTTTAATTAAACATGATCCATTTTTGTTCCGTTAATTATAGTGTATCAACCTCAGATATATTTCCATTACCACAAATGCTGACATGAACTTATAAAAAGCATAAACCACTTTATTTCCGTAACCTAATTCAACAGTACTCAAAAAATAAATGAAACTACAGGTATAATGTACAGAACACACGAGACTATAATGTACAAGTGATTGTCGTCATCAGGAGTAACCCAAGGTGACGACAACGCGAAACATTTTGACATAAAGTTGTCAAGCAGTAAAAACCATGATAAGGAAATCATAACTCCAGATTACAGGTTATGAACAACTACGGTTCGACTGAAGAACGAACGGCACAACGAAACAATCTATCACTTCTGACTAAATATATTGAATTGTTGTCATTGTGAATGGCAGCTGATTACGACGCCATTGGAAGAGGTTACAAATATTTCGTTCATACATTCGGTGACATTAAAGTTAAATTACCAAGGAAAATAAAAGTAAATATTTTTGTTCTATACGATACAACCGTAGCATTTTCTGCCTTTGTTAAACCGTTTCTAAATTAGTGTGTTCTCATACCTACAGAGTCTACGTAATCAGTAAAGACTTCTATAAACAGTTGAGTTATTTGTATGTCGTTAGTGAAATAAAATAGAAGTAGGATATTTTTTCTTACATTATAACAAACAAACATAGGGATAAAAATATAACCTATTTATATACCCGCGGATATAATTATGTACTATTCCTAAAAGTATTACAACGAAACGCCACAAGACGAAATGTCATTCGAACAAAATACCATACACTATTTGTAAAAAATGTTTAAACGTTTTTGAATAAATACGTACATAAACACAACCAATGTGCGTCTAATTAAAATAAATTATTATGTATTTGTCGCTTCAATTTAAGGTATTCTAACAAAATTCAATGCATTAGAGCGAAAAATCCCAATGCATTAGCATCAGTTAACCCAATACTTTTACATGGTAGAAATAGAATTGCTACAGCCTTGTAAAATTAAACTGAGTTCATTCTGTTGATTTTCATTTGGAAGCTCTATTCGTCGTACCTAACGTAAACTAATACTTAGTTTATTATTTACATCTCTCATACGTATAACTTACTTTTCACTAAAGACAATTGAAGTCAGAACAGATATTGTGATTTTATTAAAGTTTTATTGACGAAAGTAAAGTCAACCTTAGTGACACTTTTCTTTGTTTTGTAAAATACCTTTCTACTACATATAAAATGTATTACAATTTAATCTACTTTTGTAATTCACTTTTCATTTTGACAATCAATCAACAACTACTTATGTAATAATTGCTTGGAATCACAACAAACTTTAGTGTCCTCACTACGCCTCTAGTTCCACTAAAGATTTTCTTAAGTATTCATATTGTTACGCAATTAGGAACAGTCTCGAACGATAGAATGTATCATTATAGGCGTTTCTGACCAACCCAGTAGATCCGTGTTTCTGCTAAGGCCACATCGAATTATCCCCTAGAGTTTTTCATAATATGCTTGTTAAGGACGCATATTATAGAACCCTGCAGGCTATAAACAGCAACAGCTGCCGCTTAGTTCCAGTTTTATGTAGGGCTATTTACTAAGTCCGTTTCGTGTGGTTATTAGGGAAAAATGATTAATGTGCGAAACTCTATTAGTTGCCATTATTATTGCGTGTGGACAAATTTAATTTGAATTATTTTACAAGTATAATTTTGTTGAATAACTTGTTGATTACAAACTGTTATTTGTGATTAATCAAAGCTAGTGATTAGTGACTACATTGGTGTCTGTATTTTTTTTTTTATTGTACCAAACGACGATCAGTGAGACCGTCGTAACATTTGGTCAGAAGTTGAACATAATTTTTAACGATGGAAAAAGAGGATACTTTGTACAAGAATAGTGAAACTTTTAATAGTGTATCTGTAAATATGAATGCCAGTCAGATAATGGAAAATTTCCAGGCGCTGATGTTGCAGACAGAAGAATGGAATGCACAAATATCATGAGTGGATGACACAAGGCTAGTGAAAAATGTAAGAGAAGCCAAAAAAACACCAAGAGATCGGCCAAGGAAAAGGTGGGATAACAGCATGTAGGACCGTTGTTGTAAAACAGAACAGAGGTCCTAACAAAGGAAGTTAGAAAAGAAAGAAGAAGAAAAACATTATTAATATAATACACAGTTCAACATGTTTACAATACAATAATCGCTAATGTGTAATTATAAAAATTATACTTCGTATTGTTTAAATTAGCAGCCATCCTTACTATTTCTTTTATGAATTTGCTACCTGCTATAATTTTTTATTGTTCGACTAAGCTTTTCGTCATTGCTGACATCTTCAGGTCTTAAACAACGTCTATCAACTGTACGTTGTAGGCTTTTATACTTTAGGCCCCTCCCCTTATGTCATCGCCCCTCCTGACGTTTATTATATATTAAACAATAAACAAAAAAATAAATTAAAATAATAAGAATAACACACTAAAAAATGACGAAATGTAAATGGTTACAAAAAAATTATAAGTCAAGAATGAAGAAATTAACGGGAGATTCTTAAAACAATTTGACGGACGTTAGAAAAATGCCTAACGGAAAAAGGTAGACAAAGTTCCCGTGAAGAGCGGTAGCAGCTAGAACCAATAGGAGGGGCGATGACATAAGGGGAGGGGCCTAAAGTATAAAAGCCTACAACGTACAGTTGATAGACGTTGTTTAAGACCTGAAGATGTCAGCAATGACGAAAAGCTTAGTCGAACAATAAAAAATTATAGCAGTTAGCAAATTCATAAAAGAAATAATAAAAATTATATTTGCATTAACCATGGAATGCATATTGGAAGTAGTAGAGTTAGCTATATATGTCTTAAAACATGTTATAGCTGATCACAGAGTGAAGGCATTTTCAAATAATTATTAAAATGACTTCAAATAAGTAAGTAAAAATGTATATTATTATTAGGTATTATTATTATTTTCATCCCACTAGCAGAATTAACAGATACCACGAAACATTATGACTTAAACATGCTCATTGTAGTTGTATACGTTCGTAATTATTAGTCCTTGCATTTGACACATTTTAAACATTAACCATTGGATCTAATATATTTATAATATTACTACCGCTTAAGTATAGTCATAATCGTATAACAAACGTAGTTACAAAAGAATGTATACTAAAATAAAATTAATTAGGGTAAAAATACATATTTAAAACATCCTTAGCGAAAAAAAGTGAAGGGAACTTTTGAATATGTACAGTGTGGGGATATGAGAACACCAAATTGTGTTAGCTCGTGTTTGGTTACTATGACAACAATTAATAAACAGGCAGTTTTATAACTTCAATTAAACATTCCGTTTAACATATGGCTCAATGGGGAGTTGATCATCGTGCGTTTGCTGTAGAACGTTGTTTAAAAGTTCCTATGTAACAAGACAACGACGGTTCAGAAATCATTTCAAAGTTAGTAGACATGGAAGAGTTCCAGATCGTTCAAAAATTTCAAACTGGATAAGAACAATTAGCACCACTGACTCGACACAGAAAACAATCAGAGGAAGCATAAAACAGTGCGCACAACACAAAATGTTCAGATTTCCAGTAGGTATCTGCGGAAAATTTGGCACCAAGGTCTCCATTTCCATTCATACAAAATTCAAGTGACTCAAAATACGTTAATACATTAAAAGAGTTGGTTTTTGTAATGAAATGTTAGAATTAAAAATTAGGAACAAACCTTTCATGAACACTTGATTATGTTCGAGGAAGCACACATTCACGTTTACGGGTATACCAATAAACAAAACGCGCTATTGGAGTGACAGTTACAGTCAAGAACTGCACACTAAACATCTTCATATCCAGCGAGTCACTCTTTGGTGTGTAGTTTCCCCTCTTCTTGTTATGGACACTAGGGCTTTGAAGACAATAATCGAAATCCAGTCAGTGTGAATTCCAACCAATATGTGCAAATGCTAAACAACTTTCTTCTCTCTTTTTTAAATTATCTGAGTATTGTTACAGATTCAGTCTAGTTCCCAAAGGATGGTGGTAAAGAGGTTTTAAGGATATTATACCACACGCACTGCACAAAACACAATGGATGTGTTGAGGCGTGTGTCTGAAGACCGCTAGATCTCAAGAATTGATGTATACCCTGTCTGCGTGTGATTTCATTTTCTGGGGCTATTTAAAATTAAGGTTTTCTAGTCACTAAATTTCAATTAAGTCACGCAGCGGATCTTCGAATAAATTCAGTCTACTTGGCAAGCCATACTGTAGAGACTCGTGGATAGCTTTTAAAATTGACTTGAAGAATATAAGCTTGTCAATGACTGTCACTTAAGGGATGTTATTTTTGAACGATGATAATAACTAAGTATCTTATTTCCTTTGTATTTATACCATATTTGACTTAAAATCATTAACTGACTTCCTGTTTTGATAGTTTAAAGTTGCTGTGTTTTCATTGCACCAACATTTACATTATTAACCGGATGTAGGCTTAAAGAACGTTCCAACTTGAAACATACACATTATACACAATGCATTTTATTATATTTTTCGTCAATTATTACTACTGCTATGAACACTCTTGTCTATAAGTTAGAAAACTGTGTGCAAACTAACAGAATTACAAATATTCCAAACAAAAATTAACGTAAACTAATCTATCATGTGACAATGTACGGGACGAGGTTTTAGTGTTTGGGATGTAATACTTCATGGCGTCTAGAGAGAGACGTGGTGCACAAGTTGAATAAATTTAGATCCATTTGTGGGAAGATTCCAGAAACATTAAAAATTATGTTATATTGGATTTGTAATGTTATGGCGTTATCTACTTTGCTGTCTGATAGAGAGTCGTAGACCTTACGAAAGGCGAAGATGTAAATATGATCACCGCGGCACAAATGACCTGTCTAAAAATGGCCAAAGAATGCTAAAAATTAGATGATACACTTTCCAAAAAAGATATATGGAGTGTGCTTAAGTGTCCTTATTGTTTATGAAAGTACATAATGATAAGAATAAGTAGAGGAAACATGTTCTTTGCGTGGGAAAGAACTCTATACCAAAGGCCTCTTGTTTCTGTCCTTTACAAGGTAGTTGTAATATTGTGCCCATAAAATGATGGTCTGTTTTTAACTCAAATTAAAAATTTGTAAACAAAAACATTTAAATTTATAAGGTATATAAGGCTTCTGAAATCGGATCAGGTGTTTCCATTTATTCCAGGATGGAAGAAGAAGAAAAAGAAGAAAGTGTCTGACTATAATAGGGCGCACAATGGGCACTGTAGCACCTTGTCAACTGTAAATATGACAACTGTTTTTATTTTATAAAACCATGAACAATCAGGTTTTCTACTAATTCTATAAAGCATGATTTCTGTGCTGTTCTCGTGTTTTAGTCATGAAATTGGTGCTTCACAGCCTTCCTTCTAAATTTTATTCTCCCAACGACCTGTTTGAAAATTACTACGTTTGACACGTTGGTAACACTTGGGCTTCCCGTCTCTTTTGCATAGTCAATAAAATACATATTCCGGAAGACGATAAAACAAACGAGCAAAATTCTAAGATCTAACAAAATTAACGGATAATTTATGACCATAAAAGTGACTTACAAAAGAACGTGACGTACAAAAAATTACACACCGTTATACGGGCCATACTAATCCATGTTAATCCAACGATGTGTGTTTGTATAACTTTAGTGATGACAGTATTAATTAGAGTAAATTTAGGCGTGAAAGCGATAACTTGAACTCCATAGAATGTACACAGAACTGTGAACGCGGAATAGGACACCATTTGTCCAATATTGGCCAAATAGAGTGGAGAGTTAAGCGTCTCGTCTGATCGATTCCTGCACGATAGTAACCGAAAAAATTAAAGCGTATGGTGAATTTTTATAAAGCACGGTGTCGACACAAACATGTTCATTGTAAGATAGTAAATCATCAAAACAATAATATCTTATAAGAAAGATAGGAATAATTAAAAACCTGAGACCAGAGCAATAGGTAAATCTCAGCAGACGGTCTACGACGCGGGTTTGGGCCCGACACACTGATTTGATGGCTGCCCTATACTAGGGATCCTGTGTTGCAGGGTATAACGCTTCCGCGTCCAGGGGTCCGGAAAGAGGTTACAACGGTAGTCAAGGAGGAGAAGATGATCATCAGTATGGCGAATCCAGCGGAAGTGGCAGCCCTGCTTTTTAAGGATTGCATAAAGTGCTAAGGTAAACCAAAATAAAAAATTCTGGCCCTCTGGTTTAGAGGCTGGATCGCTGTGCCAGCTCCCCGGAATCAAGGAAGAACAATAGGGGAAAAATTATTGCTATTATTGTTATTGATATAAACCTTGGAATATTAACAGTTTAAATGGTAAACGGGAGCCTACACGGAAATGGTTTAATATTTTTGGTATACGAAGCATTTAAAGCTTAAATACTATAAGGTTATAGAAATAATGAGTAAGATGAACGTCGACATTAGAGGCCTCACAGAATCTAAGAGCAAAGGTTTAGGTCAGAACGCTTCCGTCTGCCATTTGCTACTAACGGACGCTCTTGTTCGCTGCATAAAGTTGGATAAGCAGTGGAATCTACATGTGCCACCATATGTTAATAGTGATAGTTATTGCAGCTACCTTTGTGTTCTCAAGTCGTATGGCAATTTCTAGAGCTAGTTCTGTGCTGTCTACAACCTTTATGGAAGTAGCGTCATCTACTTTATTTCGTTGGATATGACCCGGACACTAAGCAAAACAAAGAGGAAACTTTGGTTTGTATCGCATAGAATTGCCTACTGCAAAAACGGATCCAGGGTAGTCGGATTATTTATGGAAGTGCAAAAGTTCAGTAAATACGTACAGAGAGCCAAATTTCTATCACCTCGACGTTCACAGTACTGAAGAATTTTCCTCACTGGATACAGTTCAGCAGTGTATACTCTTGCCGCCTTTGATAGTGTCTAGGAATGGGAGACACCTCCGACAATACACTACTCACTCCGTTCTCCGCGTTCGATCCGTACATTTAAGTAGACAATTTTATTAATTTCAAAGATTGAATAATTGTACAACAAAATATACTTTACCATGTAGTATTTCCATAAAATATTTGTTGTTTCAACAAAACATTAGTACTTCCACAAGACATTCATCAAATTTGAGTATTGTGTGAGGGAAATCACATCTACTCTTGCCTGTGACAAGTGATGTTTTACTGTATTAGAGCAATTACAGAACAGAGAACGAAAAGTATTTAAAATTTTGTTATTATTATGTAGAGCATGTTAACAGATTTTAGAGATATTTATAGCATCTATATTTAATTTAAGTATTTCATCATCATCATCATCATTTTCAAAGATCTTGTTCCGGTCTCAAGCAGGCAAAGATTAGAGTCGGTCACTCCAGCGATTCCTAGGACGTCCCACACCACTTCGTCCCCTCGGATTATAGTTCCATGGTTGTTTGAGAATGCGGTAGTCACCCATTCGGCAGCGATGTTTCCACCAATTCAGCCGATACTGGGCAATCCTGTCGAGTATACGCATAATATTCAGTTCCTGTCGTATATTTATGTTTCTTCTATCATCACAGAGAGTATACACTGCCACGTGCCTGAGTATTTAAGTAATATAGTATTAAATTACATATTTCATCTACGTTATTCAGACATCCAAAAACGATATATAAAATAAATAATAATAGTCGAAATGAGTAAGTTAAGTTACAAGATTAAAATTATGAGAATTAGCCACTTTCATAACACATGCTAAATACGCAAAGCACTGATCCAAATAAAAGGAACGTCTCTGAATTTCCTACCTGCCTCGCGATCAGCTTGAATTTATTGAAAGGCGGTGAAATATGAATTTGTAGATGTTTAAGATAGACGTGTATTACTATGATGTCACGTAGTACTGTTCACGTAAATATATTTTACGACGCGTTGCTGTAACAATAGAAATTTTTCATTAGATGTCCTTCACATATCGTAAAATACAAAGTCCAAATAAAATAAATATAATCTGTTTCTATATTTGCGGCTACAAATATGAGACTGTTCTTATTACTGTACAATTTTTGTACACACACAGTTACAAATCGTACACTACAGATTATATAAAAATGTAACATTAAAAGAAATAAGTAGGATATTTGTTTACTGAAATGAGTGAATATTTCTGAACAAATATGTATGAGTGTGCGACTGTCTCTCGACTACGGAATTTACACGCACGTTGCCTGCGTAGTTTATTGCATTACTTTTCAGTCTATTTCCCATCATAAAAGTGTGGTAAAGCTGGTTATCTCATAATTTTGCTAACATTTCTGAGTGTGTGAAGTCACTCTCCGTATAGACGACACAAATCAGAGAATTGATGTGTTTTATTCTTGGACTGATTGAATTTTCCTTTTCCACTTTTATCTGATGGAATTTTGATGAAAAACAAGAGCGCACTCCAAAGTTGCACTATAGTGGACAATACCACGATTTTTGTTTCTTCAAGACAGGTTACATCTTTGTATTTAAACTGAGACCGTATTTGAACTATAATATTTTGTCTATTTGTATTTTCTGACGCTGATTTTTGTCATTTGTCGAAATCAAAAAGTTATCCTATTTAAACCCAATTATAGTGTTTGGTTTATTGTACGGATTACAATCTTTATAGTGTCAGAAAGGTTTATAAATTTTGCATTTTGTAAATATCTATTCTTTAAAAAAATTAACACACGCTCTTTACTGTCTGCTTAAAATGAGTTATATCTAAGCCCCATAAGTTTAGACCTGCAAAATATATTTATACAAATGAACTCAAATTATCATTACTTATTAATATATATGTTTATTAGACAATTAAACAGTAAGTTATTCAACAACACATTTGGAAGACACAGTAAATCATTCCAAACTAAATTCTATGGAAAATGTAGTCTACCATGTTTTTTTAGATTAGGTGGCCATTTCTTTAGTAATTATATGAACGCTAACATACCTATGAACAACATGAACTCGAGCTGTTTCGTAAGTTTAATCTTTTCACTTTTCAGTATCTAAAAAGAGGTCTCAACACAAGTTATTGTCACTAGAATTATTGATAAACAGATAAAATAATTTTAATGTTGTGATAATTTGTAAGTGCGTTTTGAGAAACCTAATCCACGAATGACGTAGAGAAATTACTAAACTCTTTAGGCACTCCCAAATTTGGCTTCATTACTTGTCTCAAATTGTCTGCTTGAATGTTTGAGTTTGATTCCTGGTCAGAATATGTGTTTATCCAATGTTGCACCAATGCTAGAAACAATATCTTGGAAAGGACAGTTTCTCTTGACTATGAAAGAAATACATTCGATTGTAGTTAGGGGACGATATGGAACTAGCATATGCACATATAGAAGTGGAATACACTCAAACTCCACACTCATATTCGACATTCGACACTTGATATTGTCCACGACCACAGTAAATGTCAAAACGTCGTGCTTCCAACGCTGATAAGCTTTACACTCACAGTATGGTTCGGGCTGAATACTGAATTAGAAAATGTCGAATTTACAGGTTGAGTTTACACGGACTTGTGAGTCGTAATCTTGGTTTACTACAACTCGTCACCAGTGTGATCTGGTAAACAACAGGTAATGGTTTTCCAACCGTATCAGATTATGGGAGTGAATAAACATTACAAATTCACGTGAAAACTCCAAGAAATATCAGCCAGTATTAAATTATATTTTAAAAACACAAAGTAACTTACCTTTACTCTGAAAACACGAGATAATGTGACTGTAGCTCAGACAATGAAATAGAAGAAGCATTTCTGTTAATTTAGGATATTTATAAAGGAGAAAACTAGCATACTACAATCTAATAAGAACTATTTTTACTTACAGTAAAGACGCAAAAAACTACAAAATTTAAAATGTTTATGTCAGACATCTAATCACCTCCCACATATATTTCTAAGAACTTCATAAAAGCCTCACAAGAAATTTACCTTTTGCCAAGTTTCTTTTACATCATACATCAATCTTTAGTGTAAATTCTTTCTGTGGCAAGCTAATAAACAATTATTTAAACGTAATGCTGTCAAACATTATACTTAATCAATGAAAGAGAGAAAACCTATAAACACAAAATACATAGAGCACTATAGGCACTTTAGATTTGGTTGTCCAAATATGGAGATTTTAACTGTTCCCATGTTTGAAAATCCCTTAACAAAACGAGTATCCCTTAATGCTTATAAACCTTAAACAGCCTGGACTGACTGGACTGAAACCTGTATAAAAGACATATTACTGATTTGAAACCCTTGTCAATTAAATGGACAGAACATAAGTTACCTTCTACGATTTGCTCACAAAATTACTTAATAATGATGTATTCTGTTATTATTGCTCTTAATATGGAGTTATTAAGAATCTAATAACATTTGTTTGTTCTGCATTTGTAGTATTAAAAAAAATATTTTACAGGTATGCTTTTTTTAACTTAACAAAAAAAAGTGTGGAATTGCGAAACGAAGGGTTGGTACGAAAACGTTGACACTACCAGATACACTATTGTCGTGCGAACAGACGCTTCCTGAAGTTACAATATTAGGTAAAATCATTTTATCCTTCACAAGCGATAACATAATTCATTTTTTCAACACGTTCCAGTTTAGCAAGGTTTAAAATTAAAGTTTTGTTTTGGACAACACTTCTACTACAGGCCTTAACAAAAAAAAAAACACTCTTGAAGAGCAAGTACAAGTATAAAAAAAAATATTTTTTGTTACCTTAGAAGTAATAAAAGTGGTTATTATACAAACACATAAGCAATTCCTGGTTAGATTTATCTGAAATATCGATCATGATGTGTAAGCATTAAAAGTATTGAAAACGCGAATTGAAAGAGGTATATGTAATTGGTAATTTGGTAGTAGTAGTAGTAGTAGTAGTAATAGTAGTAGTAGTAGTAGTAGTAGTAGTAGTAGTAGTAGTAGTAGTAGTAGTAGTAGTAGTAGTAGTAAGTAGTAGTAGTAGTAGTAGTAATAGTAGTAGTAGCAGTAGTAGTAGTGGTGGTGGCGTTAGTAATAGTAGTAGAAACAACAGCAGCAGCAAACAGAGTAGCGGGTATCAGATATTTTTGTGGTTGGATTGAAATTCCTCTGTTATCAATTTCCTTTTATTTGAAACAGAAACGTTTGTTTAAGATGTTGGAGGGCTGGTTGCTGAAACGGTTCTGTGTACAGAACGTGATTTTATGAAAATAAGGAAAATCTTTTATCTGAGGAGAAGTGCTATAGATGTCTGAAATCAGTAGCTGCTCAATTATTACGCCGATAACTCATTGAACATAAGTGCGCTCTTCCTTCAGAACATGTATTATCAGAAACTGTACACGGTAGTAAACTAAGATGTTTAGCATTTGCAATTAACGTATACGAGTAGCTGATGTATTACATATAGGCCTATATATAAACATGTATCTTCGGTGCGTGTTACTTAGCCTTAGTTTCAAAATTTTCGTAAGGTAGTATTTCATACGCTTAACAAACACTTAGAAAATATATCTGTAGGCCTTACTAATTCTTTTATTCTTAGCATGTATTGATCTCATTTCATTCAATTTTATTTCAAAAATAAATATTTGTTTTTCTAACAGGAGAAACTATTACATTTAACTTTAGGTTAGACCACTAGAGAAACGTTATCAGTTTGACATGCTGATACATGGCGATAAATTTGGAATCGACTTCTTGAGTGAATCGCTAATTAGCGTTCTTTGTACAAGTACAAGCGTGTGGTCTAGTTATATCTTCTTAACAACAATTACAATACAAGCAAAATCGTCCAGTGTGGTGACAATATGCAAGAAGGAAAGAATTAATAAAGTAGGTTATTTACATATTTATATTAGTAAACAATTTATTTACGTGTATTTCATATATTTAAACAAAGTTTTGTTAGTAGACAATATTAAGGAAAATCTCAAACTACACAAACACACATATATTGTAATGCGACATAATGAGGAAAACCCAGTAAGTGTATAAACCCCCATAAACTAAACAATATACCTAACCTTGCTAAACCTATGAGAAATGTTAAAACCCGAAATAAGCAAAAAGAAGTAGGCCTACAGTGTAAGCTAATGTAGAACAAACATGTACTCTAAACCATTAAAAGTGACTGTTCATAGCAATAATAACAAATTGTAAATGAAAAATGTAATCACAACAAGTACAATAAGTGATTGAGTGTAAAATTTAAATGAAAGATGTTGGTTACTAACTATACAGACAGGACTGTTAATAATAGTGTTAACTTATTGTGAATGAAATTTATAATCACAACTAAAGACAATGTGTGATCATATAATAATATTAATGTGCGAAATGTCTGATATTCAATATACCTGTTTATTACCAATTGGCCAAAATACTTCAACCTATAAAGAACCAAATATTGATCTAGGTTGTTAATTTAATTTATTTTAATGTTAACTGAATAACCTTGATTGTATAAAATGGTTCCCTATTTTATTTTTAAAGTTAACTGAAAGGAATAATACAATCATTTGTGTTGTTTAAATTAATGTGTTAAAACATATTAATGATAATAAGAGTTAGATTGTTTAAATTGACCAGGTGTCAAAAATATTTAATAATAGGTCATAATAAATTGACCAACTATACAATTAGATATTAAGAAGTTATTAAAAGAAGTTTTATTTTTTAAATTGGTTTGAGTTTGAACATAATGGCCTAACATTACGGTAGTATGTTTGTTTTATGTCAATCTTGTTCTTCACTTTATCAGAATCAATTCAATAATAATAATAACATAATGGATAATTCAATGCATGTAATAATAATAATAGTGTATCAAGCCACAAGGTCATACAGTAATATTAAATTGAAACTTTGTACTATAGAGAAATACCAATTAATTGGCCAATATGAAAATAGAAATTATTGTAAATCCAACTATTAAACCATCACAGCACTGTAATAAATAGTAAAAGATGGTATAAATACTAATATATGCTTTAATTAAGTGTCAGAAGCAACATTTTTATTAATTAATGGATTTTTAATGTGATTTGAAATGTCGAAAGCTACATAGAATGTCTTATTAGACGAAATTTTATAAAATGTTAAATTAATTATTAGGACACAGACCTATGCCATGTGAGGTGTCTAAATTTTTGCCTTGTTATAAGGAATAATGTACTGTAAATTAATTTGAGATTTATTATGTATTAGACAGGGAGTAATTGTAGCTAGCAAATGTAAAATTTTTTATATTAAATAATTAAGGTCATGTGACCTCCTTACCCGACGATTTTGACCAATGAGAAATTTTGGTCAAGCCCGTTGAAGGTACAAGGAAATTTCTTCACTTGATTGTTAGACTCGAAACTATAAAGAACTAATCTATGCTACTCTGTGTAAAAAAGTATACGATAGAGTCAAGTCCAAGTCAGAAGAAGAGTGAAAGTAAAGTAATTAACAGTGTCAACCTAGAACCAAGAAATGATAATATAATAATAAAACAAGAAGGACCAAGAAAATAATATATCTAAAAATAAATAAAAGTTGTCTACCAAAAGTGGTGAGACCGAACATTATATATTAACACTAGTAATACTTAAACAACACCAGAACTAAATCACATAACACTTATTCATCAGAACCAAAGTGAAAAGACCAATTCAACACCAGTTGAACTTATTTGACTTATTTTGTTTTAAAAACTTGTTTTAAATAGTTGGGAGGTAAATTAATTCTGTAGTCGCTTAGCGTCAGTCCGCCATCTTGTCACGGCCCACTGAAGCCATCGCTGAGTCGACACTAACTATTGGGTTCCCACATCAGACCAAACAACTATTTCATTGCATTATCTTAATTTTAATTTTATTGTTATTAGTAAGTAAGAATTATTTTAATTGCAATATGTTGTACTTCTTAGTGTGCATTTCGTACATTTTAATAACAGTCAAAAGAATCCACTAGTTTATATAACTATCGAAAGTGTAACTCTGAATCGAACTGAGATTAACAATCGATTCGTGCATTGTACCAAATAAACATTAGAACAACGGACGCAGTAATTTATGAAAATAAACAATAATATTTTCCCTAATTGATGCGAGTTGTCTTTTATTAAAAATTAAATGAAAATAAAGACTTTTATTTCAGAATAAAGAACCCGACCACGACGACTTAAGTAATTCCGTCAAGCGTATTAACCTACGGTAAGTTAGTCTGGTAACCTCAATCTTGACAACTCAACACGAAAACCAACACCCGTCCCCAAACAAACAGTAATCCATGTTAATAAATAAAAGTTAAAATAACTTAACTCCACTCACATATTAAAAAAATATATATATATTGCGTCAGTACAAAAAGATACGGTACTGTGCATTGCAAAAATAAATAAATAAAATAATACAAATAAATAAAGCTATGGAATAGACATGATTCAGATTGCAAGCTGGATTGTTTAAAAAAAAATAGGGAACGCACAATTCATGCATGTACACGCATATCTGGCCCGCCTGTCGCTAGCGTTGTGTACACGTGTATTTTGTTTGTGTGTGTGAAGCCTGTCCGTTCCTGAACAATAACCATTCCTTTTCAAATATTGATAGATTTTATGTTTTATTTTAATTATAAGAAAAATGTGTACGATATTGTAAAACGAAAGACACCAGAAGGTGTAGAAAATAAATGTGAACAAAGAGTTAAAAGACCGTGACAAAGTGACGGAAAGTGCAATTACTATAAGTAAAAAGTGAATAGCTCTTTTTGTAATTACAATAAAGAAGTGTAATTTACGTATCAGTTCAGTTCGTAGTCCTTCAGTCTTTCGACTGGTTCGTACCCTCCCCTCATATACCCGTGGTGGGTGTGATACTGAGTCTGTCACAGGTATATGGGACCTACAGTTTAACGCCGGATCCGAACGGCAATTTTTTTTTTTGGAGGGTTTCTACTAGCCAGGATACCTCTCGCTGGGTTGCCATTACCTTGCGAGGGGGAACGGTCGTATCTAAATCAGATGGCCCCTGGCGGGAATTGAACCCGCGCCGACAGCGTAGCAGCGTCACACGCTAGCCACTACGCCACGACCGCTCCATTTACGTATAGTAAACATAAAAATTATCGATCGATTGAGCATCGAGTAGTGTGTAACAGATTTCGGAATTCGCGAAGATAGGCGAAATAAATTAATTGAACCAGAGTGGTGGTAAAGACGCTTCGACAAACTCTGACAAGACGAAAATTGTTCAGACCTGAGCTTTTGCACGACTTGGCTATAAATACCAGGTCTCGCTAATAAAGTACCTTATTTTATTTTCAACCGTTGCCGTAGGAGGCTATGTCAGTCGACGACGCTATTTTAAATCTACTGTGAGAGTCACGTGACGAACTGTTAGTCCAACCAGAACAGCAGAGCACCTACGAAGAGGTTCGATGGACTCAGATGGACTCACATACGATCCATGAGATGATACGAGACAACTAGTAAACAGCACTAGCAGTGGAACCCTGGAAGAGGACCAGAGGACCAGAAGAACGAGAAGGACACAGACCGAGGACCCGAGGAGGACACACTGATAGTATCGCATCAAATGAGGTGATGAAAAACCATTTTTGTTAATTACAGACAATTGAAAGACTCTAATTAACATAGAATGAAAAACATTCGAACAGTTAATCAATCATAAAGAAATATAAATAAATGCAAAACAGATTGTATACTCATGTATAGGATTTAGTAGTTGAATCATACATAAATGCTAAGAGGGAAATATTTGAGTTTAAATTAAAATAAAATAAGATAAAGTGGTTGTTTGATATGTTTTTAAATTAAAATAAATGAGAGTAATTGATAAAGTCTTTATTTGATATGATTTTAAACAAAAATAAATGAGAGTGTTTGATAAAGTCTTTGTTTGATAAAATAAAATGCAGATGCAATAGTAAAGAATGAAAGACAAATAAGATTAAATAAATTAAAATAACAGTAAATTCAGAATTACAGAAAGTAATATGAACTCGCAAAGATAACCACACAATGAGTAACCCGAGGGCAAAATATTTAATTAATTAAGATTAGATGGTAAGGTTTATGCATACCATGTTATATATAATTTGTTAGCCATCAGTCATTTGCGAATGGTTCATAAAAACGAATAATAATGAGTATTATTTTGTTGTTCGAAATGAAAGAATTATGTTTAATAAAAAATAAATAATTAAAAAATTTTTAAAAAAATTATATAACGCATCATCTTCTTATTACGATTACACCCATGAATCCAATTTGTGTTGTTATAATATATATATTATAACGAAACATTGTTATCAATGTTTATCGTTCTAACTGGAGTACGCATAATAAGCGTTATCTGCTACAATTGTACATTTAGAAGGGTACAGATAAGATTTTATATAGCAAACAAAACAGATAACAGTCCACCTGCATAAATATGTATAATTTTGTCGGCACATGTCAGAAGTGTTTTAAAACTTAAATAATAAAAAAATGACAAAAGATTAAGAAGAACTAGGTTGACCAGTAAATAGTGCGGAAATGTAGCTTTATTTAGACACCAAACACATAACGAGATAGTGAGAGTGTCGTGAACTATAAGCGTTTTACTATTTCACACCTTTCGCGGTGCTAATTAAAGATCGCGTGTATACATAGCTAATAACTGTGTTCAAGACACGTCTAACAAACAACTTTGTTACCTAAATAAATAAAGGATTGGTGAGGTATTCGCCGATAGAAACTCATTTGCACACGTGGCTTTGCCCTATAAACAGTGAGCCAAAACGAGCATCTGGCTCATTCATAAAGTATTCGTTAAGTCGTACACACGGAACGATACGCTGCAGAAGACGCTTCAATGAGACCGGCAGACACCTGAGTTACTACAACTACGTACTACGGACATCAGACTATACCCGAGGCCAGAGACGCTGTGTCCATGACGATAAAGGAACGACGCCTAGCCTAGCTGTTCATACACCGCTAAGCGACGCTGACGGAGGTTTCGAGAGGAATAGCTGTACTCAACGCCGACGCCTGAGACCCGTGTACATCTGTGTAACATGAAATCATCAAAACAGGTGACCTGATATGGTTCAGGGTTCATAATAATGTTGTAAAACACAAAAAGTAAATGAAAAGCCGCTATAAGCGAAATTGAACAGTTTTAAATAATTGATAAACATTTAATTATATAGGCGGTATGACTAAAGCCTAAAGACACTTTTAAATGTTGTACTGTATATCATATAGAGACATTTATTCTAAAAGACAGAACATTTAGATAATGTGTGATTATTATAATTATATGTTAATAAGAGTGCAGAAAGACTCTAAGCAAATGTTTTCATGAGATTGTGCACTGTATAAAGAATTATATTTGATAAATTAAATGTGATAAATTAAGGGAGAGTGCAGAGAAGCTCTAAGAGTGTTATCCAGATATTAGATGTCACAAATTTTATTGTTTCATATTAAGTATTGTTGATAGCCAAGCAGGCTGAAGAGTAGAATAATTAAAAGGGAGTTACCCTTAATAAAAATGTTTAGATTAATAATAATTACCATAGAGATAACGATAAATATAACCCTTGTTATATTCATTTAAAAAGTTCGTATTTTATTTTCTCATGTATAAAGAACAGGGTTACGGATTTCATAGAATGAAATCAATTCAGTATTTCCATTTTATTAAATAATTAAATTCAATATAACAAAATGATTTTTATAAATGAATTATAATTACAGGCAGACAGTGTGAAACTGCCCATATATGTGTGTATATTTCCATGTTATATGTTTTGTGTATATACTGTGTATTGTATGTCTTATTTTCAGGAACTTATAAATTATGTACGAAGATATATGATTTTAATATGTGATTGTTAGACGTAAGCATTATAACAATATATCACTAGAGAAAATATGTGTAAAGTAATATTCAAGAAAGAATATAAATTAGTGGAACCCGCCGTAAATCGTGTTAAATATTTGAAATTCTTTTTATTATTATGATTTGTTTAAAGATAAGCACCTTGAGGGTGACAATTATAATCTTTGGAAAGATAGACTAAAAAGGTAGTTTTCATTTATTCACAATTTATACAACTCAGCTTCCTGAAATAATTCTTTTGAAAACACATCGTCCCAACTCGTTACCTGATACCTAATAAGCCCAAATCCCACACCTAATAGCCGGCAAAGCAGAAAAGTACCATATACTGCAGGTAAGTGTTGGCATGGTATACCCTAACCAGGTCCATGTAAAACTCATAATCCATAATGAAAGAAATCATAAAAAGATGTGTTGCAATATATATATATATATATATATATATATATATATAGTACTGCTGTTAAAATGCAACACAGTACATAAGAGAAAAATAATAAATTTTAAAAGAAAAAAAAGATACAAATTTAATATTAACTGGAACACATGTTTTAAAATGTAAACACAAACATTGGGACTATCGACTCACCCAGTCAACATAGAGGTAGATTCCAATATGATATAAAACAGTATTATGTTATATGTTCTGAAAAGAATAGGCCTATATGAAATTTGGAATGAATGTTATAAGAAGAGTAAATAATAAGAAAATTATAATTTAATAAATACCAACTAGAATTACGAATATTAGAGACAAAATAAATATATTTAATAAGGAGTAGAAAAGTTATATATGTTTTTAATAGGTATATGATAAAAAGATGTAATGAAAGTAGGGAATTATCAATGAGGCAAATTTGTAAATTGTTAGAGATTGTATTGTATAGAAATGAAAGGAAAGGTAGTAGTCTAAAATTATATCTAATTAGAGTAGCATGAAGAGTCTAAAAGAGTGATATGTAAATTAATATTTGGCAGCATTTAAATAAATCAAATTTGTACATCATCAAGTTTAATGTTATATGTAAACGAAGAAACAGTAAAGGAATTTAATTTGTTATACCAGAGTTTTTGATTATCAATTTAATAATGTAAACAATCAGGAGGAGAGATTCAACATTAATATTGGGTTTAATAAAATAACATAATGATCAGTAAATAAATAATATTACAAGAAATCTAAACATATCCTTAATAGAACGCCGATAGAAGAGGGAAATCCTGTACTGAAGAATAGTCTGAGTGGCCATAAAATATAATTAAATATTCCGATGAGATATCTGTTTTGCAGTCGTCATAGAAAACAACATTCAGCGGTAAAACCAACAAGAAATTCGCGTGGAGGAACGGATCGCCAAGCCTGGTTTTATTTTTGAAATTAATAAACATCAACCAGAAGTGAACCCGTGGCAGCTGGAAGGATTCAGAATCAGTCAAGTTACATTTGTAGGGTAGATATTTTTTACATTGTTATTTATCAAAATATTACATACTAACTTTATTTGGTTTGGTTTAAAGAAAAGAAGATATTATATATAATCGTAAATACGATCAAACAGCTTAATAATCATTAACCCTGAGAGAGAATTTCTTTTCATGTGCTGATAAAGAAAAAACATAATAACGGTAGTTACATTTCTTAATTATATTATACTATTAAATAATTACATGACTTATAAATAACAACAGCACATTAATGACGTCACCAACGTGTGACATATCATAATTACATAATTACAATATCTGTAATATAATCACAGTACAATATACATATATATATATATATCGTTAATTAATAAGTAAATAATATCGTTATAAAATTGGCGCTTACAACGGGAGGCGTTAAATTAAAAACAAAATACGTCGTTACAAAATTTTTACAACAACGTGACGCCTAAGTAATTAATTTTTAAGAAACAAATAAAAGTTAAATAAAATAAAATTATTGTTATAAAATTGACACCAGCAACGTGGGGCTGAATACGTTTACTTCACGTAAGGTGCGACTGGAACCAATTACCCGAGATAAAATATTATCTTAAAAAATATAAATTGGTATTAGAACACAAGTAGAAAGAATTAAATAAAAATTATGAGTTTATATATATATATTACATTTTTTTACATTTATATAAATGTATTATATACATCAAGAAACGGACTGTAGCAGAAAGTGATTGAAATATATATATATATATATATATATATATATATATATTGCAAACAATACAGCCATATGCTGTATGGAGCACTGATTTAAATAAATGTAAAATTTGTAACCTTATTATAAGTTTGGGGTCAATGGACATGTCTGGGATTGTAAAACTGTTTCATTGTCACACTAGGGGAGAAATTAACCTATTCCAGCAGGCAAGGAACACCTGCTCTATTGTATGTGTGTTACGCGTGTATCTTCTGTGTGTTAGTGATGCATGTACAGACAGGAAACGCAGCAACCCTCCCCAATTAATTTCTAAAATAATTATTTTAATTCACTGTGTGAAAACTAATTTGTGTATAAGCAAACAAAAGACACCAAAGTGTGTACAAATTTTATAGTTATCCACAGTAAGAAAATGACGTTAATAGGACACACTACGGGAAGTCAGTGCGAAATAAGGTGTGCTAAAAATACACAATTACACTAAGACGCTCAAATTAATACAGTGAGTGCTTAATCAAATTATCTATGATTTGTGGTATCTCGATTCCTTACAAAACGTTGCCATTTGCAGATAATTGCAAATATATGAAAAGGTTCGGGAGTGGGGGCTATCATGTGATCTGCAGGTCTCGACAGGACAATTTCGGAACCAACAGGTGCGGAATTTCGAGATGGTATAAATTAAGGGTTCGACTGGAAGCCCTTCTTTTCATTTCAAAACACAGTTGCAGTCGAACACGCTGTCCGTCGACAGAACAGTTTTATTTTGTTATAAGTCTTATCTACGAACGAATAAAGACGTTTTCAGTAATTATGTTTACACTATTACGGGAAACGTAGAGTACCGGGACCGTTTAAGTCATCAAGAGTATCTACGGAGAAGCTACAAAGAGTTACGCGTGATGCTGGACGTTAGGAGATGCTTTTTAGACGCCTAACAGCCGAACGAGTGCCACCTCGCAGCCGATATTAATTCTCTGGGACGGACCACACACTGCTAGAGAACAACGCTGGACTCTGGACATATCCAGGACCACGTCAAGCCAGGAGTAACGGTAACCCAACTCTGTACAACGCTGGACCCCGTCAATAAGTGGTAAGGTCATCAAAACTAGAGGTGATATGCATAATGCACTTATAAATGATTTTTTTAAAGAGCTCATTAGGACTATATAAAGAGACAATAAAAAAAATTTTATAATTAGGTAAATAATGTAATAGAGTCTTATGTAAATGTTTTAGTCGTAAGAATGAGCGATCGCATATAGATAAATATACAAGAAGAAAAAGAGTTTAATTTTGAGATAGTATTTTTTTATCAAAGAAAAATAATTGAAATGATTTGATATTTGCATTTTGTAGAAAAGAATAATTTAAATTTTGAATACGAAACAAATGCCAGTCTAAGAGTAATTAATATAATTTAAAATTTATTTTTAAAATATTGGTATAGACTGAGCAAGCTGTGGTCAGATCTGATTTAAATGAATTCAATTAAAAATAAAACTTAATTATATTTAAATTTTATTTCTTTTATTAAATCAATTTGAATAAATGTCTAGATTAAGATTATTAACATGTCTAGATGTAAGAGTGTTTTAAATGTGTGTAACACCGTATAGCTTAAGAGATAAACACTTAATAAAGAGTGATATCTTGATCGGAGATTATTAACAATGTTTTATTACTTATAATGCATTTTAAACAATAAACATGAAATTTTAACTACTCATAAATATACTACTGTTATTACAGTTACACCTGGTATCGTTATAACTGTTTAAATACAAGGTATCGTTATTATATATATATACATATACATACAGCCATAAACATACATATATTATATACATATATAATACAGCCATAGCTGTATTAGGCATTAATTTAAATAAATGTAAATTTTGTATATTTTTTATAAGTTACGGGTAAATGGACAGGTCTGAGATTGCAGAAACATTTCATTGTTAGATTAGGTAGCAATTAACCTGTTCCGACACGCAGTGAACACCTGCTCAATTGTATGTGTGTTACACGTGTACCTTGCGTGTGTGAGTGAAGCAGGCATAGACAGGAAACTCAGCAACCCGCCCCAAGTAATTAATAAAATAATTGTTTTAATTCACTGTGAGAAAACTAATTAATGCATGGTCAAACCAAAGGCACCAAAGTGTGGGTAAATATTATAGTTATCCCCAGTAAAAAAGGACGTTAATAGAACACGTTATGCGAAGACAGTGCAAAACAAACGTGCTAAAAAATACGCAAATTACCCTAAGACGCTCAAATTAATATAGTGAGTGTTTAATCGAAGTAGCTACGATTTGTGCTATCTCGATTCTGTGCAAAACAATGCTATTTGTTAATAATTGCAAATAGATGAAAAGGTTCGGTAGTGGGGGCTGTCACGAGATACGCGTGTATCGACAGGACGATTTTGGAGCCGACCAGCGCGGAATCTCGAGAGGGTATAAATTAAGGGTTCGACCAAAAACCCTTCTCTTCATTTCAAGACTCAGTTGCAGCCGGACATGCTGTCCGTCAGCAAAACAATTTATATTTTTATTAACCTATTACAAGTCGCAGTAACAAACGAAATGACGTTTATTAAAGTCACGACAACATTACGGGAAAAGTAAATACAGCAATAGTTAGTCTATAAAGAGTATATCCAGGAAATGTGCTGTGGATCGACGCTAGACGTATCCAGAGAAGCTGCCGTAGATCGACGCTGGACTCTAGACGTATCCAGGACCACGCTAAGACAAGAGGAATGGAAAATTAACTCTAGACAACGCTGGAACCCCGGACAACAGTCGTAAGATCATCAGAAATCGAGGTGACAGGCTTAATGCATTTTAAATGATTTATAAAAACAAAAGAGCTCATAAAGACGATTTCAAAAGACAGTAAATTGAAACAAAGAAAGTTTATATTTAGTAATAATATGTTAAAATGTAAATAAATATTTAGTCGTAAGAATGAGCGATCGCATATACATAAAAGCAGTAATAAATTAAAGAGAATTTAAAGTAAAGAGAGTAGAGTTTATTATCAAAATAAATAGTAAAGTAATTAGATATTTGAAGTATAGAAAGATTAATTTATAGTTGAATATTAAAACAAAAGCCAGTCTACAAGAAATTAATATAAAGTTAAATTGAAGTCAAAACATTGGTATAGACTGAGCGAGTAGAGGTCAGATCTGAGATAAGACAATTTATTTCGATATAAGAATATTTTAATTTTATAATAAATTAATAAAATTATTTAACATGTTTAATTATAAGATTAACATGTTTAGATATAAGAATTTTTTAGATATGTGTAATATTGCATATCGTAAGATATAAACATTAAATAATGAGCAATATCGTGACCGACAAATTAATGATGTTTATTAATAATTTTAATAATGAATAATAAAAAATATGAGTTTTTAATACTGATAATAAAAATACTCTTATTATATTTACACCTGAACCCCAAATACACGTACATGTTGTTAGTAATGTTATATAAAGTGTATGAGTTCAATTAATGTACCAATTGCACAGAATATATAACTTGTTACATTTTTTTGTCGCCCTTGACGGTGGCACGACACGCTTACATTTAATAACATTGTATCGTTGTAATGCATTGTAACGATACAAAATAGCAATCCCCATAAAAGAAAACCAACTCATAGAAATACTAAAGAAAATACAGCTAAAGAAGAATAAGGTTGTGTATCTAACCATTTCAAATAAGCATAGTGATGACAATTGACTTAGACGTGACAAAGACAGGAGTCTAAAAATGTTAAAAGTAAATGTAGCAAACCTAGGCTTAAGAAGTAAGAATTTGTTCAAAATTAACAATAGGCCTAAAACAATATGTACTAATTCAACCTAATTATGCAGTAACTAAGCAAATTTATAAAGAATATAGGAAAGAGGATGTAACTAAATTATGTAAATTATCAACCATTGTAAGCATATGTAGGCCTAGATAGCATATAGATTAATTGTAAATTGTAATAAGAAAATAACTTTAAGTAAAGGGAAAAGTAGGTAAACATAATAATATATTTCAATAAAGTAAACAAATATTACTCAAAAAACACAACTATAAAATAAATAAACATACAAATATAGAAAGAGCCAAAACGGTAACATACTAGTTCAGTAAATAATGAATGAAAGTTAGTCTTGTTTGGTTTCAAAATAATCCACAACCAAAAAGCCATTCAAATATGCTAATGACCAGTATATTAGACTTACTATAAATAAATTATACGAATTAGAAACATTTGATCACTTTCAGTAAAAAATTATAAGCAAAATATAACAATGGGACAAAATTTCCAACCAAAGAAATCGGTAGGCTAGTAGCCTAGTAACGGAAAAACGGTTAATAACATTTAAGAGTTAATTATGGCTTTAGTCGAAGATAGATGAGAAAATATTTACTCCATGATTTAAAACGATCAGAAGAAACAAAAATAATGACAGAATATATGCCGAAGTTATCAAATTGAACTAGTATCATTAATAACAAACCATGAATACAAATTAAACGAAATTAAAACGTAAAAATTACCAGCAAAATAAAAAATTATTAAAGAAGATGAAGTAATTACCCAGAAGGAAGAAAAACCAAAGGAAGATAGCTACCATAATAATCCCGTGTGGACGGAAGATCAGATGATATGGAAATATCGTAAAGTATAACTTCAAATAATTTTCCACCACCTCAGCAGAAATACGGTTGAACATGGTGACACAAATACACCAACTTTTCACTTGGTTCAAACACAGTATGAATGAATGACATTAATAACTAATTAGATATTTCCGATAAATTGTTTAATCAGAACAAGAACACTTTTTTTGAGTTAAATAAAAAAAATAATAACTAATTATTAACGAAAAATCCTAACCAAGATTCACGTAGTGAATTCGACTTACTTTAGATATTTAAGCACTAAGTTTGTAAAGAAAAATATAGTATATAATAGTAATTCTTTTGTAAAGGTTTGTACATTTAATTATCATTTTGTTAACTTTTCTGGTAATCAAAAGCACTCTGATTAAACAACAGTTTGTTGAGATTACACTTTCGCTTAGCGAATCTGTTGTTTGATAAACGATCCATAGTCGCCAATCACTGAGTTTGTAAAAATCAATAGCCGGAAATTATTACTACATTTATGTGACAATTTGTATTAAACGATCTAAAAAAGGGCACAAAAGCTATTAAATAAACCAGCAATCAGAATTTATAATTTTTTTTTATTCCATAGGTATTTGATGATGTGTAACATGTTTAATATAGCATAGGTGAAGATCCGCTGCTGAAAAAACCGAAGTTGGTAAACCTGACGCTTCGGATCGAAATTCGAATTTGAGCAGAAGGCGAGAGTAAAATTAACTGTTGAATTACACCAAATAATTTTTTCACTTAAATCTTTTAATTGTTTTAAATGAAAAACAATTTGGCGCCTTAAACCGGAAAATCAATAAAGATTGACAGCAGGTAAGATAGCGGGAAAAGAGAATAAACCCTAGTGTGGCTGGTAAACCATACTAGATTGGTTTTATTGTTGGTAAAAGAGAGGTACACCAAGGAGAAGATTGAAAGGATACATATTCGTATTGTAAGAATATATATATAAAGCAACAAAACGCAGGATATGAAGTTCATATAATAGGGATACTAAAGCTGTAACACATTTTCTGACACCCATAGACATGTTTTAAAATAATATTGTTCTTTCCTTTGTAAAGTCATAAGTTTTGACCAAGCTATGTTTAAAAAAGCATTTTACGCCAAAATGTTCATACTTTTATACTCTTTTATGTCATGTGAAATATTTGTGTGTAAGTGCGCAGGTGCGCGGGTGATTTACATTTTATTTAATAACTTCCTTGAAAATTAACATTTCGTTCTGAAACTTGGACAGGGTATTCTCATGGTTATAAGCTATATTTTCTATATACTGAATTCTCCACAACTATAATTTTTATATTGCTTTTTTAATGAAATCAGTGTTCTTTTATTTTCGTTATCTCCAAGAAAGTAATACAATTTGTAGATTAAATCTAAACAAGCCTTTGCAGAATCGGACAGAGTTTCACCCTGATTTCTGGCTATCATTAAGAACATCTGTGACGTTGCTAGAGTTCCAACCAATCAGAAGGTCTAAAAATTATTTGAGATAGTCCGTTGCAGAGAGCACATCGCTCAGTTTCTTCCGAAGTCTTGCCATCGAAAGACGTACTCGCTTTCACGAGATTTTCGTGTCAAGACAAGTCGATTTCCTTAAGACTTAGAAGTTAGTTCATGGTTCGACTTCTTTGCCATTATAGAACTCAAATAATAAATAGATCATTCTAGTGCTTTTTCGCGTAGAGTGGAAGATTTTCCGGGTTAGGGCCATAAAATCTAACGAGATATTTTGGGTTAACGCGAGAACGCTTCAAGAAGCCGATTTATGTAAGTTTAATACACTATCTATTTGTACCCAGTTTCGATCAATGAGATTAAGTGAATTCAAGTTATAAACAGTAACAGTTTCATATCGTAGTGCGTGTGTGAGCCGCGACGTAGAATATTCAACGTTAGTGGTCTTCGGTCGGTCGACGTCCCAGCGGTGCGGACGAGCAGCGTGTGGAGCACCTAATTTCTACGTACACAGTTGGAATTCTACATACAAGTAACATATTTATGTAAAACAAGCCAATAGACTCATTTATTGAAAGACAATTATTTAATAAACAATTTTACATTATAATGTATTAAGACAATAGTAAATTTTAATGTGTTAATGAATAAAATTTTCCTACCACTAGATATAGACTTTGTTGTAATAATTTCAATGTAACCTATCTATGCAGTTTTGATTTGTATCGTTGCTGTTTATATATAAATATAAATATATATATTTATTTATGTATTGCAACAATACATATATTTGCATATTTGCCCAGGGCGGTATGTTTGTAAATATTTAGCATAAACAAAACATATGATGAACAGTTTTTAACAATATTATGCAGGATAAGAATTGTCAGAAAGCGTAACCTGCCCCCGCCAGTGAATACAGCGCTTGTGTGTTTGTGTGTGTGAACGCAAGCTACGACAGGCAAGAATCTACAATGGGGTGATGCGTACGAATTCCCTGTAATCAGGTTCTAACCGGATAAAAATTAACTAATTAATATGTTTTAAACCTGTGAACAAAGACTTACCCCAATTACAAAAACATCATTATATTAAGGAATTTTTAACGAATATAGTGGTGTAAAAGTATTGCAGAAATTTGCAATAATAAAGATCCCAGGTAATTTAATGTTAATTAAATAAATGTTAATTACTAGTGTAATTAAATAGTAATTAATAAGTGTGTTATATATGAGTGAACAGGAAAAATTTACGCAAACGATGATATCGCTTGTGCTACGAGTATGTTTACGAAATCGCGAAAATGAACCAAAAAGTGATTTGCAATTAAAAGGACACTTTGCACGAAGTGACAATATCTAACAGGTCGAAAACAGTCCTGGACTTTTCAGATTCCCGTCCAGTATAAATACCACCAGCAATTTTGGGGCGGTCTCAGAGACTCAAGATATCTTCACACAACGTCACGCTGCTGGTCTGCCGACCAATCGAAAATCTTTACCACACACACACCAAGACATATAGAGGAAATCTGGACCATCAAAAACAACAACCCATAGAGACAGAGAACACAGCATCCGCATCATCATCACCATCATCAATTTCTCAGGATTCAGGACACACATACACACGAAACGGTAACGTCGGCAGTACGCAGGTGATGAATAATCAATTATATTTTTGTTTGTGAAAAGAACTCTCTCAAAAAAAAAAGAAACTTATATGTGAACAGTAAAGGCTTAAAGTTTTAAATTTAAATAGTAGTTAAAGAAAAGAATTTAATTTAACAAGAAAATTTAAAAATACTAATCTTTTGTTGTATATTAAAAATTTGGTGTGTCAGTAGAAATAAATAATAGGTTGGAAGTAAATGTTATTTTCTGTTTTGTTTAGAGCAACAATTAGTTTTATTCTGAAGTATTAATATTATTTGTGTTTGGAAATGAGTTGCTATTATTATTTAAAATTTGAGTCAAAGTCAGACACACTGAAATAAAAAGGTTTACGTAATTTATTTAACATGTCTGTTTAGCTAGTAAGATTATATGGTTGTTTATTTTATATGTCATGAACAGCATAGAAGGTTACAGTGTATTTGTGTAAACTTATAAAAGAAAATATTTTTTTTAATATTTGCATATTTGCATATTTTCTATTAATATTAATAAATCATAGAAAAAGTTTCTATTTTGAAAAAGGTTTAATTCATTATTTCATGTCAACAACATCTCACTCCTCTTTGAAATTTATTTAATTATTGTGCAACTACATATACTTGACGCAACGAGAATAAAAAAAAATCCTGCGACCTGGCCGGTGTAATACACTTCATAGTTGCGTTGAGTACATGGTAATGTATTTGTGTGAATTTTTGAAATATTTGTAACGTTGAAATATATATATATATATATTTGAATTTTGATTTGATCTTTACCTTCATGTATGACTACTTATGAATACGTAAACATAAGTAGTTCAGTAAGGATTTAATTATTCATTACTTATTGGAAAAATAATTTTTTTAATTATAGGTGAAACTGAAAATTTAAGTTGAGTCTTATAAAGTCATATTTATAACAATAATATAAAGAAGAGAAGTGTTACTTTTACTCTGAAAAACATAGTTTACATATAAAATATTGTCTCATAATTACTTAGTCTTAACGGCTAATTACTTCATCTGTTCCTCTACATTTTCAATTTTAATTTTAAAATAAGTTTACTAACCGTCATAAAATGGAATCTAGGGCATATACTTTATTTCTAATGTTGACTTAAATAAATTGTAGAGTTTTAGTTTGTACCCTGTTCCATTTCTACAAGAGGAACAATTAAATTTATATATTTAGTTTTATTTAAGGCGTTAGTGAAATCTTAATGTGTATGTTTAAGATTCAATTAAAATATCCAATACAATGTGTTAGACTTCATGCATCCTTTTAAACTATGGTAAAAGTTGCTTTAAACGGTACCGAAACCATATTTATTTTATGTAACTTTATTGTGCACAGGAAGATAAAAGTACATACTGCTGAAAATACCAATCATACTTGTACTGGTCTTTTTTACTTCATTTTTATTCCATTGGAAACCATGTACCGTCAGCTGCTAAGTATCAATTGGAAAGAACTAATTTCATAAGTGAAGATTGTTTAGAAATATACCACTTATTTACTCGGTACTCTGGGAGATAGGCATGCACGTGGAAAGGTATATCATAGAAAATATTCATTAACGTGATAAACTATATTGGAAACTGTGGTCGTCCGGTCGCATCGTAGTGGTAATTACACGGCATTCAAAGATAACTTTGAAAGTTCACTTTAACGAAAGTTAGTAAACACGACTTCGCTACCTGCCTAGCTTAACTAATTAAATTGCTGCAAACGTGATTAACTCTATTTACGGTGCATACTGGTAAATGATCAGCAAACAATTGCAATAATAAATTTACTATATTGTTACACATTGTTGTTACTATATTTTTAATATATATTGCAATTAATAAAGTTACTACATTTACTAAACTGTAACATCAAACTAAATGTTAACTACCTTAATTGAAGAAAAAAAAAATATTAAATCATATTTCCATTACTAACTCTGAGAATAAAATTCTTAGTTGTAATATTCATTAATACTTTTCAACAAATGTAGAGTACGCCAATGTTATAAAAAATGTAAGAGTTGAGAGAGAGAGAGAGAGAGAGAGAGAGAGAGAGAGAGAGAGAGAGAGAGAGAGAGAGAGAGAGAGAGAGAGAGAGAGAAGACAGACAGACAGACAGATAGACAGACAGACAGACAAAGAGACAGGTGCAGAAATATTGTGGGTGAGAGAAAGAGATGTAAGTAGGAAGGTATAAAAGTTGGAAGATATATAGGCCGGCAAATAAATAGATAGCCAAAGAAAAAAAGAGGAAAAAGACGAAATTTTATAAACTAGAAGCTTGATACCCCAAAAACATAATGGAAATATAAAAGTACATTCTATAACTACGTCTACAATGTATTATGACAGTCCGTATGTGTTTTAGGCATGATGCAGTACCATAAGTAAGGGAGTAGACAAAAATGTCATGTATTCAGCTGCCAAGCTGCTACAAAGTGGTGCAAGATTACTGACGTCTTCCTACCATAAAACTATGTTCATGTAGTTGTAATGTAATACAGCGTTCAATGCTGAACACTAAAGTAAATAAACGCTAAGTAAATAAAAATATGAAAATAATTAAATATCATTTTACAAAATACTTTGTAGACAAAGATACAAATAATTTACAATAAAGTTAGAAGTTAACTTATTCCCGAACGCTTCAGTACAGATTCAAGTGAAGTGCAGAACGAGCAATCTGGAGCAATACATTTAAGCAATAAGACTATTGAATTTGTAAGAAGAAATGTACATTATCTTCAACGTTACCGAAAGGGAAGAAGAAGTAAGAATACGCTTCTTTCAGCTATCGTACAAATTTGCATAAAATATTAAATTCCGTAATATTTAACAAAACTGATAGCGTCTAGAGAAATTATTGTAATTTATTCATTTTCAAGCCATACCTTTAGAAAAGTTTATAAAACTTTGTTCACTTACTGTTTACGAAAGATTTTAGAGAGGAGAAAACAAAAAAGTAGAATGCTCTGTAATTAACTAAATATTCAGGTAAGTTTACGTTAATCACGAAAACTTGAGCAAAATTCCTGGTAATTTATATAATTCATTTTAATTATTTCCTTTCACGTTTACCATAGAAAAATATTTAATTCATGTTATACTTGGAATCTAACTCTGGGACTTAGCAGACCAGTCACTATGGCGCCTACTAGTAATCTGATGGTCGCGGGTTCGATTCGAAATCACGGCGTGTTTTCCAGCCTGTCAGTTGACGTATGTCGTAAACGTAAATGGTTGTGGTAATAATGGGCGGCTGCATCATAGCGGCGGTTGCACTACCTTCCTTGTACCTGCTTTAGTCCAGGCAGCGTAGGCGGTAGAAAACAAACCATTAATATTATAATTAAATTTACGGCTTATAATGTCTAGTCTTTCTAAAATTATTTTGACTCTTTTTATTTTAATTGATACCTTTCCTATTAATTTTATAATGAATAATACCTTTGATTACCTTTTCAGTACAACTAATTTTATACTTTTTGATCAAGTTATAAATACTTTTAATTTTACTTTCTGTAGTTTCTGACTTCTGTACTTGTTTTATAGTACCGATATCTTAACGAAATAGTGCTAAACATATAAGTTTTATATTATGTATTGCATCTGTCATTCAGCAGATAATATAGTTCACTACATAAGATGTAAGAATACCGTAAAACCTAAACGTCTAGGGATTTATTATTTTACTTAAGATTAATTTAATGAAACGCTTTGTACTCAAATAGATTCTGTGAATTATTTACGACACGATTCAAAAATAAATTACAAGATTTGTGTTTTGAAATACAATGATTTAGTGTTAGTTCTAAGCAAGAATTGATATTTTTGTTAGGTTTCTTATAATTTTTTTCAATACAAAAGGAAAAGTACTATATTTATTTTGTATGCACTGCAAGTAAACGTAAACCAACTTCATTGTATTATTATTGTTTATCAACATGTTATCTGTTCTAAAATTTTAACATAATTTTATATTTTTTTAAACCTAAATTGTACTTAATTGGAAGGTACTTAATGTTAAAAGTACTAGCCAATTGTATTCAATAATTCAGGACCCCTGCTTGTACAATTTATTGAGAACTTTATTTTTCAAACAAAATGTTCTCCGAATTTACTAATAGTCAGGGGTACGTACACCTTAGAAAACACGATCTGAATCTTAAGCAGTGGAAGTTGTGAACATCCAAACAAAAGTGTTTTAGTAAACAAAATTGCTAATGGGGTATACCGACATCGGAAGTGAACGTCTAAAAAGGATCTAGATCTAAAGGATCACGCTAGTAATCATGTCAGGGACCAATACCGTTGGCTTGGTTGTATGAACATTTTAACAACTCTGCTCTTATGCCTCACTTTTGGGATCGCCAATTTATAACACTACGACAAATCTTATCATGTTAAAAAAAACCACACGTTGTTGGCGTCAATTTGTTACACTATGGGTAATAAATTCCTTTCGATAATTAATTTATGAACAATAACCCCTATCCTGGATGTAGGATCAGTTTATCGTCTATTTAATGGTTTTCCGCTATCTTACCTGCTGTGTGCATTCAGAAAAATCCCGATCTTTAGGCGCCAATTTGTTTTACATACAAAACAATTAAAAGAATTAATAAATTGATTCTCTTAATTTTTCAATATTTTTCGCTACAATCGTATTTGCCGCCGCCTGACGTTCGAATTTGAATCACGCTCCTCAGCGTCAGGATTGCCAACTTCAGTGTTCTTGTGGCAGCGCTATCCACTTAACTATATAAAAAGATTAACATGCATACAATTCTCTGAAACGAATACACAAGTTTTTATTTTACTGCAGGTAACTTTAGTAGCAGTTTTATTAATGATTCGAATTCAAATTATATAAACAACAATAATAATATAATAATTTGCCTCGGCGATAAAGCTTTACTGATTCAGCGGTTGGCAGAGTCGTTGTAACCCCATTCTCTTCATGTTGTTAGTCGATTTTTATAAAAATGTTGGATTACAGAGGAGTTCTTTTGATTACAGAGAAAGATAACAAGATGTTTTGAATGTACAAACCTTTACTATACACTTATTTCTAATGGCTGAAGTTTTTAGTTTTACAAAGTTCAGTTGTGAATCCTTTAAAATTGGTTAGATTCAATGTCTTACAGATAGGTTATAAATCTTTGTTACTAAATAATAACAATTTTATTATTTAAAGTGTTGTGTTGTGAAAATTCTTACGTTATATATTGTAATTATTCAATTATTAATAATGTTCGAAAATATTGTGGTTGAAACCAAGTGAGGTGTCTTTGAAAGTGTCGTGTATTTCAAACGTATGTTGTCTTGTAGTGAAAATATATTTTTAGTTATACTTTACAAAAATTCCTTTTCATCTGTTCCTCAGTATGGTTGATTTTGATATATTGGATGTCCTTGGTTATATTTCCTTCCTTCTGGATCGTGATTGTGTACCTTTCGGAAATTTGGAATTTTCGTTTATACTTCGTATTGTTTAAATTAGCAGCCATCCTTACTATTTCTTTTATGAATTTGCTAACTGCTATAAGTTTTTATTGTTAGACTAAGCTTTTCGTCATTACTGACATCTTCAGGTCTTAAACAACCTATTGTTGTAAACAAGGTCTTGGTTGTTTTCGTTTAGAGTTTATTTTAATTTTTGATTTTAATTTGGACGCATCCTTCTTTTGGCAGACATATGCTTTACTTGCAATGCTTTATATTATGTTTTTTCATTTATTTTAAGTTTTATACTGATTATTATTCGGGAGCAATTAATTTCTCATCCGTTCTCTTCAGAGTTCAATAAAAAACTTGGTTGTTTGTAACGTATTTTTCGTTACTAAGCGATAAATCTGTCCTCTCATTGGTTGTTAGTATTATTATTACACTGTTATATTCGGCTTAATTTTCTATAAACTGTCGAAAATGTTTCTAATTTCAATATTGATTTTATGATACATTTAATAAACTTGTTTTGATTATCTTTGGATTCCTTTCTTTCTATAAATTATTTTGAGACCAAACATGCTTAGTGTGTGATCTATAATTACTGAATTCACATTTTACTGGCCTTGTGTACCTTTTATAATTATTTCTTTTATTAATGAGTTTTGTTAGTATTATTTGTGATTTTACTATTCCCCTATCTATTTATATTATGTTTACATGCCATTTTTTTCACTTAAATCTATTTACTGGTTACAATTTGCAATAATCTTATCTTTGATATAGGCTTACCTAGGTTTACAATTATTAGTAATTTATACAATTTAGTCACCTTTGAGTAGTTCAATTTTATATACTATTGCTCTATTATTGTATACTTAATGATAATTTCAACATTTTACTTTAGGCCTATTCTTATTTTTTAACAATTTCTTAATTTTAATACCTAGTTTTGCTACCTTTTGTCTACAACACTTTATATTCCTACCCACTCATTATATTATCTACTGACTCTTATTAATTAAACTTAGTTAACATTTGAACAAAATTTACTTAACTGTTAAAATTCTTTACCACATAGTATAAATATAAATTAGATACTGAACTTTACTAAAATGAACATACATGTTAACATAGTCACTTTGATAATGACTATCTTTTAACTTGGAACTTCTTGAAATTAATACTAATTACATATTTTTTCTTAACACAACCTTTTGAAACATATTTATACATATAATAATATTATGATACTGTTTCTATCAAGTCTCTTGATGATCATGTCATTTTTATCTATAGTCTTAAAATTTATCACACATTTGTTGAAAATGTTTTTACAATGTATGTTAATTCACTCCATGAGTCTCCTCTTCCGTCATCAGTTAAAACTTTCAAATATATCATCAGTTATCATATACAATACCAAATCATTGTTATTGTTTTATACTGATTATTGCCACTCCATGAGCCTCCTACTTATCCATCGTTTACAAAGTCAGACAAACCTTATATCTTATATATAACACAAAGTTGTTGTGAATATTTTATAATGATTGTTAATTCACTCTAAGAGTCTCCTGCTTATTTATCGTTTACAAAATATAAATAAAACATCATTCATCCCTTATGGGATGTAACGTTTGGTTTTTTTCACATGTGATTATGGGTTACACTTGGTTTATTTCAGGTATTTGAATTAACTTTTACTTTAGTGTTCAATACTTTTTGTCCTTTTAGTATACGCTGTGATTGAGTATTCTCAAATAGATATTTATAACCACTCACTATTGTATATCACTTGTCACAATGTTTTTGGTCACTCACTGTGTACCTACTTATCACTAGGTTTCATTGATTTAATTTATGTGAATTATTTTTGTAATTAACACTTATTATTTCTTTGTTATTTAATAGTATTATATTGAAGTTATACACACATTATTTTATTACATATTTAATTAAGGTAGGTATTGTACTTTCAATGCTTGTTATGATCAAACATGTTCTCATTTTTTTCTATGAAGTTATTTGATATTGACGGTCATTATGCATGCCAGTCACTTGGGGTGGGGTCTTGTCTTTATGTCATCGTCTTGGTCATTGGTCATCACTATATTTTATTATTTTTTTATTATTTAAAATGACTGTATTTTTCTCATCTTCTGCTTTACTAACTGCATAGTTGTTGTTAATTCTTAATGTTGTTTCATTTGTGATTCTGGTGGAGATTTTGTAGCGTAACAGCATATAAAACTGGTACGAACATATAAAAACAAGCGAAAACTATAAAATATATTTAGTCAACTATATCTTGTAATTCTACATGAAATTAACATCTCAAAAATTATATCTGACACATTTTGGAGTACAGAATATTTTTGTAATGTCCGTAAAATGCATCAGTACTGAAACCCGAGTACTAGAAAAGTAATGGAGGGAGAAATACTGGGTACCAAAAGTAAAGGAGGTCCATGGCGTACCTGATAGGAAATGTTCAGTAAGGCGCTGAGACTCTTCTACTAGTGAGAACTTGGCAAGCCGCCACCGGATACCGAGACTGTTGGATCAGGTCAAGACTGAGTATAGACTGTAGCAACTCTGGGAGATTTAAAATAAAAATAATTAACAACTGAACAGTTTTTCTCCTGCAGTTACATAAATTAATTTGTGTGTTCTTGAAAAACTGTATTCTATTACGTTAGCAAATACGGAGGATATCTTTTTTTTTGTGAACATTGTTATTAATATTATCACTACAGACATTTATGAGTTTCGTATTAAATACGTTTTACGGAGAAGAAAGTAAGTTTCATTACTTTTTTCTTTGTATCCTCCCTTTTGAAACTTTACGTTATATACAAAGATAAATGTTTAGAAATTACTATCCAAATCAGATGCAGAATAATACGTTATTTATTGTCTGCTGCGGTCCACATGGAAAACTAGTGTTTACGTAAAATAATATTCTATAATTATTTATACTTTATTATTTTATTTATTAGTTATATTCAAATATATACTTGTTAGGAATTATACATTTGTGATGTTATTCAATTTGTTTCTTCTGCAAGTAGTATAATTAGTATATTCTTTTTAACACCTGACGCACTTTTCACTGAAAAATATCAGTATCATCAGAGGTTTCTAAGTAAATTAATACCAATCGAAATAATTCTTTTAATATAAAATTAACGAATAATCGAATTTGTAACGATTTTAATGTAAAATAACTGATAATCGATTTAGGTCGACTAGTTAACGATTATTTTAATGTTTATTTCCTTCAGCAGCTGTTTTCTCGGTTATATTTGAAAATATGTTGCTTATATTTTATTCATTTTAATTTTAATTTTTTAGTAAATTTATAATTTTAAATAGATCGTCTTTTTTTTCATTTGGGTTTGTTCTGTAATTAATAAATTATTGTTATTGTGTTTGTAAATGTTAAGATTTTCCCAAATATTCATTTTTTGACCTTTTTGTATGTTTTTAATTAATTTTATATTTTCAATGTTTGGAAATTGGTGGTTATTATTTAGACAATGTGTGGCAAAATTATATTTATAAATATTTGGTTTTAAATATGAATTGCGGTTTAAATACCTCTGATATTACTGATATTTTTCAGTGAAACGTGCGTCAGGTTGAAAAGAATATACGAATTATACTACTTGCAGAAGAAACAAATTGAATAACATCACAAATTTATATAATTATTGCAAGAAACGTCGAGTTACTTATATAGAACATTGTTAGGAATTGCTCAGAAATTTCTAATCTGGCATCGCTCATACAAATTCAATTGATTGTTAAATATCCAATTTCATATTAAGTCCTACATATAATGGTTTCAGGATATTGATTGATGACTCGTTGGGCACTTGGTGAAACATATTACTGCAAACACTTGGTAAATTTCACAGTATATTATTTACCTCTAACAATTGTCTCAGTCTATTAGGCTATTTTCAAAGAGCTCATAAAAACAACATTGTGTCTATGATCTCTTTGACAATAGCTCAACAGGCTGAAACAATTGTCAGAGGTAAATAATAAACAGTGAAACCAACCAATCGTTTTTAAAAAACATTTGCATATAATGATTTATTGAATTTTTGTCCAATAAAAACTTATGTTATTCTATTCTTTCTTTAAAAATCTTTTTAAAGATTAAACAAATTAAAATAATTACAAAGATACTTGTAACTTGCTATATGTAATTAAAAAGTGTTCACAGTTATCTAAAATTTCTTTATTTAACAAAACTGACTGTATTTTTGACTTTTATCGATCCTCTAATGACAATTACATTAGACTGATGGGTTTTAGACAGCAAGGAGTAGAATGTATAGAAAAAAAGTAGAGAACGATTGTCACTAAAGTAAGATACCTTAGACGAATTGAAGGAAAAAACTGAATATAGTAAGAAATGAGGTTTATTGGTAAAAATTTAGATTGAGCTTATACAACGAAGGATGCTGGGCGTTCATGTGTGATGGGCAGAGGATGTTTACGGCTTACAGAACAATAAGAAGATGAGAGATATTTGAGAATGAACATCTGTAAAAGAAGAAGACAGCAAGGACATGGAAAAAAGAATGAAAAGCGATTACAAAAAAGACGTGATGGAAAACATACCAAATTTATAGAAAAACAAGAGGTAGGCATGATAACAAGTGGATGAGTTAGAGACCTTAATTTGAAACATAATATGTAGAAGTGACAATTTCAACGACCAAAGCGCTATACGACGCGAGGAAGGCAAACAAGTTAGGTGGAGATAGAATTCAGCAAACTTTTATGTAACAAAGTAGACAAAAAAAGCAAAAATATTAGTCACAATAATCTGCTGTCTTTTCTGTTGCAGGAGTAGTAATTATTGAACTAGTGTGTGTTTTTTAGTTTTTTTTTTATCTTTGAATTAGCAAGAATTATGTGATCACTTTTCTTGACGCATTTACATTTGAATGCATTTAGTTTGACGTAATGTAAAACTGAATTTCAATATTGACTGAATCAGAAGTCCAACTTGTAAAACAGATTAGATTACTTGAATTAACTCCATATGTTTACAGTATCTTTACATGTACCTTTACATCTTTACATTTGCAAGAATTGATAGCCAAAATGAAATAAATTTCATATTTTGTTCATTTGCATAACTTTTTAACGGAACGGAAGCAATGTTAAATAGTCCAAAAACAGAATAGTGGATATGGTGAACACAATGCACAGCTTCGGGATATGTAACTTCTGCTGCTAATTTTACATAGTGACCTAATTACTTACTTTGCGTTTCTATTTATAGTACGTTAGCAAAAACAAAAATTTTCCTACTAAAACAACACAAATATCACTACTTACTTTTTGGTAAATTAAACTTAAATTAAAACTTAATATCATATCCTCATTTCCAAAGTAAAAAGTAATTTCACTTATTTAATTCCCAAGAAGTTTCATGAAATTTATATGAGCATATATAACATAGAAAAAATATGTATTCAAGAATAAATTTTGAATAATATCATGGGACTGTTCCGAAGTAAATATGATTTGCTGTTTACAAAACCAAGCTACTCAGAAACGTATACACGATTTGCCGCAAGCCAATAAGCAACACAGAGTGGGAACAAACCCTAGTTCTCCAAAGTTTAGGCTTTCAGTTCTCTGTGCTTAGTACACCTCCAAGTTGATTACGCAAATATCTACGTCATATTCTGTTTACAAGAGACTAAACAAGCAGTAGAGTCGACATGGTGAACATAATGTACAACTTCGGCAAACATAATTTCTGCTAATTTTACATACTACACCTAATTACTTACTTTGCATTACTATTTATAAAACGTTAGTATAAAGAAAATGATTTTATACAAACAACCCAAATATTACTACTTATGTTCGGTAAATTATCTAGTGCAATATTCTTATTTTCACGCCGGGCTACAAATACGTTATCCGTTGAAAATTTTTGAAAAACTACTAACCACAGAAGCGAAAGAATAATCTGAATACTATAACATCGTCATTAATCTAGTCTTTATTATATAAGTCTTGGCGCCAACGACTTTTGTTATACCGATTGGTCTGTCATTACACATCAGCGTTGGTAACCATAGGCACTTGACATCAAACCAATATAAAAAATTAAGACCAAGAGCACTGCACTCAATATTATTTTTGCAGCTAGATTAGGAACGTCGATCGCTTTTACTACTATAGAGGGAAAAGTACTTAAATACCAAAGCTAAACATATATAAGGGCAATATGAACACTCTGATATCGTAAGCTTCATGATCAAAACCTGACGAAATGAGGATTGTATAAATTGTAAGAAAAAATAAGTGAGAATTTGGTAAGTTACAATATTTAATTCGAAAAACAACAACGGTACTGCAGAATCAATGTTGCTCCGTATTTACACTAACTAAGATTTAATGAGAATACAGACCTATAAATCAATTTTTCTCTTAACAGTCTTTAATAATAGAGTCTCTTGTTAACAAATAAATAACCATACTTCTCATAATTGCAATTTATGAATTGACGCTATGTTTAATTTAGTATTGGGAACAGGTTCCTTTACAAAGATACTGATATGTGCTAGCGATACAGTTATGTTAGGTTACAAACATGCACAATGCAAAAATTACCATAATGAGGACTACTCATTATTGCTAGTCCTGCATATTGCTAGCATATGAGTATTCTCATAATTGCAATTTATGAATTGACGCTATGTTTAATTTAGTATTGGGAACAGGTTCCTTTACAAAGATACTGATATGTGCTAGCGATACAGTTATGTTAGGTTACAAACATGCACAATGCAAAAATTAGCATAATGAGGACAGAGTATGTAGAACTGTTTGCTGGTCCCAGTCCAAAACCCTCGTAATTGTGTGGTTGACATTCAGCTGTAGTTGATCCCTCATTGGGATAGATCTTCTTGGAGAAAGTGTTTACTTTATTCTAGAACAAGCAACGATGCAGATAGAATACCTTTCCGTATTGGTGTTTTCCAGTATATTTGACTATTTATTCTCTGTTCACCCCACGGAAAATTGAAGTAGATTTCGTAAATTCAGAACGCGTTTTTTATCCACATAGAAGTTAAATCAAACGTAACATCGATATTGAATTATGTCAGAAATTTTATTTTTAACGCTACTTTGACTATAATAAATAATTTAGTAGTTAACGAATGGTATTCTGTAGGGTCTAATGATCAAGTGTCTTCTATCTGCCATCAAAATGCTATAATTATAAACTATTTTAATGTTGCATACAAATATTTTGTGGCTTAATTTAATGGTAATTGGTATAGAAGTATTTTTAAATATCTCTCTCCTGGTTAGCAGCCCGCAGTCTGGTTGACAGCAGCTCTCCATTCTTGTCTAGTGGTCCACCTTCCTTTTTAATTCCCGGTATAAATCACAGTTCATATTCTGCATAACCTGAGACATAAATTCCAAGCGTGGTGTTTCTTTACAATTTTTCCCTATACCTTTCCTTCTGTGACTCTTTTGGTTGAGCTGTAGTGCTTTAATCTAACCGATTAACCTCATCGTGTTTTTTTTAATTGTTTTAGAAAACTTTCATATTCTAAAAATCTGCCAAACACCTCTACATTCTTAACCTTCTCAACCCAACTTATCCTAAGAATCCTTCTACAACAGTATTCCTCAAAAGCTAGAAGTTTCTTCTTTTCTCTTCCGCCAATTGTCAAAGATTCACAATATTCCACACATAGGTTTACCGAAGAATTTTCCTCACCTTCAAGCTCATCGTTTTAACGTGAATAGGTTTTTATGAAATATGCAGCCTCAACAATTGTTGAAAGTTTTTGGTAATAAAAACAAAACATCTTAAACGGTAAGAAATTTGGTTCGATTATGTTTGAAAAAGACAAATAGTATAAATATTTTAACACAATCAAAAGTCCGTCAGAAAAACTAGATGATTAGCAAAATTGTAAACGTTTGTATTTTTACCAAAGAGCAAGTCTACCTGTCCGTAGGACAATTGTAAAATATATTTACCTTATAACATCAACTACAAATACCAAGCATTTGTGTTCACCTGATACTTATTACATACCCGGTTTAGTGGCCACTTTTTCAGTCAGTTGCCGAGTTACAAGTTGTTTGATATTTGTTATTTATTTCAAGTTATGAAGGCATGTCGTTAAAACTTTCCTGTCAGAAGAATTAACTGCTTGCTAAAAACTTAATAATCCATATTTAAACTTAATATATTTCATATCAGAAACTAAGTTAACTGGATTGTTAGTAGCCTGTTAAGTTACATACAAAATATCAAACATTTTTATTATATTACTGCCTCGTAATTCTTCGTCTATAAAAAGTAATTTTTAGGAAACTTTATACTTTACTACACTTCTCAAACGTAATAAGTTTGAGAATAATTTATTTCTGAGACTTTCACGGCCAACGTCATAATTATTGAAATTAAGATCAGGGCTATTGGGCCGTGGGTCTACTATAGTTATAATTCTGACGACCGTTGGTATCAGACGCTTCGACCTCACCTCTGGAGGCCACCTTCAGTGAGAACTATTTAAAATTCAACCGACACGGTGCTTGTCAGTGAAACCACAGTACTGAGGCAAAGGCTACGATGCCCCACAAAGGAACGTCTTTAAAAAGGAACGATCGCCACTGAAAACCACAATCGCCAACCAGAAACAAGCGCAATGCTATAGGTCGAGCAGCACAGGATTCTAAATTCGATATGACGTGAACCTTCCTCTTGCTGGTATAATGGTGACAGATAAATGATGTTACAACAATAAATGGTTTAACTAGTCTATTACAAGTTTTTGTGACATTCAGTTACATCAGATCTAATAAATTCAGTAAATATTACTTTTGAATTGTTAAAAATATTGCTTCTTTATTTTCGTAAGGCCTCTTGTCAGCCATTCAAAATTACGTATGGTAAAATATTTTGGACATATTTACAAGTAGGGTGAGTATAGCAAAATTCCATTAATTCCATTAAAATATAGGAAATATATTCTATATATTTTCAAAATAAATAGTATTTTATAGTTTCCTACAAATTCACTTTTTGTGACACGAGGCCTTTTATAAATATCAGTTCATATAATTTCGTAGTATTTTTCCGTGAAAGCCAGTACCTGAATATGAGTAAGTAACAATCCAGGATAGTTTTCTAATAAACAACACGTCTTTTTTCAATTTTCTATTCTGAGTGGTCAAGTAAGGTATTTAAACTGTACAAAGCTATGTTTGTCCTACGTAGTCTTAGAAAGATAATACTTCACTGATTGTTACTCACAAAACTCATCGTCATTTATTCACTGGCAGGAAATGCAGTGGCAGCAGAAGTTACAGCTAATTTTGTTACGAAAGTCACTCACCCATTTTGTATGAACTGTACCAAAGAATTGTTTTCAGCTATACATTCATTTTATCACATGAAAGTAAATTTTTCAAATTAGGATAACAAAATACAAGTTAATTAACGTATACAAAGTACTCACGATTCCGTTCACCAATATTAGTACAATTGTACTTTCATTACTTCTAGTAATTTTTTCAAAAATATAACTAATATTTTTGTGTTACAGAATAAAATCTTTCTAAATAGGAAGTCATGTAGTGTTGGTGTGATTTAGTTTTAACGTTATTTTATTATATATTATGCAACGTTACAAGTATTATAAAATAAATTCACTTCTACCTACTGTACCTAATGCAAATATATAGTTTTAAGCACCGGCTAGGTAGTAGGATTTTTGTGTGTTCTTTGCGTTAAGTATATGTGATTGTACAATAAACATATTTTTAAATAGAGGAGTTGATGACATGAAATAATTAATTAAAACATTGTAAAATAATCAATCAAAGATTTTAAAATATTTCAAAGAAATTTAATAGATTATTAAAATTTGAAACTATAAAATTCAAAATATTGTCTTTATAAGGTTAAACTATGTAAAACATTACATATCTTCGCTATTCAGGACACATTAATAACATATGGTCATAAATATCTAAACATATAATGAACAAATTATAATATTCTTTTAGGCCTATTTTGTTTGGGTGTCTGAATTTGAATCGTTATTAAAATTTGAAACCATAGCAACTCATTTATAAAAAGAATGTTGACTTTACCAAAATAAAATTTAACGATTGCTATTAATATTTTAATAAAAATAATATTTTTTTAAGATTAATTATTTTTTATAATGTACGTCTAATTTCTAAATTAAACAGAATAAAATAAAATTATTTTTAACACCAATTTAGAGTTACGTCTTTATTTTGAATATTTACACTATTTACAATTAAGTGTTTACATTATTTTATCTCATATTCTGTTCGTTACGTTTTTCTTGATTAACACAAAAATATAATTGTTCATTTGTCACGTGCGTATTGTTGAAGTTACCGTTGCGTTTGTATGTGTGCGTGTGCGTCTCCTGAGTGATGACAATGACAATGACAATGATTATGATGCTGACGCTTCCTCGGTACTCTGTAGGCTGTTGTTGGTGGTGGTCCTGTGGTCCTCTATCAATCGTGGTGTGTTCCAGGTTATGGTGATGATGCTGAATTCAATTCGATTATGAGACGGACATAGTGTCCTCGTGTAAAGATTCCTTGAGTCTGATTGTCGTTCAAAATTGCCGGAGGTATTTATGTTAGACGGCATACAAACAGTTGAGCATCCGGAGAGCAATATCCACGTTCGGACAGACAGACGTTGGAGGAGCCCATCCTTTCGTATTAGGAGGCAGAACTTCACAGGTGGAGACCTCTTATTTCCCTCCTCGGCAAGACGAAGGTCAATTGGCACAGAAGTTGAGCAGGTTGAATCTGTTGACCTTTTCCTTTTCATCCTCTTCATGTCTTCCTTGGGATCAGAATAATCTAACGTGACTGTTTATAGGTAACATTTAAAATGTAAAACTTAGTTGCATAACGATCACTCTAAATCATCAGGATACTGTTTTATGAAATGTTTTCCTGCTTTCCTCAAGTTGTCACAATTTAATTCATAAATTTCACTTATAACCTTGAATGTTTCATTTATTTCAACATATACTTTCTTCCGTCTTTGCAATTCAGACTTTAGATTGTCTATAATAATGATGAACACGTTTCTCGAGAACTAAAAACCACTTCTTCTTTAACACTACCACTTCCACGTGGTTCAACTCGACGCTTGTCCTCTCTGTATGCTATTATTTGTTATAGTTGCTGACCCCATTTTTCAAAGTAATCGTAGTGATTACGTGTTGACTTGATGGTTTTGATAAATGAGTCGTACAACTGTACCACGGAGCTTAGATCAATGTCAATAGTTTGTCAATTCTTATTTGTGTCGCTGAGTCTTTGTAGTATGAAACCCCATAATTATGCCATGAAGGAAGTTTGTCGGCTGTTCATTTTTGTAATTAGACCCCTTGCCTCGGCGCGAGCGGCAGGTTTTTGCGTCGTATCTTGTTCAAACGACTGCAAAGTATGAAGAATATTTTGCCAGTTATTTCACAGTGCTTGGCAAGCGTCATCTCGTGCAGACCACTAACGTTCTAGAGCTGAGCTGTTCAGTGTAGAACGTTGGTTTTGAAGTTTCGCATGAATACTTCTTTGATTAGGGTTTGGAGACTTGAATGTATTCCAGACATGTTACTCGCATTGTCATGGCCCCAATAATTGTTAATGTCAAAGTCATGGAGGTAAGGAATTTACAAACAGCAACGAGTTTTCTACTGCTTGTTGGCCTGAATTGGGAAGAAATGTCAGAAACCTCTCAACAGGTGAACCATATTCTTTAACATACCTGATAACTATAGCCAGTTGGTCTGTGTGTGAAAAGTCAGGTCTAAAATCAACAATTAGTAAAAAGTATTTAGCTTTTCTAATTTCAGAAATAATTTCGTCTGAAAGTGCCTTAACTATGATAAATAAAAGTTTTTCAACAATCTCTGATGATAAATAAGACGTTTTATCACTCTCAGGGTGAGAAAACTTGTGTAGCCTATATGAGACGCAAGGAACGTAGCAGATTCTGCTACGGCTTCAAGTAACATCATGTACTTGCCATTGCGAGTACTTCCAAACTTTTATTTGGGCTCACGCAATGACATGCTGCGTAATGCTAATGCTTTGACTACGACGACAACACGATGAAGAACGTTCTTCCAATAATTAGTTTATGTTTCCAACTGGTCTTCCGGTCATTAAACTTTCCTGCAAAAAACTTTGTCTCTAGAGCTGTTTGACTTGAAAACAGTAAACAGATACCACAAAAAATACAACCAGTGCTTTCAAAATAAACTAGCCAGCTTCAAGGTAATGTTTCACCGTCAGCAAGGCTACGCGGAAACACATTTGAGGTAAAGTATCTAACTGTGCCATCATTATATTCTCTGTTTGATTTTTTTATAGTCGGAAATAGTGTTTTGTTTAAATCCAAATTTTGCTACATAATCGCGTGTGGTCTCCTTCACTTCCCTACCTAAATGGAAGATACTGCATCATGATTTTTGACGTGAACTGGCTCTTCATTCTTTAAAAATTAAGTTTCCTCCACAGTGGGTTTCTCTGGCGAAACACTGTGAACAGTATTCAAAGTAGTCGGTGTGACCTTCACTACTATCACAGGTACTGTCGGCATCATTAGAATGCCTCGATTCCGTAATACAGGTTTTAAGTTGTGTTAGGTTTGCCTCGGCTTCTGCAACCGGCCATCAATTCGGTATTACATGGACAAATCTACATTTCTGAATTTTATCTGGATTGTCCACAACTAAACACTCTCGATGATCAATTTCAGTAGTTTTTTCATTAGCAATATTGACACTAGTGGTACCAAAATCACTAAACTTCAAATCAGAATTTCCACATGCTTGCGGTTGCGCATCATTAACACAACATAATTTCAATAAACTATCAATTTTATGGGTTTTACTTACAATAGTTTCTACTTTACCTTCTTTTTCTTTTATAATTTTAAATATTTTCTACTACTTAGTCGCTTTCTTCCGTTAGCCATTTTATAAAGATTCACACTTAAAGGATTATTTATAATTTTTCAGTGAAGGGTTAGTGAGGATCGGTAAAAAATAACATAAATTTTTAACTTATTTGTGTCGACGTTTCGACAATGTTTATTATCATCATCAGGACCTGTGTATGAAATACAAAAGAAATGTCAAACACAACAGAACAATTATTTGGGTGAACGTGTTCGTGTATGTGAGTGTGTGTGCGTGCGTATGTATGTACCATTGTGTAAGGGAAGGAGTTGAGACAGTTTGTTTACATCTTCAAATGTTTTCTTTAAGAAAACGAGAAAATTATAGTATCACAGAACTTAATTTATATACTATTACAATTTAAATTACTATATGTAATGATATTTTAATTAATAAACTACGTATATGTTGTACCAATCTAATATCCAATTGTAGATTACTGTTTGTTTAATTAATTAAACACAAATAAGTTAAAAATTTGTGTTATTTTTGACCGATCCTCACTAACCCTTCACTGAAAAATTCATTGATTGACGGTCACTACGAACTTAAGGATTTAATTATTTATAATATTTTTAAAATTCTTCGATATCTATACTGATTTATAAAGAGAGAAACTTTGTTTGCGTTTTAAATTTTAATTCGAATTAAGTTAAAAAGCTATGTACTTTCACTTTGTATAATAATACTTTGAAATGAAGACGTCATCTCTCCGATAGTATCTCGAATATCTGTGCTGTATGCTCTACATAATGCAGGCCTACACGAATATATATCATGACATTTTCTATAGCCTATGCGGTAGAACATAAAAGTACGGTAGAATCTTAAAAATCTTGAATAGGTTACTTATTATTATTTTATAGCATTGGATTTGGTAAAACCCATAACTACGCCATTAATAGGTTAAACGAAATAATTTCATTTTTAATCGCTAGGGAAATATAGCACTGTGTCGCACAAATACATTCGCTTATTAACTTTGGAAACGAATTGTTGCAAACTTTATGCAAAGTGATAATAATTGTGTTTGTTCCAATGTGTTGAAAAAATTATAAACAAAAGTTTCCAGACCGTAAGGTATTCGAAAAGCTTAAAATTAAATACTTTGTAATTTACAACATTTGTAAGACATTATCAGTATTGTAGACGAAGCACTAGCGTTGTACTGTATTATAATGCGGAGAATAAATCACTATTTTCACTAGTTTTAAAAGACAGTAATTATGTAATAGGGTTATTGTTGTTTCATTCATGTACACTGTATCTCGAACAGTTGCGGCTTATGTGCTGGCACTACACGTCCACCAAACAATTTAAATCTGCCTTGTACTCACTAGTATTGTTCGTGCCGGACGGTTTTGATTAGTTTCCAACTGCAAAATAAAGTAACGTTTTTTCCAAAAATTGGAAATATAAATACGTATGGCTATGCTAAACGTAAGCAGTTTTATTTTTAATATAAACTTTTAAGCGGCAGATTTTAATTGTAAATTTTAATCAATTGTAGAGACGCAGTGAAATAGATAAAAGAAAGATAATAACACATTAATCTACTCAACAGAATAACAAGATCTCTGGCATGAAACAGACAAAACAACACTAAAATAACGTATAAAATATAAAATAACATCTATAAAAACCAACTCAGACTCAGAAAGTATTACTGAAATGAAAAAGAAAAATATGCAAAATATTACTAACAATGCGTTTTAGAAATACCTAATTCGTCCGATCATGACACAGTACACAATGACATTAAAAAAACACAGTAGCCCTATGTCTTAGGAAAGCTTACAAATAATGTCCACAAAAGACATTAACAATACTAACATTGCTAATCCCATTTTTGCTAACCGAGAGTAACACAGCACACGCACACGATTAATTCAGCCAATGACGATGGGCATACAAAAGTAGGAATCAGGTCTAATTGAAATGTTAGTCGTTTTGTGTGGCACATATAATCATTTAAAATGTATAATATTAGTTTGATATTGACATGAACTGTTTGTAAAAATAAATTCAAAATAAAAATAGCAACAAATTTAAATAATAGTAATTTTACATAATTACTTACTTACTCCAACCCCTTCTACTGCAAGTGTAGAGATAGTAATTTTATAAGAATACACAAATGAATACGAATATTAATACAAAATAAACTAATAACTGTAAATGTAAATAAAGATTGTTATGTAATTGCAAACTGTGTTGTCAAGATAGTTAATAATATCTCTGTTCCATAAGCTGTACTAACAGCTTAGGTTCATATTTAAATAAATTTGCAGATTGTTATGTAATCAAACAAGACGAAATAAGTTTTAAATAGACTTTATTCAATGTGAGGCAATTTATTATTATATTAATCCAGGCTTACTGTCCCATCATCATCATTAATTTTATTTTAATTTTTTCTACTGCAGAAATTTATTCGGAGACATTGTTTCAAGCTGTATAAAACTTGGAACCTGTGTGAGAAAAAAGTATTTTCTAATTATTTAATTACCTCAAAACAACATCAAAAACTCAGGATTTATGTAATAATGAGATACATGCAAATGGCTCATATTCGGCTGAACACTATACAAGTAAAACCTTTTAGTAGACATGTTTCGCGGTGTAAACGGCTGTGAGCTCAAAAGTAAAAATCTCTCTCTCTCCCCCCTCACTCTCTGTCTGTCTGTCTGTCTGTCTGTCTGTCTGTCTGTCTCTCTCTCTCTCTCTCTCCCTGACCTTTTCCTCATGTTTTCTCTATATTTGTCTGTCTCTAGAATTCTAATGGTATTCAATTTGGTGTTAAAGATTGTAACATTGTGGTCGTAATTGTTAAAGATTGTAATTGCCGGAAAGATCATTAAATCAATTTTTGGTATTAAGATTTAAAATTGAGGTATGTACGAATTCGGCATTAATATAGGTATCCATGTTATTTTAAGGAAAAAGTGACGAACGTCACTCAGCGTATTCAACACGAATGGAAAATTTAGAGTTTGTATGGTTGCGCGTATATTTACAGACACAATTATGAGGGTCATCTTAAAAGTAAGTTTTCCTGACTTAGGAAAAATAAAAAAACACACGTAAAAATTAAAAAGAAAACTATACTTTTATTAAAAATTATTTATTTATTTTTCAATATAATCGCCAGCCTTAGCAATACACTTACTGTAGCGTAAAAACAGTTTTTTAATTCCTTCTTTGAGCTACTGTGTGCCTAGATTTCGGAGCCAGGCGTGAACCGCTTATTTCACTTCCGTATCCGTTTCAAAACGGTCTCCTCCCAGGTGTTCTTTGAGATGGGGGTAAATGGAAATCACTCGGTGCCAAATCGGGTGAATATGAGGGATGGTCGAAAATCTCCCTTCGGAAGAATTCCAACAAATTCTGCGTAACTCGCGAGGAATGAGGTCGTGTTGTCGTGGAGCAGAAGCAATTTAATAACTAAATTTACCTTATTTTGTCCGCCTTGTGACTTCTTATAATTTTTCTATTACGCGTTTCAGAGCTTATGCTCCATCATCAGATATATATTAAAATAAAACTGTCACTCTTACCGAGGTCGACACATGATATAAAATGTCATAAATTTTTGCATACAAACAGCGCGCGGAAATAGGGTACCCACCCGTTCACGTTCAATTTGCCACTCTCTTACTACTTAGAATGGCAAATTGAATGTGAACGGGTGCGCACTCTACTTCCGAAGGCGCTGTTTGTATGCAAAAATTTTTGACATTTTATATCATGTGATGACCTCGGTAAGAGTGATAGTTTTATTTTAATGTATATCTGATGATGGAGCATAAGCTCTGAAACGCGTAATAGAAAAATTATAAGAAGTCACAAGGCGGACAAAATAAGGTAAATTTAGTTATTAATTCGTACAAGTGACTTGGATACCGCATTTAACATAATTAATAAAGAAGAAGTTTGTTGCTCAAGAAACCTTTCCCTTTCAAGAACGATGTATGCCACCAGCAAACCATTTGAATATTCATGCACTCAAGTCCGTACACAGAAACTAAGTGAGGATGAATTTCAGCCGCTGATTTATTTTTTGTAGCAAAAAACCGAATCACACTACGCACTTTGTAATCGGACAAGCTTGTAAATGGAACGTCCGTGATTTTAAATTTCGAGTTGTTGTTACGTTGCTACGGAACGGATGTGGTTTTGGCACTACTGCCATTACACACAAACAAAAGTTCTCCAACCTTCATCAACATGCTTGCGCCATTTTCGTTTGAAAAAATTCGTAGGAAAACTTATTTTTAGATAACTCTCGTATTTATCACATTTTAAATGGTTAAAAATCATTATTCACTGCTCTTAAAGGTATACACACTGTCTCTTACCTACTTATGATTTTCAAAATTATCTTAGTTCTCATCTTTTATTACGGTATCTCTAAATATTTAGATTTGCGCGTTGTTCTTTATGTAAATAAATGATGGACGTTTTTGGTGTTCGATACATAACAAAATGCACGTTACCTAACAAAACTGTAGCCGAGCTTCACGTGTTTTATATAATCAGGCAATTTCCGTCCCTAATTATATTCAGAGTAATTACTTCGCGTGTGTAATTACTTTGGAGTAATTATATTTGGAGTGTGAGAATATTCGTGCTTACCCCTCACAACAGTTAGGGTGGACGAATGGCTACTACCTAGCCCTATACGCGTGAGTAGAGGTAATTACGAACCACGCCAGTTCGTACATATTGTGTCAGTCACAAAACTAGGTAAAAATAAGTACACATTTCCTTATAGTGTTTTACAGTATACAGTTTTACAGCACATTTTTCCACTCTGGGCAATACTGGTAGCTTCACGAGAAACATGTTTTATTTGTTTGTAGCTAAACCCGTATTTGATTACTGGCTTATAACTAGTGTCATGAGAAGTGGGTTATCTACTGGTGTGAGGTTACAATATTGGATACTAATTTACTGTTACAGTTTACCAGTATAAGTATTTTGAGTTTATCAGGTTGTATGGTTCATGAATGTAAATAAATCTGCGTGTGCATGTATGTAAGAGAGAGAGGGAGAGAGAGAGAGAGCATTAAGCACCTTACAGTTTGGAATTGTAAGCGGCTTGAAGACATAAGGCGAGCGCATAAAATAGACAATAAATGGTTCCGGGAAAGGATACTGGAATTTCTGAATGCCAGTGTTTCGGGTGGCACAAAAATAAATGAAGGCTCAAGGCAAGAATAGGCACGAAAAGGAGGAAGAGAGAAGTGGTCTCAAATCTTCCATACGGTAGAATGATGTATGATGACAATCACGATGATTATGGGAAAGAAATATATTCAGTGTGTGTGTACAAATTTCCTTGAATGTACATTTCAGTACCAATTTTTCACCAAAGTCTACATAAAAGAAACTTTAGTAAATGAAACTTCAATGTATGGTATATAATCCTCTAACAACGACTGGGCATTTATAGTGCACATCATTACACACTGAACTGTGTTTAGCAAAGATTTGTTTCAAGATATGTGAATTCTGTTAAGTCTGCATCTCTCAAATAATACTTTTACCTAACAATGTGTCTTTAATTTGTTGAACACTATGATTAGTCAAATACATCTTACTACGTGCATAAATATAAATTTATAAATATTGTACACTTTACGTAGAAGACAGTGCTTTTTGCCTCACTTTAGTAATTATGATGAATTTCTGTCTTGTCTTCAGGCTTTCCCCACAAATTTGCTTGTATGTTTTATCTACCTGTCGCATCGAGAAATAAGTTATCGCCTTAAAGTCAGCCTGAAAAATTTGTATAATTTTTTATAAGCGTTGTCCCTCCTCCTCAACGTGGACAACACTTAAAGATCCGTTCTCTTTTTAAGCATCTTCCTATTTCAGTAAATGGTTGATGAGACTTCGTCTTCTTACTAGGCTTTACTTTTCATAAGCGCCATTATTATTTACGTCAAATAATGTTCGGTCATTAGTGTTTTAAAGTTTCTTTTCTGCAGAGAGTATAATAAATTACTTGTAATTTAATTTTTAATAACTGTTTTACTATTATTCTGATCACTATGTAACTGATTATTCTTTACATTTAAACCTTCTTTATAACTGTTTCTTACAACATAAATATTCATTAAAATTATGCTTGTAAGTTTCTACTCAATTTTAAGTGGTCGGAGCAACGAAAATGTTTTACTTTACTTTTTATTTGCAAATCTTATATCCCGTTTTCTTTAATCTACATAGTATAATAATTAATAATTCGTTCTGAAAGTCAACATTTACTATAACACGACCTTTTCTAACTCTTAGTTATGTGAAATTTGCGACAACTTTTAAGCGTTGTGCTAACGTTACGTTAATCATACGGGACTGTTACATAGCAATATCACAGTTGGCAAAACCGTATCACCTGAAAACAGCCGAAGTGACAAAACCACCATGTGAATCCATAGAATAGATCACAAGGGCTCGAGTTCAAAAATATCATGTAAGATGGAAAATATCAAAGTTTTAGGTTGTAAAAGCTTTTATACATTTTTAGAGTTTATAACTATTAAATTCCTTTCCAATAACATTATGAATACATACTTATAATAATCACGTGTATGAAAAAGTTGTTTTCTGATACACTTTTTGTATAATTTGATCAAAAACTGTCAAGGAAAGGGTTTAAAACTTTTACTAAAGCTTTTTGTGCTTTTTAATTCAATTTTAACACGTACTTAAATTGGTAAAATACATTACAAAATAAAATAAATACAGCAAACAAGGTTGTAAGTTTAGATATGCAAATCTTTTAATCAAGAAACGTTATTTTAAACACTGGTTACAATATTCATCACGTACGAGCATGTACAAAATTTATATATATATATTTTAATGGTACCTGAAAGGAAGAAACAAGGAAGTTGTTAATTTAACATTAGTAATATAGAACTGTTAGAATCCCCTTGAAGCAGCCATACCAAAACACTTTTGATTTGATTTTAGCTTGAATACTGGCAGCATAAAGTAAATACGAGAGCTAGCAGATATAAAATTGCCATAATTACTCAGTCGTGGCATGGAAACAGCATGCCTGCAGAGATAATAAAACTTTCTACCCTCAATGAGTTAAAGACTGGGTCGGCCGTTTATTTTACTAACTTTAGGATGTCTCCTTGTGTTCGTACAATACGGTAACTTGATTACAGTGTATAATGATAAATTTACTATGTGCGGTTACAGTAGCCATAATAATATTTAACCGACGGAATTTTGTCACTATCCAGGTGGGGACGACACCCATTATGACAGTGTTTTTCAACATCCAGATAATCTGTATATTAACTAGCCTGATTTACTCACTAATATCTCACAAACAACATTAAGTTAATCATACTTTTACGAATTATTTACTTTGATATACCCTAGAACGTTTAAGCCAAACTAGGTACTTAATAGTAATTCAGTGACAGTGTCGATTTTTTTAATTGTAATGACTTAATATATGTCTATTACTTTGTTCAAATTTTATTTTAAATCCAGCAAACAAATGAACCTTTGACAGGCAACAAGCTATTATAAAGCCATTATGACTATACCGTTAACTTAGTAGTCTTTTTATGTTATTGCAATGTAATATTCAAAGCTCATTCTCTAGTGTTAAAAAACAACTGTGAGATCGGTACATTTTTACATAAAATTTTGTATAGATATTGACGAAACAATGCGGATTTTGAAATCTGATTAACATTCTGGATTGCACGAACTATGGACATAAATTAACGAATGCTGCCTTATGAAATATATGATTTATTACTTCAAAAGGTTTGTAGATTGGCATTTACTATTTAATGTTCGTGCGCATAAACTTACATCTATAATATCAAATATGTTAACACGTTTTTATAATGTGATGTTTTAATGTAACATTTATGCATACATCTTGTTTGCCCCGAATAAATATGTGATGACAAAGTTGAAAAATTAATAATAATTTCCTTCAGAAAAATGTTCAAGCATCTTAACTCTAACAATTTTTCTTGTCATGAACAATTAAGAAATGTGTTTAAAAAAGTTATAAGCATATAATAAAGAAATTATATAATTTTGATTTGTTTAGTAATATTTGTTTTAGATTATAGTTGACAATTTTAATGTACCCTAATATACATGGAGTAGCAAAAAACATGGACATCGTAAATAGGCATTAAGGTATCATATTGTGAAATATCGCACGAAAGCAGAAGTAAAAAAAAAAGAAATTTCCAATGCGCATGTTCTTTTTAAAAAATCTTTTTAAAGTAGGCATTATTTCATTCAGACAAATGTTTTACTTATTTTGGCAGATTTAAATCTCAAATTTTTACGTGCAAGTAAAATAATGTATACAGAATAAATGTTAAAATCTATTATTCTGAATTTATTGGGACTATAAGGCTGTTAATAGAGAAGCCAGTATGAAGTGAGCAGAACTGTTCAAATTTTGTTGTTTGATTTTCTCTGAACAGGAGGATAACCTTATATATAATAGTAAACCGCATTAGCGTTATGTGTTTGCATATACGTACATATAGTGTTAGTAGTCACACTTGTTGATTTAACTAATCTCACCCGGTTATCAAATATAGTTTATTTGTTCTCTGCACACAACCGTTCTGTAAATAATGACTGATTATCGGTCACACCTTGATTATTGAACACCATGTACTCAATGTGTATTATAAGATACAAATTACTTAGTACATCATTTCTGACAATGAAATTACGCCAGAATACATTATAATGTAATATAATGTATTATAATAAAGTAACATATTAACTATGTATTATATATAACTAACATTGCGCAGTAATTCGGCTAAATACCAAGGCAAGAAAATGAAAGGGCAATTGAATTTAGACAGTTTCGACTGTGTAGAATTGTCTTGCATTTTCCATCGCAGGAATTACTTAAATTTCAGGATACCAGTGGAGACGAAATGAAATGAAATGGTTCTGTCAAGATACTTTACTCAACAATTTGTCGGTATGATACGAAATTTATATAAAAATGTTTACTCTCAGCATCGAGTAATGCTAGAATTTTTTTCTGTAAGGAGAAATAAAAAATCCACAAACATAAAGACGCTTTATATTCATATTATTTTTAAAAGAAAAAAAAAATCAGTAGTCCTAACAAATACAAACGGGAATATGTCTGATTTTTATAACTATGGGCTACATTAGTTACTATCTTGCATGCGTTTTTTCACAAGAATTTTAATGGAAAACTCCGTTCTACTCTGTCTGCAATGGACAGAATTATAACAATTTACAGACCATCCAAACGCATGCAATAATCCCCAACTAAGAAATTAGAAAACTTTAAGCATTTTAAAGTGAATAGTAAATTGAAGTTTATAGTATGTTTATTTTATGTGTTATACAATTTTAAGTTAATTACAACATATGCTAACACGGTAATTTTAAACGAGAACAAACTCACAATGTTTACAAAACTTTGTCATTCGAATCCTTTTAAACAACACTCACTGACTAGAAATTTTTCAATGGGCCTTTCCACTGGAGATGCGTGTTAGTATTCAAAAGTATACGCTACCACGTTAACCAAAACATCAACAGTCGATAAAAGCTTAGTGTTGTGTAAAACAATACAGTCCCATGACAGATTTTCTTCGTCCTGCTTACAAAACAGCTTAGGGACGAGGCGGACCACAAACAATAAGCCGGAGGCCAGCCTTTATTCATGACACGTATATGTGATATATCTTCAGTCCGAAAGCTTACTTCATGTAATCTGAATTCTTTGAGTTAAACGGCTGAAATCAAATGTTCTTGTCAGGAATATGATTATGTTCTACATGTCATTCAGACTGCAACTCTGTAATTTACTTCCAGTTCATAGAAAATTGTATATATTTATGTGAAAATAATAAATACATCAATTTTAAATTTTTAACAAGCAAGGTGGATATAAAATCTAGGACAGTTGTTTTTCCCAATACTACTTGCGCGGGCACGTGCGTCGACGCACATACCAAACCTCTGTTATCATGCAGTGAAGAGGCAACCACATGTTAATTCTTTGCTTTCCTCTTCTCTTTCCATTATTTAATGTATTCTTGCCAAACATTTTTCGTGTTCTAAATGCTGTGAACGGACACGCAAAAAAATGTATCTACTCTTAACGTGGGTTATATTAGTTATTAAATTAGGCATCACAAAGTTGCCCTATGCAAACAAAATTAAATATAAATATTTAATTCTTAGGTTTATTAGTCCATAACCTGACCCCATTGTTAAAAATGGATACATGTTCAATACAAATCACAATTATTTTAATTAATTTTTTTAAATTTTGAACCTTGCCTTCTTTAATTTTTTTATTGCCAGAACCTTGTTAAAAATATTAATTGCGCTTGTAAATCGTTTATAATCAGAGAGTTGACAAGGTCTGTGTGGAAGAGAGTTAAGTTAATGATTACAAATATTACGAACAGACTAATATTGCTCGTAAAAGTAGTTGATGAGGACTTACACCTACAAAGACGTAGGTACATTAAATTTAAAATACGTAGTCACATCAAACATTACTACGAATAATAAGCATTTTAGCGCACCTGTTGCCTGAAACGAACCTTCTAACTTAACGACTCATTTTAGCTACAAACATGAGTTACAGCACTCTCGCACAGATTCATGGTTTATTTAAAGTTGGTAACGTGTGTCGTTAAAAGTTTCCGCCTAGTCGCTCTACAGTCCAATGAAAATTTAATTATACAGTTATACTTTGCATCGTACATATTATTACGTTGAATGAGGTATTTGTACACTGTATTCAGCATATTATGACAAACCCCCCCGAAAATCAAAAACAATAAGCGAAAAATAAAAAATTTAGTTTTGTAAAATTCATTGCCAATTTAAAATTTGTCAAAATCTGCAATAAAAATAAAAATAATTCTTTGATTGGAGTAATTAAATTTTTTTACGTGTGAAAATTGTTGAATTGGTGTAACTTGGACTGACCATTAGGTAAATTTCTATCCTAATAATCTGCATCGTTGTACTACTATCCGTCGTATCGTCTGCACTCACCTGCGCATACGTTCGTTCACGTGTGTATGTTTGTCTGCTAGGCCAACAAGGTAAACTACTTAGAGTGGTTTTATTTTCAAGGTAAAAACATACTTCACAAATACACTTAACATGATTTAGCTATTTCCCGGTTAATGAAAATATTATATTATGAGAAGGGGAAAGAAGCCGCTAAACTTTTCATTCTTCATGGGAGTCTTTAAAAAAGGAAGAGAATGAAAAGATTATTGTATATCCATTTAAACGTAACTGCACTTCAGGCTAAAAGTATGAGAAAGATATATCATAATTCCTTTAACAAAATGGAAACGTCAAAGTCAATAATGTGCGTGCAATTTTATTTTCTGATAGGTCAAACGACGTACTGTAGTAATGACGGATTGTTGGTTTACTTAATTAAATTACCTTCATAGTTTCTTACAAGTAGGATAATCTTACGTATGTCGATTACGTTTGAAATATTAATTTCTGACACCAACTACCACATTAATTAATTAATAACGAAAGGATAATTACAGTCTCCGTATTAAGTAATGTGTGTGTGTGTGTGTGTGTGTGTGTGTGTGTGTGTGCAGTGTGTACTAGATTGGCATTAACGGAAATTTAAAAGACGTATTTACCAAATTGTGTACAAACCCCAATCATGCACGCACACAAACACAACTGCTACGTTACTTAAAAATCAACAAGTATAAGATAATAGTTCAAAATATTTTAGTATTCACATTTATATTTTAAAAAGTCATTATCACCGATTATAATTTCGCGTTACTACATCTGGTTACTGTGAACATTGTAGATTATTTAAAACCTTCGCCATGTAGACATTACAGTTCTCATTGGAATATCTAGCTAATGACATAGGTTAGGTGTTCTATAAATTACTCAAATAACAATTATGTATATTCAGTAATTAAAAAAAAATTATCCTTATTATTTCAAAAGTCGTTCTCATTTGAGAGTCTATTGTCATGGTTTAAGATGGTTAATGCATATTTCTATTCAGTAGTCCTGAAACACCATTTGTATGTTTATCAAATTAACGAGCTCTGATGCAACAGAGTCGAACAAACGCCAAGGGGAAACATGACTACTGCATCGAGTGTGTTGAGGGCCCTACGGAGACAGTACACACATTGAGTATAGTAATCCCCTTAATCAATATCTATGTTGGAAATCATGTGGACTGAGTTTATTGTTTTGTACAGAATGAATGGGAATAACATGAGTGTTTCGGAGCGGAAATAAACATATTCGGAAGTACTTAACCAAATATATGTGTTTGCGAGAATAAATTACCCACAGATTGGGGTTGAATCTTTTATATTAAGAAATCAGATGGTGTATGTTGTCAACAATTAGGGTCGGTATATGTATATCTCTGCTATATAAATAAATTTTAAAGTAAAATATTAAGTTGTAATGAACATTACTTTTAATATTAGTATTATATTCACAGCACTGGAAAACTACCCACTTACCACAAACTGTGAGCAGTGTCAAGTAAAGGGATGTTAAAGTCCCTGTTATCTATTTTAATAAATTTATAATAAAATTTCGCAAGTCCAGTTAGTATTATTGCCAACAATTTTTGTAACATATCCATTGTACAGTTACTGAAACCTTATATTGATTACACTAAGTACTTAAGTACACTAAGAAACAGATATTTAATATTTTTTTAAATTAATCGTACTTAAATTACTAGTATTGTAAATCCATCTGAATCTAAAAAACACATTGTTAATTATTTTAGACAATAATATATTAATTTCCAGCAAAACCAATTGTCTAATCTACGTATTTTATGAAATAAAATATAATTTTTGGAATAAAATATATATTTGAGACACTTATCGGTAATAACTTTAATGTAAATCATCTTTTTTGAATATAAATATTTTGTGTAATAACGTAGTACGAATGGTCATATTCACTTATTAAAACTCTTCAAAAAATTATAGTACTAAATAATGCAGCCTTTCACGGCCAGTATCTCAGTGGTGCGAGAAAAAGGCAACAGGCACCCATGAGAGGCTGATATTGTGAACCATTAATATTGTGAATTTGAATGAGATTGTGGGACTTTTCCCGCGCTACTGACGAAAGCTGTCGTAGGCACATCTGAAAAATCTTGACTTGTGTTAGTGTTTCTTCCAACTTCCGTCATCAGATGTTTGTGACGTCAGTGGCCTAGGAGTCCCCCGTCACGGTTTCGGTCATTTCGGTCTCGGTCTCGGTCATCTCGATCTCTTTCTCGGTCATCTCGTTCTCGGTCGTCTCGGTCAGTCCTCGAGCTGTTTTCGTGCTCGGTCTGTCCTCGGGTTCGCTCAGGTCTCGGTTCGGGCTCCGTTGGTGTGTATGAGTATGCTGGTAGTCGGTCGGTGCCGGGTTCGGGCTCGGGCTCGGACTCGGGACAAAGCGTTGCTCGGGATTGTTGACACAAGACTGAACGATATAGCTAACGAGCCCCGTTTATATAGACGGACAATCCCCCCCCCCCGTTCTACTATTGTGTGTGTAACTACACAAAATCCTGTCAACACTAATAGAATTGCAACATAACGGTCCACCACCACCACTGCGGTGATGATACGATGCAACAGTTGTAACAAGTGTATTGCACAACAACGTGTAAATAAGTAAGCAATAAACAGGAACAAATCCAATAAAAAAAAAACCCTGTCCACGCAAGTCAGCGAGAGACGTTGCTCCGACCGCGGTCAACGAAACACTGACCCCTATCAACGCTGTGTCATTCGTATAAATGGTGGATAGCGGGGAAAGGAACAGGGAGGGGGAAAAGTAAAGTGCATACCAAAAAAACCGTGCATACAAAAAAACTGTAAGTTAATCCTAACGAATTGTAGAACCCCATTATCGAAAGAGCCCAAAATAAATTAAAACAAGCATAAATTTAAGTAACATAAAAAAACCGGTAGCACCAGTTAACAAACAAATAATAAAAATAATTAACCAATAAACAGCAATTTAACATAATCACAAAACGTGTATTATGTTATACCAAAGGCCTTCCTACGCGTAAACATCGATAGAATTGCACTACAATGCGTAACTAACTAAGCAATAAATAGCAACAATTCCAAAAACACCGGGTCCACGAAAGCCATCGAGAGAAATCGCTCCGACCGCGGTCAACGAAACACTGACCCCTGCCAACGTCGTGTCATTCGTATAAATGGTGGGTAGCGGGGGAAAGGAACGAGGAAGGGAAAAACTCTTATTACCAAAATATATCTTCATAATTTAATACAAGCAATATCTTATATAACAAGTCGTCATTACCAACAAACGACCCGAATCAAATCTGTAAAAACCTGTTAGCACCATTTAATTTATAAACAATAAAAATAATTAAGCAATATACTGCAATTTGGGATCATAAAACGTGTATTGTGTCATACCAAAGTACCTGCCTATTCTTCAACACTAAGAGAATTGCCCCATAACGCTTCACGGTGATACGATGCAACAGTTCTAACAAGTGGATTGCACGTAACGGTTCCAATAAAAAAAAGTAAACCAGGCCACGAAAGTCATCGGTTATTCACAGAATGCGATAGGAAACGTTTATTTCCCTTACTATCTACTCCTTATCTTTCTAGACGCAGCTGATTTGAGTCGGCAACGTGTTTGTATGTCAGAGAAAGAAAAGGAGAGAGCGAAAGAATGTATAGGAAGAACAGGTGTTTGTAGGCGAGGGCTGTAGTGCAGTGCGGGATAGAGCGTCAGAGTAGGCTAGTTGAGGGGGGACACGTCTGTGGGAGAGCGAGATAATATGACCCACCCGAGGGGTGCAAAACAAGAATGTATACACGGCAGCGCGTGCGGGCAATTAACAGTCCAAAGCTGTAGGCTGTCGCGAGGGTGAGGCACGCGGGGTAAGCCAAAGAAAGATTGAATGAAGGGAGCGCGTTCTCTCGATATTACAGCGAAATTTGTAACTGTCAAGCGTTAAAATTAAATACAAATATTATCTTTGGTTGTGTTACTAAAAGAAACCAACTTAAAAATAATGAAGAATTCAATTAATCTCCATTAAAACGTAACATTAATATTATTGAAGCTTATTAAACATTTCTTATAACTATAAAATTACGGAAGCTTCTAGCATATTTGGGGTGATATTTTCATCTTAGCAGCCGTTATACTTTATTTTTGTACTAAGCACCTCTGAACTTTTCAGTGAAGTTAACAGTCAACAAAACATACTATTAGCACAACTACCAATCAAACGCTAAACGTTTCCTAAGGATAAAACTACTCGTGCTAGGCCTTCAAATACAGTTGCAAATTGTTAAATAAACTTCGCCAAAATTACAAATTATGCTTAAAAGCTCACTATTTCTACAAAATACAAAATACAAAATATCACAATATGAAAACATGAAAGGCTTATTATTTGACAAGTGAATCATTAAACGTATTGAATTTGTAAAATTGAAAATTACGTAAGTTGTCCTTATCCCCACAGGCGACTCCTATCTCAGAACTTAATTAACGTTTACCCTGTGCTTGAGTACTCTCAGTATAAATTATAAAGCTGAATTAAAATTGTTACTTGACAGCGTGCTTATAAGTTAGGCATTCCCTGTTGTCAAGAAATCGGCGATGGAACAGTCAAAATTCTTATGCGTCAGCTAACATAATTGTATTTTATTACCGTCAGCCCACAGCCGTGGACTGTTAATTGCCCGCACGCGCTGCCGTGTATACATTCTTGTTTTGCACCCCTCGGGTGCGTCATATTATCTCGCTCTCCCACAGACGTGTCCCCCCTCAACTAGCCTACTCTGACGCTCTCTCCCGCACTGCACTACAGCCCTCGCCTACAAACACCTGTTCTTCCTATACATTCTTTCGCTCTCTCCTTTTCTTTTTCTGACCTACAAACACGTTGCCGACTCAAATCAGCTGCGTCTAGAAAGATAAGGAGTAGATAGTAAGGGAAATAAACGTTTCCCATCGCATTCTGTGAATAGCCGATGAATTTCGTGGCCTGGTGTACTTTTTTTTATTGGAACCGTTGCGTGCAATCCACTTGTTAGAACTGTTGCATCGTATCACCGTGAAGCGTTATGGGGCAATTCTCTTAGTGTTGAAGAATAGGCAGGTACTTTGGTATGACACAATACACGTTTTATGATCCCAAATTGCAGTTTATTGCTTAATTATTTTTATTGTTTATAAATTAAATGGTGCTAACAGGATTTTACAGATTTGATTCGGGTCGTTTGTTGGTAATGACGACTTGTTATATAAGATATTGCTTGTATTAAATTATGAAGATATATTTTGGTAATAAGAGTTTTTTCCCTTCCTCGTTCCTTTCCCCCGCTACCCACCATTTATACGAATGACACGACGTTGGCAGGGGTCAGTGTTTCGTTGACCGCGGTCGGAGCGATTTCTCTCGATGGCTTTCGTGGACCCGGTTTTTTTGGAATTGTTGCTATTTATTGCTTAGTTAGTTACGCATTGTAGTGCAATTCTATCGATGTTTACGCGTAGGAAGGCCTTTGGTATAGCATAATACACGTTTTGTGATTATGTTAAATTGCTGTTTATTGGTTAATTATTTTTATTATTTGTTTGTTAACTGGTGCTACCGGTTTTTTATGTTACTTAAATTTATGCTTGTTTTAATTTATTTTGGGCTCTTTCGATAATGGGGTTCTACAATTCGTTAGGATTAACTTACAGTTTTTTTGTATGCACGGTTTTTTTGGTATGCACTTTATTTTTCCCCCTCCTCGTTCCTTCCCCCGCTATCCACCAATTATACGAACAACACAGCGATGACATGGGTCAGTGTTTTGTTGACCGCGGTCGGAGCAACGTCTCTCTCTGACTTCCGTGGACATGTTTTTTTTTACTGGATCTGTTTCTGTTTATTGCTTACATATTTAAACGTTGTTGTGCAATCCACTTTTTAGAACTGTTACATCGTATCACCACCACCGTGGTGGTGGTGAAGCGTTATGGTGCAATTCTATTTGTTTTAAAAATATATTGTGTAGTTTCACACACAATAGTAGAACAAGGGGGGTTTGTCCGTCTATATAAACGGGGCTCGTTAGCTATACCGTTCAGACTTGTGTCAACATTCGCGAGCAACGCTTCCTCCCGAGCCCGAGCCCAGCACTGACCGACCACCAGCATACACATACACGCCAACGAGCCCGAACCGAGGACTGAGCGAACCCGAAAACAACTCGAGGACCGGCCGAGCACGAAAACAGCCCGAGGACCGACCGAGATTACCGAGAACGAGACCGAGATGGCCGAGACCGAGACCGAAATGACCGAGACCGTAACGGGGAGGGGAGGGGCTCCTAGGCCACAGACGTCACAAACAGCTGATGACGTCAGCTGATGACGTCACTTACATGTGACGTCGCAAGCAGCTGATCGTAACGTCAGTGGCCTAGGAAACCCCCAGCACACTACTTACCTGCTCTAAGATGAAAGAAAGATACGTATACCAGACCCGGTTGTAAAAATTTGCACAGCTAAAACCTATCAGCAACAATATAAATCAAGAGCGAAGTGACATCAGAGACGTCATATGAGAACCAACATTCGAAGTATTGGAGAAGAGACGTAAAAGATATAGAAACCGTGGCCTACAGCTATGGAATGACAATATTAGACAAATAGTAGATGCTAAAATGCAGGCATACCTGAAAGAGCTTGCCTTAAAAACTGCTCAGAGAAGGTGTGAATATAAGCGCTCCTTTGCCATTGCCAGAAGAGAAGTCACGAAAATCAAACAAAGAACATGGGATAAATATGTAATTGATATAGAACACAATGTACATGGCAGGCAGGAAAAATCATCCTTTGCTGATATCAGTGATTGTGTAGACCTAAAAAGAATTAATGAAATGTTAGCTACTCTATACCGCTGCAAAATAGTAAACCTCGGGGACTGATATGCTGAACGTAGAGCTTCTAAAGTATGTATCAGCCGCATGATAATTTTCTGCAGTTCATTGTTCTATGCTGTACCACTGGTTACGTTCCTTAGGACTGGTGAATTGCAAAGGAAATTCCCATGTTTAAGAAAGGTGATCGTAATGACTGCAGGAAGAGTTAGCCGGCTTAATATTTTATACGCATCTGTATTAAGGACACGGCTGAAAGCAATAACGGAGACCATGCTTTCAGAGGCCAAGAACGGGTTCAAGAAGGGTAAGTCATGTTCGGATTGAATATATGTCTCCAACAACCCAGCTCATTGAAAAGCATAGAGAGTATCAGGTGCCCACATACATAGCTTTCATCGACTTCGAGAAGGCGTTTGTATTGGATCAAACTATGGGCAATTATGGCAAGGAAAAGTATCCCACAACATCTAATTAGAGCTATGTAGAGTCTTTATGTAGAGAATAAAATCATAATTTAAGAAGGGGCAACAAGAACAGCTCCTAGATTGGGCCTGATCAACTGCGGTGTATAACAAGGGCGATCATTAGCATCTTCTCTTTTTAATTTATATATTGACGATGTCATACAATACTTGCAAATGTGTCTTCCGAAGCAATTTAGGTTTGGCCACTCTGCAATTGACACATTTTATTTATTTTCGGACGATCAGAGTATTCTGTCGGACTAGGAAAACAGGTTGCAGATGGGTATACATTTGTTAAATCGAAGCTGCAAAGACTCTGGATTTCAAATAACCACACTTAAGACCAAGGTGATGACTTTTCGTGGAACTGATCCAGAACAGGCAAAAATTGTTAATTATGGTACTGTACTGGAACAAGTCATCAATTTTGAAAACCTGGGCTACAGTGTGTTTTATAATGTAACGGCGTTGTGAATCAAGTGCATAATTTCAACCTTCTCTGTGGGACCATCAGGTAAACATTTAAATCCACAAGTAAAGAAAGAAGCCTATAATTTTACAAGTTGATGGCCTTTCCCAGACTTCTTTATGGGTCTGAGAATTGGACTTCAACGAAAGTCCAGGCCAGTCGTATCCAAGTGGCTGAAATGAGATTTATAAAGACGTGGAAGGGCATATTCTCCATGGTCATAGAAGAAACACAGATATACGGCAGGAAATGAATATTTTGAGTAAACTCTACAGGATTGCCCAGAATCGGCTGAATTTGTGAGAACATCTTTGCTGAATAAACTGCAGAATTCAGAAGCGGTCATTTTATTTCGAGACTGCAATTCATTGTGCTTATCGTGGAAAGTTTTAATTGTAAATTGTTGTATGCAGATGGTGACTTCAATATTATTTCCGGACGGAGATATTTATTGTATGTTACATTTGTGTATTGGACGACCGTAAAATTTAAGAATTTTACACAGGAATGTTTGTTGTTGCTTTATTTATTTCAGCTGTTATTAAAGTTCAATGTAATCTAGAGTTTGTTTATTTGATTTCAACTGTTATATACAGTGACCCACCTGAACGCCGTCAAACTGTAAATTCTTTAATACATATTTTGTAAGATCTGTACTCTTTCTGATTGCAATTCATTTCCCATAGAGTAGAAAATTTCTTATATAACAGAAAGTCCTTCTGTAAAATTATAACATTAATAACATAAATGTTTGTAATTTGAAAGTAAAAAAAAATAAAGTTATAGCATTTATATGTTTTAGGAATTAATTACAAATAAACTTCTGCAATAGTGCGTGCTGAATCTGGCAATATAATATTCGCTCCTTTTCTCCAGTAAAGAGAGAATGAGTTAATTTCAGGAAATATAGCAGGATGAATTAAGTCTATAATGTGTACAGGCGTCTTTGTTCTGCTAACATAAGGTGTACTATTTAAAATTTTCAGTTCGGAGCGTGCAAACAACCGTTCTAAAGTAAAGTATATAGAAAGTAATCATTTATTCATATACTTGATAAATGTTTATCGAAAGTACACGTCTATGTGCGTTAACAAAGTGACATTGCCTAAACAAGTAGACGCATTAATCGGAAGCTGACAGTTTAATTGGAGAGATCAGTGACCAATCAACGGATCAACACAACACAGTTTAAGCCTATTACCAGTGACAGCAGTGAACCAAGCAACTAAATGGAAGATAATAACTGACAGGTTGTGTTCATTGGAACTGCCTATACGGCAGCCTTGTCTGTTTTGAATACTAGTATTGTTATCGTTTATAAATATATGATGTGGTCTCTGTTTTCTGTGCAAAAAAGTTGTATGTGTGACACTTTTACAGAAAGTATGTAAAAAGGCGTATAATGAGTAATCATTTTTAGTTCATGGTCACTACTACACTAACGACAATTTTTAGTGTGAAGCAATTAATAACCCATTTTGTATTGTATTACTTTTTCTCTTATAAGTGAATGTCCATTTGTCAAAAATTTTCACGTTATTGAAAGTCTCTCAACATCAGTATCATCATGAACACTTTTTAGTCTTATATACGTTACAGGAATAAAATAACAATTACAGGCTATGTAGTAGGCTATGTTCATAAAGACAAAATAGGTTTAAGATTATGTCTCAGAAATAATACTTATCCCATGTGTTTTCTGAAATAGTCAGTCATTTCATTCCCTAAATGCGGATAAATGGGCATAGGCCTACTATGTAGTCCCGACAGATTTGAGCAAAAATATTTCTTTATTAACATTACTTTCTTGCCCAGACTCCAGAAAGCTGAGCGAGGCTGAGTGGTTTCGAATAAACGTTAAATAAAAAATTCTCATAGAATTTATAATTTTAAATGTAAATAGTGATTCATTTCACAACGTATCTCACTAAATGTATTAGCTGTTTTCTACCAATAAATGTAATATCACTCTCCACAAAAGAGATTCTGAAATTTCCTTACACACCCCAATTTGTAGTAACGTTGCTGGGAAAATACTCTACACACACAAACAGGCTTATAGGAAAAATACTTTTACATATTTTTAATGTGAATATTGTAACGTCACAAAACGTTTCATACTCTTAAAACGACCAGAAGGGTGAAGATAATACCAAATTAATTATGAATAAGAACCAAATCTATCTAACGATGAAGTATATAATAGAATTAAAATAATAAACCATCAAAGGAAGGAAAGAAGACATTCAAGTGAACAGTAGCAAATTGACAATCAGCATTGACAATGACTCTACCACATAACCAGACGATTTGACAGAGACATCGACCAAAACAATTTCCCAAATAGATTGTTTAAATGAGCATAACAAACCAATGATTACTAAGTAAAACACCATAAGTAGTATAAGGTGAAAGAAATAATATTTATAACCTGTATTAGAATGTAAACAGCACATAAGCAGAGTAAATTGCAAAGTAATAATTCAAATAACAAACAAAATGAAATATATTGTTAATAATCATGAACTATGAAAGAATTAATATAAATGAACCATTGAAATAAGGTTAACAGTATAATCTCAATGTTAGATCAACCTTCAGAGAAGGGTATGCTATGGCATAATGAATAAATAATGAGAGAACAAATTGTAGATGTTCTAATAATAATATGATATCAATGTATTCAACAATGTAAAAACTATATGTCTTTAAAAATGTTATAAAAGTGTAACTTATTATAGAAAGATGTATTATCAGTAAAGGTAAGCAAAACTTTATTATGAATTGTATAAACTAGGAGACTGGCATAATATGAGTTAAGATAACTAAATGAATAATAAATAATATTTTAAAAACCAAATAATGACTCACAACTACTTATGTGGAGTCCATAATGAAAAGAAATTGAAATGATAAACAAACCAATGATGACCAAACAGATTGTGAACATCATAATCATGTATAATAAAGAGTGTAGGAAAATGTAGATAAAATGATAATGAAAAAGGTGTAAGACACCATACAATGTCTAGTATGATAAGTATAGGAATTAAGAATAATGTTGAATAAGTAATAATGAAGTAAAGAAGCCTTGAAATAATAATAAACTAATATGTTATAATGATTGTTAAAGTTCAGCTGGATGCAGCAATTTTGTATAATAATATGTTAATTTAAATAAGATTGTTATATTCAAAATAGAAATTAAGGAGAGTTCAATCAATGTTAAAAAATATTGAATTAGAATCTGCACAATGTAGCAGAAGACATATAAAAACAATGCAATATATGAGTTAGACTATCATTAAGATAAATTTTATTACTGAAAGATATATCCAAACTGGCCTCTATTCATATCAAAATAACCAGAAAGGAATGAGCAATACGATGCTAGTAATATAACCAAATTTGCAATTAGTATAACTGAGATGTAAACGTAAATATAATAAATTTTGTGAGTTTCGGATGGATACGAGTAACACCAATAACAACGATAACACCCACGCTTAAAACAATTATGTAAGAGCTAAAAATAGAATGACCGCATCATGACGTCATTTTTAGCAAATCAGGAATTGACTTCAAAAATTAATTATCGCCGCCTAGCGTCAATTTCAGCAGACTATGTATACGGTTGTAATAGCGGAGAGAGACACATTTTGTCAAATTCCATTGCAGCAGCTACTACAGGACTACAGATCGAAATTATCATCAAATCTAATTAAACAATAATAAATATATTTACCTCATTTCCTGTATATAATATTACCTATATTTAAATTTTAATATATATTCTGATGACGAGACATATGTCTCGAAACGCGTAAATTATATTCATTGCGTTAAATACATGTGGTCACGAGACAGGAAATAAGGTAAATATATTTATTATTAGTCATAATAAGTGGCCTGGATGCCGACAGACATGTTATTTTAATTAAACAACAACTGTGAAGAAGTTAATACCTTTTAAAAGTGCATCGCAACAAGTAGTGATCAATTTTACTAGTTGTGCGGAATAAATAAGAACGAGGTTAGGTGAAGTACCTAACCCAGTATTTAGTTTCAAGAAATAATAATCATTCTTACGAGTGAAAGTGAAGTGTACGATCAGTGTACCCGATTGTAAAGTGCAATTGAAAATAATCTAAGCGATTATAATACAGGGAGTACCGTGCAATATATCATTACAGTGTACGAATATTATGTGATTAGTATAATAAATAATACACTCTTGTACTGACGCTAAACATTAATACGGTAAGTAATAAGCACTGTGTATACTTTTCTATAGGAATTATATGATTCTAAATATAATAATTCATGTACTAGGCTAACCGTAGTTAAGCTCAAACTTGTAGAGGTTAAACGAACATTTCGTAAATCAATTTAAATATTTTAAAGTTGTCTAGCATTTTAAATTCAACTTTTGTAAAGCATCGTAAATCAACGCATAGGGATTTTATTCTGTAGTTTAAAAGAATTCACCTTTGAGATATAAATATTTTGTAAATAAACAAACTAATCAGTAAAGTAACCATTGCCAACCTTCTGGGTTAGGAGAAATTGAAGCCAGGTAGATTGTAATCAATAATTATTGTTAATTCGAATCTATAAAGTAAAAGTAAGCACCTTGTGATCAATAAACAAGTAAGTTGTTAATTACCAAACGTTGTAAACAAATATTGAAATAGTCGTTAATTATTTTTCTCAATTAAAAGAGTTGCAATTTCAAGGCAACCAAACAATCAAGTTGTCGGCTTGGATGTGTGAAGCGCCAATAGTTTAAATACTTATACAAACCAGAAGAAAAATAATTAAATAAATTATTTTAATTACACAATCAAAGGAATAATTTAACATCAACTAAATTTATTTATTTTTATTCCTTGAATAAATTCTTTTTATGGAACAAGACTTTGCGATTCCATATGGCGCCCAAGTAAAATCAAATTAGCTCACTTACTTGGAAACAGTGCAGTTATACTGTTTTGACAAACCAACAGTATAATAAAATACTGAGATCACCTGAACGACCAGTACAGACAGAACTAGACTACCAGTACTACACCAAAGGTACGTGAAGGTTTTAATTACATATTAGTTTTGTCAAACAACACATTACTGTACACAGACGATATAGGTCTTCGGAAGTGCTACTGACTTCAAGTGAACTCCGAAGTGAACCACATTCGATTAACGGAGATTACAATATTTAGTTAATTAATTGATAAAAATTAATTAAACGAATTATACAAGATCAACCAATTAAATAATAATAATTAAAAATGATTTAAAAAACAGAATTTAAATAAAAGATAATCAACGTGTGACGAGAATTTTTATACACGTACGTAAGCGGTTTCTTAAAATATTCATCTAAATTTCTAACGTACTTTGAACGAATTTTCTATACAAGCCAAAAAAGTCGTTAATCAGTTTGCAAACTAATGACGTTAGAGTGTACACTGCAAACAAGCGAATTACGATGCTCCAACTTTCCTGATGAGTGGGACTGGTTGCAATAACGCGCCGTTATAGCTGGTTTGGTATAAACAGAATTTGCTTGTTGTCGTATAGCAAACCACATTTTACTGCTTTATAGTTACATAATGCTTCTCAGTTGTTTAGTTTGGGAATGAATTCTATTCAAACTGTTATAGGAGCGTATTATAGTAGGCTCTTGGTTTGATCAAATTACTAGCCACCGACCGAGTGAAGAGAAATTTGAGTACTGCAATCAACTTTTACTTAGTTACAGTCTTTTGTTTACTTCCGTTATACAGTTTATTAGTATTAGTATATACAGTATTAGTATATACAGTTTATGTAACCTTTACCAGCAACTCAAATGTTATATGACAAATTATTGTAAATAACCTTATAGCCCTATTGTATTACTAATGTGTTATTCCTGTCACGAAAGTTTAATGTAACGGTTACATAGTTTAGTAAAGAAAATGCTGAAAATATATTGAATAATAAGTTTGTCCCTATTATACCTGAAACTGTCACTCGATTGATGAGTAATATAACTATGTTTCCTTCATAAAGTACCTTCAAACATAAATAAATAAAACCGTCTTTAAAAACACCGAACTAAAAAGTTAAAAATAATGATTTTGTTTTGTATGCAAATATTTATTCAAATAACATGTTTAATAAAACTTTTTCAAGTCGGCGCCTTATAAATTATTATTATACAAAGTAGATTACATAAATTACATTTAGATATAAACCACGTGACTTACAAAATTACTATTATAAATGTAATTTCCAAAACTACTCATGACACTTTTTAAAGTCGGTGCCAAGCCAGGAAGCTTTGACGGCTGGAGGGTCTCTGAATGCGGAACAGCAGCACGTTGCCTATGTCGTGATATGAAGGTGATTATCATACAAATATTAAGACAAGGAGAAAATATTAATATCTTAACAAAGTGATGTTAACAACTAAACAACAAATGAGTTTAGAATATTATAGAATTGCTTCAAATCCGTTAATGTTATAATGACGAGATTGTATTGTTAATTTTCTACACAAAATCTTAATTGTTTTCTCAATGACATTAAAATATTTTTGTTCGCTAAAGACTGAAGCTACCAAACAACTGGATTCCTACAGAGCTTTTACTTTACTTGAACTTCCTTTTTTATTTATAGAGTGCAAATAACTTACATCTATAGCACTCCAGAGTAGAAACTATTAGTAGTTAATGGTTTTCTATACATTTTGTAGAATTTATGTAGGTTACCTAAAGTGCACAGGTGATACGGTCAATGACTTTATACTACGAGGAGTCCTATTTGTACTTCAATACACACAGTGACTGCAGACAACGTAAACGTGAGATGTCGTGTAAGTCGCAATGTTGTTAGAGGAGCTGAAAACTGAAAGAAAACGACGAGGACCTAAATCGAGTTAAACAGATTTCATTCAACAAGATTCCGAGTAGAAACTGAATAAACACGTCACGTACGGTTTTGCAAATACAGCGAGGCGACTTGAACAAAGGAAAAACTCTTTTTTGGAGTGGGAAGGCTCCGATCCAAGGTTAATCCGTGTTCAGGGCAGTCTAAAATTATTTTCCAACATAAAAACTAAAAAGCTTAAAATTTGACCTTCCCCATCTAAAGGGTATTAATACACATGGCCATAATGAGACACAATATTACCGCTCTGATAGTGATATGACTAGAAACAGAGGCGAGGAAATTATTTTTTATTTCCTTATATTCATCTACTCCCTTACTACAAAAAAGTCGTCACGGACTCAATGATCATCAGATTGAAGTGGGATTATTTTGTACACTCAAATAACTAACAGTACGATATGGACAGATTCATTTTGTAGATATAGTGCAACAGTACAAATAGGTTAAGTACTGTGCATTGCACCAAGTAATTTAAATAAGTGATTCAAAGACATAAATAACGCATTTTGATAATAATAATTCAGCCTGCAATATAAACTGTAATAGAAATTGCATGTTGAGACAGGGAATAAAGCCAGCTGCTCGCTGCATGTGTGTACACACGTAAAAGGTTTGTGTGAGTGCGACTAGTTCATTCATGGAAAGCACCACCCTTTTCAGTAACGATATAAATTATTGAATTTTAATTAATTTATAATGCTTGTGTGCATGGTAGCGAAAAACTAAAGACACCAAAATGTGTGGTTAAAAATAACAAACAAGTGTATAAAAAATAGTGAAAGATATACAAAAAGTGTTAGTGTAGGAAGTTACAAAATCAATAGTAAATAGAATAATTAAGATAAAGAAAAACAGTTTGTGCATGATGAATGCCTAGAAAATTACCGACCGAATGAATATCGGATAATGCGCTAAAGACTTCGCAATTCGCGAAGACGAGTAACTTAAGTGTCATTAGAAAGCGTGGGGTAAGAGTGACGCTCTTAACAATTTCAAACATGCAGAATATGGTCGAGACACGATTTTTAGCGCTCTGGGTATATATACGAGGACGCGCAAACATCGTTCTCTTTCTCGTCAGACCAACTTAGCGGCCGTTTAGAGGCTGTAAAGCATTTTTTATTCAACGATTTTAAAATAAGTCTCTATTAACATTAAGGGATGAGTCCCACTGTTGCACTAATGTGTAGATTCCCTGCTGGTAAAGTTCTTGCGGCTGTTTGCGGAACCATGCGCTAACAGCAAACTCAACCTCAGCGTCCGATTTGAACCGCCGTCCTTATAGTGAATTCTTTAATGGGACAAAAACATGATAATCGCACGGGGACAAGTCGGGTTTGTAAGGTGGATGTTGTAAGACTTCCCACTTGATACGACCTAGCATATCTAAAATCATCTGGGCTACATGGGTTTGAGCATTTTCATGCAGAAGAATGACACCATTTGTGAGCTTCCCGGGACATTCATTATTGATACTGACCCGTAAGCGTTTTAAGCTGTCTGCATATCTCTCAGCATTGATGTTGACACCAGGTTCTTTAAATTTTAAGAGCATCACACCATGATAATAAAAAAATACGGTCACCATTACTTTTCCTGCCGAAAGTTGGGACCGACATTTTTTCGCCTTCGGAGATTGTGCATGCTTCCACTGCATACTCTGAGGTTTGAATTCTGGTTCATAGTGATAACACCAAGGCCCATCACCGGCAACAATTTGGTGTAGAAAGACATTACCTTGTTGCTGATAGCGAATCAAATGCTCTAATGATAAGGCCGAACGCAAATTTGTTTGCTCATCAGTAAGTAGTCGTGGAATCCACTGAGCAGCAACTTTGTGATAGCCAAGAAAATGGATAAGGGAATGAACAGTTCCCATGCTGATACTCAAAATTTGAGAAAGTTCGCTTACTTTGATGTGCCTATTTGCGAGTAAAGCAGTTTCCAGCTGGCTCACATTTTCATCTGATGCTGCAACACGTGGAGGTCCGGGACGGGCCAAATATTTAGTGGATTCTCTTAATTGTCAAAATTGATTGCACCATTCAACCACTGTCGTATGGGAATAACTATAGTCACCATATACAGCTTTCATTGTTGTATAAAGTTTCATTGGATGACGCCCTTCAGTGTCCAATAACTGAATAATGGCACGCAGATTATCTTTGGACGGATTTTCTATCATACGAGATGCCATTTGTTAACCCAGTCACAACCCTTAGGAAAGAGCAAACTGCAAATATTTTTGACAGACGCGTCACTAGTACTTAAACGGACAATATAAACAAATGAATCCCGTTGCCATGGCGACAAAGTCACGGCTGCGCAGATCAAACGTGTTCCTATTGAACAAACCTCGTAAGACAGGACTGTTACAATTCTAGGAATAAGACATAGCAATTCTAAGACATATACGGAGCAACAAAAAGTGTATACACGTTTCTAGTAACGTTTGGATTGTTTTTTACCATTGTACAGACACAGTATGAACGTTTAAAAATCATAATGTTCCGATGTAAATACGTTATAGAAATTGTACAGAGTTTTCATGGTTAATATCTGATTATTAAATTCTAATGATAAAGGGTACATAAAGTTCCAAGTGATATAAAAAAATCAGTTTTTTCTTGTATTTATAATGCGCCGCAAATCAATTCAGACAATACTAAATATTGTCTTATATAAACTAATGAGGCAAGATTGGAAGTTAGTATTAAAAAATAATATGTTGCATAAATTGATTCGACCAACACACGAAAGTTTAGCACATGCTGCTGCACTCAAATGTTACTTAAGCCTACGTGAAGATTTCACCATCAATAATATGTTCAGGAAGATTAGAAACGAAAGTAAGAAGTGTTATGAGTGAGCAAACAGCAATAGGACCGAATCTATATACCTATCTGGGAATGAAGAGTATCCAGGAGATAGGACCAGAAAGGAGAGCTAATTGCAGTGGATTTTTTGGGACCACTTCCAAGATCAAGTCGTGGAGTGAAACACATACTTGTTTGTATTGATGTATTTTCCAAAGCCGTCCATCTGTATCCAATTATGCGACCCACAACTAATGTTGTTTTGAAAATACTCTTGCAGAAATACATTCCTGCATATGGTAAAATGAAGTAGGTACTTAGCGACCAAGGAGTGCAGTTCCAAAGTGATGTATGGGAGAAGAGCAAGCCAAATATATAAGCAAGCCAGAGAATCAAAATTTACCTATTCCATTAAGTGTAAAGATTGAGTATGCTAAACAACGCATCATAGAACAAGGTAACAAGAGGAGAGAAAAGTTCAATAGAACACATAAATTACAACGATTCGACGTAGGAGAACAAATTCTGTTGAAAGCTAATCCTGTCGGAAAACGCATTGACATCACAGCGAAGAAATTCTTTCGGCTGTACAACGGACCTTATACGTTGAAACAACGCGTGGGAAGACACACGTTCATCGTATACAACGAGGGGAAGGAAAAGGACATCGGCAAATATCATGCGATGTCATTCAAGAAATTCTACGTATGAAAAACGAGAAGAGAGAGAGAGAGAGAGAGAGAGAGAGAGAGAGAGAGAGAGAGAGAGAGAGAGAGAGAGAGAGAAGAACAATGCCACTGCGCCCGTCCAAGGTCAACGCACCGCTCAGCTGTTATAATGGGGGGGGTGAATATATTGCATACCACCACAGGCGAGCGTTATACTGACCTACTCATTATTATGTGTCATTTAACTGATTTAAACTAAGGTTAAGCTAGTATAATATTATTTTTGTTTGTCTAGAACAAATAGACAAAAATTTAATAAATAATATTTATTAAATTTTTTTTAAGCAGAGGAATAATGCAACGATACAGCCATATGCTGTATTGAGCATTGATTTAAATAAATGTAAAATTTGTAAAATTATTATAAGTTTGGGGTAAATGGACATGTCTGGGATTGTAAAAATGTTTATTGTTACACTAGGGGAGAAATTAACCTGTTCCAACAGGCAAGGAACACCTGCTCGATCGTATGTGTGTTACGCGTGTATCTTCTGTGTGTTAGTGATGCATGTACAGACAGGAATCCCAGCAATCCTCCCCAATTAATTACTAAAATAAATATTTTAATTCACTGTGTGAAAACTAGTTAGTGTATAAACAAACAAAAGGCACCAAAGTGTGTGTAAATTTTATAGTTATCCACAGTAAGAAACTGACGTTAGTAGGACACACTACGCGAAGTCAGTGCGAAATAAAGTGTGCCAAAAATACGCAAATTACACTAAGACGCTCAAATTAATACAGTGAGTGCTTAAGTATGTTTTGACCTACCTCAATTCCTTACAAAACATTGCTATTTGCAGAAAATTGCAAATATGTGAAAAGGTTCGGGAATGGGGGCTATCATATGATCTGCAGGTCTCGACAGGACAATTTCGGAACCAACAGGTGCGGAATCTCGAGAGGGTATAAATTAAGGGTTCGACTGGAAGCCCTTTTCTTTTTTTCAAAACACAGTTGCAGTCGGACACGCTGTCCGTCGGCAGAACAACTTTTTTTTTTTATAAGTCTCATCTACGAACGAATAAAGATGTTTTCAGTAATTATGTTTACACTATTACGGGAAACGTAGAGTACCGGGACAGTTTAAGTCAGCCAGAATATCTACAGAGAAGCTACAAAGAGCGACGCGAGATGCTGGAAATTAGGAGATGCTTTTTAGACGCCTAAAAGCCGAACGAGATCCACCTCGCAGCCGATATTAATTCTCTGGGACGGACCACACACTGCTGGGGAACGACGCTGGACTCTGGACATATCCAGGACCACGCCAAGCCAGGAGTAACGGTAACCCAACTCTGGACAACGCTGGACCCCGCCAATAAGTCGTAAGGTCATCAAAACTCGAGGTGACATGCATAATGCATTTATAAATGATTTTTGCAAAAGAGCTCATAAATACTATATAAAGAGACAATGAATTAAAAAATAAATGTATATAATTAGGTAAATAATGTAATAGAGTCTTATGTAAATGTTTTAGTCGTAAGAATGAGCGATCGCATATAGATAAATATAAAAAAAAAAAAAGTTTAATTTTGAGATAATATTTTTTTTATCAAAGAAAAATAATTGAAATGATTTGATATTTGCATTTGGTAGAAAAGTATAATTTAAATTTTGAATACGAAACAAATGCCAGTCTAAGAGTAATTAATATAATTTTAAATTTATTTTTAAAACATTTATATACTGAGCACGCTGTGGTCAGATCTGATTAAACTGAATTCAATTAAAAATAAAACTTAATTATTTTTAAATTTTATTTCTTTTATTAACTCAATTTGAATAAATGTCTAGATTAAGATTACTAACATGTCTAGATGTAAGAGTGTTTTAAATGTGTGTAACACCGTATACCTTAAGAGACAAACACTTAATAATGAGTGATATTATCTTGATCGGAGATTATTAACAATGTTTTGTTATTTATAATGCTTTTTAAACAATAAACATGAAATTTAACTACTCATAAATTTACTACTCTTATTATAGTTACACCTGGTGTCGTTATAACTGTTTAAACACATGGTATCGTTATACCTGTTTACACCTGGTATCGTTATAACTGTTTAAATACCTGGTATTGTTATACTAGATAAAATTCTACTTTTAAGAAATTGTATATGAACAATGTAAAACATGCAAATAAGTCCGGTATAATTTTATTGCTTTTCTTGTGGGTGATAAAACTTTTTTATGGAAGACTCATATATTTCGTCGTTATTTTATTAACAAATACGACTACCAGACAGGTCTTTATTTTATACAAATTCTTACGTAAGTCTTATGTCGGACATTTGATTTATATAAAAGTTATATAATTTAATTCGTTTTTTATTGTTATTTTGTTGTCACAGTTATTCACACGCACATACGCCTACTCGCCATATCCCTATGCGTAATATTAATATTATTAATATGTTCGCACTATTTTAGAGTCAAAAATCATCTTAATCTAACAACATTTACATGATTCTTATTGTTTATATTACCCCTACGTTCCAACACACAACTTTTACTTTAACCATTTTTCATTGAAACATGCTATTAAAGACAATCATAAGTTAGAAACATATAAATTACGTAATAACTGTAGAACTTTACGACCTTACATCAGATAGTTGACATAATGTTACAACCATAATTTTTGGTAAATTTATCTAACAAGTAAACTTAGATAATAATTGTAAACATATTGTAAATTATAGTCCAGAGTACTATAGAATATTGTAAATTTATGTACATGTCTACATCCACTCCCTCTCTCTTTCCCATTCTCCCTCTACCTCTCATTCTCACAACCTCTCATTCTAACTTGAAATCTCTCTCTCTCTCTCTCTCTCTCTCCCCCTCTCTCACTTGTCTCTTTTTACAAATGGCACACTAAAATACTGACCATTTCTTTTAACACTATCGTCCTCACATAAATTAGATAATTATGTACAATTGTATCCATATACTAATATCCGTGTTATTGGTCTGTTGATAGTGTATTTACTTTACATAACATTTAACAACATGCGTACACATACTTGTGTATTTGTGTCTATATGGCGGTCAAATTGAAATAATAGGAAAATATGAATCCTCAAATTAGAAAAGTGAGAACGGAATAACATTAAATTAAATGTAGGCTATCCAATAATTTAAACAACATAGCGGTACATAAAAGCTGATTAAAATTAGATCGTAGATAGTTTACAGACCGTCACGTGCTTACAATGTAGCTACTAAACATTTCACTGCTGCTTACGTGACCTGTTTGTTCAACCTCAACACAAAGCCTTTAACGGCAATACCGTCGCCTTGCTCCCTTTCCATTTATTTTATTTCGGTCTCTCCCTCTTCTTCTCTATTTGTCTCGCTATTCTTTTCTCTCCATAATAAGTATAGAAAATACTATTGTATACAAGATACCTTAATAAATGTACTCGGTAGAGAAGCAGAAAACTTCCACATCCTCCTGAAATGTCTTTTTTCTTACCTGATCAGTGAAATACTTGTTATTTTCCGTTGTGCATCCACTCTAATTTCATGACTTTAAAATCTACCCTAATTTATAGTAGATAAGACTTAGAATTGTGTAAATTTAAATATAAACATTTTTGATCAATTTTATGGAAATTAAAATTTTATTTGAAGTTTGTGTAAAATTAAACACAGATGGTACCCTGTGATACACGTATTTCCTAGTCTACGTCTTATCAATAATACCCAAATTACATATTAAAAAAGAAAAGAAAGTGTTGGGAAAAGAAAATTAATTACAAATTATGTAGGAGAGTTTGAAAACAGAAGAGCTTAATTTATTTTTCAGCATTACAAGAGATATAAAGCTACAGTATATTAATCAACACAACAGAGACCTAAAATTGGATGTGGAGAGGGGAGAAGGCCGAATGATACTGTAAAGAATCATCCTGTTCTGTGAGACATACATAGTTGTAAGTAAATAAAAAAATAGGATTGTTGAGGTTGATCTGTAATTAACATATTTTGTACTTGTAGCAATTATACATTAACAATACAAAATTAAAGAGGTTGACGTAATCAACTATGTAAGACGTAATTAAAGAATGGAAATCAACTATGTAAAAGAAAATCAATTTAAAGAGGTTGACGTAATCAACTATGCAAGACGTAATTAAAGAAAAAAAATCAACTATGTAATATAAATCCATAGCAGTATATGAAGTTAGACAAAATGAAGCATAAAACAATTTGAATTAATGAACAGCAAGTACCGAGCTGTTTTACAAAATCAAGTAAATGTAGACGATTCGATTATAATATACATGAAACAATTATAGCAATAACGGAAGAACAAAAAATAAAGTAAAAGGAAAAACGTAAAAATATCAACAGAAAGAAAATTACTATAAACAAGAATAGATAAGTAAAGAAGCGACAGTAACGCAAGGTGAAAATTTAATTTGAAACGTTAAAATAACTGTAGAAAAATATAAAAGCACAAAGGTCACAAGAACTCAATGTTACTTGGATTCTGTAAGAAAACGAGCTAATTGAACATGAAAATTGAAGAGTTAAACAAAGACTGTAAGTGGATCAAAAGTTGTTTGTAAAGAATTATTTATATAATGTAAACTGAGAGCAATGGTAATCCAGTGCTAATTGGGGGTCATTAACGGAAGTGAAGCGGGTGACATTAATCCATACAGCAGAAAGCCTTAAGTGCTGTAGACGCAGAGTGATCACATGCTGGTATACATTCAATAAGCAATAAAACTTAATCCACATCACTTTTCACTACGGTAGAAGAAACGTTTTGGTGGTTCAATAGTCATCTTATTTCTAAGTGGGCAGAGAGTGTACACAGAGTGGGAATTAAATTTCCAACTCACAGGGTGAATGTGAGTTCTAAAATTTCAAAACATATATTAAGTTTGTTAATTTGATAACAAAAAAATGTAAGCTGTACTAAATTCTTCTTATTTTTTGACTAAGAAACGAGATAGCAGAATACCTCTATTGTGGTAAAAGTTGATAAACATCCTATATTAACATTATCGGGCAAGTGTGTATTATCAGATATGATGTCATGAGAGATGAAGTCTGCGTACTCCGCAAATCATCTGTGTACATTGATTTAACACACGTCTAAACACGAAAAATTTCTCGCGGAATTTTCAGAACTGGTTAGTCAGAGTTGTGCAGAAGTATTTCACTAGGTTGTGCACAACGTTAAGCGCTCCTTGACTTGTAGTTATGCGTATTCTTGTGTTATAAGGTGACCGTTAATATTTGTTTATTACTCCGTTAGTCAAATAATTGGTGTGTAACATCAGTTTCTCTGTATAGTGAAAAATGTTGCGAGTAGAGAAGAACAATTGTTTATCACGGGACTGGTTTCCAGTCGATGAAAATCGCCCAAAAGAGGCAAATATTTTTTCCATTTTTGAGAGCAACATTGTTGTGACAACAGAGACTGGATTGCAACTGTTTAATTAACCTTTGAATCATCGGAAATATCATCGGATGAACTTCGAGTATTTTGCGAGTCAGTAAAGCATGTTTTCAAGAGGTCTGACAAGACTAGACCACGAAAACACACACACACCACAAACGCAACGTTCCGGAGTGCCATCGTAGACACATACCAGTATAGAGTGGAGTGGCTGACAGCATGAAGTAACGGTGAACTGATTTGCTTCAAATTAAATAAAAAATATGTACAGATTAAAGCAAATAATGGCAGAATAAAGAATTTATAAAAACATAAATGTGTAAATAATTTATAATTACGATTATAGCTTTAACAAGTACTAAAAAAATGAAAAAATGAAGATTTAATTGAGCCTAAAAACTCAATGTACATAAATAATTCCTTAGTTGCATGTTATTACTACTGGGAACATTTTACGAAAAAGTATTCTCTTACCAGCTTTTCTAGTAACTATACATGTAATGTCAATTACTACAGTATTACATTACTCTTTCTGTAGTATATTGTATATAACTACTCGTATACCATACTATTGTTATTGGGAGATTTTATGAAATGTTCTCTTATCACATACTCTTACTACATTTTCTCATTACGACGTATAATGTAAACTAAATTGTTCAGTTGTTATTTATCATAAATGAATGGTTGCTCAAGTTTATGTAAATTTTATTGTTAATATATAGGTCCTTGTAATTATAAATATAAGTTCTAATGTGACCATTATTACATGTACACGCACGCATATTAGAGGGCGTATATTCCATAATATTTAGTTCTGTTTTAAATAAAATAAAATTTTATTTTTTCAGACTCATCATAATTATTTAAATTTACGATACTCTTACTTCTCTAAAAGATAATCTTTATATGTACTTCACATATAAAGATTATCTTTTAGAGAAGTAATGTTTGGGTGTAACGCAAATAACCACAGGCCCACGGCCTGGTTGAGTATGTAAACGTATTAGATATAATCGCAACGTACAAATATCCACCCGCATGAACGTAACGTCTTAATAATGTTCAAATGTGTTAATATATCGTTTCGTATAGTAAATTATGACTTGAAGTCATTAATGCCAGTATTTAAATTAATGCAACGGCGAACTCTTTAAATCAGAATCCAGTTGACCTGAACAATAAGCAATTGGAAAAAGTATGTGTAGCAATACTATAAATAAACAGATCCTACATTATTTTAGTCTATAGAAATTATCTACTTTTGTTTTGTGTTTTCTTTAGTTTTCAGTTTTTCCATTACAAAATAAAGGTCTGTAATCAATTCCATTGTGCCTTCCGATGCGACACAAATAAACTGCAGCGAACAAAATAATCTTTTAATTTAGATAATGAAATCAAAACCCATGAAAAGAAAAATACAACAATGCTGATTCCGCTCTGTTTCACAGTATTTTTTGCTCAAGTTTTCTACTATACTGGGCTTCTTGTTGTGTTTAAGGTCTTGTGTGTCAAACAAGAGAAATACTAAACACAATTTTAAGTTGCAGTTTTTGCCTATAGGTACCGTCTTCACTTCGAGCAATATTAAAAATTTTCAGATAGTCAAATAACTACTTTATTACTACTGAATAAAGGAATAATAATAATATTATACCTAAGTCTAACTAAATAGAATGGAGCTTTTGAATTACGAACTTTTACGTAATGAAGTTCTCCATGTAAGGAATTAATCCTGGCCCTGTGAAATTTTAACAAATACAAAACTACAATAAAATTAACACTCCATATTAAAATTTTGAAAAACATTTCCAGTTTTTAATTTTGCTGTAATAAAGATAATCAACCAGTTCCGATTCCCGCTTGGATTCTCCATAGGCCTAATCTAGATATTCATAACGTTGTCTGTCATCGCACTCTGTACTGTCGTTAACAAGGTGTTCCATTGTACAGTTAAATCTATTCATCGCTGTTGACATCCACAAATGACACAGAAACACAGTAAAATAACACAGGTTATTAAGAGGCTAATATACATTTATTTTCTTCAATAAAAATCTTAGCCCTATATGTTTCTAAATTCATGCATACATATTTCAGAGTGACTTTTAATGCAGTGATAATTGGTTATAATTTTTACTTGAAAGAAGCTTATTATAAACTTTTTTGTAGTAAGGTCTTTGGTACAAGAAGTTATAATTACAAAAGATTTTGTAGGGAATTTGTAGTGTTGTATGGAAATGCAAAACGTAGTGGTGTCATTAAGTTACTTATGAGAATTTTAATATTTTGGTAACTGCTATTGTCCTCAAAGTGCTTACAGTAGAGGTCAAACAAAGGTGAGATTTAGGGATTAACGAGGACTTAGCGTTCTAACGTTCTATAGGACTTCTGTTAGGTAGAAGCACTATGATCCACCATTAATTACGATGATTCATAAGTTATCCTTTAGATTTGATAGTACTGTGTACTCATTGTGATTTATCATATGTGTAATTTACGTTTCGTACTGTAAAAGAGGACAGTTTTTGTTTAAATTGCTATTTTAAAGAGAACTTACTGGAAAAAGATAGACCTTACTGGCATGAAGAATTAATATAGACATAATAGGTTTCATATCGAATAAGAATTGTTAATATGAAGCCCTGTGTAATTTTTAAGTTGCAGAAACCAATACAACGGATACTACATATACACGCCCTCCCCCCCCCCACACACACACAAATACACACTTTTGTAATAATGTAAAAAATGTATCGTAACAGGAGAAACGTATCGTAACGTAACATTATTCTTCTTACTATAGAATACCTACTTATAGTGGTAAGAATAACTTAGATAAATCATCATCAGGATTTTTGCAAAAGTTTTCAGACGCATTGTGTATGCTGTCTGTGCTGAAAGGAATCGTTAAACTCTGGAACCAGAGGAATCGAATAAAATATAATCTGTGCCAGTAAGGTTAGTGTAAAATTGATTTTACGTATAGAATATCAATACTTGTACTGACATACACAATCTTCAGTGTTTAGCACTTCTTAAATTTATGCATCAATTATTTTTGCTGCATCAATATATATCGTGTTTGCTCCCCGTTTATTGTGGTTAACGTTATAGGACAATCAGCATTCCCATTCAATGTAGGGTGTACCAGGATTTAATGTATTCCGAAGTTGGTACGAGGCAAAATATGTTAAGCGATTATAGTCTCGTGGATGTCACCTGTTGTAACCTGTATGGAACCTTCGCTTAGAAGACTATACATGCGTCATTGACATTGTACGAAAGAAGCTATTAAAAAAATTATGGTTGTAAACGAGGATTTTTCATGACGGCGGGTTGTTGGTACAAAATAAAGGAGAAATTTTGGTGGTTTCAGGACGTTTCGCAGTCAGAGGCTCCTGTATATATTACACCGTACAGAGCATATAGCAGTGTAAACTTACGCAATGGATGATTGTACCAGCCTTCATTAATAAACGTCCTTGATTATATCGCCATGGCTATATTCTACCTCGCCTTTGTTTTATTTGATTTTTTAAATTACGAAATATAATTTTTGTGTTCTATCGAACTTTTTAATAACTACCGTTTCATATACGTATTTAAAGTTAGGCAAGTAAAAATGGGAAAGTATGTAGGCCTACATTGTATATGTATTAAATTCATGCTAATAACATTTTGGATGTCTTTCATATGACAAAATTTCGATTAATTTGTCAGCTGCCGCGTATTAATTACATCAAAACATAGGTGACTGTTATTTGTGTTTGTGAGTTTAAATATTTGAAAATATGTGTTCATTAAACGGTATCATCAAATATTTTTGACAAACTACAATCACATAATATTTACAATAAAATATCATATTATTTTTTGCTTTTTAAAAAGTCATAAATTTGTAAAAGTAACTGTATAAAAACAAAAATTGCAAAACACCACGTTTGGACAATAAGCAGCATAATAGCAGTTATAGATAGCAATAGATAGCCTATGATTTAATACTTAACGACTCATTTACCATGAATAGTTTTGCGTGTAGCTAATACAATCTTGCCTTAAAATTATATTTTAAAGTGGTAGTAACATAAGTTTTAAATACGTTTTATAACCTCCTTTACATGTATTATCAGGTGTGAGATAACAGCCTGATATGCGCATATCACGAAGAATGTAAGAAATGACTTGATTGGGTAATATCACTGACTAAGTTGAATTACGCGTACCGCAGGCTTCCATATCAACATAACTCTGTAAACTTCTGTGGTTATGTTAAACAAGTTGATGTATGTGGTGTGATAATGAAGCCAAGTTTTTTAAGTACAATGTCAGCAAAAAATGTGTAAACAAGCGTTTTACTATAAGAAGAAACAGAAAATAAGGCAGAAGGAAATTTGGGATCAACACAGAAACTTGGTGGGAACGATCAATAGACGATTGTAATGAAGGGAAAAGAATTTTTAGAGTGATACTGAATTAATTTAGGGTGAGGTCACAGTATTTTAGGGAATGCAAGGTTATTGTATATATGGGCAGTGTTCCGAGGAAATGTATTATTTATAAGAACGCAGCGGCACGGAGTTAAATGGGGTTTTATGTCTGTTTACTTTCCGAATCGAATTAAGTCTTTGCACGAATTCTATTGCCTCCACATTGAACAGTATTCCATTTGGTAGCGTTTCTCATACTTTCAGAGTTCCTATTTCTTCACCTCTTCACGAGACATCAGTACCTACAACAGGTACCTGTACCTGCGGTGGAGGTTGTTAGCGTGCTCTAACGAAGTTGACAAATCTACCAATGGTAACGTAGCTATTAGTAGGGTGTCCCTTGCGGGTCAGGTGGTGGGATAGGCGGTACTGTTCGATTGCGTTGAAAAGGTATTAGTAGGCAAGCGTATCGTTTATTGATTTGTTATTGTCTTGTAAGTGACGAAGAACCTATGTGTTAAAAAATTTTTTAATTTAAAGTGAAAACTATTGTGTCTCTAGGGAAGCAAGATCCATTCCCACCACACTACTGTCATTTTTATTATAAGAACTAATTACCTGCTTGTAAATACCCTTCCAAAAGTGTTTCTGTTGTGCTCAGTAAACAATCGTTTTAGATGTATTTATTATAAGTAATAGAAAATGATTGTTTTAAAATGTCATTATTTTGTAAATTTAAATTACAAAAGTAACATTCCTATACCGAAAGCTACTTAGCTTTCCTATAAGTAAAGCTACTTAGTAATATGCTAGGAAGTAAGTGCATGGGGTATAAAGACAAGGTGGCAATTATTAATATCCGTCACCTACAACTTTTCTCTGATATAAAAGCAATGCATTTTTAATAAGAGCCAATTATAAAACTTACGTTTTATTTGTAGGTATTACTGAATTTTCTGAATTATATAATAATATTTCCAAAATCATAGCTTTCCATATTGCAATGAAACACAGGATCCTGATAAGCAGTGCAGGCTTGTGTAATACACAGACGATAAACATTCATGTCTAAATTGGTAGATTGTTAGATTTGGGTTTTTGTGATATAAGTTTTGTATTTTAGAAAGGATAAGGAATTAGGCTTAGTCAAACTGTGTATTTTTTTATATGTTATTTATTCATGTACTATGTCTGTGGAAATGTGCGTGCGTGCGCGAGTGATAAACGTTTCCCCGGCTGTGCGTGATATAATTATCGTATCGTTATGACACTTGAACTGAGCATAAAGTACTGTATTAGCTACAGTTCCTGTATATTTCCGATCTGTTAAATGACGTTAAAATATGATTTCATTAATATATAAAGTTATTGTAAAACGCATTTCTGCGTGGTATAAGGGTATTCAGAGATTACCATCTATGCATGCTCTTGCAAAGTCGATGCACTTTACGGCATGAAAAATTGGCGAGTCATGTGCAAAGTAACCATGTGACTTCTTTCCACCAATAAGAAGCTGGAAGGCAGTCGGAATTTCTCAAGCCTGTGGCAACACAGTTAGTTCTTCTCATCTAGCTATCACCATCGGAACGTGCAATTCTTGTGCAAGATTTTCCGCTTACAAGAATTTGTTAAGTGTTTTCTGCGGTAGTAACGAGTGAGAAGGCTCAGAACTGTTGGTGTAATACATCGCTACACACAGTATTGTTCTTAGAATATTGCGTGTGTAAATAAGTGAACTTGAACTGTGCTACTGTGTGAGGTATTCTGCAGTACCAGTAATATTTCATAATTACTTAGTAATACAATTTTGTCATTATTAGTTTCCGCGTGAGTGGAAGATTTCCGCATAGGGAGGTCTGCTGATCGCGGTAGACCCAGTGGTACGCGTGAACACTTGAAGAATCCGGATTGGTGTAAGCCTAATATACCGTTTCTAAGTAAAACTCACTGTGACCTGAGATACTTATAAATTATAAATTCTGTATGAAGTTTTAGAAGTAGTATCAATAGAACGGTTGTGGTGGGTGAAGCGTCAGTGTCAACGTTGGAACTCCAGGACACCACCCCAGCTGGAAGCGTTACCAGGGTGAACAGTCTGTAATCGTACGCCACGCCCAACGACTCAACGACACAGCAAAGCCCCCCCCCCTTTTCATCAACATCGCCGTGGGAATCATCATCATCACATATGTAATATACCACATCACGTATATGAACAATAATTAACACTTTAAAAGACTATATCTGAAACACTACCATTATTATGCTTGTCAAATATATCATATAAACAATTACATATGTCTTGTGTGCAATAAATAATCTTAAACCCTCCAATATAGACTTTTGCATTAAAATACACATACTACCATATCCTATGCGGCAATAGTTAAGTTATTTGTGTTGTCGCAATATATTAACCTTGTGTTGACATTGCATGCATTTATATTTTTAATAATAATTCTTTATAACCACGTTTGATATTATTACCAATAACAACTGTATATAAAGCAACCATTCAGTTTTTCAAAATTATCAGTAAATGTAATATGCCTCTCTCAGGATAAAATTAAAGTGCCGATATCCGAAACAGGTAACACTGCAAAAAAATGTAAATATTAACTTTCTTTGTTTAAGTGATATTAAAAATGAAACCATTACCTGACTTTCTAAAATTTCGTACCAACAAGCAAATAACACAATGTCATCAAGGGCAATCTAATCATGTAGTCCTACTAGAATAAATTTTATACAGTGTAAAAACCACAATGCATACGTATGAAGCTTGAGTTATTATGACCTGACACTAGTATTAAAAAATATCAACGGTGAATTCAATTGGTCGGCTTTGGGTGCTTGAACGGTCTGCGCAAAGCTACAATCTTTTAATAGAGAAAACAAAAAGCAGCATGGAAAAATTACAGCAAATTACTACTCCCTGTCAGAAAACAGAATCTCCTCGCAACAATGAGAACATTAAATTTTAGAGAAAGGAGAAAGGAGAATTGACGAAATATATTAATTATACAAAATATTGAACTGTTTTGAGTTTATAAAACTGGCAGCTTTATCACATCACATACAGAACAATATTAAACACTTAAACTTTATATAATGTAGATACTTTGAATACTTTTCACATGTAGCTTATATTTTTTACACCGGTACACATTTTGGATATTTGTATTTTGTACCCTTGTAAGTCCGTATTCTGTATATTTGTTTCTTATAAGCAAATTATGAGTTTTAGTATGTATTGTCCGCATTTTTAGAGGCTTGAATATATATTCAAATGTATATTAGATTATTAAATTCAAGTTATAATCACGTCTTTGTAATGCAAATTATAGGTAACAAGGTAAACAAGACACATAAATATGATACAAAAGACACTTGCAAAATAAATTTAATAATATAATGGATAACATTTGCTGTGGGATATGAAAAGGGTGGCCATTATTACACTACCTTTTTAATTTGGTGTTGACGACCATACAGTAGATGAAACTACTGAGACCATTTTTTGATTGTTAACTTTGCAGTTGACGAGTTATTTGCTAATGACCAGGAAAGTGGCGTGTCGAACTCGGAAAATGGCATGCAGATGCCTGTAAAAGCATTGCATCAAATCTGCAAGGATTTTGAGTTATACATACGCATATTCATGGTTTTTTCATAACGCTGATGCCGTATAAGCAAATATTGTTTTAAACGGTATCCTTCTGGAGCAGATCAGCAGAGCTGAATACCTGGACTAAACTATATCTTATATTACAAACAACAGAGTGGTGAATAACCTACATAAAATCAAACATATCTGCGGGGCTCCCAGGAGAATTTTTATACAAACGATTAAAAAAAAAATACCTCTTAAGTTCTACTTTGTAATGGCAATTCCCACACTTTTGTCTGGGTCTCAGAATATGACTTTAAGAAAATCACATGCCAGGTGGTTCAAGCGGCTTATCCTGGTAGCAGGGCATACCCTTCAAGATTGTAGAAGAAATGGAAACATTTGGCAGGAACGGAATAATTATGATTGTACTCGATACTATTACACGATGTCGGCTAAATTGAATCGACTGTGTTGGAAAATGACGCAAGGTGTTTCAGCTGAACAGATGAGATATAATTGTTTTGTGAATAAATAAAAATTGTGCAGAGAAGTCAGAATTAGTGATGTTTAGATTGATGTTAATGTCAGTAGTAATAAAACAGCACGGAAATGAAACTGAATTAAGTGTCGTGTAAGTAACAGACATTTTAAAAAATTCAAATACATAAACCTCAGGGTTCAGCAGCATGAAGCCACCAAAAATCTGTTAAGAGCTGTAACACAGGCAGTAGGGAAAATACAGCAGTGAAGAAAAAAATGTCTTTTTAGAACAAGTACAACTTGTTAACGTCAATGAAGAGGAAATGTTTGTCCCCGTCGTCGGCACCATGGGGTAGGAAACGATGGAACGTTAAACCACTGCACTGTTTATTTTATTGGCGTGCTTTGTTGTGGCTGTAAACTTGTGCACTCTTCACTCTCCTTAGAGCTGTACTTCAGACTCTATTTCCAGACGGTATTTGAGTTTACTGCTACTTTCGTATCACCAACGTTTCACGCCACTTGCGACGTAAATTCATAACGTTGGTTCCATACGGTCATCTTTACTGGGAAACCTGAGGAGTTTATGAGAGTATACAAATAGTCGTACTGACCAAGGTTGTTATCAAAGTAAACGTTGTTATAATAATCATAATATTTGCAACAGCGTCTCTATTATAATCACGATATATAAAAGATATATTTTTTAATTCTTTTTTTGAGTATTTTATATTTACAAATAAATACTGACGCCAAAAAATATTGCACGTGCGCCTATTACTGAATCTGATGCACATTTATAAAATATTGTGTTAAAAAATCTGTAAATTTTTACTAGTCATTCTGCAGCTTGACTGAATACCTCAGACTTTCTTAGATCACTGATGTGAATTCAAATATATTGCAACCTACCGTCTGTGACTTTATGCAACGATGTCTTCAATCTAAAGTTGACATGTTTCGGGAAACTTGTCCCATCCTCAGAACTTAAAAGTATGTTCTTATATCATCAAACGATGATATAGTTGTCAAATAATTAAAATATTAAAATCCAATAAAACAAAAACACAATACTTAATGTATAAAGTCGAGCGCGACGGTTAAACGGTGCACACCGTACCGCAGCTGACCGCGCACCGATCAAGACTGACTCTTATGACGACAATAACGCAAAGCGGTGTCGTGATAAGAGTCAATGTCTGCAACAAGTACTTGATGATTATACTCAAGTCGACCGAGGCGTAGGTGTATCTCCACTTTCGCAAACACTTTTACAGGCCGTCCAGTAGCTGCTCCCAAGCTGCAAGAGCACCAGGTTGGCTTGAGATCTTTCACTACATCGGGCACAATAGAAACGGTTGCACGTAGATTGTTGTGTTATGTCGTAACAATGTATTAAGATAAGTCAGTCAGTATTAAGCTTTCTGGGACCCAATTTTTGAAAACCATGTTGGTAAACTAACCATCTAAGCAAAGATGGGTACAAAAAGGAAGATATCTATGACCAAGTGTTAGACTTCACAATCATGAACACCGCTAACAATGGCAACAACTCGCGAGGTGTTACAAATTACTACCAGCACCGTTAGATACGTGGCGCGACCACTTTACGAAAATCTGTACTATTCTTTATTGAATTGCTTTTTAATATTTTTAATTAGTTATAAAAAATGTTTGTAATGCTGTTTATCTATCTTCACCTGTACCTAACAGTTATCATATAGGATGCATAGTTTAGATTCAACATCTAATTGGGTAAGTTGTATTTTGATTAAGACTTATTTTATAATTTTTTATTACTCTACAAGGTCAGGTCTATGAACCTGAATTAAATTAGTGTGTATAGAGACGAAACGTTGTTTAAAATGGTAATCTTGTTTCCGAAGTCTTCAATGACAGTCGTGAATATACTGTAAGTCGTGATGGTAGTCATAGAACGATGATGAGTGTGTGTTGTTCCATAAATTTTTATCTCTAGCTATTAATGTTAATATAGAGTAATATTCACGGAAATTATGTTACTTACATCACGTATTCGTAAAAAAAAATGATTACCTATGTGAAAAGATAATTTAAGGAAATTGTATCCCTATAACATATCTGCACAAAGTTATTGTTTACTCAAGAGATTGAGGCAAAATAATCCTAGAAATATTCCGAAACCGCCCTATTTGTTACTTATCTACTCGTGCAAACATTTCTTTTTCCTAATAAAGAAAGTAAATAATGACGAGTTTATTAAAAGTGTAATAAACTAATATGCCTGAGCTACATATCTCATTTCATGTTTTGTAAGCGTTGGCTTGCAAACTTGTGTAAATTACGTAGCGTCCAATATGAGTTTTGATTTACAGATTTGCTATTCACTAATTTGCAAATAATAATTTACACAACTTCCGTTAAAGTATACCTAATAGGTTAATATTTTTAAAAAAATTAATAATTTAGTGACTACTCAACTGGGATCGGCGGTGAGTGCCTTAACTCTTACTCAACTATTAATTTAGTGATTGTCGCTACAACTAGAACGAGGCCTTTCGATGTCTCCACTATTCTCAAGTCCATTAACTCTAATTGACAGACTAACACATACGCTATGCGCCATACTGTAACAGGCAATCTGCAGTATTATGGAGCACAGAAGAAAAAGAAGTGGAAAATAATACACGAAAATAGCTGACTATGTTTTCATTCAAATTGTAAATTTTGAATTTGACGGGATATCTCTCGGTGAGATAGAGGTTACATATTGGTAATCTTATATGTTCATATAGACGCAACTTAGGTTACATTATTTCCCACACATGTGACGTAGCACACGCATGAACGTAAAATAAAATCTGATGAAATTGGACAGCGCTGTTTCACCTTGCCCCAAAGTCACATGTGAACACAGCGGTTCCCTATACTCCTCGTAATTTTATTACCATATTTTACAATACTGGACGGAACTGAACATAATAAAGTCGAATTACGTCACCGGACACAAAATGTACACTACCACCCTGCGTCTGCTTCATGCGTGTGTATTAAATTATTACCCCTATAGGCAAATTATTATCGTTCTATTGAGTAATTATGTTAGTTAGTTTACAAGCTTATGTTAAACGGAATTCTTACGTGGCTGTTGAAATTAAAGATTCATAATATTGCATCCGATATATTGCAGTCTACTTATAAATACAATTTAACTGTCATCATCATCATCATCCTCAAGGTTGGAACCAAGAATGGTCTGTTTCGGTCTCAAATAGGCAAATATTACAGCCGGTCACTCCTGCGCTTCTTAGACTATAGATACAAGAATAAAATATATCAAGAATTATATAATTTCTTCACAAAATCCAAACCATAATTGGAACTGCCTTTGGTACATATTTGAAATGTGTATCTCGCTCTTTGTACTTTAGGTGCTGAAGTTACGCACACCGTTGGTCTTCCGAAAAACAAACAACAACAATAACAAAAACAAAGACAATAAAAAAATCAAAAGAGTTTTCTAATGTGAAACAAATTAAACACTATCTCGTAAATTACTATAATTATATAATAAAAAATTAATTTAATTCGTAGTAGTAATCAAGTAACTCAGATATAATTGTTAATACTTGAAACCATGTTAGATGTTTGCGAAGAAGATCGTGGGTATGTAACTATTAATCTGTAATCATCGAGGAGATCACAGTCGACGTTAAAATCTCAGTTTTTTTGTAGGCCACAGATTACATTAACTTTTTTACATTTTTTAATTGTACCTACTTGTTAGTTTAAATCAATATTTATAAAACTAAATAACATCAACATAGAGAATATGTCTATCGTAACAACATTACGTTATTCGTTACTTGGGTCGATGTGTATGTTAGGTTGTGTTTCACTGTTGCATCTGCAATTATTTGGCAACAATATCTGAAATATTCTGCTGGCGTATATCAGCTTACGTTTACCGACTCCCCAGGTAATGATAAATGCTGTAGCGTCGTTAATCACAGACCGACTGTCAGTGAGGAAGAACTGTATGTATCATCAGCTAAGTTACGTGTTTCCTGAACTGTTGTTCATTATTCTTAGTCTTGTTTGAAACATCACAAAGTTGTGACAGAAACGTTAGCGAAATTGTTTGTGCATAGGGTGTAATGCTCACTATCTCTGCACCCTCGTGCAGAGATATCGGTATATTCTGTGCTAACGTGCTCTTTGTACTTCTTCGTAACCTTCCTTTTCAAGTTACTCGAAATCCAGTAGATGAGCTTACCGTGTTCAGCGTTACAGACACACGTTTGCATAACACAGTAGCAAAGAAATGTGCACACGTAGGGCGGGCCACCATCACACCAGAGGCGGGTGAAAAAGTCTCTTATCTTAAGTAACCCAGAGGCGGGTTACGTTATCTTAAGTAACATATCTTTGACTTAAGATCCGACTTACGTTTGTATTTAAAGTGTTATATTATAATTGTCCTGGTGTTGGTAAGCCTATATCAGACTCCGATTGATAAAAACAAGTTATGTTCATTCATAAAATTAACGTTACAACGATATAACACCAAAATCAGAAATTTTGAAAATTTCTTATTTTGAGTAGAGATGTATCTTTAAGCGCCGTAACAGGGAATTGTTGTGTGAAACGCAGAGGTGACTGACAGGCAATAAAATCATATATCAGCCCCAACACGCTCACGGCAAATAGGCTGAGTTCATCGCTCTCCATACTAAGAAACGTTAAACTTTGACAACTACCTCAAATCCGTAGAAAAAAGGGCACAGAAGTAAACGAACTCATTTGAAGAGCAGCTGTAGGTATTAACAATAGACCAGAATACATATACACGCCAGCTGCATATAGCGAAACGAAAAACGGTATATGTTATTGAAAGACTCAAACGGTCAGCGACAGGACTTCGACCTTACTGAGAAGAGAGAAAGCTCGGAGCAATGTCCGAACACAAGCAAGAAGTGTTGAAAGGAAGTTTGGTAAGGCCTGTAAGTAACAATAGTTGATGCCATTAGAACAACCTAGTGCACGAAAACAATACTTGACGAGAAAGTTAAGGGTTGTTTTGTTTACTCCAAAAAAGTGACAGGCAAGAATTATTGCTACAGTATCTAGCAGCGACAACGACCTCAGTGTAGTGACCTAGGGAAGGAATCTGGTGGGAATCCAAAGGCCTATCAGAAAAGTTCTTTCGGAAAAATAGGTGGTCTCTAAATCTGAAGAGTCGTAAAGTAGAACCAATTAGAAAACAGCGTAAGAAAAATCAGAAGTAAGTGGGAGAAATATGGAATTCGATATAGGAACGCGAAAAAGGCGCGCTCGAGGAGTTTAACTAAAAATTTTGACGGAAACGGGAGTGTAAGTCCGCGACCGAGATTTCCATAGTTATTGGACTTAGAGAAATTCGGTACGATGGTTAGAAAAGTAAGCTCGTACTAGAACAGATTTCGGTAAAGAGAAAAACTGTAATTTTACTAGTGACGTACAAGTGAATTAATACAACACAAATGATAATCAAATAACGCTGTAATTTAGTTGTGCAAATACGCAACAATAACTTTATCATCGAGTAACATTACGAAACGAGCTAAACCCGTAACAACAGTAATTCAAACCATAACGCAGTTAATAAATAATAATTAATAATGGCTGTAGAAGCGAATAACTATAATAACAATTAACGCGAACTAATTTGAGAGAGTGAAGTTTGGTGTTGTGCAGTGTCTTGTGACTCAAAGGAGACCACGTTACAATCTGCTAATCCAGAGGGAAATATCGCAGTTACGCCAGACGATCAACATGCAACCACACAATATGAACTGCTACCAGATTTGGATACATACCACAAGTAAAATTTTCATGCTATAATTAGTATTAGGTCCACTGTCTGTTCACTTAAAGAACTCATAAGATTTAATTAAAGGATTAAGATAAAATTTTATTTACAACAAAATTAAATAATATTAGGAAATTGTGGAAATTAAATTTATCCATGAGCACCGATTTTAAATGAATCCAGATCAATAATTAACAATGTCGTAGTATATTAAATTTAAGAAATTTATTATTAAAAGTTTTGTCTTTGAATAAGAATTACAATATTTAAATTATTAGAGCTATGAATATGAGTAATGAAATAAGATTTATGAAAATGAATATGTTTATATATTGATTAGAATTTATATAGTTCATGTGTCAATGATAAAGTATGATAATCAATCATAGCTAATTGTAATAAATCGAAGAACAATTTATAAGAAAATTTGAGCATTTATTTATATTTTACCCTGAGATAAAGAGCATAAAAATAAAAAGTTAAATTGGTGTCAACCGCTGGGCATAAACAAGTATTTTTATTATTAAATTGGCGCTCCGGAACTTAGGGGCATATTTTATAAATTATTATACCTGTTATTGTCATTACGTAAGGGTGTCATTCAAAACTGCTAAAGGGATATTGTCAATACGTAATTATATGGATTTGTGTAGCCTATTTTTATGAGTGTAGTAATACGTTTATAATTTAGATTTACTGAACAAGTAGTCGTAGTACATTGAATTAATTAGTGTAATTATGTAAAGTGTACTGAAATCTATTAGGAACTTATTGTGACCAATATGCCTGACCGCAATTTTGTCGAATGGATCGGATCATTTAACGGAGTTTCATGTGGGCGCAAAGTTTGCTGTAACTCTGTTTTAAAAGTGTAGACGCTAGGTAACTTTGTTTACCGATACTGCCGTTTCTGAGGTCACTGCTAACTGTGGAAGAAAGAACTGCTTAACGATGAAAGACTAATTAATTTCCTTTTTTCAGTTTTATACTGTAATTGTGTAATAAACGTCATTTTAATGACTAAATCTTATGTTTTGAAATCCACTGTATTTAGAGCAGTCCTATTATTTTTGCCACTGATGCTTGGTTATTGGTTAGTAATTTTATTAATGTGAACAGTGAACGTTAAATTTTGTAACGTGTCTGTAACAGCAGCATACGATGAACAGACACGCAACCCGTTGAATAAATAAAACTCCGTTACAATCATGTACTTAAAGGGAAAAGATCTTTCATATTTACCTCCTTGGCAGACAATGAGAAATAATGCATATAACGTGTTTCCCAATTATGATTTCTGTTAACGCAATAAAAGATGATGAGAAACTACGGTGAGTTTTATTAAATGTTTCAAAATGCTAATCCGCTTAAATTTATTATATTACTGAGAGAAAATAAGAAAACACAGTAGTGGAAATTTCGAATTTCCTTGGACGACAAAGCATTAAACTTACTTTCCTCTCATAAGACTTGTCTTCACGTGACTTCCTACTCTACGCCGCCGGTGTCTATCACGTCACACATCTGTGCAGCCCGTGCATTCTGGTTAACTGTGTACATTCAATCTCACTGTATTAGTACAAGACTAACTTTTGAAAACACAGGCTTCACAAGTACTCCTAAAGTTTAAAGTTTAGTCACAACATCACAGCTTCCTTACATTCAGCAAGATTTTTCCTTCAATTGTTGTAAAAGTGAATAAAGTTAGTATAGAAATATCAAAAATCTCAATGGCACTGTAATGGAAAAAATATTAGTTTTCTTTCAGGGTTTCAGATTATCATGCATAAACGCAAAACGCATTCGTACACATCTGCATGTCTATTTAATCATTATGAAATTATAATGAAAGTAACAAATGAACAGTGTAACTGCTACGTACGCGTACATGTCAGAGCATCTAAAACGAGTTATGTTACGTGGAACTCACTTGTGTTATAATAGCAATAATATCGTTACGGCTGTCCATGCAATTCTTGCGCACGACAAATAAAGACCCTTCCCCACTCAGTACATAAAATCTCATAGTTTATTACAAAACACACGCATAAGGGCAGCGAGTCTAGACATCGGCTCCGTACTTATGTCCTAGACAGCTGTAAGCTATACTAACAATGTCACATCACCGTCTGCTGAACGTAAGCGGACATCATAAAAGCGCCCTGAATAGTAAACATAAAGTATATATTGCCCACAAATTCCTCCACTTTGACCAGACACGAGACATTAATACTCCTTGCTACCAGCAATTCTACAGTAAGCTAAAATTTACTTAAAAGAGAATAATTTATATTTATTTAAACTAATCTGTGTGTCTCCGTTTTTCTTTGTAGTCATTATCTTACGGGTTTGTCTAAATTTTTGTTACGCACATGTCGGTTACAGTTTTATCGTCTTAGATGCGTGCAACCTATTTCCGCCTACACTTGATAAGTACCACTTTGTATTTAAAAGTTAATATATTGCTGAAAACACCTACACATTTTTACTAGGTGCGGTATGTTATAGAGGAAAGCATAATGTACGGTGTACTGTTACTTAGCTGGCGGATGTGCGAGCGTTGTAATATAATAAAATTCAAATGGATTTTTATTAACGCCTCACGTTTGGAGGGCCTACTTATGTAATATCAAGAAAATCACACACACACACACACACACACACACGCACACATATTTCTTATGAACGCCCCACATTGGGCGCCAATTATGTAATATAATATTTTTATTAATACTGTATAAATTCTTCTTTAACCCCTCACGTTGGAAGGGCCAGTTATGTAATATAATAAAATCTGAGTATATGTTCCCCCACGTTGTGTGAGCCAATTATGTAATATAATATGTTTATTTTTTCATTAATATGTTTTATTAATTTATTAAATTGATTATTTATTATTGTTCTTTTGAATTAATCTGACCTTGCCTTACGTTTCTGGGTGTCAATTCTGTAATCTCTTATTTATTACTCATAATTTGATTTTTTTTAATTTGCATGGTTAATGTCTATTTCGGTAATAGTAAAATTAACTAAGATTAATTATGATTTGATTTGATTGAAAGAAAAAAATTAATAAATGTTATTTACTGAATTGTTCTTTTTGAGATATATTGAATTCACTAGAATTACATTATTAAATTTATAACCTGCAATAAATAAATAACTCTCTCTTCAAAATGGAAAAATTATATTCTTTTATTTTCTTTGGTTTAACTTATTTTGTAAATATTAAATTCTACAAAAACAATCTTGGCTATCCTAGTTGGGTTATGTGAAGGTAGGCAAGAATCATCTCAAGGATTAAATGTTACTTTTATCTTAATTTGGATTAATGTTAGTGGATTCTTTTAATTACAATTAATACTGTTACGAAAATACCAAAGTAATGTACAAAATAATTACAACATCTGTGGATCTTATTTTAATACTACATGTGATTAGTCAGTTGAGATTGACAATACAAGGTTTTTACAAGGATGGCGGACCTGCGTCTGTTGGCTGGATGTGAATGTGTTGAAATATAATCAATTTCCTAATTCTCTCCAATAAAGGATCACCAGTGTCGAAAATTAAATAAAGTGATGTAATTATAAGTTCTGTTGTATACAGTGGTAGATAGAGTACATCATAAATAATTATCGTGATTGTCAATGATGTTTGGTTTATATTAGAATAAATTTGTTTTTTATCTCACCAATTTATAGTGTTTGTGACAGTGTTTTCTGTTTTTCTCTTTTTTTTTCTTTTTACCACTTCAATTCACTTAATTCTTCGAGAATATCATTCAGTTAAATAAACTTTTTCTTCTCAAAACTACTAGGTTAACAACCTAACCTGTAGTTGGCTCGATAATGTTAACGACTTTTTATTGAATTAATACGAAGAGCGTGTGTCTCCACAACAGAGTTCAACAAACGAGTAACGTCTTTCCTCGCAATTTCGCTGCTATCCGTGTCCGAAAATGTGTAAATTTATTATTGGCTGGATTAGATTTGCATTGTTAACTCACCAGCCTGGCTTGCTTACTAAAACAACTAGTTGATTTTTTCTTCAAAAACTTTGAACCTATAAAAAAATTATTTAATTTAAAATACATTGGTAGATCTAATATATCTGTTTTTGCTGATAATTTTGATACCTCACAAGCCATATATTGGTGCACTATTAGCTGATATAAAATTACTAAAATCCACCACCAAAGCTCACATACTAAACCCTACCTGACATTACAAACATTTAACAGAAACAGTTATAATATAATGTGAGTTGCTTGCCAATTTCACTCCTAATCTTAGTTTACAATAGTGTGAACATTAATCTACTTAATTTACTCAACAAAATACATATTATAACGTTTTTTGGTTAGTAACATAAAATCTCATAGGCTTTAGACAAATTTTGCCACACGTAATACAAGAATGATTATTTAACTGTAACTCTATTTACATTGTAATACTTAATTATAATATGTTTTGAATAATAAATTAATACATGCTTTATGCAATGACACGTAACATTGCAAATAACATAAGGATAATGTTTCTACATGACCTTGACTAGGCTAACCATTTATTTCTTGTTAACTTTACTACTTAATTTTATTATTATTGTCATCATCTAATAACCCTGTTATAAGTTATTTTAATTGTTTTTGAACTAAAATACTAATAAGCCATATCACATTTTCATCTTAGCAAGACTGTTTACAATTTAATTAACCATGTCCATGATATTCAGTAACTCATTTTAGTAACAAAATAACATACCTAAAAACTCTCTTGTACATAAACATTTTAGCAATACTAACAGTAACTCATTACTAGACAATAACATACATATTTTAATAGTGTTTATTCTTAATAATATACTTGGAATATATCAAATCAATATAATTATCATTTTAAACATTTACTACCTTAACCTATGTGAGCATTACGTTTATGTTAATCTTTCACTTATCACTCTTTTTAGAGTCTTTTGATACAGTTGAAACTACCATAAAGCACTGTATCTGTAGCTAGTATCAATTATCACTCACTATACCTAGTCTGTCACTTTTAAAAAACAGAATGTTTAACATTTTAGTGTCAATTTCACTTTCTTTTGTTTTCTTAGTCTGTCATTGGTTACTTGACAGATTACTAATTACTAGACATCTCTTACATGCTATTAACACAAGCATAATAAATGACTTAACATTGCTTAAACCCTCAAACTCTGTAACAATAAATAAACATAAATTCTTTGATTGACATTACACCTAACCTAAGTGGTCTAGGTTCTGTTTATTTTGTACTTTCTTATTGATTTTTCCATAGTCATGGTGCATAAAATAAAATGGGTTGTTACTAGTTAGGTTTAGTGAAAAGGGTTTTTTGTGATAATTTAGTGTTAAATCATAGTTTGTTTATGGAAGGTTCAAACTGTCCATACACAGCGTACATTCACAAGCGTAAGAAGTAATACTGTTGTATTCAATACCTTTTCAGAAAATACCTTTTAAATTTTTTTATTTCAGAACAGGCCTGTACTTCGTGAATTAAATAATGGAGTCATCAATTTACACTTTAATTTCACATTCGCGGGCGCATGTGTGTGTGTGTGTGTGTGTGTGTGTGTGTTTGTGTGTGTGTGATTATTATAAAGCACCTGGACGGTATTTTTAAGTAGTACAATTAACAGAATAAGTAAGGGAGGCACTAAGTTAATATAAATTATGCAAATGATGTGAGTCTTTGCAGCGTGTATTTAAAAGTGTGTGTGTTATTTTAAATATTGTCAGCTACTAAAAAAATTGGTATGTAAGTAATGTTCAAGTAACTAGACATTCTGAGGAGAGATATTCATTTATATTTAAAAGAATAGAATAAATGTTGATATCATTGAGAGTTAAAATGATTAAAATTGACATAATTAATTTGACAAAGCAAACCTAAATTGGAATACTTAAAAGATAACAGAGCCTGTAGTACGTTATCTACACAGAAATTTGAGCTTCTGACTCGCATATAGCGATAAGGTACAAATAGATTAACATAATGGAGCATTATATTTTACAGATAATATACCCTACAGAATGATTTAAAACAGAAGTAAATAATTTCCGTCACGTGAGATCGATATCGCGATTAATCATTATCAAGTGTATGCCCCATGAGACCTAGTTAATTGTAGTAAACACCATAATCATACTTTGGAGCGGCTTCCACTGAAAGTCAATAAGGTAAGCTAAATGTGATTCATGCATTCATAAATGCAAAGTCTGTGCGTAAAACGCCCATGTGTGAGCGCGGGCGTACTTAATGTGTAGATTATCCATTTTCTATACAGTCTAACCAGCTGCTATTAACACTAAGTAAGTCATCTAAAATGAATATTGTTAAGACGGTCACACCAGTCATGTTGTTTAGTGGAAACAAAATAACTGACACCGATGAAGTCACTAATTACAAACTTTAATTTGGCAAAAACAGCAGTTATAAATCAACAAAATCCACCCTTGTACAATAATTAAGGTTAAATTTGTTTTACAATTACACTCAGTCCGCACTTGAATAATTCGCCATCTGTAACTGAACTACACCGCTTCGAAATCCGATTTTTATACCTCCGTCTTGGGGTGTAGTCTGATAGCAAGCCTGGATACTAGAGTAGTCGAGTAAACGTCTGAAAGAGGCATCGGCATCTCGCGAGACGTAGAACAGTACACAGCGTTAAGTGATTCTACCGCGTAAAATAATCTATAAACGTGTGGAACATACCGCGCCAAGAATCACGTGGAAACATGCCGATAGAGTACTATTTACTTACAATTTACTATTAATGTTGCAATATTAAGTATGTGTTATATGTGATAAAATATTTTGACATCAACAAACATTGTAAGATACTATGATATGTAGGCAAACGTCCACGCGTGTATGCGCCCCCCCACACATACAAACAGATAAGAACATTGTGCATCGATTATATTATCAACATTGAACTCTGTAAACTTCACACCATATATTAAAAATATCCGGATAATTGAATATTCTAATGCTCTAAGGTTACGTACTGGATATATTGTACATACCTATTTCCTTAACATTTATAACCAAATAGTAACAACATTCAAAATTCAAAATGTACAGTATTTGAATAAAACGTAACAATTATATTTTACAATTCTGTACAGACTATAAGTACATCACAGTAATTACTAAAATCAATCGAATGAAAAGAGTTTCCTAGTTAAAGTAGCCTCCTAGAACTCGTATTATGCACCTGACGTCATAGTCACGTTGATTACATCCTAATTATTCTCATCTATTGAAGTACAGTACTATCGCCGAATACTGAAACATTTATTTTTGTAGTCTTACAAAATTTCCTGTTAAACCAAAGCAAATATTACATGAATATTTCGGATTTTCTTCTAGTTTTTTTTTTCATTTACCTATTAGAAATTTCACAATTTCACAATTAGGCATCGGGATAATAGGCGTCCTATAGTGTGTATGTGCGTGTGCGTGCGCGCGCGCGCGCGCGTGTGTGTGTGTAATGTTACATAAGGTTACACATATTGCCATGTACTAATGTTCTTCACTTCAAATTCTGTCTCTTGCACCAACTAAGAAAGAATATTGTAAGTAAATACGACAATGTAGTCATGAATTATTATGCATAAGAGAATACCTACTTGAATGATTTAATCGAGAGTAAAGTGAACACCACAAATAGGAATCTACGAATATAAAATAGATCAGTTTCAGTGTGCATAAATACGCCTATTTGTGATAACACACAAATTATTAGCGGATAGAGTGTTTTACTTCTGTCAAGTACGAAATATAAACAGGGACGTAGACAAATAAATAAATAAAGTATTATTGAGTGCTGCGTGATGATGATCTTTGGAGTGTTGAAACAACATTCAGACCTACACTAGAAACAGTAAAACAAACTTAAATGATATGCAGGCTCTATTAGAAATATCACAAATTTAGATGAAATTTTAAATTTAAAAAATCTCCCACTACAATACTCAGTGGCGCTTAAGCATTGATAGAATAGATAGACGTGTTAGAAAACCCCGTAAACGATGGTTCGATGAACTCCATTGATACTGTAACAGGCTACTAGCCTGAGCTGTAAAGGATGACGACGACGATAATATATTTAATTAAAAAGCATTCGTTTTGGGAATATTTTTTATAAATTATATCAACATACTATAGCCTATATTAATTATAACTTCATGCTCCGTATTTACAAATCGTCTGGTTGCAATATGGTATCAATTACTGTACTTTAAATTGTACGTTACAAGGAAAAGATATTGCAAGAACACTACGTGATCTGAAGTCTGTGCCGTGTCGCCAAACACAGAACGTCACAATTGGTTCAATCTGTTGAAACGGTGATACTAGACGTGTCACAAAGTTGGATAAGCGGTATTTGTTATACATCTTTATCTCTTCAGAATACACCATTCCCCCATTGCTTTTCTCTTCGAAGAGTCTAAAACTTTTAAAGATCTAAAGTCCTAAAAATATTATTCCATTTACAGTAAAAACTCAGATAACACACTACAACTACAATCTGCTACGTGTTAAACCCCTACAGGTACGTACGATTTAGCGCTTATTGCTTACAAATTCTTCTTCTTCCCTTTCATGGATTATACGCGTAGTGGCCTATTTTGATTCCACTACTCCAAGTGTTTGTAAGAGCTACCAACAGATTTTCTCCTCTTTGTTGTATACCGGTAATCATTTTGGGTTGTTAGAGTTTAATTCATAGTTGTAAAAATATTATAGTAATAAAGAAATTATGCATCTATGTAATAACACATACATTCAGACGCTATGTTTAATGTGCATCAAATAAGTTATCTAAAAGTTTTTTATAATTGTTATCCATTGCTGTGTTCAACTTGGGAAAACTGAATTAATTTGTGGCTTTCTGCCACAGGGACAATGACATTTTATATTTATTCAAATAATCTACTAAATAATAAGTGGGTCAGATTATTACAGAACATACAGTGCTGATGATTATATATAAAATATACACAATTTTAACGGATAGTCAGCAACAGTTTCACGAACCGCACTGATGATTTTAACTGCACAACACGCACAGGCATCTACACATTATTTTTATAGGCAACTTTTTCTGAACATACCGAAACGTGCGGCTTATAGAAGACTCAACTGTCTGATACGTTTTTACTAGTATGGATACGTTGATCCGTTTTATATCGGTCAATGACTAACAGATTTCAGATGAGAAACACGACAATCATAAGGGTACTGGCACATGCGAAATATAACCTAGAAAATTTCAATAGTACTTACTAGAAAATAATGTGTAGAGAAATTGCAAACTAGTATTAACGGGTTAATTAGGCCCGTGGTTTTTTTCATATAACATACGTTACTCTGCGCGCGCGTGTGTTGGCCTATGCAGATTAGAAAACTGTCGGTCAATGTGACGTGCGAGTTTTTTTTATATTTGCATGAACTTGTGTATATACTTTCAAACGTAGATAATTTTTATCGTTTTGTTTAGATCATTATAGATTATGATCAATACAGATATGCCTACAAATTTTACGTGTGTGTAATAAGAAGTAACGCGTAGGAAAGTCTCGTATTATGTCATAACGACGGAAATGGTGATATTTGCCAATTGCAATCAGTTTCGACAATTTATATTATAATCTTGTATAGAAATTTATGATGTAACTTCTCACATTATTCCTCTTTCCTCGAAGCACACACCAACAAATAAATTCATGAACTTTAATTGCCTCTTGACTCGTGTATTATTCAGCACACAGCGGCCAATCGCTCTACTTCATTTCACTCCCGTAATAAAATAACAGTAATCTACACCACACGGCCATCAACCATACGACTGAACATAAAATACATAACCCCTCGCAGTCTCTTGTTTCATGAGTGTTGTTGAAGGTTATTACCGCCACAGGCAAACTAGAGTATTGCCATTTTCATAACTGAGTGCATATTATTATAGGTATATAGCTACGTTTACTATTAAAAATCATAATCTTTTAATTGAATAATCATAATTTCTATGGTAGACCTCAAGCGTAAATATGAAGTCTAATTGTATATAAATTACTAAAATTAGTTTTAAAATGCTATAATTTTTATAAGACTGTGTTTAGTACAATTAACATTCTTTATTACTGTTACTGCTTTTTACATTTGTTAAACGTTTAATACATTTAACATTGCTTTTCCCATGCATTATTTTTCATCTAATAAAAGGAAGTAGCAATCAGGATGGCTTCGATTATTAGGATACGCTACGGATAAGGACATAATATTTAAATTGGAAAAACCTGAGAAAACTCTTCGTCCACACCGTAAAACGTTTGTTGAAATCTATACTAAAAATGTTCATGGGGCACCTATGGCCAGTCTCAATCTCAGAAGATTTCTGTGCATATACTCATTGCGGAATATAACTCATAGTTTTCAGATTTTCATTGATCTTTTTCCTCACTGATATTGTTCCTTTAATAGGCTATACTTTCATTCTAAAATAATTACATATCAACCTCCTGAATTTATTTGATTCTACTTCGAATGTTTCATTTAATTATAATTATCGTTTTCTAGAATCCGGTCGTCGCGTAATGAGACATAGTTGTTTGGCAGCCGGCCGTTGTCAAGTCACCGGTAGTTGTAGCAACTTTTTTGAATGAAAAACAGCTCACACCTACTGACAGACTGGTATCTAGAAACAAGCTGATTTTACAAACTAATTACACACTAACAAATGACTGTTACTCAATTTACCACCCTGAAAGTCATATCTGAAACTGTGGCTTCAATGAGCTGATAAGATCTGTCTATGGGATTTTACTTAAGGTCCTTTTCTTTGTAAAATTGATCTCTTTGTATCTACTACTTACAGAAAAATACTGTTTTTAGAACGGCTCCGATAAACTGATAAAATCTGTCTATAGAATTAAACTCATAGATGTTCACTTGAGTGAATTCACTTGTCCTCTTTGTAGCCACTACTTACATAAATACTGTTTTTTTAGCGTACATCAGAAAGAAAAAAAATAAATTATCTCGTACGTACTGGATGGATCCGTGGCCGTTCGCCTACACTTGTTAATGTAAGGTTCACTAAAGTGAAGGTTTTTTTATGACTACTGAAAAGCGCTCCCATTTTAAATACAGTAGGTTTTGAGGAAAAGAGGAATGGTGCTTTGCGACTGAATCATTCAGTGGTTTGAAAGAAATTTTTTTAAAATTGAACATAACTTTGTTGCATAACATTTATGTCATTATCTCGTTATCCTATTAATATCATCATAATACCATATTGTGTAATAACAAGTACTTTTTTAATTTCTATTTATTGTTAATAATATAATGTTAACAGATAGTATGTAATAACAAGAAATGCCATAAAAATAACCTTCTCAATTTTCGAGGATTGAAAGTTCATGTAATTTTAATTAATTTAACAAAATAAATGAACTAATAATAAATACGTTGTTTAGACTAGATTTAGTTATCACTTTTAAATTAATTTTTACTTATTTGTTTCATTAGATTTTCTATTTAAGCAACTTTGTTCGTTTAGCTTTTGATCATATAAATTATCTTAACTTGACACTATATTTTTAGTTTTGATTGCAAGTGAATATAATCACTAAAACTATTTTAATTATTATGAGGTTGGAACCAATATTTTTTATTATATCTTAACTCGTTTTCCAATAATGACGAATTTTTCTTGCAAATTGGTGATTATATGTGTATATATTTTAATATTGGTTTTTGTAAGCTTTTTTAAAACTATTTTATAAAGTCCGTTATGTTCTTTCTGAATTCAGTCATATTATGTAAATTAAATCTAGTGTAACTGGTAGATAATGAATAACATAAATTATATAAACTAACTAGCTAACCCGGCAATGCTTCGCTATTGCTAGGTTTGGGTGTATATATAGATTAAGTGAACACAATTTAAAGTTTGATATCAATTATTGTATTTATTTAAAATTATGTATTTACATATACATCATTATTTTTGTGTTTTCTATACATTCGTGGCCTTACATATTAAATATCTCCGTATATACTACGTTACGTGACTCGCCATCTGGGGCCAAAACAAACAAATTTTCTTTGGAAGTAACACGCGACAGGGCCACGTAGTGTTGATCATGAGAAAAATATTCTACTCTCAGGTCTAGGCCTGTAACGTTTAGAGTTTGGCCCTGTGCTTTATTAATGGTCATACTGAAACATACTTTTACTGGAAATTGGAGCCTTTTAAACTGAAATGGTAGGTCGGTGGGTATCATTGGTAATCGAGGGACCAAAACAGTTTCACCGGTTCCACACCCACTGAGGATCGTGCACTCAAGTAGAAAATTTTTTAACGATTTTATTAGCAATCTTGTGCCATGGCACAATTTTGGTGTGTTTAGGTTGCGGAGTAATATTATAGGGGAACCTACCTTTAAAATGAGTTTGTGGGGAGGAGTCAAAGAATTTAAAAATCAGTTGGATAATGTACCGCCTCTTCTATATCCATGACAGTATCAACTGAATGGTACATTTTAGACGGCGCATCAAACCCAGACATTATCAAGTCATTTACTTTAGTGACTTGATCGTTAGTTGGACACAGTATAGCTCTCTCCTTAAACCAACTCTGCGTCTTAATAGAAATATTTGAAAGGTCCGGGTAAACCTTTTCTATCAAGGCCTGCAGATTTGAGGACAAAACACATAGGTCACTCAAATCAATTTTTCCATTTCTGGTTGGTAATTCACCATTACCTACTTGAAGTAAAACATCAGCAAGGGCCCTACCATTTTGTCCAGATGAGGAAACCCTCATATTGGCTTTTATTTCCAGTTTGGTTACATCTGGCCAAAGGTAAGACCTCTTTAGTGATGTGTTGACTTCATCAGCTCTCGTCCCTCTTGCTACAACTGGTAGTATTTGGCGAAAATCTCCAGAAAATAAGACAGTGCAACCACCCATTAATGTGTTGTTATTTCGTAAGTCTCGCAGTGTTCTATCCAACGCCTCAACAAAGCTTTTATGTGACATGGAAACTTCATCCCAAACAATCAACTTGCAATCCCTTATTAATTTAGCTGTGTCGCTTTGTTTTGGTATGTTACAAACGTTGAATGCGTCGTCAGGGCAAATCTTAAGTGGGATCTTGAAAGTAGCGTGTGCAGTGCGACCACCTTCCAAGAGCGTTGCTGCAATGCCGGACGAAGCTACAGCGAGAGCGATTTTTTTCTCTGACCTTATTTTGGCGAGCAATAAATTAATTAAAAATGTTTTGCCTGTACCTCCAGGGGCATCGAGGAAGAAAAGTTTGCCTTTGTTATTGTTAATTGAGTTCATTACTGCATCATAAACCGTTTTCTGGTCCAAGTTTAAACGAATCTCATTTTGAACAGTTTGTAACAGACGGGAGTTATCGTAGGACGTCTCTCGTAAATAGTCTCTGTTGGAAATCAGGCTTGTGTTGTTTGACAGAGGTAATCCAAAGTCTTTGACGGTTTTTCCACAAGTAGATTCTACCACTTTGTTTAACTCCAGCAAAGCTTCGTTGAAAATATCGGCATCGTAATTTATCTCATCTGAAGAACATTCCTGTCTTCTGCGGTACAATATGTCTTCAGCCATACTTTCACAATGATTTTGCCAAAGACTAAGGGGGTCCGTAACTTAGCAAAATGTTATCAAAATGGCAAATAAATGTCTGAGTGATTGGGGTGTATTAGAAACACCAGCTTCAGATAACGTGTTTTCCCATTGGGAATCATCTTCTAACAGACCCATTGATTTGCACGCTCCTTGAAAGGTATCGTGAGTTACTCCTTCGACAGTTCTTAGGCTTGCAAAAGACGTCGGACCTTTGACTAAGTGGAGCAACATCCGTAGGTAAAAGCATTCGCTATTATTCGGGTGAACTGCGTATATCCTCCCAAGAGCGTCTGCTTGTTTTACTCTTCGATGGCCTTCGACTGTAGTTCCTTGTTTTCTCCGTTGGAATGTTTTAGTAGACTGATTCCAAGTATAAAACCCAGGGACCTTGTCGTATGTCAGAGTTTTTGCAAATTCATCATCGGCACATAATTTTAAAAAGGCAGTCAATGTGGTGTCACGTGGATTATTCACAATGTCGTTGACGTTATTTTCTGTGAAGGAAACTCTCTGTCCATTTTCTAAATGAATTGCCAAGTGAGTAATAGTAGGTGCCCGTTCATGTATGCCAAAAGAAAAAATACGCCAAACTGCTTCTGAACTGCAAATGTAACGACCTGACTGAAATTGCTCCACTTCATTTCCAGATTGTAGGCTAAATGTAGCTTGATCACTGCCTTTGTTGATATATTTTGTGACATATTTGATCGACTTTACAGAGCTACATATTTCCACATTGATATGAGCGTCAAATATTTTGAGTAACAGCGGATTGTGAGGCACAACCCATCTGTTATCAATGTCATAATGTCGGATGGTAGCGGATTGTCCGCCGTCCTCAGGTGATAACCTCCGATATTTTGGATAACCATCATCACCTGTCGATGTGTTACTCTGAAATGATTTGGAAAACTGTTTTGAGCACCTTCCCTCAGTCATACATGGAGACTTTGAGTTTAAAGCCCCACATGGTCCATGAATCATGTGTCTTCATACTGTGTCGAACAGTACTGGATCGTCTTCTCTTCTTGGTATCTGTGCTGAAATCACGCTGTCGATTTGGTCTGGTCTGATTTTAGTTTTAAGCCATAGTAGCAAATGAATGTGTGGTAACCCACGCTTCTGCCATTCGACCGTGTACATAAAGGCGCGTGGTTCACCAAATATATGAGCTTTATTAATGAGAGCTAATAATTTATGTATTTTTAAGTGGAATACCCTATTCACTATGTCATACCTCTCTTGGGGTGTTCCGTTTGGATGGATGTTAGTATTAATTTCTTCCCAGTTTTGATTGCACGTGAACGTAATAAAAAGATCCGGTTTTCCATAATTTTTAACATAGGTCATTGCATCCTGTGTCTTCTCATGAAGATATCGCGGTCCACCAGTAAAGGATGATGGCAAAATTACCAATTGACCGATTTCAGTACTATGTTCATTTTAGTGCAAAGCATCTTGTAGATGAACATAAATTTCTGTGCGTAATTTTGTTTGATTATTCCGTATGAATGCTAACCGTTCCGATTCTATTTTCGCGTACTGGTCAACTAAATATTGGTTAAGTAATATGCCGTATCTGAGAAATACGTTAAAATTGTGTTGTCTTTCCATGATGCGATAGCAGTAGTAACTCATACATGAAACAGTTTTTCTTTTCTTAGCTCCAGTATTCGTATCAATTTGAGGGATATCAATGGAATACCCATCTTCACCACGACATAACATTAGCGGGTATTGCAAGCTGTCATAAGACATAGGTATTTCTGATATTCTTTGAAGACTATCGTCGCGTCTTCGTAGTACAATATCTCTCCTGTCAAATTGTTGTCCAGCAATTACAACGGCTACTTCACTCGTAGTTGGAGCATTGTACCGTCCTCGGTGTTCGTCTACAGGTACCCTACTGGCGTGAATGACTATATTGTAATCCGGTACATCTGGAGGCACACTTTCAATGGCTGTTTTGAACAATTCTACGTATAGGTTATGCGAGTGCAACATATCTTGGCAAAGATCTGACCAAAGCACCATCCAAGCGTTCTCGAGAATTTATGTTACATCGAGCTGTCACTTGCGTTTCAGGATCTGTAATGAAGTACAATTGCAGAAATTTGTGTTCGTCAGTTCGACATGGTAGTAGACTGCCAGCCAGATGGTAAACCTGTCCTTGCACTTCAAATGTGGGCATAAAATCACGTTCTACAACCTGACGACTTTTAAATGATGTCTTTTGGAAAGCATTATTGTAATGACGTATATTGCGCATGAAATGTTTGTGTTTAGTATGTTCACCTTTAATTAGAGAATTCAGTGGTTCGGGAGGTATAATAATTTTATTTAATTTAACTTTACCATTTAGACAGCACATTCCTTTAGATTCATCTTCCATTTCAACGCTGAAAAATATTGACAGACAATAGTCATAGCACCTATCGAAACCATCAGATAATTTTTGTAATCTATGGTAGAATCGTAATTCATTGCTGAACATTCTAACCATAAATTATTAGAATTACGTGTTGTAACAATATTATGATATTGTTGTGCATGTCTGGTGCTATCTCTGAGCATATGCTGTTCTCTATCAACAGACGTTTCTCTATCTCTTCGGGAACTATCTCTTTCACGATTTTGAGATAAACTACCGTTTCGTTCCATGAAAGTTTCCCTATCTCTCCGCAAAGACTGGTTTGCCCTTTGAGTCTCTAAACGGTCTTCTGTTTCATCCGAACTTTCATTATTGCGTAGTACGCGTAGTCTCTTAGCATTTGCCGTCTTGTATCCTATATTAGCACGTCGTCGAGGCATGATAAAATCGCAAAGTAAACAAAACCAACGACTTTATCACAGTCTATATTATTGCTCAGCGCGACCATTCACTGCAAGATACAAAACCCATATGATGCGACGTAACAAACCAAAAACAGAAAATTTGACTAAAATCCGTTCAGTACTTCCTGAGATTAGCGATTTCAAACAGAGAGAGAAAACGGACCGACTTTACTTTATACTATGTCACAATCTATATTATTGCTCAGCGCGACCACTCACTGCAAGATACAAACTTATATGATGCGACGTAACAAAGCAAGAACACAGTAGCGCCAGCGGTCAAATTCTAAACTATACGATAAACCGTGACTTTCACTCTTCAGTAGCTCCTGCGGTAGGCAGCGTTCAAATTGTAAACTATACCACTTACTTGACATAAACCATGATAGCTAAGCTAATGTACAACATATATGTATTAATTATACGCATAAATGTTCCTCGATACACACTCTATCTATTGGTGAAAACATGAATAACATCCGTTCAGTACTTCCTGAGATTAGCGATTTCAAACAGAGAGAGAAAACGGACCGACTTTACTTTATACTATGTCACAATCTATATTATTCCTCAGCGCGACCACTCACTGCAAGATACACAACTCATATGATGCGACGTGACAAAGCAAAAACACAGCGCCAGCGGTCAAATTCTAAACTATACGATAAACCGAACTAAGCGCGACCACTCACTGCAAGATACAAAACTCATATGATGCGACGTAACAAAGCAAAATACAGTAGCGCCAGCGGTCAAATTCTAAACTATACGATAAACCGTGACTTTCAATCTTCAGTAGCGCCTGCGGTAGGCAGCGTTCAAATTGTAAACTGTACCACTTACTTGACATAAACCGTGATAGCTAAGCTAATGTACAACATATATGTATTAATTATACACATAAATATTCCTCGATAGACACTCTATCTATTTGCGAAAACTTGAATAAAATCCGTTCAGTACTTCCTGAGATTAACGATTTCAAACATAGAGAGAAAACGGACCGACATTACTTTATACTATGTATAGATATAAACAAAAACTGAAAAGTGTTACCGGAAAGTAATGCAATATACTCTAGTAAAATTTACTAACATCTCTTCAACAATACTCTAGGTATGTTGATTTTGTTGAAGATCAGTTAAGGGAAAGGGGTAGTTTACCTGCAAACTTTTTATGTTCTAACAAGGGTAATTTTTTCGATGACAAACGATAACTGCCGTACATTCAAAGAGAATCAAATAATGTTTTGCATACAGCCCTGAATTGTAGAGTTCTCAAGACCTTTTGTTTTTGGTGAAGATCGGTTAAGGGAAAGGGGTAGTTTACTAACAACGTTTTATGTTTTAAAAAGGGTATTTTCTATGGCAAACGATAAGAGCCGCAAATTTAAACAGAATCAAATACTTTTTTGCATGCAGCCCTGAATTGTAGAGTACTCAAGACCTGTTGTGTTTGGTAATGATCGGTTAAGGGTAAGGGGTAGTTTACTGGCAACGTTTTTTTTTATCAAGGGTAATTTTTTTCTATGGCAAACGATAACAGCCGCAAATTCAAACAGAAGCAACTACTTTTTTGCATACCTTTTTGAATTATAGAGTATTCAACGTCTGTTGATTTTGTTGAAGATCGGTTATGGAAAAGGGGTAGTTTACCAGCAACGTTTTATGTTTTAAAAAGGGTAATTATTTTTATGACGAACGATAACTCCCGTCAATTCCAAGAGAATCAAATACTTTTTTACATGCAGTCCTAAATTGCAAACAAGTGAAGGCATGTCGATTTTGGTGAAGATTGGTTAAGGGAAAGGGGTAGTTTACCAGCAACGTTTCATGTTTCAACAATAGTAATTGTTTCTATGACGAACGATAACTGCCGCACATTCAAACAGAATCAAATAATGTTTTGCATGCACGCCTCAATTGTAGAGAACTCAAGTCCTGTTGATTTTGGTGAAGACCAGTTAATGGAAAGGGGTAGCTTACCAGAAATATTTTATGTTGTAACAAGAGAAATGTATACATGACGAACGATAACTGCCCCACATTCAAACAGAATCAAATATTTTTTGCATGCATCCTTGAATTGTAGAGGACTGAAGGCGTTTTGATTTTGGTGAAGATCGGTTAAGAGAAAGGGGTAGTTTACCTGCAACGTTTTATGTTTTGACAAGAGTGAAGTACTTAATTTTGATAAATAAAGTATCCTGATAAGAAGCTCATAATAATCCACTGTAGAAACGTAGATGAAATATCTATAAATTAAGAGGTTTGGTGAACGGGGTGGGGGTAATTTTCTATTAATGAAAATTATAGTTGAAGTGGGAGGGGAGAATTTGTTATATGTGTACTACGTTATCGGCAACAAAGAAGTAGTTTTTTGTTAAAATTCCTTCCCGGGCTGTTCAGCCGTAGTCCAATGTTTTCTGCAATACCAAACGTTTCGGCAGTGCCATCGACTGCCATCATCAGTGAAAATTGAATGCGAAAACGTGAGGTGGTACACGTTCGTGACCACAGTACTGTGGTTGAGGCTGGCACAATAAGTGGAAAGAAGCATTTTCTATGGAAACATTTCATTTCGAAAATGATTTTAAATATAAATTTTAGAACATGTAAGTCATGTATGGTTCTCCATCCCGATATTTATTTATTTATGTTTGGTTAAGTCTAAGCAAAAATCGTGTTATAATTTTCAAAATCTAATCCCTTAACTGTGGAAACACAGTACATATTTACATTTCTTTATGTCTGATGAATACACAATAAAGGAGAAATGGTAGACACACACATAATTTAATTTCTGCAATAACAATCAATTGTTCGTCAGTAAGCATAGCAGTGAACAGTAAGGTACTATGGGACATTTGCTTCGTTGTGCTTACAGACCAACTGGGGAAGAGCGTTGGGCTGGTTAACGGGGTCAGGGGAGGTTAACGTCCGTTGGCATGTAACTGAGTTCCCGAGGTTAACTTTCACTACTGCTGATTTCATTGTCTCTGTAAATCAGCTAAAATAAGATATTTTCTTATGCCACTGTGTCATGCTGTATATGGTACAGTAGAAACTGTCCAACAGATTGACGTATCTAGCTTATATTGGAAATATTTAGTAACAGAAATGTTCGTAACGCAAATAGTTTACCTACAAGGATTTTTACTTTGAATACAAATACGGACAAATCAATTAAACTAATTAACTTCTCCAGTAGCTGGAATAGTGAGACGATAACAAACAATGGAAAGTGATTAGAAATACATTGTAATAGTTTAGGCCTATATTATACATTATTTTATCATATTTGTTTATCTAAAAGGAATATCAGCTTTTATAACATACATTACTCTTAAAACGTAACACATAGTGTTTATGTAATATATGTAAAGTACTTATGAGGCTTAAGTAAATATATACAACATTGACCTGTTATTATTTAGAAAAATCCAAAAGGAATATTCTAAAGTAGTGAGGAGGCAGTGATTATTTGCAGAGATTATTACTACCGATAAAACTTAAGGTACTTCATATATTTTTGCGTCATGATGTTATAGTATTACTTGTATACGCAAGCGCGCCCCGTATATGATAGGTTGTGTGTAACTGTATTTGAATTCTAAGAGTGACCGTTTACACGGGTACCTCATGCAGAGTAGACAATATTACATTTCAATATAGCAAATGCGTGTACACCTATGTTAACAAAATGTTCAACTAATGTTATGTTAACCCTACTTATTGTGGTACTTACTACGTCTCAGAAGTTTAACTATAAATAGCCTATAATAATTAAAATGATAATAATAATGATTATGTTACTAAGCTCTACCATAAAAGTATTGATGTCAAACGGGTAAATTTTGGTACATAGTATATAGAGTAATGGTTCATTTAGTAGGTATAATTAAATAACATACTCATAACTAATAATTTATGTAGTCAGACAACGGGTAAGATATTAAAATCATTATATCAATTTGCATGAATAATATTCAATCGTATACATAATATTTAACCGTATACATATACATGCATAATATGGATACATTGCGTTATCGTGGTACATAATATTCAAGCTAATGAAATATTTGTTTTAATGCATACCTGTTTAAGGATAATATTAGGTTACACTGTAGAACATACCAAACGTACAGTACGTCGTACTTATATTTCAAAAATACATTTTGTCAAAGATTCACTTAATTAATTAGCTTCTATTGAACATGCTGAATACTGTGTTACAGACGTATTAGGGTCTCAGAGTCTGACCACACCGGTAACGGTTGGATTCGGCCAATTGGCACGTTTCACGTGGACGACAAAGTTTGCTGTGAGGTTACTTTAGAACTACAAGGTTAGGAAACTTTGTTTGCTGTTACTACCGTCTGTGAAGTTACTGGTAACTGCAGAGTAAAGTACACTTTAAAGCACTATAATGCGGTTGAACAAATTGATTGATCAACAGTCTTTTAAAGCTTAATGACTGTCACAGTCAATCAGTTGTCTTGAAAATGTAATAACTTGGTTTTTAATTTGCCAAAGTTTTTATACGGTGGCAATTTTTATTATAGGTAACATTATATATTATACTTAACATGCTTTATTATTAAACATTCCCTAGCGCCCAGAGTACTATTCAAATATCTATACATATAAAAATAAAAGTCTGAGGATTTATGGGTACTGAATACAAATCGACACCGTTACACCGACTGCCACCAAATTTTGCACAGGTAACCTTTGACACAAGGCAAGAAACACTGTCTAACTTCGAATTTGATATTTTTCCCCGTTTGCACAATTTAGGCTCTTTTACTTGTGCTTTTATGTTTATGCGTATGAAGATGACATCAACAGCATGGAGATCAGAATTAATTACCATAGTAACAAGTAAATAAACAAATGATACTTAGCGGCATCAGAATTGTACCTTTATGCGTTCCTGCAGTCTTTATTGTTTTTACTATGCGATTGTATCGATATGTTTTGTAATTTTGTATAGAGACACGTCTATATATTTTGTAATTGTCTTAAACGATTATAAAATTTATGTTTATACGTATTTTTGATAAGTAATGAAATACATTAATTAATACTAGTAAATATGTCAACAACACCATGGAGACCAGAATTAATTACCATAGTAACAAGTAAATAAACAAACCCTATTTAGAGGCATCGGAACTGTACAATTTATCCATTCCTGCAGTATATTTTTTGTTTTATATAATATGCGATTGTGTCGATATATTACGATGTGGAAAAGAAGAATTCTACTAATTGTAAATTGTCCTATACATAATGCAAAGCAAAAATACGTGTTGTTTTCATTTATTGAGGTTAGGTGACAACGGTTTTTGGTTTCTAGTTTACTACTGAAATAAATAAAAGCCATGGTTGAGGAAAACATGACGTTTAATGCGTTACATAATGCTTCTAACACAGTAACACTTAAAATAAAGAATTTAGCGTTTTTGATTTAACAGGTACTTTATAAATATCTCCAAAGGCTTTATAAATAGGTACTTTTAAATCTCCAAAGGCTGTTACACCAACATAATAATTTAGTACAAGTTAAAATAGTACAAGTGTTGAAAACAGCTTTGGAGAGGATTTGACTAATGATACAATTTTTTATACGAGCTGACAGAACGCCATATAGACATAGACAATAAAACTTATATTAGAATACTTATTAAAAGTCAAATATTTGCGTGCAAAGAACCAGGTAACAGGTAGTATTCGTATAAACAGAACGTAACGATCAAATTAACATTACGCATACGCTGTCTACTTCATCTAACATTACTGTATCTCATATCTTATAAATTCTATTCCTACATCTTACTGAACTCGCAACGTCCAAGACTATGTGGAACTGAAGAAGAAAAATGAGCTCAAGAAATGAAAATGTCAAGGTATCCAGAAAAGAACTCTATATTGGTTGTCTGCTTTGACGTAAATAAAGGACACTCTAATTTTACGCGTACACGTTGTAACAAAATAAAAATTTTATTTACTTTATAAAAAAATATTATTTTTTCTATTTTATTTTTTATTATTTATTAATTAATTTGGTATTGTATTCGTGTAAATTTTAGTTCGTTTATTTCATTTTTTATTAATTTTTATCACTTTGTGTAATTGGAATTATGATTCTGCGTTAAATGGGTTGTCTCCAGGTAAAATCGATTTGTGATCTTTCTTTATTCGAAGTGTGTCCTCTTTTAAAGTTGTTAATTTATGCTGTTCTGGTAGTTATGTATCAAATATTGTTTTATATTATTCTATATATAAGTTAGAATAAATAGAATTCAAAATTATCACATTCAAAGGTTTTTATTGACAAATATAATATAATCGATTTTATATCGATTGATGAATCGACTCTCTCAGGGCGATCGAATTCTTTTATACAAATTATTAATATGAATTCTTAGGTTCTTTAAACTGTTATGTTAGAATAGTCAGAGAAAGGGCAAAGTCAGGAAAGTATAACACTTACAATTACAAGCTTAATGATCTAAGATACAATGAAATTATTTAATATATAAAGTTTAGTAAAGTATTCTTTTCGATCCAAATTCACTTGTTGACGAAACTAGCTGTGGACTACATAGGATCATGGGATTTCAAAGATGGCTGCTTCGTACCGCAGATGTTGACGGCTGCTCCACCTCAAAGAATTCTCTGCAAATAAAAGTTGTTTTTCCAAGGTTTCCTCGTCTCAGCATTAGTGACTAATCCCTCTGGTGATAGTGCAGTTGTCCTGGATCAGTGTTCAGTGATTTGTTTCGGTAATTTGTGTTGAATAATGTTTTTGTTTCACTTCTTACCATAAGGTCGATAATGGCAAATTTTTTCTTATTTTCGGAATTATAGTTATGTGTGTTAATTCGGTTATTATACCCTTTACTGTTCAATATTAGTTCACTTTTATTGTTATTCTGATTTAATTCACTGAATTTAATAATTATTTAAGTTTTTGTTAAAATTCGCGATTTTACATAGAACAGGCTTGGCTGATTTTTGCCATCATTTTTCTTCGTTCGTTATATGTGAATAATTCGCTAGCTTTCATTCTGATGTGAACTGTTCAACGTCTAATAATCAACTGTTCAACTTTCTTCTTTATTCGAAACGTCTTAGCCAATTTAATATTAAAAAGACATTGTTTTAAATCTCTATCATTTCCGCTTACATGGTTGACTTTTACATTATATGAATGAATACATTTTTTCTATTATTTAATGTTATTAAATACCTAACACATATTCTCTTTCTTTAGTTAATTCTACTTGATTTAATATCAAATATGATACTTTTACAGTGTTTTCCATCTCAAATGTCCTATTTACAGTATTTTTTACAGGTAGGCCTAATATTTTACTTCCTGTCATTTTAAATGGTTATTTTAATGGTTAAATCTTTATGAAGTTATTTATTATTGAACAAGATCCTTGATTGAAATAAAATGTTTATTTTTCCTTAATTCCTTGTAATTTTGTGAATTAAGTTATGTTTTTTAAATTATATATTTAATTTAAATCTTCCCCTTAGGTTACAGTGTTATTACACTTGTTTTTTTTCCTAATATTCCTTTATACATTTCTTCAATATTCTTATAACGTATTGGTACTGTAAGAATATATTGTGTTGTATTTACATTATACAAATTTCATCAATTTACTTAATTTACTTAACTAATACATCAATTATAAGGTTGTTGAGATTTACCATTTGTCCAGATTTTAGATTTGTTCCCATATAATGTTTTATGATTAATACAGCTTGCTTATACCCCTTCTGACTTTCTATTATTATATAATTTTAATTAAAATTCTCTTACTTAACTACATTAACATTTAGTATTGAATCCATACTATTAATACATAAAAAATATTTGAAAACAAAAGAGTTGTACTCTAACGCAGACATTTCAGTGAAATGTGTCTTGATTAATACTAGTGTCTAGTGTCTTGATTAATACTAGTAAACATATAATGAATATCTTATCATAAAAGAATTGTATCCAATCTCAGATATTTAGCCTTGATTAATTCTATTAAACATAATAAATATTTTTGAATAATAAAAAACATAATACTCTATTTCCAACATTTAAGTATAGAGTTCATTGACCATAATATAAACAACACATCTGTCCCTTCATTATTTAAAGTATTCCTTAAAATTAAATTTATGCAGTGTTGGCTCTTTTTATTTTATTTTAGGGATGTACCCTTTGTCACTTCACTTATTTATTACCTGCTCTTATTTTCATTTTAATAAATGTTATTACATAAAGAGTGGCCCTCACTTAGAAACATTTGTATACACTGTTTTCATAATAATATTCTACCAAATATTATTCCTGTATTCAATACAAAACTTTAAAGTTGTATAAAGGCACAAATTTACTTAGTTTATGAATTTAAATATTGACACATGAAGTTTATTTAATATAATAAAATAACTTGCACTGGTATTCTTTGATCTTATCTCTAATCAGTTTTATAGTCTTACTTATAAGATCTAGAGTCTTATTTATAGAGGATTATGAAGATTTGTTTTTCCCATTACGTATATAAATAATTTCCACTGGTTCACTTTTTATTCTACCTTTAGACACTTTTGTTTATATCTACTTTACATATATATTTTTATTTTTTGGTGTTATACTTTCATTAGTTAATTATACTCTCTTTTGGGATTTCGTTTTTTCTTATTACTGGGTTTGCTTTGGGTATTTCCCTACTTTATTTTATTCTACTACGTGGTTTCTTCCATTTTCAGTCTCCTGTCATTAGGTATGTCGGTTTGTTCTGGGTATTGCCTTACTTTATCTTAGTTTTTCTATTATTTTTTATCACTCATCATATCTTGCATAATTGGTTTTAATTGAAATACTTTCTTCAGACTATGACTGGTACTTTACTGTGGTCCTTTATTAGATTTTAATGTATTTTTCTTTGATTTCATTTTAATTTTAATTTATTTATGATCATTATTTCGTTCATTATAATGTGGATAATCTGTCATTCTACAACGTTTACGTATTTAAAATTCAAAATATTTTTTTCAGCAATTTAGTGACTTCAATTACTTTATTTAATAGTCATTATGCATTACTGTATCCAGTCCCTATTTACATCTACCAGTACAAAAGTGATGATACTTGTGTACATTTGTTTCTGTGGGGACATCTTCTATCTGTTTCGGTTCTCTTGCTGATTTCTCATTTAAAGGAAATCTACAGCTATTAAAAATATGTTTACCACAGAAAGGGTGTATGAATACGTGAGGTAACAAAACTATAGACCATCACACCCACTCACAAATACAATAATGAATAAACATTGTCTTAAACACAGAGAATTTATTTTTGTATAAATACATTTTTTATATTTATAGACTACGTTGGTTGCAGTAGTCATTAAAAATATAACTCTCTCATTACAGCTGAAGCAGGCGTTGCTGGAGCACTACGTGATCTACACTGTCTTGTATCGCCAAACGGTTCCAATAGGCTCAATATTTTGAATCGCTGGTACCAGATTGAGGTAAAATTGCGTAAATGTTCACTCCCTATAAGCCTTATTCTTATTCAAATACACTAGTGTCACTTATTTCTACCACTGAAGAGTGTAAACTAATAAAAGTAAAAATGTTATAAATAGTGTGTTATTCGATGTACAGTAACATCTTGAAACGTCCGACTATGCGTGGTACTATATGAGTCTACAAAGATTAATGATGATTGCTGTAAGCCACAGAATGTAAAGAAAAACTGTTTACAGGTATAAACTGTAATGGATACTTTTAACTGTCCCGTTCCTTTAAACGCCTACAAATTAAACCTGTACACTGATGTAACCGTAAGCGTAACGGAATAGAAGCCGAAGTGGCCACTGCAATTCCTTTATTACTGTCGGCTATGGCGTTTATGAACGTTTACGCCTGGCAGTGAGGGTTAATCAAGAATAGCAGTATAATTTCACATTTGACTTGTCTGTTCTTGGATTAAAATCTGTGATTAATTGTGATACATTCTCAAAGTAAAAAAATTAATCTTTTACTGTTGGTAAATTAGTGATTTACAAAAGCATTTTGTTTTTAAAAGGAAATACATATAATATAAATACACTGTGTGTATTACAACGATACATATACATAAAAGTAGGCGTTTCGGGTCCCACGTTCATGGGCGATATTAATGTAACGACACAAATTATATAATTAAGTTGTATGTGTAATTTGGGTTCAGGTGTATTGATAATAAGAGTATTATATTTATGAGTATTTAAAACTCATATTTATTGTTTACTCAATCTTATAAATAATAAAAATCATTAATAATCTTCTGTCACGATATTGCTCATTATTAAATGTTTGTCTCTTATTCTATGCAGTGTTACACATATTTTAAACCCTCTTACATCTAGACATGTTAATAACCTGATTTACTAATAAAATATAAAATTAAAATGTAATTTGAAATGAATTCTTTTAATACAGATGTGGCCTCAACTCGCTCAGTCTATACCAAAGTTTAAAATTAATTTGAATTTATATTAATTACTTTTAGACTGGCATTTGTTTTAATATTCAAATTTAAATTATTCTTTTCTATAATCCAAATATCAAATCAATTTAACTATTTATTTTGATAAACAAATCTACTCTCTCAATTTAAAATTTTTTTTTATAATTTCTTTATATGCGATCGCTCATTCTTACGACTAAATATTTTATCTACATTTCTAATATATTATTACTAAATATAAATTTTTCGTTGTTTTAATTTATTGTCTTTTGATATAGACTTTATGAGCTCTTTTTAAAAATCATTTAAAATGCATTATGCATGTCACCTCGAGTTCTGATGATCTTACTACTTATTGGCGGGGTCCAGCGTTGTCCAGAGTTAGTTTTCCATTCCTCCTGTCCTGGCGTGGTCCTGGATACGTCTAGAGTCCAGTGTCGTTTTCCAGGAGTGTGTGTTGTCCGCTTCAGAGAGTTGTTATCTGCTGCAAGGTAGATCTTGAACATCGTCTAACGTCCAGCATCCCTCGTCGCTCTGGTAGCTTCTCCATAGATATTCTTGGTAGACTTAAACGATCCCGGTACTTACGTTTTCCGGAATATTGTCACATAATTAACGAATGTTTTATTCTTTTGTTAATGCGACCTGTAATAAAAATAAAAATAAAACTGTTCTGCCGACGGACAGCATGTCCGACTGCAACTGTGTCTTGAAATGAAGAGAAGGGTTTTCGGTCGAACCCTCAATTTATACCCTCTCGAGATTCCGCGCCAGTTGGCTCCAAAATCGTCCTGTCGATACCTGCATATTGTCTGTTAGCCCCCACTCCCGAACCTTTTCATCTATTTCCAATTATTAGCAAATAGGAATGTTTTGCACGGAATCGAGATAGCACAAATCATAGCTAATTTGATTAAGCACTCACTGTATTAATTTGAGCGTCATAGGCTAATTTGCGTATTTTTTGGCACGTTTATTTCGCACTGACTTCGCGTAGCGTGTCCTATTAACGTCATCTTTTCTCTGGGGATAACTATACAATTAACACACACTTTGGTGCCTTTTGTTTGTTTATACACTAATTAGTTTTCGCATAGTGAATTAAAATATATATTTTATTAATTACTTGAGGCGGGTTGCTGAGATTCCTGTCTGTACATGCATCACTAACACACACAAGATACACGCGTAACACACATGCAATTGAGCAGGTGTTCTCTGCTTGTCGGAACAGGTTAATTTCTCCCCTAGTGTAACATTGAAATATTTTTACAATCTCAGACCTGTCCATTTACCCTTAACTTATAATAATTCTACAAAATTTATATTTATTCAAATTAATGCCTAATACAGCGTATGGCTGTATCGTTGCAGTATATTATAATATTGTTACGACGGTCTACTCGATCGTCGTAGGTACAGTGGAAACAAAAAAAGTACAAGACACCAATTAAGTCACTAATCACACCTTTAATTGTTATAGTAAAACAGTTCGTAATTAACAATACAGTGTCTACAACAAATCAAATGAAATTGTTCATACGCAATAAAATGTCCACTAATATTAAAACTCAACTGTATTACAATTATACCGTCCGAATATAAAACGCAACACTTCACTAATAACTACTTGAACGTACACCGTAATAACTCGAACCGCTCTGTAAATATATCGCACTAATACTCTCGAACCGCACAGTCAAAAATCTCGCATCGAACTGAAAAACTAAGGCCGCGACGCGATGTATTTATAGTTACGCTCACACACCAGAAGCTTCCAAACTGCGTCTTATCTCTCGCGAACTACGTAAATTGCTACGGCCTTGACACAGTCCGAGCGCCCGAGCGAAGGTCGGCACAGTCGAGAAAATTCTCGCAACATGCGTATAGTAGCACGTACACCACACGCTTACGTCGAGACCTTTCTGGCACATTCGATAAACGCGTAGATTGTTCTATGCTGTCGTAGCACTGCCCCCTCCTTAAGCCTGTTCGTCCCGAACTGGCAAAGCGTCTTCGAAGTAATACTCGACCAGGCGATCTAGGTGGCCATCCTTGCGAAAGATAATTTTCCCGTTCTTCGAATTCAGTCTCGTGTGATCCGGACATCACGTTCCCAGGAATGCGAATCTTTCGCGCAACCACTAGCTTCGCTGGAATCACTCTCGTTGCGTCATGTACTAATGACCTAAATACCACTGGCTGATCCAAGTTTGTTTGGTTCTCGTCAAGAACCTCTTGCGTAACCTCATCTTCAGCCACTTTACCCTCGGTCGCTTCTATCAGCTCAGGAACAAGCAAGAGTTTTGTCTCGACACACATAGTTGGCTCTCCAATCACTTCTTTTGTCGTTATACTTATTTGTACTTCCTCTGCTAATTCTGCCTCCATTTCCGCTTGCAACAGGGAGGTTTCCTCTTGTCCAGACTTGTTGAATTTTTCTTCGACTAATGCCACTCGCTTAATCGAATGGTTGGTAGACCCTGTCATTTTAGCCATGCAAAGCTTTATCTTCTCTTGGCCAACTTTCAGGACATTCTCTCTTAAGTCCACAACGAATCCGTAGGCATTCATAATGTCCGTGCCAAGAATCACTTCATCGACAATGTCTGCAACGAGCATTTGGTGGCTAAACTCAAGAAGACCCAGGCGTACACGTACCCCTGGGTCTACCTTTCCTAGCACCTTGACGGGGCTTCCAGTCACAGTCTGTATTGTACAAGAGCTAATTAGAGGATGGCGGTTACAGACTAAGTCAGGGCGCACAATGGACACTGTTGCGCCCGTGTCAACTGTAAATGATGTTGGTTTACCATCCGCAAATCCACTAACAATCAAGTTTTCACTGATCTTATGTAGCGTGGAAACTGTGTGCTGTTCTGGGCCTTTACTTCTCCAATTGGTGCGATCAGTCTCTTCTCTCTGTATCTTCTTCTCCCAACAGTCTACCTGTAGATGACCACGTTTCCCACAGTTGTAACACTTCTGTCTTCTGTTTTTGTCCTTTGGTTCGAAAGATAGTTGCGGTGCTGCTGACTTCTTAAACTGTTGTTTTTGAATCGTCTCTTTATGCTGTCCGCTATGACGATACTGTGGTATTGGATCCGTTTGGCTACAACGTGATGGCATGTTTTGATTAATGTAGGTCGCCGACTTGGCAGCTTCAAAACGGAGAGCATGAACAAGAGCGTCTGATTTATTATCATGCCTAGCCATTCTTAACACTTGTTGTAACTGACGATCTCTGATACCGTCAATAAACATAATGAGAGAAATCCACTTCCGGAAGTCCTCCGATTCTTCGGGATAAGCCAATCTCGTCAGTCGGTCGATATTCGCTTCAAACTCTTGAAGGCTCTCCCCTGAACGCTGTCGCCTCGCTTTAAGTTGTTCACGGTACACTTCGCACAAATGCTGGTCACCGTACCGTAATTCCAGAGCTTTAGTTAATTCGGCATAGACGTTCTGACTGTTAGATGGCACTTTGTGTATTACCTCTGCGGCAGGTCCTTTTAACGCAAGAACGAGTGAGAGGCCTTTCTCTTCTTCCGTCCAGTTATTTAAGCGAGCGGCAGCTTCAAATTGGCGATAATAAGTTGCCCAGTGGGTGCTTCCATTAAACGACGGGGCCTTTCCAAAAACTGACCCTGCTTCAGTTAATAGCGTTCTTTGATTTCTCTGATATTTTGAATCTTCTAAGCTTGACATACTTGTTTTCATAGTTAACACAGATTTTTCTATTTCAGATATTCTGTCAACTTGTTTGTTCAGCTCACCTTGTAACAGGACAAATTTTGCAGTGGTATCCTCTTGTACGAACGTCTTAACTTCGTCTGCTTGACGGCTAAATTCTTTTTTTCGTCCCTCTGGTATTTCATTTTAACGATTACGTTTTTCGTCTTGTCGTTTTTCTGCTTCTTCCCTTTCCTGTCTTCGTTCTTCTTTTTCTTGTTTCTGACTTTGCTGTAGCATTGCTCGGAATGCTTCTATCATCTGACTGGTATCCATTGTTTATCGATTAATTACGAATCACACTCGTCTTGTACAAAGCGTCCACTGTTTCCACTGTTAACCGTTCTATCCCACTTCTGACACCACTGTTACGACGGTCTACTTGATCGTCGTAGGTACAGTGGAAACAAAATAAGTACAAGACACCAATTAAGTCACTAATCACACCTTTAATTGTTATAGTAAAACAGTTCGTAATTAACAACACAGTGTCTACAACAAATCAAATGAAATTGTTCATACGCAATAAAATGTCCACTAATATTAAAACTCAACTGTATTACAATTATACCGTCCGAATATAAAACGCAACACTTCACTAATAACTACTTGAACGTACACCGTAATAACTCGAACCGCTCTGTAAATATATCGCACTAATACTCTCGAACCGCACAGTCAAAAATCTCGCATTGAACTGAAAACTAAGGCCGCTACCCCATGTATTTATAGTTACGCTCACACACCAGAAGCTTCCAAACTGCGTCTTATCTCTCGCGAACTACGTAAATTGCTACGGCCTTGACACAGTCCGAGCGCCCGAGCGAAGGCCGCACAGTCGAGAAAATTCTCGCAACATGCGTATAGTAGCACGTACACCACACGCTTACGTCGAGACCTTTCTGGCACATTCGATAAACGCGTAGATTGTTCTATGCTGTCGTAGCAATACAAACACTGTGTGTGTCCGGCATTCCATGAAAATTACAAGTAATAATGAACTTCCTTGGTTTGGTACGACATTAGAGAACTGTAGCGTTAAGTATGATTTATACTCTGTTAAAATTTCATTTTGATACGTTAACCAATAATGTAGTAATCACTTAATTTATTTTATTACCGCACACGCACACTCACACACTAGGCATGCACATAAATGGATACAGGGACAAATCATGAATAATTGGAGATGTCTCATTTTACAATCCTAAATCTATACAATTCGTAAACCAATTTAACAAACTGCACAAAATTATTGTCTATACTTGCTTACACGCATGTAACGCGAATTCTACATCTGAACCTTCAGAAATATCTACATAAAATGAAGTAGTATCTTCATTATATCATAATATATAAGATGCTTAACGTCCAACGAGGTTTTGTTGGTCAAGTGCTCCCATTACCCATAAAATTTAGTACTTCGGAGTATCAAGTGGCAGATTAATTTATCTGAACAATAGAGAAGCAGGCAGTGTGGCATGAGAGCGTGGCTGTTGGCACAAAGTTAGTAACGACCATTTGCAATCGACTCGGGTGATTAACGAACGTGTATATAAAGGGAAATTTAGAGGAACATAAGGAGTGAAGAACGTACAGCAATTCCACCTTTGCAGAGGAGAGTAATGTTTCTATTCATTTCGAGTATATGAAGGATTATATATAGCATTATTGTTCGTATTATAAATAATGAATACGCTAAATAATTGTCTTATCTCTTACAGCATAACTAGCTTAAAAATTTAAGTTTAATTTTTTTATCTACGTTTTCAAACGCTCTTTAAATGATGTTATATAAGTTATGCATCTATTTATGATAATCTGTGCAATGATTTGAGAATTTTTTCCAAACGTGTGCAAATTAAGTTTCAAATTGTCTGTTCCAAATATTATATTTAGAAAGGACATATGACGTACGATAAGCCTACGTTCAAAAACGTTAATAATTTTATTAGTTTCGCTTGTAAAATAATTTAACATGTGTCGAAAATTGTCAATATGCAGCACGGTTAAAACACAACAAATATTTTGACGAACACTAATAATTATAATATGTTTAAAAATAAAGAAAATTGCATTAAAGTAGTATTAATTTTTAATTTGATATTTTATGTTTTTTTATTTGATTTTACATAACATTTTAACGGATATACTAAAAAAGTATTTTATAAATGTAGGCATTATGCCGCTACAATATATTTTCTTAACAATGACTAGAATTGGAAACCTTTGAACCACTTTTTTGTAGAAAACAAATTTAATTAGATAACAGAAAGTTTAGTCGGTTTACTTATGTTCTTTATTTTATTCGACAAGTGATAGTTGTTTTTCTAACTGAAGGCCTAACATTGTATATACAGTATGCACTGGTGAACGTAGAATTCTTGTTTTTCCAACACAATATTTTGGTGGCATCCGTAGCATTGTGATCGAATACCAGTAAGTAACTTTTATTCCACGTCTTCATTATACTCAAATTATTTTAAATAATTTCATCTTCTCTCTTAGTAATTTAGCAACAGCCGAGGTACTGTGGATACTGTAGCGCTTAGGAGATATGCCATCTTAGTCATGGGGTCTGGCAGTGCAGAAAACCAGCAATTGACGCACTATGAAATTAGTAGGTGAAATAATCACAGATGAGAGTAGCCGATATGCTAATTATTTCGGCCACGTTTAGTGTAGTATCTTAATCCGGCGACACGAAGCCAGTGCTTAGCGTTTCTCAAAATTTGAATTACGAACCCATTACCGACCTGTTGCCGTTGTCGTATAATAACATTTCAACTTGTAAGCAAAAATTCACAGCCACAATATAGTTTTAAATGTATGCTACTTTGCGTTAACATAGATTTAGCGCAAAAACGTAGCAGTATTTCGTTGCCCCGACTGCTGTGCTTCTCAGGTTTACACAAAGGTTGGCCGCACACCCGATTCGACGGTACGGGCAGTGGCAATTTGTTCGAAAATGAACATCAGAAATGTCGGTTCATTTCTTTGTTTTACTTTGGTGATACAGGCATCATTGTTCATTCTGATGCGATTACTTTGAGGCCAATCTGTTGTTTCTGTTATTATCTGATACGTTTAGAGGAAGACTGGTTTTCGATCATTTTTAAACGCATCCAAAAAATAAGAAATGAATCCACTTTGAACTACAGGAAAATGAAAAGAATCGTTTAAATTTTAAGAAGACGTGTACACGTTGACAGACTATTTGGTACAGTAAATAAATATAAACGTTTTACGCAAGACCAGATTAACATAAAATGCAGATGCTGCCTTTAGAAAATCTACATGTTTGCATAGAATTTAATTTGTCCACATATTGTAACACGATTTGAGACTGCTGCCTGCTTATATGTGGCACTTATTTGTTTCTTGGCATTTGAAAATACAAAATGACTCGGCTCGTTTGCCACAAGGTTTCAACTTATTGGTCAAACAGGTGCCGACAGTCCGTGACGAGTGTCGTATCTGATGTGAGGCTGATCCGGTACAACCATTCTCTACTTCGTAACCGAGTAGTTTTCTTAGAAAAATGGCATATCGGAAACTGTCTCGTTGCATTAAGAGGGCGGCCGACCTAAGGGTGACTTGCAATAAATAATATATGGGATACCTGCAAGAAGCTTGTCACCTGCTTGCTCAAATTGTCATAATGTTTTAATAGCATCTGGGCAAGACTGACCATGACAGTTGAGATATTAACTGAAACCACTTTAGTTCAACATTAACTGTTGCCAATGATATAAGTAACATGCTACATTTTAGAAATTAAAGAACACCTCACATCTGCGGAAGGTATTCTTAACCGGATAATTTAAAATAAATGATAGTAAGTAGTATTTATATGGGTTTATACTTGCTGCTGCTGTTGTTGTTGATATATTATTATTAACAATACGTTATTATAATGTTGTTACTTGTATTATTAATTGCAATATTGACTCCGATCATTCTATCATTTTAAAACAAGCATTCGATTTTAGCACCAAAGATTAAAATTAAAATTTCACTAGGCCTATATTATTCCGAGTACAAAATATTATGGATTTGTAGTTGATTTATTTTAGTATAATTAAAAGTGAAGGTTTCTGTTGGTAATAGAAATCAAATCACGGTATATTGTATGTGCAGTAAAACGTAACATATAAAATGTGACTTGTAGTGAAATAGCTGTGTAATAACACACGTTTTGAAATGAAGAGGAGCTCAGTGCATCGTATTGTTGAAAGGTGCAATATGACGAGTTCAAGTTGTCAGTAGAATTTTATTATCGTCAACGGAAAACGTGATACTGTTGTCGGTTACATGCCAGAAGCAATCGATCAGGAAACAACACTCTGTTAGGGGACAAGGACGTGCCTATCCTTTACATGTAATTAACGGATATCTATGCACCTTTTTCTCAGAAACCCTTAAAGATATGTTGTTAAATCTTTATTGTCAAATTTCCCAATGTATGTTCTATAATTTTAACCACAACAAATACACTCAGTATGTAGCTGCAGTTTATTAATAAATATTATTTAATAAACAATTGTAAATATTTTAATGAATTAAAAAAGTATTCAACATACACTGATGATAGCGGTTCACTTTTTGTGCAATGAGGTACTTGAAACATCTGAAAATTTTCATTTCTATAACTTAAGTAACTTCGGGAAAGGAACATATGTTTATTTATATGATACCGCGTGACGCGTCATACCAACTAAATATTCAAATATGTCGACAAAAAATCATCATACTGATATAAATTTGATGTTGTTTTAGTAAGAAAATATTGCAAAATATTCCTAAGAAAAACAATTGTTTTTGAAAAATTTTTGCGTCCCCTTAACAACTTTTTGCCCATACACATTTAGCTGTAATATGCAAGTCAACGATTGAATCCTCTATAAAGGTCTATTAGTAAAAAAGAAGAGCAATAAAACCAATATTATGTAATAGTAATATAAATGCTGCGTAAGCCTTTTATGCACTACATCGATAAAATGGCAATACAAAGTATGATTGAAACTCGGATAGTCTTGAAGAATATAAACACAGATAAGAACAACAGGAAGACAGTGAAAAATTTCTAGTCGTCACGTATTCTGGATAACAGACGTGTTTGTATCTTGGCTGTCGCGTATGTATATTTTGTAAACTCATTCACTAAATGTCTGTTGAAGTAACGTATCACCAATTCTATGTCAGTTTATGGACAAACTAATTTCTAAATACTTACATACCCCCGTTATTACTGTATACAACTCATATTTACTCTTTTACACACAAATATGGAAACATAATAACAAATCATCGTCAGGTTTACTCTAAGGATTAAGCCCTACTTGATCAGTTCTTGAACCTCCTCCTCAGATATCTGGAATATTTCTATGCCGTAGGTTGACGACTCAGGGTAGTAACGTCTCTCAATAGTAAGGTAGTAATATCTGACTTCTGTTAGTGGTTATATATTATTTTCCATGCGGTTCAAGTATCTGCACTAACTCCTCCGTCTATTGTCCTCAATATTCTTATGTTCTTAGGCATGTGGCAAAGTATACTCTCCATGATCATAGAAGAAACACAGATATGCGGCAGGAACTGAATATTGTGGGTATACTTGGCAGGATTGCACAGTATCGGCTGAATTGGTGGGAACATCTTTGCCGAATGGATGACTGCCGCATCCCCAAACAACTATGAAAATATAGTCCGAAGTGACGGATAGGTGTGGGACGTTCGAGGAACCCTGGAGTGACCAGCTCTAGACTTTGCCTGAATGAGACAGGAACAAACCTCAGGATCCCTGATGTAATCATGCAAATGATGTTAATTATTTTCTTATGTAAATATTAAATGTTTAACTCCCTCTTAATGTCTTCATTCATTTCTAGATCTATGAGGAATTTCCATGTATACTTGTTACAAATTTCTTTCATCATTTTGAATTTATTCTTCTTCTTTGTTACACAATGTCCATGTAACATTTACATCCAGATAGGGATATGGAAACGCCTACTTTTGTATAATTTCATGGCGTATGTTTTTTGTTTTTACTTTAAGCTTCTCTAGGCCATTCCATAGACTCTTATAAATTTTGTTAATTTTATTATCTAAGCCAATATCACACAGGTTGTAATTAAAATGATAAATTTGTTGCAAATTGAATTGCTTACGACTACTTTTATTTAATGTTATGCTAAACGTCTGCTTCTCCTATGTGCTCTTGCCTGTTCCTACAGACGTTGGCAATCACACTTTGACGATTCTTTTATTGTAGTACGTCTGTTAAATTATCCTTGTTAGAGTCTACTTTTGATTAAATCGAGACAGGTAGTCCGGTTTCTTCTTCCTCTCCGTGGCCTAATATTGTTGCCCTTCCTAATGATCTGCAAAACCTTGTACATCTTACAAACAAATAAAGTCCCAACTTAGCAGTCTTTTGCTTTTAACGGTTACTATTAGTTCCCTTTGACTGTTTTCTCTTCTCATTAATTTTTCATTCATGACATTTAGACCCCACTAGATTTTTAGCCTGTTTTAGAATTCAAGACTTAACTTGATACAGAACGGTTGACCATGTATAACATTTTACCATATTCTGTCTGGTTTTTAACTTTAGAGCATCGCCCCAGAACAGTGACAAATTGGTTAATCTAATTTGGCCACACATGCAATAAACACTGGACATGAATTCCCAGACATAACCCACATAAAACTAATAAAACATATACCGCACAAAGGCACCATAAAAACATTTGGGGAAATGTACAATTATACAAACATAAAACACATAACAAACTAATAGCTAAACAAATACAAATCAATACAAAACATGACAAAATTTTGAAAGCAATCAACATCGAAAATACACAAAATACTAATATATACACCACAATCACATAATAATACCAATTTAAATTGCCAAAGGCCAACAGGAAACCACAAAAACAACCAACCAACACACAAGTACTTCACAAGATTCAAAATTAGGAAGGCTGAGGATGGGAACACAAAGCGTCCCGAAACATGTTCCAAATAAGGAAAAAACATCTTGAGTTAAAGTCATTATACATATTTGTGTTTGTGTGTGTGTGTTGAAACGCTACTTGCTACAATTTCTTGATACATAAGTTATTTCTTATTAGTTACAAGCCTTTACGACAACGTGTAAGTAGGCCTGCATCACGGAAAATATTTCTAAACAATTTTTAAGATGATTCTAAAAATAAATAAAAAATAATTTTAAGAAATATTAAAGTGAACTCATCAAACTGTCGCTAATCAACAGTACTAAATATAATTAATGTTGTTTCATCGTTATTTTTGTAGCAATCTAAGTAACTATATGTAAATATGAATATTCTATACTAGTGAACACGAATAGATAACAAATACGCGTCCATCGAGAGACAAAATTATGCTTCTATTTATACCCTTAGTTAAATAGATGTTCCTTGAAAATTATTGAAGACTGTGTGTATTAACTCAAGAATTTTGTATAAGTCTAGTGAATTAATTTTTCTTGGTTGAGTATATTTTTGTGTAGAACCAAACCTTTTGCTCCCTAGATGTACAGTGATTTCCAGTAGGTGCTTCGAATAATTCACTTCATCAGAAAATTGGATTCAAAGCGATCAATCGCTTGAAAGCACAAGTCTTAAGCCATAAGTCACTGGTACTGAAATCATATTTGACGCTACGTAAAGTAATATTAGGAATATTCAAAATTTACTATAAAGTATTTTAACTATACTTCATAGTATATGACTAATATTTTAAGCGTTTTAAATGGTCATGAAATTTTGTAAGCAAAATAATTAAAAGATATAGTTCTAAATTAATAAGGAATGTTTTGTTACCATTTTTAAACGGTAAATTATCAAAAACAATAAACATTTATTTTTTCTATAATGTGTTTAAATGAAAGAACCGTTTAAATGAAATATATATCCAAAGTGTTCAAATGTTACATTGAAGATAGCATAGTATAGATAATACAAACTAAATATAAAGAATTATAAGAAAGAAATACAAAGAATTACTACATAACTCTTAAAACAAAACATATAGTAAAAAAATGTGTGGAATAATGAGATGATTAATTTTTATTGTTAATATCAGTAACACATTATTTGTTTTTATACTGTCTTTTTCTTAGGTATTCAATCCGTACATTAGTCTGCCACAGTCCGCCAGTCTGACAAGCATGCTTATTATCACCCTCCATTTTTAATTTACGGTATGTATAGTCAGTGTTACACACAATTGGCAGATGAACCTTCCGCATCATTTTATGATTGGTAACTCTGCAGTTGGTACCTTTCCTGCTGCTGATCAGCCTAACCTATTGATCTCGGAAGGCGGGTTACAGATAGCTGTAGCCTACTCCCGTTGGGTCGAGTCTGCAAAGATTTCGTTTTACAGGTCTCCACGCTGAAGTCTAAGGTGCTAGGTTTTAATGGAGCTGATGTGCGGAACAATCAGGAGAACTGTAAAATCCTTCCAGGAAACACTCGTTCCTTCCATTCATTCGCCGTTACTTACACAAGTGGTGCCCTCCATCAACCGACTACCTACTGTTCACTCAGTCGAAACCGGTTATGGCGGAATAGTTTCGACAGCTCTATTGTTGATAATAACGAGGCGAGTAAAAGTCATAAGCATATGTATAAGAAATAGAAAATATTTTATATTTATTTAATAACAAAGCTATATGAAATCTTTCTATAGTATATGTTATAATATATTATAATGTTAGATGCTACAATCTGTAGTTTATATATTTTGTAAAATATATAACAAACTTTTAGTCGCATTAAAAACCGTTATAAATGATTTCACTGTCTGTATTGCTGCGATCTACATTAGGATTACTAATTTATACGCAGTTTTGTGAAACAGATGTTACTTTATATTCTACTAAATTAGCTAGAACCCTCTCATGACTATGTATTACAACACATAATATTTAAGAAGATAGTTTTTATGTTATGACAATCAAAGTTAACTTTGTATTACATCTACGTATTACAGAGAATTTTATAATAGGCCTACATCATTCTTCAACCAAATAATTTGATATTTATTATTTAATTTTTATATTGCTTTGATTGATGATTTAAAATTGTCGTTGATAATAACAATAATAATTGTTTGTTGTTTGCATGATGCAAAAAATTTCTTACATTAATTACTAATGTATTTAATATATTATTACAGTAAAATCGTAATTTTGTCTTTCCTACATTCTGTCTAATAACAACAAAGAATAATAGCTAAACAGTATTGATGACTATGATGGCTTTTGTGCTTTAGGTTTTATGATGGCTGTTTCAAATTTTAGATTTTCATAATACTTAAAATGCGTAACGTGAAGAGTGATGTATTTGAAACGAGGAGTTGGAGGCAGTTTGGCACGGTAGAGTGACTGTCGGTGCAAAGCTGGTAACGACCACTTGCGATTGACTTGGATGATTAACGACCATGTATATAAAGTGAAATTTACAACAAGGAAATATACAGCAAAGCACAGAAATTTTACTTAATATGCTGAAGAATAATGAATGGTAGGTATTCAACGTGTTGTTAAATAAATGTGCAATTTAAAACTGAAGAATAAAAAACTGTAAATTACTGTACACAATATCAGCTAAAGTGTAAGTGCAAGTAATAAATGTATTGTAAATATATACATATATATTATAAAAAATTAATTTCTTCTGCAGGTAGTTTTAATGCATTTTTATTGTTTCAATTAACGTGACGTAGGCCTACGCTTCAGTGAATATATCAGTATCCTCAGAAGTGTGTAAATGAATTAACAAATAATCGCAATAATTTGATTTCAATATAGACACTAATGAATAATAGAATTTGTTTGATTTTATTATAAAATAAAGAATAATATTTGTCCAGAACAAATATTTACTCTGAAGTCAATAATCCGTCACTGGCTACTGAATTCAATGGGGATTGTAGTAACATTTGTTGATTTCAAAAAAGCCTTTGATTCTGTTGATAGAGAAACTATAGATAAAATAAACCGAAAATTTGGTGTTACATCTAAATTGACAAATCTAATCCGTGAAACCCTTACGAACACAGTCTCAAAAATAAAATTGATGGGAGAAATATCTCAACCGTTCAAAATAAATACAGGTGTAAGACAGGGTGATGGTTTATCACCAATTCTTTTCAAAAGTGTCCTGGAAAAAGTAGTGAGAATTTGGAATGAAAAATTAAAGAAATGCAAAATATCACCAATCACGTTGGGAAGAAGGAACTAAAGTATTGAAATAAATTGTTTGGAATTCGCAGATGACTTTGCTATACTTTCATCTGCTGCAACACAAGTTAATTTTTTAGATAGCCAGTAGAACAGGCTTAAGAATTTCTGAAGAAAAATATAAATTTCTCACGAACATTCAAAATGCGCCAAAATTCCTAGTAACAGATATTAATCGAATAGAGAGAGTTCGAAAATTTAAGTACCTAGGGAAATAATTTAAGAGAATGGCTTAGAAAATCAGGTACCTATATAAGAAAGAATTCACAAGATGGAAAGGGCATATGGTATAACTAAAGACATTTACATTAAAAGTGCATATCTAAAAATGCTAAAATAAGGCATTACAGTACAGTAGTGAAGCCAGAATGCCTAAATGCAAGTGAATGTCTATAATTGAATTATAATTTATACAAACTAGAAATATTGGAAAGACGAATTATTAGAAAAATATTATCCCCACGAAAAACTTCAGAGGGTTGGAAATTAAGAAGTAATGATGAAATATATCAAAGTACAGAAACTATAACACAAACAATGAGAAAAGAAGACTATTATTTTTGACACATTTATATAGAATAGACGACAATAGGTTGACAAAACAAATTTACAGATATCTGTGGGGGAAGAGGTCAACATCAAGTTAAATTAAAGAAGTCCAAAAGGATTTAGAAAAAAATAATATACACACAGAAGAAGCAATTGAAAGAGACGATTTTCGGGCAAAAGTGTTAAAAATGAAAGGAGTCCAGGGTAGGAGAGTGAGAAGCGCAGGTTGAATTTAGACTGAAGACAGGAAGAAGAGACACAGTGAAAAGATAAAGAATATTGGAGAAAATGTAAATAAGAAAGAGTAAAGAAGTGAAATTGGCATGTAGTCCTTAGATGGCCGATACAAAAAAAAGAATTTGATTTATTTTATCGATACTTAGCTGTTTTGACAATTATATCGGAATTATTAAATGTTTAAATTTTATTTATTTTATTAAATTTATAAATTTAAATTTATCGTCTTGTTTTGTTTTTACTTGCTACTTCCTTTTACTTGTTTTGGCTAAAATACGATTACTACGTAGTTGTAGCGGAATATCTATAAACACGGAAGGCTAGGAACTAATATCAGGAAAGTCTAAAATTATATCCAGTTAAATAAGAGAAAGCAGAGATAGAAAACGTGCATCCACTGATACTTGATAGTAGATGATAGCATGGAACCACTGTATAACACGATTGTATAAAACCACAGGGTAACAGAACATCCATTTCACATGGCGTGGGAAAAAGTCGTTCAACAAACAGAATCATAAATGACATATGTATACCTATAATGAAAATCAAGCAAATAACGTAAACAAGATAATCATGCTTCAGGAGGATACAGATGATGAAAAAATAATATTCCTCAGTATAACTGATAGGAGTATTCAATTGAAATCTTAGTGAGTTACGGCGTAGCTTCCATATGGCGTTAATTGACTTCCTTTGAATTACACGGCTGTTAGTTAGATATCGGATCCCACAAATGAAGGAATTGGTATACAGACACCTCATCACTGAGGCTTTTACAGTTCTAATTTCTTAAATGTTAATTTTGCATTAAACCAACATTATTTTGTACAATACTTCCCTTGGTTGTGTAGAGTTTATGTATAACTCGTAGATAAACAAACGTTAATATATAATTAAAAATTATTTAAGCCTAATATTTACAGTTCTTTTTCAATGATTGTAAGCTATATAAATCTACGATACATCTAAACAATTAATTATGTTTATTACTTAATTGTACAGATGTGATGGATGTATTGGTCCAACATTTTTGTAAATAGGGCATGCGTGAATTTGGCTGTTCAGCACATCTGTTAAATTGTCGAACATTAGACTTCCTATGGAGAAAGTTTCTTACAATGACGAGAGAAACGACAAACACAATAAGATAAAAAGATGTTTAAAACTATGACCACTCTTGTGGAAGCAAATAGGTTGTACCAACACTGAGCAAAATTCCAACACACTGTTTTTCGACTGTACTTATACTGAGCCCAAATAATGTAATAGTATCACTAATGTACGTATTAAAATGATAAGCTTTGCAACGATACAGCCACAGCTGTATTAGGCATTAATTTAAATAAATGTAAATTTTGTACAATTTGTATAAGTTACAGGTAAATGGACAGGTCTGAGATTGCAGAAATATTTCATTGTTAGATTAGGGTAGCAATTAACCTGTTCCGACACGCAGTGAACACCTGCTCAATTGTATGTGTGTTACACGTGTATCTTGTGTGTGTGAGTGAAGCAGGCATAGACATGAAACTCAGCAACCCGCCCCAAGTAATTAATAAAATAATTGTTTTAATTCACTGTGAGAAAACTAATTAATGTATGATCAAACCAAAGGCACCAAAGTGTGGGTAAAAATTATAGTTATCCCCAGTGAAAAGATGACGTTAATAGAACACATTATGCGAAGACAGTGCAAAATAAACGTGCTAAAAAATACGCAAATTACCCTAAGACGCTCAAATTAATATAGTGAGTGATTAATCGAAGTAGCTACGATTTGTGCTATCTCGATTCTGTGCAAAACAGTGCTATTTGTTAATAATTGCAAATAGATGAAAAGATTCGGTAGTGGGGGCTGTCATGAAATACGCAGGTATCGACAGGACGATTTTGGAGCCGACCAGCGCGGAATCTCGAGAGGGTATATATTAAGGATTCGACCAAAAACCCTTCTCTTCATTTCAAGACTCAGTTGCAGCCGGACATGCTGTCCGTCGGCAAAACAGTTTATATTTTTTAAAAGTCGCAGTAACAAAAGAAATGACGTTTATTAAAGTCACGACAAGATTACGGGAAAAGTAAATACAGCAATAGTTAGTCTATCAAGAGTATATCCAGGGAAGCTGCCGTAGATCGACGCGGACTCTAGACATATCCAGGGAAGCTGTAGATCGACGCTGGACTCTAGACGTATCCAGGGAAGCTGCCGTAGATTGGCGCTGGACTCTAGACGTATCCAGGACCACGCCAGGACAAGAGAAATGGAAAATTAACTCTAGACAACGCTGGAACCCCGGACAACAGTCGTAAGATCAACAGAAATCGAGGTGACATGCTTAATGCATTTTAAATGATTTATAAAAACAAAAGAGCTCATAAAGACGATTTAAAAAGACAGTAAATTGAAACAAAGAAAGTTTATATTTAGAAATAATATGTTAAAATGTAAATAAATGTTTAGTCGTAAGAATGAGCGATCGCATATACATAAAAACAGTAATAAATGAAAGAGAATTTAAAGTAAAGAGAGTAGAGTTTATTATCAAAATAAATAGTAAAGTAATTAGATATTTGAAGTATAGAAAGATCAATTTAAAGTTTAATATTAAAACAAAAGCCAGTCTACAAGAAATTAATATAAAGTTAAATTGAAGTCAAAACATTGGTATAGACTGAGCGAGTAGAGGTCAGATCTGAGATAAGACAATTTATTTCAATATAAGAATATTTTAATTTTATAATAAATTAATAAAAATTGTTTAACATGTTTAGATATAAGATTAACATGTTTAAATATAAGAATTTTTTAAAATATGGCTCAGAGCTTATTAAGGGGTTGATTACAGACACACACATTAAAGGATGAATCTATGGTTAACAAAAATTAATTTTCAGGCTTTTAACTTATTTTATTGCATGCATCTTTACCTTTAATTTGATACCTAATATATAATTTTTTGTGCAGGAGAACACAATTTATAAGCAATTATGTGATGACGTGCACAGATATTTTCACACTTCAGTTTGATAATGTATTTAACAAACGGTGAGATTTTCAAAAAAATTCAAAAATTTTATTTTCAAAACAACACTTGAATTTGTATGGTTCATGAAACCATAGATACTTTCAGCAATGGTAACATAGTCAAATGCATATTATTAAAAATGTTGTGGATTAACCCTAGCAAATTACATACAGATGATGAAAGCAAGGGTGGAAATAAAACTTGAAGAGGCTGAAAAAGCCATAAGAGAAAGTGAAAAAATAATCGTTAAAAGAAAAACTTGGCAAAAAGAAAATTGGATGATAAATATATAGGAACAAGGTGTCACAGAAAACTCCTCCCATATAGCGGGGATGTACTGACGTAACAAAAAATACGTTAAATAGTTTATTTTTAACTTTAAATCGATTTCCCGAAAACTGTTTCGTAATGTGTAGATACACTTTCCTGAAAAGGGGTGTAATATATTTGCATGATTTTCTTTTACTTCCAATACTAAGCTGCATATTTTAAGCAGTGGGTTTTCCAGAAATTTTATTCAGCTTAACACTAGTAACATTATGTTATTTTGTTTTCAAAATGTTGATTATATGTTTAAAAGATTTTAAAAATGTAAAAAAACATATTTTAAGAAATCCTCTGCTTACATTATACAGAAATATACGCCCTTTAAATTAAACAAAAAGAAATAGACTTCCATCGTATATAGTTTTAGAGAAAAACGTACCTTCTTCTTCAGGCTGTGGACCTTACGATCCTTATCATCTTTTTTTTGGTTTTCCAATATTTCGCCGTCCTTTAGGATTATCAACCAAAACTTGTTTGTAAAAAATTTGTTCAATTTTGTCTGTATTTATTTATCCTTTCGTTTAGGTTGTACATTCCAATAATTTTTCTCTATAACTTTTTAGGAAGTCCCTCCGTGATACTCCAAGTGTTGATCGTAAAAATCTCATTTCACTACCCTGTATCCGGCTTTGGGTCTTTGCGTTCAGTGTCCAAGTCTCACTCACATAAAGGCCGCATGGCACTGCCGTCACTTTATAAAATTTCAAATTAGTATTTCTTCTGACCTTTCCACTCAGTGTTCATTCACTGTACGTGCGGGAGAGGATGTTTTCGTGCTCTGATGAGGTTGAGAGCTATGCCGGTGGTAGCGTAGCTACTTGTGGGGCCTCTCTTGCCAGACAAGTCTCAACCCAGGAGCCAGACGAAGTGTGTCCCACAACGACCCATCTATCTACCCAAGGTCTTTCCTTACCTATCCTTACTAATCGTTTCGTCGTCATCTGAAGGGTGAATGGGACCCTGGAGTTCGGCGTAGACCAACTCAACTAGGGGAGAAAACATTACACAAATCCAGCGAGGATAGCAGCAGTTAGATGCCATCAGTTAGATCTTGTAACGTGATCGGGGTAGGTTTTACTTACTGGCTCACTCGCTAACCAAATGTACCTAAAATTGATTAATTAACGTAGCGAAGATAGGGCCATCTCAGTCCCTTTAAAGAAATCCATTGTAACTTTAATTAATTATTTTATAACCCAAATAATCGATGACCTTCCAAATATCTGGGTTTAAACTAAACGGAAGTTGACAGAATCGCTTCCCTGAAGTCTTGTGCCGTGGAAAAAATTAATATTATTCCTTTTCTATTAGGTAGAAAATATTTTATATTTATAGAAAATATAGATAATATTTAAGCAGGAAACATTTTGACGTACGCTGTAATGCTCAGTTCCTTTCCTACATGTTTTCCATTTTGCGTTAGTCCGCGCGCGTTTCTCTGTGAATCGCTGATGGTGGATAAGGGGACCTCCTCATTTTCTGTAACCCAACTGAACTCTGTAAACCAAGTCGTTTTACTAACACGTATACATTGAACATCTGTGACGTGTAAAGATGAGAACTGACCATTTTAGTTAGTGAGCATTATTTACCGTGCAGCTCTTATACTGTGCGTTATGATTAGATTATAGGCTAATTATTAGTAGTAGGAAATGACCTATTCTCAATTAACCAAAACAGAGTCGCCCTTTGCGGTTTGGATGTCTAACAGGCGAGGTCGTACAGGGTCTAGCTCTCAATTATTGCAGAGTACAAGATCTAGCTCTAAATTATTGCAGAAAAATGGTATCAAAAAAGTAGTGGTAGATACTGAGAATGACAGGGAAATCCTGTAATAAAAAACCCTGTAAATAGAAAAGAGGTTTGTAAAGGATTGACCCCGTTACTAAGAGTCAGAAAAATTAATGGAATCGTAAATTATATTAAATATAGAAACGACTATAATTAGGTTATTTATTTTTTGTCAAAGCACTGCTACGATTTCATTTAGGCCTAATAAGCTTAAGGAAAGTAAAAGTTAGAGTGTTGTTAAAACAACGCAACGAGTTCCTTTTAAAAGTAGATTTGATTATGAATTTGCGTATATTTTGACGGTACCACTTCTTCTGACGAGCCACTTTTGGGATGATAATGACCGAGCGAACATTGTCTTCATCACATGTTTGAATTTATATTTAGCACCCATTATTTTCAGTAGCTGTTTATTCATGAAATGCTACTGTACATGTGTCTGAGTTTATGGGACCGTCTATAAGTGTGCAAGGTCCGCACCCAACTACGCGTCAGCTGAGCGTGGTTCTGTCTACATATCAAATTTTTTGAGATGCTGATTTTTTGTACGTAGTTGCATAGAAAGCCATTATAGAATGGTGATTGTCAACCAAAAACTGTGCTGTTATTATAAGTGCTTAATAAATCTCAATAGCTGTAAGTAACATCAATAGGGCGGTTCCAAAGTAACGTACACTAGATTGTCATGCGGATAGAATTTTAGTTATCCTAATCCTGTTTTGTTTCAAAAATTAGATCCATCTAATGTGGTAGTCTATTGCTGTCTTTTCTATGGAGGTTACGTCAGCCAGTTTAAAAAATTGTTCTGACTAAAAATCTGTGTAGTGTACAAGTGTAAATTGTTATTTAATCTTTGAAAGCAAAAAAAGTATTCAACAGAAATCCACAGGGAAATAATTGAAAATCTACGGTGTGAGTGTGAGATATTATAACCAAATAATGTTGTGTAGCCGTTCTAGAAATGAAAGGACATTACTTTTTAACAAAGACCAAACAAAGAGACTTCAAACTCCATGAAATGCTAAAATTAAATGTTTAGGTTAAAGCACATTTGGAAACCTATTGATGAATTAAACTAAGGATATTTCATACACACTGAACTTAACAAAAACGTCTGTTTATAACATTGCTCACAACGCTGTAGGCTAACGAAGGCTGTACCCCCGGTGACTGACCAAAGGTATGACTGAACAACACAAATCACATCGAATACTGCTGAGAGAACACTTTAAAATATTAGGTGGATGTTGTGGGAAAGTCTTGATTATCCAATGTACAGGCTTAATGTGACTTTCTGTTGAGGAAGCTGGAGGAACGTTTTCCTACAAAGAAGTAAATATGAAGCAATAGAAAGGCTGGCAATGTATGCATAATTTTGTGTGTGTGTAATAAAATTAGTGTCACACTGGGAAAACAGTTAATATGACTTTCGGGGTTATATTAAAAATAAGCAACAAATAACTTTTATTTCCGTATATAACTTTACTTTTAATAAAATTTCTGTACCTTATTTTTGAAACTATCCTCGTACGTAGTTATATTGCAATTGTATTTAGACTTAATTTCTCTTAACAATGCTTATTAAACAACTTGTCTCTCATGAGCTCAGTTTATATTCACCACAAAATGATAGTAGCAATTTGTTGCCAACTTAATATAAACGTAACAAAAACTGAGACGGATGGACGGGGTAAGTTATGGACATCAAGACTCTTTAAATTAGAAAGTGGAGGAGTGTGGCTAAGAATAGAGAAGAATGGCAAAATCAATGATCAATAAGAACAGCCCACAAAGGGCTGTCAAACCAATGATGATGATGATGGTGATACTATAAACGTAAAAGGTATTAGTTTTCAAGAGTACCTTGAATAATATTGTTACGCCATTAGAGAAAGTTCTACATGTTCTGTAACATGTCTACATGTAACTCCCAGCAGAGTTACGTAACACAGCAATACACTCCTAGGTAAAATGTCTTTTGTTATTTGGGTAGCCGGAATGACGTAACAAAGATCCAGTGCTTCGGACACTTCCAAATTACCAGTGGAACTTCGAAAACAGTTGAACAGATCTTTTAACGATCTCTCAAGCGGTGAGATAAACGACCTCGGACAGTTTTTACATGAATTTAAAGATTCTTTTGCAGTTCGAGGCCAGTCACTGGGAGGAACTTCTCTGGTACAACATCGCATCAATAACGGGAATACAACACATATACGCCAACCTCCCCTGAGACCTCCATTACATAAGCAAGAGAAAATGTCTCATTTTGTACAAGATATGTTGACAGAAGGAATAATCGAGCCTTTGTGAAGTACTTGGTCTTCTCCTATAGTGCTAGTTGCGAAGAAGGATGGTGGATTACGTTTCTCCTTGACTACCGGAATTTGAATGATGTGACAAAGAAAGATTGCTATCCACTACCTCGCGTTGACGATACACTCGACACGCTCTCCGGAGCACAGTAGTTTTCCACATTGGACCTGAAGAGTGGGTATTAGGAAGTGAGTCTTCATCAAGAAGGGAAGGAAAAGACCACTTTCTTGACCCCAAATGGTTTATTCTGATTTAACATCATCCCATTTGGACTCTGTAATGCACCGGCAACATTCGAAAGATTGATGGTTCCGAGGCCTGACATGGAAAACTTGCCTTGTTTATTTATATTATGTCATAGTCATCGAGAAAACTTTCAAAGGCCATTTGGAAAACCTGAAGGAGGTTCTAACTAGAATTCACGGTATCCAACTGAAGCTGAGCACGAACTCGTAGAAGTGTTCTCATTCCAAAAGGAGTAAAAAAACATCTAGGCTATCTGGTTTCAGCAAAGGATGTTAGCATGAATCCTAGTAAAGTAGACACCGTAAGAGACTAGCCAGTTCCTATGAGTAAAGACAAAATTCGGAGTTTCCTGGATTATGCTTATATTACACACGTTTTGTGAAAGGCTTCGCTACAATTCCTAAGCCATTACGTGAGCTAACGAAAAATAAACGAAACTTTCAGTAGTCCAGAGAGTGTGAACATGTATTTAAGACTTTGAATATTCCATTATGCTCGCAGCCAATTCTCACTTTCCCAGCTTCCGAAGGGAAGTACATAGTAGACACAAACGCAAGCAATGTTAGTATAGAAGCTGTTTTATCTCAAGTGCAAAACGGTGAAGAACTAAAAAACTTTTACAGCAAGGCTCTTTCTAAACCAGAGAGGAATTATTGCGCTACAAGGAGAGAGTTGCTGCCAATCGTCCGAGCTTTGGAGCACTTTCATAAATACCTCTATGAGAGGGAGTTTTCACTACGCACCGACCATGACGCGTTTGCATGGCTCTTGAGATTTAAAAATCCGGAAGAGCAGTTGGCAAGATGGCTCGAACGTCTGCAAGAGTACAACTATATAAAATATCAGCGGAAGCGACTGCATGATAATGCAGATGGCTTATCCCAAAGACCGTGCTCGGAAGATTGCCGACATTGCCGCGGAAAGGAAGAGCAGAACGCATATGTACATGTTCAAGCCATCACTGTAGATTTTTTGGCAGATGGCTGGAGGACACAATATTTTCGGCAAGGAGAGATGACGAATGAAGACACTGGATTGCTCTTGACGGTAAAAGAGGAAGGTCGCCGCCAGTATTGGCAAGATATCTGCCATGGTTCCGAAGTGCTCAATGGCTACTGGCCCCAATGGAAATCTCTTACCTTAGAGAACGGATTGCTGAAAGGGGTTTGGGAAAGTGCAGATGGACGAGATGTGGTCAAGCAGTTGATAGTTCCCCGAAGTAAAGTGTAGTCTGTTTTTTAGGAGATGCATGATGTTTTCTGGAGGTCATCTTGGCCTTAACAAAACCCTTGACAAAATATGGAAGCCATTCTATTGGCTTCATCTTCACCATGACGTAGAGGAATGGTGTCGGACATGTAAAATATGTGCTCCAAGCAAGGGCCACAAACCAAAAGCAAGTGGAAGATGACACAGTATAACGCTGGACTTCCATTCGAGAGAATTGCCGTAGACATTGCTGGACCCTTCCCAGTTACTGACGATGGAAACCTATACATCATGGTTATAGGCGACTATTTTACTAAGTGAGTGGAAGCTTACGAAATTCCAAATCACGAGGTTACCTGTGGCAAAGGCGTTAATTCACAACTTCTGTTGCCGTTATGATATTCGCAGCAATAGTGCAGGTTTTCTAGAAGCAGATCAAATTTGGTTGTTCAACCTAAAGCGCCGTCGTGGTCGCTGACACAAACTTCATAATAACTGGAAGGGGCCTTACACTGAGACAAAAAGAATCAACGATTTTGTCTATTGGATTCAACAGGAAGGACAGCGAAAGTTCAAGGTCGTCCTCCTAGATCGCCTGGCTAAGTATTACTTCAGAGATGGTTTGCCAGTTCTTGACAAACAGGCTTAAGGAGGGGCAGTGTTAGGCCATTATAGAACGTTCTACATGTTTCTCGGCTATCCCAGCATGTTTGTGTGCGTACGTGACAACTTGAGAGGCAGTGTTACGTAATGCGGGACGTTTTCATGCGTTCGATGGTGTCATTCTACAAGCTTCTCGACTAGCCCTGCCGGTGTGTGTTTCTGCAAAGGCCGCGCTGATGTATCCTTTAGAATTTTCAAGTGTTTGTTAAGGACACATATTATGGAACCCTGCAGACTATAAATAGCCCATACCTGCCGTTTAGTTTCAGTTTTATGTCGGGCGATTTACACAGTGCTTCTCAATTTGTGTATTAGTGAAAAGTAATGATAGTGTGGAATTCTTTATACTTGGCATTATTATTTGTGTGGACAGATCAACTTGAATTATTGTACGAACAAAATCTTGTCGAATAACCTGTTGATTTTAAACTGTTGTGATAATTATAACTGGTTATTATTGATTTCATTGGTGTCTTATATTTTTTTCCCACTGTACCATATACGATCAGTGAGACCGTCGTCGTAACAATATTTAAAACAAAAACCTTTAAAAGAAACATAAACGCATAACTGGCAAAAAGTTTTAAAATAAATTGACAAGGTTATGTGGAAATATAGAGCTGTATACTGAAACTAGACACGCAGACACATACTAATATTATAAAGAAATGACAATAAGTGGTTTGTTGTTTTACCCTTTATTTAACGACAGGGTGTTGTTTTTAGTTTGACATCTACTATGCACTCATAAACAGTTTCATAAGGATGTTTATCTACGGCATGTAGACAGTTTTTGTTACGTCGCCCCAACGTAAAACGACGATGGTAAAAATGTTATTAGTAAACACAAATAGTGCCTGGAAATAGTGTCACAAGCACAACAAGCTAGGTAGCATGAACAAGACACAGTTTTACGACAATAACAAAAAAAGGACAATGAAAATAAGATGCAGCGGTTTAACCGTCCGTAGTTTGTTGTTTGCTAGTACAGCACGATGAAGGCAAACAAATATTAATGGCATTAAAAAAAGTTCCTTCCTTTAAGGTTCTTATTTTCTCTTTACCTCGTGAACTAGGGTAATTCCCAGTTACGTTTGTTGTCAAAAGTACACTGTCAGAGCATATCTGGCCTGGGTACTTTATCTTGTTTATTTATACTTCTCCATTTTTTGTATCAATGGACGTAAGTATCCAGACGCGAGAAAATTAGAAATCAAGTCATTAAGGACAGAATGAATGTGAAAAATTTAATTGTTAATTTTGTCCAAACAAAAAAATTACAATGATATGGACACACGAAAAGAATGGCACAGGATAGACTTACAAGGTGAGTTATAGAATGGATCCCTCCAGGAAGAAGGAAAAGAGAAAATCGCCTAGCACCTGAATAGAAGAAATTCAGTTTATACTGAGGGAACGATAAATTAAAAATGATCTTTGAATGGAGAAGCAGCAGTGGAAGATGAGAATTCAATCACTTCTCTAATCTTTGGCACCGGAAAATGTGTAAACATTGTACAGCCAGAATAATATTAAATTATACTTTGTACTAAAGACAAACATTGTACTGCTTTCATTTTTTACTTTATTCTCCCACCTATGCGATACGTTCACTTTGCGAGGAGTAATCTGATTCGAAGAGACTGAAAATGTTACACTTTCCACTAGTTCAGCACAAACCATTTACATCCATACTAACTTTATAGTACATAGTACTATAGTACTTTATACCAACCTTTTAGTACTCTAATCCTATTAAAAATATGTTTAGTCCTAATACTTTTATATATGTAATTTTATATCTACTTTTAACTATTCTACAGATACAGTCAAATTTTTTAATTTTTTATGTTTGTTACTATTGTCATTTTTTGAATTGTTTTAAATTGTTCCCCACCCTACAGAGTTTGAATTTGGGAAAACGTTTAGTTATTAAACATCATTCTTAAAACTTGCAAATTTATTTGAAAAAACTAAACTGACACCCTTTAATATACATTATGCAGTCTGTGCACTTCTCTTTTAGGCAGACGTGGTACATGGCAGTGTTGAAATCAGTTTTTGTATCAGTTTGAACTTCGTACCTTAATAGTGTTTTCTTTGGAACTACGTTACTACTTACTATTTTGAAGCATTACATACTTCTGTTTACTGTTTTATAATGGCAATGATATGTTTTCTGACTGCTTTTAATAAAACAACTCTATGCAAAACATAATTTTCGAAAACTTTGTGCTTATTTAGCAATAAAATTTACATATTACATATTGTTGCAGAAGAGTTTGCTCGGTATTGCGTAGGTTTAATTCAAAACTAAAATTCCTGCCCCTCTGCATTAGTATACAAAGCTGCATTTTAATTCACTAAAACGTACGCAATTAAGGAAACATATGAGTAAGATTTTCACAACGTAGTAAAAACGCCATATATTTTCTGAAGTATTTTCAGAGACAACTAAAAACTGTGCTTTAGATTACAACAACTTTAGATTCCCTTTTTTTAGCTTTGCAATGCCAAAAAGACGATATGTTTAGGAAGATCTATTGCTGCTGCGGAAAGAAAGAGGCGTCTTAGAGCATCTGAAAATGACGTCGAAGGAGTCAAAATGCAATCAGCTCCTGGAAACTCTTCAGAAATATCTGGATTAGAAGAAGTCTCACGGGTTGAAAGTCCTACGATTCGTGAAAATAGATTAGCGGCACAAAGACGCTGGCAAGCGACTCTCAGATCACGAGGTCCTACTTTACGATGGAATGCAAAATTAAATAGTGGTTTCAATTATAATCCAGTTATTAACTACGCGAATGAAACAGATATCGGGTTACCGAGAATGGTTTGCCCTCATTGCAAAGCTTTAAAGTGGAAAAATGAATCACATGGATTATGTTGCTCTGCAGGAAAATGCGATTAGATCCCATACTTCCTTCTCCAGAACCGTTAAAATCATTATTAAATGGAGAACATCTTTTATCGAAAAAAATTTAGAATGCATTAAGATCGTACAATTCAGATTTTCAATTTACATCATTCGGAGTCAATGAAATAGTCGACGGGAGCTTCATGCCTACTTTCAAACTTCAAGGGCAAGTATATCACCTCATGGGATCATTAGGCTACTCCCCACACAAAACGAAGTACTAAAATTTCTACAGGTGTATTTCATAGCTGATTATTTACAGCAATCTGAAACAAGAATGGATCATATTCGTAACTTGGATAAGCCATTAGTAACAGAACTTCAAAATTTACTTCACGCAATCAACCCATATGTTAGTGAACTGAAAAATGCGTTTGAATTTGTAACATCTGCGAATAATAATCAGTACAATATTGTGATTCATGCTGATCGAACAGAAGATAATGAAGAGCACAGGGGTCGCTACAATGCACCGACAACTAATGAGGTGGCAGTAGTTTTAGTTAACCAGGAATGCGATAAACTCGATATAATAATCCGTGCGAGGGATCATAAGCTACATCGAATTGCAGAAACGCATCGAGCTTATGATGCTTTACAGTACCCTTTAAGGTTTTGCAGAGGAGAAGATGGTTATCATTTTACATTAAAATTAGTCGATCCTCAGATTGGGTTACAAACTACTAACTCGACAGTTACCACAACAATCATATACAAATATTCGCGTGCGAAGCCGCGGTACCTGCTAGTATGATTATATAAATATATACATACTGTATATTACAACGATACAACGTTATTAAATGTAAGTGTGTCGGGCGCACGCTCATGAGCGACAAAATTATACAATGGTAAATAACATTTCTAACAACGTGTACGTGTAACTAGGGGATCAGGTGTAATTATAATAAGGGTAGCCTTTTAGGAAATTCAAAATGTTCCCATTTATTAATTTAAACAAACATATCAAGATATAATAATATACAAATAATGATTACTTCGTCATATGATATTCATTATACATGGTTTCAAAGTTTCTTTGTTTGCTGTAATCTCATCACCAACACAAAGCTTATATCATAGATATAATATTATTAATTTTAATTAAAAACATTTCTTCATTATATTACACTGTCTGGAATACTCAGTCTGAATGTGTGCTTTCAATATAAAAATATTTAACTAAGTTAACTATTTGTTTATTCTTTGAACAAATCTAATTGGTTCTTTCAAATGTACATTAAAATATTTTCAACAAATTATCAATTCAAAAATTATGCTTTCATAATTACTCTATAATTTAAATTTAAATATTTTCAATACATTATTAATTCAAAAATTATGCTTTCATAATTACTCTACAATTTAAATTTAAATATTTTCAATAAATTATTAATTCAAAAATTATGCTATAATTTTTTATACGACATTTTTATTTATAAGTTATAAATTACACTTTTTTTGAAATTATTGTCTTTCTTTTGACAATGTTTATCAATCTTTGATTAAGTCTTTTGTTATGAGGAATAAATGGCTTTCTTTCACCTTAATTGTAGTGGTTCCTCAGTATACCATCTCCTGGTCCTGAGTCCTTGATGTTGTGAATCCTGCATAGTCTTGAAGTTCTGGATCCTTTCTTCGTTCTCCGGGTCCTCTCGGAAGTCCTGGGTCCTTTCCTCTTCCTCCGGGTCTTCTCGGAAGTCCGATGACTCGTCCTTTACGTCTAGAATTTATGCCATGTAGTGCTCTCGTCCTCGTCTGGAGTAATGCTCTTAGATGTAGATCACTTGTAGACATCTGACGATTTCTTTGTTACGGTAAATTGTTAATTACTGTTTTCCATTACTATTTTAAATCGAAATATCTATCACAATACTTTATAAGTTATGCTTAACAAAAAGTCTTATTGGTGTTAGACATATTGTCTAACTCTGTCCAAAGTAATTAAAATTTCGCCTCTCTAACGGACATAGCGTTCCGCCACGAATTAAGATTGTTATAAGAGAGAGAGAGAGATTATCTCTCCTGGGCTTGTATTTATATTCACCAAGAAAACTGCAGCTGTCGATTCAGGAATTAGCCTGTCGACAGTTGAACCATGGCGTGATAGTCCCCTCTCTCGTCCTATTCACATTTTTACACTTTTTCTCCAATCGCACTGTTTAACGCGGATTTCACGGCAATACAATATTGTGTAATTTAATGACCTATGTGATGTGCAATTATCATGATGCTCGCACCACTAGTGTAATTATAATGCTTTAAAAATCGCACAGAATTCGCACTGATTTTCCGAATTACGTAAAATTCGCACTGCACTTGTGTCTGATTTTTACACATTTTTAGAAGTTTTTACCTTCTCGATAACATCTATGGTTTGCTTAATATTAAATATATTCTTAATTTAGCATTGACTTGGGGTGAGGTTGCAAACTTTCAGGCTCAAACAGGCTTCACGCACACACACTATTTACTTGTGTACACGCATGCAGCGGTAATCGCGTGATCCTGCGTGTTGACTCCTGTTTGCAAGCCAGCTTCCAATTTCACACCTGCTCGTCTATTATATATTATTAAAATTAAATTAAATATTTATTTTATATTACATATGCGCATTACAGCATATGTACGCCTATTATTGCAATATATACGTATATTGTCACAAGACAAAAGGCGGCAATCATACGTCTTGTCACGTTTGTCTCCCTGCAATGTACCGTTGAGAGAGGACAATAGTTGCAGCTGCTGCAAACGATCCGCCTGGGCCGCGGCGTGATGTTCGGCGATTACCTATGCTCATATTTCTCCTCCTCATAGTCTGTGTCCTCCAATGCGGTGAGGTTATGACACAATTTGACACAATTCCTTACTGGCCATGGCAATTTTAATGCCTACCTTTACATAATTGGAAAGGTGCAAATTGCAGCATGCCATACGGTGAGTGTCCCCATGAAGATGCCTTATACATCTTGTTTACCTGCTACAGATTCACAATAGACAGGGGATAACTCTGAATATGGGAGCTTCGGTAGTAAGAAGTAGATGAAGTTATACTTCGTGAAGAAGAGGAATGAAACACAGTTTCAACATTAATTCAATGGGTCCTACTAGAAAAGAAAACACACGCCCAACTTGCACCTAACGGGCAGTAGAAGATAAGGACAATTAGAAGTAGCCCGATAAGGAGTTAGAAGTGGGGTTTTAGTGGGCGAGAATCTCACATCCCAGGTGATAGGTGGTTTCCTTTGAGAGCGCGTAATAATATTAATATTGTCATTACTGTTTTTACTATTATTGCAACTTGTGGCTTTTCTAACATTTATTTTATATTAGAGAAACTTTATCACAAACTTTAGCACCAAATTATGCTGACATATTTAGTGTGTTCACATTATACGGCACAATTCCAGGATAACTGTACTGTAGACTATATTTCAAAAATGTTATTAAGTAATACAGTTAATAAATTTGAGTAAGAGTGATTTACGCTCTTAAACGTTGTAATATTCAGCAATACATTGTGAAATCAATAATGTAGGAGTTGAAGTCAGTAGCCATTGAAGTCAGAACAGGCAAATTACATAATCCCTGACAATGCAGAAGAAGAAGGTTTAGGAGAACATTTCGTCTGTAGAAATGAGACACATAATTCCACAGAACCCTAGCTGTTAACATCTGTACATAGCGTCCTGCTTAGTAAAGAATTTTGAATAAGTGGTCTTTATACTTCCTAATGTTGACTCTCGAAAACAATATCTTACACTCAGTTGTGTGTGAATGGGAGTTACTAGGCAATGACTAACAAAATTAAATACAGATGTCAGAGATTTAATTTACTTGTTCTTCTTACTGATCATTTGGATTAGAAGACCGATTAGTATTTGGTAATGACGAAAACCTATTGGCATTACACCATATTATTCGTATTACTAGGAAGCAACCAATTTAAATATGATGAACGCAGAAAAATACTAATTATACAAAAATCTATTATGTCTTTAATATTAGTTATAACTTATATAATTTCTCATTATTGATATCAAAATTATAATTATTTGTAATTTTTTGTTAATCATATATCATTTATGGAATTAACTCACGCACATACACAAAAATCAAACAAAACGAATTACAACCTTCTACAAAAGCTTTCTCAAAAAACATTTATGAATTGTGTTTATTATAGAAGGAATAACTTCCACGCGCGTCTCTTTATGTGAAATTTTATATAAGTTAATAATACATGTTGCTACTGATACAGTTCCATGTATATTGTACATTTGCTTTTCATATTATAGTAACTGGATTTTGTATTTAGACAAATACAATAATAAAAAAAAACAGAAATAGAAACAGATTAAAACTACTACACATAAATTTATAAAGAAATACAAAAACATAGAGACAAATAGACACACACACAGACTGGCACTGACAAAGCGAGGAAAAATGCATAGCATTCATAAAGAAACCTACAATTATTGATTTTATTTTGTCAATTACAAATTCAATTATCACTCTACGCATAAACCCATCATGCACTACAACTCAATTATTTTTACGTGCTCCATAGATAATAGGATTGAACTGACATTCTTTTTGTTGACAATTAAAAAAACTTGTAATCACCTATTCAGCTGCAACAAGCTGGTAAAATAACCTTTTACACTTTAATGTCACGCTATGCGTGGTTATAAAATGTTATAATACGAAAAAATAACAAACATTTTAGATTATTTTAATAAGTAGTGACCGTCAACAATTAAACAGTGAAAGGTTTATCGACGATTGTTTAATGAAAATATACACAATTTTTACATCAATTGTCGTTCAAACTTTCAACAGTATTTATTGTTATTATCTGGGCAATTGTTCTTGAGCTGTTATGATACTTAGATTATCTTTTTAATAGTAATACTATTCCGTTAACGGTCTAATGAGATGTTTAATTGTCATATTTTGGCAATAATTCTAATTAAGTAATCCACAAACGTTTAGGAATGTAAAGAACTCCGTTTGACTGTATTTCTAATCGCAAAATGAGATTACAGATTAGAATGATAATTATGTTATGTTATACAGATCAGAATGAAATTGACGATATTTTGCATTGAGTCATACGTATCAAGTACTTAACGTGGTTTACTAAGGATCAGTAAACAAAACATCAAACACACCGAAGCTGCAGAAGTGCACAAGGTATATGTGTTTTGCACTCATACGGAATGACTGAAGGCAGGGTAACACAATCACTATTATTTAGTTAACTTCTCCTAGGTATTAATTAAATCAATTTCAGTAAAATCGCATGTTGGACTGTTTCACTCCTGACTTAGCTTTGTGTTACAGTAAATAACTATGCACTGAGGGTTGTCGTACACTTTCTGTAGCAAAGGTAATTAGCAATAGCAAGTTAATAACAACTGTTATTCCTCTGTACAAATGTATGGTAACTACATAAATGGTTTTGAATGCATAAACAAGGAAATAACGTAAAAAAATGGGGACTATTTTTCCATTTTATATGTCGCTTTAGAAATTAAGTCAACAAACAAACAAAAGTTATGCGGGTTAATTTAATAAGTTTAAATTCCTCAATTTCACAATACATAACTCAAATGTACACACAACTCAGAACACAAAAATTGTGCAACTTCAGATATTGATTTTCAGATATATTTTTGTACACATGTGTTCCTTGACAGATGTAACTTTTATAAACGTCTGTTGAAAACACATTGATCGTTAATCCTACTTGCAAACATTGTCTTTAATTAAAATGTATGGCAAGTTAACTTGTGAAATTTAGTTCATAATGTTACTAATTTTATAACTCTTTAATGAGCTACTAATTTAACTGTATCAACATATCACCGAGTTACACACTAAAGTTTGTCACTATGACGCGGTAATGATGTTATTACCTTAACAAGTAGGCTAATTATTTCAATTCCCAGTTTATTAGTGTTAAACGTAGCAGACAGTTTACAGTTACATTACTTGATAAATTTTATGAAACAGGGAAAGATACAAAAATATTATAAAGAAATATAAGTATACAATTATAATTTATGGAATGTGTTTTTACAGTTTAAACATTAGATATAATTATAATTGCAAGATGTATTTTCAAAGTTAGTTTGTCAAAATAGAATTTATAAAAAGTTAATAATTCTGTCTGATTGTTATAATCATTATTTCTAAAACGGAAGGGTACCTAACAGTTGACTGAGCCGGTTATTTTATTAACTAAGCGATTAGAACAGGTGATGTTGAAACAATCATGGTTACACCTCGTTAGAAGTATAAAAATAAGACCCAAAATGAGAGTACAGTATACATTCATAGATAATATAAAGAAATTGACCACTTTGGGCGCCTGAAGCAGATTCCAGAAAATTTGTCACACAAAATTATAAGTGGATAGTCCTTCAAAAAAACAGGGGAGAGCTCCTACAAACTAAATGGAAGAATACAACGGGTATTGATATGAAAATATAGCTATATAATTTAAGTTACATAAGTTCAAACATATGGTGTAGGAAAACTCTGAAACCAGTGAGTATAGAAACATTCCCACAGTTCTGCAAAGTGATGGCTATCTCCATGTTTTTCTACAGGTATGAGAATTAGAATTAGACATAAAATGTTCCAGGACAGTCATATCCATATGGCAAATTTTTTTAGGCATATTGCAGGTAATATGATCGTAGAAGAAAATGGAGACATATAACAAGAACTGAATATTATAATTATAATCCGTACTTAGGATAATTAAGTTTATTAATTAGGAATACCGTACTTAATATGGTTGGCCCAACTTTGAGAAAGGATGACTTTTGCATCTCAAACAACTATTGAAGTATAAGCCAAAATGGTCCGAGAGGCGTCGGACTACCAAAAAAGCGATGAAGTGTCTCTACTTGGGATCGGAACAAACCATTTCTGGTTGTATTCTTGTAGGAGACTATGTTGAGGAAAAAGATTGAAAATAGAAGAAAAGGGCGAAAACCCTGTTTAGTAGACTGAGTTGTGGGATATGACAATAGAACTGTCATATCGAATGTCATAACTTAGTTCTCTCTCTAACACACATGTTTATTGTATAATCTAATCTACGTAAATCCTTTTATTTTACCTTTTATGCTAGTGCAGTAGAACACTGATTAACAGGTAAAATCTCTTTAATTTTGAAAGCGACTAAATCAAATCAGGATAATTACACTGTTCTAACATCTTATCTCTTACATTGAATAATGTAATGAATAATGCAAACGAAGTACGAGAGATAATGGAAAACTGTTGAATGTCAGAATCTTGCTTAAGCGGATGTACACTGAGAGATGATCGATAACGTACGCTACAGCTGTCACGGAAGGTAAAATAGAGAGCCGTAGAGGAGTAAGAAAGAGACATGCTCATGGTTAACGGAGAACATCCTCGACTGAACCGGATCACACAATGATCTACAGACATTCAGAATAAATAAGAACAATGGTCAACTTGTCCATGAGATTGTCAACGTCAGGAAATTTGATATGTTACGCCAACAAGCAGAATAAGACATTAATTGTTCAACTACATAGGTGTGTGTACCAGACACAATTTTTATACCTTAGTCACATTGATTATATCTTAAATGCGCCTGTAGAATTGTATAGCCTACAGGCATGGACTTCCATCGTTCATTTCAAAACTTAATTTTATAGGTAAATGTAGATACACTCCTAATTATACAATTAAGTATGTACACTAAAGATACACTATGCAATTACTTACAGTACTACAAAGTGTACAGCAAGCAAAATGCGTCGATTTAACTCTTAACATCACGTAGTACGAGGGTCACTTGAAACGATCGCGGAGCGACGTCTATAGGTTAGCGGTAGAACTGAAATTTTTCGCGTGTTGTAAGATTCATATCTCGTGTAAACAGCTGTTAATTCCTAAATCTGTTCTGTCAGTGTCTTTATTGTTTGCTAGCTGTTCGATATTTACATGTCACGCGTGTTTTTAAAAACGGACAAAATCAAATGTCTTGCTGTGTTCGATGTGCTTGTTGAAAAAGGTCTAGCGCCAATTGAATTTCACAACGATATGTCAAATGTGTCACGAAATGTTACGCCTTCGAAAACAATAATTTGTAAGTGGGTACTTGAGATTAAACGTGTCGAGTGAGCATTGAAGATGATGGTTCTCTCAGTAGAAGCCAAAAAATTGCAAGAACTCTAGATATCAATTAAAAAATTTCATACACGTTTTTAGAAGACCAGCCACGGTAAGTGAATTACATTTGTGAGATTATAGGCATCTCACGTGAGCGTAAGTATTATATATTAACTCTAGAACTTTGTGTAAAAATCTGTGGGTGCAGCATTTGAAGTTGTTGCATTTTTGGGCGTCCACTGCGGTGATCATCTTCAGTGCTTGTAATCTTCAGTCACGTTTAAAATCGAGTGCCCATTAACAAGCCATTGTTTCTAAAGACGCAACATTTCTTGACATGTTTACCATTTTGATCTGCATTTCCATTGACGCTTGACGTTTTTGAAAACGGATTATTGATTTTGTCCATTTTTTAAAACTCGTGTGACACTCAAATGTCAAACAACTTATAATTACCTAATAAATCGACAGATAGAGTTAGAAATTAACAGCTGATTATACAAAATATGAATTTTACAACACACGAAAAATGGTAATACTATTGCTAATTTGTAGATATCGCTCCGCAAACTTTTCAACTGACCATCGTAATAATTTGTCTTGAAATGGCGAATGTATTTTTTTAGCAGTTAAAAACAGACTTCGTGTTAAAAGAAAACACTATTGCATGTATATTTTACATTTGAGTTTGTGTACACGATCCAGATTTACAATTACCTACTGAACATTTGATCAATCCGTGTATCTCTGTGACTAGATTATCGACGTCTTACTGTATTTATAAAACAGGGGGGAACTGGTTAAACAACGAGTAAATGTGTTTATCCAGACTCGACCTTTTTCGTTGACATTCTGTTTGTGAGTATAACTGCTTGAAATAATCTGACAAAAATGCTTAAGTAGTTAAAATATGTTCAGGTTTTAAGTACTTAATTTTATTGAGTTAGTGTACACGTTGCCACATTTTATTACCTAGACAAAATCTATCTGCGATAATTACATATTTCAAAAACAATTATATTTTGTCTACACACATTCTTTTATTTTGTAACAATAGATTTTTCCAAAAATTTTGTTTATTATTAATAGTGGTTAAACTATTTTATATTCTGTCACATTCATTTTGAGTACAGGTGTACTAGACTAAACACTTACATTAATTAAAAAGAATTATAACAATGCAATAAATAATCACTAGGAATTAAATTAAACAATTAAGACATAAAACTATTATGTAAAAAATAAACGTCCGTCATTGATGACTCATGTACCCGTTTTACAAATAATAAAGGAGCTGATTATGTAGTAATCTTAGGTAGGCTATGCTGGGTGATACAAAATTTTTAATTTACTATTAATAGTTTTAGAATACCGCTTTTACTGGTGTATTAAAATTCTCAAGCACAGACTGCAAAATTTGGTAAAGTGCGAATTTTTCTACTTAAAATCACAGACACATGCTTGCTTATTAAATATATTTTTACTCTCATGCATAGTTACATTCGAAAGCGTCAGTTCTTATGGCATAATAAGTGATATTAATACAATATTTTATATCATTATTAATAATAACAAAACGTTTTACAAGAATGTATTTTTATTATTATGTGAATCGCAATGCTTTACCAGTACACAACTACCTCATCAGATATAGTTAATGATGAGAGTTGAATACTATCGAAACATTGTAATTCACAAAATAATAAAAATATATTCTTGGAAAAAGTTTTGTTATTACTAACAATAATATAAAAATATATACAAGAAAAAGTTGAGCATTTATGAATATAGGCCTAAAATATGATATTAATGCAATTTGTTTTAAACGAAATTGTTAAAACATTCGTTATTACGTTTGATCGTTGTAGGCCTAACTATATGGGTGGCTGTCAGAGCCTTCCACGGACGGATGTTCCGGATTATTCGAATCTAGGGGAGGGGGGAGGCGTTAACAAAGCCCAGACGTGAAATGGCGAATCTTATAGTGTGCGGGATACCATGAAAGCTAGGGTCGCTAATAGAGTATTTGAATAAGTGGCGTATAATTATATTTCCGACACTGATTACAATGTAAATTTATTCACTCATCTCCTAACAGAAGGTCGTACCATAAAAGCTGGCATTCTGCAAGAAATAAAAACTAAATCAAAATTACAGTAGAAAGAATTACGTCTACCTAATCTGAAAAACAATGCTATATTGTTGTACTATAAATGCTATTAATGATTTATTGTATAGTATTTTTGAAAAGCAACAGGCTCCTAAGTCCAGTGTATTATACCTTCATTATTTCTGTGAACTCAATATTATTACTATTAAAAAGAGCTTTTAATGTATATTAATTCAATTTCTATCTCCCCATGCTTAAGCCTGTTATTGTTGAGAATTTTAATATGCTTATTTTTGTGAATGGGAACTCGGTATACTTTACAATTTCTTAAAATAAAATTATCGAAAATCCAGAATACGTTTTATCAAAAATGGTCACAACTGCAAAGATATTTAAAGTGTAATAGGCTATGTTGAATTAATGATTAAGGATTTTCTGAATAAGCATGTATAAGTATACTGAGAATACAATTACTTTGAGGTAACTATTTGATTAGGAGATGCGGAGAAAATGACTGTTTTCCCCCGTACAATGTGTTGAACACTTACAGTACAGTACATCTGCAAACATTCCAAAGGTTATTCACTTCTTCGGTCACTTTTTCGCTGACACACAAAGCATTCTGAACAGAAAATAATAATAGTGCAAATAGTAGTAGCAGCAGCAGCATTAGTAGTAGTAGCAGTAGTTAGGTTAGGTTAGGTTAGGTTAGGTTAGATTGAATATTTTAAGAAAATTGATCCCAATGCAATCTGTTGACAACCAAAATCATTTTTTTGCGGTCTAATATTAGTAGCATACTTCCTATTCCCCGCAGAAGGCCGAGAAGGGTTTGGAGAAGGGAGACATAACAATGCTTCATACAGACACAGGGTTAGAAGGAAAAGAAGGAAAATATTAGGCTTAATCATGTCGTAAACATTGAAGCTAAAATAAATCATATTAAATCTGAAAATAAATTACACAAAAGAAAATCAAATTGACACCACCAAAAAATTTAGAGAGAAAATTTAAAAGATGTTTAGAATTTGGGACAGTTACATTTGACTTTTGCAAAAATTTACCGTTGCCTAACACCTGCACAAACGATGAGCTTTACCGAAGGCAACTGTCATAATTAATTAATTAATTATGACACTGGTATTAACTACACATTATGTAATGCACACAATTAATTGTGTATTAATTACACGTTATATGTTGTGTATTAATATATAATTAATTTTTATATTTGTGTCAAATAACATTAGTCTATGTATGTATCCGGAGTATAACAACAAAAATAATAGTGATGTGTTCTGAATAATGCATATAATGCTGTGATTACAGAAACTGCGAAACAGCTGGAATGTTTTTTGACGGCTGCTGGGAACAGAACATAATAATCGTTGATTGGTTTTCTGCATAATTTGTTTGCATAGTGCATATTAAAAGACTCTGTTATTAAGTAAAATTAAAAGTACCTTTCTCGATAATAGATCATTCATATCTCGAAACTGATAAGAATATGGGATTAGTGAATTAAAAATCTTTAGCATAAAATTCTATTGACTAGACCGAATTTTTTTAAATGTGCTAGAGCAAGACCATTCACCTTCACTGTACATGAGGCACTGACACTTCCGACACTAGACAACGTATTTGACACCATTTTATACTTTAAAACATGCCTTCGCCCCGTCCCCACAGGGACGTTATTCAACGTGAATAAAAATCCAGTATTTTACGGAAATATATTAAATTCAGAGTAATTCAGTGGCGTTTGGGAAGAAATACATGTTTTAAAAGACTTTCCAGCAAGCGGAATCAAGGAAAAGTTTATTTACCAGAAGTTTCACATAACGGTAAGTTAATATTTTGTCAATATTAGTACTCTTCTGCATCTGTCGCCTTATTGAATCTTATAATTTATTATATCAAATTGTTTTTATCTATTGAAACTTTTATTAAGGTTGTGGATAACGATTTCACTGGATTTAAATTCTTTATTCCACTTCCAAAGATTGCTATTTTTTCCTTATTACTATTATACAATAAGCTACTCCGTGAGTAAATAGCATGCGCTATAGGAAGGGCAGAAGAGCCTTTAAAAAAGGAATATAATCAAGAACGGGACAAGTAATTACAGCTTGAAAGAACTCTAAATAGTGAACATAATCGAGGAAAAAGTAAATATTGCAGAAGAGTTAGCGCAAGGGATGGGGATAGATTAGAGAAGTAATTTATTACATACCGTAATTATTAAATATGAAGTATCTTTATCAGTGCGTACAAACTTCTTAGAGATAAGTAAGTCTATATATATATATATATATATATTCTGTAACTGTCTATATATATTTTCTTTCTATTTCTCTCTCTCTCTCTCTCTCTCTCTCTCTCTCTCTCTCTCTCTCTCTCTCTCTCTCTCTCTCTCTCCCTCTATCTCTCATTTATTGCATGAATTTAACTGCATGAATCGTTGCGAGTGTGTGTGTGTGTGTGTGTGTGTGTGTGTGTGTGTGTGTGTGTGTGTGTGTGTGTGTGTGTGTGTAAAGCCGACGCTAACCAGCACAGTTAGATAAGCTATATTTCCTCAATATCCTGTATACTTTTACTTTATTTGGATACCACTGAGAGTTCACTTTTCTCCTCATCTTTACAGTGTTAAAATAATAATGCTTCCACTTATTTATATTTATATTTAAATAATATATTTAAATTAATATATATATATTTATATTTAGGTTAATATTATATCTACAATTGGCTGTAGATTGGCTAAATTTCTTTGGAATTATGATTACGATTCAATAAACGCAATTTAAAAACTAAGTATAAATAACTAATTTATGTATACCAATTACATAGCCTATTATGTTACATACGTAATATTTGATTTTTAACACATTTTTGATTTTTTAAGTAATTGCATATGTTGTAACTAATTATAGCACCATAACTGAAATCCAAATAACAATGTTACATCAAGATGGCAGCGGCTTATTATGCCTTCTGATAAGTAAGATAGTAATAATATCATTAAGTTAAACTATCATACATATATTTTCATTAAAATAAATAAAATGTGCTATCCATAAAGTTGTATTGCAGTAAAGTAAATTAATTAAAATATTTAAACATTTCGTAATTTCAGATTCGCTTAAAATTAGACTAACGTGCGGACACCACATAGGGCCTATACGCAATACCTTGACTTGCCGTTACTACAGTTGACAGTGATTAGAATTTAATTTAAATGTCGCCTGCAGTGACGCAATGGTGTGGGTAGTTACACTAATTCTGTTTGTGTTACATACAATTTCTCTCTTATTCCCTCAGCTACAAAAAGGGCAATCACTCAAACCGGTGGTTTATATGTGTTATTAAACCACTGTATTTCTTTGTACATACATGGTAAAAAAATAACACTTTTGTGTGACTTGGACTTGGATTTGGACCAACTCATGAGACAGGTTATTGCGTAACCGGTTGAGATACCCAGAATTAACAGCTTTGATGTTGGAGTGTCCAGTAATTAGAAAGAGTTCAGAGGAAAGCGGAAATTAGAGTAACTGAGGCAGATCATTGATGATACGAGTTGATGTTGGTATTCAATAAAAAATCTGGCTCAGGCTATGACAAGCTTGAGCACCATCAACTCAGAAACATGTTTTCAGTTAATTTAAAACAGTTTTAAATAGCCCTACAAATGAGAGTTAAGGTTGTCATTTTATCTTATAAAAAAAATTAAAGAAAAACGAGAATGAGATAATTATAAACTTAAAATTAACAAAACAGATATTAATTACAATCAACGTTTCTAGTAAACAACTTATAAATATTTTAGTAATATTGGACATGTTGGAGATTGCAGCCAGGACAGGGAAATTTGATGGTAGACCAATTACAAGACATTCCTTGCACAAGACATACAATAAAAAATATGAGAGAAAATACCTACATGATTATAAATTTTCAAAAATATGGACGCTTCTTATATATAAACTATCATTGGAATATTCCCTGAAAATCAGTAAGGTTGGATTAAGAATGAACGTAATTATGTATACTAGGTCTGCAAAAATGAGTCTCAAACTGCATTTACAGATTAAATAATACTTGCATATAGAAGTGTAACACTAAATAAATAAATCTTACTACTAAAGTTTTTGGTACACTGAATTGCGCTTTTCAATTTTATTGAAATCATTTTTTTAAGTTTTATCTTATTTTAAATATTTTGTAACAGATACCATTTATCCGTGGTTATTCACCTGCTTACTAATATTCCTATAGTAATACTTCTTAATACTTCTTTTGAGAGTAAAGCATTATGACTTAGTTACAGTAAAGTAATGTTCTTATGTTATATTGTGTTAAAGTGCTGTAGTTATGTTGTTCACTTTGAGTAGTGTGACTTACCGTTTGGAAGCTAGGTTACTCGTATATACTACGAGTATAGGAAAGAGGTTTTGTTAAGACAAGCAATTAAATACTCTTTACGACACGGCTAAATAACTGCATTGTAACTTCAACTATTAACATCACAACAACGTGTATGTTAAAACATTTATTTTAGAAACGTGTAAACAAATTTTTTCCCTAAATTAGGACCAATCATGTTGTATAAACAAATGAAATGATGTGTAAATAACACGGCAGAGCAAATTTAGTGTAAAAGGGCTGGTGACTGGTTTTTGCTCCTGCTTGGGTCACACATAACAGTATAATATAATGTACGGTAACCTCAACAGTGGTGTTGATACTAATTGACTACGTTATGCATACACATTTAGCTAACAAATAAATGGCTCAAACATGATTACTTTGCAACTATCTTATAGTTATCCATACAGTGGTTACAAAAAGATGTGGCATTTACTTATCACAGTAATAGAGAAAATGTGGACAATATGGAATAGGTGGGCTGTATGGAATACAGTTGTTTCAGCACTTTTGAGAAGTTTTTTCTCTTCTAATGTACTGGAAGTACTACAGGAAGGAACTAGGAAGAGCTAGTGTCACTTTGACCACAACAGACCGACCCGGTGTCGTTGAGAAAGAAGCTTGTTTGTTTTCCTGTTTACAGAAACTTTATTACTATGTCACAACATACGAGGTGAGTAAGCCCATATTTGCGTCAGTGGCAGAAAAGTTATAGAGCGTGCTGTACATGGTTAGTGGCAAGAGAATGCATACATTTTAAAATGCTTTTATGCATGACGTGCTACAGACATAGTAGATTAGTAGCTATTTTCTTATAACCTGCCTACTAACCTAGAGGTACCTAGTTGGATTCCCATAAAATCAAGTTGTGTTTTTCTAGCCCCCAAGATGACAGCCTGTAGAAATGAGTATATGGGTAACATTATGGTGTTAAAATAGGTGGCTGAAGCATATTGGTGGCTACGGTACCTTCTTCGTATGGCCAACACTTCATATAAGGCAGCTTACCTTGCCTAAATCCTAGATTACTTAGGGAGTAAATCTACTAAGTCCTACTTAGAACGCCACACAAGGTTCGTACGTGTTTTAATGAAATAAAGACGCAGATTAGGTAAACTAAATCACTGAATTCAGTGACAATAAAAACGTATGCCTGTATGATGACTTAAATTAAAATACTAACTACAATTTTATTTAGTGAATAATTTTTTTCTCCTCAATTTCAAAACTTAACATCTCGGAATCAGCCCCCCTTAAAAATTTGCCTCCCTGGTGGTGGCACGGTTTGCCACTGCCTGGAGCCGCACCTGACTTACCCCGTTGAGGAAGTCCGATTCTTCTAGCTCCTCAAAATAACCGTTTACTCCCGCTTTCAGCTCGTCATCTGAGGACAATCGCTTCCCCCCGAAAATTTTTTAAGGTTTGGAAATATATGAAAGTCAGATAGCGCTAAATCAGGCGAATAAGACGGATGGTGCAACAGATCGTACTTCAGCTCGGCGATTTCTGCCATAGACAGAACGCATAAGTGAGGGCGTGCATTATCCTGATGGAAAATGATCTTCTTATTTGCTTAACCTGGTCATTTTTCTCAAATGTTTACATTTAATTGGCCCAAAAAGTAAGCGTAATACTCTCCAATTATTGTTTGACCCTTTTCAAGTGAATCTAGTAACAGTATCCCCTCAGCATCCCAGAAAAATAGATCCATACTGTAATAAAACAAATATAAGTAGTAGAATAACAGGTTAATAAAATTTTTAGTATTAATTTATTTTTTATATAAGTAATTATTTTAATTTTTTATTACCTTAATTGCTTTTATTGTTTTATTGTTAATGTTCAATTAATAAAAATACTGATTAATAACGGTGTATGCTCTGATGAAGAATTATTTGTTTCTCCGCGTTAAATAGATTGTCGTGGCCAAATCGATTGTATGTAGCGGCCGATTCAGTATCTATATTTCTTCTTTTACTCGTTCCTTTCCCTCAGAACTTCTCGTTCAGTATTTAATAATTAATGTATTTTAAATTATGACTCAACTAATCAATAAAACAATGCTTAAAACAATAATTAGGTTTATTATGTCCAAAGTAATTATTTGAATTGCGTCGACTAACTCGAGTCTGATTCGAGACTAGGTTCCATGTCGATTATTCCATATACAAAATTATTCAGATTAAATTATTATATTATAAGGGTTCTTTAAACTGTCGAAATAGTCAGGAAAGGCAAGGGAATTCAATACTTACAAATATAAAACTTATTCAATAACAGACAAAATAATATAATATAATGTATAGAAAAATTTATATATTACGATCCAGCTGCTTGTTCTGACGTCACCGCCTTCTCCCCTCAGCTCGTGCGAATGGAATCACATAGCCGTCTTCATGAGTTGTTCTGCGATGTAAATCAAACTATGAGATTTTCCTTCAAATAAACGTATCAGTTGGTTAATTCCTCTTCTGTGATGCTGCTATTGGAATATCCACAAGTTGTAGTGTGTAGTTTTATTCCTCCACTGGATGTTGTTCGGTAACAAGTGTGTTGTGTCGAATGGTTATTGCCAATCAATTGCTGGTTATAATAGGTTAAATTTATTCTTCTGTCTCGTCCATACGTAGTGACAGCTCGATTTAGTAATGTTTGATTTAGTTTTGTGATTTCCACGACTGTTTTAATTGTATTAGTAACTTTACTATCTATTCTGTATTCATTTAAAATTCCACATTATATCTCGGTTGGTGTTAGTTAAAAATTTTCATTCAATTGTCTTTTTAAATATACTCAGACACGTCTGTTCTGCTTGGCTTTTAACAATCAACTAACTATATTTGTTTTTTCATATAGAAAATTCTGTAAGATTTTGGTCTCATTTCTCATTGTTCACTATCAGCTGTTTCTTATTTAATAATTCAGTCTTATAGAAAAAATGACATTTTTTTATATTGAATTGGCTATAAATTATTTATTTAGTACTTTTATGTAATTCTAATTATATAACAATATTCCTGCTTTTATTTTATACAAGTTAATACTAAATTTGACCTATTTTGGTTTGAATTAAGCTTCTGAATTACATTCCTTGAAATTTACCTCTAGGCCTTATGCTGATTCACATAATTACCCATTAAATGGTTGACAATAAGTTTTATGTTAAAATTTTCCTCAAATACGATTACTAATTAAACCATTGTAATTTAATTTTTCTACCTGGCTATTATTCGAAACATTTAACATTTTATTTGCATTTTACTAGTATTTGCATTTTACTGATTATGGCATTATATTGTACAATCACCATTTAAGTCAATTTTACACTCTGATTCTTTTAATCACTACTATAGGTTGTTGTTACAATTATGATAAAGTATTTGTATTCTGAATGGGATACTTTATATCAATTTGGTCTAGTTTCTATTAATTTATATCCTCTGATTTGATTTACAGGGTCAAAGTAGAATTTGCCTTGGTCATCAATTTTCAATTTTTCTATCAATGTTATTATCAATTCACATTATTAATTTTATATTTTCTGATGCACTATTTATGGGTCGTTTGAATTACTATTTTGCCTTTCCTTACTTCACAAAATTACAACATTAATTAACATTATTCAAATACAATAAACACTTACATACTAATATCTAGTATTTCCTACTATCAACATGGTCTGTATTGTATACAAATAAAATAATAAAACATAATAATTATATAAATAAACACATTAACACCTTATATTAATGATTGTCTGTTGTTGTCCTTTTGTTTTTAAAAACTGGTTTGGGGTGTTCCCCTCAATCACACACTATTTTATTTATAACTAAGTTTACATTATCTTTGATTATTTTGTATTGGATTCTCTTACTTGGTTAGTTGTTTTGTCTAAGTTGGTACAGCTAATATAGTTTAAGTTCTTTTCAATTATGTGGTTTGTTGCCATAGAGTGTTCTGTCTTTAAAATAGGTTTTTGGGTATCTTGAGATTATTTCATTTTAATTCATTTGTCCTGGGCTGTAACTCCTTACTACTCCGTATCTTACTGGGTCTACTAATTATTTTACTTGGATGATACTCATATTATTTGTTTTTAACACATTTTGCTCTAAATTGAATGTTTTTAATTTCCTTGAATCGAGATTTTTTATAGTTCTATTAAGTCCTTTTATTTATGATTGTAATTACTTCTTTCTGTTACTTTTATTTAAGTTGATTTTACTCCTTCCAGATGACTTTTTCCCTTCTTTTTCTATATGATCTTAATTTGTAGAATAAGGCAAAAACTTCGTTGTGCTACAATACACTTTCCAGCCGAAAAAATTAATTTTACCGATTTTGAAGGCGGCGAACACTATGTATCCATTGTTTCGACTGTTGTTTTGTTTCTAGAGTAAAGTAATGGACTTAAGTTTCATCAGTTGTTACAAATATACGAATAAAATCTTTCGGATTTTTCTTGAAACGGTCCAAACATTCCTGAGAAGCTTGAATTCGAATGCGTTTTTGGTCAGTTGTCAACAAACGCGGCACACATCTTGCAGACAGATTTTTCATAACTAATTCCTGAGTAAGAATGTGTTGTACCCTTTTATCTGAGACGCCCGCTGGCTTAACTATTTTAAACATTTCCAAACGGCGATCTTCCAAAACAATATCGTGCACTTTATTGATGATTACTGGTGTAGTGCCGCCCAATACGCGGGCACCTTCCAAACTTGCACGACTACGTTTAAATTCAGTAGCCCATTTTTTTCACTGTAGTAAATAAAGGTCCAGTATCACCCAACACATTCTTTCTCATTAAAAATTTCTGTTGGCGTTAAACCTTTCTGAACAAAACATTTGATGTTCGGTTTTCTACGTTTTCAGCGTTACTGTGAGATAACCTTATTTATAAAGCTGTTTCTCCGCAACAATGACTTGACCCGACTTAACGCTTCACAGCTGTTCATGGGGCAAACGTGGTGCTACGATGCGGTAAAAAACAGAAACGCCACACATTCGTTTATATGGTAGGCAGCGAAATTTTCAAATCGCTCTCGTATGAGCCGCCTTTTACGTAGCGGAGAGAAGACTGACGCGGGAAGCGTCCTTTCCCTGCGTTGGAATAATTATGACGACAGATTTTCGCCAAAACTTGGGAAAGTAAGTTAGTCTAGGACACGCGTTGTACAAATCAACCAAGAACTGGAGTCCGAACTCCGAAGAAGAAGAACAGCAGTGTTCTAAACAACGTTCGGGCCTGGACCTTTTCTTGGCTGAAGTGCAACGAGCCGATCTGTGACCTCTTCTAAAGAGATGAGTTCTGGCACCGCAGTTATTGGAAGAGACAGTATGCCTTCACGTCCATCTCGACTTGTTCGTGGAAGTCCTGGTCCATGGGCGGGTTGGAAGCAAGCTATCGCTCGTAGCACAAGACCAAGTACTCGGCCTTCTCCCTCGGACGACAAATTACCAGTACTATGTATCTGTGTGTGTGTGTGTGTGTTGGTGTGTTCAAGGTTTATATTTATTGATATTTACTCTCCGTTTAGTACATTTCATCATACTAGAAGAGACTTAAGAATGAAGGAGAGTAGTTTTAATTCCGGTTAAAAGACATTGAAAGAATAGAATAGTACAGTGGTTCTAAATCCACGTTAGCCTTTATGCGAAGACACTCAACATAATCAAAAGCATCGACTTACTCGTTATCAGAATGTATTGAATATTACAACAAATTGTAAAGCTGCACCGCCAGTAGCGCATATCGAACCACATTACATCTTGCAGCCGTATTATTTACTCACTCGTTGCCGGCTGTGTTGCAGCTGTGCATGCAGAACAAACAGTCTCGTAATAGATTACAACGTCTGCTGGTAGTTTTTGTTTTGCCGTTTCGAGTGTAAAATCAAATGACGACTGCAATATACACTCTAATAAACACAAGAGAGCATTCAAAACATTGATTTACCTCAACAACAGGCAAAACATACGTATGTACAACGTGCTTCAGTCTAATGTTACAATTGTATAAAACTCTATTGGTACTTAAATTATTCCTTAGGCTTTCACGGCCGGTGTCATTCAAATTATGCATGATATCCGGGCTGTTTGGCCGTGGTCCCTGGTTTAAAACAAAACCAAACGTTTCGGCAGCTCCACTGGCTGCCATCATCAGTGGTATAAAATTTCTGCACTTTGGGTGTCTACGTGTAGGCACACAGTACTGTGGTATAGACTATTGTTACTTGTTTAGTAGCCTAAACAAGTATCCTTTACTTATTTAGGTTACTTGAAAAAAGTACAGATTTTACCGGAAAGCTTATATATAATTTTCTGTGCTCTCTTACGGAGACAATCTTGTTAGGATTTACATAGAAGCCCATGTTCCATAGGAAATACATCTATAATACCGTCTTTACTACTTACCGAGAAATATGCTTACCTTCGGGTATGCTCCTGTTTCTATACCAACGCTGTAAAACCGATTATCTCCTCCAGAACGTTGTTTTCCCAGATTTTAAGTACGCTCAAAATAAATGAACTCGCGAGTTTTAAATGATAGAAATATCTATTTGAGGCTTGTTTTAGACGTAGGATTCAAGAATAATAACAACAGGCTACAGTATTATTTGAAGTCACAAAAGATTTATTTAACATGAACTTTGTAATACAAAGTCGTTTGAGGTAACATGAATATTTCAAAATGTTATTTATATAAACTTTAGTTCTACTTACAAAAATTTGATTTTAGCAGATTTTTTTGTGTTACTAGAATAACATAAGTTGGGAACTTAAAACAATGAAATAAGTCATTAAAATCAGAAAAGCCGATAGTCACAGCTTTTACCAAATATACCTGTAAGTATATATAATAACAACCTATATAAAACATATGAATTATTCTGATGAATAAAAGAATCGTAACTCAAAAATAACCTGTATTTCAATTAAACGCTTCTCATTGCGTTAATAATTCACTCAACTGTCTATAAAACAATTGCAGAGCTAACTTCTATAGCGCTAAACTGATTTTTGCTAGTCACCACCGATATAAACATGAGTGTAAGTGTCGAGGAAAATCTAGATTTTGTTACATTCGTGTAGCGTAAGTTTGTGTGATGATTCTGATTTGATCATGTCTGTTAGGCATTGCTATAATTGTCTTCTGTTAGATGTTTGATCACTAATAGCTTCTCATTAAATACTGCACACAGCTCTATTATTTTTTTACCCGAGTTTTTTATACATTGTAAACACGACTGTTCAGCCTGTGTTTAAGTGACTAACTTAGTACTTAATTACTTAATATTCCTTCAACGGAAAGGTAAAAATTTTATATAAAAATTATTTCAAGTAATACTTGTTAAAATATTTGGTTTTACATTTGTTATGTTACTTCGTACTGAGAATTGCCAATATTACCCTTCTAACGTTTATAATTTATATATCTTACTTATACAATAGAATACTACGACGCCGGTTTCCATTTTATTTTAATGCATAGGTTCTCCTTTCCTTTTTTTCTTCTCTAATAGGCCCGCATAGCAAACCCAATAAACAAACACTATTTTAGGGTAAGATGACTTTTAAAATAAAATATAACTTAACCGATAACTCATATTATATTAATTCATAATTTTTACTGTAACACACGTGCTTTTAAATTCCTGTATTGCAATCAGCATTAGATTACCATTAACTCTTCATTACCACATAGTTCGCTTAGGAAATTCTAAAGCTTTCGTATATATTACTATTGCACTGTGCTAAGATCATCAACGAGAATCCAGATTTGTATTACGGTTGATCATCAACATCAACCCGTCTCAAGTGGAGTGCACAATTTTTCCTTTATATCTGGAAAACGATGCTGTATAACGTATCCACTTCATGTGTAAGGTACGGGTATAAAAACTATTTACGAGTTGAAAAATTGTAACAGATAGTGGATTAGGTTTCTGATAAAAAATTAAATACTAATTTACTGCCGTTTACGTGCAACGTGAGTCTTATAAAGCTTGTTTTATCGATTAAAATGGGAAGTTAAATCTGAGTTTAATAATTAACACGTTAAAATGTTTAGCAACACATAACGTAGTAAATTAAACCTAAAATTTCTAAGGAATTAACGTACACACAATTTATAAGCAGAACATGTGCACATATAAAGTTTGAAATCCGTTAAGGGAAGAAGAAACATGCGATTGGTTAAAGTGCCTCCATTTACAGTGGGAAGGAGCGCACAATAAACAACATCATTGTCGTTGAAAGACTGGTCATGAATGTTTAATGGCACAGTGAGAAAGAGAAAGAGCAAACGTGAGTAGTTATAGGCCTGTCTGAGCCCCACCAAGTGTCCTTTAGTAAAAAAAGATAGGTCCCCTTACCTGACCCTCCTTTAGTGTGCAGTTGTCAGATGCATAGAAGTTTACATGTTTAAAATTAGAAGCTTAAACAATTTACACGCTTAAAATTGACGAAAATAAGAACGAAACCTTCATCATATAAAGGACCTATATGCTTTTATAAAACAAAGTGTAAAATAGCCTATTAGTATAAAATTTTAGCCTATCTAGTAATATCGGCATATTAACAGGTTAAGTTCATTAAAATTTATTATTCTTCGTATTGTTTAAATTAGCAGCCATCCTTACTATTTCTTTTATGAATTTGCTAACTGCTATAATTTTTTTATTGTTCGACTAAGCTTTTCGTCATTACTGACATCTTCAGGTCTTAAACAAGGTCTTGAAAAGCTTAGTCGAACAATAAAAAAATTATAGCAGTTAGCAAATTCATAAAAGAAATAGTAAAATTTATTAATTGTAAGAATGACACAACACTGTAGCCGGAAGGATAAGAAAATGTTCATAAAACCAAATATCTGCACATTAGTTTACTATTTAATATGAAGAATTTTATTAAACGTGTTGTGTTTGGTAAACAGTGATTGCATTATAAACTGACAGTCAGAATTTGGTAAAATACAGCAAACGAATTATGGTAACATGATCTCTATATTTTTGAGTAAATATCAAGTATTTTACTTTACATTAGTACAAACAAACACCACGGGCATGTGTTTACTTGGCATTTTATTTCACGCTAGACACTTCATTATTTAACTAATGACGTGATACAGCCTGCAACAAAAATAAGGATTCGTTTACAGAGATAATACTTACCATTAAATTAGTAGCCTAATTAAGTAGTACTTTCATGTAATCCACTGATTATACATAAATTTTAAATGAAGTAACACAAAGACGTATGTATTAATGAAACAATAACATACAAAGATATTCAGGGGCAGGTTAAAATTAATTTTAATTTCGATAAAATATTATACAATTTAATTATATAAAAATAATATTCTTTTGTTTGTAATATTATAATATTGGCGATGAAAGGTTTAACGAGGTTAAGGCAATCAGAAAACACAATTTAAACAATAAGTTATTCGGATATTTTAGGAAATCATTGAAAAATATATTTTCTGTCGGCTTAGTATTCTGAATAGCCGTATTCACCCTTAAGATTAGTATGTGTCAAGATTTAAAACATTCAAATAGAGGATGGTGATGATCGGCGATTCAACAATTATTGTTCCAATAGGCAAACAAATTAAAGATTTGGCAACACTTTGGAGCTTGTACTTATTTTAAGAACCAATTTGGCAGCAGTGTTGACATCAATTGTCAGCATTATATCCAGCTAATTGATCAAAATTTACTGAACGTTACAGCAGCCAAATTTGTTACAATATTAATGGTAAGATCAGGGAATGATTGAAGCGAGTTTAATCGCTGTGAAAACCAATTTTCCTACAGCGGAGTTTTGAAAAAATTAATTAGATTTATGTTTAGAATCAGTACGCTTCTAATATAAAATCAAACATTACTCTCAAAGAGAGTGCCTACCATTTTTATTCCGCCAGTGTTTGATTGTATATTTATAAGTTGGCTAGAGAAGAGATTGTTTAGCGAAGTACGGACGTAAGTAAAGATTGGAAAATGTATGTTGAGAATGCTTTCATAGTTTGGCAGTATAGTAAAGATGAACTAAGTAATTTTATAATCTTTTCAAGAGCCAGATACCAATTAAACAAATTTTTGTAATTTAAAACAATAATGTTTGCCTTTTCATACTTAAGAGATTCCATATTAACTAAAATTCGAATTCTGAAAAACTAGGTCGTAGTCACAGCAGAAAAAAAACTATTAGCCATAACAGCAGCAATTGTGAAAGTACCTCTCAGTTATACCGTATAACGGCGGTAGATCTGTTAATATTGCAATGCAACATGGTAACAACCGGTAGGTAGGTTGTACTGCAAAATGCCTTCAACTACCTGAAGATTATAGAAAATGTCTTACGCAATTCTAGTCCTTAGGTAATTAAGCTGGGATTGAAAAAAATAAAATACGTTCCCCCCTACGCTTGTTGTGTTGGAAGTCTATATGCTAGGACTATATATTGGTGGTTTACAACAATTATAGGGTAACGTAAACCGGAGAGAAACAAGCACGCTCGCTGCTAAAATGCTCGGTGTATCCATCATTGACGAGGTTTCTACTATTTGACAGAAGTACGAGAATTTTATTATCGTATTGGCTATAGGCTATGTATACGTAATATTATGAAATTCTAGTTACTACTGCAAGAGTAGTTACTCTTTTAATCATTTTAATAAGCCTGTCGCACTTTTCACTGACTGTATCTCCAGAGATTTCTAAATGAATTACCAAATAATCGGTTTGATTCAATTACTGACGAATATCCGAATTGTTTCGATTATCATAAAGTAAGTAATAATCAATATAACATTGATTTAAAGTTTTGATGGTTGGAATGTTTATTTAATTAATCATCTGTTAAATTTGAAATACTTTTTGTTTATATATTACTTATTTTAACAAATTTACAATTTCAAAAAAAGCCTTGTTTTTTTTTTAATTTCATTTCGTACTTTAATTAGTAAATTGTTTATATTATGTTTTTAAATATTCAGATTTTTCCAAATATTCATTTTTGAGCTTTTTATGTTCTTAATTAATTGCATATTTTGAATGTCTGAAAATTTGTGTTAATTATTTAGATAATGTGTGGCTAAATTAGATTTGTACATATTTGGTTTCAAAAACATAACTGTAAGTGAAAATTTAGAACTGGCAGGAAGCAATCTTTGTTATCTCTTAACAAGAGCAGCGTAAACTTGAACAGGGGTCGATTATCCCCCACAATGTGCGGAGCTAATATAAGGATGAGCACGTCTCATTGCCATAGAATTGATAATTACACAAATTATGCCTTGCAACGTAAGTATGTAGCTTATATTAATTTAATTTAATTAAAGTAAATTAATTTAATTATCTTAATATAATTTATTATAATGAAGTAATGTAATTTTGTTTAATATTTGAAAGTTTGTAAAGTCATAAAGTTCAGTGATACATATCTATTGTTACTTTAACTCTTTGATTGTACTTTTAGGCTTATAATGTCATTGGCTCAGTAGTATTTTCAACAAAATTTTTGTGGTCGAAAGTTGTGATTATTTTAAGATAATGTTGTTGCTTTATGGAGATATCGTCTGCAAACAGTATCTCGTAATTAGCAAAAAATGTGTAATTATTAGAGTCTAAATTTTAATTATTAATTTTTCTAAACTTAAATTATATGTGTAAAAATATATGCAGAAATTAATATTTTTATATTAAATAGAAAAGTGTATAAGAAATAAAGCCGGACGGAAATTTTTGGAACCGACTTAGCGAGGAAATATAACTATAAGATAAACAGGGGACGAAGTTCTAGAGGAAGACCTAAAACGGTATTGCAAGCCAATGTGGAAGGTTTCTTTGAGTACAGGGGCATCCCTTGGAATCAGGCAAGAGCGCTTGTTCTCTAGAGCCAACAGTAGCGATCACTTTGCAACTCCTCAACACACCAGGGTAGAAGAGGATGCGACTTAGACTAAGACTAAGAAGAAAACAGTATATTTAAATAATGTTTAAAATAATAGCTTTTGCTTCGGGTTCAGCGTTCCTAATACTTAACGGTAATGTTAGAATAATTATGTGTCTAATCATAATCGCTCACCTAAAGCAATAAATCAAGTTTTAAAAGACGTTTAGCTCTAACCGTTTATCAAATAGTAACAAGTAGTCGCAAAGCGTGCAAAGACAAACACGGCCAGTATCAACCTCTAGTGTAACATAAATTTATTCGGTCTGCTACGTGTTAGACACGTGCAGCTTACGGCAGAATGTAAATTATTACTCACTGCTTTGCTCCGATTCTACATTAGACACGTTTTGCCGAGTTACAACAGTTGATATGAATATAATATTAGAATTGTATTAGTATCATAAACAATCGTACTCAATTTATAAAAAATTTTACATAAAAATAAGCTTAAAATATATCATTAAATTATGTGTTAAGAAGGTGTTACTTTAATATACCTTTACTTGAATTAAATTTACTTTTTAAAATTACTGAATAATATGCTTTTGTAAAATATTATTAAACAAAAAGTATTGCATTCAATATGTTTGAAATATGCTAGCCACTCTCACTTCTAGGGAGAGGGGTTGACATCGGAAAGTAAATATATTATTCCGTATTGATGACCACTCTCCACTTCATTAGTCAGTTTGTAAGTAAGTCTAAATGTAGCTTTGATCTCGGTAATCATGGGGACAGAACTGCAATGATACACACCGTTGTCAGGGTAGAAGGATAACGTGACCTCCGGGTTAAAGTGGCAGGTTGTGCGTGTCTGTGTTCCTAAGGTACAGAAAGGGATCGAAGACGCCGGTCGGCATCGTCGCAGGGTGGTTTAAAATACCCAAAACCTTGTCAACTTTGCAAGCGTTTTTAAACTTATGGAGGTTTCCAAGATCGCTGATTGTGGTTCGGAGATCAAAATTATTAAAAAAAAAATAGCTTGGATCGAAAATTTTTTTTTAGTGTCAGCTGCTTTCGACATCGGTACTTTCGTGAATTATGACTACACGTTGAAAGTAACTAATACATCGCTCTCAGTTGTCCTCAATGTTTCTATCAATCTTGCAAGATGTCCGGAATCTTTGACAAATTAGCTGGTTTTTTAACGAGCATGCTCCCCAAAAAAGCAATGAATCTGGGTGACTTATACATAGCCGATATGATTAAACAAATACTGGGCTACGTTTGTAATCACTACCCTTGTAATCGCTTCCGTGTTTCCGCGAATGGTATTACGTATTTTTACGATGGTTATTAGGCTAATATTTGGTGTTCGGAACAACCTAATTTTCATCAATAAAAAGTGAGCGTCAGTAGGGAAAGTGTTGTTACTAAAATCTAAGTTATGGTGCGGTTGGTAAGTAGTTTCTGAAAACTATTCAAAGTTAGGTATATAGGACAACTAACACAATAAAAATTACAACAATTCTTTTGTAATTGTTTATTCTTTGCTTGATTTTACTACAAATTTTTATACACTAGGTCTTCAGGTTTTCATAAAACTATTTATGTAGTCATAAATTATATTCCCCTAATTGCACTGCTACTATTGTCGCCTACTACTGTTCCAGTATCCTGTTTTCCAGTAAACTCGAGTCATAAACATACGCCACATTTACTCAAAATCGCAAACCAATTTTATTAAAAAGAAATATCCCTTATCTCTATATTTTCTAACTTTCAATGCTATGTTGTTATGATTTAAGTTTGCACCATCAATACAAATTGCAGAAAAATTTTCTGAATTTGCTTCCATAGCAGTATATACATAGGGAATGTATATTGGCTTTTGTTTGAAGAATAAATTTTCTAAGCCGTTTGCGATTTAGGGACAATAAATATGCACAAAATATTTCTTATTCTTTCAATTACATTTCAACTGCATATCTGTTGTACAAAGAAATATACTTTGTTACTTTAATTATTATTATTTTATTGGAAATTATTTCCAATAAATATTCTCAATTACTTAGTATAGGGAGTTATACAGTTATGTAGTAACCACTTTTATAGACTTCAAAGAGCTGTTAAAGTGTCTCGTTTCCCCATGTTCGTCAACAACGCTTGAATCGTATAAATGTAACTGTAGCTGCCAAGAATTAAAATGTATTCCGTGTTGTCTAATATCTGTAACATTTTTATTACAAAAAGTAATTTCTTTCCTTGAACAAATGCCAATGACCTAGTCTGTAACACTCACAATCTTAATCACATTAATATCAACGAATGCATGTGTACCCAAATTAGATTTATATATTTCTGGTTTGGCCACACATGCAATAAACACTGGACATGAATTCCCAGACATAACGAACATGACGCTAATAAAACACATACCACACAAAGGCACCATAATAAGCATTTGGAAAAATTTACAAATATGCAAACATAAAACACAAAACAAACTAATACCTGAACAAATACAAATCAATAAAAATCATGACACAATTTTCAAAGCACTCCACATCGAAAATACAAAAAAATATTAATACATACACTACAATCACACGAAATAATACCAATTTAAAGTACCAGAGGCCGACAGGAAACCACAATATCAACTAACCAACACACAAGTACTTCACTAGACTCAAAATCAGGAAGGCTGAAGATGGGAACACAATGCTTCCCGAAACATGTTCCAAATAAGGAGAAAATATCTTGAGGAAAATTCATTATAAATATTTTCAGTATTATATGTGTGTGTGTGTGTAATTTTGAATAAATAACCATTAACTGTTAAAATTCATCAAACTTACACTGTTACGAGTAGCCTATCATAAAATTTAAGAATGCATTAATTCTAGCAGATATTATATATAAGATTTCCTCTACAAGAATGCAAAGTTCAATTTAAACTTCTCATTTCGATTATACATTTAAGTTTTACATTTGCTGATTCAGCAGGGGACAGCTATAGTTGATCCTTCACAGGGAGATCAAGCACACTTAGCAACCGTCTTGTGATACGCTTGCTGGCGGTAGTAGTTAATTTATTGAAGTAAAAACTAGAACCGAGAATAGCATATGCCGTCAAATAACCAATTTTGGAACCCAAGAAGACTGCCGACATACTAGAAGTCTAACTGACAAGTAAGTACCGCTTTGTCCGTCACTACCTCTGCCAACCGCAAATGTCCAACTGATAGCGTATCAACTGAGAAAAGTCGACCCGTAAAATGTAAGCACGGGTATAAAATCATATCACTTATAGTCTGTCTAAAATTATTTTTGAGTACAGAGAATGGTGAAGGTAGTACCAGAAGTTGATACAAGGTGATTTTCAACTTCATCTTATTTTTCGTTTCAATTTGATTGTGAATTTTTAGAAATTGGAAGACAAAATATTCAAATTTGGATTTATGAAATAAAACTTATCGTGTCAGATAACATGCGCCAGCTAACACCTTTCCAATAAGTTTAACAGATTTACAACACAGTAGCCCATGTTTCACTTATTAGGGTTAAAAGATACTTTTAAGAATTCTAATGGAAGGTAATGGCGATGAATTTTATTAATGCGGATTCACACCACCTTCACACTATGGGATCTCCTCTCCGGTTCCAATCACTGCCATAATAAATTGTATTGGTTATATGCCTAATCGTTTCTCTCTTGCGCAGGATATCAACACATTTATAATCAAACAGTTTAAAAGCATATCTGTAAAGTTTATCGTCTTCACTTAGGATACATCTGGTCATCCAAATCTACCATTATTAAAACACGGATTAATATTAATCTATTGTATATTTAAAAAACATTCTAAATGATTAGAAAGCTTTACAAATTGAACATCATCTCATATGTTATAAATATTTTCTGAGTGTCCTTAATTTTTTTATTTCATTTTTGTACAATGATAGCCACCGTTCCTTTCATATCATTGAATTGTTGTTTTATCAATTACATATTTTAATGTACGTTTTTTAATTACATTATAATCTATCGTATGGAATAGTACTTTAATATTTATGTGTATATAAACAGAATATATTATAGGCAATTACCATTTTAAATCTATAAAACTCCTTGAAAAACTGTCAGCTCATTGTTTTGGCTGGCGCAAAAATTAATCAATTTATTTTTGTATTTTTCTTTGACGAATGGCGCACAGGGTTTACTCACGAACTGAGGTAGTTGTACAAAGAACCTAACGGTGTAGGCTAGACGTACGGGATATCTAGAGTAAATGATGATATGACGATGGATCATAGTCCCAGGCGGAAGGAAGGACTCGGGGTCATTTTCGACAAAATACTGAGAATCTTCTAGATGTGTGAAACTTCCAAGCGGTGGAAGAAATCGGGATCGTTGGAAGGAACGTTTGAAGATCAACCTTCACTACTAGCTATAATAATATGGTAAGAATACCATAAGAATATGGTAAGAATCATAAGAATGTTAAATTGTATCATAAGAATACCATAAGAGTATAGTAATAGTATGGTATTTTTGAATGTAAATCCGGATTAGTTGTGTGTGTCAGCATCAACGACACTCACTTTTTTGTATCAACAAACACTGTAGCCTATATATTGTAGGCCTATAATCGATTAACCATACCTCTTTCATGTTCATGTTAACAGTAATTAATAGGGCATAACACCAACATCTATAACGTCTAAGTGTAACTTTGACAAGAAAAAATAACAAATAACAACCTTTATATGTGTACTGTGTCTAGAATCGATGTTCATGGATCTAATGCGTTCGTTTAACTTTGTAAGTATTTAAAGTATTTCTAAGGCTTTCACAGCTGGCGTCAACATTGTTGCAAATAGAATCCGGACTATTGAGCTGTGGTCTACTACAGCTGTTATTCTCAAAGATGTTATTTTCAGATGTTTCAGCCTCACCTCTGGACGCCATCTTCGGTATTCTTCGGTACACTACTGCGGTTACTGACGAACACTGTGTCAGTTGTGTAGCATCATTTTAACACTAAAACAGACACTATTCCCAGGGCATTATTTTAAATTAAAAACGAATTTTGAAAGTATTTTGTTACACTATTTTGTTTCATTTAGGCGCAACCTTGTTTATACAGAATAAAAAACGTGTAGTCAGTGTAAGACAGAACATCAAGGAAGCACAGAACTTAATCGGTCTCTTTTTTTAGCCGGCAGTCCGAAATCCGCTCACAAAGAACTTTGAAACTGACTTGTGCCGATTATAATATATATAAAAATACAAAATTGCAGACAGATATAAAACTATCCGTTTTTGGACTTATGTTTACAGGAAAGTTTTTTCTTGTAATTATGTAAGGAACACGTTACCGAAATATTGGACTACCATTTGTGAACATTCTGTATAGTTGCGGTGGGTACATCGACAAAAGAGTATTCAGTTTATAATACTTGTAACGTTGCATAATAAATTAGCACATTGTATTATTGTTATTAATATTGTATTGTTTTTAAACATAATCTTTAAAAAGTCAGAAGGCAATCGCCTTGCTTAGCCAGTCCGGAAGTAGGGCAAGCTGACGTTGCACCATCCTAGCGGCATAAACAAGGTACAGTAGTACATGGTGTCATACGCATGGAGGGAAAGAGTGTCTCCAGTCTGTGCAGGCAGGTCGTTCGTGTATACAGGTTACAGAACGGGGCCGAGGACAGAATCTTGAGGAACGGAATCTTGAGGCGATCGGTCGAACGGATGAGTACGGCCCATCGACGTACACCATAAAAAAGCAATAGCAGAGATATGACTGCATAAGCCGAACGAAGAAGGCAGGTGGTGGTGGGAACTGGACCAGTTTGTAGAGAAGGCCTTCGTGCCAGATTCGATCGAAGCCTTACTCACGTCGAGCAGTACTGCTACAGTAAAGTGATGTTTTTTCGCGGCATCCGTCATTTGCGTAATTACCCTGACGAGTTGAAGAGTCGTCGAGTGCTCTCTGCGAAAGCCAAACTGTTCCTGCCGAATGAAATCATCCAAAAATTCCCGGTACGTTCAAAACCCGCTCGAACACCTTCGAGATGATTGGAAAAGAGATACGGGGCGATAGTTATCAGGGAGAATACTCAGCTTACGTGCTTTGGAAATCATGAAAAACTTCGCACGTTTCCACAGGCTGGGGAAGTAATGAAGCCGGAAACATCCATTAAACAGCGATTCTCGTGTACTAGCAAGTTGTGACGGGGGGGGGAGAGTTTTACAGTGCCGATGCGCCGATACCGTCCTCGCCCGGTGGCCGCTCATTGTGAACTTGACGAACGGCCGATTCCACATCAGCCCGGTCGGACGGGGGAAGTATGAGACCACGGCCTAGTGGTTGGCATCCCATACGCCTCTGTGGACTGTAAATTGCTAATTCGTGGAATTGGCGAAGATGAATCGGCGTCCTGCCAGAGCTTTAGGGATGTGCGTCAGGGACGTCGCTTTGGTTTCCTAGTTCCTAGATTCCGGAAGGACCTCTTGCCTAGTGGTCTGGTCCAGTACGGAATATTTTAATTAAATTTAGGAGCATGCTTGTACTAGGTCTGGGTCGTAGCCGCTTGGACGTAACACGTACGTGCTAGTCGCCACACGGTGTCATCCAAAGAACGGACACCGAGTCCACATTTGAAAAGACGAGACGGGAACCAATAGGGGGCTTTAGCCGCTAGCCGAAGGCTAGCAGATTTTATTTTATGAACAGCGGTAAGGTAACACCAGACGAGGATAGCATAGGCGATGATCGGCAACAGGTACGCGTTAACGATCAACTTACCTAGCTTGCCGGTCATAGCCTTGTTGGCAAGTACCGAAAACAGACACCCCAGACTAGCGGGCGTTCTTTTTCTCATCGCATGGGCATGGGCACGCCAGGTGAGCCGACGATCAAGGTGGACATCGAGGTACTTAACTTCTCTCGACCTGGACAGGTATGTTCGACCTAGTCTCAGTCGTCCTCGCGGTTACTTTCGGCGCTTCGAGAAAAGCACCGCGGAGCTCTTGGTATCGTTGACAGCAACTTTGCAGTATTCCGTCCAGGTCATATACGCATCGAGTGCGTGCTGGAGCCGTATGATAGCTCTGTCTGGTTCCGATCGGCGGTATATACCATCGTATCGTCGGCAAACAGGGCGATCTGGTCTCCAAGCTCTCTGGTTACGTTGTTGACGTACCCAGAGGACAGATGAGGCCATAAGACGCTACCGTGAGGTACCTCGGCTGTAATACGTTGCTCGGAAGTGACGTGGTCATCTATTTTCAAGCAGAAGGTCCTTTCCGTCAGGAAGTTAGCGATCAAACGAATGTAGCAAACTGGAAGCTGGATTTCCCGGAGCTTGATCAAGAGCCCGTCGTGCCCAGACACTATAAAAGGACTTCTCCACATCTAGAAAACAGGCGACGGTCTGCTCTTTTTGACAGTAGGTATCCGTAATATATTCCACCAGCCTCATCAAGCGATTAGTGGTGGAATGCCCAACACGAAAACCGAACTGTTCCGGGACCGGTATATAAAAATTTCCTAGGTGGTCTAGGACACGGATGAATCGGCGGGAAGAAATCCTGTAATTAAGTAGTATTTGGACACGTGCCATATATATATATATAACAGGTAGCCTAACTGAAAAGTTGTATATATGCGTCCTTATTAGAGGCACCAACATTTGACATAGTTCTGTGGTATTACTGGTGGTCACCGTGTCAGTAAAGCTTAAGCCCTTCAGACACTGAAGATGGTTTCCTATAGCAAGGTTGAAAAGTCTTCAATAAACGACATAGGCCTACGGCATGATAGTCAGGGAAGTAGTTTTAGTAATTACGAAGCTTAAGAAATCAATACCTGATAAGTATTTTTTCATTTATCACAGTACTCAAGAATATTACTTAATAGATCATTAGTAATTTGATTTCAGATTGTTATATTCTAGCATACTGCGAATAAAGGAATATGGAATTCTCAAAAAGTGAAATTAATTTGGCTTAAAATTATATTTTCGTTTCATGTTGAATGATTAGAGCTGCGTACACAAGATATATCATTCTCCTTTCATTAACATAGTTCATTACATTACACTTCAGAAGATATACTAGATGGAAGAGAGTTTCTTTTTTTTCCATTACAGACAGATTGCAATAATTACTATGACAAATTGCAAAAATTACATAATTCGTGTATACAATATTGTTTTAATTAAATCATATATTCTCACAATGTCAGTTAGATCATCTGATATCTCGTTTATTAAATTATATCATTCTACATTATCAGTTTACCATACCAACAAAACTAGGACTAAAAAATAATAAAGCATTATTTGCATGTTTACGCCCTTCAAAATAAATAAACAAATTTTATATTACTTATCTGAGATATAGTTGCATAAGTGTTGGTGTAACAAAAATGTGTTTACTAGGAATTTGTTAAAAGCAACAGAACGAAACAAAAAGCAGTAATTACAGAGAATCTACATGGAATGAGAAAATGCTCAACTATCCTGAACACGGATTACCTTTGGCTTACATTTTGTCCCCGTTTAAACACATTGCTTTTCCCTGTACTACTCGGCGCACTGCTACTTACAGAGACGCACGTGTCCTGTTGTTTATTTTAATTTTAATTCTGTACAAGACCAATTCAGTCACATTTATTTACGACATAAAAGCTGCACTCTTAAAGCTCTGACTTTTCCATTTTTATTTTCCTTTCAGAGACCATATAGTGCAGTTGTTTACACATTACTTTAATTGGAATTTATAAATAGAAAAAAAAGATAAGTATTCTTTCAAATACTCAACACATACCTTCATTTGTTTAGAATATTATTAATTCATTAATTAATATGAAAATAAAATGAATCGCCAACTGTAACTAACTTTTAAGCCGGCCGCTGTTGCTTATGGTATAGGTCCCGCAGAGATTACAGAATAGTTTAGAATAGTTTTCCATCCTTTTGGCGGCGTGCCAGCATAACTGGCGTAGTCAAGTTTTCTCGAAAAGTCTGGAAGGTCCTTTTAGCGGCGTTTGTAGAGACGCTGCACTCCTCATGTAGCCGAGAAATGGGTGGAACGATGCTCTCGACACTTCGTTATATTTGTTTATAAAAAAAGCAATATTTTTACTATAAAATTAAAATAGGTAAATAAGGAATGTTAAATAACGGGTAGAATGTACTTCGAGGATTTGCAGCTCATTAAGATTGCGTTCCATTAAAGCAGACAAAATTTGCATTAAACATTAACTCCAACCATGGGTGTAGCTAGCGGGGTGTAAGGGAGCAGCCGCCCCGGGCGGCATAGCCAGGAGGACGGCGAAGTGAGCATAGACTTGAAAAAAATTGTTTTAATTTATAAAAGTACAAACAACTTGTTTCTATGATATCACTATTCCTTTCATAAAAGAACCATAAACAGCCAGCTTCTCTGTTGTCAGAAACCTTGCGTGATAAACAATAGGCGTATTTGTCTGTTTGTACTCAAGAATCCTAATTACGGTTCATTATGATATCAAATTACGCTGTAACAGAGGCTCTATGTCCCTCTCAGTACAATACAGTATTTCATTCTCCGTGTTCATTATAGCTTAGTTGGCGATGAATGTTTAGTCTAAGCGGTTTCTTATCTCGGTGTTTTTAAACAGTGCATACTGTTTTAACTGAATTTTGTTGTCTTGCGTGCAAGTGATGAGTAGACGTCAGTATGGTGTTTTATCAGTGTTCATGCTCTTTATATTCATGTGCTGTCTCCAATATTTTTGCGACTATGTAGTGCGTTGTTGTGTCGCAAAGGAAAACTGATAATCGTACAGTATTAGCTTTGTATGGATATTCTTAATTGTTATTCGTATACAGACGAATACATTATTGATAAGCGTATAAAAAAAACGTTACATGGGTTACGTATGTGCAGTTCTTCCCGATTTGACGCAGCGAACGTGTTGATTATGCGTTGTTTATGAGTATAATGAGTGTGCGGTTTGTTTTTGATGTGTGCGTCTTGTGGGTATATCTATAATACTTCACTTGTATGTCACCATGCTAATACTAATATTGAAAATCAATTTTTTTGAATTTTATTTGGTATGAAAGGAATTAAAGAATTTTATTTAATTTGAATTAAGCTGATATGAAACGAAGTAAACTCAGTGGCGCCCAGTTTCGGAAGAGGAGGGGGAAGAAAGATTAAGAACGACAACAATTTCCAAAGAGTTTATGAAATTTTTTTTCAAGAAAAATTGAACCATGGGTGTCAGAATATTATAATTAACAAGGAATCAACTTGCGATCATAAAACGGATGTTGTTAGTAACGAGGCTGTTGATAAATACAATAAATTTAACGACGTGAATACTTCAAACTGTGGGAGTGTCAAAGTACAGTTATAAGATTCAGTTAGTTCTAGTACCATGGTTGATGTTGCATCGTGCAGTCTTGACATTACAGGCGATGAAGGACAGAACATTACTAACAACAATGTAGACCGTGTTCTCGGTGCTGCTCTACAAGATATGGGAGTTTGGCCTAGCGAGATATCTCAATCCTTCCGAAATATAATGTTGAATAGAGGAACATGTCAGTTGCAGAACAAGGACAGCCATTTTCCTGAAGATGCAGATGGGCAATCCTTAAACAAGTACTGGTTTGATAAAACCTTGCAAAATGTCGAAAAAGTAAATCGCACTTGGATATGTTTTTCTTCAAATCAAATCTCTATTTTGTTTTTGTTGCACTTTATTTCCACACAAAAAACTATAAAAGAAGCCAGTTTAATAGTGAAAATGGGTTTTCGTCGTGAAGAAAGTTAAATCCCCGTATTCAGGATCATAAAAATAGTCCTGCTCATCGGTCTGCGTTTTTGGAATGGAAGGAATTGGAACGTTCTTTAAACAGAGGGGAACTTATTGATGATATTAAACTTCAGAAACAAATGAGTAAAGCAGCTAAGACATGGAAAGAAATCCTCGAACGGATCACTGCCACAGTAGAAACTCTTGCACAACAAAATCTGGCGCTGAGAAGACATCAAGAGTTAATTACTAACGATCCAAATCCTGGAAACTTTCTGGCTTTGTTAAAATGCTTGGGTAAATTTGACCCTGTCATGAGATCTCATTCGGATTCAGTCTCTCGTAAATCTGGGTGTATATCGTATCTTTCACCAAGTATTCAAAATAAGCCTGTTAGGAGAAAGAGTGCGCATGTATGTAAGTACTGCATGCAAGAAGGCGAAGTACGTTAGTGTTATATTTGACACAACATCAGATGCTGCACATGCGAAAAAATGTCTCAGATTATAAGATTTGTTGAAATTAAACGCGCTTCTGTTGATATCAAGGAAGCCTTTATAGATTTTATCCCTTTAGAAGTAAAAACAGCGGAGGGGATCACAGAAGCTATTACAAGTAAACTTGAGAGAGATGGATTGAATCTTAGTGATTGCAGAGGTCAGTCGTATGAATCAAACAACAATGGCTGGTATCGATTCAGGAGTTCAGAAGAGAATATTTGATTTGAATCCACTAGCTTTGTTTGTTCCCTGTGACAACCATTCACTTAATTTGGTTGTCGTTCATGCAGCTCATGTAAATGTTCAGGCAGTGACATTTTTTGGTACAGTAGAACGCTATTCACCTTCTTTTCCTGTTTCACTTACAGAGGCAGTGTTCTTAAAGACTTCGTAAATATTGCACTAAAAGGACATTGTGATACCAGGTGGAGCTCAAAAGCAGATGCGGTGAAAGCAATATCCACTCAGCTGGATGAAGTGATCGCTGCACTGGAGAAACTGAGTGATACACCGACTGAAACTATCGATACGAGGGAAGATGCAGCATTAATACTTAATGCGATAGAAACTTTAACTTTGTGACTTTTGTTTTGGACAGATAATCTTTCATCTATGGACAAAATCTAAAAAATCTTTCAGACCAAAGCAATAAACTTTATTCAAGTATTGACACTTTTGGAGACGCTGACGGACAATTTAAAAGTCTGGAGGAATGAGCTGTGTGACAATGTCATTAATAAGGCAGAGCAGGTATGTAATAAATTTGGTGTCAGTATCACAAAAAGGATAAGAAGGAAACGCACAATGCGAGGGGAGTATGCAGAAGACTCTGCATTAACTGTTCAGTAAGAAATGCGACGTTCCCTAATAGAAATTTTGGACAAACTATCAGTTGAAATTTCAAGCAATTCCTCTAGCATAAAATAGTTAGAAAAACGCTTTCGGTTTCTCTGTAAATTTGAGGCGTACGTAAATGATGGGGTTATACATTTTAAGGAACAGCTTTCCCAAATCAATATTAAGTGCTCAGTGTTTGCAAAACTTTATCCACATGCCCTAAACATTCAGTGAAGAATTGTTCAGTGACTTAAAAGACGTTATACTTTTAATCAAAAATGGCAAACGTTAACGGAGTGGACTATACACCTCAGGGACTGCTACAATACATTTTTTCAATGGGATTAGTAGCCTAAAAAATTTAGCAACAGCTTTTAAAATTTTTCTTACTTTAACAGTGTCTGTGTCTTCTTGTAAAAGATCGTTTAGTAAACTTGAATTGATTGAATCGTACCTACGATCAACAATATCTCAAGACAGGGTATCAAATCTAGCGAAACATTCAAATGAAAACAACATTGCTTCGTCTTTAGATTAGTGCTTTAATAACCGACTTTGCAGCAAAAGATCAGGAAAGTTACATTTTAGAACGTCTCGTTTTAAATATTTATTAATATTAAGTGTTTTTTAATATATGACGTAACCATTAACCGGTAATGGTAAGTGATTTATTTTATTACTTGTAATGTATTTTTTTGTTTAACTTTATGTTGCTATCGGATATTGTTTTCACTAGGCTTACTAGGAATCTCCATATTTATTAGAACATTTTTATGTTAAAAATTTGTTATATTACTAAATTTTTTATAGTCTACATTTGTTACTAATCAATCTATACACACTGAATATCGGTAATATTAAACTTATAATGTGTAATTTCTTAATTTTGACTTAACAAATATTCTCAAGACGTTTTCTGGAGGTGATTTCATACAAAATTCTTCACATTTGCACTTATTAAGTATTTTGTTCACGGGATAGGCATTCATTTTTGCTCTTTTGTCCATTTTAATAGTGAAGGCGAGGCGACCGACGATCTTCTTACCCCGGGCGCCAAAAAGCCTAGCTACGCCACTGACTCCAACTTAATGTAAATGACGTGTGTTGTGCGTGCGTGTGTGTGTGTGTGTGTGTGTGTGTGTGTGTGTGTGTGTGTGTGTGTGTGTGTGTGTGTGTTGTGTAAGTGTGAATATATATTAGACCTCAACATTTAGATTACATTTAAAAAAAACTATATCCTTAATTAATTAATTTGTGACATCACAATTTCTGGTTACGATTGACAGAATGTACACAGAATACTGCCAGACACAATTTATTAATTGAAATTAAAAATGAATCTACAATCGATGCTGTATATATTGGAACTGAATTTGACTCAAACGTTCCCTGGATAACCTTTAAAAAATAAATGCGCTCGTTAATTAGTGAAACTCACTTTAATTATATTCTATTCTCTTATTTGCTTAATGTTTACACATTTCCATTTCTGTGAACAGGAAATTTTACTATATTAAAATTTATTGTTAAAGAATACACACAATCACTATTATATAATAATTTTGATTTCTTGATACAGTTCTAAAAGAACTAAAATTAAATATTAAAAACGCGTATCATTCGTTGAATGAATGTGAATATTGTGAAAAAGTCAATTTCGTTTATTTCTGTCAGTGAACAGTTTCTCGGAAGATAGTGTTTTTCCTCATTAGTACCATTTCAATCACATTCTAGATGTAATCTAAGCTATATTAGTTTCTGCTAGAAAGTATTTCCAGGATCACTTTGTTAATTTATGTACTGTAATTGCACAATTCCAGTCGGTGTCAGTTTGTTATCAGCGTTACAACCTGAAAGCACAATGCATTCATCTTTATATACCTATACGTACCCGATGTACATCCCCCCCCCCAACTTCACCCAATTTTTGTATTGTTTAAATGTCGTTTTCTATTTCTCAGAATAAAATATTATTTCCATGTCATTGAAAATATTGTACGTAACATTTCCTTGTTACCGAGAAAGTTTCACTTACAAACGGAAATAGAAATTCAATACACAAAACTAAAATTTCTGTACCACGTGAAAAACGTACATGCATTTTGTTTCATTACACATATTGTCATAACAACAATAGTTATATATAATTATAATTATAAACAGGTGTGGCAAATCTGTAGTATTTATTGACATAGGCTACAGTGTATCCTTACATTTGAACATTTATGTACAGTGTAATAGAGACAACTTAAAAAATTAGAATGAGGGCTTCACCCATTATACCGTTATATATTTTTGGTAACTATCAATGTAAGTATTAATTAATTTTTCTCAGCATGCCCTCATAGAGTCACCTCTATGAAGCATTGATTTCGTCAACTCTGAGACAGCAATTCACATACTATCATGCAAAAGGCCGAAGGATACATTTAACGTGTTTACTCCCACACGCTCGTACGCAGTGCTCCGTATTTGGCTAAATTGTATAAATAAGATCAGGATGTTATATTTACAAAACAGTCTAATTGATACAACTTTACCCGCATCAGCATTTAACCATTACTAAATTCTCACGTCTATGTACTTTGGGTTTTTAGATACAGGTAGGCCTATATAACTCGGACACTCTTTTCAATAGCGACAGGGGAATATAGGAACGAACAAAATCGTCTAGACCTGTGTTTCTAGCTGTTATTGTCCTCCGCACGGTGGAGTACTTACTTAACTGGGCATGTCACTAATTAATTGTTTTTTAGTATGTGGCTTATCATGTAGTGTTACTCAAACTCTGCTGCCACATGCAAGTAGGGCTGCAGGAATAATGTGAAAAGAAACGTGCCAGACATTATAGGTTGTTTTAAGGTAATCATTTGAAAAACTGGAGCCCGTTTCGTTCATTTTTACAGGAGCACTCCTTGTCATATCAAAGCACGTGGAAACTGGTAATTACCATGCATTTGCCCATATGAGAATTGCTATAGATTCAAATTCGTGATTTGGGTTAACACTATAAATGCAAAATTTATGTGATATCTGTAGTAGACCTACATTAAATAATATATAATTAATTATAGTAACTTATTAAAAATAGAATAGTATAATGAAATGTATTGAACTTCTATGATATAGCAATTTTCACATGGGCAAATGCATGTTAATTACTAATTTCCACCTTCACTTTGATGTGTAAAGGAGCTACACTTTAATACTTTAATGCGCTACACTACCTTGTTTATTTCAGTTGTACTTTCGATTATTAATAATTTTGTAATATTTTGAATAAAACGTGAATATCAAACAATGCTCCTATTTCAAACTTCGCCTACAGAAATAAATTGCTTAAAAAATACAAACGAGACACGCAACGTTAACAAAACTGCGAGTTTAAGTTATTTGTGTCAAACAGCTCGTTAAATGTATCTAAATGTACGGTAAATAGATTTCAATTCACGGCACTGATGTGGTAAGTAGATCTCGTTAATGAGAGCGACAGCGGGCACTTGTGAATTTCGTAGTCGTCAACAAACGCCCTACTTATACCACTTAGCAACCCTCCTCCCTTCTACCACGTCGGAAGAAAGATACATTTCTAGAATTAATTTTTCTGTAACGGAGAGGAAGCATCTGAGAGTTATACGTGTTATCTGCTGTCGCACGGTATAGTCTACTGTTTTTATACAACGCAATACGTTGTGTAAAATTTTGTAATCCATCACTACTAAATCCACGATTAATAATATGTTACAGGAAATAAATTTTTGTTTATTAGCTAATAATGAAAAAGAGTTACAGAAACAGTTGTAAATTACAATTAAAATAATTTTAATACTTGAATTTATTGAATACTTGTAGTTTATTGAATTTATTGGTATAGTTCTACGGATAGTTTTTATATTCCTGACAATCGTTTTACCAGTTACAGCAGCTTCAGAGGTTGTATTTGAACTCCTTTGAACTCCTTAGTAAGATGTTCTACCAAGTGCCGAGCAACCATTCGATCAGTGTAACATATATTTAGTTATTTTTAATATTTCTTGATCAACATTATCATCGCTTCCTGTATAAGATTCCTCGCCTCTTGCAGTTACCTCGATTCTTACAAATGTGCAAAATAGTATGCTCATTTTTAAAACAATATTCTTCAAAATCGTATTCTATCTAAACGACAATTAAATATTACCTAACTTTTATTTTATCTTAACGTAGTTATTTTTATATAAGACTGAACAGTTAAGATTCAAAAGAAGGAAAACATTCATATTCGAATTTCCAAAAATATAGAGTCAAATTAATAAAACTTTTTTTGTTTTCAGAATGTCCTTTTTTTATACACTTAAATATCCTGTAAACAATAATATACAACATAATTTGAATAAAAGAATAAAAAATTACTTAACCTGTTGTAGTTTAATTTAATAATTATAAAAATCATCATGTCGTCAATCTCTTCTTCACATGTTTAGGCGCCTCGCCTGCTACACTTCCCATGTTTTTCTTGGTTTTCACAGGCTCCGCCTAATTTCCGCTTTATACCTTCAGTGTGTGCTCATTTTCTTTCATTTTTTTTATTTTACATGTTCATGCTACTTTATTTGCTTTACGTAGTCCCTTTCTTTTCTATTTTGTAGCTTTTTGCCTTTAGTGATAACCCAGTTTCTTGGATCCTCTTCAAACAGTCATGCTATTTTATGCTAATAGATTACAACTTTCTCTTCAGACTGAATATTTCAGACAGCACATTTTTCATTGACATATATCTTGTCTTTTGGCTGTTCACTTGCAGCCCTAGGTTGGTCGAAGCATGCTCTAGATATGTATACATCTCTTCCAATGCCAATCTTTCTCACTCGTACGTAACTATTTTCTATTTCTTTTATGAATTTGCTAACTGCTACAATTTTTTTATTGTTCGACTAAGCTTTTCGTCATTACTGACATCTTCAGGTCTTAAACAACCTTCAGGTTGAATTTGCAAATTCATAAAAGAAATAGTAAGGATGGCTGCTAATTTAAACAATACGAAGTAACTATTTTCGTTTTCATTCATGAGTGCGGATACTACGAGTGACTCACTATAGAATTAAGAAATATTATTTATCCCCGTTTTATTTTGTTAACACCGACTTATTGCAATATATATATTACAACATGTTTTTATTTTTAGATCCATACCTTTCTTAATGAAATTGAGTATTGTACCTCAAAATATTATCTTGAGTGAATTGTCCCGAATTTTGATCATATAATATACTCTCTTATAGTTACACTTTGAGGGTAGTTATAAGCCTTGTCTTATGATTAAAGCTTTTAGCGTAGATTTGTAGCTTATAAGTTGAAGTGGAGTTTATTTAAGTCCCTCTGTTAGTCACCGATCTTCTTTCTCATAATTGCCCATTCATGTGAGACAAAAATGAGATTTTAACGTACTATATTTATGCCGGCACTGTTGTTTTACTTCCAGGGCCGACAATGTGCTAAACATACGTTTTGAGTTAACACAAAGGAACAAGGAAATGTTAGTGTAATATTTACAGGAATATACGTGTACACACACTCTTAAATATGACCTACATTTTTCATACCTGTTTCGTAGCATTTTCTACAAATCTGTCAATAATATTAAACATTTAGTAATTATTACTTTTTCGCTCTACTTAAATTTAATAACTGTTTCCAGATTTAAGCTAATTGTTAACCATAAATATTAAGATTTACAGTAGCAGTGAAACAAATTCTGATACAAGAAATCAAAGATAATAGATAAAAGCTTAGATGGAGGTAAAAACAAGTTACAAACAGGACAAAGTAATAAATGAAATAGTGTAAAAAGCGAAAGGCATCGTTTTGCTACACATCTACAAAGCATAATGAGAACGTGGTTAGTGAAAAAGAACTAGTTTGCCTAGTAAGAGCGCTGCTGTTACAATAACTGTTGAATCAGATACATTTATTAGACAAACCAATTCTACAGTTTTCTAATATTAGTAAAAAAGCATAGACTAATAAATGTTTAAATCTTTTGTACTTGCACATAATTTTTTACCTGAATTTATTTCACGTTAGCATAAGATATCTCTTATGAGATAGAGCATTTAAAATATTTTGAAGCTGTAAACGGGCACTGGAAAATGTGTACACCTCTCTAGAGCATGCTTCGACCAACCTGGGACTGCAAGTAAACAGCCGAAAGACAAAATATATGCTATTGAAGATAAATGTCTAAGAAAAACGAATCTCAAAAATTAAAGTTAATGGTTGTGAATTTTAGAGGGTAGACTGTTATCTCTCTTCCATCAGATGGCAATCAAAATTCAAGACTAACGAGGCATGGGAGATAAGTGGTATTTTTTTTTGCTGCCTATCCTAAAGTAGAAAAACATTTGTAGAAACTCCAAGGTCTAGATTTACAAAACCGTAAAGCGGCCATTAGTATTGTATGTTTTAGAAGCCTGGAACATGACCTCAGCCCAAGAAGATACGATCAGAAGATGGGAAAAAAAGCTTCTACGGAAGATATATGGAAATGTACTAGATAGCGAAATGATGCATGAAGAAAATGCCGAGTTGTACGAATTGCACAAACCACAGGATATTGTCACAGTAATCAAACAAGGTAGAATTAGGGCAGGTCACGTACAAAGAAGGACAGAGGACAGGGCAGTGAAAAAAGTATTCATTAGAGGACCAGGAGGAAGAAAATCAAGAAGGAGGCCAACAAGAAGTTGGATGGACAATGTAGATGAAGACTTTAGAAGACTGGGGTCAGAAGGTGGCGAAGAGTCGCACAGGGTAGAGAGGGGTGGAGGCCTGTGTGTAGTAGTATTAATAGTGTTATGTTTAGATGTTTACATTCTCTTTAGTGTGATGTAATGTGCTGTGGATGTATGTGGGTAAGTGGTAACAATTTAAAGTATGGAAAATAGTTGGGTATTATTGGATATTTCTTAGGAATCAATGTTACTATTTTCATTTTCGTATTTGCTGACGGTACTTTTGTATAACGATTTCAGGTGGTTTTTAATTTATGGCTATCAAACGCTGGATAAGCCAATGGTGTATTATTGTGTGACTTGACGTGGGACCAAACGTAGCCACATAGAAATTAAACCCCATGCCAGTCAGGTTTTCATCTCCACAGTTGAACTACCACGTAACATAGGGTTTCATCATAGAATTCCTTAAAGTAAGTTTAAAAATCATACTAACTCACTACTACAGTGAATTTTTGTTGTATATAGTGAATAGTAATAAAGGGAACTTGTCCTTATAACTTATACAAAATTGTATAATAACATAAGCTTTTATGAATTCAAAATTAGCTTTTATCAACATAAACGGAATACTCAAAATTATCTCTCACACAGTGACTTACGTTTGACTATCATCTTTCCTAGAAAACTCTTGGCGATTCTTCTTTGTTAATTTGTAATTAACTTGTACGCCAACGTCTTATATATAGTACATTAACTTTACCCTTTTTAATGAAAACTAATTATGACTTTTAAAATAAAATGTTAGGTTATCCCATCTTGATACATTACCTCTATAATAAAATATTATTATTTAATTTTAATTTTGTTTATTCAGTGAAATTTAATATAAAAATACATGTTAAACTCATCACAATAAACTTCCCACGTATTTAAAATTAAAATTTAAAATTATATAGAAATGTTTATTGTTGTTGAATTGAATTAGATATTCAATAAACATTTGCCACTTTATTTTTTCTTAAAACGTGGTGATAGAAATGCATAAATAGTTTAATATCGTGGGGTATACTTAATACGCGTATATACTGGGCTATACTGAATTCATCACTGTAATGAGTGAAGGTATCTGGAATTTAAAAACTTTTTGTTTATTTTATACACTTTGCACTTACACGTTTCGCCACAATTTTACAGATAATGCTACAACAAAAAGCACACTTAATGACGGAAGTACCAACTAATGGAAAAACTGTCTTTAACACAGCCTATAAGATAAGAGTGACGTATCACGTCTGGTTAAATGAGAAGTGTACAATCTGCGCATAATACGTTTAAAGAATGCCAGTCTAGATTTTTTAAAATTAATTTTACAAATTTAAAAATTTATTTTACAACTAAAGATTCAAAATTTTCGACTCTCTAGGCTGAGAAACATTTCCTAAAAATTCGTAAAATTATAACTGTAACAAGCCTAGTAAATTCAGGAAATCTGACTGAATCTACAGGGTAATAATACGATATATATATATATATATATATACATATATATATATATAAAATTACACCTGTCGAAGTATTACATTTACAGTTATTTCAACTACGTTGTCCTATAAAGTTGGTACGGATGTAAATTATTTGAGGTAAGTCAGTGGAAAGAGGGAAGTTGTCAGACTCTTTAAATGAGATTACTCCTCGTAAAATGCAAGAACATGTGCAAAAAATGAAATGAAACATGTAAACGTTATGATGTTCATCTTTAATGCGCAGTAGAATGGAGGAGTGTAAAAAACTATTTCGAGTAACCGGATCAGAAAAGCTTTGATAGTTTGCCTTTCACAATGAAAGTATTCAAAGTTGAGAGGTAGACGTTGTGATGACCAAGAATGCTCTGAGAAGCACAATAGGGACTCACCCTAATTTATGAGGTGAAGAGAAAAAAGAACCTTTAGGAAAGAAAATGTTTATTAATGCCGATAAAAAGTAAGAGGTTTGCCTTCATCTGCTGCACTAGCAGACAATAAAAGACGAACGTTAAACCACTGCATCATTTAATGTTGTTAGTTCCTTTTTTTTGTTGAGGTCATAAATCTGTGTATTCTTCATGTTACTTAGCTTGTTGTGCTGGTAGCACTATTTCCAAGTATTATTTGTGTTTACTACTTTACCAATCTGGGGCGACATAAAAAATATTGGCCATATACAATCAGTTTTACGGCATAATTATTAATAATAATAAATGTCAAAATATAAACCTCCATACACAAGGGATAACAACAACCATATCTTTATAATCTTTTTGAAAGTAATAGTCGGCTATTTGTCTTTATGTCTAGGTCCTGTATATTTAATTGTAATCTCACTTAACCTAAATCAATGTACACAAAATTAAGTTTACTTTAAAATATTTGCAGTTATACGTTCATGTTTTCTTTTTTATTACAATATGTAAATAATAATTAAATTATATGGTAAGATTTTATTTTTAAATATTGTTTATAGTACATTTTATGATTAATAATTTTTCCAAAGAGGCCATCACAAGCTCTTGTATTATTTAGCAACAAATCGTTGCGGACGTTTTGTCGTACAATTGAACTGAACTCGATACCGACAAATTAATAAGTACTGTTCTCGAAAATCAAATCTAAATACAACAGCTAAATGTAATTATAATATATTAAATGGAGTAAAAGCAACGACTAAAATTTATAAAGATTATTATAATAATAAGACAATTTTAGGTTGACAAACACGTTTTGTTGATAATACATTTTCCATCAATCCATGATGTGAAGGGCTTAGTAGACAAAGCCATTCTTATCTACCACGGGGTCAGATCCAAAGTCGCTCGGCCCTTGTACATCCACAGATGTTCCATTCAACACAGACAATTTTACAATAGTATTTTATGAGTGAACAACAACTACTGACGGTAATGGGGGCTAAATCTCAAATGAAACACGAGAGGAAGACATTTCTGTTAGCTATTAAATTTCTAAAGTGGCACGTCGAAAAAACGCAGCAGCGTAAGAATATGCCGGGTTCAGATTTTTATTTCTTTACAGAAAAAATCTCTTTGCTTTATTTTAACTTAATGCTCATATTTACTTTACCTTGAGCGTATTAAACAAAATCGCAGATAAACACTGAGAAAGGATAAGAAAATGAGTATCGTATTCCTAGATGTGTGTACAGTCTAATTGAATTTTTACTCCATTAATTGTTGCAGCTGTTAGGGAGGAAATCAGTCTTTTACACTTCCTTTTCCTACTCTACATCTTTTCCTCTTCCTTTCCCAGTCTCTCTTACTTTCATTTTTATTTTTTTAGCTTAATGATTGGGAGCGTGACCATGCATAACTTTGCCTGTTATTCACGCAGACCGTACAGGACACCTCTGTTAGTGGTTAAACATAGAATAGGTAATTTCTTACCTCTAATAATTATAAAACACTTATAACACATTTATAGGAACCGTGCTGTAAAGGAAGCTCGCTAATTAAACTCGCTTATTCTCAGTTTTACCTTTCACAGAATATAAGTTTTCCCACTCTCAGCCTAATGGTATTTAACACAGAATACGCAGAGGTTAGTTGGTTTTGTTAGTGAAATGTTTACGATTTTCACTAGTAGTAGCAACTTTATTTTTTGGTACAACTCACTATTTGCTTTTCTCACCCCTAAAGATTTTCTTATTGTAGGATGAAACTTCCTCATTGGCTCAATTAAAATTAAGGATTCCAAGAGAACCCTTAGTGCTGCGAAAAACAGAGGGGGTGGTGGACGGGAGACAGAGTTGCCACTAAGGGTTAGTTACTATTATTTTTAACATCAGAGAATATTATTTATCTACTTACTTGGCACAAGAATAGAAAAATCTTGCACCTTTTAGTGTTGGCGTTAGTCAGCATTTTTGATGACCAATTTATCCAGGACACTACACAAAAAATTTAATATCCAGAAGATAAAGCAGGTTTATGAAAATTAAATTTTAAAAATAGAGTCCGAACATCTAATATCATTAAATTTATGCACAAAGACCTAATGGGGGGGTAAAATTACAATAGACCGATAGAACTTCAGAGCAGGCAAGACGCTTTAATAACCTGTATGTGACTTAACATACGAGGAGTTCAACGATATTTTGAACTAACCAAACAGGTATGCAAGGGTAGGTTACGTTACACAAAATTTCTGAATATAAGCCAGTAAGAAAACTTAGATAAGATTTATAGTTTGATGGCGGTTTACATTTTGTTCTGTGAGCATAAAGGAGCTTATTTATCCGATCATTTAAGTTGTTCAAGAGTCGAGTTTATAAGAAATGACAATATGAGATAGGAATTAATAATAGAATCAACAGTGGAAATAGTGATTCATACACAAAGAGTAATGGAGAGATCGTGTTATACGTATGTCACCGGACAGAATATAAAAAGAATAGATCTCTCTTTTTAGATTTAAAATCTTTTTTTAAAGATTGTATAGATCTTTAAGAAGACAAAGCTGAAACTACATGTGATTAGATGTTAACGCCACACGATGCTTAACTTTCCTAAGCTAGAAGGAATAGAGAAAATAAAATTCATACACAAAAGGTATTCAGTTTTAAAATATATCACATTCTTCCAATAATTCCGGCCGCGTACATAATTGCAAATTGTGCAAAATATGTTTAATAGGAAACAAAAAGTACATATTTCCAAATACAAATGTAGCGTTGACACTAACAATTATAGACGGGACTTTTCACATTATGTTTGAATTTGTATAGTTTCACATTTTCGCAGCACTTACAGAAAAACACAACAATTTATTATCTTGATCAGCTGCTGAATAACCACAAGCTTCTATACTCAAAACAGCATACTGTAGCACATTATAATTTACGTGTACAGTGACAATATTAATCAGTCTCTGAATTGTATAATGCAATAAAAATATATTACAATAAGTATCTAATAAAAAATATTACACGCAGGTGCATAAGGAAAAGAAAATACTATTTTATATAATACGTTTATATATACATATGTGTGTGTGTGTGTGTGTGTTAAGTATGTAAAATATAATAATAATATTGTAAACCTTACAATAAATTATTAATCGCCAGAGGAAACTAACTGCAAATTTGTATTATTACTATTCTAGTACAAATATTCGTAATATAAACTGATACTAACTCAAGAACTAATCCATTCAAGAATACCTGAAACAATAAACTTTACTGACAAATAAACAAAACTCTCAAAACAACTAAATTTAGACGTAATTAGGTATTAGTTATCTTACAAAACATTAAAGAATCTTGAATCAAAGACCATATTAAGTGATAAGTCTTAATACTTTAAGTTAATATAATACTGTATGTAAACTTAAGTTCACATAACTTAAGTTAACTTAATATATTAACTTAAAACGTACTAAAATTTTGAAATAATAACGAATCAACATGTAACTATCGTTACTTAGGATTTAACTCGTAGTTTGAACCACAAAATTAATACAGATAAACTGTAAATTTAGTTAGACAATATTCTTCTTTGACCCTTTAAAGGTAACTGCATTGGTGAAAGAAGATGACAAATGACAATCTTCTAACTGCACATTAGTTGATTCTCAGAAAAACGAGTTTAAAGTTTAGATTATCAATAACTTTTTTGTATTTTGTAACCTTATTTATAAAAAAAAATACATTATTTCTGATTGCATACACTTTAAAAATACTTTTTTATTAAAGGAGGACATAATTTCCTATACTTTTGCAATAGTTTAGTTGCAAAAATGTTCGTATGTTTCAAATTGACAGCGCTCTAACTGTAACTCGAAATGTGTTAAACTGACTCCTTCAATAAAAGTAAAAAAGAAAAGGTAGATAAAAATGTTTTAAATATAAAATAGACAGCATTCAATATTATTTTTGAATGAGCAACTCGAGTTCTCAGTGTTAAGTTAATTGTTTTGCTTTGTTTGTCTATTTTTCTATTTGAATATCTGTTTTAAGTATGTCTCATGCTAATATTTGAATAGACCAACAGATTTTTGTACAAAGTGGCACATATGTTTACACATTTATTCTACTGAGCCCTATTATTTATCTGACTGACTCTTTCCCGAAAACAAGAGGCTGGAACCAACAATAAGGGAATAAAAATTATAAAAATTTGAAAAACTCGATGTGCGGTGTAAACTAAAAAATTCTTTTAACAAAAATCTAAACGCAGTGTTTAGTTTTTAAAATTTTTTAATTTTGTGACGATTTATCAAACTGTGAGAAAAAATATCAAAAATCCTTGTAGAGCATTAAACCAAAGTGAATGATAACAAAAATCTAAATATTGTTACGTATCTTTAATTCTGTGGTGGTGTGTTTAAATATATTATTTATATAATATGGTTAATTCCTTTATGCCTCAGAGTTGGTGCACTATTATGTAACGTTCTTATTTGTCCTTTTAATAATAAGTGTAATAGTTGGCACTGATTTGTAATATAATTACCACTAAGAATTATTATATTTAATGGTTTAAGAGATTTAAATGGTTCAACTTCTTTTAATTCCTTCCAGGTGATTGAACTCACTTACCTACTTTTAATTCGAATCGCACTTGTTACCCTGGCAATAGGTACTACCAAATTTTCTTCGAATGTATACAAACACTCGAAACTGATAACTGATGTTACATTTCGAAACTGATAAAAAAACTGTTAAATATTTAAAATAATTCCATACACAAATAATTCTTTTCCAATTTCTATTATTCTTTGTTGTTTTTTTGCTTCTTTTCCCTTTTAAAATAAATAATATCCTTTTATTTTACTACAATATTCGAGGCTGGTTAAAATTCTTCGCTCAAAAGTTGGCAATATGATTTCTATTTTTCTAAGCCTAGTCTAGCAGATTTTTACGTTATTTCAATATAAATTAGGTTCTTTTGACTACAAGAATACTAAACGAAAATGTTTTTACGAATTACGAAACTTCACAATATAAGAGTGACTACATTAAAACAGAACAAAATCTTAAATCTAGAATAACAGTTATTTCGTATGTCGATCGATGTCGACTTTTGAGGTTAGCCTATTTCAATCGGTTATACCGTTTTAACATTAAAAAACGAAGAAATAATGGTTTACAAGTGAAAAATTATAATATTGATACTGTTTCTGTGTAGCTGCTGTGGAATAAATCGTTCAAGTGTACACAAAGTGTTATAATTATATTATAGTAATTTGTTATAAGTCGATTATAACCTTAAGTATGTACACTATACTTTCCTTTTCTTTTAAAACACACTTTACTATTCACTGTTAATTATTAATTCACTTTAACTCTGCTTTTATTAGTATGAACTATCACCACACTCTATGTTTACATTCCCCCCTAACCTAGCCGAGGTTCGACTCTGATGTAAATTCGCGGCTACGACTGTCACGGAAGCGAGACGTTCTTGACTCGATGAAATTCAACACTAGACTCCCTCGCTAAGCGTCACTTTTTGGCTAATCGGCGTGGGTCTTTGGGTCCATGCACACAAAAGTGAAAAATTCCCATTGGTCGATAGCTAATCCATTGTCGCGGATAGCGTCAGTTTTTGGGTCCATGCAGCTTCACTTTTCTGATATCAAAATTACTAAAATTCTTAAAATTAACATAATTTCCTTATTCTAAATACAATTGAAAGGATATCATTACTAGTAAATTGCTTTCTCTCTTCTAACCATTTCAAGACCTCACATGATATGGTTCCATTCAGTAATAATAAAAATGAACAATTTTAATGTTTGGCCTATACTCATAATTATTTTTAAAAGTTATCTTTTTATTTCATTTTTGTTTTGTCGGTTTTATATATGATTTTATGCTTTTAACAAACATTTTAACACTATTAATCATAATTATGAACCTTAATTTTCTATAAAACTCTTGGCTTATATAATAGGCCTAAAAATGTCTTGTGTACATAGGACTATTCTTTACTTCTTACAATAAAATTACTTACTTCTAATACATTGTAACATTTGCTATTTAATTCTAATAAACAACATGATCTTTTACTATACACATTATGATTTAAGACATGCTTTGTACCTTGTACTGTCCCTGTTTACTTTCTACAATAGATGTAGGGTTTTTGTTCAAGTAGACATCTTGTTAATTTATGTTCTTATTAGTATATTACAGACATTTAAGGGTACTTATACTTTAATCTGGTAACATATACCATTTCTTTATATATTGGACATTGGCTATTACAATTTTTATACTTTATATTGTCTCTTTTTATCTACCAAGTACATGTAGGTTTTGGTTTGACATTTATTTCTTACTAATTATATTATTATTTGTCCATAACCAGCAATAGTTCTTTCTTAGTTTATTGGATAGTAGTTAGCTTATTTGTCACACTTTATACTACTAGTTTATTTACATTACATTCTCCCTTACATTTCTATCATTCTTTAATATACAATAGGAATCTTTCCTTCCTACCACACCCTACAACATTATGAGACAAAAATAAAACGTTTGCAAATTTTATAGCATAATGCTCTTTATTTGAATTGTGCAAGTGTCTATTAGTTACACTTCAATATTACTGAATCTCTACTTACAGTATATATTGTATTGAATCTAATTTTATAACTTTGTGTCTTATATTTTCTTTAGGTTAGGTTGCCATGTTCCCATTTAATGATTATACTTACATCACAATCCTTTCTATTTTTATTATGGTTTACATTGTGCCGTTGCATTGGTTAATTATCACTATTTATTACTTTCCTTTTTAATACACATAATTATGACAATAATTATCTGGTCTTTACTATGACACTTATATGCTTTATATGCTAATTATAAATCCAGTCTTATGTCTCTGACCTAGTTTGACTGTTAGGCATGTTACATAAGTGATTTCTCTTAACCCTAAATACATTTTTTGCTTATATTCTAAAACATTACTTTTTCAATATTACTATAAGATATATTCACTTACTCCCCTAATCTATTGGGTAATTTATTATGTTAAAGGTATAGTCTAGTCTAGTCCCTTTTTTATGTCTGTTTTGTCCAGTTATTTATGATGTTTGTTAGAAGGTTAATTTATGTTTTTAATCTATTCATGCATCTGTGACAATTACATTCTTTATTTATTCATTGTTTACTGAATTAGTTGTTTTAATTCTTCCTTTATATAATTATTTTGTGATTGTTCTCATTAAATCAGTCATCCTCTATTGCGTTCCTCATTCAGTTACCTATTATTTGTTTATTTGATTGAGTTCACTAAATATTTTGAAAATTGAATTGAGTTTTTTGTTGTGTATCATCTTGTGATTCTACAATATATGTACAGTTTGGCGTGTGAAATTAAAAAATTAGTAAAAATACAGAACTAATAAAAAATTATTGAAAATATAGGTAAAGGAAAAATTTATTTCAGTCTTTAAAAGCAGACGTCTGTTATATCAGCCTAAGAGGTTAGTGAAGGATCTGAACCCATTTGGGTAAGTCCCGTTATGCGCATAGACGGTGCGGGCATAGACACTGATGCTTATATATATTCCACTTCGGTTATAGCACATTCTAATGCGGGATATAGCACAGTACCCTAGCATTGGATAGGAGTTATATTCGCAAAAATTCAAACATGTTATTTGGCGATAGCATCTCATTTATTTCGTCTTTCCTGTGATATATTGTTTTTTTGAAAAAACTAATTGAGATATATAATTCGTTTGTGTTAACCAAAACCTTTCTGTAAGACGTGTAGATAACATTCTGATAAAACAACACTAAAATATACACTTTTTTCTTCAGTACGGACTTGTCGCATTTCTATTTGCAATGCTTGATGTCTTTAATCCTATGCTTTGAAATCATTTGTTAATATATTTAATTTACTTGTTTTTTATACTTTTTATAAAAATCACCTTTTTCACTTTAGAAACATGGAAGACCAGACTGAATTAAGTCAAAAATATTTTGTAGAACAAGACATATTTATTTGCTCAATATTTTCGTCAGTACACCGATCGTTGAACAAATCCTACATTTTACGTATGCTTAGGTCTAATCCAAGGTAAGATCTGTTTGTATTCTCTTTAAGATTCTCTTTTTGGGAAAGACTTAATTGGCCTATGGTTTCTAGCAGCATCACGCTCACGTTGAATGTTTTGCCTGCTATGTATATGCTTGCCTCTTCTATCTACAGTAGGCCTAGTGTAATAATGTTTGTTTTTGTATTATGTGTAGCATGCATTTCAACAGAAAGAAGTTAAATTATTTTGTTTACTAAGTCAGTTTATTGCAAAGTGAAATGTACTTGGGACCTTGTCACAGCTAAAATACTTTATGCGCATTGCAGTACAGTAGAAACTTGTTTTTTTTAATCGTTTTAGTTCTTTCTAGATGGCAATGAGCATCGGTTCCTTGTAAGGATACTACTTAAATCTGATAAATAAACACATACTCTCACTTTTGTGGAAATTTTCAGTTTAAACAGTGACAAACTGACGCAGCGAGGTGCGAAAATGTTTATTCTGATCAACATTTGTTTAGGTTATTAGTAAACGAATTCTAAGTAGGCTTACTAAGAAAGGTTTAGTCAGAAACGGAAGCAAGCTCATTTAACATATTTACAACATACAACATATATTAAAAATAATATTTGTTACCTAATGTTAGAACTTAGTCTAACACCGAAAATTATTAACTTAAAAATGCGATTACGCAACTTGCGTCAAGTTTTTCTGTTAATAGCACTTCAATGGATGGAAATCTGCTGTTCGTGTATACGTCACTTTGCTACTGTGTTATGAAAATGTGTGCCTGTAACCTATAACATAGAAACACGTTAATTTCATCCACTGGATTTCGTGTAACGTAAAGAGAAAGGTGAAAAAGGAGTACACAGAGAGCTTTGGCAAAGAGTGTACCAATAAGGAAACGTGGGTGCAGAGATAGTAAGCATTACACCCTCTGCGAAAACAATTACGTTAACGTTTCTGTCACAACTTTGCTACAATCTGACGTTTCTAACTGGACTGAGAATAATGAACAGCAACTCAGCAAACATGTAACTGATGATGGATAGAGTTCTTCCCCACTGACAGTTGGTCTGTGATGAACGACGTTAAACCATTTATCATTACCTGGGGGCCGGTAAACGTAAACTGATACACGTCAGCAGAATATTAAAAAATATTATCAAGTAATTACTCTTGCTAACGTAACGTAACACTTTCCTAGGTAACGAAAACGAAATACTGTTCACGACAGTTATGTTTCTTTCTTATTGATAATTAGTTTCCTAATATTATTTTAAAACTAACAAGTAAGTAAAATTTTTAAATGTTCAAAATTTAATCTACTCTGTGTTGTAACAAATGAATGTTTCAACGTCGATTACAATCCTTCAAATGGCTTCAAATGAATAATTACAAATCCCACGAAACCTTCTTTGCAAACATCAAACTATATCTCTTTATATTTAGATAACTGATGTATTAAAGTAAATTATATTTAATTCTGTTATTGTAGTAAATTACGAGTTAACGTTTAATTTGTTTTTAAATAGTTTATTTTTGCGTTTGTTGGCGTTTCTTTTGTTACATAAATTTTGCGGAAATCAAACGGTTTGCATTTGTAAATTTTCGCATCAATTTAGGAGGCCAAAATACAAAGAGCATAAATGTCACATACATACATATAATACATACTTCAAAATTGTATAATAATACACTGCTATAATTTTATTTTGCATTTTGTAATAAAATTCTGTATTCCTTGATATTTATGTATTTTTTTATTTTATAATTTTTACCTTAAATCTTGAAACTGATAACCTTAAATCGGTTAATAAAGCCGTAAAATTGGTAACATTGCTTTTACCTTTTAAAGTTTTACCTTAACTGCTGAGAAGCAATCTTTTACTTTATAAAGAGTGAAGTAGGGGGAGTAAGAGGGTGAGGGGGTGGCGATAATTAGAAAGTCAATTCCAGATTCCCGGCTCCTCTGTGATTCTGTTGATACTTCAAAACTCTTTCTTAATTTAAAAACTTTATTATTTATAGAGACGTTTTATATGGTCAGGCTGTGGTCTACACATACCCACGCAAGCTGACAGTCTTAGGGACGCCCACCTACGGTATGAGTGGTTACAAATTTAGTAGCCAATTACTATGTGTCGCACAGGTAACGAAATGTAACAAGATAAGCAGAAGCATACCACGGAAAACCTGTTGAGATGAGCGTTACGAATAATTAATAATAAAAATAATTAATGATGAAAATTATGGACAAAGTTTTGGCGGCAGTCATTTGCACGTGAAAATTGTCTTCTTCTTCTTCTTCTTCTTCTTCTTCTTCTTCTTCTTCTTCTTCTTCTTCTTCTTCTTCTTCTTCTTCTTCTTCTTCTTCTTCTTCTTCTTCTTCTTCTTCTTCTTCTTCTTCTTCTTCTTCTTCTTCTTCTTCTTCTTCTTCTTCTTCGTGGAGTCGGATGGAGGTGGCCAGATTATTGTCTTTATATAGTTTGTACAGTTCCTTATTGTGACGCGTTCTTCATATCCTATTGACTTCGGTTGGTCGATATGTCCTCAAAATTCTCGTTTCAAAAGTATTGAGTATGTTAGCAGCTCGTTTATTCAGACTCCAGACCTTGCTGCCATATGTTATCACCGGTCTAATCATAACAATAACAATAACAATAACCGGTCTTATCAGTAAGCAGTCGAGAAATCCAGAATCCACTGAGCAGCAACTTTGTGATAGCCAAGACTATGAACGATGGAATGAACACTTCCCATGCTGATGGTTAACATTTGAGAAAGTTCTTTAAGTTTGATGCGCCTATTTGCGTGTAAAGCAGTTTGCAGCTGTCATATTTTCATGTCATGCTGGAACACCCGTAGGTTTGGGACGGGCCAAATCTTTAATGGATCCTCTTCCTTGTAGAAATTTATTTTACCATTCAACCATTGCCGTATAAAAGTAAATATAGTCACGATACACAGCTTTTATTCTTGTATAAATTTCCATTGACTGACGCCCCTCAGCGGCCAAAAACTGAATAACGCCACGCAGATTATCTTTGGACGGGTTTTCTATCATAGATGGCATTTTTCAACCCAGTCGCAACGCTTAGAAAAGAGCGAACTGCAAATATTTTTGACAGACGTGTCACTAGTACTTAAACAGGCAATATAAACAAATGAATTCCGTTGCCATTTCGACGAAGTCATGGCTGCGCACATCAAATTGCTTCTATTGAACAATCCTTATTATGTATATGAAAACCTATGCAAACCTTTTTAATATATCGTTGTACTTGAAAACGGATTCATTCATCAATTATAATTATCTACAAAACAAATACAGTTATTTCTTGTATATAGGCCTAAACATTATGCAAAGTATATGTAAATTTAGTGCGACATGTGAGATATTATAAAAAATGTTTTTTAATAGAAGATAGCGTTGTAGACATTAATAGTAACATATCACACTAAAAGATATTTATAATGTTTCAGAATAAAAGATCGTAACAATCCATTCCGTATGATTTTCGTGTTATGAACATAAACATAAAATATAATATATTTATTTACGTTTTATGTTTAAACTAAATAAATATGGAAATATAGTCGCACATTATTCATAAAATTATAAATTTTGTTAAACATTACGTACACACAAATTTTGATATTGTAACGTGACAGTTTGCACCTTTCATAAACAAACTATGATTTAACAGCCAATTAAAAGGAAAACACTTTCCACTAAACCTAACCAGTAACAACCCATTTTATTTAAACTGAATATAGAAAAATTGAGTAGTAAAGCTTAATTTTTAACATGGGTATAACTATTTTGAAAACAAAACTACGCAATCATAATAGCTGATAATCTTAATGGAAGAGTCGGGAAGAGGGAAAATGACAAAACTGTAGGAAGATTTGGAGAACAGATATCGAATGATAATGGAGACACCCTAATAGACCTATGTGAACTAAATGACTTAAAAATTACAAACGGATTATTTGAACACAAAAACATACAGAAATATACTTGGACACAGGAAAGAAGAAAGCTGAGGTCGATTATTGACTATGTAATAATAAGAAACAGAACAATTATAATAAAAGACGTCAGAGTTCAGAGAGGAGCGGAGTGTGGAACGGACCATAAACTACTGATAACAAAAATGAAATTCCCATGGACAGGAGCCAAGATACCAACAAAGACAGAAGAGACAATTACGACAACACAAATAAGTAAGGAAAAAAATTCAAAATTCAATTATTACAGGACGAATCGATAAGGAACCTATACCAGCAACGTCTAGATCAAAAGTTAATAGAATTTAGGTATGATGAAGAAGTAAACATCACATATGAACACATAAAAGAAGCTATGCTGCAAGCAGCACTAGAAGCCCTAGGAGAGATTGAACAGGAAAATAATACATACAAATAGGACATGAAGGAAGAGACGATAGAAGAGATAAAAGCAAAGAGAAAACTAAATAACAAATGGATGCCCAAGAAAAAAGAAGAAGATTACAGAAACTATAGAGTGAAGAACAAGGAAGTGAAGGAGATGATCAGCAAAGAGAAAAATGAAGCATGGGAAAACAGGTATAGAAATGTAGACCAACACATAGGAGGAGCTAGGAGTTCAGAAGCATGGAATTTAGTTAAATCATTACGAACAAATAGAAAGGATAAACATATATTCAATACATACAAAATAATGAATGGGAAACACACTATAAAAACCTACTTACGGAACGTAGAAAAGAATTCCTGAATAACGATGAAGAAGAAATAGAGACAGAAACAGAAAATAGAATTACTATAACGGCAGCAGAAATAAGGAAAGTCTATTTCATCTAAGGGGATTTTGTTGAGTCTATGTATCATGGTTCTAAAAGCAGCTAGTTTGTGTTGTATTGGGTGATTGGAGGTGTTGTGTATTAGTGTGTCAGTTGTAGTTGGTTTTCTGTATATACTGAATTTGTGCCTGTGTTCTAGTTTTGTGATGGAGAGGTCTAAGAAGTTTATGGTATTGTTGTGTTCGTATTCGGCAGTGAAGGTTATGTTTTTATGTATTTTGTTTATGTGCGTTAGTAACTGTTCGCATTGTCTTTTGTTCCCCTGTATAGTATTAGAATGTCATCAACGTATCTGTGCCAATATAGTATTTTATGTGAGTGTCTGTCATTGTGAGTATTTTTATTTTTTTCTAAGTGTTGGAGGAAGACTTCTGCTAGACTTCTGAACATAACCTTCACTGCCGAATACGAACACAACAATACCATAAACTTCTTAGACCTCTCCATCACAAAACTTGAACACAGGCACACATTCGGTATATACAGAAAACCAACTACAACTGACACACTAATACACAACACCACCAATCACCCAATACAACACAAACTAGCTGCTTTTAGAACCATGATACATAGACTCAACAAAATCCCCTTAGATGAAATAGACTACAAAGACGAACTAAACACGATAAAGTATCTAGCAGAATCTAACGGTTATGACAGAACAATAGTCAGTAAACTCCTACACAAAACAAACAACAGACAAAGACAGAAAACAACAAATTCATAACACTAACATACATCAACAAACAAACTGAAAAAATTGCCCACAAATTCAAAAAAGCAGGATACAGAATCGCTTACAAAACTACTAACAAAACAGAACACACACTATCAAAACGCATGCCCAAAGCACAAAACAAATTCGATCTACCTGGTGTATACAAGCTAAATTACTCAAATTGCAATAAATTCTACGTAGGCCAAACAGGACGTAGCTTCAAACAGAGATACATTGAACACACAAAAGCACTCCACACCACTACAGAATCTACCTTTGCAAACCACCTCATTGAAGCAAACCACACATATAAAAACATCGACAATAACATGAACATTCTACACGTACACACAAAAGGCCGAAAACTAGACACTCTAGAACAATTAGAAATATACAAACACACAAAAACAAATAAAAACGACATCCTAAACGAACAGACACAATTCAAATGGCACGCATTATTCGAACACATCTCACCACACACACACAGCTTCAATCTTTCGAATAACTATCCCGTCGCCAACAACAAGACGGACAACGCTACCTATGGCAGCCTCTGATGAAGCCTTCTAAAGGTGAAAGCCGGTTTAGGCTGTAAGGTAAAACTTTACGTTTTTACTTATAAAAAACTTAGTGTTCCGTGTCGTCAATACTATAGTGATATTTAGAAAAGAAATTAGGTTTATTTATTGTTATAGTGTTAGAGGTATTAGGTTAAGTTGTCACTTATTATGTTTGTGTTAATAGCATGTAAGAGATGTTTAGTAATAAGTAATCTGTCAAGTAACCAATGAAAGACTAAGAAAACAAAAGAAAGTGAAATTGACACTAAAATATTCAACATTCTGTTTTTTAAAAGTGACAGACTGGGTATAGTGAGTGACAATTGACACTAGCTACGGATAATTGCTTTATGTTAGTCTAAAGTGTATCAAAAGCCTCGAAACAGAGTGTTAGGTGAAACATTAACATAAATGTAATATTCACATAGGTAAAGGTAGTGAATTTTTAACATGATATATTGATTAGATATATTTTACGTATATTATTAAGTATAAACACCATTAAGATATGTATGTTATTATCTAGTAATGAGTTGTTGTTAGTATTGCTAAAATATTTATGTACAAGACTTAGGTTATGTCATTAAGTACTTATGTTTTTAGGTTACTGAATACCAGGGACATGGTTAATTAAATTGTAAGCAGCCTTGCTAAGATGAAAATGTGATATGGGTTAATTAGTATTTTAGTTCAAAAACAAATAAAATAACTTATAATAGGAGTATTAGATAATAATAATAATATTATTATTATTAATAAGGTAAAAACCTTATCCTTTTGTTACTGGCAATGTTAAGTGTCATTGCATGAAGCATGTATTAATTTATTATTCAAAACGTATAATTAAGTATTACAGTGTAAATAGATTTACAGTTAAATAATCATTCTTGTATTATGTGTGGCAAAATGTGTAAAAAGCCTATCGGATTTTATGTTACTAACCAAAAAACGTTATAATATATATTTTGTTGAGTAAATTATGTAGATTAATCTTCACACAATTTTAAACTAAGATTATGAGTGAATTTAGCAAGCAACTCGCATTATATTTTAATTGTTTCTGTTAAATGTTTGTAATGTCAAATAGGATTTAGTATGTGAGCTTTGGTGGTACATTTTAGTAATATTATATCAGCTAATAGTGCACCAGAATATGGCTTGTGAGGTATCCAAATTATCAGCAAGAACAGAGATTTTAGATCTATCAATGTATTTTAAATGAAATTTTGTATAAGTTCAAGAGTTTTTGAACGAAAAATCAACTAGTTGTTTTAGCAAGCAAGCCAGGCTGGTCAGTTAGCAATGCAAATCTAATCCAGCCAATAATAAATTTACACACTTTCGGACACGGATGGCAGTGAATTCGAAGGAAAGAGGTCACTCGTTTGTTGAACGCTGTTGTGGAGACACGCACTCTCCGTATTAATTGATTTAAAAAATCGTTAACATAATCGAGCCCGCTACATATTAGGTTGTAAACCTAGTAATTTTGAGAAGAAAAGTTTATTTAATTGAGTGATATTCTCGAAGAACGAAATTAATTGAAGTAGTAAAAAGAAAGAAAAGAGAAAACACTCTCAAAAATATTATAAATTGGTGAGTTAAAAACAAATTTATTCTAATATTAACCAAACATCACTGACAATCACGATAATTATTTATGATGAACTCTATCTACTACTATATACAATAGAAATTATAATCACATCATTTTATTTAACTTTTGACACTGGTAAATGCTTTATTGGAGAGAATTCGGGAATTTATTGTATTTCAACACATTCACATCCAGCCAACATACCCAGGTCCGCCATCTCTGAAAAACCTTGTAGTGCCCAATCTCAACTGAATAATCACATTTAGTAATAAAATAAGATCTACAGATGTCGTAATTATTTTGTACATTACTTTGGTATTTTCGTAACAGTAATAATTGTAATCAAAAGAATCCACTAACATTAATCCAAATTATAATAAAAGTAATATTTAATCTTTGAGATGAGTCTTGCCAAACTTCACATGACGCAACCAGTACAGCCAAGGATGATTTTGTTTAATTTTATAATTACAAATTCAGTTGAAGCTAAGAAAATAAAGGAATTCAATTTTTCCATTTTGAAGAGAGAGTTATTTATTTATTCCAGGTTATTAGTTTAGTAATTTAAATCTAGTGAATGCAAAATATCTCAAAAAGAAGAATTCAGTGAATACCATGTATTTATTTTTTCTTTCAGTCAAATCAAATCATAATTAATTTTTTAGTTAATTTTACTATTACCGAAATTGACATTAACCAACCAAATTAAAATTAAAATTATAAGTAATAAATAAGACATTACAAAATTGATACCCAGAAACGTAAGGCAAGTTCAGATGAATTCAAAACACAATAATAAATAATCAATTTAATAAATGAATAAAACATATGAAATTACGTAATTGGCTCACACAACGTGGGGCAACATAGGCTATACTCAGATTTGATCATATTACAATATTTACCTTCCTTTCTTCCGGCAAGGGTTGTAGTTGTAATAGACGCCTAAAAACATTATGCAAATTTCTTCTCTAACCTTCTCAATCTTCTGCTGCTGTTTGCTAATTCCACGACCCCAAAAGCATCTCAGAGTCTTGTAAAATATTATCCTGTTAGTGGTTTCTTGCTATCCCCATCCTCCAGCATCCAACCCTTCAATATTGTCTTGTGTGCTCGGCCACCAATTAATCTCTCTGCGTGTCCATCTTAGCCAATGTAGTAGCTCAATGGAGATTGGCTAATCTATAGTGCTAGGTTGTTTGAATAGTTTCTGCAGTGCGTAATTACCCCCTAACAACGGTCAAAATTGTTCTTCAGTACTCAGCGCAAAAATATACAAAGCATCTCTTCAGTCTTTTTTGTAAGCATCTACTTGACATTTTCAGTGTTCTCTTTTAATTCTTTGCAAGTTACCTTGATTGACCCCTTCGACCTCATCACATGGAAGGTGAGTTAGAGCAAGTCCATCATCTTGCCAAAATCCCTGTATAATATGCAATGCTGTGTTAGGTTTCGTTTGTATTTTATCCTCCATTTTGAATTTCCATCGATAAGAGAGTAAGATTTTTAGTTGTGTTTATACTCCTGATCCTGAGCTGTTCACATTGTCATAAGCGTGTTTGAAGTCTATGAAAATTTTATGAACGTTGATATTAGCTCCCGTGTGTCCTCTACAACTTTGCGGAAAGTAAAATGTTAGTTTACTGTGTGTATTTATTTGCTGTAGTCATCTTACATTCTCCGAGGTCTTATCCAGCACAAGGTTTAATTCTTTGCTACAGTATGTCAAAAGAGATTCTAAAGGTTACGCATAAAAAGGAGGTAATTTATAAATCTTACACCTTTGATTATATCTTTTTTAAGATTATTAAAGTGATTATAATAACAGAAATTATCAATTTACCAATTTACCTTTATCTGTTCGCTGTGGTTTATAAAGAAAATCTATAATTTTGTATTTGTTTAATTAAGATCTTAAGTAGTATGATGTGATTCATTTTTTAATAATAACCGCAAACATTCTTAAACCTTTTTCGAAACTGAGTTCATAACATAACTCTTAGTCGGTGCATAGTGGAGTAATTGACATAAATCTCAGGAGAATTTTTTTACCAGTGTTTAGTGTCTTTCCAAATTGTGTAATAAATATAAAAGCATTTATTATCTATTATTATGTCATCAGATAATATTCTGAAAAAGTGGAATGGCATTCTTGTGACTTCTGCAGATTCCTGGACATCCACAAAGATGTGTTTTGACTGAAACCTCTCTATTAATGAGAATTGTATGCATTACCAGGGCAGATGTGGTTCCTGCGCACTGAACACGCTTACGTACAATTTGCACTAAACAAATATGTATAACTATGATAAACAGTTCATATTTATACACCAAATTCATTGCACATGCACACTTATGTATTGCATCAGTATTTATTTATAATATAAACTCACAAATTATACATGTAACAATTATTTTAGTTTCACACATATTTATTATGGAGAAGGTGTTGCTGATGTTACGTCTGCTACAGCAACGTTCACTATAATAACAACCTTCCAACTCTGGTCAATACGACTGTTGCTATGTCGTCATAAACTTCTCAGGTTGTCCGGCAAAGATGACTGCATGGAACCAACGTTTATGAATTTACATTGCACTTGGTGTTAAACATTGCTTACACGGAAGTTAGTATTAAACTCAAATGGCGTCTGGAAACTGAGTCTGAAGTACAGCTCTAAGGAAAGTGAAGAGTGCCCAAGTTTACAGCCACAACAAAGCAAGCCAGTAAAATAAACAGTGCAGTAGTTTAATGTTGCATCGTTTCCTCCCCCATGGTGCCGACAAACATTTTCCTTTTCATTGACGTTAATAAATAGTACTTGTTCTAAAAGACTTCATTTTCTCCTTCACTGCTGTATTTTTCTTGTTGGCTGTCAGAACTTTAAGTTTTCTGTATCTTAAAGCTGCTGAACCCTCAGGTTCATATATTTTAATTTTTAAAAATATCTGTTACCAATATGGTCTTTAATTCAGTTTGATTTCTGTCCTGTTTTACTGCGCATAATAATGACAAACTTCAATCTAAACATTACTAGGTCTCGATTCACTGCATAATTTCCATCTCTTCACCAAACAATAAAATCCCATCTGTTCAGCTAGAACACCTTGCATCATTTTCCAACACAGTCAATTCAGTTTAGCCGACGCTGTGTAATCCTATCAAATATAATTATAATGTTTAATTTCTGCCATGTATCTGCCATCTTGAAGAGAATGCCCTGCCATCCAGGGTAAGACGCTTGAATAGCCCGGCCTGTGACTTTTTTAAAGTCAAATTCTGAGACCTATAGAAAAATGTGAGGAGGGCCATCACAACGTAAAACTTAAGTCATGTTTCTTTTCAATCGTTTATTTTATAGTTTTCCTGGTAGTCTCGCAGATATGTTAGATATGATCTTATGTAGGTTATTCACCACGTCATTGTTTGTAATTTAAGATATAGCTTAGTTCAGGTTGGTGAAATCAAAGTTAGAATTAAACTCAAAAAGCATCTGGAAATAGAGTTAGAAGTAGAGCTCTAAGGAGAGTGATGAGTGTACAAGTTTACTACCACAACAAAGCACACCAATGAAATAAACGGTGCAGTGCTTTAATGTTTAGCCGTTTCCTGCTCCATGGTGCCGACAGCAGAGTCAACTTTTTACTTTTCAATGGCATTAATAAACAGTATGTGTTCTAAAAGACTTAATTTTCTTCTTCACTGTTGCATTTGCTTCACTGGCTGTAACAGTTTCCCCCCAGGTTTATATATTTATAAATTAAAAATATCTCTTACTTATGCTGTACTTAATTCGGTTTAATTTATGTGTTGTTGTATGCTGTGTTGTAGTGATAATAATGTTAACCACAATCCTAACTTCAATAGTTCTCACTTTACTGCATACTCGCATTTTTCTCCAAACAACAAAGTCTCATCTGTTCAGTTAGAACACCTTCTGTCACTTTCCAGGGCAGTCGAATCAATGGCACATAATATTTACCTGTTCTTTGTGTCATCTACTTTTACCGTACAAAGTAACAATTGTACGTTCCTTCTTTCCACGTTTACTTATTCCTAGCATATCTAATAGGGAAATCTCTTGGAACTATTCAAATTTAGATACCAGCGGGGTCCTCCGTCTAGGAGAGAAACCAATTTATAGATGGATGAGTCCACTTTGAAATTGTGAATGGCGGGAGGGTAACGGAGAATCAGCTGGTATGCAAGTGTAGGTGTTGCCAACTTGCGTATGATGTTTTAGTTACCAGTACATTGTTAGTGAGTGTGTTACGCGCTATCACAGTCTTGCGTTTGTTATTATTATCTTAATTTATTATTCATTGTATCGTTGTTTTACAGGCATTCATTTTTATTAGTTATTTAAATTTTTAGTTAATTTCTATTGATAGTTTTTATTCTTTAATTACGTATTACCGTAATTATTTGTGTTGTTATCCAGTAACGAGATTTGTAAAAATGGACACTTCTTCTTCAACTAGCAAAGACAGGAAAGTTATTCATAGTGAAGCACGGGAAGTAATAATAAACAGTTTTTGTTGTCCAGGATTGAAAAGATTCTTGGAATTAAATTAATATGAAAAACGCATTTCTTTATGTAATGATAAACTGTAGACATAGTCGAAAGTAATTAAGGAGTGGAAGTGTACAGTTTGCAAATTCCATTGAGATAAGAACGGTCAGAAAGACTGTAGTTTTTTACGTTCTCAGCAGTACACAATGACAGTACACCCACGCCTTTACTATCCCTGAAATGTACTCAACACCTCAAGCAAGTAAAGAAAGTGCAGTTGTATCAGGTGTGAGTACAGCTGATAAAGTCAAAAACGTTTATGTGAGTACAGATGTAATAACATAAAGGTGTATTGTTACCAGATGGCACATACAACAATAAAGTAATAATGAAGTAACAATGTTTAGTAACTTCTTGTGTAGCTAGTGCGGTCAGACCCTCCGGAGTACGTTACGTAAATAAAGAATTCAGCATATTCAGTAAGCAAATAAATTATTAATAAATATCTAATTAACTAGAATTTCATATTATGTGTATTATATAAACCTAGAATTTCATACTAGGTTTATTATTTATATAACATCTTACCCTACAAATTCACATTACGGACAAACGTACGCTCCATTAACTATAAAGCAATTAGAAAAATTGATAAAGTTCGAAAAAAATTTTGAAAGACGGTGTCAAAATTTGTTACTTAGTATTCGAATTTGTATAAACTATAGAATTAACTGGTCTCAAAAAATATATAATGTTTCAATCATTGTGAAGATTGAAGCTGTCTTATTGACAGCGTGAAAAAAGTATGTGTATGACATAGAAATAACAGAGTTGACAGTATAACTGTTTACTATCTAAAATAGATTTCTTAACAACTTACTTGTTGAATAGTGATAATTATTTTTCTATAAACATTCATACAGATTATAATTAAAAGAAAATACCAAGGATATATACACAGGATGTTTGTATAATTCGGCCATAAACATAGACTTTTATATGTGTGTGTGTGACGCTTTGAAAATGACCAAATATAAGAAAGTAAGACAGTACAGAGAGACCATTGAGATACTGTATACCCGATGGGAGGGGAAGCGGTCAACGACAGAAACGAATATACACCACTAGCGACAACTTGGAAATTCCTAACTGACTTTTCACAAATTAACAACATATCAACATATGGGCACAACACACTCACCCCCACGCTCTAACCCTCCTACGTGAAAAATCACAAGGGAAGCAAGATATAAAACGCGCGGCGTAGTTAAATCAACATCAGTACGCCTTGAAAATGTTCCGGGATTACGGAACAAACGTCGGCAATATAAGCATCACGTACAAGGATGAACCCAAAAACCTGCTACAACTTACAGCATTTATATATTGCAACGATACAATTTAAAACTGCATAGATAGGTAATATATAAATTATTACAACAGAGTCTATATCTGGAGGTGGGAAAAATTATTAAATTAGAACATTAAAATTTACTATTGTCTTATTACTTTATAATATTAAATTGTTTATTTAAAATTTGTCTTTCAATAATTCAGTCTATGGGCTTGCTTTACAACAATGTTACTTGATGTGTTGAACTCCACAACCACCGTCGATGTCCGGCGATCAGCTGCTGTAGATGACTCATTGCTCGTTGACCTCAGCGTCGTTCACATCTACGTTTCACACAAACAAACGCGTTGCGGTTATCAAAGAGTTATTGTTTATCAAATTATCTCAGGGTTTTTAACTGGGTAAAATAGATTGTGTATTGGGCTCACACAAACTCCGGTCTCTTAAAGTGTTCTCGCGTTAACTCAAAACACCACGTTAGATATTTTGGCCCTAACCCTGAAAAATCTTCTACGAAAAAGCACTGGAGTAATGATATATCTAAAATTTTCTCGGTTCTATAATGGCAATGGTTACGAAGAACTCGAACCGTGAACCAACTCTAAGTCTTAACCTTACTGGGGTGTTCAAATTTTAGCAACACTTAAGACGTTCGGGTCCAAAATGACCCATACGGGAAAATTTTTTTTTTCAACAAAAAGTTTCTTGGTAGCCTATGCATATTTATGTTTTATACATTAGGCCTAAGTTCTGATAATGAATGACCAAAATAATCAACTAACAATGCAGTATATCAGCATTTTTATCATATATGTTGCCTTGCACATTTCATCATATTTTATTTTTATATATGTAAGTATATATTTATTTGTGAACTAAAACTAACATAATTCTGTATTTTTATTTGTTATGAATACAGTAAAGATTTCTAAGCACGAAACGAACACATCATTATATTCTGAAACAAAAAACGTTATTGATAATCTAGCTATTAAATTTCTATTTATTGGAAATTTAAAAATCTGTATTATTAAAAAAATCTACATTATTTCATGAACATAATTTTTATGAAATACTATTCTATACGACAAAGATTAAAGTCATTTCTAAATTATTATATAACACAGCCAAAAAACAAAATGGAAAATCTTATATTTGTATGTTACGAGATATCTGTCAGGTGAACTGTTTCTGTTACGGAAACTTACACAATTTCACTGAAACATTTATTACATATATGGGTGAGGTGATTCTTGCAAGTAAACTTGTCACATTTTGAGCACTTCACAGAAGACTTATTGTCAGTTTTTGGGCACAACTGGCACCTCCCTCTTTTTCTCTGCATTGTATTTTGATTCTTCATAATAGACTGAGTTGTTACTGCACGTTCAGCTTGTACGCGTTCAACTACATTTCTTGCAGCTTTTCCTCTTGGCATATACTGTCGTCTGTCAATGTGTTTTTTGATCAAAGATTCTCCAAGGTTTTCTAAAAATATTCTTCTCCGGTCATTGCATTTTGACTTCCATTGAAGGTTGATGGAAGTAAATAAAACAAAAGAATTGACACCCGAAATATCAAGTATATTTGAAAAGACAACTATGGACCAACGATTTGTTTTCATTTTTGAAGTATAGTTTGCACACATCTTATCTAGAGTATCAATAGCCCCTTTAGTTTTGTTGTAATCTAAAATAAGCAGTGGTTTTTTATCATCATTACAACTTATTTTGTCATCGTGGTGTAAAGTACTCTGTAGTACAACACACTTATTCTTTTTTGGAAAGTAAGAGACCAGTGTAGTATCCTTCGTAAATGCAAACTTTGAGGTCAGTGCAGGTACATTTTTTGTTTCTAGAAGTTGGGGAGGAAGTGGGGAGGCTTATTTTTCTTGATAGTTCCTACCATTGTAATACCTCTTCTGAGAAGCGTTTGGCCTAATCCATACGATGTAAAAAAAGTTGTCACAAGTAACATTGTGGCCTTTTAGACCAACTGTCAAATCCAGAACTACCCTAAGACCCTGGGTTTTCTCTGGTAGTGCACCTTGTGGCTTTCCTAAATATGGCTGGATATTCCAAACGTAACTAGTGGCATTATCACATACAACCCAAAACTTTATGCCGTATTTAGCTGGGTTTTTAGGCATGTATTGACGGAAAGGGCATTTTCCTCTAAAACCAACTAACCTTTCATCCACTGTGACATATTCGGTAGGATTGAAATGTTTTGGCAAAATTTCAACCCATTTCTCCCACAGCTCTCTAATAGGTGTGAATTTATTTGGTTGGTCCTGGCGTAAGTGTCATTACATCATGAGAAGGACGTCTTCCTATCTGGAGCTCAGGCTTGGTCTTCCACTGAGTATCACTGTTTTTAGATAATAAAGTGTTATTTCCTGGTTCATGATGTACTTCTTCATCTTCTGAATCTGAAGACACACGTTCAGAAATATTATCTTCAATTTCTGAAGCAACTTCTCCTTCGTCGGAGATTTCCGATAACACTTCTTCAACGTCCATCATTGTTCATACAAAAGCCACTTCAGGTCAAACACAAGTGTGGTAATAAAACCAAAGAAAGAGGACTAAAAATTACTGCAATTGGAAAAAGAATGTTTCACTGCATAACATAACAACCTCACTCACACCCTGCTCAAGGAGCACTGACTGACAGATGGAGAGGAAAAACATGCTTGTTGGTGGGCAGGCACTGTTGCAAAGTGGAGTAGGTGGGAGAGAATGTAGCAACCAGTGTGACCTTGTACTATGAGACTATGCATTGAATCATCAAACGAGACAAAGTAATGAAGCTTTTGAATCCTAAGTACAGCTTATAATATTAATAAAATAATTACTTCACCTATGGGTCCAAAAGGACCCGAACAACTTTTTTGTATAAACACGTGTCATAAAATTTTATAAGCGGTTTAAAAAATTTATATTAGAGAATGATACTTATTTATAGGTATTTGACAAAGTCACAAAACGAAAAGTTGATCTAATAATTTTTTAACAAACAGCAGCGTAAAACAAAATCTTTTGGGTCAAAAAGGACCCGAACACCTCAGCAGGGTTGGAAAACGACCTGTCTTGTCCCGAAAAACTCATGACAGCGAGTACGTTTTTCTATAACGAGTTCTTAGAAGAAACGCTGTAAACGACCGACTCGAATAATTCTTAGACCTTCTGATTGGTTGAAACTTTAGCAATGTCACAGATGAGTACACAGATAGATTAAAATCAGACTTAAATTCTGTCCGATTCTGCAAATGCCTGTCTAGATTTAATCTACAATTTTATTACTTCCATGAAGATAACGAGAATAAAAGAAGATTGAATTCATAAAAAAAAACATAAAAATTAGAGGTGTGGAGAATTGAGTATATGAAAAATGTCGTTTATAACCATGAGAATACTCTGTCCAAGTTTCAAATGGACATAGTAGACGGATGCAACGAATAAGTGTGGAACGTGGAATTAAATATTAAATTATCTCCGTTATTCTGTTGCAATGATCAACACAGATAAAAAGGTATTGTATTTTGAAAATATAGTAATGACATTACAGGAAAACACGGATTTGTTATATACGATATCATTTTAAAAGAAAAACAATATGTCCACTGATACATGTTCCCTGTCGATGTTTTACATTTCACTAATTATAAATATTCTATTGTTTTAAAATATAAACGTTCTGTAACGCATCGCCGTCGCTGATCTAAATGGACAATTTTATTGAATTAAGTTTACATAAAATAGAAATTTGTTAATAAAAATATAATTAGTAGTCTATTACTGCAGCAGAATGGAATAAAGATTGTACTACCACGTGACGAAACATTTTACTCTTTTTGGTACTACAAAAAATACCTTGGAAATTCACGAAACAGACAATTAGTGGTTGCAAACATATGGTACTTTAGCGTTTATAGATTGTTTTAGTGTCGGGAGGAATAAGAAATATATTCAGAAAAAAATCACATTGTAAATTACTCGATGACAACGATGATGAAAGTGTCAATTTGTGAAGCCAAATTGATTATTATTTACGTAAAGAAACTATTACTTGACAGATAGAAATTTAATAATTAAAAAAAACGTAAGTATAGACGTTTCGTATAAAATAAAGAATTATAAAATTCTATTAAATATAATGTTTTACTTCAGTAATTATTATTTATTATTAATAATTAGTGTATTACTAACTATTTTGTGTGTTACTGTCAACAGAATTATAGAGTGGTCGAAAAGTCATCCTAGAATTTGAAAATTGTCATCTCGACATCTGAATACGTAGGGAAATTAGAGTGTTGATATTGGTAACGCTGAAACTTTTTGTTAATGTAGGAAGAGTTTTGAAGAGTAGAGTACCTTAATTATGAAGTCAGTATAATGTTTTTTAAACTTGCGTTGCTCAGAGGTAGACTCATACATGTAAAATAAGTTTTCGCATCAAAAACGTGTTTTTAAATTAAGATATTTGCTGTTAATAAATTTGTATACCTGATCTAAAAATTATGTGGACTGAATTTACTAACCTTCAAATGCTGAGTACATCGATAATACAACGTTTCTGTTTGCTTGTTCATTAAAATTTATTTATGTTTGCCTTTAAATATCTGCTTTAAATTGGCCCTTCTCCTCCAATTACTAATGTTGTCCTACACATCATACAACCATATTACTGTAGGTGTATCTCTGTTCTTTCAGAAGGCTTCCGTTGGAACATTCTCCTGCCTGTTTTATGTCTGACATTATCCGCATATACCCAGGCTTTATACATTTTTATTTTTTAATATCAACTTCACCCTAATAATTACCCGATTCATTTGATTGTTTACTCGAATTCTCTATTTTCGCGGCCGTTTGTAATTTCTATATATCATACAAAAGTAAGTCTTCAAATAACAAAAACAGCCGAAAATCATAGTCTGTTACAAATTCTACCTGCAGTATTCACACTACCGCAGTAGACAGAGACTTTGGTATCTATCGTAGAGATAAATTGATACAACGTCGTTAACAAAGTGTAGCCTATTTGTTATTGCAGACAATATTATCGTGCCTGAAATTTACATTCTTCAAACTAACCTACTGTACAATTTAAATATCTGCATATTTTTAATATAAAAAGGAAAAAGTGAAAAGTTCAATATGGTAATTAGTTAAAATAAAACAAATTTATGTGTGCATTATTTTCCCATTTTCAGCAATAGCTAATCGAAACACGATAATTTTACACTAATGTATTCCTTTTTACATGTACACGCATTCAAACCCACACGTGACAAAGTAGGCCTATAAGCCCACTCCGGTCAGCCAACCCTTTTTCATGTCAGTAAAATACAATATGATGTCTGTTGAATGCGTTACAGTTTAGCCTACAAACTGATTTACTACGTCAATAAATAACCGGAAGTCAACTGTGGACACAATCGCATTCTTTTGCTTGTTTTCTCTGGGTGTGGCCTACATTTTCGAGACCTCTCGGACTACGTCTGTTTTTATTCCCCCCCCTCTCTCTCACACACACACACACACACACACACACACAAAACACACTTTTAAAAATCTAAAAGGAGGAGACTAGAAAGAAGTTGCTAGAACAAAAACAATATTATTTTTCATAGTTTCTTTCACCGTTATTGTTAAGTCAATAAGCGTTTGCATAGTCTCTGTAACTGAATGTTTTCGTTTATTTACTTCACAAAGTGAGCAAATACTGTTCGTAATAAACGGAATGTGTAAATTGACAGTAAAGTTTGGTCTCATAAAATTTATTAAATATCAACAAACATAGCAAACAAACACAGACAGAAGTCGGAAAAAACACAAATATGACACAACGAAACAAATAAAGCAAATTTTCTAATATTATTATACCCATAATAGATGCGAAAGTAAGAATCAGTGTACGTGTATGCGACATCTTGTATGGTATTCTGCACGTGACAGGTCAAAGGAACCACCATCGTCTCCACTCGAATCTACCGTAGGACTCAATTTTTACTTCTTCGTGCGACTTCCATATTGTAGGCTACATGATCCAAGAAATTCAATCTTTTCCTCTGTATTCTTCTCTCATTATCTCCCATTGCGTCCTCCATAAAATCCTTGTTAATAATCCATTTTACTCTCTATAAGTCCAATCCAGTGTTTTTCTATTATTTGTACACTGTCAAAGTGTTCAAACTTTATTCAATTTTGGAGCATTTTTCATTCCAGATTTATACGCCTACCTTCTTCCTTCCATCCGACTTCAATCCAACCCTTCAATTCTATTTTCTTCCATCTTATCCACTGTATATTTTTGTGATTCATAAAATAAAATTCACAGAATACACCAGTCCCTTCACAAGGTCAAGTATATTGTACTACACAATTTTTTTTATTACATTCAACGTTTCATGGTTGTACTACCTTCAAAACCTGCTCCCTAAGTTTCTACATTTGTGTACCTACTTTTTTCGTTTTTCTTTGATATTTTAGTTCTGACATTTTTATCAGCACTTAATCTTGTTACTTTCGTTTTCCTTATATTTATGTGTACTTTATATACCCTTTGATCCCATCTTCTACAGTGCCTTGCAAATTTCCGGTCCTAACTTCTAAAATCACCTTATAATAACCTAGTCTTAATTTATTTAAGTTCCTCTATAGTAACGCGTTTCGTCCCATCTAAGTCACTATTAATCTTTCAGTGTACATATGGTACGTATGTCCGTACGTAGTTATGTTTGTATGTCAGTACGTCTGCATGTATGTCGTCCATATATTCTATGTATGCATGTATGTATGTATGCACCTATGCAAATAAAATAAAATAAATTTATATGATTTCGTTTATGGATAATTGAAAATCTTCTATTTTGGGAGAATTGTTAATACAAAGAACCAAAATTATACTATTAACACAATTCATTCACAACATAACATGATCTACTAAAATAATTCGTTACCTATGGCGGTTTCATTACCTAGAAATTTGTTATTCTAGAATTTTAAAATTCGATTGTAGTAAATTCAGCTAGTCTCTACATGTTACACATTTGATAATAAACAGGGAATTAATAAACTTTAATTAAGACGCTTAAAATATAACATTAAGACAATCATAACTATAATGTAACTTCTCATCAATATTTTTTAGAGCAATTTAAGAGCAAGAAAATCAGTGTAAAGGAAGGAAGTCGCGCAAAAATGACAATCGACCTAGTCGACTCACCATAGTAAATTTCTCTTTACTTGGTTTGTGATTGCAGTGTCTAAATTAAAAGTTTATTTTGTTTGTACGATAGGGCAATTCAGAATGGAATTCACTACAAAACTTACTGAAAGAAACACAAAGCTCGAGTAGTCGATTTGAATAGAATACAATAATGACAGTTATATTATTTTGTTTATTGAATTGCTTCCTACACTTATGCTTCAAATATTGTTTATCAAAGTTCTGGGAATAAAATTTTTATCTCGCAATTTTACTTTTCGTTTTTTTACTGCAATTGTTAAAGTGGGGGTGAGCTGGTTCGTCCTCGTCGTGCCCCTGGATAGCATCTACTAGGTAGCTAGTGGATGTGAACTAAACGCTAGCGTCTTTTTCGGATCTCACTTTGCTTCAACTTGTCTTGGGTGAGATCTTTCTGGTCTTTAATCTTTCCTATCAGCCTGCCTTGGCTGACTCTTGTTCTTTTCGACTCCGACGCTATTAGAGTATTCGAGGGCTAGGATGTCTTCCATGTTTTTCATTCTATTTCTTGATACCTGCTGCCTTGCAGTAAGGCGTTGGATCGCCAAAGGCTAGAGGAAGAAAACCTTGATAAAAAAATCACCTAGAAATTATGCGATGTCTAAAACAAACGGATTAACTACCCCAGGTGGCAGACCAGGTACTCTGGAAAATCCACACTCCTTTATGGAGGTCGGCCCTATGGATTCTGGGGAGGGCCAACTTTCGCATATAAACCCATTTGAAAGGAGATCAACAATATCAAGATCACCACCAGAACACACGACTCAAGCAGGTACGCGCGGGATCGATAATACGACAGAAATGGATAAAGAGAAAGCTGAATTGCAAAATAGATTACGTGAAATGGAAAAAACCAAGAATCAACTGAATAAGCAGCTACATAAGCTGACAGAGGAAAATGAACAGCTGAAAAAAATAATGATATTACAGGGTGAACTGCCTGAACACGATACTGGCACTAAAACTCCAGTTAGTTATCATACAGACGAAGAAGAACTAGAAAGAGAAACTGACTGGTTAGTCAAGCAAACCAAGAAACGCAGAAGAAAGCGAAAAGCTGAATTCTCTCCAGAGGCAGAAGCAGGAAACTTCCTCAACCTTAGTAGGGAAGGGACTGCTGCTAATAAGGGCAACCCTAATAAGGATGAGGTAACTCAAGGAAGGTTAGGACTAGATAAGTGTGGAAAAGGGAAAAAAACTACACCTCCTCCACCAATCCATGTAGTTGGGATAACCAAATATGCAGATATTAAATCACTGATGGCATCAGTTGCAGACAAGGAATACAAAATTGTGGCGATGAATAACAATATATGGAAAATCCTAACATTGAACTCGGACGCATATAGAGCTTTGGCAAAAAAACTGAGTGATGAAAATAAGCAGTGGTATACGTACGAGGACAAAAGCCGTAGGCCCACTAAGGTTATGGCTAGAGGTCTCCACCCAACGTGCGAAAACCAAGAGATCAAGGTTGATCTCCAGCAGAGGGGATTCAAAATAATTGATGCTGTGAACATCATTAAAAAAGAAAGGAAAAAGGATGAACAGGGGAAGGAGGAGATTAGTAGGGTAAGGCTTCCTCTGTTCATGCTCACGTTCGATCATGAGGAAAGTGTAGATAATATATACAACATAAGATCAATTCTCAACATGAGGGTTAAAATCGAACCGCTTCGGAAAAACTCGGGCCTTATACCACAATGTAAAAAATGCCAAGGTTTCAACCATACGCAGAAATTTTGCCATCGGGAGCCTAGGTGTGTAAAATGCCTAGGCAAACATTATACTAGCGATTGCACGATAAATCATAATACGCCGCCCACTTGTGTTAACTGTCGGGAGCAACATCCTGCCAGCTACAGAGGATGTGAGGTGGCCAAGCAACTACAGCAAATGAAGAATCAAAGACGCCAAAACAATAAGCAAAAGACTAGTGGTGTCGGGAATATGGCTTCCGGGGAAAAAATCCCGTTATATCTACCTACTGTGACTTCGAGGGGCAAACAAGCTCCTCTAGCAGCGAGAGGTAGGGATACAGGGACGAACAGCTATGCAAGAGCAGTGAAACAACAACAACTCAAGACCGCAGGAAACGCTGGGAAAATGGATCAAGTGCTTAGTGAGGTCATTGAAAGACTTGACGTCCTGAATAAGGCGATGGAAAAACAAAAAGATTCTACTGACAAAATTCTCGAGAAACTCGCTGAGCAACAGCAAATAAACAACAAATTGTCGAAAAAAATTGCGCAGGTGGGCGCACAAGTAACTGCTGCCCCTCTAAGCCAAAAACATGTATAACACCGTAAGAATTGCAACGTGGAATGCAAATGGACTTCTGCAACGGATAACGGAGCTTGAATTGTTTCTAAATATGGAAAGCATTGACATCTGCCTAATCTCGGAGAGCCACCTTACCAGAAATGCGATTGTTAATATAAGAGGATATAGCTGCTATCATGCGGCTCATCCAGCGGATAGAGCCAGAGGAGGCACGGCCTTATTGCTGAAAAGCACTATCAAATATTATGAAGACCTGAAAATAGAGGAGGACTCGTTTCAAGTGGCAACTGTCAAAGTGCAGCTGCTTGGTAAAGGAAACTTTAAAATTTCTGCAATATACTGCCCACCAAGGCAAAATCTGAAAAAAGAAGATTATGTTGAGTTATTCAAGATGCTGGGGAATCACTTCATTGTTGGAGGTGATTTTAACGCCAAAAACACCTTTTGGGGTTCTAGGTTATCGACCACCAAAGGCAGGGAACTATACAAAGCTGGGATTGAAGTAAAACTTGATTTTCACTCAAGCGCTACCCCAACTTATTGGCCTGCAGATGGCAACAAATTACCTGATTTGATTGACTTTTACGTTGTTAAAGGATTATCCAGCAGGTACATAGATGTTAAAAACTGTGAGGATCTCTCATCGGACCACTCACCGGTTGTCATGACAATAAATGATGAGGTTATTTCTCGGTCATACCCGTGCCAGCTTTCGAGTAACAAAACGAATTGGACCCTATTCAGGCAACTACTGGATGAAAGCATAGACCTTCATGTCCCTTTGAATGATATTTACCAGTTAGATGAAGAAGTCAAGAGATTTAATACTAATATTCAGAAAGCAGCATGGGAAAGCACTCCCCAGATCAACAGAAAACTGAAACAGAGAATAATCTGCCCTCCTCCAGAGGTGAATGAACTTGTCAGGAAAAAGAGGAAGGCCAGGAAAACCTGGCAGCGAGTTCGTACACCAGAAAATAAAAGAGCCTTGAACTTGCTCTGTAATGAGCTGAAGGAACTGATAAAAAAGGTTAAAAATGAGGGGATTGGAAAATATTTAAGCAAGCTAACAGCTCAGAAGGATACAGCCTATTCACTTTGGAAGAGTACTAAAGGACTGAAAAGGCCGAAAACCCACCAGTCGCCCATCAGCCGGGAAGACGGGACATGGGCGAAAAGTGCGGCGGAGAAAGCCGTTCTCTTTGCCAGACACCTTGAGGAAATCTTTCAGCCGTTACCTAGACAAACAGCAGAGGAAAACACTAACTTTGAGCCGAAAGTAGATAGGAAAAACATACAGAAAGTAACGCTACAGGAATTGAGAGAAGAAATTAAGAGCAATCTAAGCGCAAAAAAATCCCCGGGTTTTGACCTGATAACAGGCCAAATACTAAAGGAACTGCCTGGAAAAGCCATGAGAAAACTACTCCATTTGATCAATGCTGCCTTCAGGCTGAAGTATGTGCCTAGTCTGTGGAAGGTGGCTGAGGTTATCATGATTCTAAAACCTGACAAAGCACCAACAGATAAAAAGTCTTACAGGCCAATCTCCCTGCTACCGGTGATCTCAAAACTATTTGAAAAACTGTTTTTGAAGAGATTAAAGCCTTTGTTAGAGGAAAGAACCCTGTTGCCGGATCATCAATTCGGATTCAGAGAAAAGCACTCCACTATTGACCAGGTACAAAGAATCACCCATGTTATTGAAAAGGCTCTTGAAGGGAAGAACATTTGCTCAGCCGTCTTCCTGGATGTAGCGCAAGCTTTTGATAAGGTCTGGCATCATGGGCTTGAGTACAAGTTACATAGGGATCTCCCAGAGGAATTCTATCTGATACTAAAGTCTTACATCTCAGAAAGATACTTTAGGGTGAAGCATGAGGATGAATATTCAACTTTAAAGAAAATATCCGCGGGAGTTCCCCAAGGGAGCGTATTGGGTCCAATTTTGTATTTGTTATACACGAGAGATTTACCAAACAGTGAGGAAACAACCGTTGCGACTTTTGCGGATGATACTGCTGTTCTGGCGGTAGGTAATGATGCCGAGACAGCGGCCAATAAACTGCAAACTTCAATCGCAGAGGTATGGGATTGGACTCGACGCTGGAGGATCAAACTCAATGAAACGAAATCAATACACACCAATTTTACCAACAGAAAAATAGAAATACAAAGGATCTACATCAATGAACAAGAAGTGCCATACTCTAACACTGCTAAGTATTTGGGTATGACTCTGGACGCAAAACTTAAATGGAGGGAGCATGTAAAAAAAAAGAAAGAGGAACTCAACATAAAATTCAGGAAATTGTACTGGCTGTTAGGTAGGAATTCACAACTAACAGTTGAAAACAAATTGCTGTTGTATAAACAAGTGCTGAGACCTGTGTGGACTTATGGTGTACAACTCTGGGGATGCACCAAGAAATCTAACAATCAAATGATACAAACTTTTCAAAACAAAGTACTTAGGAGTATCGTTGATGCCCCCTGGTATATTAGGAATGACAATCTGCACAAAGATCTCAAAGTAGAATATGTCAGTGAAATCGTAACAAAATATGCAGTTAACCATGACATGAGAATTCAGACTCATATAAATCCTGAAATGCGTTGCGTGGTGGAAGAAGCTCCGCACACGCTAAGAAGGCTTAAAAGATTGAAGCCCCAAGATTTGGTGACACATTAGTGCATTTAAATCTGTAAAACTCTAAAAGAGAGAAAGACAATAATCTCAACCCGGGGAACAGCCAGTGGGCTTCTACCCCATAAACCGTGACGTAATATTAAAGAAAAGCAACTTGTTGGGCTCGCTCAGTTGTTGCAAAGGGAGGTGTTTTTAGTGGGTTAGAGTCCCACACTACCTGGAGCTACGGGGCTCCAGTGTGTCTATAGAGATTTTCACCTGCCCTGCCGGAAAAAAAAAAAAAAAAAAAAAAAAAAATTGTTAAAGTTATTTTTAAAAGAACTTATCTATGCTAATCTCATCCCATTGAAAAATTATGTTTTTACTTTTCAACTTTCATTTATAATTCAGTTTTTATTCAATAATAATAATAATAGTTTTATGAAATTTTTCTTTCTTTATTTTCGCTGTGAATGCTATGTGGCATATTCAGCACTATGTAATTTATAAAAACTGTAAATATTTCCATATAATGTTGATTAGGTAATTTATCTTATTTACTGAGGGCACATAAGGTAATGTTGGTTTTATGCTAATTTATTATCATAATACTTTTTAATTTATCATAATTTATAAACACTCTTATTTATTATCAGATACATATGTAGTTGATTATATGATAACCTCCTACCAGCATAATACTAACATTATTTATTCACTTTCACACAGCATCATCAAAACACTAATTTACATAAAAGGCGGATGTAAAGGACAATAATTATACAATAAATGCAAACAAGAAATGGGTAATACGTAGTAAAAGTGTTTAAAACAGGAAAAAACAGAAACATATAAAATAAAATGCAACACAATTAAAAAACATAGATTCGAGTTACAATAAGCTCAGAGACTAAACAGCGTACAGAAAATAATAAAATTTAAATCAAAAACGCTAAATACATACAACATAAAACAGACAGCACAGCAACTAATACAATGTCACAAACAACTTTGAAGGTAACTCACGTAGAGACTCTATATAGACAATACAATGTTCTGAATACAGTAAAGTAGATGTGGACCAGACAGAACGTAAATTATTTATCATTACCTTGAGCTTAAGAACGCTTCTCTCAAGCCAGCAATATATAAAGGTAGCCTAGCATTACATGCCATCATCACAATACATATCATTTATAGACGGGAAGAATTTTTAATTTATAATATTAATAGAAAATTTTGAAAATGAACTAATATAGAATCATTTGCATACACAAACCCCATTGAAAAATATACACAAGCCAGCGCTCAAACACACACACACGCATAACAGATGTGATCTAGAAAAGCAAGAAAATAGCAGACTTTAGCAGCACTGTAAAAGGTGGGACTACCATCCTTCAAAAAAATGTAAAATAAAAAAAATGTTTTAAATTTCGGTTAGGTTAATATACTGAAATAAAACTACTGTGGTATTACCACTTCACGGGTGCACGCACGTGCCTGCTATTCACTGGTTTGTTTCGACAATTGATTCCCTTTGTTTCCTACCACTACTGCTATTTTAAATTATAACACAGAAAACTATTGGTCGATTGACTGACACATACCAGCTACATGTTGCTTAAATATGAACTTAACATTACTTAAATACTACGCAGAACTTCGAATAACAGTAACATATTGCAACAGTACGTCTGCGTACGTTACTGTGCATTGTCGCAGTTAGTTAAAAAAACTGATAAATTAAAATAAATAATTAATATTGTCAATATTTAACAAAAAACATGCGTATTGAAAGCTGTGAATAAATCAGTGAACGGGGACAGGTCGGTACTGGTATATCACGCCACACACAAGCTAAGAGTTTGTACAGTGTAAGTCTTAATGTGTGCGTGAAAGAAGTAGAAACCAACGTACCGTCACCCCTGAATAAATGTGAATTAAATAGTTAATTTATTTAAATTTTACTAAGTGCGCGAAATATATGACAAAACAAATTATGCCACGTTATTAATAATATAAAAACGCAATATGTGCAAAATCTAGTGCGAAACAAATAATACATATTAATGTAGTGTAAATAAAAGTGAATAGAACCAAGAATAATTAAAGTATAGAAAATCTGTTAATATATAATTATACATAAAAAAATTACCGATCGTGTAAACATCGTGTAATGACGAAAAGACTTGGCATGTTTCGAATAAAAGTAAAATAAGTACGAAAACGAATCGAATCTGTAAATGAACGCTTGAAAAACTATAACAATATAAATCGTGCACAGAATGGATGAAACATAATTTCTGCGCCCGGCATTACAAATAAGCGAGGATCGCAATCCTCGGCCCTCAGTCTACTGGAACACATCTGCAGCCGAAGGCTATGCCCGACTGTGGAGCATCCAAAGTCGATACTCCAGCAATATGGAGATACCATCGTACGAATCATCTGTGTTCTGAATGGATCAGGAGGACCAGACGACAACGGAGGATCGACACAGGAGACAGGACTCAGGATCATGGCGAGGAATCGCTGAGTATCACCGCACAAGCAATAAGGTGACATGAAACCATTTTACTCGTCAACAAACGAGTAATAAAAGACGTTAAAACATAAGAGTAAAAAACCATGATAAACTTTAATTGTGTAAGTAATAATTGTAAAATGTAAATGGTTAAATTGTAGTAATAGATTACACGAATTTATAATGATATTTAACATTTATAAAATTATTATTTTTTGGAAATTATAACGTAGCATAAATGTTTATGTAATTCTAAATATGACTGATATTTCACGAATACGATATTCATATGTAGGCACACAAAGCAAAGCAGTAATAATATAAAAAATATCCAATTTAAAGGAATACAATCTGAGCATGTCGAGAGCACATTTTATATTATAAAAACTTATATTGTAATGGTACATATGACACTACCAACAGCAACGTACCAAAATAAGTTGAAGGCCACTACAATTAAGAATACCTACAAGGTCAAGCATATAATCATGGAAAAATAAGAGAAAATGTCATTAGTTAAACGAAGTGAATTAAAATAAATAAGGAATTACTAGTAAATGTGAACTAAAGAAGATGAAAGAAGACTAACGACGAGACGACATACATAAATACCCAATAGATCAAACAGTGAGAAGGACACAACGATAGCAACTTCAAGAAGAAAATAGATCAAACAGTGAGAAGGACATAATGAAAACAATAAGTAAGATCAAACAGTGAGAAGGAAACAAATGAAAACAACACCATGTAGAAACTTATTAAGAGTGAGAAAAGAATCAGTGAAGAGAAGAGAAAATTATCCAGATCAAACACAAAAAGGGAGATAACATGAATTGTAATGAACTAACATATGCCAATAAAAGAATTATTGTAAAAGAAGAAAGAAGAAATGGAATAAACAACATGATATAAATCCCTAATCTGTAAAGTAAACACTGACCCAAACTTATTAAGTGAATACCTTCCTTGACAATGTAATGCAAACAATAATCAATAAGAATTAATTATTGAACATAAAAAATAACACAGAGAATGAATAATAATAGGATAAGTTCTTAGCTAAATGATGTGAAGACATGAAAAGAGGACTATGTCCAAAATACCAATGACCAATAGTAAAGTGGAATTGATTATAGAAATAACCACTAATTACAAATAATAAGGACTGTAAAAGATAAACAAAAGGTGCTCTAATGATTAACAACAGATATACCAGCACTACATACAATCAAATAAATAAAATGTTATACAGAAATACAAATCCAACAATAATCCATTGCTGCATACTTAGAATGTAACATAACCTAATCTGGGCAACTAGTTTTCACTAAAACTATAGAAAATAAGGCCAAAGCAATGTTAAACAAAAATGTATTATAATGTGACATAAATAGATAATATAAGAAACGATTTTTTTACAATAGATAATGTAATAAGTAAATATGGAAGCTCTATTAATGTAATTTAATATAACTATATGCTTGCCATAGAATGGATGCCTGATGCAACAAAATTATCTTGTAAACTTATTATAAAAGAGTAGGAACTCAACTAACAACATTGAATAAGGCAGAATACTATTCAATTAAGTAAATTCAAGGATTTATTTACCTAAATACCAATAATAACAATAATAATAAATAAACAGTGTTAACAACTAGATGCAACTAATCTTGGTAACTTTAAACGAAAGCAATTATTAGAATAAATGCAGAATGAACTACTGCACAATTATAACAGTGTTATCAAAACAATAATAAGAGACATTCGAACAATAATGAGAATACTTTGAAAGGATTACAAATCATGTAACAATGTAACTTCATAAAGTATAGTAAACTCACTTAACAAACCATAGTTAAGGTAATAAAACCATATGATAAAGAGAAAGGACACTATCAGTAGTGACAACGATCAATGCAGTATGCATAGGCCATAATAGAATGTTATTAACTATTAACGTTAGTATAATATTATTAATAAACGAAATATGTAACAGTAAGCATAAGACTTGAAAATAGACATTGTATAATTATTAGTACATAACCAGAAGGGAAAAGTGAATAATACTATAAGAATATGTTATCACCACGAAATATGGGATAAAAACAATGTATTTAAAGTATTAAATAGCTTAACGAGTATTATGAATAATTTATACCAAGTGCGGTTTTATCAACCCCAAATCAGAAATATATGATAAGGGTATGCAAATTACTCGTATTCAAAAAATAGAAACGATGGGAATGATAAAAATATCGTCAGTGCAATTATAAATAAGATATTTGACTTATAAGAAATAATTAAAAAGTGACGAGCCCTTGCGCGTGGGTAGGTAACCGACAAATCATAATCACGAACCCGGCCTACTGACGCTATGCTAAGCGTCTATTTTGACGAATCTCACCGAGTGTACACGAAATAAAGACAATTAGCCAATCAGAGCTTATAAAAAATACGAAGCGAAGAATGCCGACCAAGTAACTAGAGACAGTCTTTTATCAACAATGAGAGCGACTCCACGTTAGCCGATCGTCCAGAAAAACGTGGTTTTGACAGTCAAAAGCTGTAAACACACAAACTAACCTCGAAACTTCGAGTGGTGGTTGAAGATATTGCAGTCTATTTTTAAGTGTTCTATTACGGAGTACATGCGTATAGGCAGTGTGTGAAGTGCAATTATGAAAATTAATTAAAATATATTAATTAATTATGAAAGTTAAAAAAAGTGTTAACTCTTCGAATCGACCGATTACGAAGTATCAATGCAAATGACCATTATATTATACATATCAAATCATTCAAAATTTAAAGAACGCTAATAGCGAATCCAATTTGTCTGACTTAATTGATAAATAACCCGAAATCCAAAAGGAAGGGGACTTAGAAAAAAAAATCAAATAAACAATGATCAAATTGAACGATTTTAATAACGACAATTTTAATTCTTTGTTTGATTCAATTGTATTAGTATAAGAAAAGACATTGAACGATCAATGAAGGGAAAAAGAACCCTCACAATTAATAATTTAAAAATGTTTTGTATGTAATTATAGTAATTGAACTCAGAGTCACACATGAGTGTAACCTGGTTGTATCAAATTAATTCAATTTACCTGTTTTAGTTATATCCAATCTTGGAGATTATTCAGGAACGTAACACTGAAGTTAACAAATTATTATAATGTACTAAATAAGTAATGCATCAAAGAAGCATAATTAATTAATTTTAAATAAACAAGGTTACAAGAACCTTTACTAACCTCAATTGTAAACAATGAACAATCGTTCACATTTTATGTTATGTTCAACAATTAATATTTTTATTCTCTGCCTACTCATTATCACAGTAGTGCATTTTATCATATCTGTGTATCTTGCAGGCTCAAAGAACCTACAAATTTTATGAAGCATAATAAGCAATTCATTTACAAACAGAAAATAATCGACTTGCCAAATGCAGTCCTATCACTCTGAGCTTTTTATTATTTTAAGAGTCCATGTTCAATTTTAATTATTTAAAAAAAAGGAAGATTTATAATACCATTGTAACCAAACTATTTTACTTGAGTTGAATAAACAACTATTGTTTTATGAACAATTAAAAGTGTTGACTTTTATTAGAAAAAATAGAATTACAGCCCAGGTGAGTAATCAGAGACGGTTGGTACCAGAAGCCAAGGCGGACATTCAAATTGAATGATTATCACCAACCACATTATCTAATACTTTCTACATATTACAACTGATAGTAAGTATCATGTACATGTTGTGTTTATGTTAGGGTCTATACAGGAAAGTACCGATCAACTCACCGCAGCTAATAATAGAAGAGTCGACGCAACTTCTTCAGAATCGAACTCAAGAAAGTGAATAAAAAACATTCTAAACAATTTAAACCAAATTAATAAACGACGATAAGAAAGAGTAAGTGTGTTATCCGATTCATATCGGATTCAATAATAGATTGAATTGGGTAGAATAAATCAATAAAACAAAAATTAATAATAATAAATCAAAACTTTCACAATAATAAACAAACAACAAGAATTAGTAGGACCCCAATAGCGTCTCTATTACATATAACTTATATTTATCCATGTTTATGTATACATGTCAATTTATATTTTGTGTATTATATTTATGAATATCTGTGTTAATGTTATTTGTATAGTGACAATATTTGTGTGTATGCTGAGCACACACAAAAGACAAATATTATGCGAATAATAATGACGAAATTTTATTCCGTAATTTTTGAAAAATTATTTAATAAAATTTTGAATGATTTTTACAAAGTCGATGTGATAAAAGAAGTGTATTATTATTTAAAAAAAAACACCATACACCTTTTCTCGTTATAATATTTATATTGATAGATTACACTGATGTGTTCTCCAATCTCGCTTAATAAATATTTTAACAATCATTACCACATTTCCAACCAACGGCTAAAAAGCCTCGTCATCTAATTTTTGCAAAATTTTAAATTATGTTATTATTAATTACTATTTTTAAAGTTTTCCATCTTAAGTTATTTTTAAAATAATTTTTTCTTGTGAATAGGAGTAATTTGCTTGTTTTGTTTTAACAAAATTGTAAAATAAAATGAGTATTAGAACTGTACATGCTTTAACAGTCATACTCTACCAGATATTTTTGAGGTGTACTGACCAGTATAACTGAGGTGTACTGATTGTGATTTGGCCTATTTTTTGACGCATTTCGTATATTGTTTTGCCCATGACTTTCATTCTAACGAGTATGCTCATTTTGATTTTTCCAAATACAAATCTATGGCTCTGCTGATAGCAGTTTATTATTAACTAATCTGTTCGGTATAAACAAGCTTAATCAATTTAGCATTCTCCATCGTCCTCAGATACCCAATAATGAAGCATCTTTATCCAAAAATTATCTCTTATGCGACGTTCTGTATATTTAACGGTCTTTGTCTTTGTATTTTGTTATTAATTTTCTTAGTTTTGTTATTCCTGGTAGCCCTCAAACAACACGTGTATCGGTGTTTACCATTTCCGAGGTAATTCATGAGAATTATCATACTTAATAACAAGTTATATCATAATAAATCTTCATTATTTTATGATTACGACATTCGGTATGATCCTAAGAGCAGATTTGTTTCTGCTGTCACAAGTTTGTATCTTTATTGTAACTAAAAATTTATATTTGTTCAGTCTACTCTGAATACGTACCGTCTAGGTTTGTTTTGTTTTCAGGGTCTGAACAGTTCTCTTATTTATAAAACGTGACTTATAATTACGAAAATTAATGTTGCCTTAAAATAATTTTATTTGCTTAAATATACGGAATACTTTTAATACGAAATACTTTTAATATATAATATATTTTGTTCATAGTTCACGCCATGATTACTTTAGGCTAAGAGAGCACAAATATACAATAAAATTAAATTTTCCACAATCGTTTTTTGTCACATTAAGGTCGGAGCTAGAATATCATATGTGACTACAACTTCTAATGTCAGAGGTCTCCAGAAAAAGTTAAACATCTAGACATTATATGTAGTAAAAATTGTAGGCTACCCTGAACGTGAATTAACCTTGGATCGGAGATAAGCCACTCAACATAAAAGCTTAATCTTTGCTCAAGTCGTCTCACTCTATTCGTAAAGCCGTACGTGACGTGTTTATTCAGTTTCTACCCTGGATCGCTTTGAATAAAACGCATCTTACTTGATTTAGGACTTCGTCGTTTTCTTTCAGTTCCGAGTCCTTGCGACTCCATTCCGACTTACACGACAAATCATGTTTACGTAGCCTGCGAAGAAGTTATGCACTGTATCACAGACTGGAAATGTCATAGTACCCTCACCCAGTAAACAAATATGTTTTTTTATTTCAAAGTCAAAGTATGTAATAAATTAAATTTCCGGATAACTTTTACTAATTTACACAGCTTCAGTTGATTACAAATGTCAGTTACATTTATGATCATTTCAGTGTTTTAGAGAAAAAAACAGTAAGATAAATAATATAAAACTATATATGATAGTGGATGAAAAAATTAATAACATAAATGGATCATTATATAGTTAATATTATTATTATTATTATTATTTAAAATCTATTTTTAAAACACCATTACCCTACGCGTTACATAAACCAATATCTGGTAAGGTCTTAATAGTTTACACCGTCACTCTAATACTGTGGTACAATAATTATAAAGTGAGTGAGTTGTGCCTAGAATATACAATGTTTTACGTAAGTATTACAAATGTTACTAATGTTGTCTAATATTAATTAATCCGTATAATACTACCTCAAATTATTACGTTTCTTTTATAGCATTCTGTATGCTACTGCACTTACATAAATAATGACTAACTTCTGTGATAAAATTTTCTATATCGCGATAAAAGAGAGAGTGCTTTTGCAATGACTAAGCACAATATTTATATTTAGATGCATGTATTATTGCATATATATTTTATTGTTTACGATACCAATGGATAGGTGTTAAATACCTTAGTACTCGAGAGAGATTTCGGCAATCGGTCGCTACTCAACACCTTAAAGGTCTACAATATTTATCTCAATATCACTGCTTGCACATGAATAGCAACATTGATTAAAATTACACCGCGTGTTTAAATTAACATCATATTTATAAAGTCAAATCATTAAGAAAAAACGGATGTAGATGCTTACCTATATTATCGTTATTAGGCGTATTATGAAGAATTTTTGTGGTATTAAACTTTAACGTGTAAAAAATGTTGTCCAAAGCCAAACAGCGCGTTAACGCTGTATAGACGTTTCATTATTTTAACTAGATATAAGTATATTTACTTAGGTTTGTCTTGTATCAAATGTGTATAATGGTATTACACAAGGAGTCTTAGGTGTGGTGACAAGCAAAGTCTTACGAGTGGTGACATTCAGAAAGTAAAATTTTACAAAATGGTAATAGCAAATCTATTAATTTCACTACCACGCCAGTAGTATATATTAGAGTGGGGTAAAAGTGTGCAGACTGGGAATATTTATTCCTATAAAATGTAGGATGGCAGCAATAGGTTAGTGTGTCATGGCATATCGCCTTCAAATTCAATGACAGGAGGCGTATGTAAAATGTGTTAAAACATTGAAGCAAGATTCGTTTAGACATTTTTTGCTGATATAATATTTTAATATTTTGTGTTGTCTATTTTTATGAATCGCATTACAATAACATATTAAACAAATATGGTAAATATTGATTTAAAAAGATGCTAAACTATTAAAATATTTTAATATAATTTTGATATTAGAATTTTATGCATTCTTATAAAATCACGACTGCGCTTTTTAAACACTATATACTGTTTAACATTTATAATAATTTTTAAGGATTTGGTGTTTAAAAGTGGGACGATATATATTACCATGCGCATCGCAGCAAGAAGAAGACTTAGCTTGTCAAGAGAATATGACACATCTCTGTAGGACGTCATGTTAATGACCTCAGGAGGCTAGACATTCAGTACGTTGAGACAAATATTGTAAGTCACAATTTTGATGAAAAGTTAAATTTAGGAGGAAAGTTTGGGCATTAGCATTCATAAAAAATTGTCAGTTGATCTTGAAAGCTCCTTAGTAAACAAGACTTGCAAAAATCATAGGCTTCAACATTGTCCTAATGGAATACAATAAATATCAGAGTTGATGGTGAATCAAAAAGCTTAAAACAATGGGACCACTAGTATAAAGACGATTGGAATTTGAACTTTTCCACACTGTGTTCTCAAAGTTCTGTACACCAAAAGGAAACAAATCTGTAGGAAAAGGTATTTCTGGTGAAAAAGATGGTTTACAGTCCACATGTAATGTAAGTGCCTAAAATCATTTAAAACCTTTTGTTTTATCCTTAAAATCAAAAAAATGCATAAGCCAGTACCTATGATTGGTGGTTATCTGAGTCTATGATGTTTGTTAATGATACAAAAACTCTAAACGTTTTGTTGGATAAAACATTTTTTAAACCAGATCAAGACAACAAAAGACCACCTTGACAATCATAGGATAAGTTATCGTTTTTCCTTATAAACGGTTTCGTTTTGTTAAGAAAACGTCAATCACTTGTTGTCCACAACAATCACAACTTCAGCTATTTAAAATTGTGTTTTCTTAATCACTTAAGGCATAGTTGCACAAATATGTCACTTACTAATAAGTTCAGGTAATCACAAAAGTCCAGATGGCACGTACTGTTTTCTGTACGTGTAATTAAGTGAAAAAGGCTGCCATTGTCTGCAACCTGTGAGGAATTAAGGTTGTTCATTCTGTACAATTTACGAACGAGGACTTTACATGTTTTGTAGTAATAGGTATGCGATGTGCATAAGAGATAACGTCGCCTGCAATAATTGACAATGAACCACCATAACCGGTGCAGTTACCGTACATCAACTTCAGATACCCAGTTTTAATATCCTAGTTAAATGTTAAATCTGATTGAGATTTTGAGCGTGTCGCATCGCTCGAACAGTAACAAAACCAATCTCACCTGCAGGAATGATCTCAGTTCTTAAACGAAGACCGCTCACCAAAAGAAGAAGAAAGGGCAAAATCAAAAATAATTGCAACTTTGTTTCTTAAGAAATATTTTGAACCAATACTGACTACACGTAGATGTGTACGGAATGTCTATTAGGAAACATTATTAGGACACGATAAATTTTGTAAACAAAAGCAATAATAGATTGCAATATTAAACAAAATGGTAAAATAGGTAGATAGGCTGCTAGCTCTGTACTTTTACAATTAGTTAGATTGTTTGAAACCATAAACTATAAACAGTTAAAATATTATTTGAGATATTTAAACTCAGTTTAAATGTTTTTTTAAATAAATACTATAACATTAATATATCCGTTAGCAAAAACAAGTAAACAAAAATGTTTTAGAGTACTGCAGAAACTAAACACATCAAGTTTATTAGACTAATGTCACCCGTTTTCAGTGAATGTGCCATACAAATATAATTCCTGAGAAATAAGATATCAAAACATTTACCATTGTAAACATATCCGGTTATATTAAATATAGAGAAGTAATTTTTTTGGCAATACTAAGGCACTTAATTTTCAAAATAAAAAAGAGAAGAAGAAGAAGAAGAAGAAGAAGAAGAAGAAGAAGAAGAAGAAGAAGAAGAAGAAGAAGAAGAAGAAGAAGAAGAAGAAGAAGAAGAAGAAGAAGCAAAGAACGAATAGAAACAGAAAAAGCAAACTAGTTCTGTTTTAAGAAAAACGTTATGTTTAGTAATCTACATTGTTTATGTTTACACAATTTATATGTATAATCTCTAAACTTTAGTGAACTCTAAACCTAGTGTTACACATTTATACAAAAAACATCTTTATTGAAATGTAGGTCAAACTATCAACGTGTTCAACAATATCTCGATTTGTCGTGATATTATTTTCTGTGTTATTACACGACACAAAGCGAGTGTGTGGTACCATTAAATAACCACTGCCTCATACTACCTTACGCAGAAGGTTTTGGTTTCCCAAAGACTAAGAGAAGCCCGTTTTGAAGAAAAGCCAAGGAGCAGACTAGCTCCTAAAGGTGTACTGAAATTACGTGGTCTAGGAAATGTGTACTCTTATCAAAAAGCTTTGGTCCTCCAGATTCTGGGTTAGGCGTAGGACGGACTCCTTTATCCAGTAAAAATTAGTTATTTGTGAATAAGGAATAAAGAAATGAAATGACTTTGTCACGCCATTATTAATAAATAGAATTAAGTATCACACTGTCAGCTAACAAAAATGTAGAACTTAACTACAATAATTGGGTCGAAGAGACAATTATTCAACCATCAACGGAAATAAGGGCGAGAAATTGAGGCAGAAAACTTACTAACTTAGTGATGGCAAGACGAAGAGGCAGAAACGGTTATGAAACCAGCCGGCGTGCATTAAGTGATCCTAAATCATAGCTTAAAAAATGTATAGAAAGGAATACAAATTGAAAGGAATATTTCAAGAATTGTTACATAAGAAATGTTAGCTATTCGTTTTGATTCAGTAAACATAAAACAACACAAAATAAAACGATGTCTTCTGATAAATAGTGTAACAATATTGTAAAATTGAACTGAATCACAAGGCAAGAGCTGCAGTACACTTAGTTTCTGTGATTTACATAAACTTTTCAGAGTATTTAATTTATCATAAACCATTCTACCTTTTTATCTGGAAAGTCTTGTATAAACTTTAAGACAGTAAATAAAGTTTTCTAAACTTTTATCATTTGGTATGTTCTCTCACAGTATGAATAAATTATAATAACTTTTCCAAACGTTGTCAGTGTATTGAGACATTACAACACGTAATAATTTATGCAGATTTATACGATTTGTGATAATCACATTTATCCTAAGAAAAGTTTAATTGTTAACATTTCTTTTTGCTAACCCAGTTGTCTTGTTAAACCTTAGAAAACGTCTTTAGAACATTAATAAAATACATAGAGTTATAATATTGCTGTTATTAAAAAACAATGTAACCATACTTGTTGCATTATGTGATTGTACTCAATAGTTTTAATAAATTTACTGATACTGAAATCTAGCGAACTTATTTTCCAATGATGAAAGATTCATATGTTGTATCTGTGTGCGTGAGTGCCTGTGTCTACCAAGAGAAAGAGAAAGAGAAAGAGAAGAGAGAGAGAGAGAGAGAGAGAGAGAGAGAGAGAGAGAGAGAGCCACGAGTGACATAGTGCGTGATTATTTGTCACACTAACTTTCAAACACCCCCATATGCAGACACAGTGCGTGATTATTTGTCACACTAACTTTCACAACTTTCAAACACCCCCATATGCACACACATAAAAGCGACATGTGCGGTTTTTCAGTACTCTACATTCTATGCCAGGGAAACAATATGTTGTTTAAGTTACTAAAACACTTCCACCCAAATCACTCATAATTCAACAGTTTTCTAAATGATACTGCGACAATACAAGCATAAGCTGTAATGTGCATGTATTAAATAAAATAAATATTTAAATTAATTTTAGTAATATGTAATAGACAAGAAGGTGTGAAATTGATAGCTGAATTATGAACAGGAATCAACAGGAAAGATCACGCGATTGCCGCTGAGAGCGTGTACACGAGTAAATAGTGTGTGTGCGTGAGGCCTGTTCAAGCTTGAAAGTTTGCAATCTCACCCCAAATAGATACTAAATTAAAGTTTTATTTAATTATAAGCAAACCGTAAATATTAGAAAGATTGTAAAGACTTCTAAAAATGCATACAAATCAGATACATGTGCAGTGCGAATTCTATGTAATTATGACTTTCAGTGCGAGTTCTGTGCGATTTTTAGAGCATAGTAATTACACTAATGATGCGGTCATTATGATAAATACGTATAATAAGTGTAATTGAATCAGGCAGTGTTAGATCATTTTAAAATCCGCATTAGACATTGCAATTGGCAAAAGTGTGCGAATATGTGGAATTAGATGATGGTGGGGGAACTGACGCCGCGGACAGCTTCTGACGTGCAGAATCCTGTGACGACAGGTGTGGTTTTTTTTAGTGAATATAAATACGAGCCCAGGAGAGCCAAATTTACTCTTCAATCAATCTTCAGTCGTGGCGGTACGCTATGTCCGTCAGCGACGAGAATTTTTAATACTCTTCAATCAGTCTTCAATTACAGCGGTAAGCTCTGTCCGTCAGAGAAGCGAATTTTAATTACTTCAGACATAGCTGGACGCTATGTCCAATATCGACAAGATCTTTTGTTTATAAACTGTAAAGTCTAACGGACAATACGTTAGTTCAAGTAATAAAAAAAAACACAATAACTGCAATTACCGGACGTCTACAAACAGTCTACAACTACAAACATCAACACTCTAGACAAATGGCGAGAGAACATCAAGCAGAGGAACGATATGCAGAGCAATAGAGGCGGTTAATAGAACAACAGCAGCTGATTAAGAGCAACACATCATTCCATTCTACAGCCAGCAGTTGGGACCATGAAGGACGAGTGACTGGAGGACGACCAGTCGAACCGGAAAACGCAAGAGGACATCCAGTAGGAGAGGACCGACAGATCACAGGAGGACATGGGTACAATCTGCAGAATTGAGGTGACGAAAAACCAATTTGTAATTATAAAAGAATAGAGATATTGAAAAGACATTAATTAAAAAATTTTAAATTAAAGAAATTTTTTGTAGATAGAGATAAGAGACTGTAATTTAAATGTAGTAAGAATTTTCTTTAATGATGACCAATTAATTTAAAGATAATTTAAATCCTTGCTTGGAGGATTAACAATTGATTTAATAATTTTAATTTTTCATTGAAAGCGTATAAAGTAAAGTAGTTGGAAATATTGAAGAAGACTAACGATTCGATAAGTTTATTTAAAATGTTATAAAAACTTAAGGTGTATGCCAAGCATAGAATAATAATGTAAATAAGAACAAATTTATAAACACATTCAGACTGAGTAGACGAGAATTTATAGTGTAACGAAGAAATGTTTAACATAGAGTTGCTAATATAAGACATAAGATATAAGATTTATTTTATGATGAATGTACGGCAACAAAGAAACATTGAAACAATTGATAATGAATATTTTATGGCGAAGTAAATAATGTTATATTTTTTTAATTTTTCGTTTGAATAAAGAAATGAAAACATGTTACGATTCATAAAAGGACTACTCTTATTATGATTACACCTAAACTCCAATTATACATACACGTTATCAGTACCACTACACAATTTAGATTACATTTAATTAATACATTGTGTCGTTGTATAATTTTGGCGTCCCAAGAACGTAGGGCTCCTCAAACACAAATAAATTTGTATTTACAACCTGCATTCACAAAATATATTGTTGTAATACAGTTCTTATTATGAACTAAACATCTAGTGAACCCCGGTATTAAGATACCACAAGATAGATATTTGAAAGTGCTGTTGTTTGCTGATTACTTGCTTTTAATTGAAAATACATAATCTGCTTTACAAAAATCTGTTTTTAAGCTTTATCATATTTTCAAACAATACAATATGAAAGCCTCTACTACAAAAACAAAGGTAATGGTATTTTGAGTTACGGGACCATTAGGAACAAAAATACTTATTAATTAACGAATGATTCGTAGAACAGGTGAGCCATTTTAATTAATTGGCAAGTGATACTGGCTATAATAGGAATTATGATATAGATGTTAAGTTAGGTAAGTTGTAGACGATCTGTGGGAAAATCAACTATATTTTTAGAACAATGTACGCCAAGACACAAAATTTCAGTTTTACAAACTACTAGGGTACCTATACTGTCTTTATGGGTGTGAATTGGGGACAACAACTATGAAACAAGAAAATAAAACACAGGCCTTGTAAATGACGTTATTAACAGTTAACAAGTGTTCTACACTTGAGTGTATTAAGAATGAGGCTACAAGAGAAAAATTACAAGGTTTTAACTTGAATGCAAATCAAAAGATTACGGACAAAAGTGGAAAGAACGCTTAGGAAAAATATCAGTTTCCAGACTGGCTAAACAAGTCTGAAAATATAAACCTACTGTATAGTACACAGGTGCGTGGGTAGACCCAAGAAAAGGTGGCCGATTCTTTGAAGACGGAACAGGCAGCGCCTTGCCTATGCAGTGTTGTGAAAATAATGTTGAAGATTCTTTACTACTATATAACTACTCTCAATATTAACGACTAGCGTTCCATTTTAAAATAAGAACCACATTCTCAAAGTGACTGTTTTTTACCGTTTTTAAACAAATCTGTGTGTAAAGTTCTCTTGAAAAAAAGTGTAACGACAATACATTCGTTCAACCAGTAATTTCCCTGTGTGATCTAATTGTGGACTAATCTTTAAATGCACTTGAACTTAATTGCTAAAATTTTATGTTACTTTTATTGATCAAAGGTAACTAACTACAAGGTGACTTTTATTCACAAGGTATTAACTTTCTTATAAATTAATTGGGCTCTAACTCTTTAACTGCAAATGTGAAAAAAACCGACTGTGGTTAGGCGTGTGTGTGTGTGTGTGTGTCGAAAGTTATTGAACCGAAGGCTCCGGCGCTGTCAGCTCTATTATTTTATTTGTATTACTGCTTCCTTCACTTTTCCACTATTTACTGCTGACGTCAAACAGACTTTGATTTTTTATTTAACGAGTTCTCTGGTTGCATTCATTTTAGTAATATTATCAGTTGCCACAAGCCATTATCTACAATTTGAAATTATATGTTAATTTTCGTATTAGCAACACATTTAGTGAATATTGAGACGTTACGTTCATTTGTATGCGTGTTTCTGTGTTGAATATTATAATACGTTTACATATCTAGACCAATGGTTTGAATTACGTACTTACATTACGTCACATAAAAAGTATAAATTTTAATATTTAGAGAGGAGAGAGTAGTGCATATAAAATCGTGGAATCGTAGAATTAAATAACTATCATAAGTCTAAAAATTTAAAATGGTGTTTGTTTAAACAAAACTAAAAATTTTAGAACTATACGCCTTTTTCATATGTTTGCGAGTAAATATAAATAATCGTCACATTACAAATTGCATTTATAATTACATGCTCGTAAATATTAACAGTAAAATTTACTTAAACTTAGATGACTGACCGAAATTAAAAAATCACTGATAAATAGCAATATAATTGCCAATTTAGTAACTGGAAATAACTGATAATAGAGTATTTCTTTCATAAAATCTTTCTAATAGCAATAATGTTTAGCTATATTTATTTATTACAACAAGTTTTTGCTTTTAATTGTTGTAGTAATTGTTAAAGCAGTAACTGTAATTACAAATTATAAAATTTTTAGAGGTTATCTTTTTACAATTGTTTTTATTCTGCCATTATTGGCTCTATCCTGTACAGATTTTTTATATAATATGAAATAAGTCAGTTCATCGGCTGTCTTGCTGTCGGCCACTTTATCCTGGTACGTGTGTCCACGATGGTGCTACTGAAGCCTACGTCAATTTTCCATGTGTGTGTGTAATTTACTGACCTAGAAAGTGGACGACATTTGCCCAGTTACAATTCCGATGTTTTCAAGAACAGAAAAACAGTTCGATACCTGTCTCTGATTGTCACAACAAGTTTAGCATTTGTCTCCACAATGTGAAAAATATTTGCCTAACTTGGCAATTTTGATCGTCTGGAGAACAATCTTCTCTAAAACAATTTGTTCCCCTCTACTCGCATAATTTGTACTATATTAGAGTATTTTTTGTTACACAGCGATTATTTAATTAACGGAGTAATAAACAAACAATTACGATCACCTTATAACATGAGAATACGCATAATCGCGTGTCAACGAGCGCATAACTTTGTGCACAACCTGGTAAAATACTTCTGCCCAACTCTGACTAACGAGTTCTGCAAATTTCGCTAGAAATTTGTCGTGCTTAGACGTGGTTAAATCAATGTCCGTACAGGTCTAACGCACACAGATGATTTAAAGCGGAAGTACAGGGTCCATTCCTCATGACATCGTATATGTAACACACACTTGCCGACAATGGTAGTATGTCGGCATAGAAATATTAGGATGTTTCTACATCTTAATGTTTCCACTCAGAGATATTTTCTGTTCCTTAGTCAACAAACAAGAAGAATTTAGTATAACTTACATTTTGTTTAATACTATATTAACAAATATATTGCAATTGGTGACATTTTCATAAAATGTAATAATTTCACTCTTAACATATGATAGCATGTTTTACTGAGTATTGGTCAAAGTAAAAGTCGCGTGTTGAAACATTGTAAATATAGACAATAAAAATCATGTTGTCAAAATTGTTGGATTAAGTAGGGTTTTGACTGTAAAAAGAAATATGAGTGTTGTGAAATAGTGCGAACATATGCATAGGCATATGGCGAGAGCGCGTGTAAGTAATTGTGATACGAGATAACAATATAAAACTAATTAAATTAAATAACTTTTATGTAAGTCAAATGACCGACATAAGATTTTTGTGGATAAAATAAGTTCTATCAGGTAGTAATATTTTTTAATAATATAAAGAACAAAATATATGTTTTTTTTCATAAAAAAGGTTATATCACCCACAACGAAAGCAATAAAATTATACCGGTTTTGTTTGCACAATTTACATTGCCCATATGCAATTTCTTACAAGTAAAATGTTATCTAGACTGTGGCGAAGGAGGGCCACAGTTGATTTGATCTGTGTGTACCTAAGAACTCAGAAGAAGCAGTCTGGTCACTTTATTTAACGTGTAGTCGTTAACTCTGATTCAGTACGTTCGGTCTATCAGTAGTTACAAACACTAGTAGTAAAGTGTACGGCTTATTAATCGAGTGCTAGTTTGGTATAGTTCAAGATCGTCCGTTTAGTTATTAGTGAACACAAAGTTCCCGGAGGTATATAATTAAGTAATAATTAATCGTTCAGCATTGTTCATAAAGTACCCAACCCGTAAACGACCCTGAGATCTTGAAAACAGGAGGAGATCGTGAAGAAGAACCACAGGAGGAGCGGCGGTATCCAGACGTCTACCAAAAAGGAGCATCTGTCGACATTCATCAGAAAACGAGGAGAAACACCGCATCATTCAGCAAATCAGGAAAGTGAACCCATTTATATAAACCAAATAAATCATTAAAACAATTATAAACTAAACGACAGAGAAACGTATAGGAATTAAGACATATGTAATTAGAGTGTAGGAAGAATTATTTTTAAGTATAAACTCAAGGTCAACAGAAACTGCTCATTAATTTTTATTTACAAGAGAAGTGATAATTTATTTAGTTGAACAGAACAATTTTTTTTTTTAATTAAAAACGCTCTATTAGTTTTTGTTGTGCTATCGGAAACTGTAGAAAATATTGTGCAATCTATAAATTAAGGGAAATCTTTAATAAAGCTAAAACATTTCCATATCTTAATATAGACTAATTTATTCTGTGCGTCCTGGTACATTGCAATATATTTGTCTCGAAATTGTAGACCGTCATATTCACTCTGAGAGGTGGAAATTTAATTCACACACTGAGTACACTCTCTGCTCACTTAGAAATACGATGACTATTGAACCGCCAAAATATGTCTTATACCGTAGTGGAAAGTTATGTGGATTAAGTTTTATTGCTTATTGAATGTATACCAGCATGTGATTACTGTGCCTCTACAAAACTTAGTGCCTTCTACTGTGTCGATTACTGTCACTGGCTTCACTTACATTAATGACCCTCAATTAGCACAGGATTGCCATTGCTCTCAGTTTACTTTATTTAAATTAATTCTTTAAAACTCTTTCAATCATTTACAGTCTTCCTCTTTTCTCTGACACTTTAATTGGCTCTTCAATTTTTGTGTTTAATTTAATCACCTCCTTACAGAGTCCAAGTAATATTGTCGTTTTCGCTCTTTATGCTTTTATTTTTCTCTATACTACTGTTAACATATGACAGGTAAATTAAATTTTTATCATGCGATATAATCTGTTATTTTCATTTATTTTCTATCAGAATGATCACAGTTGCACACCACTATATAAAAATTATCCCGATTAGCGCTTTCAAGCCTCACAGCCCATCGTCAGATCGGAATAGGCAGAAATTATATTAAAACAAACACTTCACCCCTCTCCACCACCCTGCTCACACACAACAAGCTATAATATAAATGACCCTTCCCCACCACCTAAACCCTGTCACACCATCTGCACAGTTACATATTTTTCTAGCAAATTCCTTGTGTTTCAGTGTGTTGTGTGTGTGTGTGTGCGTGCATATTTTTAAACTACACTCTTCCTCTCCACACACGTGGGTCAGTCACACACCCTTATTTTAAAACAACCAATTAGTACTATGCAGTATAATTCTTAATCTTATCTATCTGTCCTCTATCATTTACTTCTTAATCATGTTATAAAATATTTCTTCATTATCGAATTTAATTTTAATATTAATTAAATTGTCTAACCCTTTTTCTCTTTCTTTCAATATTTCTAACTCCTCTCTAAGCTTCCCTTCAACTGTGTTATTTACTATTTTTACAATTTCGTAGTCTTCCAAAGGATTAACAAACTTATGGTTGTCTTCTATGAAATGTCTTGCATATAACGAATTGGTTGTTCTATTACCTTCTCCACGTTTGTGGTCAGACAACCTGCATACGAATTTTCGTACTGTCTCACCTAGGTACACTTTGTTGCAGTCTTTACACTTTAATTTATAAATTCCGCTTTTCTGTAATACTGGAATTTTTTCTATATTCTTATTCCTTATCTTATCAAATACCGTTTCACATTTTTTAATAGCTATATCTACTCCATATTTATTAAAACATTTTATAATTTTTCTAGTATGTGAACCTATGTATGTCAAAGACCCTGCATAATTTTTTGTTCTGGTTCTATTTTAGCTTTTTGTATGTTAACCCTTTTCATAACTTTATCCACTATGTTGGTGTTATAATTATTATTCCTTACAATTCCCTTTATCGTTTTTAACTCCCTATCTTTTGATTCGGTCTCTTTTAAACACTTCTGAGCTCTGTAACAAAATGAATTGATTGCCGCGATTTTATATCTATATGGGTGGTAAGACTCTCTTGGTATAATTATATCAGAATACGACTATTTCCTAAATATCCCAAACTGTAGTTTCTCATTATCCTTAATTTCTATGTTCAAATCTAAGTAATTTATTTTCTTACCTCCTATCTCTTCTTTAAATTGTAAGTTTTTATCCTTATTATTTACCTCATTTATAAACTCATGCACTTCTTCTATGCTTCCTTCCCAAATTACTAATACATCATCAACATATCTAGACCATAATTTTATATTGTCTTTATACTTAGTGGAAGTTATTAATTGCTTTTCAAAATCATTCATGTATATTTCAGCAAGAATAGGGGATAATGAAGACCCCATAGGTAAACCTTTTTTCTGTATACAAAACTTGTTATTAAACCTAAAATAGTTCTGATTTACACATTCTTTAATTACTTTCATCAACTGCTTTTTATACCTGTATTCTCCCATATTATTATCGTTTATTAACTTAATAACTTTATTTACTGTGATATTGGTAAACATGTCCTTAACATCCAGTGATATCAATTTTGTATTTACATTAATCCTAATATTTTCTAATTTTTCTATCAATTTTACATTATTCTCTATGTTGTATTTTGTCCCAAATTCATATTTCTCTTTCAGTACTCTGCTAACTTCCTTTGATAATTTATAAATAGGTGCATTAATAAAAGAAACAATCGGTCTAATTGGTTTTTCTTCTTTATGTATCTTAACCTGACTTTTAAAAGTTGGTGCTGTTGGATTACTTTCCAATAAATACTTTTTCTTATTTTCTTCTATAAATGTTATCTGTTTCATCATTTGTTTTATCCTTGACTGGTACTTACTTGTATAATCATACTTTATTTCCTCGTATGGTCCTTCCCTTATAAATTCTTCCGTTTTCTTTATGTATTCGTCCTTTCTCAGTAGTACCATTGTATTTCCTTTGTCCGCCTTCGTAACTATAATATCATTCTTCTTTATATTATTCTTAAGTTTAGTTACAGTTGATTTGATTTTTTGTTCATTTTTTGAATTATACAAACTTTTCTTAAATATTTTATCTACTACATTCCCTACTTCCCACCTTATTCTTTTTTTATCATTTTCATTTCCTAGTTTTTGTATTATGCTTTCGCATTCAATAATCGTTTTTTCTTGATTTAATTCTGGTGGCGGTGCGTATTTTAAGCCTTTTGCTAACATTTCTTTTTCTTCTGTATTAAAATTCACCTCTGTAAGATTTATTACTCTTTTTTCATAGTTATTCTTAGATAGGTGTTCCTTTTTTACTTCGTTCTTTCTTATTAATTTATTTAACTTATCTACCATTTTTTTATTTTTCTTTTCCAATTTCTTTTCTACGTACCTGAAACCAAAATTATATAATATTTCTTCTAACTCTACATACGAGTATATTCTTAACAATTCTATGTGTCTGTCATATAATTCCCTATTATATCTGTTGATTAAGCCGTAGATTGACCTTATTTCCAGTTTTATCCACAACTTCTCGCTTTGTTCTTTTACTTTTTTGGCTACACTGTTCTTATTTTTAATTTTAACTTGAGCGTACTTTGGGATGACATTATTATCAAGACATTGTTTATTAAACCATATTTTACTTAAAACCCTATTCAATTTAACTTTTAACTTAAGATATTTAAAAACTTTACTTACCTTATTGTTGTCGTTTATTACCTCATTGTTGTTGCCCATTACCTGTAGCCGATTGCACATCTTAACAGACGTTTAATGAAGAAATTTGTGTTAGTGGTTGAAATCACAATCAGAATGATCACAGTTGCACACCACTATATAAAATTACACCACTATAGAAGTTGTGGATAAAACTGGAAATAAGGTCACTCAACGGCTTAATCAATAGATATAATAGGGAATTATATGACAGACACATAGAATTGTTAAGAATATACTCGTATGTAGAGTTAGAAGAAATATGATATAATTTTGGTTTGGGGTACGTAGAAAAGAAATTGGAAAATAAAAATAAAAAAATGGTAGATAAGTTAAATAAATTAATAAGAAAGAACGAAGTAAAAAAGGAACACCTATCTAAGGATAACTATGAAAAAAGAGTAATAAATCTTACAGAGGTGAATTTCAATACAGAAGAAAAAGAAATGTTAGCAAAAGGCTTAAAATACGCACCGCCACCAGAATTAAATCAAGAAAAAACGATTATTGAATGCGAAAGCATAATACAAAAACTAGGAAATGAAACAAACAATCAAATCAACTGTAACTAAACTTAAGAATAAAATAAAGAAGAATGATATTATAGTTACGAAGGCGGACAAAGGAAATACAATGGTACTACTGAGAAAGGACGAATACATAAAGAAAACGGAAGAATTTATAAGGGAAGGACCATACGAGGAAATAAAGTATGATTATACAAGTAAGTACCAGTCAAGGATAAAACAAATGATGAAACAGATAACATTTATAGAAGAAAATTAGAAAAAGTATTTATTGGAAAGTAATCCAACAGCACCAACTTTTAAAAGTCAGGTTAAGATACATAAAGAAGGAAAACCAATTAGACCGATTGTTTCTTTTATTAATGCACCTATTTATAAATTATCAAAGGAAGTTAGCAGAGTACTGAAAGAGAAATATGAATTTGGGGCAAAATACAACATAGAGAATAATGTAAAATTGATAGAAAAATTAGAAAATATTAGGATTAATGTAAATACAAAATTGATATCACTGGATGTTAAGGACATGTTTACCAATATCACAGTAAATAAAGTTATTAAGTTAATAAACGATAATAATATGGGAGAATACAGGTATAAAAAGCAGTTGATGAAAGTAATTAAAGAATGTGTAAATCAGAACTATTTTAGGTTTAATAACAAGTTTTATATACAGAAAAAAGGTTTACCTATGGGGTCTTCATTATCCCCTATTCTTGCTGAAATATACATGAATGATTTTGAAAAGCAATTAATAACTTCCACTAAGTATAAAGACAATATAAAATTATGGTCTAGATATGTTGATGATGTATTAGTAATTTGGGAAGGAAGCATAGAAGAAGTGCATGAGTTTATAAATGAGGTAAATAATAAGGATAAAAACTTACAATTTAAAGAAGAGATAGGAGGTAAAAAAATAAATTACTTAGATTATTTCTATTGATATTTTTCAGTTTTTTCTTTGCCATTTCTTAACCGTTCTTTCGTTGTTAACTTAAAATAATAGTTTAAGTTAGGTCATAATCGAATCGTGTATTTTTTTTTCACCCTACTGAAAAATTTTCTACAATATTTGGCGTTTAATTTTGTTTCGTCATTTATTTTATTCAGTTTCATTGATAGTCATTGATACATATTCCATTGTTGATTTTCTGAAGTCATTTTGTACATTTCTTCTTTGATATTTTTGTTGATAAGTGTATAATTGACACATGTAAAAACTGTACTAACTATCGACATAACTTCAACATTTCCTACTTTCTTTACTTACAATTATGTCCCTCTCACTCTTTACCGTAGATGTAGATGTGTGACGCATTCTTTACCGTCTCTCATTCTTTACGATACATCCAAATGCCTTCTAAATACTTGAGCAATTTGTAGAGGAACGGCTTGCTTCTATTGAAGATGCGGAACTGTCAAGACCTGCTCAACTGTTCGATGAGAAGAAACGGCCTGATGAAGCTAAGAATAACATTGTGTTTGGAAAGGAGCAGGTTGCTATTTATCTCAGGATTTCAGATTAAATGATAATTAAACCGTCTGGGTATGTAGAAATTTCTTGCAGTTTCAGATGAAATACCTGTGAAAATCAGGCGTCACAATATATTTTGCCACTGAGATTATTTCCTCAAGTGAATGTGAAAGAGGTTTATCCTAACTGAACTTAATTTTGACTCCGCAGAGATCCACACAGTACTATTTGGTCTTTTCCATGTCCAATTTCAGGTCCTTTTGTGTTGGTTTATGCAACTGCAGTTTCATAATTCCTGTATAATGCTATAAACACCATGTTACTCATTTTTTTAATAACTTTTCTCTTCCACACACCTTCTAATTTTTGAGTATATCTTATCTACTTTTCAAAACACTTAGGTAATACGTACACCTCAGGTTACCATCTGTGCTTAATTTTACATAGACTATAAAAGGGAACTTAAATTTATATAAAGTTTAGAAATGGTGTATTTTCCATTTTACGTAATTTGAAATTTTGCCTGCTAAAAATTTCGGTAGGTTTGAGTGTACAATGAAACTTATGGAAATTGCAAGTATCTGTGTGATCAGATAAGAAAATAGAAATTCGAATAGTGTGTGTAGATATAAGTAAGCTGTTTCTGTACCGACTACATTTATTTAGGAACACTACGTAAACAGTATTTTATATAGGTATTAAGGAGAGGAAAGGGGAACGAGACAAATCAAGAGGAACAGGGAGAGACGGAAATAAAATAAATAGAAAGGGAGTGAGGGGACGATATTGCCGTTAAAGGCTTTGTGTTGAGCTTGAACAAGCAGGTCACGTAAGCAGCAGTGAAATGTTTAGTAGCTACATTGTAAGCACGTGACGGTCTGTTGTAAACTATCTACGATCTAATTTTAATCAGCGTTTAGCCTACGTGTCGGTATTTGGTTTAAATTATTGACTGCAGTTTAGTTACAGCCATTCCTTTTTCATTTTTCTATTGCAAGGAAAACGCCATATAGACACACACACACACACACACAGATATGTATATGTATTTTATAAAATTTTGGCCTATATAAAGTAGGTCACCATATCAGTGATAGAATATTAAAAATTTGTAAAAATATATTTTATATTATATAAATATATATAAATATATTTATATAAATTATAATTTTCACTGATGTATCAATGCTTACAATTGATATTTACAAATTTTTCTGAAAAATAAACAAAACATTTTTACTCAAAAATAAGTGAAATATTTAAAATAATTCGTAAAATAATTTTAAAATTTACAAAATACATGTTTTTACTATAAATGTATTATATATATCACTGTTACATACTACATATTATTATTATTATTACTATATTTACTACAAATACTATATAACATATATTACTACATACAGCCTACTATATATTACTGTTATTTACTTATATATATATAAATATATATATATAGTAATTTAAAATTTATGTTTATATTATTCCTGAAGATGTTATATTTTTCCTATTCCGAACATGTTTCGAGAGCTCCGGCGCTCTCATCTTCAGCCTTCGCGATCTTGCGTCTGGTGAAGTATTTGTGTGTTGGCTAGATGCTTTTAAGGTTTCTTGTTGGTCTCTGGTATTTTAAAATTGTATTATTGTGTGTGATTGTGGTATATATTTTTGTATTTTGTGTATTTTCAATGTTGAGTGATTTGAATATTGTGTCATGTTTGTACTGATTTGTATTTGTTCAAGTATTTGTTTGTTTTGTGTTTTATGTTTGTTTATTTGTAAATTTTCCCAAATGTTCATTATGGTGCCTTTGTGTGGTATATGTTTTATTAGTGTCACATTGGTTATGTCTGGGAATTCATGTCCTGTGTTTAATGCATGTGTGGCTAAATGGATTTATATATTTCTCTTTTTTTGTATGCGATTAGGTGTTAAAAATAACATTTTTTCAGCTGTTTCTTTTTGTTTGTTCTATGTAACAATTATTGCAATCTTGGCATTCAACTTTGTATATACCGTTAGTGGTTGTATTATCTTTGTTGTGTGGGCTATTTAGTTTTAGTAAATTATTTTTATTCGTTTTGTATGCTATTTTTATATCTGTTGTTAGCTTTATCATTTTATTATTTATGTATGTGAATGTGGCCCATTTTTTGTTGTTGTTATTATTTATGTGTTGTTCATTTTGATTAATTCTTAATTGTTCAGTTTTTATTTTATATTTGATTTTATTTTGTATTTTGTTTACAGTATTTTTATTGTATCCAATTTCATAACCAATTTGGTATATTATATTTCTTTAATTGTCAGTTTCTTGTTTGTTTAGGGGAATTTTGTACATTTTGTTAAATAACGAATAGAATGATGCCATTTTATGTTGTGGTGGGTGGTCAGAATGGTTAGGTATAATGAAGTTGGTAGAAGTTGGTTTTCTGTATATTACGTATTGTATGTGGTTGATGTTTCTTGTGATGTTTATGTCTAAATAGTTGTTTTTGTTATGTTTTTCTTTTTCTTCTGTGAATTGTATTTTTGGATGTATCTTATTGATTTGTTTTAATATGTTATCTGCATTTGTATTTTTGTTACTTGATACATACAGCCCATCATCTACATATCTTATCCAAATGCCATTTGGATCAAAGTATTTTATAATATTTTGTATTTTGGTGTCTATGTGTTGTAGGAATATTTCTGCTATTATGCTAGATAATGGTGATCCCATTGATAAACTTTCTAGCTGTTGATAAATTGTGTTATTAAATTCAAAGTAATTTTGTTTTAGTATTAGTTGGATGCTATTTTTTATTTCTGTTATATATTGTTTGTCTTCATTTTGTTATTTAAGTTTGTTTAATATTATGTCTATTGTTTCTTCGACTGGGATGTTGGTATACATGTTTTCTTCACTGTTAATTAATTATTAACATCTGTTCTAAAAACATCCCTATACTCATAGACGAGTTGCTGAATTTGGTTCTGTTGCTTGTTGTTCAACTCAGTCGCGATGATGATTTCTGGAGTATCTTCAATACAGTGCTAGTCACTCCTAACGTCAACTACCGGTTTCTCTCCATACCCTTTTATGACACTTACAGACTTCCAATGCTTAAATTCTTTAATGTGTACACTGATTTTCTTGGTATCTATTTCCATCGTGATGGTATTTCTTTTGAAATTTATTTCTGTCTTCCATTCAAGTAACGTATCTACCCCAATAATACAGTTATAAACGAGTTTCGGGACTATAAATGCTACAATTTGGGTTTGGGTACCATTTGTATTGATAGGTAAATATATTTGTTCAGTTATCTTTTGCATTTTGGCTCCAGTGGCTCCCTGTACGTTACAATTTTTTACGGGTAGTCTGGGACAATTACGCAACTGACTATTATTTTCTACAAACTTTCAGCTGACACAGGGTACCTCACTGCCGGTGTCTATTAACGCTCTTACTAGTAGATTACTGATTTCACAAATTATTTCCGGACATTCAGGATAATGGCTTCTACCCACTTCTTGCTCTTCTTTTAACAAGAACTCCCTATCGTTCACTTGATTTATATTATTTGTTAATTTCCTTTTAACTATATTAATGGGTTGTTTCACTGCAGGTAATGGTAGATTTAGTTTTGTTTCTTTTCTACCTGCAGTGGATTCCCGTTTCCCGTATACGTTTTACTAGTAGACGGTTGTGGCTCGGTTGATGATATGGCTGTCTTACATACCTTAAACCCTTTACTTGGTCGGGTTTCAACGCTCCTACTTCTACCCTTCTCTTCCAATTCCTGCCGATATTGGGGTTTGTTACCCGGATATGGGGTAAACCTTTTTTCTTTTGGGTGCCCATTGTCTCTTCTCCTCGTTGGGTAGAAAGATGGTTCCTGATGATCGCCTCTAGGGTGGTTACTCAGCTGATTATTTACTCGCTTCAGATCCCTCTCTAGGTCTTGACATTCATCCACGACCATTATAAACTTTTCTAGGGTATCCACTCCTCTAGTAGTGGTTGGTACTCTAGTGCGTTCCAAGAAATGACGCGCTAGCTTGTACACTAGGTCTCTCCTCTATTGGTGGTGTTAAATGCTTTACTTGTGCCATTACGTTTAGCACATAGTTGGTGGTTGTCATATTCATGGACGTGTGATAACTACCAAATTCCAGATGATCACGCACCCTTCTTTGAATGTGTAAGTTCCAGTATTGAGCAAGGAATTTCTCTCTGAAGTCGGCGTAGGTTTGGACTCGGTCCGAGATGACTTTCCACCACGTACCTGCCCAATCTTGAGGAATCGGCTTAACATGTCCTTCTTGTCCTCGTCGTCCATCAGTGAGTTTACGCGAGTCACATAAGCCTCAAACAGCCATAGAAACTCCACAGGATTCTCATGTGGATTTCCTGAGAATACAAGGTTTTCCGGTTCTTCCTTATAGCTGCCACACCTCATGACTTTGGTTTGCTGTGACTTCATTGCCTTAGTCAGATCTTCCCGCATTACCTTTAATTGCTGTTCTACCTTTTGATGTACTTCGTCTCGGTCAGCCTTACTCTCTACATGTTTCTTAACCTCCTTAATATTTTCACCCATTTGGGTGCACTCTACCCTAGTACTCTGGATTTCTTCTTTATTTAGAACCGTTTGGGTTTTTAACTCAGCAGTTACTTCGCTGTATTGTTGGTTAATAAGGGTTACTTTCTGTGCTAACCGTTCATGAAATTCGATTCTAAATTTATTTAGTTTTTCGTCTTGGCGGCGAAAATTAGTAATTACTTGTTTCTTAAATTCTTCTATTGTAGCTTTAACCTCTTCGGTATGCTTATCAAACTTAAGATTACTCTCATCTATTTTGCTATTGGTACTATCTATTTTACTAGCTAAATTAGCTATTTCTTCATCTATTTTAAATGTAGCTTCTTTACTACTTTGTTCTATTTGGATAGTTAAATTTTCGTTTATTTTTTTCATTTTGCTAGATAAGTATTTATAATTTGCTCTATTTTATTATTAACATTATTTATTATTTTTTTATTACATTCTTCTAATTTTTGATTATTTTCTTTAATTTTATTATTTGTACCTTTTATTTCACTAGATAATTGATTAGATAGTTGACTATTTGTACTATCAATTTTACTATTTAATTGACTATTTGTATTTTCAATTTTACTTTCAATTTTACTATTATTTTCATCCATTTTAGTGGTCAACTGCTTGAACATCGTTCAATTGCTGCCATATCTACTGCTTGAGATTTAGCCTTTTTTTATTTTTTTATTTTTTTTTATTTTTACAATAACTATTTAACAAAGTTTATTTTAATATTTAATCCTTCAACAGTTATTTGTAACCTTTAATTCTCCACTTCGTTTCAAATTAATTATTATTACAATTCAAACTAGTCACTTGGGTTAATATCGGTTTAATCGAGTTTAATCGAGCCCATTATTTGCGGCGCCAAATTATATAAAGACCTTTTGTCTATCTATCTATTTTCTGTATATAATGATAGAACAAATCTTACTTACCCGTGACTTTTATTTTACCTGGGCGCCAGAACAAATCTCAGGATTCTTTCAGTGAGTGGAATATTGAAGGGGAATCTTTACAAATAACTCTTAAATAATGTTGAAATTTGTTTAATTAATTTATCACTTTGTTATTAAATTAATTTCTTTAAAATTTAATTTAATGACTTATTGCTAACCTAAATCTTATTCGTTAATGAGTGTGCTTGAAAAGTGAAGATTAAAACGTCCAAACTACCAGTTGGTCTTATCTGGTTGATTTAGGGATTTATATATCACCCAAACCAGTGCTAAAGAACGGGTCTGCAATAATTTGCACGTTCGATACTACACCTCACTCTCCATTCAACACTCCTATATTACTTTATATCTAATCTTAATAATTAAATACAAAATTTGAATTTATATAGTGTCTTTTAAAAATGTTTATTGATTTAATTATTTATTTTGTTATTTTTTGTTTATTGATCAATGAATATATTTCTTATCTGATTGATGCGTCGACCGTAGATAGTAATCAGTAGAGATACTCCTTTTTTTGGTTCGGCTCAGAAGAAATGATGTTGACCAATAACGTTGACTGATGATCCTGGACAATTACAGATGCTGTAGCTACTCTGGTGCACAGGTCACTTCACTGTTAATTAATTATTTATTTATTTATTACTTAATTAATTAATTAGTTATTACGCAGCAAGATTATTTATTGAACTTTACTAGTTCCTCTACTACTGCGGACCACTTCGCAAACTGTTTATTTAAATAAATACTTTGCGTTGTTTGTGCAATTTAGATCGTATTTAACACACGTCTTGCTTATTTAATGCCCGAACGAAGAGTGTCATTTCGCGTCTAATCTTAATACAGGGTTGTGATTGGTTGTTCCAAATAAATCATGTGTTTTACATTTGAAACAATATCGAACAGGTCGGTCAAACTCTCCTTAACAAGTTTGAGATGGTAGAGATTTTCTGGCTAATTTCATACTTTCGCTGTTTGCAAATCGTTTGATTACAGATATTTGCAAACGTGTTTTCAAAGATCTGACCACAGAATATTATTGCTTTGGTCTTTCTCTGTTTGTGTGTGGAAACACCTAATTCGTACCTAGCCTAATTCTCTAGTTATATCCCTTGGCGTTCTTCTTCTGTATAACTTCTTTAAATGTTAAGTATATTAGTTGATATTTTGGCTACTTATAGAGCTTTAATTGCTGAACACTATGCAGGTTTCAGAATTGCCGTATATTTATTAGTTTTGAAGACATTGCAGTTTTAATAAATAAAATTAATTGAATAAAATTTCATGTCTGTGCATGCGTCAGTAGTAGCAGTGGCGAGGTTAGACAGAGATGGCTTTGATTATTCCCTCTCTCTCTTGCTTACGCCGCTAGACTAGCACAGTTTGACACTTTCATATAACGATCTGGTAGGTCGACTATATGAATCGTTATAATATATATAATATATTTTATAATGACTTTACCGCAAGAAGTTTTCTCCCTATTTGGAACATGTTTCGGAAAGCCTTGTGTTCCCATCTTCAGCCTTCCTAATTTTGAGCCTTGTTATGTGAGGTATTTGTGTGTTGGCTGGTTGTTGCTTTGGTTCCTGTTGGTCTCTGGTGCTTTAAATTCGTATTATTGTGTGTGATTGTTGTGTATATATTAGTATTTTGTGTATTTTGTATGTTGAGTCCTTTGAAAATTGTGTCATCTTTTGTACTGATTTGTATTTGTTCAGGTATTAGTTTGTTTTGTGTTTTATGTTTGTATATTTGTAAATTTTTCCAAATGTTCATTATGGTGCCTTTGTGTGGCATATGTTTTATTAGTGTCATATTGATTATGTCTGGGAATTCATGTCCTGTGTTTATTGCATGTGTGGATAAATTAGATTTATATATTTCTGGTTATTTGTATGCATTTAGATGTTCAAAATATCGTTTTTTCAGCTGTTTTTTTGTTTGTCCTATGTAACATTTATTGCAATCTTGGCATTCAATTTTGTATATACCATTAGTTGTTGTATTATCTTTGTTGAGAGGGTTACTTAGTTTTTTAAATTATTTTTATTAGTTTTGTATGCTATTTTGATATCTGTGTTTTTAATTGGTTTTGTAAACTTTGTGATTTTATTATTTATGTATGTGAATGTGGCCTAATTTTTATTGTTGTAATTATTTAAGTGTTGTTCAGTTTTATTAATTCTTAATTGTTCAGTTTTTATTTATTTTATATTTGACTTTATTTTCTATTTTGTTTACAGTATTTTTACTGTAGCCATTTTCATAAAAAATTTTGTATATTATATTTCTTTCTTTGTCTGTTTCTTGTTTGTTTATGAGAATCTTGTACATTCTGTTAAATAGTGAATAGAATTCAGCCATTTTTTTTGTGGTGGTTGGCCAGAATGGTTAGGTATAATGATGTTAGTAGTAGTTGGTTTTCTGTATATTGCTTATTGTATGTGGTTGTTGTATCTTGTGATGTTTATGCCTAAATAGTTGACTTTGTTATGTTTTTGCTTTTCTTCTGTGAATTGTATTTTTGGATGTATGTTATTGATTTGTTTTAATATGTTATCTGCATTTGTGTTTTTGTTATTTGATGCATATAGGCCATCATCTACATACCTTATCCATATGCCACTTGGATCAAATGAATTTATAATATTTTTTGTATTTTGGTATATATATATGTGTTTAAAGAATATTTCTGTTATTATGCTGAATAATGAAGATCCCGTTGCTAAACCTTCTTGCTGTTGATAAATGTTGCTATTAAATTCAAAGTAATTTTTTTTAGTATTATTTGGAGGCTATTTTTTATTTCTGTTATATATTGTGTGTCTTCATTTTGTTCTTTAAGTTTGTTTATTATTATGTCTATTGTTTCATCTACTGGGATGTTGGTGTACATGTTTGTGACATCATACGATGTGAAAAATGTATTGTCATTTATATTTAGTGTTTTTAGTTTATCTATTAACTCGTATGTATTTTTATGTTATGAGGATTATTTGTTAGATTGTTACTTTTTAGTTTTTGTGCTATTATTTTTGCTATTTTGAATGTAGGTGCTTTTTGAAGTTGATAATTGGACGTATTGGGTTGTTTAATTTGTGTATTTTAATAGGCTATTCATTTTAGGTGGTTCTGGATCATTATTTATACAGATGTCTGTATTCTTATTGTTGAAAATGTTTTTAGCTGTTTTTATTAATTTTATTGTTTGTTTAAGATATTTTTCTGTTGGATCTTTATTTAGTTGTATGCATTTATTATTGTTGATGAAGTCTTCAGTTTTTTTTTTCGTAGTCTGTTTGTCAATAATTACTGTTGCTTGACTTTTGTCTGCTTTAGTTATTATTAAATTATTGTTGTTTACTTTATTTTTAAGTTTCTTTTATTGTTTTATTATTCTTTTTTTGTTTATATTTGTATTTCATTTCACAAGTGGATATTTTTTTAATTATATGTGTTGCTTCTGTTCGTTTTCCTTCTTGTATATTGACTTCTATTAGGTTAATGGCAAATTCTGTCTCTTATATTAAATTTTTAAGGTTTTTGTTTATGTTTTGAGTTATGTTAGTTTTTGACATATTGTATAAATATTTCGTTTCTTTTTTGTGAAATTCTTTATTGCTTAGGATAATGGTTCGAGGATAATGTTTGATTGAAATTGTCATTTTGTTTTTTCAAATTTTATTTTTACTTTCTATGTTATTGTATTTATTATTCCATGTAATTGGGTGTAATAAACTTGTTAGCTCTAAGTGTAGTTTATATATGTCTAGTGTTATGCTACATATATAACTGTGAAACATTGATATCTAAATTTTAATAAGCTAACACTTGTCGTTTCTCACCCAAGGATGATTTGCCAATTCTCCATTTTGTAAATTTCTTTTTAGACTTTGGTTAAATGTTCAGGGAACCGCCCGCGTTACTTAATGGAATCAGGTGTCAACATCTTCGTTTAAAACTGTTTGGTTACTTACAATAATTTTATATTGTATTGTGCATACAGTAATTATATTATTTAAACCTATAAATATACTATTATAAGTTTAAACTAAAGTAATGAATGCGCATCTTATGATTCGAATAATAAAGTACACAAAGATATTAAGTAGTCGTTTGCACACTGAATCACTTGCCTCCTATCCGTCTACATGTGGCTGGCTTGAGTTGTCATTCTACAAGGAAGAGAGTTGTCGAGTTGTTGATAGACCGAGGAGGAGATGGGTTTCGGAACAGGTCTAAAGCATAGTCCTTGGAGTGGTGATAATGATAATGATGCCAGAGATGTAAAGTGGATAATTTAAATGGTATGTTAGTTCTTTATATGAAATATACAATTCAACAAAAATTACAAGTCAACAAATATTATAATAATTTTGTAATCAAAATACTAGATTTCAAAATTTAATAGTATTGCAATTTGGATAACTCGTCTTGGCAATAACTAATCTAATTGTACTTCTGTGATAGGTAGTTTTAATATTAATCATCAATTATTTTCATATGCATTTACACTGGAATATTTTTCAAATTGACGATTCATTTTCTGCAGGTAACTGCAATAATTCATATGAGAGTAACTTACTATGGTATAGTACGGAAAATATATGACCAAGAACAATTAAAAAAAAATATATTAAGCATTAATACAATAAGATCTACAAGCTTACAACTAAATTAGAATCACATTAAAGAAATTACTCGTTGATGGAGATCTCATTCTAAAAGCATACTAAAATTTTCACTAAACTTTTTCTTAGGACAAAGGACAATGACAACTAACAATGAAACCGCCTCTTTCAAAAAATATTTAATATATTTACAAAACAGACCGTCGGAAATATTAAAGGATACTGAAAGTAAAATAAAAATTATAGTTATAGTAAGTTAGAAACGAAATGTGAATTAATTTCATTAAAAATTCAATATGTAATAAGCAAAAAGAAAACATATTGTTACGACGGTCTACTTGATCGTCGTAGGTACAGTGGAAACAGAATACAAGACTACGTTAAGAGACAGAATTAACACATCATTAAGTCAGATTTAACAGAATTAAGTCACTAATAACCAGCTTTAATTTTCACAGTTAAACAGTTCGTAATTAACAACACAGTCTCTTATAACAAAGCAAATAGAAATTGTTCACACGCAATAAAATTTCCACTAAAATTAAACACAATTGTATTACAATTATCCCGCCCGATTATTAAACACTTCACTAATAACTACTTGAACGTACGCAGTAATATCGCCAGATAATCACTTGTAATCGCCCGACAAAAAACTCGGACCCCACTATAACTGAAATATATCGCCACAATAACAGAAAACTAAGGCCGTTGCCGCCATGTATTTATACCTCCGCTCACAGACCAGAACGTTCGAAACTACGTATTAGCGCCAGTGTGAACAACATAATTAACTGCGGCCTTGACACAGGCCGCCCGGCTGGCGGCTTCGAGAAATCTCTCGCGAATGCGTCTAGAGTCACGCATGCCACACACATTACAGCGAGATTCTTCTGGCACATTCGACAAACACGTAGATTGTTCTGTAGTGTCGTAACAGCTACCCTTCTTTAAGCCTGTTCGTCCCGAACTGGCAAACCGTCTCTGAAATCGTACTTAGCCAGGCGATCTAGGTGAACGAAATTGAACTCTCGCTGTCCTTCCTGTTGAATCCGATAAACAACATCGTTGATTCTTTTTTTCACAGTGTAGGGTCCTTCCCAGTTAGACTGAAGCTTAGGTGAGCGACCACGACGGCGTTTTGGGTTGAAAAACCAGACCTTATCTCCTTCTTGGAAACCCACACTATTGCTGCGAATGTCATACCAAGTTTTCATTTTATCACTAGCAATAATCAGCCGTCCTCTTACCAAGCGATTCATTTCTCGCAGTTGGTTTTCTAATTGCAAGGTATATTTCTGCGGCCCTTGGGACTGTGTCTCAGGTGATCCGAACAATAAGTCCCTAGGAAGACGAATCTAACGCCCAAACACCAATTTTGCTCGAGTCATGCCGGTTGTGTCGTGTGCTGTTGATCTATACGCCATGAGGGATAGTGGTATACGTTGGTCCCAGTTTGTTTAGTTCTCGTCAACAACCTTCAAAAGATGCTGCTCAAGTGTCCTATTGATTCTCTCAACCATCCCGTCGGACTGAGGATGCAGAGGCGTTGTCCTGGTCTTTCGAATTCCGAGTAGAAGGCATAATTCATTAAACATTCCTGATCCGAAATTTCTCTTTTGATCCGTATGAATTTCCAAACTATGACATCGTCTGAGTAAACAAGGCAAGTTTTTCACTTCAGGCCTCGGAGTATCAGGTCCATCAATCTTTCATATGTTGCCGCTGCATTACAGAGTCCAAATGGCATGACGTTAAATTGGAATAAGCTACTTGGGGTCGAGAAAGCGGTTTTTTCCTTTTTTTCTTGATGAAGGCCCACTTGCCAATATCCACTCTTCAGGTGCAACGAGGAAAACCACTGTGCTCCGGACAACGTGTCGAGTTTATCGTCAACGCGAAGTAATGGATAGCAGTAACGTCATTAACCTCCGGTAGTCTACGCATAAACGCAATCCACCAACCATGTTCGCTACCAGCACTACAGGAGAAGACCAAGCATTTGACGTAGGTTCGATTACTCCCTCTGTCAACATGTCCTGTACTAGCCGAGTCATTTCTTCTTGTTTAGATAATGAAAGCCTTCGAGGAGGTTGGCGTATCGGTGTTGTGTCACGGGTATTGATGCGATGTTGCACAAGAGAGGTTCTTTCCAGTGACTGTCCCCGAACTGGAAAACAATCTTTGAATTCATGTGAAAACCCTCTGAGCTGTTTTACCTCACCACTTGAGAGGTCGTTTGAAGATCTGTTCAATAATTCTTGCAGTTCCTCTGGTAATTTGGATTATACGAAGCACTGGATCTTCGTTGCGTCATTCCGGCTACCCAGGCCACAGGAGTCAATTTGCCTAGGAGCGTATTGCTTTGTCAATTGACAGCTTGATCCAAATTATTCGCCAGTCTAATAGGTAGTCTACATTTCCGGTTTCGTCAGGTTTTACTAAACTTCTGGCAATTAGTATGCCCGGTGTGCTGACTACCTGGGGTTCGACTATAGAGCACTGGTTGCCCCTAGTATCTACCTCGGTTCTAACGATGATGATCTTTTCGGAGATTGGCGGAACAGTTACGGCCACTTGGTTTATGATTTCCATCGATTTTTCTGCTGTCGTCATTGTTGGTAGCATTACCTCTTCGCCTCCGATTCTCAAGACATTGTTTTTAAATTGCTTCATCCACAAGGTCTGCAACAAGTTCTCGATGATTAATCTCAAATTAACCGAGGCGTAGGTGTATCTCCACTTTTCCAAACACTTTTACAGACCGTCCAGTAGCTGTTCGCAAACTGCAATTACACCAGATTGACTTGAGATGTTTCACCACGTCGGGCGCACAAAAGAAACTGTTGCGCCTGTGTCAACTGTAATCGAGGTTGGCCTTTCTTGAGCAAATCAGGTAACTACCAACCTCCCGCTGTTTTTCTGAAGTGTAGAAATTGCGTATTGTCTGTGGGATTTGTTCCTCGAGTTGGTCAGCACACGCCCCGTTCTACCGACTATTGTTCGTTTCCCTGCTGCTGAATTCTCACCCGACAATCTCGTTGTAGATTTCCAGGATTCCCACATCTATAACACTTCGGCCTTCCATCCTTCCTTATTTTATTCTGTGGTTTCGACCGTCGAGTTCTGTTCCTTGTTCTTCTTCCTCATTGTCTGTGCCGTCGCGATCTTTTAGCGCGCGCACTTTATGACTTGTCCAACCAGACGCTGATTTGGCGGCTTCAAATTGCAAAGCATGTACCAGGGCGTTTGCACTGTTCTGGTGTCTTGCCATTCGTAACACTTGCTGTAGTTTGTTATCTCGGACACCGGCAGTAAATGTCTGCATCGCAAAACTCGTTCACAATATCTTCTGGTGATTCAGGATAGGCCAGTCTAATTAGTCTGTCGATACTTGCTTCAAACTCTTGAATACTCTCCCCGGAATGCTGTCGCCTTGCTCTCAACTGGATGCAGTACACATCTCGCACCATACCGTAATTCTAGAGCTTTTATCAACTCGGCATATATTTTATGGCTGTCAGGTGGCACTTTATGTAGTAATTCTGCCGCCGGTCCTTTTGATGCAAGAACGAGTGAAACAGCCTTGTCTTCCTCTGTCCAATTATTTGCGCATGCACAGCTTCAAATTGGCGGATGTTCGTTGCCCAGTGACTGCTTCCATCAAAGTTTGGAGCTTTGACATGAACTGTCCTTACTGCAGGCATATATACTTTCTCTATTGACTTATTTTCTGTGTCTTTTTCTGTCTTTATCATTGGTATAGTCTGTTCAGAAATTTGTTTTTGTTGTATTTTCGTGAACTGTTCAACTTGATTTTTAATTTGCTATTTTATATTCGCCATTGAGTGTTTTACTTCAGCTATTTTATTTGACATGGATTCTTCTACGTCAGATATTCTAGTAATCTGATTATTAAGCTCACCTCGTAATTCACCTACGTCACTACGTAGGAATCCTAATTCTATTGTAGTATGTTCTTGCATCTGCTTTTGCTCTTGAATTAAGGCTTTGATGTCATCTGTTTCCTGCTTACGTCGTTCCTCTGGTTCTTCCCTTTCTTGTCTTCGTTCTTCTTTTCGTCTTTCTTCTGTTGCTAGCATTAGTGCTTTCCGACGTTCCTCAGCCTCTTCTCTTTCCTGCCTGCGTTTTTCATCCTGTCATTTTTCCGTCTGTAACACCAGCGCCTGTAAATGTTGCATCATCTGACTGGTATCCATTGTTTTCCGATTAATTACGAATTACACTCGTCTTGTACAAAGTGTCCAATGTTTACACTGTTAACCGTTCTATCCCAGTTCGGACACGACTGTTACGACGGTATACTTGTTCATCGTAGGTACAGTGGAAACAGAATACAAGACACCAATTAAGTCACTAATCACCAGCTTTAATTTTCACAGTTAAACAGTTTGTAATTAACAACACAGTCTCTTATAACAAATCAAATAAAAATTGTTCACACGCAATAAATTGCCCACTAAAATTAACCACAATTGTATTACAATTATCCCGCCCGATTATTAAACACTTCACTAATAACTACTTGAACGTACACAGTAATATCGCCAGATAATCACTTGTAATCGTCCGACAATAACTCGGACCCCACTATAACTGAAATATATCGCCACAATAACAGAAAACTAAGGCCGTTGCCGCCATGTACTTATACCTCCGCTCACAGACCAGAACGTTCGAAACTACGTATTAGCGCCAGTGTGAACTACATAATTAACTGCGGCCTTGACACAGTCCGCGCTGCTGGCGGCTTCGAGAAATCTCTCGCGAATGCGTCTAGAGTCACGTATGCCACACACATTAGAGCGACATTCTTCTGGCACATTCGACAAACACGTAGATTGTTCTGTGATTTCGTAACAATATGAAAATGCAGTATGTTTTGGGTTAGAAAATAAACAGAGAAATGATTTAATAACTACATCTAAAAGATGAAAATTATACTATTATTCTAAAACAAATAAAAATAATTTAATGAACCAATCACAAAAAAAATATAATATTATAATATACTTGTACATTTGTCTGACGATTTGTTTAAAAATATAAACAAAAACCGTATAACATAAAGCAAAAATATATATTGCACTATTTTAACAATTGGAAAATGGTGATTATAAAATACTCAGAAGTTTTCAAAATCAATATTTTATAAAAATTTTGAAAAATGTATTGCTTCTTTTTCTAAAGTATCAAATAATAAACTAATTGACAAACAAAAAATTAGCGAAATTAAACATCATTTAAATCCAGAATTGAAATATTTTCTCTTAGTAATGTTGAAAATTAAAAAAATCAATCAATTTCCCTTATTTGATATAAGACACAGTTATATAGAAAATATAAATATATTGAACAATCAGCATAAGCACTAAAAATAAATTGAAGTTTTATTGTGATTACAAAGTGAACTTGTGTTTGAGAAATAAATTTTAAACCACTAAACAAATCAAATCCTTTTTCACAAATTTTAATGGTTATTACGATGATGTTTTTCAAAATTTTGAAAGAGGAATGACTGTACTTTAATTAAATATGAAGCATTTAATCCAATTTCTGACGTATAATTTATCGATTTACTAGAAATAATAAAAAATAAGAAAGCAGTTCTAAATGTTCTAAATAATGATTTAAAGTGTTTTATATGGTAGAAACACTAAACAAAGATTCCCAAAGAGATTTAAAATTCAAATATCAGTTGAATTAACAAGTATAGAAAACATTTAAAAAAATGAAGTACATACACACTCTAACAGGAAGGTTAGTTAATACATACTCTAACAAGAATTCAAATATTAATTCTGATATTATACTAAATGTAAACAATCAAAATATGAAATCAAAATTTTATTATTAATTAAAGATGAAAATCAAAAATATTACTGTTGGATACAAAATCTATCCAGATTAATATCTTGTCAAGAAAATATTTTTTATGTGACAAATGTTTAGAAATATTATATTGTAAAAAAAAGATAGATGAACAAGATGAAATATGTATAGATTATACTGCTGTAAAAATTACAATGGAAAAGTATGTGAAACATTTATTTTAAAAATAATACAAATTATTTGAGAACACCATTTGTTGTTTATGCAGATTTGGAATGCTTTTTAAGAAGTATAAAATTTTGTCAACCAAATCTTAAAAAATTATCTTTACACAATTGTAAAAAACACGAACTGATTTGTAATAGTTATTATGTAAAGTATAGTAATGGATATTATAACCAGCCAGTTAAATTGCAACATAATATGTAGTAAAAATGCGGTCAAAGAGTTTGTTAATAAAAGGAAAATCAATAAACAGTAAACCAAATTGTAATAACAAAGTAACTATAAAAAAATTAACAGATATAATAAATTTGAATTTAAAAAACTGATTTTTGTCATATTTGTCGAAGTGTTGTTAACGGAAATATCATTTTTGTTTAAAAAATATGCTTAATAATCAATAAAAGACCTTGTACATTAGGGTTCGTTGTGGATTTAAGAGAGAATGTCCTGAGTGTTGGTCAAGAGAAAATAAAATTTTGCATGACTAAAATGACAGGGTCTACCAACCATTCGATTAAGGAAGTGGCATTGGCCGAAGAAAAAGTCAACAGGTCTGGACAAGAGGAACCCTCCGTATTGCAAACGAAAATGGAGGCAGAACTAGCAGAGGAATTACAAATAAGTGTAACGAGAAAAGAAGTGATTGGAAAGCCAACTATTGGTGTCGAGACAAAACTCTTACTTGTTCCTGAGTTAATGGAAGAACCCGGGGAAAACGTTACTGAAGATGAAGTCACGCAAGAGGTTGTTGACCAGACCAAACCAATCAGACTTGGACCAGTTAATGGCGTGTAGGTCATCAGCACATGATGCAACGGAAGTGATTTCCGTAAAACTAGTATTTCTGAGAACGTGATGTTCGGGTCACACGAAACTGAATTCGAAGAACCGGAGAATTATCTTTCGCAAGTAGATCAGCTATGTACATCGCCTGGCCCAGTATAACATTAGAGATGGTTTGCCAGTTGGTGGCGAACAGGCTTAAAGAGGGGGAAGTGTTACGACATTACAGAAAAATCTACGTATTTATCGAATGTTCCAGTGGAGTCCGGCAGTAATGTGTGTGCGTACGTGATTCTCAACGCACTAGATAGATCGTGCCACAAGTTGAGCGGCCGCGCGCACTGTGTCAAGGCCGCAATGAATTACGTTCTGGTGTTTTCTAATAGCGTTCTTGACGCGCAGTATGGAATGTTCTGGTGTTTATTCGGGGTACAAATACAAGTATTCAACGACGCTCAGTTCGGTTTGAGTTGAAAGTTATTGTCTGGCGAGTACACAGTGCGTTTGTGTGGCGATTTACACAGTGCGGTTCGATGTATTGTGGCGAAGTGTTATGTGTTTTATAATCGTGTGGGACAATTGTTATACAATTGTGTTTTATATTAGTTAACATTTTATTGCGTGTGAACAATTTTTAATTGATTTTTTGTAAGAGACTATTTTGTTGATTACAAACTGTTTAATTGTGATAATTAAAGCTTGTGAATATTGACTTAATCAGTATCTTGTGTTTTGTTTTCCACTGTACTATACGACGAACAGTAGACCGTCGTAACAATATTCATAATTTATTGTGGACATTCACTTATTTATTAAAGAATTGGGTTATCATAAAGAAAATATTTATGTAATTTTAATTAATAAATATAAATATATAACATTAAATAGAAATGTTAAAATTAAAATTTATAAGTACATTTCAATTTATGGCTTTAAGTAATATTGCATTTAAAAAAAAATTGAAAACAGTTCAGAAAAATATGAAGAACTTTTCAAGTGAATCATTAGATTTGGTTATTCAAAATGGCGAATATTCTTAAGAATATATGAATAATATTAAAAAATTATCAGAAACAAAATTTCCAGATAAAATATATATTTATACTTTATTAAATAAATCTGACACAACTGATGAACAACACGAACAAGCTAAAATGCTTGAAATTTTATGTAATGTAAAAAATTTGAAATAAAATATAAAAAATGTATTTAGAAATGTATTATAAACAATTTAGAAGAACATGCAAAATTATGGAATGGAAGGGATTGTTTAATTTTATCAAATATATTTCAGAGATTTTTGTTTAAAAGTTTATAAATTAGACCTTGTATTTTATTTTACATCTTACTTTGGAGCAATGTTAAACACACATGTAGAATTGGATTTATTAAATAACTAGAATGAAATTTAAATAATCGAAAAAGAAATTAGAGTTGGTATTTCTCAATGTATTAGGTCAACTTGATATGCAAAACGAAGAATCAGTATAAAATAAATTATAATCTAAAAGGGAAATCAAGATATTTAATGTACCTTACATGTTAATAATTTATAAGTTTATGCTATGTTTCAGTATTTACCATATGGAAATTTTGAATGGCAAACTGAAAGAAATTAATTTTGGGAATATGATTTGAAGAACTGAAAAATTATTTTGAAACATTTTATATGTTTTAAGTAGCCTACATTTGTAAAAATTAACGCATTACCCATTATTTTTTACATATTCTTTAAATAAATTGATTACTCTTTATTCAGTTTTTTTCTGTTTGGCGTGTGCGTCATTCTACTCTTTCTACACACTGTCCAGTTCTGGGAAAGTCAAAAGCGTTTCACTTTTGATAAAGGAATTACTTATTTGTTTTTCTTTCTCTAACGGCTGTCATTTCTCCTTCTGGTAGTGCCAATACCATTATCAAAATTCTGGTCTTCGTCTTCTTTTTCCTTCTTCCGAACAACTTTCACGAGAGTTAAGTTTACCTTTTAGTATCCATCCTTTGTAACATCGGTTGGTGGATGTTCTGTAATTAATTCTTTTCTCTCTACTACACTTCCAGGACTCACTGCTGGTGAAGTTTTCTCAAGCAGGATTTTACTTTCATTTCCTTATAGTGGCGTGGTAAGATAGAGATGAGTAGACCGGTTACTTGGGTTTCATATGTGATCCCTCAATATTTTAGAATACAGCGGTTGGATAAACTTTGTACCTATACACTTTTTACTATAAATTGCTGCATTTCGGGCGCGTGTGGTGTCGTCATTTTTTTCCCTACTATCTGCTACCGGTTTGACACAGGCCTATAGCAGCCAAAATTAAGTTAGTTCTACACAAGACTCCGAGCAGGCCACTCGTCTCAATCGCCAGCCGCGGCTACATTATTTTCAGTATTCTAAATTCTTAGCATGATCAGCATGCGCTAATTTACTCAGGCGATTTCAGCCTTTTTACGCACGATTATGTCATTCAGTACTTAATTCTATTTCAATTATTAGGCATCATGCCGCTCTAAAACTGCACGCGGCAGCAATTCACTTCAAATAATTTCAATAAAAGATTAACTCAATAACGTATACAGACCACTTCATCATTTCATTTCACTAGCACCTCACTAAGCGTTCCTAAGACTAACTCAAGATATTTATCGAGAGCGTCTAAGACGCAACATTTTATGGTCCACCGCGACCGGAACTTGGTCCATTACCGTTTCAAAAATATTTCATTTAATGGGCCCAAACGACGTTTGGGTCAAATCAGAACATTTTCAAGCATCAGACTGCTGGCCGTTGCATGCCTTCATGGTTCTACAAATTACTTCATACTCGACACTGCAAGATTCTGCAGACCAGCAATTCTGAAACAACAAGACACGGCAAGACAGCATCATTTATTCTACAACAACGAAATTCCACAACTTTAAAATTACGGAGAGTTACAACTTCAAGCGTTACCCGACCAGCAGAAACAGGCGGTGCGCCAACTTCTAAGGATCGCCGAACAGGATCGAACAACGGGATAGTGCTTTATTCTTCAGCACGCCGGGATTCAACATCCACGTGATTATGAACTTTCATTTTTTATAATTTTCATATATAATTGTTGGGTACAGCAAACTAATTAATATTTTCAAGCAGATTTAATAACCTTTAATATGACATCATTAATAATTTTTACAGAAACAGATATTATTATCAAGTGGTAATAATCTTATATTTTATCTAGATTTTCATATGTCCATAAATTCTCATTACACAGCTGTACAATAACGCATTAAGAAATTTAAGTGTTGCGATAAGGCTATAGTGTATTGTCATTTTGAACAATTCATATTTTAGATAACTTTTATAACTATTTTTAAGCAATTTAAGTGCCTATTATTGTAAGTCATATGTTAAGGTGTACACAGATCACTGGCTCCCGCGTCATATCAGATTTTAGTAAATTATCAAAATTACAACAATTTTTCACCTGCTCTATATCTAATTACCGTTTCAAATCACATTTTACGTTTTGGTCATGGCTGATGTGAAGGCGTTAATAAAGAAACGGGGCACAATTAAGGCGTCTATGTCCCGTGTGAATACTTTTGCTGACATTTCCAATAGAGACACAAGCGATCATCACGCTTTAAAAATTAAACTCCGCCATTTGATTGAATTGTCCGCTAAGTATGACGAAATTCAGACTCAAATTGAGGCTGACGATTCCGATTTCGCATCAGTCAGTGACAGAGAGTGACAGAGTTCAAACAGAGAATGATCTCTGCAATATTGAATGTAAGTTACACGATTTATTGGAGCAAGTAGAAGAGGCGAAAAAGGAACCGTTGCTTCAGGCTGAATTTACGCCATCTAAAATTCCCCTATACAGTTAGAGCCGATTAAACTGCCCTGCTTCTCAGGCAGCATTATTGATTGGCAACATTACTATAATATGTTTGTAGAATTAATACACGTCAGAAATGACCTGACTGACATTCAGAAATTACACTATTTGCACCCTTCATTAAGGGATGAAGCGTTAAATGTAATAAAATCTCTTCCAATCACACATGAAAATTATGCGGTAGCTATTGATCTCAGCAAATTAATTAAAAAATGAATGTTTATAAAAATTAATTGTCTCAGCCTATCACATTGGGAACGTCTTGGGTGTGAAGTCTATTCAACAAGAATCCATGGTTACCATTTCCAAATTCATTGTCGAGTTCACTGCGAACATAAACGCTTTAAATTCATTAAATTTAACGGTAAATACATTTAAACTCATTTTCGTTCAATACTTAACGCAAAAACTCGATGACCATACATGTCGGCTCTGGAAAGAAGGCTTGTCGGACGAGCGATTTCCTAACTTCAGGAATTTTACTAAATTTTTAAATAATAAAAGAAAACTTATTGTAACACGTAAACGGAGCTACCACCCCAGTAATCAAACGCACGTTAGCGATAAGAATCACTATCGCAAGGCTATTAAACCGGTTAATATTACTAGGGCTGCATTCCATTCTCATATCGGCAATAATGTATGTCAGCTGTGCAAAGGTAAACACCGCCTGTCTGAATGTCCATGATTCTTAGCCATGTCTCCTCTGGAACGAAAAAATATTTTAGTTAAAAATAAGCTCTGTTTAAATTGTATACGTCCAGGCCATGATCTCGCGCACTGTCCTTCCAAATTTGCGTGTAGTACATGCTCTAAACGCCATCACACAATGATCCATGTATCAGGCAACATCGCTCCGTGCAGCAACAATCAGTTTGCACTAAAACTGCAAACAAACAAATCTATATTATTGCTGTCTGCATGACAACTGATCATGCCGGTAGGAAACACCCAGTAAGGATTTTATTACACTCAGGTTTCGCAAGATAACTTCTGCACCATGAATTTCGCACGTCGCATGGGTCTAAAACTAATTAAATCTCAATTACCCATCACAGGTATAAATAATTCATTATCTCAAGCTGACTTCAGTACTAGGGTAAGGTTGCATTCACGTTATAAGTATTTTAGTTTAAACATACATTGCGCTGTGCTTCCCAGTATCACGAATATTCTCCCTGCGGAATCATTCGATATCGCATCCCTAAATTTACAAAAGGCATATTCCTGGCCGACCCACATCTGAACTTCTCTTCACAGATCGACCTATTGATTGGTGCTCAGTATTACTTACAGTTAATTGAACCTGTCAAATTCATCCGTAGCCCACATTTTCCCATAATACAGGAGACAAAATTGGGATTCATTCTCGCGGGTAACTTACCATTTAATGTCGACATGACAAATCTGTCTCATCATTCATAGCATGTGAAATAATGCCATTTCTTCGCAACTAAAGGACTTCTGGAAGTTAGAGGACGTTTCTATTCGTGCTCCCTTCGTTGAGGACTCGGAATTCGAAAGTCATTTTGTATCTAACACTTTCCGTAATGATGATGGCAGATTTGTGGTATCCCTACCTCGCAGGTCATACAATTCTCATTTGGGCGATTCTCTTCACGGAGCTATCCGCAGATGTCCATCACTGGAACTCAAGTCCAAGCAGAACCCTGCCCATGAGTCATCATCGTGGCCCACCAGTGCCTTCGATGCTCATTCACCCTGCACTCATCCCGATCTCGAGCAGGAACAACGTAAGCATGCTCAAACCTCATTGATTGTCGCTTCAGCCACGTCCAGTTACTTTGAAAACTATTCATCGCTTTCAAAACTCATTCGCGTGTTTTCGTATTGCCGGCGATTCATTCGGAACTCTAGCTTCCTATAGCGGATAGAGACACTTCCTTTTTAAATTCCCATGAGTTACATGGTACACTGTTGGTTTTTATTCGCCAGTCCCAGCAATCGCACTTTAGCATCGAAGTTAAGGAACTTGGGGCGCAACGTTGCATCCCTAATAACAGTAAAATTCTTCCACTTAAACCCTTTCTAGACAAGACAGGGATATTACGCGAGGGAGGACGCCTTCAGCACTCCCAACTTACCTACGAGAGCAAACACCAAATCATACTACACCCGCAACCCCATTTCAGCAAATTAATCATAGAAAACGAGCATCGTCGCTTACTACACGCTGGTGTACAATTGACTCAGTTTTCTTTACGGCAGAAGTAATGGATAGTCAATGACAAATCTTATATACTCGTACGTTCAGTAATACATAAATGTATCACTTGTTTTTGATTTCGTGCTAGGGGCGCAACCCAATTATTAGGATAATTACCCCCTTCCCGGGTTACGCCTGCTAAGCCATTTTCTCAATCTGCAGTCGACTATGTCGATCCCGTCTTTATACGTCATGGCGGGCAGCGTTCAAAGGCCACGTCAAAGTCTTATATTGCTTTATTTATATGCATGACCACTAAGGCCGTTCACCTGGAACTAGTCTCAGATCTTACCTCAGACGCCTTCATAGCGGCCTTAAAACGGTTTATAACAAGTAGAGGTATCCCTGATGAGATATTCTCCGACAATGGAACAAACTTTCGTCGTGCTAGTAGCACACTTCACGAATTATACAAACTTTTGCAGTCTAAGGGATTTGAACAGACCAGCCAGGATTTTACCAGTGCCCAAGGCATTAAATGGTCATTTATTCCACCCTCAGCACCTGATTTCGTTGGCCTGTGGGAAAGCGGAGTCAAGAGCGTCAAGTTTCACTTGCGCCGCGTGGTAGGCAGAACGATCCTTACTTTCGAGGAGTACTACATTATCCTAACTCAAATAGAGTCCTGCCTTAACTCACGCCCCTTGTACGCCGTCTCCAATGACTCTAGGGACCCTGAACCCTTAACTCCAGCGCACTTCCTGGTTGGTTCTTCGCTCACTGCACTCCCGGAAGCGGACTATTCCCAAGTCAATATTAGTCGTTTGGGCAGATGGCAGCTGCTAGAAAAATTCATCCAGTCGATATGGAACAGGTGGTGGAAAGATTATTTGCACCAGTTGCAACAGCGCAACAAATGGCGCATCACGTCAAAAAATTTGACTCCCGGACAACTCGTCCTTATTCTAGACGACAATTCCCCCCCTTCAGTGGAAACGCGGGGTAGTCACGAATATCTATTCGGGTCAAGACTCAATAGTGCGCGTCGCGGATGTTCGCACCGCATATGGTATCCTACGTCGACCCATTCATAAATTGTGCCCACTTCCGGTGGCCTTAGACTAATCGCATGAGCATCATGCGACACGTATCGGTAATGTGAACTTTATCGCATTATCTTGTTTCACGCCCGGGACATTCCCCGGGCGATCACATGATTCACATTATTGTGATTACTACATTATTATTAGGTCTATTATACTATTGTGTATCCCTATTATGTTTTTGGGGATTATGAGTCTAATATTATGCATATGAATTATATGTCATTTACTATTATACTATTTTATGGTTATGTATTTTTGAACTTTTGGGGATGGTTATTCTAATATTATTGTATCAATTATTATGTCTTTGTTATTGTATCATGCTTGGTTATGTATTTTTGAATTTTTTGGGGATTGTTATTCCAATATCATGCATGTAAATTATTATACCTTTGTCATTGTATTATTACCTGTTATTTATTATTGAATTTTTTTGGGATAATTATCCCATTATTATGTACTGCCAATTATTGTCTGCCTGATTATTGTATTATTATGTATCATTACCATGTTGTTATGTGTTGGGGAATTTCATTATCATTGTTCTACTACTATGTGGCGTAAATCATTATGTATTATGTGTCATTACATGAATCTGGTATGTTAATCATATTGTTGCTACTAATTTTCTGGGTGTTGTTGGTCTACTTTTGTACATGCCAATTGTTATGTCGTTGTTGTTGTGTTAGCAGTTGTTATTTATTATTGAATTTGTTATCATGTACTGTCAATTACCATGTATTTTTCACACAATTACTTAAGTTGCAAAATCGCCCCGATTTTGTGCGGGCAGTATGGATAAACTTTTTACCTATAAACTTTGTACTATAAATTGCTGCATTGCGGGCGCGTGTGGTGACGTCATTTGTTCCCTACTATCTGCTACCGGTTTGACACAGGCCTGTAGCAGCCAAAATTAAGTTAGTTCTACACAAGACCACTCTTATCAATCGCCAGCCGCGGCTACATTATTTTCAGTATTCTAAATTCTTAGTATGAACAGCATGCGCCAATTTACTCAGGCGATTTCAGCCTTTTTACGCACGATTATGTCATTCAGTACTTAATTCTAAATTCAATTATTAGGCATCATGCAGCTCTAAAACTGCACGCGCCAGCAATTCACTTCAAATAATTTCAATAAAAGATTAACTCAATTACGTATACAGTCCACTTCATCATTTCATTTTTCTAGACCTCAATAAGCGTTCCTAAGACTAACTCAAGATATTCATCGAGAGCGTCTAAGACGCAACAGCGGTAACAAGAAATTTTTTTGATTTGTTGAAATTGCAATTTATATAATTATAAATGAGTTAATGATTTATTCATGCGTAAAAGCTGCCATAGCTGCATGTTGCTTGCTATGCGCTGATTTACTCAAAAATCCAATCGTACACGTATAGCTGTTTACTTGCTATTGTGTCCTGTCCAGGTTATCCATTCCTGGAGTCTTTTCAGTCCTCTTTTATTGTCCACTCTCTGTGGGTGACTATACCACCTGCTTTGTTACTGCGCTACAGTGCCCAGGCTATTTGTATGAATTTACAACGCCCTTTTCTTCCCCAACTTCTTAGTTCGATCTGTGCGTGTCTTTCAAATTCCTGATGATGTATTACAATAATGCATTCACTTAATTCCTATAATAAAATTGATATAATTTTCTCCTAACGAGTAATGATTAATTTTCACTAACACGGAAATACGGAGATACATAACGCGAAAATAAGAAACGTTATAGTTATACGCATCGTCATAGTAACTGAAACAAATTTAATATTTCGTAACTTCAGTTTTCTGCAAATTAATCTGTATTTACTCGTTTCTTATTCCTGTATATTCTTGGCGAATATGTATCAAATATTTATATTGAGAGTTCTGAAGATATAGTAATTGTAAAATAAATAAAAAGAGGAAAATAAAACTTAAAGGAATGTAAAGTTTTATAGTAAATATAATTTAACCTATTTTTATTCGGAATGTAGGATTTTTAAATACATTTCTTCTTATATTAAAATTATGAGGGTACATGCTGTATGTATTTGTGTACAGTCCTAAATAACATGCCCTTTAATGTAATAGGAAGAGCCTGATTCAAAGAGCATAGAAATAGGCTATTGACAATCTATTAACACAATGCTATTTTAATTCTTAAACAACTTAATCAATACTTTCATCAAAACTACGTACAAGTAAAATAGGCCAGATATTTTGTTAAAAGTGAAACGTAATAACTGTAATTTTTCATCCAAATTCCATAAACAAGGTGTAATTAGATTGAGAATGGAAGGGCTATTTCTCATGCAATAAGACATTTTTGTGGTGAGTACCAATTTTTGTGAAAACTAAAATTATACATTTTCATCAGCCATTAGTTTGAAAACGTTTAAGATATTATTTTGGCTTGTTTTATATTTATAAGAAACAGTATGCATAATATGTAAAAATTTAATTTTTTGACATGTGTTTATAGGACATTTTTCTATCAATAAAACGGGCAAAATCATTTTCCATTGTGTGGCTCTCATTTTCAAGAACACTATATACATTGCATGGCAACATTGTTACATATATTTCTATGAGACTAACAAATGTTCGAAACTTAAGAAAAAAATGTGGTAGATTCATATGAAGTAGATTCTACAACCTTTTGACTAATAAATATTGTTCACTCATATTTTCATCGAATGATTTAATAATCAATCATCTAAAACCTAATTTTAATTAATGGTGAAGTTCAAAAATTATTACAGAAATTTCGGTGTTGCATTGTTCAGAATCTAAATGCCATGAATTTTCCAGCAGATATATTTTCAGTTTATCAGTTACTTATACAAGGTAAGCTGACGTAAGTGGTCAGAAGCATGAACGTTGGGAGCTTTAGTTTACAGAACGTGATTTTGTACAAAATAAATGAATTCTGTGGGAAGAAGGAAGAACAGTGTTGTTAAATACATCAATCCCCGTTGTTCTAATCTTTCACCACATCCGATACATCAAGGGTAAACTTTTGTTATACTACAATATACACATAATCTAACTAATGGATTATCAGCGCACATAAGATTACTAGTAATAATAATCTGAACAAGCTTTAATTAAATGTAATACTTTTAGACTAACTTTACATTTGTTATTGCTATGTTTGTACATATATTGTGTAGTATTGAACAAGATATTTATGTTGATATAATTTTTTTCTCTTTATATTTTAATTTCTATTTCACGAATAAGATTTATAAAAGTACATTTTAAAACATAAGGATACATGATTAACTATATGTTCGTAAAATTTGAAAGTTGACAAATTGTTTAATGTACATTAGACATTCCGAAAACAAAGATATAGCTAGATGACGAAGTATGAAATAAAAGCTTACGCATTCCTTATACGAGGTATTTTTGGCTGTGATTACTAGAAGGCACACACTCTGTTCTTTGTTAAGCATTTTCACAAACTCATATATTTTCTCATAAATCCGCTTAAGACTATTAATTAATTATTAATTTTCGACTACGATTTTTGTTAGTTATTCTAGAACATAATAATTTTTTATTATTATTATTAATAGTAACAATAATAATAATAACGATGATGATAATCGTTGTGATCATCATTAACATCATCATTTTAAATATGCATGAAGTAAACAGAAATCACCTTTTCATAAATACGTATAAATAAGTAGATAACACTTTAGAAATAAGAAATATACATTTTTATTTGTGTAGTAATTTCTAATAAATGTACAAACATGGAATAAAAATCAAAGTGACAAAATAAGTGCTGAGTAGAGAATTTGAAGCCAGGAATATCCCATTGCCACACAAACAATCTTTCTTTATATCTAGGCTAATAAGCACAGAACAGCAAAATTATATGCTTTTCAACTATGGTGTTCTTAACTTCCTAGTCCCGAAAAACACTTTCCTAGTTCAGAGCACAGTATTGTTTATCTGGTAAAAGCTAAACATACTTAATTGAATATAATTGACATATATCCTAGAAAATATAGTGTAAGTATATAATACATAAATATACTATATATATGTATATGTATGTATGCGTGTGTGTGTGTGTGTGTGTGTGTGTGTGTGTGTGTGTGTGCGTGTGTGTGTGTGTGTATGAGACAAACTTTGACACTATGTGTGAATATGTGGGAACATATTTACAGTAAGCTTAAGTTGGTGTCCTGTGCAAAGGAGTGCGAATGTTATTAGTATTATTGGTGAATAAATTTTAATAGAATTTATTTATTCAACAGAAAAAATATTTGCCATGAAATCACATGCAGTTGAAAGCACATGATTTGGAACGTTCTAGAAATCGGCCGTTCATGTCCACTAAAAGCTCGTTCTTTTTTTAGTAAAATCTAGAACATTTTAACATGTAAAACTGACGTCAAGTGCGTAGGTCTATAAAAGCACGGGTGAGACGTGAGTTACACAGTCTTTCATATGGCAGTCCCTAATAGCCTCTAATAAGGAGGCTCTCGCAGTCTCAGAGTGTATCGCCGACGGAGCGGCTGAATTAGACCACGAAGTCAGGCATGGCGTCCGAGATCTTCAACGACCCATGGCTGTCAACAAGGACTGAATCAGGAGCAACTTGGACGAACACAAAGCCTACGAGGAAATCCTGAGATCGACATCCCAGCTTACGAGGGCAACGGCCGGTGTGAAAGCAGGAGCAAGCCGCAAGATCATCAGGACTGCTCCAAATTAACCCAGCAAATCCAGAAAAGTGGAATTACAAAAACTTTTTATAAAATATAAAACAAGTAAAGTCTTTTTAATTTGCTAGCTGTCAAATATTTCAAAATTTATATATTTGAAGTTTATAATTTTCACATATAAAATTTATATCTTTTATATATACAAAGAGAATACCCACCCACAAAGAGAATTAATACAAATGAATTAATTCACCAAATAAGAATTTATTTCTATAAGTGCAGTCGACTTCACAGCTGTCACTTTGCAGAAAATATGGCGCCCGTAACGTGTGTCTCGAATAAGTGACCCCATAAATAAATATTAAAAGACTATGTGTAAATTAAGGGTGATTAATTCCTTTATTCATTATAAAAATTTATATGTATTATTTTGAGAACTTTACATATAAATATACTTATTAGTTTAGGGACGAGGTTGTATTATTATAATAGCCAGTCATAACCATTTATAGAAAGACCTGTGTTATTAATAATAATAACAATAATAGACCGTGCAGCGTCAGTAAATAAGAACATAAATCAAAATGGTGGCTGAACAATTCGAAATTGTGACCTTGTTGCTAGAGGTAATAAAGACGCAGAACGAATTCAAAACAGAACTGAAACGAATGATACAATCAGAGAATGCAAAATGTTATAAACAATTTAAAGAAAATATGGACTTATGTAAAAACCAAATTGAACAGACGCTGTCCGATTTATTAACGCATATAGACCAACTACATGACCAGGTTGATACACAAGTTGCCAAACAGAATAGTAAAATCCAAAATTGTCATGAATTTCTACAATCTAGCACATAGCTAATAAGTGTCCAAAAAAGTGAGTTAGAATAACGAATAGAGGATAAAATGAAATTAGTTAAACAAGATATGTTAAATCGTGTTAACCCTACTGTATGTTTGTATAATCACACTTATGACAAATATAATCAAGATAAATTCTTGATTATAAACACTACAAAAGAAAATCCATTTGAATTTGTGCATAAGTGTGAACGTGGGGTGGACTTGACTGGGGAACGTTTAACCAACACAGATTGATAAAACAGAATAGTTTGCATGTAAATGTAAGGGGTCAGCAACACTGTGGTAGGCCTACAATGTAGTTCGTAATCAAATATAAGATGCAACGAATTCATTTAATGTTTTGAAAATAGATACTGGAATCAACATTTACATTGTAAAGTAAGAGATAAATTAAAATTTTGTAAATACATACCCGGGAATCTTACGCGTGAGCAGAATGTTATTAAATAAATAGCAAGAGTCAAACATCTCAGGCCAGAATTGTTTAAAAGGAAGTTACCGTTTTGATCAGGATATCCGTATGGTTGTACTTACACGTAGAATAAACACATTTGAATCTATATTAAATATGTTAGTGCTTTGGGAAATTTGATTCCTTCAGCAAGACTACATTACACTTCTGACAATACTAAACCGAAACTTAATCCCCATACAACAGTGTAACAAGGCTAAAATATCTTATATTTATAGAGACGGAAATGCTCACAAGTTTAAGAAAATACGTAGTATTAATGAAAAGTAAACATCATAAAAATAAGCACTTACCTGCAGTACAAGAATTTGTAAAGTGTCACATTTAAGCGGCATGCTTAAAAAACAGCCAAAAGCACTAAAAATCAAATTCTACGACACTACAAGTACTGATATTCATAAACATAATAGTAAAACTGTATGTCATAGCAATGCTTCTAATAAAACGATTGTTTGGTGTAAGAATGCCTGTGTTAATATTAGTAGTAGGCCTACATATCCATGTGAAAATTCGTGAAGCGTTGTTTGAAAAAGATAATGACCACCCTTTATGTCCAGAAACTAATGCGGTATCCTTAATTATAAAACTGAAAATTGATGTAATCTTAAATATTTTTAAAACACATTGATCAAAATGTGTCTGCGATAGATAGAATGTTCGCAGCAAATCTGAAACAAAATATTGAATTTGTGATATTGTTTGAGGTAGCGATGCGTGACATATAAGGTTAGGGTATGGGGTTGCTGATGGGTAGGTGGGCAGGTAAAGGAAATGTGTAGAGCTTGCAGAAGCAATTATCAGCCCTTTGTGAGAAAGTTCTATCTGTAGCGACGGAGGGTTGATCAATAATGTTGTACGTGTGTGTTGAAAGTACCTCGATATAAACGTCAGGGCTTGTTCAGTCTGATCACAGAGACTTCCTTACTGCATCTTCGTTATCTTATGTACACTGTTATTGCTTATGACAACCTACAATTGATGTTTTCTAACATAATTCTTTGTGATTTTTGCAGTCACGGGATTTAGTGTGTAAGGGATCAAAGGCGTTTCATAAAACAGCATTCAATTACGGTAAACGTTTCCTCCTAATATTTGAAAGTGAATAACAGGCTTAAATACACAATCACGGATTTAGCAACTTACTTCGTTTCCGTTTAACAAGTTTTTTTTTACTTTGTGTGTTACACATGTATAACTTCAATTCTATAAGTGCTTATGAAGTGCGCATATATTTTTAGAAATTTTCAAAAACAGAACGGACAGTGTTCGTGTTACAGACACATTTTAATAATATCGACCTACATTATAGCTAAAAATGGATATAGGATCATGTAAACTCACACTGCACATTTACGATTTGTATGTTTATACAATGTTTAAAAACAGACTTTATAAAAAACTGGGAATTCTTTAGTTGAAGAGTATTCTTTACTGTACCTGAGTAATAATTAATATCAAAATCATAAATATTAGTTAATTCCTGCGGTAAACAAGTTAAATGACCATAATGTTGAAATAAAAATTGAAGAAACAAGATAATTAAACAACAAGACTGGCAGTAAAGAAAAAATATCAACATAATGTAAATTTTGAAAATAATTAATTTTTATAAACAGAGATTATACATCGAACCTCAGTGTACCATTCTGTTTAAGCGTAATACCTAATTACATAGAAAAATATCTGAAATATTTAACTGATTGTTGCACCCAGCTACTTAAAGGCAATAGTGCAACATTTATTTAAACTTAACATTTTTAGTTTTACCATTCGTCACTTTTTTAGAAATTGCAAGGAAATAATTACTGAATATCTAGGCCTACATGTGAGGTCAGATTTATTATGACGAATTACGCTCTTTCGTAGATTAGACAAATAATTTAGTATTAATAAAAAACACGTTTTACGCTGAAAAGCAACGTCATTTTTGATGACTTTCGTTATTACTTAAAAAAATGATTAATTTAATGAAATAATAGGAAATTAAATAAAAGCATCACATTTAATCTTAAATATAATATACCACAAAATAATATTTTCACTAGTTTCCATAGCTAATTTTACCTGTAAACAATGCTGCAATTGACGTAAATAAATAAAAACAGTTAGACTACTTGGTTTATTTAAAGCAGAATACTTTGGAGGAAAAACAAAAGATACAATTTATTCTTAATATCAAAATAAATTTATTCTTAATTATATGGTATTTAGATGAACGGTAGTGGTATTTAGAATTAAGAAGTTTTAACAATAATACTTTAAACACCTGCTAAACATTACATTTTATAATTAACAACAGATGTTTTAACATTCACGAATTTCCAAATTAACATGTAAATTCTGGGACTTAGTGTCTGTGAAGGAAATATTAATTGAATGTAACACGTAAAGTAACCAAACTTCAGGCGGAAGTTTGTAGTTCCGTATGTATCGAAAAGTTTTTTATTCCAAATTGAATATTAGGCACACAGAGACTTTTGTATTATCACGAATTTTGTATTTTAACAAACTTGTATAATTGTGTATCATTGTAATAATATTTGTATTTGTATTTAGATGCGTGTTTTTACAAGTTATTAAAAGTACTGTAAAATGATGTGACTACAGGCAGAATTAGAAACGCCTAATATTTTTGTGTTATAGCGTTTGATCTTATATAGAAGACAGCATATGATATTTGGTCGTTTCTTCAGATTCTCTGATAGTAGTAAATTTTCGGATGGACAGTACTATGCATTTAGATACTTTCAAACAAACCAAAGGTTTGTGTGAAACAAAAATATGAAATATAACTTACTGCTGCTTTATAATTTTCTTCGCTTACGTCTTACAGGGGGATAAGAATAGAAAAGTACTTTTCATCTTTGGTATCATATTTACAATTTATATTTCACATTCAGCAGTCAAACGCAATACGGATATGTTACTACAGATAAAATACTCATAACACATAGGATTTTTGGTTCCTTTATTTTCATGCTTTATTTTAATGAATATTTCATATATTATAACTTTGCAGTAAGTGTAACTTATAAAATAGAGTTATTAAAGTGACATCATTCAAATAATTTTCAGAACCAAAAAGCAAGTAACGGGTTCTGCGCATTATCGCCTCTCATCAAACAGTTTAAATACGGCTTTAGTTATATTTATGAATTTATGAATTAATTTTAATTTTACTAGTAATAAAATACATTGAAGCCTAATGACATCTGAAGCGTACATTTTACGGTGCATGTACGTAATTTACGTAAATTTGTAGCGGTAGAGCAACAATGTATTTAAACATTATATTTGCGTAAGAAAACCTAAGGAGATAAAGCTAATTTAATAAAACATACATCTGGTATGTAAATAAAATATTTTTATTTGCTTGTTAAGTACAAAGCCGTTTAATATGTTATAGAATGTTATATATCTTAAAATTTATATTCTTAAAATTCTATTCTATTCTTAAGTATCTTGTACAAATTCCTGTCAAGTTTCACGCATAGAATCGTTCATTTTCGTTTCGTTTCGATAGTGTATTTGATTGAAAACATATGGTTCTGAATTTAAGTACATTGTTTATTTAACGATGGGATTTGAACCAAAACTACTTGGATGAAGGCTTCTGAATGTAGTTAATGGCTACTAATGTTTCTGCTGTATTGCGGTAACGTGAGGTTGATTAGCAACAACACCGACACGGCTGAGCACGGACGTGACATGGAACAGCACTCAAGTGGCGGAATACGGTTTTCCACGTCGGTGCACTCGTACCCGCTTTAAACCAACCACGACATTCCTCAGCTCTTGTTCTTGTTCCCTTTTACAAGCTTTCCCCCCTCCGTGAGTGTGTTGTACATTAACTTTTATTTGTTCAGGTTATTCAGAATTATAGTCACATTACCAATTAAACTTACGTATAAGTTATAAAAATGCTATCTACTTTATAAAACCAAATATGTTAAGTATCACCAACTCTTTGATATAACTTACACGGTTTTAATATTAATTTTTTCCCCTTTCATTCGTTTTTATTGAGATATGTTTATTAAGCTAAATAATATATTTCACTTTCTACCATGTTCGCATTTTGCTGAACTTTAGTTAAAATAAAATTGCTAAGACAAAGTTATTACAACAACAAAAAAAAAAGGCTTAAAGACGTAAAATAATTCACTTTAATGTACTTAAAACGTTGAGTGATAAAATTCTCAATGAACTATAAGAATCTGCGTCGTTTCTGTAATTGAAACAGTGATAGACCCAAAGAACACTGAATAGTGCCTGTCACTAAATGAAGTAACGACAAACAAGGCAAGTTTTAAAGTTTGCAAAAATGTTAGTAACGTTTATGTTTCATTGGATCGTATTAGTGATACCATCATAAATAGTGGATTACAAGATTAAAGATTTACAAGATAGAGTAAAATAAAGACGTGCTCATGTGCACTAAAATGCATAAATATAATTTCGATTAAATTAGAACTTTCTAATTATCTTGAAGAAGACTATATAAACGTTTTTATAAAAGGATGTAATGGCTTACCGGCTTTAGACAACTGCAACCCTGTCTTATATTATTCGCCAGAAGTTAGTAAGAAATAATATTAAAGGCAGTATTTAGAAAACCGCTAATTTAATTTTGGATTTCAAAGCTTTTGGTTACAGCTACTAGCTACGACGGTAGAAAAGTTCTCGAGTTTCCTACACCAGATGTTACAGGAAACATTGCAGTAACTCAGCCAGTGTTAATAGTGAATCAGTCATTAAAACAGTTCTATGTGAATTACGTAAATACGAGCAGTAGATCGCCATCTTCAGTGGCTGTAGTAAACTGATTATTACTGCTTGTAGAGGCGTAGGGGCCAGAATACGTCTAGCGGAATACGTGTATAGAAGAAATATAGCAGCGCGTATCCTAGCTGTGATGTTTGCAGTCACATCAAAGCGGAAGCCCTTCATATCCCCTCATATTAAAATGTTCTTGCAGTTTCAAATGTGTTTCCCGCACGCACACATGCATCGATGTATGTTTGTTTACGGTGAGTAACGGTGTTTTCAAGCGGTACACAAAATCTTGTCAATCTTGTTTAGTGCTCAGTTAGCTAGCTAAATAGTACAAGGTCAAGATTTTGTAGTCCGGGTTTAGGGTTAGATTTCTGAGGGACGGTTTATTGTTATTCACATTAGTTGAGATTATTCGTATTCATATAAAGATTATTGTTCACACCACTAGAGACGAAATGTGCTCTTAAATTTGTAGGACTACAAATGCCATTCAACTTTATTGTATCTACATGTAGCAGCCTAATGACTGTTGCGTGCAATTTTATGACCATGTCGGTAAACGCGATCTCCGATGGAAGGTACGGGGAACAGAAAAAGGCATAAATGGATCTTACACTACAGGCACTGTAAGTCTACTTTTGCTTAAACAAAAGGGAAGAACACGCCTACAAGGCTGGTTCTTAATTTATTAGTCGAAGAATAAAGTGTTTGGTTTTCTTTGCTAAGAAACATAGTATAACTATTTATTCTTAGTATACTTTTATAATTTTTAACACTATATTTCATCATCATCATCATCATCAGCACTCCAAGGACCAGGCTTTAGACCTGTTTCGGAATCCATCTCCTCCTCTGTCCACCGACATTTCCCTTTCCAGTACGGTGATAACCCAAGGAAGCCAGGGATAGATGGATCTCAGCCATGCGGTTCAAGTATTTACATCACCTCTTTCTGTAGTTTTCAATCTTCTGATGCAACGATACAACTTTAATTCACGTCTAATATCCTCCTTCCTTTTCCGGTCCAGGAGACTAGAATCTTGCGCCCCTCTTAGAAATTTCATTTCAGCTCCCTGAATCCTCTGTACGCTCCTTTTACCAAGAGTCCATGTCTCACTACAGGAATGTGGGGACAGCTAAAGACTTGTAAAATTTCATTCGGGTATCCTTCCGTGTTTTATTTTTCAGGTACCTATGAATCGTTCCACAGATTCGTCTAAATTTCATTAGATTACGGTATTATCCCAATCGATATCAGTTTCAGAGGATACATCACAACCCAGGTAATTAAAATGACTAACCTGACAAAAAAACACTATAATGCTGAAAAATTTAAAGGTTGTTTTTTTATTCTGTGAACCTGTATGAAATTATAACTTGATTGAGCTGTAAGTCAAATACACTAATCAACCCCATTTTGTTTACCGTTCTTTTTTACACAAAATCAAGACAGAAAACCTATGTCTCTAAAAAGCGGTACTGATTACAGATAGTTAATGAATGTTTATCGAACACCATCTAGAATCATACATATTTCTATTTTCGTTTTCTGTATAATCCTATTTCTATTTCTATTTGCCTTTATATTTTTATATTTCTATTCTAGGTTCTTATAACTATATTTCTGTTCATATATGCATTTCTTCTTCATTTCCAGGTGTAGGGAACTAACCTGTCTCCGCTTGTAAGATCTTTCCACCGTATTCTGATCTTCCAACAAATCTTCTTCCGACAATTTACATTACTGTTCGTAGCGTGTGTTATTCTTACAAAATGTTCACTCTGCCATTCGTTTCAAGTTCTTATTGTCTCCAGTACACTCTGTCACCTATAATATGTTGCCTCTATTCTGTCACCGAAGAATATATGCCTCTATCCTATCAACGTATGTGCCGTTATGCTGTAAACATAAAGTAAAAAGTAAAATACATTTTATAGTGAAATAGATTTTAAATTAAGTATTTTAATAAGTTATTAAGGAACTCTTTATAGATGTAGATGTAGTATAGTATTAAAGTGTGATTGTATGTTGCTTGCAGATATGCACCGGTATCCACGATTATGTTGTATGATAAAATGTTCAAATTATAATTATTATTATTAGTTTAAATGTGATTGACAAATATGTGGGTATCGATGGTTAACTCCTTTAATTTAAAAGTATTTCTCGCACTCCGTTAGTAACCTCCCCCACTTACCATATGTGGATATTGTTGTTCTGTTAGGTGACTGCTCAGCTGTAACACACACGCTACATATACAAGTAGATATTCTGTTTGAATATCCAACGTGACTAGCATGCACAATAAAAATAATATAATCAACTAAACAAAGTTCTGAGTTATCAGAAATATTTGAATTCTTCCGCCACCTTTTGGTAGAACTGACTATTAATAAATGAACTACTTTAAGTTTGAAATTAAACTCTTTTTCCACTGGTAACAAAATGTAGAGGTTTATTAACAGTTAATCAAGTTATAAAATTTTTAAAAAATTGACAATCAGTTACTAATAATTTTACTGATAATAATTACAATGAACAAAAGTTAAAATAAAACTCTCCTTAGCCTCAAGGCTGGTAACCCTGTTGGTTATACAATAGTTTTTATTTTGAGAGGTTGTGTCCTCTTATATCAGTTAATTACCAAGTTCGTATGGTTCTTTTAAGTAGCATGATGCCAGGTACAAGATGTGGCGTTTTATAATGAGATTAAATGAACAATTAATAAAAAACAAACAAACAAATATTAAAATAGAAAATTGGTACCATATAACAGATAATTATGGTATTATCGTACGCGGGAATTCGTACGGATTATACAGTAGTTGCTTGACAATAAACAAGTGCGTTGGTTTGCACTGCCAATATGTATTATTATATTTTAATAATTCACTGTGGGAATTATTTATTTACAAGAGAAAAAGTTATTAAAAAAAAACTCTTGTTATTGTTTTCATCTGGTTTGGATTATATGAGAACAGACTTGTGACAAAGAAGGTGGCTAATTACGGTTATGATTTTAAGGTTATCTCATAACGTGAATTGTTATTAGAGTTAATTATCTTGAATATTGATTTCTTCTTAATCTAAGTATATACATATTATTTATAATAGTTCTGATGCATAATTTATCAGTAGCATAGAATATTCTTTCGCATAAAAATTAAAATATTTAACTTCAACAATAAAAAATCAAAAAACAACGTTAGTCAATGAGCGACTATTTACTATGCTCGTATTTTTTAATAAGTACATTACTCGTGATTCTTTTAATTATGAAAAATAATTGAAATGTTTATTTATCATGTTAAAAATTGCGAAATAATACTTTCGTTAATTCTGATAAATTCCATCAGCATTATTGTACTTCGCTATTATTGATTAGCGTAGTATATAAACGATCGGTATGGACAGAAATTTTTATTTCTGTTTTACTGTTAATTAATTAAAAATATTGTACTCCCTGTTTATTTTTCGCACAACACTCGCAAATACGATCGATATTGTACACTGATCGTATTTAAATATTAATCACTCCGCACTGTACACACGTGAATGCTTGTGTTGTATTTAGGTTAGTGTATGTTAGTTACTGATGTTTACGTGTCGCGCACAATTCAAAAATAAACTTCTTCATATATCTCGTTCGGAGAGTGACACGTCCTGTCTCTTCGATGATTGATAGATGACTGTGACGCTCCTTTGGAACGTCTCCGGCTTGTCTGCCGATTTCCATTCATTCGATTGGCTGAAATGTTTGAACTCTCCAACCCAAAGTACTTTGGCTTCTTAAAATTTTTAATTTTTTACCAATTTTGTGTTTGGGTTTGAGATTAGCTTGACGTCAGCACTGGTACAAAAAATAATTAAAAAGTTTAAAATCGTAATAACTTTCTTAATATTTGTCTTATCGTTAAACGGTTAGTGTCAATAAATTGCGGACATCCTGCGCTTTAAATAAAGTCCAAACAAGATTATAATCCGTCCATTATTTAAATCACTATAATGATTTTATCGATTTTTATGGTGCATCTTATATTTAATAAGTTTATTACACCAAACTTAATTAATTACACTAAAACACTTTTGATTAAACGATCTGAGTCTATATCTCAACTTGTTTAATACAAAATTTGGGAATAATTGTTACCCAAACAATGTCTGGTCATGGCGTCTTTGGCGTCCATATTTGATTATTCACAATTGTCCTTAAAACTATTTTTTCTTATTTAATAACATTGATATTGTAATCTAACAATAATATAAACTTCTATTTACATGAATTTGTACTTTAGTATATGTACAGGGCTGTATTTCATATACTATTAACATTGTTTCAGTACCCTCCTATCTCTTTTCTTAAAATTGTCACTTTATTTATGGTTTTTCTATATAAGGTATATTATGTAATAAATGCAATTAGTGTACAATTATAGTACCTAATTCCTTTCATATATTTGTTAGCTTTTAGCTATCTAAGAACCCTTCAATTTCTAGTAATGGGTTTGTTTACATTATGTCATAGCATGGTAGTCAGTTATTTTTGATAAAACAATAATTAAATTGTTATTGCTATACTTGACATAGATTCTCAAAGTAGTATCAGACATTCTTCTGATCCTTGATAACCTTTTTATCTACTTTTAAACAAGTTTGTATGTTGCATTTTGCATAAATAACTTGCTACCTACTGTTTGTTTACATTCTGATCCACCATCATGGTCAGTTAGTTTTTAATAATTTATATATAAAATGACTATTCTCATGGTTATGGTCTGTTCTCACAGTAGTATTAGGTGTTCCTATTACTACTGGTAACACTCTTATTAATCTTTGTTCAAGTTTTAATAAAGTATCTTGCTTAACTAGTTGGTTACATTGGTTCTGCTTACTACTGGCTATGTATTCATAGTCAACTATTTTACAATATTTGGGTTACAAAACTATTGTCATTATACTTATAATCTGTTCTCATAGTAGTACCAGATGTTCATCTAACTACTGGTAATACTCTCATTATTCTTGGTACATGTTTTAACACTGTATTTTGTTTAACTAATTTGGCACACTAGGTTCCATTTCTTCTATCTTTGTGCCATCATATTTGATCTGCTTTATTTGTATTGTATTTCAATATACCACACTGTCTACTAGGGTGTATCATTACTTATAACAAATCCTTGATTGATATAATTGTTGATGGTTATTTGGTTAAACTAACATGTATGATTTTTTGTTTCATAGGTGTCTTTCCTATGGGGTTATGTAACAAAGTACAACATATTCTAATGCAGCATTTTGCTACTACTAACATGACTTCAGTATGGTATTCTATTACAATATTTTAATTGTTTTAATACACATGTTTACACTACTTCTTCTTAAACAATAATACAAATATTCTTGAACTAATGACAATACCTTTCTTGTCATTGTTTGTAACTCATTTCTGTCACACTTGTTTGATATTTAACAAACTACTTTGTTTGTTATTGTTCTTTCTCTGGCCTTTCTTTGCATTGTATTCTGTTTTGCCGTGTCATTCAGTTACATTTCTTTTAAAATTTACAAAGGTTTTTATTGTCAGTTCTCTGAATAATAATATAACTGTTCTATTTTACATTATTTTGGTGGTCTTATGATTATCTTCTTGGATCACAATCTTTATTAAATTAGTCACACTAACTGTCTGTGTATATTTGACTAATTAATTCTTGATGTTTTCACTATGAAAGTAACACATTTTCTTCCACTATGAACCTTATCACTGGAATTGTTTGTGTGGTTTATTAGGTTAAAATTAGTTAACTAGTCACAGGTTTTCACACTTATATTAAGCACACACTATAATTGTTTGTGATTTCTTAAATGTTAAACACTGTTTCTTCATAGTTGACGATCACTATTCTTTTGGTTACTAGTATTGTCTCTAGTACACTTGATGAATGATGATTCCTTGCATGATCTATCCACTTTCTTCTCTCTTCATGTTATGCTTCCTTGTCCTTCTTCTTCCCTTCTTCTTTAGGTTTGTACGTCTTCTTCAACATTTTCATTGTAGTAGTCGTTGTTTCATAATATTCCTATTTGTCACTATATCGGTTTGTCTGCCATCATTGTAGTTGCTCTTGAGTTGTTTCTTCCTTTTATTTGGCATAGTTATTTTTGATGATTCCCCTCACTGTTGGGATCTATTGGTATTGTCGTTATGTTGTTGGTACTGGTATTATTCTCGTTATTTCCCCTCACTCTTGGATCCTATTGGGCCTGGTTACTAACATTTTATTTTGGCTCATGGTCATTTTCTTTCTTCATTTCGTATATGATGCTGCTATGTTACACTTTCTCCTTCATCGTTGGAACTTTACTTTACTAATATATCTGTAGATACACACTTTTTGTTCGCATAGTTTTATTTATCTAGAAATACCTTCATACTTTCCCGTCATTTGGCGTTATATTTGCTTATTTTATGTAACTACCATATTCGGTAACGTTACAAAGTGGAAGAGAAGTTTCACTTTCTACTTCTTTTATTAGCACTGTACAGTTTTGTGTCTCGATCTTGACTTTTGTCCTGTTTTTGTCTATTCTTCAATGCAGAATTAACACTGTTGCACATCACAATAGAAAATTTATTCCGATTATCGCTTTCAAGTTTTAAAGCTCATTATCAGATCGAGAAAAAATCGGAATCTTTTTTTTTTATCTGACTGTAAGCTGTGAAGGTTGAAAGCGCTAATCGGAATAATTTGTCTCTAGTGTTGTCCAGCAGTATTAATTCCGTTTGTGATTACAACAGCTAACAGAACTTTATTAATTAAGTATTCTTCAGTGGTTTAAACAAGTAACTTCCTTATTTTTTCTTGTAACCTTCTTCTCTGTCCGAATTTTGCGTCGAGCCTTATTTCTGGTCTATAATGAAATTTCCCTTAATACATTTTTTTTTAAGTTTTCTTATAAATTTTTTAGCGGGGCCACCACGCACGTGTTTCACACAGTGTACGTTATTTTAGACATATTCCATCCCAGTATATTAAATTTTTGTATTACTATTAATATTTCTGTCATGTGTACGTATAATCCATGTGTAAACTTAATCCATTAATTATGTGTCTGTGGTATCTCCTATAACCCCATTTTTCATGTTCCTACAGGGAGTACCTACTTCTATTGCTACTACTGCTTACAACAACAACAACAACAACAACAACAACAACAACAACAACAACAACAACAACAACAACAACAACAACAACGACAACAACAACTACCACAACTACCACAACAACAACTACCACAACAACAACAACAACAACTACTACTACTACTACTACTACTACTACTACTACTACTACTACTAGTTCTACTACACCTACTACTACAACAACTACTACTACTACTACTGCTGCTACTACAACTGACTACCACTACAACAATTACTACTACTACAACTACTACTACTACTATTGCTACTACAACTTACTAACACTACAACAATTACTACTTCTACAACAACTACTACTACTACTAAGACTACTATTAATAATAATAAAAATAGTAGTAATACTTTTCATAATTTTTTACCCATTCTGGACATCATTGTTCTACTGTCTTTATTACGTGACCATAGAGTTGAAGTTGTGTACATGTAAAAACCAACCTTTCCAAAAGTTTACACTTTAAAATTTACAATAAAAGTGTATTTTCAGCAAAAACGAAAGTTACCGTAAAGGATGATTAGAACACGATATTCCAAGGCTAAAACTCAGGAAGTAACACACGATAAACCTTTATTTCAAAAGCAACAATGTCCTGTCTAAATAACGTACATTAATCTTGAAGTCTGTGTTTGTGGCAATGCCATGTGTACTTGCGGCGGTTATTACAGTTATTGTCAATTAATTCTTTAAGATTTTAAAACTTAATTTGCAAGAATTTTGAAATTTTACGTAAGTGGTCAGAGCTTTAAACAAGAAGTGCTTTCAGTTACACTTATGATACATTGGCAAGCAGTAAGTTTGATTCCCTTTCTGTGTATCCACGTTTATGGTCACACAAACTGCATGTAGCTAAAGACCATATTTTAATTAGTTCACAATATATGACTTATTGATATTAAATCAAATATCGCTGAAACTGTGAGTATTAGTGAGTTATTACTTTAGTTCTGGGAGTAGCCGACAATTGTATAGATGCAGGTTACTACAACTCACACACTTAGTTCACACTCGTGTGTTTATTCACACGATTATTACACTTAATAATTTTCATCTATTTGAGATAATAATTATCGATCTGGCATTAGTCTTTTGTGAATTTTTAAGGATTGTTTATTAACATTTATTTATAATTTAGGAAGTCACTTCTTTTTTAATTACTCTTCGTGGTGCCCTGCATACCGATATAAATCGTACAGAAGCCGAAGAAAATAATAAAGTTTATTCTTATAAAATAGCTTCATTTTATATAATAAAGTAATGTTATTTTTGTTATAAGGGATACGAAGACGTACACAACTCATCACATAAGTTACTACTGTAACCCCTCTTTCCTTTTATGTCTTTTTTTTATGAATATAAAAACAACTTAATTTATTTTAATATTTTTTTTGAAAGAGAAGCCACAAGTTAATTAGGACCAGGCCGAAGCCTAGAGAAGCAAAAATTATGCTGGGTCCAGTATGACGGGACTCGCAATAAAACTCAGCCGTAACAGAACGATAACAATTTATTTTATTTCATGCCCTGCTTTAACATTATTAAACTAGAACAACATGTGTGCCCAATCACAAGTATGAATAAAGGTAAAACATAACAAGTGTGTATAAATCTTAGGCATAACAAATGTGTATAAATATAAAACATCACAAGTGTGTATAAATCTTAAGCATAACAAATGTGTATAAATATAAAACATCACAAGTGTGTATAAATCTTAAGCATAACAAATGTGTATAAATATTAAGCACAACAAGTGTATATAAATCAGTGAACACATGTATATATATTTATAAAATTCTCTCCCATCTCGTGGCTAGCTAGACACATAACAACACACACAGAACATAAGGTACACAAACTCACAATCACATTAATTTTAACACGCATGCCCCTGGAATGCACCCACCTACCAGGTAGAGTAACTACAATCTTATAACCCAGCAGTGATAAAATATACGCCCGTCGCAACCCGTTCAGTAGAATCACATAAAAGCCAAAACCCCAGGAAGGATGATAATAATTCATGACGCATAAATAAAACCGGACCGCCCATTTGTCTAGCATTCCATTGATCAAGGACCCATCATGAGCGTGTGAACCTTAAGTTCCTTTCACATCATTAAGTAAAAATTGACAGAACTACATCACCTACTTTCAAACAGCGTTTATAGAATTCGAAACAGTTATTTGACTTCACAAAATTCCGAAAGGAATTAAAATCTTTATGTACTTTAATAAACAGAAATTAATTGCTTGAGGCTATACAATTTCAGAAAATTTTGACAATATATGATTTACCCAAAAAGAAAATGCTGAATACATGTTTTATAGTCAAAAATTAAACAGCAAATACTACAAGTGGAAGTCAATCCATATGTGTTTACCAGTTAAGAAAAACAATCAGTATAGCCCTTGTGCAAGGGGCAAAATCAAATAAAATATTTCCAGAAAAATAGTAATTATTTCTGTTAGCCCCCGAATGACTATATAAAATAGTTAAAAGAAAAAGAATACAATAAGGTGGTTGTGCTCTGGCATCTGTGGGAGCGCGCCCGCATGTAGTTGACAAAATTTGACAGGCATTCAACCCGTCTGAGGTTGCACCAGCGTGTGTCAGAGAAAACTAAGTCCCCTTTTGTAACCCCAAAAAAAAACCCCAGGAAAGCCCCCAGCCCTTAAATGTGAAACCCATAGTCACTTAAAACTTATACACAGCTGTTCCAGCCGGAACAGAGCTACTGAGCTGTAACATTTTTTTTTGTAAAGAGTTAAATGAAAAGGAGAGCAACTGTAAAATGGCACAATGGTAAAATATCTCTGGCGCGCTCCCCCAGTGCAGCACACACTTACAGGCATTGCATTTAGTGTTATGTAAATGAGTTATAAAAGTGTTCTTGAATTCAAACTATAGTGTTCAGAGTCATGATCACTGCTCAACTTTCCGGTAGACAGTCTGTACACGTGGTCACATGGCTTCAAAGCTATTTACCGTAAACGGGCACACTGCCGGCCCGGCCCCCAAAAAAAGATATAAATGCATGAATATCACCTTATAAATGCTGGCGAGTGCAACACAGAAAATCAGTCTCCATCTCTCTCTTCGTATAAGATCTCGTTCATGGTTCACAGCTTAGGCAGGTGTACAGCCATCAGCAAGCCAGGAATCCGGCTTAGTTCGAGAACCCTATTCATTCAAATAAATTAGAGAACAGTCTGTTAAAAATGTACACCCGAGTTAAGGTAATTAACCTCTTAACGGGCCGCCAACTAACTCTCAATAAAGGCACAATATTTATTAATAAAGTTTTTGCAACCAGCTGGAAGAGCAGAGAAATCAGCCATGGAATAAATAAATTTGAATAATGAACAGACCCTATTTAAAATGTGGCTTAATATAAAGTGAACTGCACTCGGTCAACATGCTTCGACAAAAATTTGCAGGTTAAACGGCCACATGGTAAGTGGTAATCGTTAATTGGCAAAAAAAAAAATCAACTGCAAGGTACTCACAGCATTAAGAAAGGTTTACATTCAATTAAATTTCATACATGGAAGCTCTCACAATTAATTGTCTACTGTGAAGTTAATTAACAAACTCTGCGACAGTTCACTGCATGCGCAGACACAGTTCATTACCTGACTACGCACTAAGTTTTAGTCCTTAATAATTTTAATGTTGTACACTTTTATCATTACAGTGACAATTGAAAAACTTCTCGCACTATTACAGAAAATAATAAAAAGAGCATGGGCTATATACTGGGCGTTACGTAAAACAGTAAAGAATGAGTTTCTCTTAACATAACTTTGTCGGGTCGCACACACACATCATTACGTATTTTATACGGTTGCATATAGTTATCAATTATCCATACATGTATAATTATTTATAAAGACAAATAAATACAAAGACAAACTTACCGGGAGTCAATTTACGCCTTAGCCAACCATAAGTTATAGAAACTGCGTCGTACAATACGGAGAGGGAGACAGATAATTCTCTGAGCCAAGCGGAGCGTAGACTGCCGGCACCGGCAGAGCTAAGTGACTGCACACAGGCGAGTTGCGCACTCAACCGCACACTCTGCCGTTCCCCCTTCACAGCCGAACAAAGGTCGCCTCCGCTGCCTCGGCTTCACGTTATGTTACAATTAAACAAAACTTTTCTAGAATTTTTGTAACGGCCGGATTTAGACCGGCACACCCCCACCCCGAAAGGGCAATCCGGTTGCCCCACTCAAAAACTCGGGAAAGTACCCTGCAGTGTACTCCCATCTTAAAACTCCGGTGGACATCGTGGTTAAGTTGGCCCGGTGGCACTTGCTCCCAGGAGAACAGAGGCTCAGAAGAGAAAACGAAAGAGACGAAAGAAGACGTGTAGAGTGTAAGTGTGCGATTGCTGCACGCTGACCTGATCAGGGCCAGCCCACAGCAAAGAGGGACAGAGAAGAAAGACAAAAGAAAAGTTTGGGAGCTCCCTCAGTTCCGACCTCCTGAGGCTTGTCCACCCAAGCCAGAACACGATAGCCACCTAAACAGGACATCTACCCCATATACTTACGGGATAATTCCCTAATACTATTCCCCATCTTACACAATACCTTTACCGCGCGGGCCAAGGGGGGGGGAAGGGGCGATGACAGTCCCCATGATGCGGTGGTCCCCGCTGGGACCTGATGGAAAACCATGTCAACTGTGACTATGGCACCTTTCCAATATATATATGAGTTTTACATGTGTGCTCCAAGGGCATGCGGTGGACGATGTTCGCTACGAGGAGCCGGATCGACCCCGCGACGAACATCGCCCACCCTCCACTCTCTCTAACTCCTTTTTTTTTTTTTTTGCTTTTTCTAGTTTTTTTTTTCTCTAGGTAAGGTTAGGAAAATCGGAGGGTGGATGGTCAAGGATGATTACGGTCAGGGGCTGGGACTGAAGGTAAGGACATGGCTCCCTCCCGACATAAGGACAATTGGAGAAAACCAAGGCTCGCGCAGGCAGGGGCGCATCCCTGAAGTAGACGAACCCCACTGGGACTGCGGGAAACATCTACCCGCTACCATAGCATTCTCCATACCGCCCCCGGAGCACACCCTCTTACAATAGACAACGTCCTCACTCGCACGGAGACCGCCATCATTCCCCCCTTTTTCTTTCAGCCTATTTACCCTTTTTTAAATAATTTCAGTTTGGAGATGTGTGCCGTAATCTCCTTAGGATTACTACCCTGCTCTTCCAATCGCGCCGTCACCGGTGACGTAAACCCGAGGATACGGTACGGCCCCGACCAACGGGGCTGCTCTTTTATCGGCAGCCGAGCTGATCGGGTGGCTCTGGCAGTAGACCAAATCTCCTACATTAAAGGGATTTGGAATACGCCCCTGATTATACCGAGCACGGACGCGCTCGTGCGCACGGAGCAAATTCTTCCGGGCCTCTTTCCACCTATCTGCCGTCCTAATGTCTGGATTAGTCGGCAGAAGATCGTCTATATTCCATAAGTTGGCCAAGGGAAGCGTAGGCGAGAAACCAAACATAACTTCAAAAGGAACGGCCTTATGACTGTCATGCAGGGCCGTATTGAAAGCTAGTTGTAACCACTTAAGGTTCTGGTCCCAGGTGGTCTGTTGTTCCGCATGATAGGCGATGAGTGCGGACCGGAGATTCCTGTTGAATCTCTCCGCGTGGGACGGCTGTGGGTAATAGGGGGAAGTGGTTACATGTTTGATCCCATTGGCGAAGCACATTCGCCGAAAGTCGCCGGAAATTAATTGTGGACCATTGTCCGAGACAATGATGGCCGGAAAACCGAAGTGCTGAAATACATGACTCTGGAGCGCGTTTATGGTCAATCGAGCAGTTGCCTGCCGTAAGGGCAGTAGCCAGGCAAACTTCGAAAAAGCATCCACACAGACAAGTAGGTAAGCATTACCTGACTTGCTACGCGGGAAGGGTCCCACGTAGTCGATGAATAGCTTCTCCATTGGTCTGCTCGCCACATCAGATGGCAATAGCCCCAACTTGGTGTTCTGGGCAGGCTTGCTTAAGCCACAGAGATGACATGCCTTCACCCGAGTTGTTATGTCCCTATCCATGCCCTTCCAGATGAAGTTTTTCCTAATACTGGAAATGGTCTTCGGAATCCCCTAATCTCCACCTACCGGGGAATTGTGGTAGTAGCTGAAAACCATGGGCACGAGTTTGCTAGGCAGCACTATCTTCGGGGCCCGTCCTTTCTTCTCTCTGCAACATAGGACGCCCCTGGACAAGAAGTAAGGGGCCTGCACGTTACCCTCTTTTAGATTTTGGATGATCGGACCCAACTCTTCATCATTTAACTGATGGGGTAACACATCAGTAAACGCTAAAGGAAAGTCCAGTAAAACAGAACAGGGTTGCTCCGGCTGGGCTTCGCTGGGCTGGGAAAACATACGGGACAAAGCATCTGCAACCACATTTTGAGTTCCCCGAATGTGTTGCACCTTGAATTTAAAGGATGAGATTTTAACCACCCATCGTCCAATCTTACCCAGCTGCCGGGATGAGCGAGAAGCCAAGAGAGAGCCTGGTTGTCGGTCTCGAGCAGGAACTCAGCGTGTTCCAGAAAACGCCTGAACTTATCTAGAGCGTGAACAACAGCCAAACACTCTAGCTCATACAATGAAGACTTCCGTTCTTGTTGGGTCAAAGTTCTAGATATAAAGGCCACAGGCTGCCTAGCACCATCAACAACTTGGGACAGAACCGCCCCGAGCGCCACCGAACTCGCGTCCGTCTGTAAGATAAACGGTCTCGAGAAGTCTGGCATTCTCAGTACTGGAGGGGAAATAATGGCTTCCTTCAGAGCCTCGAAAGCCTTCTGTTGCTTTTCCCCCCATACAAATTTGGCGCCCTTTTTCCGGAGTTCATTCAGAGGTGCCGCAATCTCCGCCGCGTTTGGGATGAAACGTCGATAGAAATTGACCATCCCCACAAATCTCGCGATGCCTTTGGCATCCTTTGGTGGGGGAAAGTCCCTGATTCCCTGTGTTCGCTCAGGATCCACAGTGACACCTCTATGGGAAATCAGGTGGCCCAGAAAAGAAATTTGAGTCTGGGCGAACTTCACCTTTTCTGGATTGACAGTGAGGCCGGCACCTCTCAACCTGCACATCACCTCTTCAAGATGATCCAAATGTTCCTCGTACCCCTTGCTGTACACCAGCAAGTCATCAAGATAATTAAAAACGTACTTGAACTTGACATCGTGAAAAACGGTGTCAAGCAAACGGGTGAGTGTTTGGGCCCCTACTGCTAGACCCATAGGAACCCTAGTATACTGATAGAGGTTCCACGGAACACAGAATGCCGTGTAGGGCCTACTTTCTTTCGTCAAGGGAATCTGGTGATATGCAGAGTTGAGGTCAACGATGGTAAAATACCTCGCCTCACTGAACCAATCGAACGCGGAATGAAGGTCAGGAAGTGGGACCGAATCTACCTCGATGTTAGCGTTCAGCTTGCGGTAGTCGATGACCATCCTGTGCTTACCTCCAGGCTTGGGCACTAGGAACGCTGGACTGGCATAACTGGACTGAGAAGGTTCAATCACCCCTTGATCTAATAATTCTTGAACCTTCTCCCTCAAGATGCTCATCTTCGGAGGGGCAAACTTATAAGGGTGGGAGCGCACCACCTTGGAGTCCGTTAGGCGGATCTTATACTCCAAGAGATGTGTGAGCCCAAGGGCCGGAGTTAATACAGTGGGGAATCGCTCACACAACTGATCTAAAGCGGACCGCTGGGACTGGGAGAGGTGGTCTCTAGATGTGTCGGGGCACTTAACCTCTTGGATATCTTGCCTGGTCCCCTGATATCCAAGAAAAGAGATTACAACTCCCCGATTAAATTTAAAATAGCATTGGTGCTCTTGGTGTCAATAACGAGACCACTTTTGCAGATGAAATCGGCACCAATAATGCATTCAACTCCCAGAGCAGGAGAAACCAGAAAGCTCCACACCCAAGAAAATCCCTCGATTTTGAACTTGAAAGAAACTACCCGGGAAATGTGCAGAATTTCCTGAGATGCCGTCCAGCACACTACGGAAGACTGTTCCGACCTTTTAATTAAACCCTGTCGTTCAAGGTCCTCGCACACTTTGGATGAAATGATAGATCTTGCTGATCCGGAGTCAACTAATGCTCTGAGTTGACTCTTTTTCAACTTCAACAGCAAGAAGGGGCATACGGAAGTGGGCCTAGAGATGGTTTGGAGGACCTTGATGCCCAAAGACTTGGGACCTACAACTGGCCTGGAGGCGCGTACCTTAGAAGACCCGCGACAGGTAGGGGAAGACCTCCGACATATCTTCCCCTCATTGACCCTTTTCTGAATGACCTTGGGCGCCCTGGGGAGGGACGTTGGACTCGACCCAACCCCCGTACAAAATCGTCTGACGTGGCCCAACCTACCACACTTAAAACAAGTCACATTAGGCGAGCGACGGCGCCTCTCGCTACAAGAGTTTATAATTCTATTTTCATTACCGCATGATGATGGAACAATTCGCCCGCCATGCCTCTCGCATCTTACCTCATCATGGGCCACGTGCTCACGGGACTCATCAATCCCCTGGACCGTTCTAGAAAACACACATAGCCGTTCGAGGTCCGCAAAACAACGTGGACGGTCCGCGAACACCAAACGGGATCTCTCTTGGGGCGTCACCCCTTCTAAAATTCATCTAACGACCTCCTTCTCGGGCAACCCCAACCTCAAAACCCGAGCACATTTACGGATATCCTGCACAAAATCCCCCAACGCCTCTCCGTTGGCCTGTGCCCGATAGAACCGGCTAAGTTCCAAACGCCCACGTCGCCGACGGGGTATGAAAGAGTCCAACACCTCCCCATGGAGAGAGTCGATACTGCCACCACGACGCAGAGTGCGGGTGACCAGCTCAGCCAATGAACCCCGGCAGTACGGATATATAACGGACAAGAGGACCTCATCGGACAGCCCCGGAAAATCCGCCAACTCCAGGACGATGTCCAGAAAACCCAACAATTTGCCCTCATCTTCTCCATCCACCACCGGAAGTCTCTGGAGGATGCCGGAAATAGGATTGGGTAGTCCTTGATAACCTACCCCCGCCAGAATCACACAATACACTGAACACAAAACATAACCCACAAAAGCATATTTACAAGAAACAGAAAAACTCAAGTACTGTCCTTCCTTTGAGTAGACCCCCGGGTTCTCTAGCGCTGGGGAAACCTGGCCTATTCTGAACCATACATCCACGACGGAAGGAGACAAGAGACAAGGAACAATACTAAACACACATAACATCAAACAGCAACTCGACACACACGCCGTACTAACACATAAATCACAACAACCAACCAACAATTAACTGAAAGTCCTAATTCGGGAATGAAAAATACTCAGATATCAACCGGACACAAGTCGGTTCCGGTACCGATTTCCGATCGGGCCATACCGCATCCCAACAATGTAACACGCTAAACACCGACCCTAATTAACATTCCATCTTCCAGGCCACGCTTGCGACTCCCCGGCCGTACAAGCTATCAAAAATTTTTAAACACCATTAACCGCCTCAGTGGTGCGACCCGACTCACAAATTAAACAACTTATAACTAGCCTACACGGGCCTATATCAACTATGTCACAACAATGGCATTAATATTTCCGAGTCTGCAAGCCCCGTCACACACCAGGACCCAAGGGTTCAAGCCTAGAATAAACCACGCTCTGCTACCATTTGTAACCCCTCTTTCCTTTTATGTCTTTTTTTTATGAATATAAAAACAACTTAATTTATTTAATATTTTTTTTGAAAGAGAAGCCACAAGTTAATTAGGACCAGGCCGAAGCCTAGAGAAGCAAAAATTATGCTGGGTCCAGTATGACGGGACTTGCAATAAAACTCAGCCGTAACAGAACGATAACAATTTATTTTATTTCATGCCCTGCTTTAATATTATTAAACTAGAACAACATGTGTGCCCAATCACAAGTATGAATAAAGGTAAAACATAAAAGTGTGTATAAATCTTAGGCATAACGAATGTGTGTAAATATAAAACATCACAAGTGTGTATAAATCTTAAGCATAACAAATGTGTGTAAATATAAAACATCACAAGTGTGTATAAATCTTAAGCATAACAAATGTGTATAAATATTAAGCACAACAAGTGTATATAAATCAGTGAACACATGTATATATATTTATAAAATTCTCTCCCATCTCGTGGCTAGCTAGACACATAACAACACACACAGAACATAAGGTACACAAACTCACAATCACATTAATTTTAACACGCATGCCCCTGGAATGCACCCACCTACCAGGTAGAGTAACTACAATCTTATAACCCAGCAGTATTAAATATACGCCCGTCGGCAACCCGTTCAGTAGAATCACATAAAAGCCAAAACCCCAGGAAGGATGATAATAATTCATGACGCATAAATAAAACCGGACCGCCCATTTGTCTAGCATTCCATTGATCAAGGACCCATCATGAGCGTGTGAACCTTAAGTTCCTTTCACATCATTAAGTAAAAATTGACAGAACTATATCACCTACTTTCAAACAGCGTTTATAGAATTCGAAACAGTTATTTGACTTCACAAAATTCCGAAAGGAATTAAAATCTTTATGTACTTTAATAAACAGAAATTAATTGCTTGAGGCTTTACAATTTCAGAAAATTTTGACAATATATGATTTACCCAAAAAGAAAATGCTGAATACATGTTTTATAGTCAAAAATTAAACAGCAAATACTACAAGTGGAAGTCAATCCATATGTGTTTACCAGTTAAGAAAAACAATCAGCATAGCCCTTGTGCAAGGGGCAAAAACAACTAAAATATTTCCAGAAAAATAGTAATTATTTCTATTAGCCCCCGAATGACTATATAAAATAGTTAAAAGAAAAAGAATACAATAAGGTGGTTGTGCTCTGGCATCTGCGGGAGCGCGCCCGCATGTAGTTGACAAAATTTGACAGGCATTCAACCCGTCTGAGGTTGCACCAGCGTGTGTCAGAGAAAACTAAGTCCCCTTTTGTAACCCCTGAAAACGTCCCCAAAAAAAACCCCAGGAAAGCCCCCAGCCCTTAAATGTGAAACCCATAGTCACTTAAAACTTATACACAGCTGTTCCAGCCGGAACAGAGCTACTGAGCTGTAACATTTTTTTTTTGTAAAGAGTTAAATGAAAAGGAGAGCAACTGTAAAATGGCACAATGGTAAAATATCTCTGGCGCGCTCCCCCAGTGCAGCACACACTTACAGGCATTGCATTTAGTGTTATGTAAATGAGTTATAAAAGTGTTCTTGAATTCAAACTATAGTGTTCAGAGTCATGATCACTGCTCAACTTTCCGGTAGACAGTCTGTACACGTGGTCACATGGCTTCAAAGCTATTTACCGTAAACGGGCACACTGCCGGCCCGGCCCCCAAAAAAAGATATAAATGCATGAATATCACCTTATAAATGCTGGCGAGTGCAACACAGAAAATCAGTCTCCATCTCTCTCTTCGTATAAGATCTCGTTCATGGTTCACAGCTTAGGCAGGTGTACAGCCATCAGCAAGCCAGGAATCCGGCTTAGTTCGAGAACCCTATTCATTCAAATAAATTAGAGAACAGTCTGTTAAAAATGTACACCCGAGTTAAGGTAATTAACCTCTTAACGGGCCGCCAACTAACTCTCAATAAAGGCACAATATTTATTAATAAAGTTTTTGCAACCAGCTGGAAGAGCAGAGAAATCAGCCATGGAATAAATAAATTTGAATAATGAACAGACCCTATTTAAAATGTGGCTTAATATAAAGTGAACTGCACTCGGTCAACATGCTTCGACAAAAATTTGCAGGTTAAACGGCCACGTGGTAAGTGGTAATCGTTAATTGGCAAAAAAAAAATCAACTGCAAGGTACTCACAGCATTAAGAAAGGTTTACATTCAATTAAATTTCATACATGGAAGCTCTCACAATTAATTGTCTACTGTGAAGTTAATTAACAGACTCTGCGACAGTTCACTGCATGCGCAGACACAGTTCATTACCTGACTACGCACTAAGTTTTAGTCCTTAATAATTTTAATGTTGTACACTTTTATCATTACAGTGACAATTGAAAAACTTCTCGCACTATTACAGAAAATAATAAAAAGAGCATGGGCTATATACTGGGCGTTACGTAAAACAGTAAAGAATGAGTTTCTCTTAACATAACTTTGTCGGGTCGCACACACACATCATTACGTATTTTATACGGTTGCATATAGTTATCAATTATCCATACATGTATAATTATTTATAAAGACAAATAAATACAAAGACAAACTTACCGGGAGTCAATTTACGCCTTAGCCAACCATAAGTTATAGAAACTGCGTCGTACAATACGGAGAGGGAGACAGATAATTCTCTGAGCCAAGCGGAGCGTAGACTGCCGGCACCGGCAGAGCTAAGTGACTGCACACAGGCGAGTTGCGCACGCAACCGCACACTCTGCCGTTCCCCCTTCACAGCCGAACAAAGGTCGCCTCCGCTGCCTCGGCTTCACGTTATGTTACAATTAAACAAAACTTTTCTAGAATTTTTGTAACGGCCGGATTTAGACCGGCACACTACCTTAATTACATATCTCTTGTCTTGCTTAGATGCTGCACCAAAAAATAAATTTAATTTGTATTAGGCATACAATAGTCACTTTTTAATAATAAATATGCTACATTTTACTTAAGATGAAGGGAATATTTGAAAGATACGTTATTGTACAATACAACCAAGAAGAAATTACAACGGCAAAACGGAAAACATTGACTCCAGCATTCTCTAAGTCTTTCAATAAACAATAATGTAACCTGATATGTACAATGATAAAAAGTACATCCGTAGCGTATCACAAAATAAACTTACATACCAAACTTTTTTATTTGTTAATACTAAAAAACACATAAATTCAGGCACGTAATTGAAGTGGCTTAACAAAAAATCATAAATCATATGTTGTCACATATTCATGAGCATACTGTAGCAACATTAAAAAAAAAACAAATGCCGTTAATACAAAACGAAGGGGATCGTTGTCACTGAAGGTAATATTTGTAAATGGACTTTTTAAATAATTAAATAGTAGATATATTTAGAGTACTAACACATACAAATAGAATCAGATTACTGTCATAAAAGCAAATTTATATTAAGATCAATAATCTTGTTTCGTTACATTAATCAAAGTTTTAACGTTAAATAAACTGGCAGACCCAAAATAAGAAAAATTTGGTTTTAATTGAAATTGTAGGCCTATTTTTATGTAACGCACGAAATATACAATATACTTAATATCTTCTGTAAATTTTGTAACGGATAGTGTAATTTTTATTTTTGCGTCCAGATTGGTATTAAACATGGTATCAGAATTGTTATACTATGCGTAGTAATTACCATCTAGTCAATAACATAAAAGGGGATTTCAGAAAAAAAAACCCATCAGTCTCGCTGTTTTATTTTCTGTAATATATATCGCCTATTATCATTCTCTTCTGTTTAGGCTTTAAACATTAACTCTACGTGCTTTTTATAAACTGTGAACGTGGTTGTGCACAAACGTCTGTATAAACTATTTATTTTTTAAACCCTCTGATAACCGTCTGTTTGTAAACAAATGAACGTAAAATCAAAAATTGCAATAAATTATTTTGCAAAAGAAGAGCCGTTCTAACTAACTGCTATATTCAAATTTCTACCGTGAATAAAGTATTTTCTTTAATGACTGCTTCCAAATTGCGTGTCCTCTTCGTCGACATGGATTAGTGAAATTAGCCTGCAGTCATTAGTGTAACAAATCACGTGACTGATCACGAACGTTTAAAGTTTTATCACTTAATAGATTGCGTCTTTATCTCGCCTGCACCATTTATGGTCGTTCAGCTATCTGTAAATGTTTCCTATCAGTAAATAAACAGGAATCCATTAGTAAAACAAATCAACTATATTTAATTCTGTCGCAGGGTATGTTTTTAAATATGTAAAACACCGGAAGCGTTAAGTAATTATATGTAAAACATCGTTTTAGACGTATTATTATTTTGCTTTGAAGTGGCTACGAAAGTATGTAAAAAGATTAAAAACTATTATTGACTTTAGTTAATGTTTAGAATTTGCATCTCTATTATGCTTACAGTTACTTAACCTTCCGTACACTAGCTCCTCCACCCCTACGTCGTTCAGTCGTACACACCCCACACATATCCTATTACACACGTACAAGGCATGTTCACCACCCCTACACATTCATTGTATTTAGTTGTTCTTAAGGCTCTTTGATAATAGCCTATTAGGTTGAAACGATTATCAGAGGCTAAGAATAAATTGTGAAACTACCAAGTGATTTGTGTTTTTTAAAACCTTTGTAATTTATTGAATTCCTGTCTCCGATGTTGTAATAAAATTAGAAAATATGTAGTGTTGTGCTAAATTATCTTGTGGCATTCGTAACCTATTTTAATAGTAAGTGCAGCTTAAAAGTCTCAAATAAATTATAATTATATTCAATGTACGATGCAAATCTAAAAAAAAAATGTTAGACAATTCATGAACGTAAAGAAATATGCTGTATGTTAGTGAAATATTTATTTATTATCAAAATACCCTTATACCATATTGGTGTCGGGTTACATCAATATATGATAAGTACATCAACTACACTCTATATAGAAATTTTTTCCATCTTACTCTATCCATTGACAATGTCTTCGCTTCCCTCCAGCCTAAGCCTCTTTCTTTCAGAATGTTTCCCATCATTCCATCCCAAATCAGTCGCGGTCTTCCACTCTTCTTCCCCCCCCCCCTGATTTGGCCTCCCAAACCTGTTTTACCATTCTATCACTATCCATTCTCTGCATGTGTCCCCACCAGGATAGTTGTCTCTGTTCAATAAAATCCAGAATCGATATCACTTCTAGATCCTCTCTTGTTTGTGTATTCCTAACTCTATTCTTCCTTGTTACTCCTACTACTATCCTAAGATATTTCATTTCTGCCGTCTGGATTTTACTTTTTTGGCTTTTGGATAGCACCTACGTCTCACAGCCGTATTAAAACCGGTCTATATACTGTTTTATACACACTCATTTTCGTTTTTCTTGATATCTCCTTCTTATTTATAAATCTATTGTTTAATGCATAGTATACTTTTATTGCCTTTTCAATTCTTTTATTTAATGCGGCTTCTTGTTTCCCATTACTGTCTACTATAACCCCTAGCTATTTGAATTGTTTGACTTGTTCTATCTTCTCTCCTCCAATCTCTATATTTATTATTTTATCCCCCATTACCATTACCTTTGTTTTGGTCTTATTTATTTTCATCCCTTTTTCCTGGAGAACTTTATTCCATATATTCAAATTACCCTGTAACGCCCTTTCATTTGTAGCCATTAGAAATACATCATCCGCAAAAGCCCCTTCTGCTACTTCTATACTTCGCAAGTTCCTGTATCCAACATGTATTTTCTTAATCTTCAGTGAACAATTCTTAATAATGCCGTCCCTATACAAGTTGAATAATGTCGGACTCAGTCCACCTCCTTGTCTTAATCCATAATTTGTTGTAAATCCTAACGACCTCATATTTTTACCAATTACATAATTAACATTATTTTTGTATAACATCTGTACTACCTTAATTATTTTACTCCTTATTCCTCTATTTTTTTAACTTTCCCATATTTTGGCTCTAGGCACACTATCGAAGGTCTTCTCAAGATCAATAAAAGCCAAACATAGCAATTTATCTTGTTGTATCGACTTCTCAGCTATCTGTTGCAGAGTAAAAATGTGATCCTGCAAACTTCTCCCTGATCTAAAGCCACTCTGCGATTCCTCCAAACTATTTTCTAAAACTGGGAGCAATTCATTATTAATTATCTGCTCATAAACCTTAACAATTGTATTTAACAGATTTATACCCCTATAATTAATACAATCTCTTGCGTTATCTTATGTTAGTGAAATAATTAAATTTTACTGTCAGTTACTGCTGTTACTATAACAACCCAAAGCTACGCACACGACCTATCGTAACGTTGTACACATTATATTACTCTGTTAAAAATATAGAAGTTGACAAACCTCCTTTCTTGTAACCTCCTTTTCATTTTTTATTCTTAAGAGTAATATGCATTAAATATTTTCTTAAAATGCTTGAATAATTATGCAATTTGTTGCTGTTATTCTTAAGTATATTGCAGTCCTATTCCTATCTACTTCTGCCAAGTGGAAAGCTGAGGACTGTTCCTGCAAACTACTAAGGATCACTGCGGACTAGCCGCCCACCGACATTTTTGTCAGCAGTGTGATGAACATCGCCGACATGGCCTGGCGCTCCGACTCAAGTCCGCCTCATACATGCAGATCGATGTTTCTTCGTTTCCAAATAAAGGTAGGCTTATAAGTAACAGCTTATAACTTTTTCGATAAACTCATCAATAGAACTTTTGCAAAAGAGTATTCTGATTTTTCAGAAAGACACTATTAACATAATTCTTTTGTCACTAATTACAACAGATTTTGTTATAACATTTTTGTTTATTTCTTTTAATAGTTATGTATGTTTGAGAATGTACAAGTCTATACCTACTTCTTATTATACGTTTCGTGGTTCAAAAGATATAATTAACACTTCAAACAATTAACGTAAGGTGATCAAATTTAGAATCAGACTCGACCCATAAGTATAAGGTGCGTCATAAATTTAATAGTAAATCTCTAGGCACCAGACAACTTAATTACAGTTAACTGCTAACCACCTCCATACGTCACTCTCCGGCTTCCGACTGTGTAATTTACACGGAACACTTAACTTGGCGCGCTCGCTCGTACACATAAACTTAAGGAACACACTAATAATTAGTAGTTATATAAAAGTAAAAACAGAAATACAGATAAACATAAAAAATAACGTTTTAAAATATTATAACAAAATTAAAATCTGGGTTTTAATCATAGTCCACGGGCCATGCCATACACTGATGATCGTCGTAGAGATTTTTTTTTTAAGTATTTAGGTAGAAATATACACGTCAACGGTCTGGTGGAAATCTAATACGTTGCACATCCAAATAAATGCTTAACTGGAAATGACACAGCTAATTCTGCCATTAAAGGAATCATAATTTACCACCGTTTAAGCGTTCAAAATTAAAACGCCAGACGTTTTAGACTTCAAGTAATAATGGATAAACTCAAAATTAACTCATTCTTTGTCGCCTGGCATATATCAAAATGTTAACTGTTGCATACTTACATATAGGCCTATGTTAGCTGTTGCTTTAAGGGGTTGTATTGGGACTCAAGAAGTGAGTTCAGTAAAGTAGTAGTCATCTGTTGAAGGAGACAGTGTCTAATATCTTAACAACGTTTCTGAGTAGCCTTTGCAATGCAAGACTGATTACCCCCAAAAATGAAATAAAATAAACATTTAAAATGTCCGAGGAAATGGAGGTTTGTGGATTACATTCAAGTGACGTCAACTAATGTTACACTTTACAACTAATAATTCTTTTGAACAAAATTCCTAAGTCAGGTGTATTATTTGACTCCTTTGGCTCTCACCTGCATGGCTTGTAAGGGAACCAGAAAAGTAATAAGCCTGGAAGTTGTTAATTTCATTAGATAGTCACTTGAGAAAATACGAACCTCATTTTGTATTAATAATTTGTAAAATTTAGGACTCATAGCTTTTTAAAATGGAACGGCATTTGAAAGAAACATATCATGATAGTGCTTCAATTAAATTATACTGAATTCAGGGTACATACATATAGCATACATATAGCCATGACAAGTCTTACAGGTGTTCACAGTGCTGCACTCTGATGTTACATTTAGATATTTGGAAACAAGCAAATATAGTTATCCACTCTAAATAATTATAATTATTTGTATTGATTTAATTAAACGTACTGCGTATTTAATTATTTTAATGACAGTACCAGCAAATATTAGGAACAATGTAAATACCAAATTAAAACCGAATTTTAGTAATAAGTCAGGGAATACAAATTTAATTAATTATTATTAACATTTAACGTATTGTCAAATACAAATAGTAAAGCACTTCTGTGTTATTAGTATAATATAATAATGAATTCAAGTAATAATAATTTACGCAAATCCGTAATGCACAGGAACCGTTCACAAATAGTTACAGCAGTTTCCATCAAATATTAATAGCGCTCTCCATCTGAATTTAACAACGTAGGCTATCAACATAAAAAACGTTAGTTATCCTATTGCATGCTGATTCCAAAAATTCATAATACTAGTTTAACAGTCAACAATTAAATTTTAAAAACGTTTTCTATAGCAAAAATATCAATGAACGCCTAAAAAAATTAACCATTTCATGACATAACTCATCTCATGTCTGTGTTTAGGTTTTTACATTGGCTGCATCTTTCTTGAGTGTATTTGGCTAAGTTCGTTTATAAAACCTAAACACTTATGTTGGGCACTTATAACATGGGAATTATTGTAAAGAAATAAAAAAAACAATAGTATTGTAGGAAACTGAATGCATTTTAACTAATTTTATTTAAAATGTTCTCACCTTTAAATTCAAATTCTTAAGTTTACATAACTATATGAATAAATTTTTAGAGAATTAACAAAACAGTGTTTACATTTTTAGTACTTAATTTGGAAATACTGCTAGAGGGGTGTGTAGTGTTTGATATAGTAAGTGTTGCAAGATAATTTTTGTAATGATTTCCAGGAGATTTCTTCCTTAGGCCGATTTATTCCTTGGTTATATCGCTAAAATGCATGGTAAATAATGAAACGGCGTAGAAGAAATGCATTTAATAAATTTAATATTCATGTTGAATGCGGTATCGAAGTCACTTGTACGAATTAGTAACTCAATTTACCTTATTTTGTCAGCCTTTGACTTCTTATAATTTTTCTATGACGCGTTTCAGAGCTTATGCTCCATCATCAGATATATATTAAAATAAATCTATCACTATTACCGAGGTCGTCACATGATATAAGATGTCAAAAATTTTTGCATACAAACAGCGCGCGGATGTAGGGTGCGAACCCGTTCACGTTCAATTTGCCACTGAGCGGTCGCTATCTTATCTTAGTACCGGCGAGCAGTTTCAAGGCCGTATCGTAAAAGTGGTTTGAAGCAAAGTTTAGTTAATCATTCAACACGTGATCGCGACTGCTTGGGTCGGCGTATACACTATAAATTTCTAACTCCTGCAAAGCATTCATGAACCGACCCTTCTTACATACATGTAACGGAATTTTAGAATTGAAGTCCGTATAGTTGTGATTATGTGAAGTTAGGTGTCGGGCATAGTTGGATTTAATGCTGTTGATATTACTTGTTTTTGGTATATGTTCTCGAAAACGCTTAAGGAAAATTCTCCCAGTTTGTCCAATGTAAAAACTATTGCAATCATTGCATAGTAGTTTATATATTCCTGTTTTTTCTTCCAGGGGTATGTGTTTTTTTTTGGTCTTAGAATGTTTAGTAATTTATTATTGGTTCTGAACGATATATTAAAACCAATATTGTTCAGCACAGATGACAAAACCTTAGGCATTACGCTTTTTTAATTAGTTGATATAAACATTTGTTGTACGTTATTGTTCGTTCGTGGTTTAAATTGTTTCTTTCGTACTCTTTTAACAGTTTGTTTATGGTCTAACTACTGTACCCATTAGCAACCGCGATGTGTTTTATAGTATTTAGTTCATCCCGAAAGTCATTATCCTCAAGAAGAATTGTTAATAACCTGTTAATAAAAATATTATACGCCGCCATTTCCTGCGAATATGGGTGATGAGAGTCCGCGTGTATTGTAATGTCGGTAGTAGTAGGATTCCTATAAATGTTGAACTTTAGATTATTTACCTGTCGGGTGATAGTTAGATCTAGAAAATGTAATCTATTGTCAACTTCGGTTTTGAGTGTGAATTGGATCTTGCTATACATTTTATTTAAATAATTTTTGAACAGATCGATCTGTCTTGTAGTACCATCAAAAATGAAAAAAGTATCGTCTACATACCGTGCATAAAATATTATTTTATTTGCATATATATTATTATTTAACATGTGCATGTTCTCATAAAAATTCAAATAAATATCAGCTAATAGGCCGGAGAGGGGTGAGCCCATGGCCAGTCCATCATCTTGAAAGTAGAATAAACAATCAAAGGTGAAATAATTTTGTTTTAGAACTACCTCAATTAGGGTGATACGGGCATTGTTGTTGATTAATTTTGTATTTATATGTTTTAAAATTCTATGTTCACCGGAGTACCTAGACTGGCACCGTGAGACGAGAGGTAAATTATTGTTCTGTATGATGGCTTTATTGAATTTGCTATTTATAAGAACACGTGCTTTATTTTGCAAATTCGGGTCTGGAATTGTTTTTACGGCAGCTTCCGCTTCAACGATCTCATAGATAAGTTTGTTTTTGCCGACAGGTGGAATATTATAATTTAACCCTTTATTTGAAAGTTTCATTTCATTAATATCAAAGCTTAATGTAGTTAGGTTCATGACTCTGGGATAATATGTGTGTTTACAAACAATAGTGGACTCTTGGAAATGTTTATGTTCTAATCTACGAAGATTGCGTAACTGATTAACATGTGTGCGGCGTACAATAATCGATATGTAGACTATCTGTGTGCTGCTTCTAAAACCTTATCAATAATTACAGGATGAATATTGTTTAGAATCTGTAGATGCAATTTGAATATTCGTTTATTCACAGGATTACCCAAAATTCATAAAAACAACATACCTATCAGTCCACTTGTGAACTTTACCACCATCCCTGGCTTCAAAACTGCAAAAGCACTTGCTCGCTTGATTAAAGATAACTTACAATTACAAAATAATGATAGTATTGTAAACAACACTGATATCATTAACAGAGTTAAATCCGTTGAATTACAGCCCAACCACAAATTAGCATCATTCGATATAACTGATTTATACACAAATACCCTTGTAAAAGATACATTAAAGATCTTGAGAAATAATCTGTCTGATAGTTGTTGCATGAATACACAAATGATAAATGAATTAATCAACTTAATTGAGGTAGTTCTAAAACAAAATTATTTCACCTTTGATTGTTTATTCTACTTTCAAGATGATGGACTGGCCATGGGCTCACCCCTCTCCGGCCTATTAGCTGATATTTATTTGAATTTTTATGAGAACACGCACATGTTAAATAATAATATATATGTAAAGAAAATAATGTTTCATGCACGGTATGTAGACGATACTTTTTTCATTTTTGATGGTACTACAAGACAGATTGAGCTGTTCAAAAATTATTTAAATAAAATAAATAGCAATATCCAATTCACACTCAAAACTGAAGTTGACAATAGATTAAATTTTCTAGATCTAACTATCACCCGACAGGTAAATAACCTAAAATTCAACATTTATAGGAAGCCTTCTACTACCGACATTACAATACACGCGGACTCTCAACACCCATATTCGCAGAAAATGGCGGCGTATAATATTTTTATTAACAGGCTATTAACAATTCCTCTAGATGTTAATGACTTTCGGGGTGAACTAAATACTACAAAACACATCGCGGTTGCTAATGGGTACAGTAGTTAGACCATAAACAAACTGTTAAAAAAGCATGAAAGAAACAAATTAAACCACGAACGAACAATAACGTACAAAAAATGTTTATATCAACTAATTAAACAAGCGTAATGCCTAAGGTTTTGTCATCTGTGTTGAACAATATTGGTTTTAATATCTCGTTCAGAACCAATAATATATTATTAAACATTCTAAGACTAAAAAAACACATACCCCCGTAAGAAAAAACTAATGCAATGATTGCAATAGTTTCTACATTGGACAAACTGGGAGAAGTTTCCTTAAGCGTTTTCAAAAAAATATACCAAAATCAAGTAATGTTAACAGCACTAACTACGCCCGACACGTAACTTCACATAATCACAACTATACGGACTTCAATTCTAAAATTCCGTTACATGTATGTAAGAAGGATCGGTTCATGAATGCCTTGGAGGAGGTAGAAATTTATATCTCATACGCCGACCCAAGCAGTCGCGATCACGTGTTGAATGATCAACTAAACTTTGCTTCAAACCACTTTTACGATACGGCCTTGAAACTGCTCGCCGGTACTAAGATAAGATAGCGACCGCTCAGTGGCAAATTGAACGTGAACGGGTGCGCACCCTATATTCGCGTGCTGTTTGTATGCAAAAATTTTTGACATTTTATATCATGTGACGACCTCGGTAAGAGTGATAGATTTATTTTAATATATATCTGATGATGGAGCATAAGCTCTGAAACGCGTCATAGAAAAATTATAAGAAGTCACAAGGCGCACAAAGTAAGGTAAATTTAGTTATTAATTTAATAAATATACAAATCCACTTCCTTTCTTGCAATGCCAATTCCCTCTCTGCCACCCCTTCTCCCACACACTCAATCTCTTCCTCTCTTCCTCTCACTCTCTCTCTCTCACACACAGACACACACATGCGTTTTTCTGAACAGTTATTAAAACGATTGAATCTGTGTAGTTTTCATAACTACAATGTTCGTTTCAAAGAAAATTAGGCTGTTGCTGATTGACTGTAAAAAGAATGGTTAGTCAGATTGTGTGGGTAGAATGCGAATTTTTTCGTACAGCTTATTAATAAATTCGTTATTGACAGTATTCAGTTACATGTTCTGAACAAATATTTTAAAACTTTATGAACATATGAGTCCAGTTCTAAAGTTGCGCCAATATTAGTTCCAGTGCTACACTAGGCATATATTCCAATTATTATGACGGTAAATTTATGTTTCTGATTAATTAATTCTTCACGCATGTAAATGTACGTGAGTGTGTGTTACTCCCAACCTTTGAGTTTGTCTTTTTTCTGAAATATTTATCCATAACGCATTGTACATATAGTTGACTATCCAGAACGCTTTATGGATAGCCTATTTATTCTGGCCATTAGGTGACCTATTTATTCTGGTGTGTGGGTTCTACGACACCGTGTTCTAGGTATTTTCATTGTTTCAGTACCCAAATACATACTCCTGTTCTCCTTGTGGGCATTAAAATGTACAGCCCTTGTGGCATATTAGTGTAAGTCTTAAGACGTTTGAGTATTTTGGGTTGCCCTAAAATACGCGCTGGGTTTTTGTGAGCTTTAATATTTTACAAAATTTCTAATTAATCTTGGGTACAAGTTAATAGATTTATTTTTTTTTTCAAACGCTATGCTAACATCTTGTATAATATTACTGTAATACACTACAAAACTGGAATCAAAATGCAATTTGTGCTACGCGATCAATTTTCCTTTTCACAAGTTTACTACAATTAAATTTAATAAATCTTTGTTTGGGACAAGGAAATCGTAATTTACTGTCACACAGTCACTTTTCCTTTGCTTTTCACCTTTATGAGCAGGAAAAATATCTTCCGTATCTTACCTATCTTGAACATTTCTGTATCGATCGTCAGTGACGGTGTTTTACTCTTGGCTTTCAGTATTCTACCCAAACAGAGGACTGTGAACAATATGTCTGATGGAGAGGATAAAGTATGGGTGAGAGTGTTTGTGTTAGTTTGTCAAGACCAATGATTCATGACCCTGTTAACAGTCAGACTAGCATCCACTCACAAAGGTGATCAGACGTTAGAGACTTTGTAAATTTGTCGCAGGCGGGTTTTCACCGTTGTGGATTTAAATGCGTTCACAGACGTATTATTGGTTTTGTTATTAAAACTTAGTACTTTTAAAGTAGTTGTGTTATAGTAACTTTAAAAATTATTGAACTATCGTTTAGGATTAGTGTACTTTTAGTTACTTTCAGTTTTGAGGTGAATTATTCTGTTGTTTGTTATTTTGTAGCTGTCTATTCACAGTTTCTCTGCAACGGTCATGGAAAGAAAGAAGAAAAAGGTTCGTTGTTTACAGTAAAGTCTCGAATAGTTAGCAATATGACTGAAAAATGTGATGAAGGAAACCAACGAAACTCACTGACATACCCACTGAATCAAGCAAGCAACGAGCTGCGTATTCTGTAATAAATTAAGCTTCGTTAAATAGTTGAGAAAGCAAAGGAATCTGAGTCCAGAAGGAAAACTCTCCACACCGGGAAAAACTAACACATGTGAGAAAAGGAAACTTTTTCTTGATGATTTTGATTAAGTGTGTATGAAATATTGTTCAGGATTTTTATAAAAATCAAACTGTTGTGCCCACTTTTAAAAATCTCCTAATTATCGCAAAAGAAATAATCCATTTCCCATAGGGCGCTAAATCATTAACGCAAGTTCTTAAAACTGTGGGATTCAAGTGGAAAAAATGTAAAAATAAAAGGCAAATGTTAATTCAAAAAAAAAAAAATGTAATGATGCTTTACAAGTACCTTGCGCAAATTACATGTTTTTGAAAATCTGGAAGACATTTTTTTTAGAGAATAGATAATGTAATGTGAATGTATTAGTATTAGAATGTATTAGTATTCATAGTAGTAATCGTCAGTTTACAATCACTACATATGCGCGTGTCTACGCGCTCTCTCTCTCAGGGACATAGAGTTCAGGCTAAAAAGTAGTTTAGTCTTGTAATTTTTCTTGGGCACATCTCTAAACAAAGGTCTCCATTGAACTGATTTAATGACCCTACTTTGTATACATGCATACTAGTCAACGTTAACGGGTTCATATTGTGTCAGTTTAGGAAATGACTGTATCATGGGAAATTTTGCTGGACGCGCTTGATTGTTTCGGCAGACACAGTACATTCCACGTCTGACCAGCAACAAAGCTAAGCTTGTGTTTGAAGGGGGCGCAAGACGTACTGTCTGGCCACGATTCGATGATCGAGAATTGTGTAAGGTGGGAGAAGCATGACCGGGTACTACAGTAGGCTAAGTGGGGGTAAACCAAACGGCTAGTACATATATTTCACCCTACCTCGCTTACAAGCGGCCGCGTGGTGGAGGAGAGCAGCTCCGATCATCCAGTCGCGGCCAGACAGTATGTAATTGTTACATATTCGTTGTTATATGATAGTGCAAGATGACAATTGTAGATTTGTATGCTCGCAATTGTGATGAGCAGTCTTTAAGTCTCTTGTATGGTACGTATTGTACTCAAAGGAGTTTCGTTGACTTCCAAGAGGGTTCTCTATGGTACGGAGAAAGGAAATTTAATTGAACTGGGTAGTAAATACCAGTTATTTGTATTATCGAAGTCAACTGAAAGATATGGACTTAATTCAAAGAGATGATGCGCGGAAAAGGATATAGAATGAACTTACGCGTAATCAACCAGATAAATACTAATTTATGTTTCGAACGTGCTACTAGGTTTTAAGAAAAAAAATTCCATTAAAATTCCAATTATTTTCCAAATAGTATTAAATACAGTTTAAATAAGTAAAATAAAATTTAATTTTTTTGATAATAAAATTTAAATAAACTAGTAAATAGAAAAGTTGATATTTATATGTGCTAAACGTTCTCTGAAATTAGTAATTAGATTAACATGTTTTATTTTTTGGAAAATATTGAACTAGCAGAATATCGTGGGGTAATTTGTCAGAAGTCCCAAAATAATTTTACATCCTTTTGGCTGCGTGGCGGCATAATTTGCATAGCTTAAAGTGCTCAAACAGTCTGTGGAGGTTACATTGAACGACTTTGACCCACATGTTGCACCTGCTTGGCAAGTTGAGAAACGTGTTCTCGAATTTTCGAGAGCGTTACGTAAATGTGGTAGCAATATTGTTGGCTATATTTAGCAGCCAGAGCTCAATCCTTTATTTAACGGTGAGGCTAATCGAAACCATTTGTCCAATTTTTACTTTTATTTATGCATCCCTGAAGATTTCTTTTATACATTACGTAATAATCTAATTAATGCTCGTGCAGTGTAGTATATCCTAAATTTATAACTGGCACATTGATATAAGCTTTGGAGAGATCTACAAAGAGATGGATTTCTTTGATTACTAACACTACTTTTTGTATTATTTGTTTGAGAGAAAGCATATTATCGGCACACGATCTTCCTGCCCAAAAGCCGCTTTGTTCTTCTAATTCATTCCCGTCATTCCTGTAATTCAATCCAGCCTTCAGAATCATGATTGTCTAGTAAAAGCCTTCCATGTACCCGACTCCGGGTAGATGTAACACTGATTCCTCTTTAATTTTCAAAATAATTTTCCCCATCTCCTTTTTTCATACATATATGAGGTCTAATCTAACTCTTAGGGTATTCATTTGTGATAAATATATTTATTAAAAAGTTTTGTAGTCATACGAATAAATTTCTTTGCCCTATATTTTATCATTGCTTCCTATAATCCCCCTGGCCACTGACTCTGTAGTTTTTCAGACTGTGACCACTGCAATTGTAGTTTGTTCTCCTTCTGCTTACTAGTGGTGCACTTCGGTTTTAATGGTTTCAAAGTTATTTTCTGTTTAGATAATGAACACTTATAAAGCTTTCCCAGTGTTCTGTTGGCATATACTGAAATCTTAGTTTATTATGTTCCAACCTTACACTATTAATAAAGTTCCATGTTTCCACACACAGTCTACCATTTCTCGATTCCATTTCTTGACATTTTCTATCACAAAATTTTATCTTTAGATATAATTACAGATGATGTTACTACTGTTAGATTATTAACAGTTTCTGATTTTTTTATATATTAATACGTCTTCTTTGTTTGGTACACAAACTTTGCAAACAAGCTTCCTTTTTTTCATATACTGCTTGTCTTATTTCTTCTGTCCACCAATTATTGCTATTTTTCGTGAAATTTTAGCTTGCTCCTAACGATTCCTTGGCTACTTCGTGCACTCCCAATTTGATATGTTGGTGAAGGTTTTTTTTATCATCATAACATTTATATTGTTGATGAAGCCTTTTAATTTAAACATTTTGTCGTGTCACCTACTACAACATCGATATCTCAACATCTAATTGAGGTATATCCCCATTGGAATATTTCTCTGTTTTTCCTTTTTATTACTTATGGCTGTGCTTTCTTCCCCGCAATGTAAATATTATACCATAATTGAATGATATTATTATTATCGGGGGTCCTACAGTCTATGCCGCATCCCGCATTTCCATCGCCATTTCTCCTTATCTTTCCAGGCATCGTCTTCAATAGCTCGATCTCTCATGTTTTCCTAATTCCTGTTCTCCATTATGTTGTCAGTCTTCCTTTTCTTATCCTGTTTTGTGGTGTGTAAGTCAATGCTTTCTTTGGCCATCCCTTCTCCTCAATCCTTATTACGTGACCATACCATAGCAACTGTCGGGATTCTACTATTTCTGCTGTTGTAAATATGCGCCCTGTTTTCCTTCTTATATCTTCGTTTCTAACATGTTGCATTCTAGGAATATTTCACGCTCTTCTTAAGAAGTCCATTCCCACAGTTTCTATCGTCTTTTTTTCTTTATCTGAAAGTTGCCAGCATTTGCAGCCATAATTTAAATGGGCTCCACAATAGTTTTGTAGATTGTCAGTTTAGTTTGAAGTTTTATTTTGTTCAACCAAAGTAACGAGTTAGGAAACGAATAGCATTTTTCCCTGTTGTATCCTATTTTTGATGTCATTCTTTGTTGTTCCATCTTCTGAAATAATGCATCCTAAATATTTGAATTTGCTACACTTGCCGATTCTATGGATTTGCAGATCAGGGTCTTCTTCTTGCATGTCTCCTATTTTCAGATATTCTGTTTTAGTAGTGTTTATGTTTAGACTCCATTTCTCGTACTCCTCTATCAATTTTCTAAACATATAGTCTATGCCGTCCTCGTCACACGCTATAATTATCTGATCGTCGGAAAATCGGAGAGTTGTTAAGCACTGCTCATCCATTTGAATTCCCATTCCTGATGTTTTCTTTCTCCAATTACTGATGGCTTCTTGGATATACATTTTAAACAGGGTAGGTGACAAGCTGCACCCTTGCTTAACCCCTTTTGTGGTAGGAAACAATTCTGATAGAATATTTCACACTCTCGCCAAACTCTTTTAGTCCTAATACATGTTTCAGACAGCGCGAACATAAATTTTGCTCAGGCCAAACTTTGTTAATGTTTCAAAAAGTCTTTTTAAGGGTACTGTGTCGTTAGATTTGTCTAAATCGACAAATACGAGGTGCGTAGACCGATTGCGAGACTTTCTAGTATTTGTTGTAATACAAATATGTTGTCAATACATGATCGTCCTGCACAGAATCCAGACTGCTTTTATATGTCTTCTATATTCGTTTCAATTCTATGTTTTAGTATTCTGTCGTACAACCTCCCCATTGCACTTGTCACATTTAAGCCTCTAAAATTTTGGCATGCCTTCTTATCGCCCTTTTTAATTAAATGATATAATTACTATGAAAATACCACATTTATAACTCTAACCTTTTTGACTGTGGCTGCTTTTGGTGGTGCCATTATATAATAAATAATTTATTTTATATTTTGTAGGTTGTATCCATGTATTTTCGTGAATTCATTTATGTTTGAAAAAGCTGTTATTTTTCTGAGACGGGTGTTTTGATAAAATTCGTATATTTATTCTCCGTTATCTTTCATCGTTTTTCAGTACGTTATCGTTCATCTGTCTCCAAATTTTCGATTGATTTATCTTTTTTCCGAGAATTAATTCGTCCACTAAAGTCTCCCATCATAATAGTTTGTCCGTATTTGGCTGCTTCATCTACTGATTCTTGTAGTTTCCCGTAAAATTCTTCTTTCTCTGTAGCCGTTTCCTCATAGTTCGATGCGTGTATCCCCCATATGATAACCCTTCATTCACACATATTTATATGCTCTTTAACGATGTGTCCATCTATGACTTCATAATTTGTTATACAATTCCTGAAAGTCTTGTTTGTCAATAAAGAAACCTCTCTTTTACATCTCTCTTGTTTTGGTACTCCGCTATACAAATGAATATAATCTTCTATTTCCTCCAAAGCGTTGCAAACTTTGTGAGGAAATTGTCATTTCAGAGGAAATTATGTCAATATCCATGTTATTGTATGTCGTACCACTTAAAACATTTTTGTTCTAATCACTTGTACGCATTAAGCAGATAACAGTAAGGAAAATAACAGTCTTTAAATCAGATTTTAGAAACAGTGGGAAAGAAAAAAATTCTACATTATGTTATTAATTATAGTAAAACTTTCTTGTTAGTAAAAGTTGTGTGTGTGTATGTGCTTACGCACGCGCATGCACACAAATCACATTTATGCAGTCGTTTGTAATTTTATTTTTTTGTTATTTCAAAATCAGTATTATAATTTTGTCTGGAGTTAGAATATTTAGACAATATCTGTAATATATGTTTCACAAATACATATTAGTAGGTTACATAACGGCAGCACACTCCCCTCCGAAGTATCTAATAACAGCGAAGGCAGAGTATATCACAAAGAAACCTAATAACATATCAATTTACAACTACATATATTAACTTGACTTCAATATTCCAGTCAATATACAGTACAAAGGGGAAAACACGTGTTCATATAGTCTCGCAAAAACACAAATTGTGTAAAATACGAGGGGAAACACAAGAGAAAATAGCAGCCTACAATGGTATTGACAATTAAGGAAGGTAATATACATTGAGATATGGAATTGAGTATTTCGGATTTCATAAAAAAATTATGAACAAACTTGTTTCTGAGCTGAAGTGTATTACTAGACAATTTGATCTAACTTACGTTTACCATATGTACGGTTATGTATTCACTTTTCAACACTACTGATACTGGAGCTGTGACGTTGAAACAATTTAAAAATCCTTATACGTAAATAGAAAGTAAATAATATACTAAATATATTTATAGCCTTGTGTATGTAAATACACTTGTGGGCAAACATTTAAGTGTTACCTAAACATTGAAAGATGTAAATAAATATTTTGATATAAGTATAAACAATATGCATAGTGGTAGCCTGTCCAAAGTAAACGGAGGGGATGAATTTGCCCCGTTTTGCGGTCAAATGAATCATCCTGTCAAACCAGACCGTGACAACTTTAGCGATTAATATATAGAGCAACTACGCATTTATTCTAAACTGCAGCTAGCCTACATTTATAAAGGGCCCAGGCAAGGTGTTTTGTGGAATAAACTAGTGGAGAAATTCCAGATGTAATTACATTGTTTTGGGGACTTTCCAGCACCTGTGTATATTCCGTACTCAGCAATTCGTAGCTATATACTAAGCATGTTGTTTTCATTGCATTACCGTTACAATATAAGCAGTTTTAAACAATTATAAAGCTGTCTGTATAAATTATATTCCTACTAAATATAGTTCTTCAGAAAATACAGTAATGTATTAAATACGTGTAGTACTTATATGGGAACGACGTTATAAAATTATGAATGACACAACAATAGTGGTAAAACTTTCTGCATCAATGAAAGAACTCTAAGGTCAGACTTTCTGTCTACTGCACTCTGATAATTACAACAAAATAAAATGTTAAATCTGTTTTACGAATACAGGCAGCACAAACTACGTATTTTTATTCTTACCGTTCTTAAAATCTGGTGACGTATCAAGTAGTTATACATCAAAGCATTCTTAAAATAGAGATGATAAACGCCATTACCATTAGTAGAAATAAAATTTAAAACGTCCTCGAGTACGAGAGTAGGTTATTAGCGTTGTGACATTAGGAAATATTCTTTACGTATTTGTCTCTGTAGTAAACCAAGTCGCCTCATCATGAAGACTACTTCACGTCTTAATCACTGTCTCCACAGTTTTACACTATACTACTAGAGAAACTGTGTTCTCTAGAGAATTATATGTGTATATTTTGTAATTAAAAATCGTGTAAAAATTTAGAACCCACAGTAATCAGAGAAAGCAATACGTGTAAAATTTTAATTTAAACAAGCTTAGGGTTTTAGCTTACTTTGGTACACAATATTAAAAATTCAGTATTACCACTCTTTGATTTACAACTTATGCCACTGTTTTAAAACCACAATCCAAAAGATCCTCACAATTGTAATATTCACATTGAATTATTTCAGTTATACAACAGAGTGTGTTGTTGTACTCTAACTTTAATTATGAGATTAAAATAGGGTTTAACAAATGTAGATAACTCGACAAGTGAGGCCTTAATAGACTAAGCATATTTAAAATGTTTCTTAAGATATGTTTCGTTAATATATATAGCGAATAACACTAAGGATTTTTAAACTTTAACTTATCTACACGACTATAATTTAGTAAAGATTTCTTACGATATACACAGAAAAGCACTGTATTTACGTTTTTTCATCTGGAGTGCGCTGCCTTATAGACTATTACATACAGCAAACTCTCTTACTCTGAAAATCATGCAACTCCTAACAGGAGTGTAACACTGAATCTGTGTTTATTTGACATAATAAAGGCGGGCACCATTGTGATAATGTTGGTACATGTTCCTGTGTGCTCTAGTCAGATCAGGCTTTGTGGTGTATACTAAATAATCTACATGTGTCCCTTTATTTATTTAAAAAGAGGATTTTGTGACCAGCGGTCTCCAAATCAATCGAGGGATTTAAATATTATGATTCTCTCACTAGTAAGATGTTCATCTAGCCTATAACATTCCTGTGTTTAAATTTTGCAAAGAATAATCATATAAATGGCTGCCTAACAAACATAACAGTAGACACATACATATTTTTTATAGTAATATGTTAACAATTTGTTGCGATAGGTTTACGTTATATGATAAAGTAACGAGGTGTTTTTGAATTTTATTCACAATAGTTGGCCCTCTATATTGGATTTATTTCTATAAAGTATACGTAATTTAATTAAGTCGTAGAATTGTGCACGTTCCTTTGAATGTATTTCCATAAATGTTTCTTGACAATGAAAATTTAATTTATAAGTAGACAGGAACTTTGATATTGTACCGACACTTGCACGTAAATTAACACCCACTCTTTGGTAGAGTCCGCTATTCGCAGACATGTTTTGCGTTAAGCGAGTGTAAATAATATTACACTTTTGATACGCAATGATAACGTTAGCAGCACAAGAAGTGATTTACTCACACGTATAAATTTGTTTTGAAAAAGAGCTCCCAACCACTCTAAATACAGGTTTTACAACTTGCTTTAATCTTTACAAACATTTGTTTTTGCTTGCGTGATCGTTTGTGTTTGTGCGCGAGCGTATAGGTACGTTTTTCATGTGCGGAAGCCGTACTTTTGAGTGGCATTAATCCCTTCTTGCAAACACGAGCACTTGAGTCACAAGTGAATTGTGTTATTATTTTCCGCGTCTGGTTTAATTCAGTGTTTATAAGCGTTGTACGCTGTGTTGAATAAGGTAATATTATTCTACAATTTTTTTTTAATGCAAGTGGATTAGTCTATGTTAGTAATAGATTGGATAGAGATTATTTTCTACGTTTACAGATACAAATGGAACTCGCAGCAGACGTACAAAATAGTATAAACACTGCAAGTACCCTGTTGTTCAAACTTTAAACAGAGTTTAAAACAATTTTGTACATTTGACTTCTATAGTTTAATAATAATGACTTTGTACTCGTAGCATCGAGGTACTTTAGGAGTCAAGGTAGGATGCCTTTTGTGTACCGTTCGGTGTATAAAGAAGGTTAGTTTGAAATCAAGAGCTAAACTTAAACAAACGAAAGAGAAGTGTTTATTAAAAATAATGAATTGTTCCAAAAAGTATACTTTGTTTTGATATAAAAATGAAAAATGTACTGACGGAATTTAGAAATACATTACATTTTTATGCAGCAGGAGAATATTACTAAATCAGAGACTTTTCTACATCAGGAATTTAAAGTATGAAGTAAACTTTAGCTATATCAGTTAGCACTGAATATCAGACGGTAGTTTCAGTAGCATCTCGTTTGACTTGTTATCGCTTGCTAGTAATCACTTAAACATCACAGAAGTTAACGTTTACAGTATTTTTAAACTGATTCTGTTAATAAATTTATTATCTGTTGTTAATGAAGTACTAGGTTATGGCTGGAGTTGGTAATTTATGCAATGGTTATATGTTATTTCTAATTGCTTGAATGTTGCGTGCTAGGACTGTCTTCATTGATGCGTAGTGCCACAGTGGCATAGTACACAATTTGATTCAGAAAACACCGATTTTTGGATTTTAAAGAAAGGTAAATCGTAATTTCTCCCTTCCTATGAAACGAAATTGGTTTAATGGCTCATTAAATTATAATTTATGAAGTTTTATTGCAAGTTCTTAACAACCATATGGAATTCAAGATAGTCGCAAAAAGTGTATGATTTAAAATACGCCTGTTTGCGTGAAGCTTTTTATGTCTATTATATCTATTGCAACGAAACAAAATAGATGCATAGACAGGTAATAGCAATACTAACATGCAACAGAGTCTATTATCTGCAGGTAGGACAATTTATTAAATAAAGATCAACTTTAAATCTTGTTTGTTAGTTTCTTTATAAAACGCAATTTTATTTATCGAGTTAATATGTCTTTAATGTGTAAATTAAATGTCCGTCTTGAACAATTTGTTTAAATGTTACTTGTATGGAGAATTCCTTATCCTGTTGATTAGTTGACGGCAGCTACGCTAATACGTTGACCGCAGGCCTCGACGATGTGTTGTCACCCGCGATACGCACGCGCACGCCGTTTATCTGCCCGTTATTGTTTATATTGATAATCTCAGGTTTAGAACAGTGGGTTAATTTATTAAAACATAAATTAGTCTAAAGGTGTATTGGACTAACACCTTCCAGCTATGTTAAAGTGTTCACGAGTTGATAGAGAAGCATTCCTTCCAATACTACTTGCCTATGCGGAAATCTTGCACTAACGCGGGTTAGCACTGATCAATGATCTTTACAAATTCAGTTAATTGCTTCTATTAACCCTTGATACAGCATACGGGAAACTCGCAGGTAATATCTCAGTTTGGCTTCACTTTATAGAAGAACTTGTTCTGACACGAAAAACTCGCGCAGGTAGTACGGTCTTCACGGGACGAGTTTTAGAAGCGGACTGTCTGATGTTCATTAGACCAGAGACAAACCCAAATGACAATTGGAGTTCCTGATTTCCTGAAATTAGCAACACGTGATAGATTTTTAGAAAAATTAGCTTCAGATATTGTACGACTCCGAAGAGAGTTTGCAGAAGCCTGAGGAGATATTATAAAAAAATTCATGACTTACTTAAAGATAACGTGATTATACAACAGTGAATTTAGTTAAAAAACAAATAATAAAATTGTATGTTTTAAGCCTTTGACATACACAAAATATAGCGCTAAATATGACGCATATGCTGTCCAAGTTTCATTCCGAAATGTTAACTAAAATAGGAGTTATGTAGGAAAATACAAATAACACGCCGACACGTGGACTAGCACACTAAATTTTGTACTATTATACATGAAAGAGAATAAATTTATGGGCAGTTTGATATATAGCACGTAACTACACATCTCTTATTTCACAACGTACACCTAATTAAAACAAATGAACAAAAACAATTTTAAACCTGTCTATTAACGTAAAAAAACCTGTTACGCTAATTTTTTATGGTTTTAGTGCATGTTTTGTTGCACAATATGTTTAATTACTCAATTAAATTTTGCTTGTGTATATAATTTTATAATGACAAAAGAGATGCAAGACATATTCAAATAGGTTCTCAGTTACAAAGTTAATTGCATACTTTGTGTTTCAAAACTGTTCTAATTATCACAGCTTTCCATAGCACCATAGAATTCCCAGAAGTTTTATACTCGTGTAAGACAACACTAATCACAACACTAATTATATTATTGTGTAATAACAACTGTAATGGTGTTATTATAAAGCAATGCCTTCTTTATTATTTCTTTCCGTACGTTATGACGAAGAAATTACTGATAAATATTTAAAATTTGTATGCCTTTCAAAGTAACCTAATGTTAACACTCACTCGTAGTTGCAATATGTTCAATAAAACGTAAAATATACAATAATAATAAAAACAAGAAACAGGAAACAGGGGATCCATTTCATTTATTTGTTCGAGAGGGATTTTGATTTTTTTCATTAATATGAAATGCAATATTTGTTCTCTAAAACTTCAAATTATTTCAGCGTAATTCAATAGTTACATTAGAAACAAATCACTGCCAGACCGAATGACACTCACGCCACGCAGGTAGCGTATTTCAAAGGAGTTAGAGTATTGTTGGTATCTATGTTATGAGTGCAGTTCATGTCGTTTCCATGACTCCACGTGTAGTTCCATGTTTACGCTGATCTTCTAAATATCTACGCTGATTGTGTTTAGCAATCTAAATCGTAAATTGGATATACTTCTCAACACAGATATTAATTAGGCTTATGTCATTTATTTGTAAGATTAAGTAAATATTTTGTATTATTATTCTAAAGGATTACGAGATTCACGGAAACCAAATAACATTTTCATTAGTCTAAAATTGGAAAATTATTAAAAATTATATATTAACATTAATTTTTTCCTGAAATGTTGTCGCTAACAGGGAGTACCAGATATAAGTAATAAGAAATGAGTATCACTAAGCAGAGTCAAGTAAAAGGCTTATATGTTCATTGTTTCGAAATTCACTAATGTGTTTAAAATAAACGCAAAGAATATAGAAGTCAATTATAATAGACAAATGTAACAAGCATTTCAGTTATAGTAGGTCACATAATACTTACCTTGTAAATCGGAATATAGAGAATTAATTAATTCAATTTTTTTTTAAGAAATCTAGCGTGAATACAATGTTTCATGGTTACGTTTTCTTCACTGCCATGCGTAATCCTACAGTCTTGTATGTGTACGCATATAAGTTGTTACAAATTCTTAATGAAAATCATATCATATTAACAACGATACGTGATTTAAACTGATACATCGTATTATATATATATATATATATTGTAATATAACTATTTGTTACTGTTCTATGGTGTTCTAAAATTCTGATGTAATCAAGCCCCACAAGTTGGGTTCGCCAAATTATGTAATATAACTATGATTGAGTGGGTATAATAAAATAAATAAAAGGTTACTGTATGTAGATTGTGCTCTCCTGTAAGTCCCACTGGTTGTGCTAGCTGATTTTGTAATAAAACGATATTGCAAAATATAGCTTAATTTATAATATGTGTAGTACGTAGCTAGTATCTTCTTGTCTTCTAAGCTCTCACTGTTGACCTTCGCTTTTTTAATACAACCCTACTATAATTGTAATTGTATAGTGTTCTGGTATAATATTGTCCAGGATAATTTTTGTGGTGTGTATGTTCAGTAGTGACGTTCCGCTCTGGGAATCGTCGATTTGGTAAAGTTCCTGGTCTTTGTTATTGGTAATTGGGATGTTATTACCATCAATTAAATAAAGTGTATTTTGCTGTGTAGCAAATTGAAATAAAATATAGATTTTAAAATTTATATTTATAAAAAAAAATAATTTCGGAACAAATATTTTCGAGGTATTTATGTGCTTAATAATAGGAATAAATTGAGGTTGTGGATCGTAATTATAATTATAATAGTAAGGTGTTTAATTTGGTAATAAATTTCTGTTCGGTAAATTTGTTAAAAAGATAATCCAATTAACTTCAAGTTAGGCGAAAACGGCTCTCTTCTTCTTACTCTTGAAATGTTGTAGTTTCGCATATACTGCCTTTAAAGATCATCTATTTTTCTTGGTTAATTAATGATTATGTCCTTTTATAAGAGAAATCAACTCCAATTTACCAAAAAACAGACAAATACGTTTATTAAATACAATAATAAGGTTGGTCGATTAATTAATCGAAGTTACAAGCCATATCGAGTTCTTGCTCAGGGTCGGTCGATATTAGAAGTTTTACAATTGTATTACAAAAATAGGTTCTTCGAACGGTTAATTATATAAAAAGCCAGAGAAGGTCAGGGTCAGAAAGTATAACACTTACAATTCTAAAAATGTATTAAAATTAAACAATATAATGGTAATTATTAATAATAAAAGTTTATATATAATTTTTATTCACCCCAGTTCAGCAAACAGTTGTCTAGTTGAGATGACGAGATTGGGTCAAAATGGCCGCCTGGCGCATGCGCGGAGTTCACCTTCTAACACTGACAGAGTATTTATGGAATAAATATGTCCCTTCTGCGGTTAAATCTTCTTCGCAATCGTATATTATCTTCTGGTGTATAGTTTAATATCACTGTAGTAATATGGACTAATTCACTTGGTGTTAAAATGTTGTTAATTAAGTATATCAATTTGTGTTTATGTGTGTCCGTTTAACCTCGAATATTCACTTGGTATTTGGTGTGATTCCAGTGTTACTTCATTTAAATAGTTATATGTGGTTCTGTTTATTAGTGTTATGTAGTTCGTATGGCAACTTCACCACTTCACAATGATTAGAATAGTTAAAAATTTAAATTTTTACACAAAACTGATTCCGAACTCTTGTTATACGTAACCGTCATTAAGTTTGGTTTTATCAAATATTCCTGTCAAGTGCTCTCTTTAATGTATAATAATGAACTGTCTGTATTTCCTTCATCTCATGAAAATCTTAGCCTATATAATATAGTTCAGACATTGTTAAAAATTGCCATAACTTCCGACACGTTTTAAAATAGTACACTATGTTCATAAAATAAATTCGTTATTAGTTAACTGTTTGCAATATAAAATACATATTCGTTTTCACTATTCTATTCTACTTATTTTGATAGTAATTAAGTTAGTATTACAAAGTTTTATCAGAAAATCATATTTCTTATAATTTTTTGGGAGGTAGGCCTAAAATTATACTTCCCTGTCTTCTATGTAAATAATAGCCATTTTAACTAATATAATTATTATTCTATGAAATCTGAAATTTGTATAATTATCAATTCTCACTTATTTTATTGCAATTTAGTATACTAATGATGGTTTTTTAATATAATTCAGTTGTATATGACTCCCCTTATGAGAATGTTAGTGAACCTATTTCAGTTTCAAATGGTATTTCATTATACAAATAAATAATTTTACTCATAGAATGACCATATCTTTAGAAAGTCTTATTTACATAGTATTTAATATGTTGGGTGTATCTTGCCTAAATATTGTCAGTTTGACTGGTTTATAAGATTAGGTTTATTAATTATTCTGCATTTTAACTTTATTATATTGCCTAGATTTGAATTGTGGCTATTTGCAGAATGTTTTACTAATGTAATTATTTTATTTCCTTCTCTGACTTCTGACTCTGATATATTTGATTAAAAATTAGTTCTCTGATCTGGCATAACAGTAATTATAGATTATACAATTAAAATATAACACCCAGATATATAAAACTGGTGTTCTTAATAACATTGTTTTGGTATATCATCTAATAACATAATAAAAAAGTATTTCTACAACATTGGAATGATATCTAATTTTAGATAATGCATTCCTAAATTAACATGAACAATAAAATAACAATTATAATACTAATATCTCTTATGACTAACCCTTACTTATTTAAATGCTATATTTAATTGGAACCCCACATTTGGATCCATATATAATTCTTAATACCTTCTACTACTTCATCATAAACAGTTAGTTCTGTAATTCCCCATTTTATAAGATTTATGCCCCCTCTTAAAGTATAACCCTGGCTATCTAAGTTATATTCCATTCTATGGAATGTTCATACAGTTTTAGTAGCTTTTTATTAGTAAAATTACTACTTCATTATCAAAGTAGACACTGTTCACAAAACTTAAAGTTTGTTACTATGTACTGCAACTCATGTACCCTTTTAAAGTTTATTATTTATAATTTGATCACTTACACTTTTCCATGGTGAAGTATTCCTATATTTACTAGTCTTTTTCTAGTTTTTAATATGAAATATTCAACCATGGGGGAACTGTGAAGATTTGTTCATACACATTACACAATAACTTTTTGAATGCACTAATATTTACTACTGCTAACACTTTTAGTTTTTTGTCAGTTTTACAGTGATATGGTTTTTTAGGGTGTTATACTTTCTCTTTGGGCATTCATTGATTTTGGGGTTTTTTGGTGGTTCTTTCCCTATGTGGTTTTTGTTTTATATGGGTCGTCTTAATTATTCTTCTTTCTTCTTGAGTTTGGTTCTTCTTCCATCTTCTGTAGTTTTAGATTATCCTTCCTTCTTCTTTCTTGTGTAGTTCTTATTTTTATTATTCTTCTTTCTTCTGTCTTCAGTAGTAGTAGTTTTAATTATTCTTCCTTCTTCTGTCTTCTGTATCTTTGATTGTCCTTCTTTCTTCATTCTTCAGTAATAGTAGTTTTAATTAGTCTTCTTTCTTCTTTAGTTCTAATTATTCTTCTTTCTTCTGTCTTCAGTATCTTTGATTGTTCTTCTTTCTTCAGTAATAGTAGTTTTAATTATTCTTCTTTCTTCTGTCTTCTGTATCTTTGATTGTTCTTCTTTCTTCAGTAATAGTAGTTTTAATTATTCTTCTTTCTTCTGTCTTCTGTATCTTTGATTGTTCTTCTTTCTTCAGTAATAGTAGTTTTAATTATTCTTCTTTCTTCTTTAGTTCTAATTATTCTTCTTTCTTCTGTCTTCAGTATCTTTGATTGTTCTTCTTTCTTCAGTAATAGTAGTTTTAATTATTCTTCTTTCTTCTGTCTTCTGTATCTTTGATTGTTCTTCTTTCTTCAGTAATAGTAGTTTTAATTATTCTTCTTTCTTCTGTCTTCTGTATCTTTGATTGTTCTTCTTTCTTCATTCTTCAGTAATAGTAGTTTTAATTATTCTTCTTTCTTCTTTAGTTCTAATTATTCTTCTTTCTTCTTTAGTTCTAATTATTCTTCTTTCTTCTGTCTTCGGTAGTAGTAGTTTTAATTATTCTTCCTTCTTCTGTCTTCTATATCTTTGATTGTTCTTCTTTCTTCATTCTTCAGTAATAGTAGTTTTAATTAGTTCTTCTTTCTTCTGTCTTCTGTATCTTTGATTGTTCTTCTTTCTTCAGTAATAGTAGTTTTAATTATTCTTCTTTCTTCTGTCTTCTGTATCTTTGATTGTTCTTCTTTCTTCAGTAATAGTAGTTTTAATTATTCTTCTTTCTTCTGTCTTCAGTAGTTTTGATTGTTCTTCTTTCTTCATTCTTCAGTAATAGTAGTTTTAATTATTCTTCTTTCTTCTGTCTTCAGTAGTTTTGATTGTTCTTCTTTCTTCATTCTTCAGTAATAGTAGTTTTATTTATTCTTCTTTCTTCTTTAGTTCTAATTATTCTTCTTTCTTCAGTAGCTTTGTTTTTTCTGGTCTGGTTTCTTTGACGGGGTATATTAATTGCCTGCTTCTATCTTACCTGGGTAATTTTGTTATTATCATTTTTAGTCTTCTGGGTTTTTAAATTTGTATTATATTATATTATTTGCAGAATTTTTCTTTATTTAACCTTTCTTGTGAATATATTTAGTAAATAGTGCATTTTAAACGATTCTCATTTAGATACTCCATATATTAGAGCTTTATTAATGATCATTGAGTAATGTATTTGTGTGGATTATCTGTCATGCTACAATATATATATATATATATATATTGTAGCATGACAGATAATCCACTAAGTAATAATTCCATTATGATCATAAATAAATTTAAATTACATTAACTCAAAAGAAAATTCAAAGGAAAATAATTCAATATCAAAGGAAAATAATTAAATATCAAAGGAAAATAATTAAAAATCAAAGAAAAATACAACCATAAAGAAAAAAATAAAATTAAATCATAAAAATGCAACAAAAAAGTATCAAGAAAATTAAATCCGAAGAAACTAAAATAAAATCAGGATAATACCCAGGCAGGATAGGAGCAGGTAATAAAGAAGATACCCCGAACCTACCAACGGACAAAATAAAACCAAATTACCTTGAAAAACCCAAGAAGGAAGAAGTGAAGAAAAGAAGATGTAGGATGGGAGAACTACGAGGAATACCCATGATAAACCTATTACTAACCATAACAAACCCCGAACCAAATTTTAATGTCACCCAAAGAAAGTATAACACACCAAAACCTCATAGAAATGTAAAATAATTATAAACAAAAGAGTTTAGTAGTGTGAATAGAAGTGCACCAACTAAAGTTATTATATAATAAAATAAACAAATTTTCACAGTCCATTATGACTAAAGGTTTGGTCTTAGAATATTGTAAAACTCAAATATAAATCAGACCCAACGGTGTAAGTGAACCAGTGCAAGTGATTTAAATATAATAAACTTCAAGTAAAGGTGTAACTGTTACTTTAACTATGTACTATTAAATAACTTTAATATTTTATATAAATACAGAGATGACATGTCATGAAATATTGTGCAAATATTTCTAATGTTTCATAGAAGAGGCCACTTTTTGTCAAAAAACATTCTTTGAAATGTAAATGATAAAGAGAGCAGGTGGGGAATAATTACTGTGACAGGGGATTAAAATGTAATACACAATATAAACAGAAAGGACTGCAATCAATTTAAGTTTAACAAAAAATAGAAATTAAATGGCTAATTATGTTTGTGTTTAAAGCCTATGAACTCCACATTTCAAGGTGGTATATAGAATAAGGATTTTGATTAAGATAAGAATGTTTATTATGTATAACAGTGTTCATACAGCCTAAAATGTCTCTGTATGTATACTATACTAGTTTATAAAACGTTTGTTGTGTATTTCTAAAAATAGTTAAAACTAAAATGTCTAAATTTAAAGTCTAGTAATTAATTTTCAATATTGTTTTTGTATTATGAGCATGAATACAATGCTACATGTACCAATAGTTATATAAGGAGATTTTATTCAATATTGTGTTAACTTTAGAAAGTCGGAAGGGGTATAGAAATAACATTATTCGAAAAACAGTATATGTAAAACTATAAAATTTAGGCCAAATAGGAAATTCCAAATAACATTATAATTGAGTAAGGAAGTTAAACCAAGTAAACTAATGAGATTTATCTAAGGTGAATCAATCACCAACTACTATAACTGAAACTATACCGGTACTTTAAAAGAATAATATAAAAAGATGTATAAAATTAAAAAAAAATTTGCAAAATGTAATACCTAACAATTTCAGAGGAGGAATAGTAAATTCATGAATTATAACTAAAAGAATGATCAATTGATTAATTTGTAAGAAATTAAGGAAGGATAAAGATTTATATCAATCGGAAATTTATTATAATCATATTTATAACACATAGGATGGCTAAACTTCTGGACAAGAACAGGAAGCAGATATTGAGCCTATATTTCCAAAATAACAGAAATATAGCAATTTTGACAAAAAACTTTATAAAGATGGACTATTGTATGTCAAATTAAGCAGAAGGAGTTAAAGAAACCAATTATGTATTTAATAGTTCATGAAAGTAATCAATAACCAAAATATATTCTGAATATAATGTACTTTAAATCACATGCATAGGAATTGAATTGAAACAATACTTTTCTAATATTAAATTGGCAAGATATTTCAGGAGACGAAGGAAGTAAAACAGTTCTTATTTAACATTGAGAGTGAACAGTTGAATTAAGCTCGCGCTAATAACACTGATAGCGAATACGTTAATGGCGTATAACGGTTGAGCCTATCTTACATTAAAACAACCGAGAGTTACGGAAAATTGAACTTAAACATAAAATCAGTGAATACAACAACCAAAAACTGTGAAAACAATTAAAACTGAAAGAAATACAAGTGAAATAAAATAATAAAACTACAAAACAAGAAATATAACTTAACCAAACGAACAGCACATTTTTCGACATACACGCAACAGAAGTGAACACACCTAATACAAAACATTTAATCAGTGAACACGGAACACTTAACCAGGACACCTCTCACAACACAATAGATATTATTCAACATCGCAGAACCAAGGAAGCAGTTGAGAAGGCAGCTTTATTAGCAGAAATTTCAGCGTCATCATTCCAGTTTTACTGCAAATAAGAAGTGTCGGCCATTTTGAAAAATCCCATCATGCAACACCGCCTCCACTGACTGAATTCGTCGTTCACTGTTGGTAAAACGATTCAACTTTATAAACATTATATATCATTAGTTCATTTTTAATTATTAATTATTAAGATATATTTGTGAATGTTATACTTTCTATACTTGCCCCTTCTCTAACTATTATAATTATAACCGTTTAAAGAACCAGTCGAAATATTTCTATATAATAACCTGTATTAACAATCGATTACCCCTGTGCAAGAGTCGAGTGTTCTATGTGTGATAATCGATTTTAAATCGATATTATTAAATTTGTCAATAAAATATATCAATTCTACGCTTTGATTTAATTTTTATTTTAGAATTTTTATAAATAAAGAGTTAATTCACAACAGGATCAAAGAAAAAGGCGACATTACTTAAGTGGGAGTAATATACTTGAGAAAGAAAAAAGATAGCCGATCGATTAGCGAAATGAGACAATCCTATTAACTCTAAATCTATTTACAGTGAGAAAGAAGCGAATTTATTGACATAATTAACACAGATTAAAACAAAATTTTCACACAACACTATATTACAAGGATTATTATTTAAATTATTGAACATAAAAACAGACATTAAAATTTTTTTTGAAAATTTTTAAAATATAAACAAAATTTTGTTTTGTTTTGTACACGAACGAAACATTTTAATTTGTAATTGTTACAATATTTGCATATTTGCCAAGGGCGGTATGTTTGTAAATATTTAGCATAGAAATTATATGATGAACGGTTTTTAACAATATTATGCAGGCTAAGAATTGTACACCTGCCCCGCGAGTGAATACAGCACTTGTGTGTTTGTGTGAGTGAAGCCAGCTCGGACATGCAAAGATGGGGTGATGCGTACGAATTAGTGGTTTGTCTGTAATCAGGTTTTAACCGGATAAAAATAAACTAATTAATACGTTTTAAACCTGTGAATAAAGACTTACCCCAATTATAAAGACAACATTACATTAAGGAATTTTTAACTGATATGGTGATGAAAAATTATTGCAGAAATGTCCACTAATAAAGACGCTACGTAATGTAATGTTAATTACTAGTGTAATTAAATAGTAATTAATAAGTGTGTTATATGTGAGTGACCAGAAAGAATTACGCAAACGTTGATACCGCTTGTGCTACGAAAGTATGTTTACGAAATCGCGAAAATGAAGCAAAAGTAATTTGTAATTAAAAATATGCATTGCACGAAGTGACAATATCTAACAGGCAAAAACAGTCCTGGACTTGTCAGATCGCCGTCCAGTATAAATACCACCGGCAATTTTGGGGCGATCTGAGACTCAAGATATCTTCACACAACGTCACGCTGCTGGTCTGCCGACCAATCGAACATCTTTACCACACACACCAAGATTTATGGAGGAACTCTGGACCATCACAAACAACAAGCCGTAGAGACAGAGAACACAGCATCAGCATAATCATCATCATCAAATTTTCAGGATTCAGGACACACACACACACACACACACACACACACACACACACACACACACACACAAACGCAACGGTAACGTCGGCAGTACGCAGGTGATGAATAAACCATTATATTTTTGTTTGTGAAAAGAACTCTTAAAAAGAAACTTATATATCAACAGTAAAGACTTAAAGTTTAAATATAATCACTGTACATGAACAGCATAGAAGGTTATACTGTATTTTTGTAAACTGATAAAAGTGAATATTTTTTTTGTTTTAATAATTCGAAATTTTAATATTTGTATATTTTATAATAATATCAATAAATCACAGAATAATTATTCTGAAACGGTTTTAATTAATTATTTCATGTCATCAACATCTAACTCCTCTTTAAAAATTATTTTTTTATTGTGCAATTTCATATACTTGACGCAACGAGAATAAAATATCCTGCGACCTGGCCGGTGTGACACACTTCATAGTTACGTTGAGTACATGGTATTGTATTTGTGTAATTTTTTATAATACTTGCAACGCTGCAATATATTGCAATAATACAAATTAAAACTGCATAGGTAGGTCATATTGAAATTATTATAACAGAGTCAATATCTGGAGGTAGGAAAGTTTATTAAATTAAAAGATTAAAATTTACTACTGTCTTATTACTTTATAATATAACATTGTTTATTAAAATTTTGTCTTTCGATAATTGAGTCTATTTGCTGGTTTTACAACTATGTTACTTCTTGCGTTGAATTCCGACAGTTTGCGTAGACACCATGCGCTCCCTGCTGCTCGACTGGAACGCTGTGACTGCACGTCGACCGATGACTGCTACGCTGACAATTTAGGTCTTTGACCCACGCATACTGCGATATGAAATGTTATTGTTTATAATTGTAAACTTACCTAATCTCAGGGATTAAAACTGGGTAAAATAGATCGTGTTTTGAGCTTACACAAATTTTGGCTTCTTGAAGTGTTCTCGCGTAATTATCAAAATATCTCGGCAGATATTATATTTTGCCCCTAGCGGAAATCTTCTACTGTACGCGGGAAAGCACTAGAATGATCTATGTATTATTTGAGTTCTGTAAGGGGTAATGTTTTCGAAGACCTTGAACCGTGAACCAACTTCTAAGTTTAAAGGAAAACGACCTGCCTTGTCACGAAAAACTCGTGGCAGCGAGCACGTTTTTCTATGGCAAGTTCTCGTAAGAAACTGAACTGTCCGTCCACTGAAAGCTTCCGTCTCAAAGAAATTTTAGCCTTTCTTATTAGAGGAAAATCTAGAAACGTCACAGATTAGAACACAGACTGAAAGCAGGCTTGAACTCTGTCCGATTCTGCAAAGGCCTGACTAGATTTAATCTACAAATTTTATTACTTTCTAGGAGATAACGAAAATAAAAAAAGCAGATTTCATTTTAAAAACATATAAAAAGTACAGCTGTGGACAATTGAGTATATGGAAAATGTAGCTTATAACCATGAGAATACTATGTCAAAGTTTCAGAACGAAATGATAATTTTCCTCGAAGTTATTAAATAAAATGTAAATCACACGCCCACCCGCGCACTTACACATAAATATTTCACATGACATAAAAGAGAATAACAAACTTTTTTAAACGTAGATTAGTTCAAAACTTATGGCTACTTTGCAAAGAAAGAACAGAATCAATTTAAAACATGTCTATGGCCATCAGAAAATGTTATTTAGTATTAGTATTCCACTTAAATGAACTTCATATCCTGTGTGTTGCAATATATATAACGTATAGTTTAAGGTGATCAATCGTTACACTGTAAATGTGTAGGAAGGCGAAGATAAATTGCTTCTATTGAGATTTTTTGTAGCTGAAATAATGAAATAATAAGGTGTGCTGATAACAGCTGACATGTTGTGATAAATGGTTGTGTACGTGTCTAATGTTTTGAGGCTTCTTTGTTTCTGCTTTAATACGATTTTAAAGTCATTGTACTGGTATCCGCGTCACAAGTACGTCTTCAACCGGTGTCGAGTGCGCACTCACATCCGCGTACGTCGCTGTGTTTGTATAATATATACATAGATGTACTTTAGTGTCTCCTTTTAATGTTTTAACGAAGTCATAACTGACGGATTTTTTACTCTGATGATGGATTAAGTTTAATCCGAAACGCGTAAGAAGAGAGAAACCAAGCGGTCACAGTGACGGATTAAGGTAAAATAATTTAATTATTTAATACGATGGTAAGATACAGTAAAGAGTAAACAACCTTTACCACAAAGAAAGGCAATGTAACATCCGAAATGTTCAGTCTTTGGGAACGTTTTTACATTACACTTCAATTAATATGTTTATACTGAAAAATATAATTTGGAAATTAAACCGCTGAATAAATTGTATACTTACTAAATGCTATCAAACGCAATTTATAAAATCTCTGTAATCTTCTGCTCACTATGTACACTCTGGAAAATGTATGCAGCAGATCGCCACCTTCAGTGTCTGTAGTGAACTGATAGCTTCTGCTTGTAAAAGTAGATATGTCTGGTAGGATATGTGTTGTTAAGGTATATAGCTACCCCTCATCTAGCTCTGTTTGGAGTAAAATCACAGAGTAAGGACCCATATTAACTCATGTAAAATAGTCCTTGTGACCTCAAATGTGTTTTCCCTGCAAGAACACACATATATGTGGCAATAATGCAAAGAGCAATATTACGTTAATATTTCAGTGAAGGTTTCTCTCCAAACTGGATGTTAAAAAATCAGTCGTCACTGTCCTTTCTTACTCCCCAGGAGTATTTATGAGGAGGACGAACGGGACTGAAACCCTCCCCAGAGGGTCAAAAAAGTTGACGAATTTTGTTAATCTCTTACATTTTCTAGACTGCTAATAATTTTTTCAGCTCTGTACGCTAATATAATAAGGAAAATCAATTCAGTCTATAAGTACCTTGTATACAATGTTTCACTAACGCGTATTTTTGTTTTGTTACTACTGTTTACTCTAATCGAACCGATTTTGGTTATCTTAAAGATAGCAATGCTGATTAGACTTAACTTGCTTTTTTCTTTGTATGGAGATGACCGGATGCCGGATCTCTCTCAAGGCTAAATTATAGATTCCCTACTGTTACTTCCACGCTTCCTTTTGGACCAAGCGTTCCATCAAAAGGAGCTAAATATTTTAGGCCACGTAACTACCAGTTGCTTAAAAATGGGAGAACTGCGCCATCTAGATGAATGTTCATACAGTGATCAGGCACAGAGGCCATCACCATGCTCTCACACTCAGCCTCTGAGTCCCTACTATAATTTTCTGGCAGAGTTGGCCTTTTAAAGGTTAGGACATGGAATGTCGGAGCGTCTGCCCATCTCCGCAGCAAACCCCTCGAATACCGCAATTAGAAATAAATTCAACAGAAGACTGTAAATAATAACTATTAAAGAAAATGAAAAATATATGTTTACTTGATAGTCTGAAATAAGAAATAGTCTTCCTGTTTCCTTCGTTCCCTTATTGGTTTTGGTTTTGCTGTCTTATTTGTTTTTCCTTTTTTGTGAGCTACAGTTCTTGCATTTGTACCCACTTCGAGAGGTTCTGAACAAAACCTAAATGGAACATGTTTTACATCTTCTGTCACATTTGTTAAGTTATTTATTATCAAATGTAATAGCTTCGTATAGTTCCAAATATAGTAATTATTTGCGTAACAACTTCATCAAGATGTACTTTAATAAATGAAGTAGACATAATTAATTTATATTTTGCTTTTACATAATGGTAACATTTTATTAAAATTTTTACTAAAAAATAAATACGTTTACTTTTTTATTACACTTAATATATGAAATAAAATTAATACTTTTTCTATACTTTTACATGTGTAAAATTACCTAAATAGGCTAATGAAATGATGGTTTTTGTTTGATTATTTCTCATATTTCAATAGCCTCCAATATTTATTAAATAACATAAACAACAATAAAATTTCTTAAAACTTGAAGCCATTTGCCTAGGCTTCAGAATATTATAAACTACATTTATTTACTAGTTCAGCGAATGAATGACCTTCAATAAAACCTGCATTTGATCCAAGCAGAAGTATTTCTCACTCTCGAGCTTGCTTTTCATAGTCCGAAGAGCGAATCGGGCAGTAGAAATTTAGTACGTACTAAACTCTTTACGAAAAGGACTTCCTACCCAACCGCCTCCCTTGTATATAATGTAGGAAATTACTCTTTGAAACAGAAGACGCGAGTTACTATTATGCGATGGTAAAAATGTAAATATTTTGTATATTTGTTGAAAATAATAAAATATGAAAGTATTAGAATTGTATAATTTAAAAATTAATTATACGTAGACTTTCGTGCGTTAAAATGCATTCATTCGGTATGCTGTGCGTAGACTTTCAAGGTCAAGTCAATCCAATCTCGTCTATCTACTGTTGTTGCAAAAGGCAGTCTGTCTGCAACATGAAAGTGTAGTGTGTTTTTTATCTCATCGTAGTACAGCTTAAGCTTAACTCCCATTCCTCCATTATTTTTTCCAAGCTATGGAAATATCGAGCGATGGTAAAGAATTGTTTGGAGGCTAGAGAGATTGTTTTTGATTATGGTGCTGGTATAACTAACGGTCACTCAATTAATGAAAAAAAGTATTAAAGATTCCTTTTTGGTGAAACTGAGTCTCCTTTTTGACTCTTTGTTATGTTAGTTTACACAGAAAAGATGCACACCGAGCAGTGCTGGCAACTTGAACGATGTTAAGTTTTTATACGTTATGTTATCAATACTATTTTAATACAAACTAAAACATATTAATACACCGAAGCATAATTTATTTACCTAAGGTAAAAGTGAAAGTGCCGTTATTAGAAAACCCCTGATAATATACTGTATAATCGTAAAACAAGAAGACTAAAATGCGTGTAACAAACTGTAAAACAGTATAAAAAATGATTTCAGTAACAGAAATTAATTGACTTTCAATAACAGATAATCTTCCGTTTTGCTAATATCGTAGTTCGGCCTAGCATGTATTTCAATCTATCGCAATAAATTTGTTATTTCAAAAATTTCATTAAACAATATATTTTCCTGTTGCCGCTATGATTTGTTTAGCATACATTACTTTAGTAATATACATTCATGTTACTTTAATTCTCTAATACGTGCCTACAGCATCACGGTAGTATATGAGTCCTTTCTGTAATAAAAAAAGTTTACTATATCTCTGAAATCTCTTAATATTTTATCATTTTAGTTTATTACATAAGGTACTGCATTAGAGAAATGTCGTTCATTGAACAAGTGATCAGGTTTACAGTTTTAACTTAACCGTTTGGTTTTTCTATGTCCCTTTGGCTCATATTTCACGATAATCTTTGAATTCATAAACCAAATTTAAAAAAAGAATAGCATGTTTGTACATTCGTTTATCTAAAACATATATGCTTTTTAAGTTAATCTGCCCAAAAAGTAGGAGCTGCAAAAAAATTGAAACAAATTAAAGGAAATTCTAAAATAAAACGAATATTTTTACGACGGTCTGAGTGTTCGTCGTATGGCACAGTGGAAACAAAATACAAACAACAACGAATTAATTACCAACTTTAATTAACCACAGATTAAAATTTGTAATCAACTCGTACAATAAATCAAGTTTTTGTCCACACGCAATAATAATGCCAAGTATTAGATTTTCACACTAATTAAAAAACAGTAAATAGCTTCTAATAATTTTCAGCGATTACTTGATCCACGTATAAAAAAATTGGTCAACATAACTGTGTGACAAAGCTAGCTGCTGTGGGTTATACAGGTAGCACAGGTGTTCCAGAATAACTTTCTATACTTAATGCGTCGTGCCAGCATAATGCAGTGCAGAACAGTATGGAACGTACTTTCGTGCGACCTTGACTAAGGCTACACCTGCTCGAGAGCTGAGGAACGAGTAGGAAGACACTCTCGGCTGTTTGAGGAGGTTCCACCGTTACAATGCAGTGCAGAACAGTATGGAACGTACTTACGTGCGACCCTGACTGAGGCTACACCTGCTCGACTAGCTGAGAAACGAGTAGGAAGACACTCTCGGCTGCTTGAGGAGGTTCCACCGTTACAATGCAGTGCAGAAAAGTATGGAACGTACTTACGTGCGACCCTGACTGAGGCTACACCTGCTCGACTAGCTGAGAAACGCGAAGGAAGACACTCTCGGCTGCTTGAGGAGGTTCCACCGTTACAATGCAGTGCAGAACAGTATGGAACGTACTTTCGTGCGACCTTGACTGAGGCTACACCTGCTCGACAGCTGAGGAACGAGTAGGAAGACACTCTCGACTGTTTGAGGAGGTTCCACCGTTACAATGCAGTGCTGAACAGTATGGAACGTACTTATGTGCGACCTTGACTGAGGCTACACCTGCTCGACAGCTGAGGAACGAGTAGGCAGACACTCTCGGCTGCTTGAGGAGGTTCCACCGTTACAATGCAGTACAGAACAGTATGGAACAAACTTTCGTGCGACCTCGACTGAGGCTACACCTGCTCGACAGCTGAGGAACGAGTAGGAAGACACTCTCGGCTGCTTGAGGAGGTTCCACCGTTACAATGCAGTGCAGAAAAGTATGGAACGTACTTACGTGCGACCCTGACTGAGGCTACACCTGCTCGACAGCTGAGGAACGAGTAGGAAGACACTCTCGGCTGCTTGAGGAGGTTCCACCGTTACAATGCAGTACAGAACAGTATTAAACGTACTTACGTTCGACCTTGACTGAGGCTACACCTGCTGGACTAGCTGAGAAACGAGTAGAAAGACACTCTCGTCTGTTTGAGGAGGTTCCACCGTTACAATGCAGTGCAGAACAGTATGGAACGTACTTTAGTGCTACCTTGACTGAGGCTACACCTGCTCGACTAGCTGAGAAACGAGTAGGAAGACACCGTCGGCTGCTTGAGGAGGTTCCACCGTTACAATGCAGTGCAGAACAGTATGGAACGTACTTTAGTGCTACCTTGACTGAGGCTACACCTGCTCGACAGCTGAGGAACGAGTAGGAAGACACTCTCGGCTGTTTGAGGAGGTTCCACCGTTACAATGCAGTGCTGAACAGTATGGAACGTACTTATGTGCGACCTTGACTGAGGCTACACCTGGTCGACAGCTGAGGAACTAGTAGGCAGACACTCTCGGCTGCTTGAGGAGGTTCCACCGTTACAATGCAGTACAGAACAGTATGAAACAAACTTTCGTGCGACCTCGACTGAGGCTACACCTGCTCGACAGCTGAGGAACGAGTAGGAAGACACTCTCGGCTGCTTGAGGAGGTTCCACCGTTACAATGCAGTGCAGAAAAGTATGGAACGTACTTACGTGCGACCCTGACTGAGGCTACACCTGCTCGACAGCTGAGGAACGAGTAGGAAGACACTCTCGGCTGCTTGAGGAGCTTTCACCGTTACAATGCAGTGCAGAACAGTATGGAACGTACTTTAGTGCTACCTTGACTGAGGCTACACCTGCTCGACTAGCTGAGAAACGAGTAGGAAGACACCGTCGGCTGCTTGAGGAGGTTCCACCGTTACAATGCAGTGCAGAACAGTATGGAACGTACTTTAGTGCTACCTTGACTGAGGCTACACCTGCTCGACTAGCTGAGAAACGAGTAGGAAGACACCGTCGGCTGCTTGAGGAGGTTCCACCGTTACAATGCAGTGCAGAACAGTATGGAACGTACTTATGTGCGACCTTGACTGAGGCTACACCTGCTCGACTAGCTGAGAAACGAGTAGGAAGACACCGTCGGCTGCTTGAGGAGGTTCCACCGTTACAATGCAGTGCAGAACAGTATGGAACGTACTTTAGTGCTACCTTGACTGAGGCTACACCTGCTCGACTAGCTGAGAAACGAGTAGGAAGACACCGTCGGCTGCTTGAGGAGGTTCCACCGTTACAATGCAGTGCAGAACAGTATGGAACGTACTTTAGTGCTACCTTGACTGAGGCTACACCTGCTCGACTAGCTGAGAAACGAGTAGGAAGACACCGTCGGCTGCTTGAGGAGGTTCCACCGTTACAATGCAGTGCAGAACAGTATGGAACGTACTTTAGTGCTACCATGACTGAGGCTACACCTGCTCGACTAGCTGAGGAACGATTAGGAAGACACCGTCGGCTGCTTGAGGAGGTTCCACCGTTACAATGCAGTGCAGAACAGTATGGAACGTACTTTAGTGCTACCTTGACTGAGGCTACACCTGCTCGACTAGCTGAGAAACGAGTAGGAAGACACCGTCGGCTGCTTGAGGAGGTTCCACCGTTACAATGCAGTGCAGAACAGTATGGAACGTACTTTAGTGCTACCTTGACTGAGGCTACACCTGCTCGACTAGCTGAGAAACGAGTAGGAAGACACCGTCGGCTGCTTGAGGAGGTTCCACCGTTACAATGCAGTGCAGAACAGTATGTAACGTACTTTAGTGCTACCTTGACTGAGGCTACACCTGCTCGACTAGCTGAGAAACGAGTAGGAAGACACCGTCGGCTGCTTGAGGAGGTTCCACCGTTACAATGCAGTGCAGAACAGTATGGAACGTACTTTAGTGCTACCTTGACTGAGGCTACACCTGCTCGACTAGCTGAGAAACGAGTAGGAAGACACCGTCGGCTGCTTGAGGAGGTTCCACCGTTACAATACAGTGCAGAACAGTATGGAACGTACTTTAGTGCTACCTTGACTGAGGCTACACCTGCTCGACTAGCTGAGAAATGAGTAGGAAGACACTCTCGGCTGTTTGAGGAGGTTCCACCGTTACAATGCAGTGCTCATTTTTGAAAATGTAGAAATCTAAGTGTGGTGTACATTAAGAAGTTTCAAACTTTTATGACAAGGAATTTTAACCCAAACCGAACGTACCGTTTATTATGAAAATTTATGACTTTAGAGGCACCACGTGCCAAAAGTAGAGATTACAATTTTATAAAACTGTAAACTCTGTCTAGAGGATGAATTTATGAAGGATTTATTTAAAATACGACCCTAATATTTCTATTATTTTAATACCTAGGGACATTATCTTTGACAGAATTAATATTCCTGAATATTCCTTGTAAATATTCAATCGCCTTAAATAGTGTTTCTAAGCTCTGCGTATTGGTAGAAACATACATAATTTTAAAAAACCATAATTAAATTGATTGCTTCCGTTTAGGCCTAATGGCTATAACTTTAACTCAAACCAGTGCAGCAATTTGGAATTTTTAGTGCTTGTTTTATGATGGTTTGTTTTGTCATTATTCTTTCACAGAAAGTATAGTAATCGGTGTTTACGTAATTATCTAATTTTGTAAATTTATCTAATAAATGTATTTCTTTGAAAACAGTGAACGAGTTAGTTGTGGAGTTCAGAGAACTTACTAGTTTACATTTCTTTAATCTATAAAACTTGTACCATATCACAGTTGTATTATAATGTATATGTGTGTGTTGTAATACAAATTTTATCATGCGTCTATAGAAGCTGGTTGCCAATTTATTAACATGTAACATCACCTTTCATATCATAAAATTTCCAAAAAATCTGTTTAATTTTTAATTTCATGAACAATTAATTATTTTCTTTTTGAAAGAATTCGTTAGCTTCACTCAGGAACTAAATACAAGACACAAGCAATCTAGTTTATATTTGGTTTTACGTTGCAATAATTTTTTTAATTATTTAAAAAAACAACTTCCAATTGTCCACTTTGCGTTTAAAAGTCATGTGACTGTCATAAAAAATTTATTGTAAAACAAAGTAACTGTTTAATGTAACAAAATACTGAAACAAAGGGAGCAGCTTGGAACAGCCGAGAGCATCCTCCACCCGTCCTTTTCTTAGCAGACCAGGAAGAGGTTCCTGACAAGTCCGTGCTAACGTACGATCCAGTGTCCTCTGGACAACACTTGAATTACTCACTAAGTGGCGTGCTGTTAAGGATGGAACGTCTATTCTAGAACACTGCGCCACCTATGCAAGCAGATCGTCTGGGATATTCAATCAGTTTTTTTGAGCGATTTTTCTTAGTGCGGATCCAGTGGTGGTTTATACAAGTGCGGTGAAGTTATTGTGTCATAGTTAGTGTGGAATTCTAATAGTTGACGTTATTATTGTGTGTCTACCAAATTAACTAGAATTATTGTACGAAACTAATTTTGTTGTATGTCTCTGTACTTTGTTTTCTACCATACCGTACGACGACCAGTGAGACCGTCGTAACAATATTTTTTGAAAGTTGCAACAATGATTCAACAAAATTGTTATTGGCTTTTTGCCGCTGCCGGTGAGAAGACTCGTCTCCTCAAGGATTTGCTGGTAGTATGTCAGGCATCATTTTAGAAGACGCGTCAACTGCAAATATGACGATCTCATCGAACGCGGCCACTCACTCGGTTTCAAGTGGTCCCGCCTATGGCAATCGACGACTAAGGGCCGGGCCATAGCGATGTCACCCTAACATCCCTGCGTGTGATGTGCTGGGTAGCGACGTGGACCAAGATCAGCAGTTAATCCGCGGCCTTGAAAAGTACGAGCTCATTTTCCTCATGGCTCCAAAGAATGAAGGTGTCGTCTACGTAACGGATCCAACACTGCGGCTTGAACGGCGCAGGACCAAACTCTTCAAACTTCTCTATCTACAAGTCAGCGATCACAAGACTCATCGCAACTCTGTCAGTCTGCTCGTAGAAGCAGCCTTTCTACTGGAAGTCGGTACTGGTGAGCACAACCTTCCAGGCAGCAAACGCTTGGTTGGAACGTATCCATATATTCGTTCAGCACACAAACACGCACGCTCCAGAACATAACAATATTTATATGTATATTTTATATACAATTTATGAAAATTTGTATTGAAAGAATAATATAGTAAGCTCTTCGAGTATTTTTATTCCTGTACATAAAAAAATAAATTTTCAGACCTATGGTTTATTCATATAACGGACAAATTATATATAATTATATATTTTTTGTAGTGGTCCCATCATGGCCCTCAGTTGGATTGCTTGTATGTTCAACTGTTAAGTATATTTTATACACACTGATACAGAAAGGTATGGTACCATCTGATGGTACCTCTTCTCCATTCAGACATTTTTCAAAAAGATTTCTTAATAATTTATATAATTTATTTGTACCATTTTCAGTATCTATGTGGGGACATCTCTAATTCCAACTGCTCTTCCAATTTTTAGGGGTTTTACAGCTTCTTTTACAGTATTTATATCCAAGCGAATACACTCATGTGATATTTCTCCTAAATTCTCTTCAACGTCTTTCAAATGTTATTCTCTACTCTCTACTAATAGCTGTTTGAATCAATATTTCCAAAACTGTTTATTATTATTAAAATGAATGGCGTATGATGTATTATGGTAGTTTGTACTATCAAAACCGTGTAGCATTTAAAAAATACAAAAAATATATTGTTGCAAGTAAAGTTTTATTTATTATTAATAATAATTAAATTTTTAAATAATATATTAGAATAAAATAAAACCTGTGATGATTCGTTGAAAACAGTATGTCTGTTTTTGTTTTATTACAGAGTGAATAGTAAGACAATTGGAAAACGTGTTGTATATGTTTTAGGCTGTACTGCCAACCCGATATCAACATTTTATTTGATCCCTACTCCTGACCACAGAACAGACACCTTATACGTACAACACTAGACGTAATTACCGAGGCTCATGCATATCAGTCCGTACTGTGTAAAAAATAAACAGTCGTAAAAAATGCGTGTCACGAGGTGTACATCCAAGGTAACAAATAATAAACTCCTGTTTTTTCATAAGCCTATACGAGTCCGATAAACTATCACACTGATATTGTGTGGGATACCGCATTGAAGGTACCACAGATATTTCTGTTTAATTGTGTTTTAAATTTACAAAGGCTTATGCACAGACCTCAATCATTTTGTTACGAAATTAGGAACATTCTCGAACAATAGAGTGTGTCGTTCTACATGTTTCTCGGCTGTCCCAGCAGAGCCTAGCTGTAATTTTTGTGTGCGTACATATTATTGTTACTTTGAGATGAAAGACAATTACGTGACACTTATCATGCGTCAACAATCGAGGCTATTCCAGACCGCACCGGTTGCCGTACTCTGTTCAAGGCCAGCTATTTTGCGCTGTTTCTGGTGTAATAGGCAATTGTTTAATACGTCATCCAAAAAGTGACAGATTCTTCTGGCATCACCGGGATGTAAATGCAAGGATCCAGCGACGGTCACTTCAGTCCGTTTACGTCGGGCAAATTACACAGTGCGTTTAAGTGGTTATTATTGAGAAGTGATTATTGTGCGGGACTCTATTGCTTGGATAATTGTGTGTGTACAAATTTAACTTGCACTATTGTACGAGTATAATCTTGTGGAATAACTTGTTGATTTTAAACTGTTTAATTGTGATTAATTAAACCTAGTGATTAGTGACTTAATTGGTGTCTTTTGTTTTCTCCGTACCATACGACGATCAGTCAGAGATCGTTTTAAAAATATAAAAATATAACGCGATAAAACAATGGTCTTGTAACATAGTCAAAACTAATTTTTCCTTTGCGTTCTTTTTAGTCTACTTTCCTAATATCTGAAATAAATTATTATAATGCTTAATATAATTAGGCCTATAAGGGTGAATTCTATGTTTAGCCATTAACGATAGCCATACTTTATGCTATATTCTAAGAAAGCGTAGTGTCACGATGTGAGTTCTAATTATTAAAAATAATTGCATGTCAGCTTTAATTATCTAAAAAATTAATTTATATATTTCGTTTTAAATTAAGCCCAGTCATATTGGGTTAGATGTGATTACACAATATTTACATGTGCAAGCTTAATGTAATGTTTAATGATAATGATCATAGTTGTATCACAAAGAACACGATGTGTTCAAGAAATAATTTGTATTCATATTGACTACTTGAATATTTCGACATCATCCCCGATTTTATTCAATATCTTTACATTAACAAAATAATTCAGCATTGAAGTTATAATCATTACGATCTTGAATGTTTCTCTTCATTGGTATATAAATTCAATTACGGACTATATTTAGAATTATGCAAATAAAAAGATTAAGATTTAACAAGTATTTTAAAGACAAAATTATTTGCCATACAAATTAGTCAACAAATATCAATAATACTAAACGCATTACTTATCACACAGATCAATAAAGGATAGAAATCTATTCACATCAAACCGTGAATACATAAAAAATATAACGACACATTATAATACATGTAAGAGATTATTATATATTATATATCTATCTTCACAATTGGAATTTTATACAGTTATAGATTGTGGGTTTTGATCAAAGTCAGAGAGAAACATCAGTTATCAATAGCACAGGAAAGTGTCAATTAACGTTATACAGTTTTTTTAGGCCCAAGCGGATACAACTGGATATTTAAGGTTTTATGAAAAAGGAGTAAAATGCCTTTTCGTTTCTCAACTATGAACTCTACGAGAAAGAATAGAGTCCCTCTCCATAACAATTACTCTCCTAAAACTAAACAGTGCTCATAGTAACCAATGATACCCTTGGAATGGGAGGGATACTTGTTATTAAAAATGACGTGAATTTAAACATTGAGTAAAATGGCACAGGTTCGAAGACTAAACCACTTCTGTCGGAAAGAAATATGACAACGGTAAAACGTAGAGGAAATTGGTGGGTGGATAATGAAATGAAGAGGGGAGAATAAACATACACATTAATGAACTGCCAGGGCAGGAAACGTAGTAAGAGGTAACAAAGCAGGAATGAAGAAACATTGAGGATGGCTCAGGGTAGATAAAACCAGATTCAAATGAAAAAGTAACCAGTGCTAAAATTCCTGACCACTGATGTCGACCCGGCTCTCCATGATATTACCAAGTCGACCTTGATACAGAACTCGTGCGAATCTCTCAAGAAAGCTATTGTGAAAGAGCTGGGCGAGGTGACAAGTTATGAGACAGTTAGGCCTACTAGCTACGTCACGAGCTCTGAGGCAGCCTAGCGCAATCTATGCTTGACTATCAGCTATCGGTTTTCTCCTATCATACATCTTGCTATCCATCTTGACAATTTCCAAAGAGCGTAACTTGCAGAATAATATGTAATCGAAACGATCAGCAACTCTCCGATAACTACTTCCCTCTTGGCCTTCCTCGATTTATACAAAGTTTAAGCCTTGGCAAGAACTCTCCTCTTCAGTGAATTTTCGTCATACTATGTATGATATATTATATATATGGAAATACAGGTAGAACTACTTCTGCGGAAAACTTTCCAAAGGTGAATTAAGAACAGAGGAAGATCTACTGTCTATTATGAGATCACAGATGCTGGAAGGCTGTTCTTCGTAGACCCTCCTGGTGTCAGCGGCAAAAAATTTCAGAAATTTGTTGTTGTCCAAAGTGAGGAGTCTTAAGTACGTAAATTGACATCTCCGTTGGTTCTTTAGGTATCTCTGCTAAGGAGGCAAAGGGGCTCACTATGTGTTCAAGTTGGCTCTCAACCTGAATTACTCAAGAGTCTGCTATGTGTAACATCTCTAAACATAGAGACCTGGCCTAGGTACTTTTATAAGCAATGTTGATTGTGTGAAATTAGTACACTATGGCCAACAAGGGAGGTGTACAGAGAATCTGGACAGGTGACTCTAGGACATCAGGAGCTGCAACCGTCTGATGGGCGGGGTAACGGTGCTGCTAGCCAGTGACTTCAGATAGACTTTGCCGCGGGGGACAAGCGTTGACTATGGCAAACGGGTAGGAAGACTACTGCAAAAGGATTTAAACATTTAGTCAGATTATTGTAAAACTGATGTCACTGTGCGATATATTATTGGCAATATTATAATAATTTGAGGAGGAAAGCGATTTCATTCATAATGCCAATGATACAGGAAAATAAATAGTCAGACGTTCGGAGTTAGATTAACCTGTAATTTAGAATCATTATTCCAGAATGGATTAATACGCATATGTCGTAATTTCACAGCCGTAGATGTTTTCTCAGTGTATATCGAATATTGCCATGCATAGTCTACTCTCTATGTTATCGCCTAGGTAGTCGTCTTTCTAGATCAATTTAGGTTTACAATTCTTTTAGTATCGCTTATTATAATTTTGTTTCTAAGTAAGAAATAATTTTGTCTAGATGTTATCATTCTTAGCGCAATCTGTTAAATTTTCTTTTAGGAATTGGCAGTTGATTCTATTGTGTTCTTAATTCAGGTTGTAATGTTTCTTATGATTGAAATGTTTAAAAAACCATTGTTTTCATATTCATACTTTCGAATTACTTGTTATAGGTCATAAACATAAGCAAAGATGATAGTCTATGTGAAAGTATAATGGTTACCTATACACGGAAAAGTGTGTGCAAATTAGAGTTGGTGTGTCCATTAGGTACATGGTCTGAGTATATCTCTGTTTGCTTGTATGTATGGGCACACGGGAGACGTTACTCCTTGCTCAGTGTTAAATAACATAACTGCAGCCTACTCAACTAATCTAATGGTGTTATTTTACGGGAAACAATTTAAGTAACCGAAAACAAGCTATTTGAAAGTAAGTGTTAAACAATGTTGTAAGTACACAAGCAACATTTATAGAGACAGTACCTAAAACTTGTGTACTAAAAATTTCCTAACTCCGTTGATTGCACATAACTTTTTATATTACACAGCGTTTAGTGTTCCCTGAGTCCAAATTAAAAAGTAAATACATTCTTGAAGGTATATTTTTAGTAGTTGTAAAAGTGGATTGTACAGAAACAATTTATTTCGTGCCTCCCTTAATGATACTGAAAGTGTATACTTTACAAGTAGCTATTCTCTTTGTGCTATTTGCGTAAAAGAAAATATTCTCACGAAGTGAGTGACAGCCCGTTCCATACCATGTTCAAAATTAAATTTCATATAACGTGTTTATTTACTGAAAGCCAACCTTTTTAGTAATTAAATCTCTACTTAAGCAAAATATTTTTCATCATTACATGATGGTTTATGTAATCCTTAATATATCTACAGCATTTTATGAAAAAGTTAAAACGAATTACCAAATTATAATTTGATCATATATTTAGAGTTATTTTCAGAAATTTCAGCCAACATACGAAATGAATAAAGTAGCTTTTTTGTGTTTACATTCAAAATTATTCCTTTCTTCTAAGAATATTTCAGTGTCAATATGTACCATGTTATTTGAAGCTGTTTTCTCTACAAACGTTTATTTGTATTATAAGCAGAAAGAAATTAAGGGACTTACTTTTTTACATAAAGAGACGGTTAGGTTAGGTTAGGTTAAGTGTGATTAGGTTATGTTGTTAATTTAACAGGCGTACCAACTATGTGGAAATTAATGTATATACTATGATGTTCAAAAATTCTCCTTCAGGTTTGCGGACACGTTTCTCTTTGTTAGATTTAAGTCGTTACATAATTACATGAGTTTAATTTACCCAGCAACTTCAACTTGGCTAGTTTGCATTTTGCTCTATTCTTGTTACTAAAATATATGTTCGTCGTCGCACCCCTCGGCGACTTTTCTTGAGCGGTTAGAGGCGCCTTGCCCGTTGTGGGTGGGCAATTCATACTTCTCAAACGAAAGGTCCCCGAAGTCTCCCCCATTCTGCCGTTTTGGGTCTCTTCGAGGTCCAAGAGTCTAATAAAAAAAATAACATCATCCTGTCCCTCCAAAATAAAATCGATGGAAGTTCCATTGCTTGAATAGCGCGAGATAGCTAGTCATGGTAACAAGCAGGCAGCATGCAGTCACCGAGTTCGCCCGGACACTGCGACCACCGGAGCACGACCAGCTGTTGCTCCGAAAAAATTTGGACTTGGTAAGTTCCTATCTTAGACCCCCAATATTAGAGCGATGTTTGAAGTGTTTGTTACAACGATTGGCGGAAAGTCGTTAGTATATTAATTTGTACGAAACTCAAAATAAAATAACATTGTTTTGTGTTAGACAAGTCAACTTGAATTTTTGTATAGGAGAGCCTTCCTTGATTTCTAACTGTTGCTTGTGTCTAATGAAAGTTTACTCTGTAATTAGTTACTTTATTGGTGTCATTTACTCTATTTCCACTATACAGCACGATGATCCGTGTGACCGTTGTAACAGTATCAGTAAAGTAAGTTTTGTTACATAAGTATTGAATTATATACATTTCCTAACTGTTCCGATTAGGTTAATCCATACTACACTATTGAGTGCTTAATAATTAATACTTGCTAACCATCGGTGATCAAGTTTCCATTGATTCAAGTAAAAAACAAACGCCTAAATGCCTTGCTCTCAACGAGTTACTTTTTCATTGTCTTATCAGATATCGTAAGATAACAAATATATAAGAGAATACTGAAAGACCCATTAAGGTAAATTATGTTAAGTTGGTGATTCATTTTGCACAGTTATTTTGCTGTCACAGATGTTATTAATTACATTTTCATGAAAATATAATTTTTTTTGTTATATTACACGCACGTAACAATATTATAATAGTATATATTGTTTACCTGATTTACAGTGTTGTGTCCAGCACACTCCACGTTATGATTTTATAGATATAATTGTAAATGAGGATTCTACTCATACTCAAACTTCTCAATGTATTATTTTATTTTATCTTAAGAATTATTTTAAGTAACACACTGAGCGATTGTGAGGAAGTGTGCTGCCCATTTTTGTCGTGGCACGTGTAGTGAGTTATCAACCAGGGAAGCTAAGAATAGTCTACTTGTCAGTGTTCGCGAACGAGTTCCGCTTTGGTTCACAAAAATCAATGTCGAATTGTCCTCTCGTGTGACCTGATACGTTTCGAGACACGTGCAGAGTCCAGTTCTGATTGGGTGAATTTTGGGCGTTAAGTCATAGAGACTGTTTGCGTCATGCAGGGTATAAAACTGACGAGAGCACTGGGAAGTACACTCACTCTTTGTCACTTGTTCACTTTTGGCGTCCTTGCTCACTATACGTAGATCTTCTGTCAACGATGGAACCACATCGAAAGCATAATTACAACTTTGTTTTGTTTTACTTTGTTCAAACTTGAAGCATTAATCGATTTTGAATAATGAATTATTTATGCTCAGAAGTGCTCAGTAGTGTTCTAAATTTGTTAAGAAATATGTATAATTGACATTATAATTATTTATGCCCAATTTAAAGTAGTAACGTACCAAATTCAGAAATATAGTTATTAAAGCTTTTCTAATGTTTTAATAAGAATAGTCAGTATATAAAGAATGTTTTTTTTAATAATATTATGTCTTAATGAAAACACTCAAGTAAGAAATGGAATTATTGTGACCAGAGTATGTCACTTCAATTATTATTTTGTATTGTCATTATTGTCATATGTTCATCAAGATAAAACTTGTTAACGAACATAGTTACTCTAACGAATTAAAGAAATATTGTTAATCTAAGTAGATGCCTTATTTAATAACGAGCCACTCCCACAGCTATCCTGTCCGCACGACTGGTGCTTTCACTTTGTGAGGCCCCAGCCCCGGGCGTTACAACAAATTTGGTGTCAGAATTTGGGATATTAAATTTGGGAATGTTTATTTACTTGCATTAATTAAACATTTCTCTCATTGAAGTGGCTACTAAATATTGCTTTTAAATATTGCTATTAAAGTAGCAATATTATAGTTTCGAAGGCAGACAAAGGAAACACAATGGTGCTACTGAAAAAGGACGAATACATAAAGAAAACGGAAGCGTTTATAAGTAAAGGACCATAGGAATAATTAAAGTATGATTATACAAGTAATTACCAGTCAAGGATAAAGTAAATGATGAAACAAGTAACATTTATAGAAGAAAATAAGAAAAAGTATTTAATGGAAAGTAATCCAACAGCACCAACTTTTAAAAGGCAGGTTAAAATACATAATGAAGGTAAACCAATTAGACCGATTGTTTCTTTTATTAATGCACTTATTTATAAATTATCAAAGGAAATTAGCAGAAATTTGAAACAGAAATATTAATTTGGGACAAAATACAACATAGAAAATAATGTAAAAGTGATAAAATTATTTGCCTTAATATTTAAGTGAATGGTAAATTCAATATAGTAAAGAACTACAAATAGATACACATAATATGAATTTTCAATTTGTTTATTCAAAGTTTAATGGTTAATAGCACAAAGCATAGGCCTACATCATAAAAGCTTAAAACTTGCATTTGTTAATAGTTCTTCTTAACAATATTTAATAATTGTTTAAAACGTTGATTTTACCGTAAGATTAAATATAATATACCTTTGTTACTTCATTTTGCTATTAGCATTTACAAAATAATTTATATTTTAAACTAATAATCCAATGTCTTAATCTTAATAGGCCGACTACTCATCTTATGATGTATTTAAAGACATTGCTAATCTATCCCCCATCCTCGTGACAATCATTTTAACGCTTATTAAATGACACACTTAATGTAATCACTGGAAGTGATCAATATGATCAATAAAGTGATAGTATCTTATTGTAATGAGTTACTGGTGAATTTTAATTAGTAGGATGAAAGTGAAGTCAGTTACATTATTGCATTATGAGCAACAAGTGTTTATGATTCTCCTTGTTTGATTCAATAACATCAATATTAAACACACATAAACCTGTAGGCCTATCTCTTGCGTGATCTGAAGTATTACTCTCCATATTTGAACGTACATTGATCAATTAATACATTATTATTTACTTTATAAACCATCCACCATCACCGTGCACATTAGGAGCAAAGGAAGATGTAGGAATTGGCACGATTTCTTTTGTTATTCTTTCAACCTATTCTCACAGCTGTTCACGCATTGTTGGCATTCAGTCCTCTCCATTCACATATCTTTCCACAGTTCCCTTCTCCTATAACGTGATATGTTTTACCGTAACTTTTTCTAATTTAGATCTGGTTTATATAATATTATAGAATGTTGACACTCTATATAGGACACTCTTGTAGGAGAACATTCTCCTTTTATCGATACCGTCCATGCGAAATTTACTCTTATAGTTTCTAATTGTAACATATTAATTTCTGTCGTTTCTCTCATTTCACTTATTTTATTTTAATAATAAATTCCCCGTGTATTACATAATCCTATCATATTTACTTTATTTTTGTATTCACTATGTATCACCGTTTTACAAATAGCTAATAATTTTTTGATACACGTGTTACGATCAGCACGGGTATTAAGATTAAAATGTGATTAATCAATAATTGTCAGTTAGGCAAACAAAAGATATTTTTTCAGAAAGTAATAACATTTAAGGCCCTGCAACTTTGATTATTTCTTGTGAGTTTACGTAAAGAAACTTGCTAATATGTTGATTTTGCTTTTATTCGTATGGTAGTAGCTTTCTCCCTTTATTCATACATTTGCGCACTTGCATTTGCTAACTTCTTTACAATCAATTTCTGTCCTTTACATCCTTTAACATGCCTATTCACATTAAAGAATAACATCTTTCGCCTGTGACGTAAAGCTAAACATCACAGGTTTTTGCAATTACTAATAACTGTATGCTAAATGTTCTTTTCGAAATTGATATTTTCAGCGACACTGGTAATAATTTATCAAATACATTGTAAACTTGTATTTCAAATTTCGTTCAACGTTTATTGCTTATTACTGAGAGACGTTTTATATAGTACAAAATTATGTATTGATAATTCAAACACTTTTTGCTAAAGTCTATTTCTTTATGTATATAATACATTTAAAATAAATATTTACTTTACCTGAAAATGTTATTTATCCCTTATTTGGAACATGTTTCGAGATCCTTAGTGTTCCCATCATCAACCTTTCTAATTTTAAAATTAGAAAGGCTGATGATGGGAACAGTAAGGGAAAAATAATATCTTGAATTAAAGTAAATATAAATTTTAAATATTATGTATGTAGTGAATTGACTGATATAATAGTAATATTTATAATTGAATAAGTGAACTGAAAGGGACAGAAAAAATAAAAAGCAATAAAATGGTTTGACGAATAGGTTGTTTGTTTAATGTGTACTAATTTTAATTAAAAATTTGAACAACTATTTTTCTGAAATAAATTCTCAGCTTTCATTAAAACATGTAATATATCTAATGTACATCATTGCATTAGTGCTAGGTAGACAAAAGAGGAAAATGTGTTGAGGCGGTATACACACACACACACACACACACACACACACACACACACACACACAGATACACAAAATATATTATCTGTTACCTTTTAGTAAATGTACCTCTTGTGACGATTTCATTAATAAAAATATGTTAATTAATTAAGTTGATAATATATAGGCGGAGAAATTTTAAATTCTTAATAAAATCTCACATTGTAAACTAAATCTTATGGCAATCATTTAATAATAATAATATTTAATATAAGTCTAATAATAAAATGAAAAAGGAATGGAATTGTACAGAAAGGGTAAAGCTTATTAATTTATTCCTGCATAAACAAGAACTGACCAGAATTAACTTGTTTTCTGACCCCTAAATAAACTAAGTATTATTGTAAATTTGTTATTATTTAAATAATTAATTAAGACCATTGTTACGTACTTTGATAACTTCTGCAACTAAGAATATCACGATTTAATTATTTAATCAACCGTAGTCCTTTAATTAAAATTAGAAAAACGGAACTACTTTTATGTTGCCTAGTAATTGTCTTGAGATTACTACGCTCCCCTTAACTATTTTCTTCCACTTGTAATGGAGCGCTCACGCCGTAAGCAGCGTAAAGCGTTGTTTCGCTACGTGTATATATAAAAATGTGAAAGGGTTGATACAATGACTATTTAAATAAGTAATTTGTGTGATGATGACATCTCTCTATATTATAAACTAACGGACTATGTAAATAATACAGTATTACAACCTAGAAGGTGATAGTCAACTAATCTATCATCATGTGAAGTGTATAACAGTGAAACAAACTTTCTATCTATGTATTCTAACTACAAGAATTACTAAGAATAACTACAGTCGCCGGAGATGAATGTACCACACCAGGAATGATTTCACATACTGCTAGAACTTCACCATCACAGTATGATAAGGTAACGACTGAACGTCAAGAAACATCAGGAGGACCGAAGGACGAATTCTGCAGCAACTTCAGGAAACACACAGGTGACATGGAGGCTTGTCTTCCATGGTTAAGAGTTACAAAATTATAAACCCAAAAAGACAATTTAAATTATCATATTAAAGACTTGAAAACTTATGTTTAAATGTAATAACATTAAAGACTTTAGAAACCTGACATTTTAAGGTAACATGTAGTATAAAATCTAATAACGCTATTTATAGCAAAAAGGTAAAGTTTAAACTAAAAGTTTTGTTGTTTTAGAAGATTAGTAAAAACAAAAAAAACCATTCTTCAAATGGTTAGAGTTTCAATATTGTACATGGCAAGGTGACCATAATTCATTTAATATATTTAATCCCGGATCCGTGGAATTAATCTATAAGATGTACATCATATTTTGAGGCCCCTTTGTAAAGTAGTAATTTATATATTTAATCATATAGTAAACTATATTGTTTGAGAACTTTCAATAGAGAACATAATCACCAAATGTAATAAAGAGATGTCATCTAAGTACCGAGTAAAATGAGTGCATAAATCAACAGTCTTCCCTTCCTAATATCCTGCTATATAAATTGTTTATTTGTTGTGATTATTTTCAGTGCTTCACAACGAAGGCAGCCGGTATAATTGGCACATCCAATTATTACTGGTTCCCTAGGTTATAACTCAAGAGATGAGGTTATAATTTGCGCCACTCTGCTGCTCTGCTGGTGTTGTGCTGTTGTTTTGCTATTCTGCTGCTATTTTGCGAATTTGCTAATTTTGCGTAAGAGAAAAGAAAGAAGTAATTGCGTCCCGATATCCCACGCACAAAGCTGTTGATCTATACACTCATGTATTTCAATATGTGTCAGAGTTTGAAATAAGAAAAAAAAAATAATAATTAATATTATAGTAATATAGTATAAATAACTTTATTAGTAAATATAATATGTGTAACGTAATATTAGCATATAATCCAATGTAAACAAACCATGTCGGTACTTGTTAAAAGTCCAATTCATAAATGTGCCACATTCTCGACAATCTCGGACGGGTAGTTTCCTGCTGCCGTTTGTTTAAAATTGTCATTGTTTAGTTGAGTTGAAAATAAGTCACCCTCCTTGTGTGGTCTATTGTTATAAGAAGCGTGTCTGTTCATGTGTTAGTAACCGAAGGGGGAATCTTTTGTCGTACGCATATTCATGCATGTGTGAAATTTCTCTCTCTCTCTCTCAAAGTAAAACGATAAAGGTTGTCATAACATTTTATGTGTTTATTTGTAAAAAAAAAAGAAAAAGGAGTAAGAACACGATTGATTTATAGTTTTTTATATTTGTGTGTAAAAAGAGATAGCGTTGTATCGTAACTAATGCAAATGTTTAATAATAACTGTTAATAAATGTTTACCATGTACTAAAGTGTGTAGGCGATAATTGTGTATAGGATAGTAGAGCAAATAATATTAGGACTTAAAGTTCAAATGAATAAATGACTTAGTTAACCCTCCCTTGTTAGATAAAGTATTAAACCCCAGGTCCAAAAACAGTAAACTTGTAAACTGAGCCAAATAAATTAATAATACTAAATAAAGTGTGCTAAATAATTATGGTAAGTCGATAGGAAATAATTCTAGGTAAGTTTTTTTAAAAAACCCCCCCAAAGTAATAGTAAGTGAATAATAAAGGCTGAATAAATCTTAAGTTAAATTAAATTTGTGTAACGTGTAGCAGTAAATAAGAGAAAGGTAAATAATAATAAAAGTATAGTTGAATAGTCAACAACCAGTTGTGGCCAGTAAGAGAACAATAAAGCGTGTTAAGAAATTGTAGTAAGCAGCCACACACTCTCCCTATTGTGATAAACCGTTGCCTCCCTAAACAATGAATACCACCGCGCGTGAAATACAATGAATTGTGTAAAGTGTCTCCCCTTCCGCAAAGTTGTCTAGTTATGGTTAAAGAGATAATAAGAATTACCATCGTGAGATTCCGCTTCTCTCAAGTAACTATAATCTAGAGTGGAGTATGGGATCTTCTTTAGATTATTTTAGAAGTAAGTCTATGGTATATAATCAAGATAGAATTATATACATGTAAAGTAACTAGTCACAACGGCGCCGGCTGAAAAGGATAATGATGAGGCAAAAAGGTGCCAAGAGTTCATTTATGAATGCTGAAAGCTAACGTGTAGAGTTAGAGTAAGCTGATGTCAGTCGGGCCACGATATTGTGAGTTACTGTAATTAGGGAAATTAGTATTATAAGTTAGTACTGTAAGAAGTGAGATAAAGGGAATTTCACGAAGGCGAACATTTAAATGAGAACTAGATCATTCAAAAAAGAATTAGAAAAAACAAACCGTGTACTACTAATAATAAATAATAATAATAGAGAAATTACACACGGAAATCCCTAAACATACTCTCGGTATATTCAAAAAAAATTATACCGGCGTCTGTGGCTTAAGCGGCGGAGTATGTGACGATTTCATTAATAAAAATATGTTAATTAATTAAGTTGATAATATATAGGCGGAGAAATTTTAAATTCTTAATAAAATCTCACATTGTAAACTAAATCTTATGGCAATCATTTAATAATAATAATATTTAATATAAGTCTAATAATAAAATGAAAAGGGAATGGAATTGTACAGAAAGGGTAAAGCTTATTAATTTATTCCTGCATAAACAAGAACTGACCAGAATTAACTTGTTTTCTGACCCCTAAATAAACTAAGTATTATTGTAAATTTGTTATTATTTAAATAATTAATTAAGACCATTGTTACGTACTTTGATAACTTCTGCAACTAAGAATATCACGATTTAATTATTTAATCAACCGTAGTCCTTTAATTAAAATTAGAAAAACGGAACTACTTTTATGTTGCCTAGTAATTGTCTTGAGATTACTACGCTCCCCTTAACTATTTTCTTCCACTTGTAATGGAGCGCTCACGCCGTAAGCAGCGTAAAGCGTTGTTTCGCTACGTGTATATATAAAAATGTGAAAGGGTTGATACAATGACTATTTAAATAAGTAATTTGTGTGGTGATGACATCTCTCTATATTATAAACTAACGGACTATGTAAATAATACAGTATTACAACCTAGAAGGTGATAGTCAACTAATCTATCATCATGTGAAGTGTATAACAGTGAAACAAACTTTCTATCTATGTATTCTAACTACAAGAATTACTAAGAATAACTACAGTCGCCGGAGATGAATGTACCACACCAGGAATGATTTCGCATACTGCTAGAACTTCACCATCACAGTATGATAAGGTAACGACTGAACTTCAAGAAACATCAGGAGGACCGAAGGACGAATTCTGCAGCAACTTCAGGAAACACACAGGTGACATGGAGGCTTGTCTTCCATGGTTAAGAGTTACAAAATTATAAACCCAAAAAGACAATTTAAATTATCATATTAAAGACTTGAAAACTTATGTTTAAATGTAATAACATTAAAGACTTTAGAAACCTGACATTTTAAGGTAACATGTAGTATAAAATTTAATAACGCTAGTTATAGCAAAAAGGTAAAGTTTAAACTAAAAGTTTTGTTGTTTTAGAAGATTAGTAAAAACAAAAAAAACCATTCTTCAAATGGTTAGAGTTTCAATATTGTACATGGCAAGGTGACCATAATTCATTTAATATATTTAATCCCGGATCCGTGGAATTAATCTATAAGATGTACATCATATTTTGAGGCCCCTTTGTAAAGTAGTAATTTATATATTTAATCATATAGTAAACTATATTGTTTGAGAACTTTCAATAGAGAACATAATCACCAAATGTAATAAAGAGATGTCATCTAAGTACCGAGTAAAATGAGTGCATAAATCAACAGTCTTCCCTTCCTAATATCCTGCTATATAAATTGTTTATTTGTTGTGATTATTTTCAGTGCTTCACAACGAAGGCAGCCGGTATAATTGGCACATCCAATTATTACTGGTTCCCTAGGTTATAACTCAAGAGATGAGGTTATACTCTGTATATATGAGTTATACTGAAGTATATGAAAGTTGATATTTTGAATATGAATATCAATAAAACTTTACATACGGTACTTTATATAAATATAAACTATTAATTTGGACAAGTCGATAGTTCAATAAATCCCGCCGATGTTTAGCATAATGTACAAAAATTCATAAATATTTACTATCTACATAGACTTAGAATAAATTTAACAAAATGAATGAAATGTTCCTTATGAATGTATATTTAATCGAACGTTGTATATACATGTTATATCATGAGCTAATCGTAGATAATCGTTGTCTTTCATCTTTGCCTACTATGTAGTTAGGACGAGTACTAGTACGCTTTAGTTAGACAACAGAGACGGAATAAGGAGAAGACTTACAGCCAATATTGTCCTTGTTTGAAAGCCTTCCAAATTGCAGTGTTTCTTGGTGTCACTGTCTCCATCTCTCCTTCTCAGCAACGTAGAATACGTTGTGATGTCGTTAGTAAGACGTACCTTCTACAGGATTGAGCAAACAGAAACATTTTGATTGGCGACGTGCCGAGAGTAATGTTTACACTGACGTGAGATGGTTAATTCGCTTTCACAAATTATATGCCAGAAAAATATATAATTGTTTTTAGTTTAATTAGTTTCTATATAATAAATGAGAATGTCAGTAGAATAAGTTGGTTGTAATAAACAATGAATCGGTTTTATGATAAGTGTTATAAAAAGAATTGTTTATAATTTTGAAGGTAATATAACTTATAGATATATGTCTATTTTTTCAGTTAGTGTCGTGTTTAATTAAAAAAGCCTAATCGTTTTTAGTTTATTACTTTTAGATGGAGCCGCATACAAGTAGAAATTGTCGGGAAGGCAGCGCTAACTGAAGACCGCTGACGCAGAGTGTTTTAAACATTTACGTCTCTTTTGACAAAGAAAAATTTTATACCCTTCAAATGTTGTATCACCAATGAATGTCCGTGTAATGAAAGGCTCTACTTTTTTTGTGTTATTTGAGAGGACCTGTTCGTCCTCTCAGTCTGTTTTGGAGCTCCCTTCAGCCGTGTGGGAATGGATTTGTGGGTAGGTTGCTTACGCCAGCGGTGGCCGGCCGATGAGAAGGTGATGGTACCAGCGTAGAGAGGCTCTACTGAAACAAGTCGATCTAATAATGTATCAGGATTGGCCTACAAGTAAGGGGCAGTAAAAACTGAAATGAAAGAAATCGATGTATGAAAGAATAAAAGAATAGTAACTAGAATGTACGTAATAATAGGAAGAAAAGAATTTACAAAATATGAACGACAGAATTAACTTCGGTGTATAGGTATAGGCAATGTTCCATTTGAAACGGAGAGAAACAAGTACACTTGACGAAACAAAGTTATTGATATCTATAATGGTGCGAAGGCCCATCTGGCCGTTATATTAATACTTTGTTATCTATTAAGGTAGTCATTTCTTGAAAAGCTAACATATTACAATATTAAATACACAACATTACATTAATATATTACAGCCTATTCTACTTTCAGATCTGTTGAGAATAAACAATTCAAATTAGAATTTAAAAACTCCTACGTCCGTGTAACCACTGTGCGCCGTGCGCGCGTGTGTGGTACGGAAGTGTCAGAGGGTACAGAAATGCCTCATGCTCACACATGTTAGGATCACAAACCAGCTGACAGTCTCATTTTAATTTAATACAACTTGCCTTCCGTATTTCCCGTGACATTTTTCGAGTCAAACCGTGACATTTCGGCTTGAATTAATGTGTTAACACATGTTTTAGATACAAATTAAACTTTCGTTCAGCTAAAACTTTTTGAATTATTAACAGATTAGTTGTAGATATCTGACTGTTACGCACTTGATTGTGTGCATGTGTGTGCGCGTGCGCACACGAGTGGGTGTGTATTCATATATGTTGCTACTACTTCTGTTTTTGCTTCTCTCAATTAAACAAAATGCTCAATGAAAGTTAGGCTTTTAATTTTTTAAGAATGCACGTAGAGATGCTTAATATCAGGGGGCATGTAGGGCATGTATTGACAAGAATACTTTTTTACAACTAACAGTTAATACACTTCAATTATTTTTCATGAGCTACTCAGTTTAATTAAAAATATTAAAATGTTTTTGTTCAGTATGTATATATCTCTCTCATGCTGTGAGGCAGAGCAGCGATCATGTAAACACTAGAGATAATGGCCGACATTAAAACTGACGCCAATAGCTAATATTTCTTTTCTACTAAAGTTTAATAGATAATGCTTCTTTTTAATGTGTATTATTTGGAATTCAAAACTAATAATGTATCACAACAACATGTACTTTTAAATGTTCGTTTATTAATCAGCTGCATATACAAAGTATAAATGTTCAAATGATGCGGTTATTATTCAATTAGTGTGGTCTTAAATAAGGTACTACTTTTTAACTGGTACGAATTGATCTTAATATCACTGAGTTAATTCCTTCTTACTATTTTTTACGTTTTCAACCATATTTTTCTTGTTAATTAACTTCTCTCGGCTTTCTCAATACTCTTCTTACTTAACGCAAACGCAGGTGTTATTCTTCACTTAGAGTTAATAAGTTCAGATATCTCGGTAACATGCTAGATAATGAACGGTCCATAAACACGACGATACATGACGAGATAAAAATAGGAAATAGGGCATACTAGTCCAACAGTAGACTATTGAGAAGCAACAGTTGTAACACGAAAATTGAAATATATCAGACCGGTTATTACGTTTGAAAAACAAGAAACACTAAGAAAGTTTTGAAAGAAAAATTGTAAGACGTGTTTATGGGCCGATTAAAGAAGATGATGAATGGAGAATAAGAAGCAGTCAGGGGATAGATGAAGCATGATGACGTTGTAAGGTGCGTAAAGGCTCAATTAATACAACGGCTATATCGCCTAGAGCGGATGGATAATCAGCGTATGCTAAGAAAATCCTGAGGGCGCAACTCTATGACAGCAGAAAAAGGGACAGACCTAGTATAAGTTGGTTGGATGATGTACTGGAAAATCTAAAAAGAATGGATGTGAGTGCTTACACTGAGAGGGCAATGAATAGGAGACAATGGAGAAGGCAGGGATCATGTTGGGCTTTAAGAAGTAGAAGTAAAAGAAGTAGAAGAAGAAGAAGAAGAAGAAGAAGAAGAAGAAGAAGAAGAAGAAGAAGAAGAAGAAGAAGAAGAAGAAGAAGAAGAAGAAGAAGAAGAAGAAGAAGATGATGATGATGAAGTTAACTATATTTACAGTCCTTTACATACTTTAGTTAATATTACTTATTATTTTTATTATAAATTATTTATCATATTTCCGACTAAACAACAATTTGACATCTCCCTAATCAAAATGGCTGAAAGATATTTTGCTTTCCTATAATCACAATTTAACAATTTTTTTAATTTCCAGTTGGTTTAATAAGATTTAAGTATTATTAAAAATTACAATAGTACTATATATAGGCCTATATACTATATGTATACAGATATATATATATATTTTCTGACGGCCATAGACACGTTTTAAATTGATTTTGTTCTTTCTTTATAAAGTAGTCATAAGTTTTGAACCAAGCTATGTTTAAAAAGTATGATACGTCAACATATTCACAATTTTATTCACTTTTATGTCATGTGAAATATTTGTGTGTAAGTGTGCGAGTGCGCGTGTGATTTACATTTTATTTAATAACTTCGTTGAAAATTAACATTTCATTCTAAACCTTGGACAGGATACTCTGATGGTTATAAGCTACATTTTCCATATACTCAATTCTCCACAACTATAATTTTTGTTATATGGTTTTTAAAAATGAAATCAGTCTTCTTTTATTTTCGTTATCTCCAAGAACAGTAATAACATTTGTAGATTAAATCTAGACAGGCATTTGTAGAATCGGTCAGAGTTTAAGCCTGATTTTAGTCTATCTGTGTTCTCATCTCTGACGCTGCTAGATTTTCAACCAATCAGCAGGTCTAAAAATTATTAACATTGAAAATGTTTATAAGGACGTGACGCACATTTGAAAACGACCGCTGGCGAGTGATCGAAAATGGGAACCGGTGAGTTTCCATAGAAACTACTTCTTTGTTGTCAATAACGTAGTACACAACAAAGTAGAAAACTTCGCTTATGAATGCGACTACATTTAACTTATAATCTGTACATTGGTAAATGAAGAATGAATTCATTGATTGGTGAATGAACATATATATATATTAGATTTATTGAAGCACTTTCAATGCCCTTCTCTGTGCATTGCATTTGTGCAATGCCTGTACATTTTTGAGTTGAAGCTCTGTCGAGTGGACATCGCCCACTTTCTTCTAGTCTCGTCATAGAACTACGTAGTCGCTGTCACGAGATTTTCCTAACAAGACAAGTCGATTTCGTTAAGACTTAGGAGTTGGTTCACGGTTTGAGTCCTTCGTAACCATTACCACTTATAGAACTAAGATGTTTTTAAATAGATCATTCTCTAGTGCTTTTTTGCGTAAAGTGGAAGATTTTCCGGGTTAGGGCCAAATATCTAACACGTGATATTTTGAGTTAACGAGAGAACACTTCAAGAAGCCGGATTTGTGTAAGCTCAATCGGTTTTACCCAGTTTTAATGCTTGAGATTAAGAGTATTCAAGATATGAACAGTAACAGTTCATATAGCAATGCGTGTGTAATCCGCGTCGTTGATTTTTCAGCATTAGTGGTCTTCGGGCTGGTCGACGTGCAGAGTCGCAGCTGTGCAGCGAGCAGCGTGTGAAGAGCCTGGAATCAAAGCAAACAGTGGAATTCAACTTACAAATAAGATATATCTAAAACAAGCCAAAAGACTTATTTATTGAAAGGCAATTATTTAATAACCAATTTTTTGTTATAAAATAATAAGACAATAGTAAATTTTTAATGTTTTAAGTTAATTAAATTTTCCTACCTTCAGGTATAGACTTGGTTGAATAATTTCAATGTAACCTAACTATGCAGTTATAATTTGTATCGTTGCAATATATAAAACAAATTTAAATGATGGATTTGAATTAGATAAACGTATATAATTTACATTATATGGCGACTTGGAGGTTACCTATAACTAATATCACTCGTTTAAAGCAATCAAATTATACAAAGGGTGTTTATTCTACATTTCTTTAAAAATTATTGTTTAATCAATTGTTTCTTGAAATGTCAAGATACTAGAATAGTAAGCTTTATTCACTTTGTAGATAATACGTGGATTTTTAATGGTGGTAAACACTTTAAGCAAGCAAAAATTATACCCCAAAGTACGAAAATTGAATATTTGGTTTTTATGCAAATGGTTGTTTAATAAATAAAATAATAATTGTGTCTGTGTTTCAAAGCAATCTCACTTGTTAGTTATGCAAACAAAGTACAACTTTAAAACTTGTGTAATTCAGAGAGCTGTATTATTATGAATCATAACATCAGTTACATTATACAGTCTGTGAACTGGAGAAACACGAATCCATGTTATATATCATTACTACAACAGGTAAATGCCACAGCTGTCAGCAAACTGCTATATATTCTTGTTTCTACAGAGAAACCAAACTTGTGTAATTAATTGCGTTTGCTAACAAAATGGGCCGACATTGTTAGTGTTTAATGTGTACAGTTGTCACACATCTGATAACTCTTGCCACGATATATAAATTCTTGTTTTCATGATTGCCATAATTGCTTTGCGACCCCAGTTCTGCAGTGTTTTTTCTATAAAAGAGAGAAAGAGTTGCCACGTAAAAAAACCATCAGAGACGTACAAAAAAATTTTAATAAATGAAACACGTGAAAGTACTCAACAGCAGGACATTTCCTTTTGTATGTTAAATATTCCTTGCAATTCATTAGTAACATAATGCGACTAACAAACTTTACGTTCTCTATGTCTATCACGTGAATAACTACGACAGAATTCTGCATGGTCTACAAAGTGAGCGACATAGGAACACTTGATTTATTAATTGTATTTGCTAACACAACGAATCTACACGTTTAGGTTTTTAATGAGCACAGCTGTCACTGGTCAGGTCCGTTTACAACTTTGTGTTCTCGTGATCGCAGACAATTGTGTTGAGACCCAAATTCTCTACTGTTCTTTATATCGGACAGTGTATGTCGAGTTTTGTGATTATGCTGCACTACAAAACACCAGCAGATTTATTGTTGAACTCAGTAAAACAGGCGTAATGTCACATCGACTTTATAGTTTTATTTTTACTGTGATTACCTAGTAAATAAATAATGACTATTTGCAGTTTAATTACTATTATATACGAACGCCAAATTGTAATATCGGTTGTGTCATTATGACGAAATTATGCAAACTCTGTCTCCTTTATATCTGAGCCGGAAATCCTACAGTTAATATTATTCTACAATGTTCATACCCGTCAAATGTTACACAACGTGTAGCATTACGTTTGTAACCTGTGTAACGACCGTTATTTTGTGGAAATATTAAAAGGAAACCACAACTATTGACGACGTTATAAGCGAATAGTGTTCATGGAATATATTTTTTAAAGTTACTATCAAATTAAATTATTATGTAGTTTAATACATGCAGTATTAGTTGTAAGCTTGAAGTTTGAATATGCGCATTACTTTTTCTTCAGTTTAGGCAATTTTTTTTTGAGTGTAGAGTGTGCATACTGCGCAACAAATTTTTCAGCAACACTTAGCAGTTAGACGCAAGTAGTATGTAAATAGGTTTTTTTCTATACGTAATTATCTTGAGCGGTTTGGAAATGTTTTCAACGGGGAATAGTGTCTTGTTACACCGAAGTATCCATTAACGTATGTAAAATTGAATATTACGGAACTTACTTTACGAAATATTCGTAAAATTTTACTGTAATATATAAATAAATTTTGTAGAAACTTTCATGGCTTATAAGTAAAATTTACAATCTTAATTACCATGTTTGCATTGGATTGCCGTTTATTAGTTACAATCAACTTGTCCAAAAGGCTGTTTTGGCTACTGTGAGTTTGTAGTAATTACTGTATTGGAAAATCAAGGCAGCATGTAGATAAAGCACAGAGGCAGGGAGAGAAAAATGTGTAATTGATTGAATACATTGGTAGTCCAGACTACACATTTGCAAATATATACAAATTTAGTGAATCACTCCTTTAGACTTTTAAAATCGTTGCATCTTCCAGATGAGAAAATTATATGCAGAAACACAAATTTCCCAAGGCTGTTACATCCATTTAAACACTTACTCATCGCTGTATGTTACCTTGAAACTGGTAACATTTTCAAAAATTTCAGAACGTATGTGATATTCTTAATATGTTTTAATAATATAGCCTCCTAAATCTTTATAGGCTACCTTTATAGAGTTTATTATAATTAAATCTTACGGAAAATGTAATTGTCTCTAAGCAGAATTTTATAAATGTAATTATCATGTTAGAATGGATAATGTTTAATGATTAACTATCATAGTTAAGTAAAACTCCCTTTCAGGTTTCTGTTTTCTTGAAAGCTGCCTCTATGATCTGATTCAGCACTTGTAGACTACCTACTATACGCGTTTGCACGTACTCTGAGAGGAGTCCACATACTGTAACATATATGTATCGATTGTAAAAGATTGTCTATTTACAGATGAAACTTAATTAAACAAAAGTAATTTTCAACAAAAATTTTTATATAGTTTCTACTTTATTTGACTAAAAATTTAAAGTAATTTATAATTTAAAAAAAACACATACAACCGGTCATTTTAGAAAGCTTCACATGAGTCACGTGACAAGCCGCCACTGGGTACGACACAATCATTTACGTATATTACATTCAATAATGTACTTAATTTTTCGTACAACGTTCAAATTAATAAATTTGAATTATTATTATTCGAATTTTATAAAATTCTATCCTTTTTAGTAAAAGAAAGGAAGAAAGTCATTACTGTATATTTATAAAAACTCTTACATGAAGCGACAAAAAAAAATGGTTGCATTACACTTGCAAATTATTTCATGTTTTAAAAACTCAAAATACTAATAGTTAATTTATTATGTTTTCTACATTTTTGTACCTAAAAGTATTATCTTTGCGCGTACTGTAAACTGTTTCAACCATTTGTGTGTAACAACTTTTCTGTCTTAGTCTAAAAGAACCTTTCGGAAACAAACAGCTTACATGATTTTATAGTTTCTAATAAAATACAAATTCTTTCCTATTTCCTACATTTATAGTATAAAGTAATTTAGAACATTAGGTTTGTGCCGTGTTTTTTGTGAAAACTCGGCGTCTCTATAAAGGACCTTATATTAAAATAATTGACCGCTCTTTCGATTTTTTACTTATGCGTGATTAAGCATCGACACCGTGTACGTCGCGGGCGGTGGACCGCACGCCAGCGCTTTCTGGCGGAATAGAGTGAGTAGGTGTTTCGAAGTAAGTTCCAATTGCAAGTCCCGTCTCACTGGACCCAGCGCATTTTATGCTTCTCCTAGGCTTTCTGCCTAGTTTCAAATAACTAGTAGCCTCTCCTTAAAAAAAAAATCTATAAAAACTAAATTAAAAAAGGAGGGGTTACAAATGGTAGCAGAGCGTGGTTAGATTTAGGGTTGAACCCGTGATCCTTTGGTGTGACGGGGCTTGCAAACTCGGGAATAGTTTTGGCAAAAGGGAACTTAAAAAATTTTCAAAAATTACCATCTTTGCTTCTATCATATTGGGTTATCTATTGTTATTGTTATTATATTATGTGAATGAATAATGGTTAGCCCGTTGGAAATTGTAAACCTGGTGCCGCCACGTGGCATGCGTTTTGGGGGGATATTTTTCTTTTGAGGCTCGGAATTACCCGAGATCTGGGGCGTTGCTGGGGGAGTAGGCTGCATTATCCATAGATATGGAAGTAATTACGCGGGAGTTTAGCGGGATGCGGTATGGCCCGATCGGAAGTCGGTACCGTCACCGACGGACTTCATGTTTGAAAAGTTTGGAAATTTATGTTGATTAGATGTTGAGGGTTGTTAGCTACGTGTTGGTGAAAAGTTATATGTTGTGATAGGTGTTCGGTGGTGTGGATTGCATGTTTATGTTAGTGTCTGATGTTGTTTCTCCTCTTGTGTGTGGTGTCTGAAAGAGAGCTACTTCTGGAGTGGGTAAGGTCTTCGCAGAGCTAGGGAACCCGGAGGTCGCTCGAAGGAAGTTGAGTACTCGAGTTTTTTCTGTTTTTGTAAGTATGTTGGTGTTAGGTATTGTGTTAAGATTTATGTTTTATTGTTGTGTATAGTGCATTGTGTAATTCTGGCGGCGGTATGCTATCAGACATTGCCCCACCCCATTTCCGGCGTTCTCCAGGAACTTCCGGTGGTGGATATAGTAGATGAGGACAAGTTGCTGGTTTTCTTGGACCTTGTCCGGCAGTTGGTGGATTTCCCGGGGGTGACTTCTTGTTCCTTATATATCCGTATTGCCGGGGTTTATTGGCTGGGCTGGTCACCAACACTTTGCGTCGGGGCGGCAGTGTCGACGCTTTCCATGGGGAAGTGTTGGACTTCTTCATACCCCATCGACGACGTGAATAGCTGACGTTTAAGTTATTCTATCGCCTACAGGCCAACGGAGAGGCATTGGGAGACTTCGTGTATGATATACGGAAAGTTGCCCGGGTATTAAGGTTGGGGTTGCCCGAGGCGGAAGTAATACAGGTAATATGAGAAGGGCTGACTCCGCAAGAGAGATGCCGGCTGGTCTTCGCAGATACTCCACGTTGTTTTGCGGACTTGGACCGGTGGTGTGCGCATGCCAGAAGGGTCCAGGCGAATGACGAGTCCCGGGGAAGAGCTGCTAGAGTTGTCCAAGACTCAAGTAGTTTATTAGGAAGGGCTAAAAGTACAAACATGGTGGTTGGTGGAGAACACGAGAAACTGTAAGGAAAACTGAATATTCTGGAAGTAATGGAAGATACAAGGGCGTGGTAAGCGAGAAGACGGTAACAACGGTTACAGTAGAGAAAAGAAAAAAGTATGAAATCAACAGGAGAAGAAGTTATATTAGGAAACAAACATCGGCCAGTAGGGATCCGGTAGCAAGGCGTTATTCCTATTTGATGAGAAAGGAAACTTTAAACGTTCCAGATGAATCGCAAGTGCCTAATAGAGTTTTGGATGAAGAAGGTGAAGAGAAAGAAGAAGAGGGGATTTACTTCGGTGGATCAACACAGAACGACAAGAACACGTCTTTTGATACGGAATTACAGGACTCAGAGAGGACGTCACAGTTGAATCCAGATGCCGCAGAATTTGTTCCGGTATCTCCATCTCGGTTCGTGATGGTTCCCGATCCTATAATATCATCATCGCCTACGCATGGATATGGGAAGTCACTTGATTGTGTAGCTTTACCATCGCCAGTAGAATTTAATTTAGACCTTGCCCATGGACCTGGACAGCTGGATTCCAGGGTGGGAAATGTTGAGGACGTTGTAGTTGCTGAGAGTGGTGAAGTAGAGGAATCGAAGGAAGATGCAGAAGAGCGGTCTGCAGATGCTGCACAGGGAAGTGTAGTTGTAGGTGTTAGGGAGACTGAAGAGTCTGAGTTTGCGGATGGACACGGAGATGTCCATGCTGCAAACGTTTCTGAGGTTGCGGATGGGTACGGGGATGTCCATGCCGCAAGTGTGGTTGAAGGAGATGAGGTAGAAGTTGAGGAGGAATTTGGTGGCAGCGTTGTGGATTGTGCGAGTGAGAATGATGTAGTGTGTGAAGATGTGCAGACGCCTTCTGTAAGTAGTGCTGAGGATTCTGAGGAACGCAAAGAAATTTCAGGTGGACCAGAGGAGCAACTAGAGGATGAAGATTTGCAGTATTATAATGGTAGTAGTGGACGCGATGGCGATGATGTTGATGACGAAGAAAATTTAAATTTTGATGATGAATGTGTTGATGAAAATGAGATTGGAGAGAAGGTTGGGGAAGAAGTTGGGTGAAGATGCTGTTGAAGGTGGATCAGACGAGCAACTGGAAGGTGGTGAGGAGGTAGAGTGTCATGATGTTGATTTGGATTATGGGGACGAAGAAGGGGAAATTGTAGGAAAGGAATAAGGAATAGAGGAAGAAAAGGAATGGTTGGAAGAAAGAGAAGCAGGGAAGGCAGAAGCAGGGGATTTAGATGTTGAGGATAATTCAAAGCGGAGTGAAAGTAAGGATGTAAGTTGGCGTGATTCTGATTCAGAAGAAACAATTCAGTACAGCTCAACACGAGATAATTTCTCAGAGAGTGATGTCCGGAAGGAACGAGTACCCAAATCCCGTCATAGAAAGGTGAGAAGAAGCGGGTAGCGGATAGCGGGTAGATGTTCCCCAGAGTCCGAGTGGTGTTCGTCTACTTCAGGGATGCGCCCCTGCCTACGCGAGCCTTGGTTTTCTCCACTCATCCTTATTCTCTGAGGGAACCAGGTCCTTACCCTTAGTCCTCGCTGTTGACCTTCAATGATCCTTGCCCCTTTTCATCTTCCCGATTTTCCTACCAATCCCCTTAGAAAAACAAAATAAAATAAAAAAAAATTAGGAAAAAGAAAAAGAAACAAAATATCAAAAAGGAGTTAGAAAAGAATTTAGTTGGAATAGTTGTGACCAGGTTGGTGTAGTGATGTTAGTGTTAGATTGTTGGTTGTTATTTTATGGGGATACGAGATATTGTCGAGGGTAGTTTTTTTGGTGTATAAGAGAAAAAAATACGTTGTTTGTCCTTTTATGGGCAGTCTAGATATTGACCTAGTAACTGATAACCAGCTGTATCGTTGTAAATTATGTTATCTGGGCGAGTTGGAATCTGAGCAGTTGATAGCCGTCTGCAGGGTGGAATGTAATTGTTGTCGTTTTCGTAATCTGATATACCCGTCCTTGTCTCATGTAACTATTCTATGTTTGATATGTCAATTTCACGGTCTACCTGGTTTGTTCATCAGCTGATCTATTATTGAGATTGAACTTTGTTGTCAAATGGCCATGCCGCATTCCCCAGTTGATTTCCCTGGTGTTTCTTTTCCGTTGAGAGAGAGACTGTGTAGACGGTGCAGTAGAGGAGTAACACCCCTCTAGTTTTGGTGTATTCGAACGAGTAAATGATGGGATTGATGTTCGCGTGCCCTCGATTCGGTCTTCTCTGTCTGTCTAAGCGGGGCCGTCCGCCCTAGTGCAGGGATGTGGTCCAGTCATATGGCAAGGATTGTGAGGCCTTGTGTTGATGCATATGGCTGGTCGGTCCAAGAGGTGGACGAGAGTAGGCTGGTGATTCACATACCAAGGTTAGCGACACCATGTTTGGTCCTAGGGACGCGTATGTGAGTGGTACCAGTAGAAGTAGGTGGTGGTCACCAGAGAGGGTGACGTGTTGGGGCGGTCTCGTGGGGTTGGCATGGCGGAGAGGGTCGCATGGGGATGGTCGCAGTGTGGTGGAGATTTTTTTCAGTCCTGAGGGCAGTCACTGATGAGATTTACCGGTCTTGTGGGTTTTAAAGGACTATGTGGGGGTACACTGCAGGGTGCCCCTGAGTTCAAGTGTGAGGCGGCAACCAGGTTGCCCTTTTGGGGTGGGGGTGTGCCGTGTTTTTGGTGAAAACTCGGCGTCTCTATAAAGGACCTTATATTAAAATAATTAACCGCTGTTTCGATTCTTTACTTATGCGTGATTAAGCATCAACACCGTGTACGTGGCGGGCGGTGAACCGCACACCAGCGTTTTCTGGCGGAATGGAGTGAGTAGGTTTTTCGAAGCGAGTTCTGATTGCAAGTCCCGTCTCACTGGACCCAGCGCATTTTATCCTTCTCCTAGGCTTTCTGCCTAGTTTTAAATAACTAGTAGCCTCTCCTTAAAAAAAAAGTGGGGTTACAGGTTAAAAAATATATCTTCATGTAGGAAATGAATGGAAATTTTGTGTTAACTCGCAAACACTAATCGAAGAAGTATGTAATTATTTCGTAGAACGAAAAAATGTTAATACAAGAATAACATTTTTATTAACACTAACTTGATTAAGTTCAATGTCCTCTTATTCTAATTAAATATATCCTATATACTTATCAAATTATTCTCTTAGGAAAATGTATAATGATTTTGTCTATAAATATTAGTTTTTCAATGTAATTAGTTTCTTTACAGCGTCATTGTATTAGATTTCACTGTGACGCTGCCGAGGAAATAACTCATTCAGTTGCAGACAGTAAACATTTTGACTTAAAATATTGTTGTTTTGTAAAATATTGTTTTGTAGTAACAGGAAAAGGCACTAAATCGATGTAGCAATCCTTGCTTTCCTGTTTCGCCAATGAAAGCTGTATATATGTCTACGTGTTCTCGTCGCCCAATAACTGTAAATATAACATTCCAGAATCTTTACACCTCAACAAACAATACGTCTATTTGGATCTTTTACAGTGAAGAAACCGGTTAACCGTAAACATACATTTTTCACGACCTTGTCTACAGCATGACACTAAAATTTAGCTTTCGATTTTTGGGTGATGCATTTTAAAATAGTTTCATTTTATGTCCTAAAGAAGCTTACTGTAACTGAATTTAACTGCAATAATATTAAATTGAGCCGAAAACTAAAATTATATCCGTTAACAGGCAAGATTGTAATTACTTTTCATTAAATTTCAATTAGATTACCTAGTTTAAGTGAATGGTGGCAGACACGAACGGTTGGATAGTACAGCGATAAGGCTCTGGCTTTGTGGGACGTTCACTTTCCGTCCTGTGCTACGTGTTTGGTTCAAGGTCGTGTTAATCCAGTCTCGTCTATCTGATGCGGGGACAACACAGCAGTCTCAAACAGTACGCAAGGACCCCCTCGCCCATTACACCCCAACGGAACACATAACACAACACCCCTCCTAGCGACTGGTCATCGACATAATGATTAACAAAAGATTTCTTATAATGACGATTATTTATAATATCACATAAAACTTCTAATATTCCGGATTAAGCTATTAAGGCTGTTGAAGATTCTGCAATTTGTGAATATATGAAAATATATTGTTTTTATTTGTAAAATGTAAGACTATTAAAATATATAAATACAAATTTATAGACGTAAATAAAAATAAGTATATCATAGTAAACATAAACTATATAAGATTCTTTGTAAGTTTTACTTTATAGCTTTATCGTATTTTTTTGTCTTAGGCTAATTTTATTCGTAACTAACTTGCAAACCGTTTACGAATCCTGTTCGTAGCTCCTCCATATCACATAAAATTAGGCCTATTTATTGTCTAATTTTTCTTCTCTCTTCTGAGTGATTTTCTCAGACTCTTCTTTCTGTCTGACTTTGTCCTATTGTCACCTTTACTTTACAGAGTCTGCTACTTCTCCTTTTGTACACAGTCACGAATTTTGACGTCCGTTGCTCTCTCACGTTCTGTTTTCCATAATACTTATTTTAACGTGTTATTTTCAGCATTCTGTTATGACATCCAGGTGTTCTGGGGTGTAGGCTTGCTTCTAGTCTAGAATTTAGTATAGACATCACAGTAGTTTATAAATATTGTTGATTTAATTTGTAACCTGAGAAATGTATTATTATAGATATCGACATTCGTGTATCTTCATACGCTAATTGCATTTATAATTTATGCGATAGCTGTATCTTGTGTATTGCTAGTTCAAATATTAAATGTAAATATTTGCAATGATTAGTTGGACTAACACTTGTTATTGCGGTACTTTGCTTAAAATACTAAAACAAACAAATATGATCTTATATCTCTAAATATTAATTAGCAATAAAATTAAGGAAATGTAAGTAAAGACTGAATTTCTACACAAAGCTACACAATGTGGTTATATATATTGCAACAGTAGGTCTGCGTACGTTACTGTGCATTGTTGCAGTTAGTTAAAAAAACTGCTAAATTAGAATGAATAATTAGGCCTAATATTGTTAGTATTTTAAAAAAAGGCGTATTGAAAGCTGTAAGTAACCACCGAATGGGAACACCGAATGTGCAGGACAGTACTGGCATATCACGCCACACACAAGCTAAGAGTGTGTACAGTGTTAATGGTGTGTGTGTGTGTGTGTGTGTGTGTGTGTGTGTGTGTGTGTGTGTGTGTGTGCATCCTTTTAAACTACCCTCTTCCTCTCCACACACGTGGGTCAGTCACACACCCTTATTTTAAAACAACCAATTAGTACTATGCAATATAATTCTTAATCTTATCCATCTGTCCTCTCTCATTTACTTCTTAATCATGTTATAAAATATTTCTTCATTATCAAATTTAATTTTAATATTAATTAAATTGTCTAACCCTTTTTCTCTTTCTTTCAATATTTCTAACTCCTCTCTAAGCTTCCTTTCAACTGTGTTATTTACTACTTTTACAATTTCGTATTCTTCCAAAGGATTAACAAACGTATGGTTGTCTTCCGAGTGAATGAACTCTACACCGCCATCAAAACGTACCAAACCCACATGCTCCTTTAATGTTTAGTATTTTTAATGGTTTATTAACTTCATATTATAATGTAACGCTGCCAATCACACAAGTTAGGCGGTTTTTGCTAATAACGGTATAGTTTTTATTTCTCTTATGATTATTTCTCACATTGAACTGCATTTGAGGGAGTTGCAATATCAAAACACAATCTTGCAATTATCTGTGGATACACAGCTCCGTTTCTCATATATAGACATGTGTGCTTGTTTGGTCCCTTAGAATTTTAAGGAAATATAAATACTGAACTAATTATCATTCCGTACATTGCAAGGTTTGTGTTTATGTTATAAAAAGAAAACACGGAAAAGGCGTCAAGTACATTTATTTTCTCGTTATTTGTGAGAGGATTTATCAAAACAGGAAAAGGGGATTTTTTATTGTATTAAGTAATATTTCCGTATAAACGTAGAAGCGTTTTACGGTCAAATAAGATCACTGTTATTTATTAAACGATACGTGCAGAAATAGCCACAAGTAAAAAAAAAAATCACTTTTTTAATAATTGAATACATGGTAGTGTAAAAAAATGTATTTATATTATCTTCTTTATTTTAACTTCTGTAATATCAAAATTATAAGTCTACATGTTTTCAATCTTGTGTCTATAAAGCTGTCAAGTATAAATTATAGTCAGACAATCTAGCATACAATGAAAAATTGATAGTGTATTTTATAAGTAAATGGTCCCTGCTTCATATAATAATTCAGTTAAACTTAGGCAGAATAAAATGGATACTTTAATTTCACCTAAAAGTTAAGCACGATGTCATAAAACGCAATTTTACAAATTTTAATACAACATAATTATAATAAAACATTATTTTAAGTGACAATATTTTAATACTATTCTAAGCAATTTAGAAATAACTATTAGATTATTTTTGTAGCGAATTCATTTGCATCAGTGTTAACATCAGTGGTATTTAATCAGGGAAATGTACATTTTTAAATCATGCAAATTATTTTATATGTATTTAATTCCATGTTATACTATTGTAAGTAAAATGCGTACTTACCACATCCTGGTTCGTACAAATTCTTGCTGATTCTATAATATTTTCTCAAATTTATTCTTTAGACAACATTTTTGTTCTACTAGCCTATAGTTAATAAGTAATTCTATACTCATCTTCATCTATATTAAAATGTACTGCTGCACAATCCATGCCTTTATGCTTGTACCTCATAACGTACTACGTGTTTAACTTAAGTACTTTTACATTTAGAAGCGTATTTTGTTTGACGTTGGTATAGGAGGAAAATGACCGCAGTATAGATTTCCAAAAATCCCAATATGTAACAACACGGAGAAATAGATATTCACCAGTGTTGCCTGTGGCACATGAAAACCATTAACATGCAAATTAGACTTATGGTAAGGTATTCTGGGGTAACAGTTTGGTCACAGAGAATTTGTTATTGTAGATACCGTAAATTTTTGTTGCTCGTAATCTGACGCTGTCATAGCCTCAGGCGTACCCATTCTGTCATATGTATTGAGGAGCGGCTGGACGACAGAAATGAAACAAAACTCCAAACGTTTATACATTTCACCAAATTTATTTTAATATGAAACATAAATTTGTTTAATGTAGCCATAGATTTTGGAATTTATGAAACGAATATTTCATGAAATGTTGTATAGATTATAAATATTTCCCTTTAAGTAAACATTATTATTTTTAAATAGGAAGTCAGTTTAAATTTTGATAAGGGAGCTTACAAACTCTTATCAACCATATCTTTTCATCACGGTAAAAAGCCACATCCTATGAGAGGTAATCACTTTGATGCGGAACACAATGGATAAACATTTATGAAGCTTATTATCGATGCGGTGAAATTTTAAAAAAGATAAAAATTGTATTTGTTACTAACATATTTAAGAAAAATGTAACAAGTACTAGTATCAAGCATTGGATCTACTATAAACAATCGTTTTTTAGAGAGAGGAAGTCTCCCCACATATGGAGGAAAGAGGGGAAACCAGATTCTATAGTTAATAAAATGTTTGTCCCTATGCACGCGACTCGTTAACGGAATGTAACATACCTAGATTTTTTGAAGAATAAGCTTCTATGCTCGATTTTGTATGGGCAGTAAAGACAACTTTTGTTATTTAAAGGACAAAAGCTTCCAATAGCCACACCTTATCAGATTTTACGTTATCGTTGTTAAAGTTTAGTGAGTTACTAGAAAGTTGTGAATGTTAATACTATAAATATATTAACGGTGGTGGAAAGAGATGGATGCTACACACTAAGACAATAAAAAGACAATGATAATAGAAAGCAATCAGACTTAGCCATTATTAAGCCATTAAACTAAAAAGAGCTGTTGATAGTAGTTAATATTGTTTACCGTTTTTAAACGACAGATTTATTTAATGTTTATATTTTTGACTTTACGTAGATAGCTGATTACATGTGTTTCTTTGTTTGATTTTCTAAATATTTTATAACAAGAAACTTGATTTTTGGTTACTTCATGTGGAAATTTCTACTTTTGAATGTTTAATTTTAATCATTGTAAATAATAATTCTTTACTGAATTGAACTAAAATATTCCGCAACAATACAATACAATAAATTTCATAGGTAAGACAAAATTGTTAATAAGTAATCAGTAGTCTAACGAGTATCACGAGTTTTAGATTGTTAGGTAGAGACGATTTTGGCAATGCCATTACGTTTTAATGGCTGTTTTTTACATGTGTATTATTCATCTAAGAATTAGTAAGACTTCCTTGTCGTCTTGAATTGAATGTATTAGATAAGATATTAATGATGTTATTAGTGATGAATTAATTTTAAAATAAGATATATGCAACTTGTTGTACATTGACTGTCTAGGAATTGTTCATGGAATTGTATAATAAAATTTGTAATTTGTCTGACACGAGTTTTGTACCAGAAAAGAGTAGCCATTGCAAATAACATATGACATTTTAATTAGTAACTCAGTCTTACTTATTTAAGTTTTCTCCAAGTAATATTAAATTAATATTTACTGTGAAAACTAAACCAAATGATATTAGAAATGTATATTTTTATTACAACGAGCATTGTCAGACAATGGGAGATAAAAGTTCATTGTAAAATATTTGTGTTTTTAATTCTTCGGTTTTTTTATTATGATTATTAATAATATATTTTTGGAATTGAATTGTTACAGTTTATTTGCGTGATTTAATATTTTTTTAATTATTTTAGGAATAATCGCATCCATACATTTATTATTCCTTAATTTGAATGATTATTGTTTTCCTTACGTTTTAATTCTATCCGAATAATTAATTCGGTTTCATTACATAATGATAATTCACATCATTTTTCTGAATAACTTTTTTAGAGTTGAGAAAAATATTTCCTTACCTCATAGGAAAGGTAATGAGCACAGACGTCATCGTGATCATCATCATCAGCACTTATCCCACTAGCAAAACGATTTACTCTCCAAATACCTTCCACATATGTCTCTAATTATTAAATATTGTTACTTTAAAGTATCACAGTGTTGAAGTAAATTATGGAAAGGACGTCTGTCGTTGCCTTTAAATGTAGTCATGTCTCGTATCCGTCAATATAGCACGATATGTGATCGTCGCACTCTGTACGTGATTGACTATATTTTTATCAGAACAATCTTTGTAGTTTTTTGTTTGAAACATTCAAATTCATATAAGAAAAAAAAGAAAGACGTTAAAGAGATACAAGTGAGCCGTTGCTTGCAATATGTAGTTTGTACAACGAAGCCAACAGATCATGTACTTTGCAGGATACTACAAGGAAACAATTTATAGGAAACAAAAATGTACCTGCTTCAATCTAAATAAAGTATGCTTCTCATGACTTACAATATACATGTAGGTCGTTGGTCCACCAACTGTGTTTGTTAGGCTACTTTACTTTGTCTCGGAAGTTTCAGCTCTTAAAAACCAATTTCAGAAATCTTATCATTGCATCACTGTAAATACACATGAAAACATTTCATTTGTCCTCAAGGCATTCAATCCCATCAATGATGTGCTCAACTGATTTATAAAGTCCTGGCATAGTTCTGTTTTTCATCTGGAAGCAATTACTTAAAATTTCTAGAAGTTCAATTACGTCTCGTCCCATAATCAAACCAAGATATGCCGCTCCATTCTCAAATACACTAAGTAGACAATTAGTGCCGCTATATCCTTATTACCCCAGTTCGGTTAGCATTATAATTACCAGTTCATAACAGTTCAAAAATGTCCTATATTTGTTACCGCCGATAAAGCTATATTGTGCCAAATTTACGAGTAAGACCCTGAACTACATTCTCTTAGATATGCATAAATGCAGATTCAGCTTTAGTGTTTGAAAACAAAATTCCTAATTAAAGGGCCTATTCCAGAGCATTTCCTGGTGTTATAGATTTACAACTTCCTTTTATGACTAAGCATTAGTCATCGGAAACATTCATTAGAAATGAGCACCACAGAGCACAAAATCAACCAAAGGTTGCTTCTGGATAATGCTGACCTGTTCTCCTTTATTATTCACACTGATATTCCCATCTCCGTCATAGGTCTGTCATTTCAAATGAACGATGCCTAAACCACACGTCATGTCAGTGTTATAGAAACCCATCACACCAACTGACACAAGTGAACTCTTGTTCATCTCCTGAAATATCCTGTACACCATCACAGATCACTGAATAAATTAAAAGATTTCTTAGTGTGCATTTTTATTGATGTAAGAAAACACTTTATTTCCTAGGATCTGGGTGATTTCATTTTGTAGGGGAGAGTGTGCAGGGGCATGTTTAGAATTTGGTCTGGGGGGGGGGGGGGTCTGATCGAGTCGTTTTTATACAACTGAAAAAGAAGTCAACCCTTATCTATATTACTACCTTTAAAGTGTTTGAAAATATGATCCTTAAATCAATCCCATTAAAGTAAACGGTAATAACATAATGAACATACGCGTTATTAAAACACTGTTTAGAAGATACTTATTGACTGAATGTCTTTTCCTATATTTTATATTTCAAACGTATACGAAAATGGAAAATCAACCTCCTGCTGTGCAACATATCTGTTTGTATATTTAAAAAAGAGTTACTACTATATTAACGTAGGCAGTGAAAAAATAATAAAATGGCCTAAAAATTAAGAGATTAACATAATGCTTCAGTTTTTTCGATCCTCTGGGGAGGTTCGGCCGTTCTCCCCCCTCGTAAATACGCCACTGACGGTATGCATATAATCCTATTTTTTACCCCTGCTTAAGAGATGACTTGCCCTTACTGCAAAATTTCAACAAGCCATGTAGTTTTAGTCAAAATATATATGACCTCTAATAGTCAGTCCCTGACTAGTGAGATATTTAAGAGAATTAACAATAGGCATTAATGACTCTGAAGCTACCTTTTATTCTTCAGACTTAATTTTTACCAACTCTGTTTCTTTAGGGGCTTTCTGTTGATCACGATTAAGTACAGCTTAGGTATAAGCAGCACTTTTTCATGACTCTTAAACCTTTTAATTGCATGTATTTTGAACCCCTTCCCACTAGACTCCAAATCTGCTTTGGTTGCAAGTGTTTTATCTGGATACAATTGAACACATTTTATACAGTAATAACAGCGGGTACATGCTGCCCCAGAAATTTCGTTTACCATAAGAATTTTGTTGAAAGTTTAATACTCGTCATGAATGCTGATGAATTGAAAAACCATCAAGTAAAATCTTAGGTTGTATGGAAGACATGCTGATTCAGTTTTGGGTGTAACTGGATCACATGCTATCACTAGTGTCACTGGTTATGGTAAGATTTCAGGAAATTTTGAAACTCGAGATTCATCGGTAGGGAGTGGAAATTTTCATGTGATGGTTCAGGCTCTAGAAATAAGAGATATTGTACTTGTGGGATCAAGAACATAAAATTAATTAGGAATAAATATTACGAAGGCTATTTGAAAATCATCCTCTTGGTGGTTCACAAGAAATTGAAAAAGTTACGTTCATATCTATATTAATATTATGTTATAATATCTATATTACGCTCGTATTTTTTCCTCATAGTCGTAACATCGTTACCACCCAAGGTTAACTTCTGGCAGTTTTTATTTTGTGGCACCAGCTGTTGTCTCGTCGAAAAATCTGCCGCCAAGGTACTCAGCCAATATTGGACGCCATCAATAAAGTTTCGAAGAATTAGGTTATGAAACAGACTTTCACCTAATAACAAGACAGCATTCCTGCTCAGATTAGCTTCGATGGTATACCGGCCTCGCCTCGGTCGACAACAATGCATGCAAAAGATTGCAAGCTAGTTCCCAAGTGTGGACTCTCCCGAAGGAGAAGCCTCTTGGTACAAGGAGCCTGCCCTCCGCGATTGTTAGACTAATGTCAGCGGGTTCCCGGCAAAAGGGGGGGGGGTCGAGAGTCTGATGAAGACACTTAAAACATTCCGTACTAATTTGAGTCGACGGTGATTGGTTTTTTGTCCTAACTCCTCATAAATCTTACTTCCTTTTATTACCGAGACACGTAAAGAGGGTTACAAGGTAAAAAGCCAATAAGCATGTTTTTCTGATTAGATAGCATTTTTTTACTGGTTGCAAAATTTAATTAATTAATTAAAATATAGATCTGAGAAACGAGAAGTATGGGGTTCAATATTTATTTGGAACAAAGCACTTTTAAATATTTACCAAAACGTTTTGCAATTAAAAATAAATAAGTTCCTGTGATCCACCAGAAATTTATGTTCAAAATAAGTAACACTCTGATTTGAAAGTACCTAAGTGGTGCGTTTCGAATAACCTTCGAAGCGCTTCATTATAAAACTTTTCTGTGTGTAAATGAGTGGACTAACAATTTTTATTCCACTTACCACTTTTATGCTCTTTGTTTTTAATCAAGTCGAAAGTTTCTTCTTCTTAATATCACATGTCGATGTCTTCAGCTAAGATTTAACTGACACCTGTTTCTTGAGTTCCTCTTTACCACCATTACCTCTTTTCATTATACAAATACAAAACACAATTTAACTGAAAACAATTTAGAGTAACATATACAAACTAACTGAAAACGAAAGAGGTAATCATAAACAGTTATTCGTCAAATAAAGAGAACGTCAGTTGTTGCAGCACACAGGCGATAAGCACATCAGATAAACAGAAATAGAGACAAAATAACACAGTGAAGCGACACAAGGTAGACTGGCAGCCGAATCCGTACACATGCATTCGGTAGAAAGGGAGTATAATGGACGGAGGGTTTTTCGGCGGGCGGTATTTGTTTGCGCGTTTTTACGTTTTTAGGCAGTGTCATCTTGTCAGCAAACTACGAAACCTGCGTTCTAGCCGTCAACATTACTTTCGAGAACATATCATCTCTACACAATAATACAAAGAAAATAAATAAATCATTGGGCCTCAGGTCGGACCATAAATGACACTGAATTTAAGTTAATATTTTTATTCAAACAATACTTTGTGTAAAAAAATGAAAAACTAATTTGAATAAACAATTATTCAGGATTTAGCCTTTGAAAAATTGGGGGGGCGGGTCTACCCTGTCCTCCTCGGCCATGACCCAGGTGTATGTAAGTATGGTTTTAAATAAATTGAGTATATTGATTTCTTCCTGTTAATTCATGTTTGGAAATATGGACTATTTTCATCGTAAACGACTTGAAGTTATACAAATTAACTAAATAAATTGCATTTAAAGTGGACACATAAGATAAAATTCGTAATAATTTGAAATAATTAATAAAATGTTTTGTTACACATTATATGCATATTGCGTAAGAGAAATCCAGGAAAGTTGCCCCACTTAACAAAAAGAAACCAACACTATAATATTTTAACGGTAAACATAAAGGGAATAATATTGCACATTTTCTGTTATCTACATTAAATTCTGAATACCAAATGGGACTAAATTCTGTGGTTTGGGGACAAAATGTTCTTTTATCCCTTTTAAACAAGTTCAGAAGATATGTACAATCATTTTGCGTTCATATATCTTCGAACCTGGCGCTAACTGTTTGTAAAAGCTGAAGCCTACCTCATTCCCTTGAAAATGTAAACAGGCGGAACTAATATGCCTTCTGCATTACAGCAGGCTGTTACTGATATATTCAGAATTTTTTCAGCAAAAATTAGAAAGAGAACTTACCTGGTTGCTTCAGGCGCTAATATGTCACCTGGTTCATTATTTTAATTCAAACCCGTCTCGTCGATATAAAAATATATGTTAGGTTTAATATCTGTACTTGTTATAAATATTAGTTAGAATATTAAAAAACCTGTCTTCTTCTAACCTATACATAGCAAAGCTCGACCAAGAGACAGGGATTTGTATTTATACAAATTATTGAACTAGTCATAGTCACCATTCCTGATTCTTTTCGTTGGAGTAGTGTTCTAGCCCTAGTGACGCAGTGAAATTCAAAATCTAAACGTCTAACAGCTGTTCTGTCTGGTGCAAAACCAACGTTTTCAAAACGTTGTATATTGGCAACAAGCTTTTGTCGATATATGGGGTCCAAGTAGTCTTTGCAGACTTAGTGTCATCTTTAAGTTTTCGTAAATCCTTCTGAACCTAAGTGTTTATGATAAAATCCCATAATACCGATCGGCTTTGTCGGTTCCCCTATTTCTGCAGCCTTTATCTTGTGATCGCTTTTCTTTTTCAGTAAAACTCAAATTAAGTGAAAGATGCATCTGCAAAGAAAGTGTTTAGTGTTTACAAATTATACAAAAACATAAGTGATTTATTCATCAGCACTGAATTGTTTGTAGACAGTGAAACCTGTGGACAGATTTGTAAAACATTTTGTTATTGTACTAAATGCTTTACTATACTTTTAATTTGTACATTGAATGTTCAAATTTTACTTTTAATATGTAGGCCTACTAGAAACACACATTAAAAGAACCAGAAGTACAAGAGTGACACAATTTTAAAACACATATATATGATTTATACACTTTCGTATATTGTATCACAAATTGCATGTTCTGTATTTAAATTTTTGTATACCCGAACTTCCTTCGGTCCCATTTGGTTTGGATAACTGAGGGTCTACTATACTTTAAACATCTGAGGTTGCTGACGCGTAAACTAATGGCCAGAAATAGAGAACGCTCTCATACACAGAATCGCTCCTAACGTGCTTTGCAATGAGCTCGTACAGTGCCACCTGTACGAAAACATAACATCGAAGCTCAAGAAATTAAGCTTCGTATTTATTATAATTTAGAGTTATAGTTTAATAACGTAAACATTACTTTATGTATAAATATTCAACAGCGTCCTCGTTGTCAACAAATCAACATCAACGTCATCAGCAGTAGTCTGCCTATTGCTCAGCACCAGTTTTCAATTTTTTTTTTTTGTGCAATACATACATAGTATTTTTTGAGTTCATAGTATGACAGAAGTTTGCAAGAGCGTACGTCGCACTTACAAAGGGGCGTCAATGTGTCATCTTATGCCTCTTGACATAATATGTTATATATGACAAATTAATATGTCATATGTTATTTGTCATACGTAATTTTCTGACAAATTGTAGCCAAATGATCTTCCAATTCTACTAAAGTATTTAAAAACTAGAATTTATTTAAATTATATTATCAATTTTTTATGTACATAATGTTAATTTAATGCAAAAAGAAATATAAAAACATCTCGCAACAAAAAAACTAATCATTAAACATTGGAATTAACTAAAACAAAACAAAAAAGACCACTTACCATCATGCTTTGTTTAATGTATTAGCAGCCAAAGTTTTCTCTTCATAACCGTAAACTATAAACGAAGTAACAGCACTTGGTCAAATAATGTTCAAAGGTTTGAATAACAATCACGTTAAACAGAAAATGTAATTAAGTAAAACAGAATTTCTGTAGCACTAGGTACAACATGTATTCTGGTATCACACCAATTAATCAATATTAAAGGCACACGGCCTGGAACGTAAAAGAAGACGCTTTTATAGAAATGTAAAGGCGAGTTTATAATTTCCAGAAACAGCTGTTATTGAACTGCATGAACTTATTAAAACAATTTGGATATAGGCCTACTTTGTTTAAATTATCATTGGTCATTCTTAGTTTGTATTGTTACTGTGTTAAAACTATTATTCCCGTTTCCATCAAGTCTATGCAGCACTCTATAATTCTTTACTGTTATAAATATTGTTTAATTTTCACTTTGGGAAAAAAATTATTTTTGTTAATTATAAAGAAAGTACCTATTGTTATAAAAAGACGAAATTTTACTAATATGCTATGAAAATTATATGTTCACTAATCATACCGGTATGTGTATTTCTAAACTAACCAACTTTCGCTTTTACATTTTTGTTATATACATATAATGTATAGAATTCTCGAAACCAGTGTATTTAAAGGAATGAATTGCATATGATTTAATACCACATGAATTGCTTCTACAAAACAAACCCAAACAGGATGCAGTTACCTGTGACAGCCATTGAATCGTCCAACTCATTTGCATTCTTATTGCTTCCACACCCCTTAGGGTACGGTACGGTACGGTACACATTTAAAAAACATAACATCCATATCACATTTAGAACAAATAACAATATCCAAAAAATGTTAAATAACGCCACACGAACATCAATTGAAAAAAGAACGGGCGTATACAAGATGATATGTGATGACTGCGACATGCATTACATTGGTCAGACTGGCAGGGTTTTTTTTCGAAAGATATAAAGAACACTTACCCACGAGCATTTCAAATACAAATAAATCAAATTACGCTAAACATCTCGTTTTATTAAATCATAATTACACAAATTTTGAGGCAAATTGCAAACCCCTACACATTTGCAAAAAGGGAAGATATATGGATGCAGTAGAAGAGTTTGAAATTTACCGGGCCTTCAGAAATAATCCTAATAATATACTAAACGAACAGTTGGCATTTAAATCACATACACTATATGATAAGATTATAGATAACATAACCATAGAGTACACGCCCTAACACTACAATAGATAACATGATAACGTAAATAAACTGTGCAGTACGTCGTCAACCGGTGTCGAGTGCGCACTCACATTCGCGTACGTCGCTGTGTTTGTATAACATATACATAGATGTATTTTAGTGTCTTTTTAATGTTTTAACGAAGTCAACTGACGAATTTTTACTCTGATGATGGATTAAATCTAATCCGAAACGCGTTAGAAGACGAAAACCAAGCGGTCACAGTGACGGATTAAGGTAAACAATTTTAATTATAATAATTGTGACGCGGATACCAGTACAATGACTTTAAAATAATAACGTGCAATGAATTCCACGTTTTTAGATTACGCTTACGTGTTTTATATCCGGGATGATAGATATCTTAACAAATAAACTATAAATCAGTTTTTTCTGTTGTTAAGTTGTTCGTCTGTTTAATTGAATAAATGCAACTTAGATTGGAAATGTAATTTCTTACGGCTTTTACATTTTAGTGTAATGTGTATTAAAATAGGTAATCTGGTAACAAAAATATGTAATTAATAATTAGTTTTCTATAACAGTATGAGCTTGTTACCAAGTAGTACAACTAAAAACCTAAGCTATTCAGTAACGTATGTGTGGTTTGCCGCAAGCCAATAAGCAGCGCAGGCTGTAGAATGACCAAACTTCTTCAAATTTTAGCTTTCAGTTTTCTTAGTACGCCTCTATGCTGCTGCTGGTTGCTCAAACATCTACATGTCATTTGTTTACAACGGATTAAAGGTAGAATACATTGTGTTTATTGAACGTAATTTACAACTTGGGTTAATCTTACATACTATATGTAATTTCTTATTTTGTATTATTTCTTTATGCACTAGTATAAACAGAAATTTGACTAAAAAACTGACACAAATATTACTGTTTACATTAAATTTTAGTCAATTACTTACTTTTATAATCTTATTTGTAAGCGGGACTATTAATGTGTGATCTATTGCTTATAAGAAAATATGTTTTGACTTCAGAATTAAAAAATTAATCTGAAGACCATTACGTCTTAATTGGTGCGCCTGGTGCAGTCTTGATCATCTAGGTCTTGACACGTCGACTTTCCTTCTAGTGTCGGGTGGTATGTCATTACATGTAGGTAGTTCGTAAACATAGGTTAAATCATATCAAAAGAAGAATCGACCATTGGAAGCTACAGCAATTTTTGCAGTTAAATGTTTAATGTTTGAGATTTTAAAATATATACTACAGCTCGAGAGCCCACAAAGTTTAGTAACAATCACAAGTTTTTAATTTATTTTTTGTAGGCGTAAGTGTTCCTTCGTCATTAGTATTATAATACATTAGAAGTTTTTTAAAAACTTATATACCTCACATGTAGTTTAGATATGAATATTATTTCTTTTGTTTTTGTCAATATATTTTAGAAGACTAAATAATGATTATTCAACGAATACATGTAGATTCGTCTCTTGCAGGTCTTAGAATACAGTCATTGTGGTAAATAGTATTTACTTATTTTTTTCCTAAGTTCAACTATATTAGGTGGAATGATAGTCGTCTAAAATATTAAAATTCGCAGGTCATTATTTGAAGTGAACAAACAAATAATCGAGTAAATCTTTTTCTTTCAGATACCTTTACATAAATATATGGAAACATGGCAGTATCATTAAAATTATCAATGTGGTCACATAGATGCATTTAATGCTTAAATTCCAAAGCGTATAGCATATGTGCTCTACGAGGGTCAGTTGAAAAGTTCGTGGAGCGACTTCTGTAGGTTAACAGTAAAACTAAAATTGTTTGTGTGCTGCAAGAGTTGTTTGTATTTTATGTAAACTCCTGTTAATTTCCAAATCTATCTATTAATTTATTTTTTGTTTAGCTGTTTAAAATTGACGTGTCATCCCTAAAACAGTCCAGGAAAAAACAGTTTTAATAACATTGACTCCAGCCGTGAAAGCCTCCGACAATCTTTTCCTTTAGTTTATTTTTTTTGTTCATTTCTTAACCATGCCATCGCAATTTGAAAGTTTAGATGCTATTTAACGTATATGTATCTTTGATCTTAACTTCATCAACAACGACATTGGTTAATTGATTTTCTGCTTTACACATTTGGAAGTTAGATCCTTTAAATACCTTGTTTACAACTGTGCACTTTATGATGCACATCATATTTGAGTAAACCAGTCCCTGTGTAACCGATGATTTTACTGACAAGTTTACGATAAATTCTGTTCTTGGTTAAAAGCTAACGTTTAAAAGTTGAAGGTACATTCTTCTTACATCCCAAAGTTTTTGTTACAACTAATCAAAATTCAACAAATTTTGTAGTAGTACCGTAACGTATTCTGAGCGAAAGAAGGTCAAAAACATATCTACCCACTACGTTGAATATATAGTCTTGTCAATAGTAAGACTGAACACAGTAGTTTCTGCTGGTTGTACATTGACGTCTGCCTTTTGTCTCCTTGACGTTCTCGTTACGTTTCTCATAATGCCACTCCTCTGCTTCTTGCAACATTTGTCATATTTCAGTTTTCTGCCAAATGTTTTTTCTATTACATGAAATCTTCCATTTTCCGTTTCTTGAGCTGTTAGTTCTAAGTTCACGTTGTAATATAATTGTTTTTTTCTACTGGTGGCATAATTGTCCTTTCTGGTCCTTTAATTTGGTCTTGCGGTATAATCTGAAAAACTCCAACACATTAAAGGCACATTAAGGCACTCACTTAAGCAAATTACATTTAAACACTCTGCCCAAATGAATGTAGTTCAGCTGGGGGGGGGGGGGAGTCACTAGATTAGGTGACAACCGCACAATGACGAGCGTGAATATTGACACGCAAACAAGTCTACTTATTCTGATCAGATTCTGTTCACTTTTATAGTGCGTGTGTTTTTAAACACAGAAAACTGTACTCTCAAAACAAGAAGAATATCAACATTTTTATAAAAGTTGTTTTATAAAGTAAATTTTAATATCTTCAATTTTAATAAAGAAATTGCAATAATCAGATTTAGCTTTACTTATTTTGTTGTAATAGGAGACACGATTATTATTAAAATTTGTAAATGTAACACGTACGATCATGGCTATTCAAATGTATGGAAAAATTAAATATACGAGGGTGAGTTGAAAAGTTCGCGGAGCGACATCTATAGCTCAGTGCTAGAACTAAAATCTTTCGTGTGCTACATGTATTTCGCGTGGACATCTGTTATTTTCCAGATATATGGGTAATTTTATTCACTTTTTACGACCTGCTTAAAATTTTCCTTTAAATGTTCCTGTCCACGCGTGTTTTTAAAATGCACAAAATCAAACATCGTGTTGTGATGAATTCTCTGTTAAAAACGCTTTATCGCCAATGGAAAATCAAAACGAAATTGTAGATATAATAGGAGATGCTGCGACTTTAAAACAAACGGTTTATAAGTAGGCACTTGAGTTTAAACGTGGTCGTACTAGCATTGAAAACGTGGTCGCACTGGACCAAGGCCACACTATACTACTATATATAGGTAGTATACTATACTATACTTTATATAGGTAGTATAGTGTGGCCTTGACTGGACGCCCAAAAAATGCAACAACTCCAGATGCGGCAGCCATCTTGCGCAACGCTTTCCACACCAAGTCTTAAGTTAAAGTATGAAGCACACGCTCATATGAGATGCCTATGATTTCAGAAACGTCAACCACTCCTCAATCTACGGTCTTTCAACACAATATGAAATTTTTTCAATATTGCCATTTTTTTGTTGAACTTTTTGGACGTCCACTGTTGGACTACTGGGATAATCTTCAGTGGTTGTACGACCACGTTTAAACTCTAGTGGCCCACTTACCGTTGTTTATGAAAGCGGAGTGCATTTCATCTGGTCCAATACTGTTTATTTCAGCAGACGTTTCAGCCGGGCTTTTGAGGACCATCTTCAGTGCTAAAATTTCAGCTAAAACACTAACGTAGATGTCACGGTGAGTAACCACTGTACTGCGGTAAAGCCTGTACCACAGTACTGTGGCCACTAACCGTGCCATCTCTGTTAGTGTTTTTTAACACGATTTGTTGTACAGAAGATAGCCGGCTGAAACGTCTGCAGAAATGAACAGGAACAGACCACGGTCAAAGAGCCCGGAAAAATAGTTTTAATAACAAAATTAAAGGTACGTCCGGCACGGAAAATCATAAAGATCACTCTCAGACGATAGATATTGCATTTCTTGCGAACAAACAGTACCGTATTCCTTTTCTGACCGCTACAAAACGCCAATGACTTCCGGAACCTTCTAAACCTGCGGAATGGAAGTATGAAAAATCTATTACACAAAGTAGGGAATCATTTCTGTTTATGATATCTAGCTTCAGATTTACTAACAGTAAAATTGAGTGCAGTTTGAACTGTACCAAATCCGACGTTGTTTATAAGCAATGCTCAACTAATGTGTACTGTGGTCAGCAATAAATTTGTTAACCACAATTTAGTTACTTCCTTCCTTTTAGATCCCAGGTTGGAATCGGAAAGGCTACTAGATTGCACTTTAGTCTGGAGTGTGTTTTAAAAGTACCTACACGCCTGCGATATGCTCTGAAAGTCTATTATTAGGCAAAATTAAACCTTGCATCGTTAGTTTATCATCGCTTTAAAAGGGATCTCTTGCCTGCAACGGTGATTGAAGCCAACCACTTAGTTTAGGGAACCAAACGCTACACCACGTTAATTGTCACGTACACCCACAGTTACTGCAAGCTTATATATTTGTTTATTTGTAGACATTTTTTATAAGACTATGCGTTGGGTTTGGAAAATAAAGAAAAAGACTTTGAATCTTATTTAATATAAAGAAACGCCAATTTTCGTTGACTTTGTACGTCGAAAACGCAGTAAGAAGTTCAATAAAAATTGATGTAATTTCCTTGTTCAGGAGACACAGCCTACTCTACTGGCGACAGTAAGTCGCGATTGCTTTGTTCTTCACTAGCATTACAGTATTTCGTGTAAATAGATATTGGAATACACTCACAGCAAAATAAACATTACATGTCAACATCTAACTCATATTCTGTCAAATGAAAGATAACTGGCATAAAATACAACTGGTTAAATCCAAGAAACTGGTATTAATTCTCTGCGTGCATTAGTTTTTGTAATAAAACGTACATAAGTACCTGAAAATAACAGACTGGAGCATTTAATATGAGCATTACATTTTATAACACTAGATGGTTTTGCGAAATGTTCTTTCTCTGTTTAAATTATTAATCAATTTTTAGATTATCAAAGTCTCGTCGTGAGTTTTGTTTTAATTTTGTTTTATGTTACCCGAGTGAACTGTACGTCATGGGCAAAATAACCAGTCGAGATTAGAAGACATAAATTTATTTAACTCACCTAAAAGCAAAGTACGTAAACTAATATGCACCTAATGTAATACGTAATATGCATACTTACATTCGCGTATATTAAATTACTATATTACTTATACAGTATATTCATAAATGAAACTAAATGTAAACAACTAAATATATTTTACATAATTTGGTTATTACTCATTTTTCTAAAAATAGTAAGAAATTGCTTAATTAAATGTTAATAATACCTAACTTATAATGCACACTTATGGTATTTGTGGGAAGGAAGAACCATGATAAATATAAAAGAAAAATTTAATTATGCATAAACTTTGTCATAAAATAAATACGTTAATTAGAATATTTAATGAAATGTATCTCCTAATCAATACCACCAAATTTACCACACCACAAATTTTAAATAAAAAAATCTAAAATACGTCACTCAGAAAAAAGTAACCACGTAGCTTCATTTCGTTTACTGACATCAATTTCAGCAATCTTTTGGCACAACAGATTATGGATTGTTGCTAGGAGCAGGTACACCGGCATTACAAAGAAGCCTATTCACATTCTTATAAATCTTAAGTAAAAAGCTTTGTAAAGTACATGTATTTAAAGCGCCTTACAACACAATTCACTGGCGAGCAAACGTTTCAGCCACTAAAATTTGCTAGTTTCCTGATTAGTGTACATACATGTTTCTCACTTTTTGTTTTCTTATATAGCAAACTACGTTGGTAATTACACTTTTATTTTGGCTCGGAATGGTCAAGGGAGTACAAATTTGGTTAATGAGCGTGTGTGTTTTAATTTGATGACCACAGATAGGTTATCGGTACTACTAATTATTTAAAGTCTACATAATATAGTATATCAGGGTCCACATCTTGCGGATAAGGGTTTGACAATCCCGATGTGCTTTAGCTGGGTTCTTACTTTGCTTCAACTTGTCTTGGGTAAGATCCCTTCTTTTAACCTTTCCTGTCTACTCTCTCTTGACTGATTCTTGTTCTCTCCGACCCCGACGCAATTAGAGTACTAGAGGGGTACGTAATTTCTTAATTACGTAGGAACCTTGCGGTGGAAAAAAACATTTGGATCTAGTACCATAGGTGGCCGACCGGATACTCTGGAAAATCCACCCTCCGCCATGGAGGTTGGCCCCAGTGATTCTGGAGGGGGGGCAGCTATCGCATTCAGGTGATCCATTTAGAAAAGCTCAAAACTTAATAGGTCACCACCACGGCTTAGAGCGACAAAACGACTAACAACCCCAGATGGTTGAAAAGAACGGAGAGATAAAAATTTATACCTCAGCACAAGGCGACACCGTAAAGATGGAACGATAAAACCTTAAATTAAGAGACAGGCTAAATAAATTGGAAGAACTAATGAAGCAGCTGCAACTGAAAATAGCGAGACTAACGTAGGAGAATGAACAGCTGGAAACATTGGTAACAGAAAAAGCAGTTAGTAATACAGAAAACAATGCTAGCAAACAACATCCCATTGAATATAGTACTGATAAAGAAGAGCTGGTTAGGAAAACTGACTGGATTGTGAAAAGAAAATTGAGAGGTAGGAAAAAGCGTAAAGCCGAGTCCTCAGCAGAGGTAGAGGTAAATCTGCACCCAAAAAACAGAGGAAAACAAACTGTCACCTGTCAAAAGAAAAACCATCGTCCTCAGACTAAACAGAGTAGTAGCAATAAAGGAAAAACTTCACTCCCGCCACCAATCAAAATTGTTGGAGTAGCAAATTTGCGGAAGTCAAAGCCCTGATGGCTTTAGTTACAAATGCTAATATGGACTGCAGAAGATTGGTACAAAATACTAATGTTTGGAGAATACTCATGCTACACTCCGACTTATGTAGGGAACTGGCTAGTAAATTAAACGCTGAGAAAAAGCAGTGGTATGCATATGAAGATAAAAGCCAAAGGCCCATTAAGGTAATGGCTAGAGGACTACACCCAACTTGTAAAAGGCAAGATACTATGACGCATCTGCAACAGAAGGACTTCAGGTTAATTGATGCTGTGAATATCATCAAAAAAGAAAAGAAAGAAGGCGAACAAGGTAATCGGGTGAATAGTAGGAAAGCGCTTCCTCTATTCAAGCTTACATTCGACCGCGAAAAGAAGGCAGAGCATGTTCACAACATACGATAAATTCTTAACATGAAAGTTAAAATTGAACTGCTCCGGAAAACCTCAGGTCTGATACCGCAGTGTAAAAGATGTTAAGATTACAACCACATGCAAAGTTATTGCTCTTAAGAAGCAATGTGTCTCAAATGCCTTAGCAAACATCTTACCCGGTGCTGTCCGGAAAAACGAGATCAACTTCCCACATGTGTGAACTGTAGGGAGCACACTTCTGCAAACTACAGGGGGTGTGATATAGCCATACAGCTACAACGAATTTAAAATCAAAGGCGAATCAAAGAACCTAGGCAAAGAAAGATTTCACAGGGGGTGAAACCAGATGAGACAACCACCACGGCCACTGGAACAAAAACAAAGTTATGCTATGAGAGTAAATAAACAGTACCAACAGGAAACAGTAGAAAAAATGATTTAGTACTCTATAAAGTAGTTAACAGACTGGATGCCATGAATAAAGGCTTTGAAGAACAAAAGGAGTCAAATAATAAAGTCCTCGAAAAACTAGTTGAGCAAATTCAAACAAACGCGAAACTCTCTGAACGCATATACAGAATTGAAGTGCAAAGGAGGACACAATAAGTAAAACATGACACTATAAGAATTGCAAACAGACTCGTACAATATTTAGTTGAACTAGAGAATTTTCTGAACATGAAAATAATTGACATCTGCTTGATCTCAGCAAATCACCTAATAAAAGATTCGTCAACCATCTGGAGCGTAAGGATGATCGAAGACTACCAAAAGCAGCAAGCGGATACAAACCAGCTGGAAAACGAGGCGTAGGAAGACCCAAGAAAAGATGGGAATAAATCCTATGAGCCACAACAGATCCAAGGCCTAATTCTTGATGGGAGAGAAGGAGGAGAAGAAGAAGAAGAAGAAGAAGAACATTACTTCACGTCCGACAAACAATTTAAATCTGTCGTGCCCCCGATGACATTGTTCGTGCCGGACGGTTTTGTTTAGTTTCCGGCTGAGTTATAAATTAATAATTTTTCCATAAAACATTAGTAAACACAAATATGTTGAACCCAAACCGTTTTGTATTTGATTTTAACCATCGAACATCACAATTAAAACTGATTCTCTGTCTATATATCTCTTCGTTTGATTGTTTGGTCCTCTCTGTTTTTTAGTACAAATGAAATTTAGTTTGCTATTACAGGTTGTAATCATTGCAAGAGGATCTCTGGGACTTTTTCCAAATTTTAAATTATCTATTAATATAAATACAAATATCTATAAATTTTCTATAAATACGTCATTGGTACAATACTTAAGAACTTTTAACAAAACTGTAGCAAAAATCTTGGAGAGCGTACAACAACAATGGAAAATGTATATACGTGCGCGTGGCCATGCATACAGACAAACGATTCGTGTGCTTTTCAGAAGCCTAAAATTCCACCGCTTTCTAAAGAACAAACGTTTTCTGTATATTCTATCTAATATTTATAAAAGTAGCCTATCTTGTTGCGCCCTTTTAGTAGGTTTCATTACACATAAGTCCGTTGTTTTTCATGTAAATGAATGATACATTTTCGATGGTGTTACACGTAAAACAGAATGCGTGTGGCTGGCAAATACGAGCTTCACGCATCTCATGTAATTGGGCTGTTTCTGTCGGTAATTGTATATGAGTAATTACTTGCGCGTGCTTGTGAGTATTTCCGCTTACCCCTCAAAGCAATTAATTCGACGTACTGTTTCATATACGTAATTATTATGTTGGTCTATACGTGTGTGTAAGATTCAAAAGCACATCCCTCTATACAGTGGGTCAAACATAAAACTGGCTTCAAATATCATTTTCCTTAGAGTTATTTAGAGAGTACTGTAAATATTTACATTCTCTACAAAGTTAGTGACTCTATGAGAAACATTTTATTAATTTTGTATAAGCATGTAATATATTTACACCATGTCCTTACACCCAAGGATCTCTAACCTACGATCTGGATCCGGCCTGGGAAAGGTTTCTGACCGGCATGAGGCAGGGATATAAAAGTTTTGGAAAATATTAATAACGTGTAAGTAAACTAATATTATGTTTAAGCGTAAACAATTCGTTTGTAGGGTAAGGTTTGAAAAAAAATTTGTTATGAGTTATTCACAAAACCCTTGGACTAACGACTAGCGCTGATTCGTCCCTAGCAGCACTGCACTGCTAGGAGAAACCGCCATATTAGTTATTCGACATCCACCTGTCCCCGCCCAAAGCTAAGTAGGCCACTGTCCATATAAATAGTTTATGACTAATCTTTCTCTACTATACATGTCATTTTTTTCAACATAGCAGAAGCACAAATGTGATTTTTTAATAGTGGCAAAACTAAATAAAAATTACGTCTAAGTATATACTGTGCCGTACTGGGTTCGGCAGCGTATTATAAGTTTTAAAACGAGCGGCGGTGACGTCATGCACTGCCATACGTTTGTTGTTGTTGTGCCGGTTATGCACACAAACGTTGTGCAGCTACGCAATTCGGCTGGCGCTGCCAGCTGTTTCTGTACATTCCTGCATCCAGAGTTTACTTGGCTAGGCCGAAACATTGAATCGGCCTCATTTCTGTTCTATCCTCCAACCTGGTCATCTGCTCTCGACTGGCGGCTACCGTTTGTTCTGGACTTCCTCGCCTATCACTATGGTTGGCTAGATAAAGTGTAGCTCCAGGTATGTTCAAGTTAGCGGGTTCTGAAAATATTCTAACCCCAAATATATTTTTATGTTTCAGCCTCTATTATAAATTATACTTGTGTGTGTGTGTGTGTGTGTGTGTGTGTGTGTAGAGCAGTTTTCAGTGTGTGCGTTAACGCAATTACAAAATTAAATTGATATGAGTGTAAATGTTGTGGGCTAAATTGACTTCAATCAAGAAAATGCTAATGCATCTCGCACTCAGCTGTGTTTGGTGTTATTAACAGTTATGAAATACGTAATTAATTAATTGTCATATTTCAACGAAATACTTATAAGGTAGTTGGTACATAAGTGAAATAAGTCACAGCTGAGGAGCTTAATACTGTTTAATATGAATTAGTGGCGATGTGTGTGTGTGCTGTTGATGTTTAAAGTTGGTGTTGGAAGTTAATGTGGACGGCCTATGTGGCGTATTTTTCTTATGACACCCTCTACAACCTATTGTATGTCCAGGTGCTCGAACAAAGGCGAGATGGGTGTCGGGTGTGACGAAGATCTGTCCACCCTACTGGCAGAGACGATCTTCTAGCCACGATTGCCGTCAGTCGAGAACAACTGTTCGGACACTCTTCCAACACTATGCTGCCCCCAGGACTTGTGATACGACCGTTACATTACTGATCAGCGCCACTATTAACTAAGTACACCGGACAATCCAGGTGGGAACATTCTAATTATCTATTTCTCTCTCTACAACATGGTGAATGCACAGAAGCCGCCAGAAGCTCACTCGTGAAGTTCTGACCGTTATACTCTAGCACAAACTCTCATGTTCAATTATGTTATTGCATGTGTGAACATTACAGCAGTACACCTAATGAAGTATCTTATAACTTTATAATGTGTAAGAAATTACACACATACACACACATCCGCAGTTTGCTGTAAGATCTAAATTTTCATCTAATTAAGACCATTAGGGAGTTAATTATCTTGTGCTATCATGTCATCTGGTCATGGCTGAGTTTTAATCACGTAACGGGGGCTATCTGATGCTTTAGATGAGAAACTATTTTCTTTCACACATTTACTTAGCGCTTTAATGATTAAAGTCAGGGTCGTTTAGCTGGTTGAGTCTTGGGGCGGTCACTTACATTCTCTGGTGAACTACCAAGGCAAATCTATGCTTAGGAGCTGAGATATTCAGATTAATCTGTCATTTATATTTGTACATATATATATATATATATATACATTTTATGGTGCATTCATTTACGGTAGTTGGATTAGGGTTTATGAGGAATTTAGTACTGATATGAGGGGTGTTGTGTCATTCATGTTGTATATGTGTTTGTGTGTGTAATTTTACTATATTTTGCTGGGGGAATATGTAATGAATTTAAAAAAGAGAAAAACCATAATTGTGCTTACTAAGACAACAGGCTAGCCTATTTGAAACTATACAACACTTATGGATTAGTATTGCTTTTATGAATGAGATTATTACTAACTTTGACTCATACACAATCAGGCAGAAATTTTGCAATTATATTAATATCAAATTCACTTACTTTGTGACATTATGAATATTAATTGATATACATATGCATATATAATTCTGCCCTTAATGGTGTGCTCACACAATCAAGAACTTGTCATTTTATGTAACATCTTGCAGGTTTAATAAAGCACACGCTTGTTGGTTAAAAGACTTTTTCATTTGCAAGTCCTGTCATTCACCTGGGGGGACATGTCTGTAATTGTATTTGGGCCTTGCACACTTTTGCTTCCTCTAGGTTTTCCACCTAGTTCTAAATATGATGTCTCTCCCCTTTACAAAAAAACTTAATAAAAATAAAATTAAATAAAATAAAAATTCAAAAAAATTACAAAAACTTAAAAAAATAAAAGGGGGGTTTCAAATGTTAGATCACAGCGTGGTTATGATTCTAGGTAGGTAGTAGGTATTATTTCTGCCTTATTTTTCTCTTTTGAACTTGAGAAATTTTAGAATCTGGGGACTTACATTTATTTCCTTAAATGAAACTTGGTGTGGCTACAGACATGTCAGCTGGTGTTAGGACTTGCAAGTTATCTCAAATTATTTTTTAATTGGAATCCAAGTGTTGCAAGAAAGCTTAATGGTAGTGTAACGAATTAATAGAAAGAATAACCAGAAAAATAGCACATTTTATAAAATGAATAAGGGGTTGATGAAGTTTAAAATAATTTAATATGTGTTAGTGTTTAAGTGATTATTTTGTGATGTTGAGTGTGAGATGAATTTTGAAAAGGGGTTATAAGTATGTGATTGTTTTTTTTAATGAATGTGTGCTGACTGATTTCACTTGGACATACCCTGGAGCTCAAACAGATTCTGGACGTGATGAGGGCCGTCAGTACTTGTCGATTTTGATGTGACTTGTCCCATGGATTAGATAACGTGTTTTATAGTATCCCCGTTATATAGTACTTGTTTATTGAGGGCGTTGCGTGGCGATATCATGTATTCTGAATGCGGTTATGGTCTGATCACATGTCATGGACTTAATAGTTATATGTTTTCAATTATATTGCATTTTATGTGTACTTTGTGTATTGTATTTAGTGAGTCAGTTTGTGGTCTTGTGTCGTGTTCTCTTCTGGAAATTTTATATGGCTGTTTCTCTGCTTTTATGACACCCATCTCGTCGCATCGCTAGAGCACTGTGGAGCGGCTGAAAGGAAGAAGAGTACTTGAGTTTTTTTTCCTGATTCTTTGTCATTATGTTTTGTATGTTAAGTTGTGTTAGATGTTTCATGCGGATTTAAGTTATTGTGTTGTGTTTGAGGATTGTGCAACTCTGGCGACGGTATGTTACCAGGAATTGTCCCACCCCATTTCAGGGATTTTCCAGAAACTTTCAGTATTGGATGGAGTAGATGAGGACAGGTGGTTGGTCTTCTTGGACCTGGTCCTGTAGATTATCAGTTTCGCCTGTTCTAAAAATAAGATGGAGAAGTTATGTGCTGTGGTTTCCTGGTTCATAGAGGTTGAATTTGGTTGTCGATCATTGTAGCGTCGGTCCATGCCGCATTCATCGTTTGATTTCTCTGGCGTGTCAGTTTTGGATTAAGTGTGGTTTGTTTAGACGGTGGAAAAGTAAACCCCCCTCTTGCTAGTTAAGCTACTTTGGAAAGTTAAGAAGTAGGATTGATGTTCGCGTGCCCTCTGCGCGGTCTTCTCTGCCTTGTAAATAGGGTCCGCCCACCCTAGTGTGGGGAGGTGGGCCAGTCATGTGTCAAGGATTGAGGATGCCTTGTTTGTTTCACATGGCTGGTCGGTCCACGACGGTGGACGGTTCTCTAAGGGTACTCGCATATCAAGGTTGTAGCACCTTGTTAGCCTTCGGGCGTGAATATGTGAGTACCAGGAGAGTTAGGTGGTGGTCACCGGAGATGGTGACGTGTTGGGGCGGTCCCGAGAGTTTGGCATGGAGGAGAGGACTCGCGTGGGGGATGGTCGCAGTGTGGTAGAGATTTTCAGTCCTGGGAAGGAAGGAATAGTGTTAATGGTCCTGGGTCTCAGTAATTAGATTTGGGAGGCCTTGGTGGTCGGTACTCAGAGCGGGCGCAGCAATTCTTCTCTTTCTCCTGTTCTTTTCTGTCTCTTCTATCTGCATGCGGACCAGGGCCCGGCGAGCATGCAGGACGCACACTTACACCTTCTCTTTCAGACACACATTCACTGACTCACACCTCTTCCTTCTGTTTTTTCGTTTTCTTGTGCTACTGAACTCACCAAGAGCGATTTAGAATCTGAGATTTTCCAGGTTTCCCGCAGCCGTCGTGCTTGAGGACTGGTTTGTTTTGGGTCAACCATGTTGCCCTTTTGGGGTGAGGGTGTGCCGTACTGGGTTCGGCAGCGTATTATAAGTTTTAAAACGAGCGGCGGTGACGTCATGCACTGCCATACGTTTGTTGTTGTTGGCCGGTTATGCACACAAACGTTGTGCAGCTACGCAATTCAGCTGGCGCTGCCAGCTGTTTCTTACATTCCTGCATCCAGAGTTTACTTGGCTAGGCCGAAACATTGAATCGGCCTCATTTCTGTTCTATCCTCCAACCTGGTCATCTGCTCTCGACTGGCGGCTACCGTTTGTTCTGGGCTTCCTCGGCTATCACTATGGTTGGCTAGATAAAGTGTAGCTCCAGGTATGTACAAGTTAGCGGGTTCTGAAAATATTCTAACCCCAAATATATTTTTATGTTTCAGCCTCTATTATAAATTATACTTGTGTGTGTGTGTGTGTGTGTGTGTAGAGCAGTTTTCAATGTGTGCGTTAACGCAATTACAAAATTAAATTGATATGAGTGTAAATGTTGTGGGCTAAATTGACTTCAATAAAGAAAATGCTAATGCATCTCGCACTCAGCTGTGTTTGGTGTTATTAACAGTTATGAAATACGTAATTAATTAATTGTCATATTTCAACGAAATACTTAAAAGGTAGTTGGTACATAAGTGAAATAAGTCACAGCTGAGGAGCTTAATACTGTTTAATATGAATTAGTGGCGATGTGTGTGTGTGCTGTTGATGTTTAAAGTTGGTGTTGGAAGTTAATGTGGACGGCCTATGTGGCGTATTTTTCTTATGACACCCTCTACAACCTATTGTATGTCCAGGTGCTCGAACAAAGGCGAGATGGGTGTCGGGTGTGACGAAGATCTGTCCACCCTACTGGCAGAGACGATCTTCTAGCCACGATTGCCGTCAGTCGAGAACAACTGTTCGGACACTCTTCCAACACTATGCTGCCCCCAGGACTTGTGATACGACCGTTACATTACTGATCAGCGCCACTATTAACTAAGTACACCGGACAATCCAGGTGGGAACATTCTAATTATCTATTTCTCTCTCTACAACATGGTGAATGCACAGAAGCCGCCAGAAGCTCACTCGTGAAGTTCTGACCGTTATACTCTAGCACAAACTCTCATGTTCAATTATGTTATTGCATGTGTGAACATTACAGCAGTACACCTAATGAAGTATCTTATAACTTTATAATGTGTAAGAAATTACACACATACACACACATCCGCAGTTTGCTGTAAGATCTAAATTTTCATCTAATTAAGACCATTAGGGAGTTAATTATCTTGTGCTATCATGTCATCTGGTCATGGCTGAGTTTTAATCACGTAACGGGGGCTGTCTGATGCTTTAGATGAGAAACTATTTTCTTTCACACATATACTTAGCGCTTTAATGATTAAAGTCAGGGTCGTTTAGCTGGTTGAGTCTTGGGGCGGTCACTTACATTCTCTGGTGAACTACCAAGGCAAATCTATGCTTAGGAGCTGAGATATTCAGATTAATCTGTCATTTATATTTGTACATATATATATATATACATTTTATGGTGCATTCATTTACGGTAGTTGGATTGGGGTTTATGAGGAATTTAGTACTGATATGAGGGGTGTTGTGTCATTCATGTTGTATATGTGTTTGTGTGTGTAATTTTACTATATTTTGCTGGGGGAATATGTAATGAATTTAAAAAAGAGAAAAACCATAATTGTGCTTACTAAGACAACAGGCTAGCCTATTTGAAACTATACAACACTTATGGATTAGTATTGCTTTTATGAATGAAATTATTACTAACTTTGACTCATACATAATCAGGCAGAAATTTTGCAATTATGTTAATATCAAATTCACTTACTTTGTGACATTATGAATATTAATTGATATACATATGCATATATAATTCTGCCCTTAATGGTGTGCTCACACAATCAAGAACTTGTCATTTTATGTAACATCTTGCAGGTTTAATAAAGCACACGCTTGTTGGTTAAAAGACTTTTTCATTTGCAAGTCCTGTCATTCACCTGGGGGGACATGTCTGTAATTGTATTTGGGCCTTGCACACTTTTGCTTCCTCTAGGTTTTCCACCTAGTTCTAAATATGATGTCTCTCCCCTTTACAAAAAAACTTAATAAAAATAAAATTAAATAAAATAAAAATTCAAAAAAATTACAAAAACTTAAAAAAATAAAAGGGGGGTTTCAATACTTCATATATTAGTATTATATGGAAAAAGGTCTTAGACTTTATTTAACGTTTCTGAATGGTAATAAACTGTTTATAAAAAGAAAATTTACCAAAAAGTTATTTTTGAAGCAACAAATGGGCATAATACTAGTAAGGTCATAAGCATTTCGTACACTTGTTTTTATTATTAAACCAAATGAAAATCCTATGAATACCTCTCAGGAAGACAAAAATTCCGACTTGAATTGATATGTTAGGTTTCTGTACCAGGGAGGAGGGCTCCATTCTTCTTAAACAAAATTACGAATTAGTTTAATATTTACAAGTGGAACTTGAAGTATCGTCCATTGTACCTGTGTTGTTAGTCTTATGGTTTTGCTTGCATTAAATTGTAGGGGTATGATAACTAACCGAGATAACTACCTACAAAAAATTTGTTCTTATTTTCAAATAATTTTTATTATGATTCCTTTTCTGAATATGATATGTGTATGTAATTTGGATATTTAGATCAATTAAAAATAATCACGTTTTCTGTATAGTTACCGTACTAGAACATTAAAAAGGCTAAACCTTGCACTCACACAGCCTCAAAATTCAACCATTTTGCACCCAATTTTCTAATATTTTTCGGGAAAGGTCCCCGGAGCTTTTTTATCTCCTAGGGGTTATCCTATCCAGATCCCCCGGTATGACCAAATTGTATTCTGAATTCGGGCCGTCACCTATAATGGTCAATATAATCTGACCTTCCGGGGAACAATATTGGAGACGCCTGCCACATATCATTGCAATTATCCGCATAAATAAATAGCGTTCATAAATCTTTAGAACATTTTCTGCTTTCACTTGTTTGTGCGTGCGTGCGTGCGTGCGTGCGTGCGCGAGCGCGCGTGTGTGTGTAAAAAAGTGGATTACAATGTGTATTTACTAACGGAGAGAAGAAATAAGTTGAGCGTAAAAAATAAAGGATGAAGAGTGTTCAGAATAATCAATGAGACAGAACACTACTGCAAGTTTTATACAGGATAAATTACGCAATTTTTATGTATTCTAACAGCAAATAGACTATTTAAACCGATTTTATTGGTTTAAAGATGAGAAACCAGAGGATAAAAGGAAAAAGGAGGAGAAGATAAAAATTCCTGGGTAATGTAGTTTTTCTGGTGGCATAAAAAAATGAAGACTCAAGGTAAGGAGAGATATGAATGACAGCGATACTTTGAAACCTACTACGCAGGAGAATACCATACGATGATAATGATAATATTGACGAGGATGCTTTGTGTGTGTGTGTGTGTGTGTGTGTGTAATAGGATTAGGGAAAACTCATTTATCGTATGCGCGTATATGCCAAATATTGAGCTCCAACCAAAAAATATCTATCTCCACTAAGGCGCGTAATCGTCCGTAAGAATGACCTCTATTCCTCCTTGTCGTGGATATATTTATAGCCCTTATGTGAGCGGGGGGTCATTACCGTTTTATCGGTCTTATTCTGAGACTTTTGCTTGGTGAATCGATCGATTGGGATTTTCACCTCAGCAGCCCCCCCCCCCACCTCTCTGAGAACACTCCCCTTCCTACTTTACATCTGCGCTGGTAGCCGACCTACAGCTAAATTATAAGGTAAAATAAAACCTAAAATTTACCAATCCATATTAGCAAAATTCAAAGTCTTTGAAGAGATAATTTACTACCAATCGTCTACAAAAGTCTAAACGAAAGAAATCTTACGACGCATAATCCTCTTACTAATATCAGAAAATGACATCTAATTGACTACCGGCTGTTCTTATCAAAACGATTTCCAGCCGACTATCTTAATTCTCCAGTTTTAATTTTATCACAATTATCATCTTCAAGGTTTAAACCAAGGATGGTTTGTTCCGGTTTCAAACAGGCAAAGATTAGAATTGGTCACTCCAGCGCTTCCTCGGACGTCCCACGCCCCTCCGTCCCATCGGCTTATACTTCCATAGTTGTTTGGGAATGTGGCAGTCATCCATTCGGCAAAGATGTTGCCACCAATTCAGCCGATACTGGGACATCTTCACGAGTATACTCACAATATTCAGGTCCTGCCGTATACCTGTGTTCTTTCTATGATCATGGAGAGTCCTGCCACGTGCCTGAGAAATCTCATTTCAGCCGCTTGGATGCGACTGGTCTGGACTTTTGTTAAAATCCAGTTCTCAAACCATAAAGAAGTGTGGGAAGGGTCATCACCTTGTAGAGTTTTAAGCGTGTTTCTTTACTTGCTGACTTAAGTGTTCGCCTAATAGTCACGCACATAAGTCCAGCATATGCAACTTACTCACCACGTCGTTGCTTGTATTATAAGACACACTGTAGCCCAATATTCAAAATTGCTGACTTGTTCCAGGACAATACCATCTACAACAATTTTGGCCCGTACGGGATCAGTTCCACGAAAATCCATCACCTTGGTCTTAGGTGTGGATATTTGTAATCCAGAGTCTTTGCAGATTCATTTAATTTTTGTAATTAGTTAAATTTACTAATTTTATGGAACACATTAATTTAGCGACAATTTTTAGTAGCATACTGACAAACTAAAAATCTATAAACAACTAAAATTTATATTCTAATACATTGGAACGACTGGTATAAATCCTCCACTCTATAATTTTTTTTATTGTATAATTGATATTACTCAAAGTAGAGACAATACTCTCTCTTTATCTTTTGGACTCAACGAATCTATTTCTATTTAAAAAGACGTTATGGTTGCATGATCGTAAAAAATATTACACAACAAAAATTCTGTTAATGGTGTGTTTTAACAAATGTAATGAGACTACAGTTAAACTGTGTTTGATAGCCTGATCGCTTTTCTACTTCATAGAAAAATAGTCTACATAATATTATGAAGGCAGAGAAAAAATTGTCGACAAAGAAGTAAATTAGGCAGAGTAAAAATAACTTTTCTAGCGTGTGCTGTCAAAACGTTTTAAAACCCGGTATTTGTAACACCACGTAAATAATGAAGAGGCGCTGAGTAAACATGCATCCGATGATGGATGGAATTCATACCTTTTAACACTTCGCCTTTGACAAATGAAGTCCCTTCATTAATCATTACCTAGTGATTGCTAACTGTGATTTCTTTACTTGAATATGTATAGTTCACTAGTAAATTTACTGTGAACGGTAAACACAAATTAACTTTCTTCACAAGGTAATTTTATTGTATAGTAATGTAGTGTCTGCACTATATAGAGAGCCCGGAATTCTAAATTCTGAATTTGAATCGTATACTATTATATACGAATATTTAAATGAAACAAGCATTTCATAAAATATGTAAGAAATCTAATCGTTTTAGGACCAATAGGTTAGTTATTTTGACGAAAGAGTAAATGACTAATAAGTTATTATCAGTAAGTAAAGTATTTTGATTAGTATATTGCTAAGACATTTATGACAGCAGCGTAGTTGTATTAAAAAAGTGTGATCCAGTGAATTAGTAAAAGTGTGTGCTTTTACTAATATTAAAATTATGTTAAAAGAGTTAAAGTCTAACCATTTGTGTGAAAAAGCAATAAATCATACTACCATGGAGCATGGCACAAAGAATTATAGCCGAATAGAATGTTCTCCATAACCGAAATTTTATAAACTTTTAAAATTTCAAAAGGCATTTTGAAAAAGTTATATTCGAGATAATTACAGATGTCATGTTTGCCAATCATATTAAAATATCCATTACTCTCTAATGCGACATGACGGCATCATATCATGCAGTGAATTATGTTGGCATTGGCATCAAATTTGGTTCCGATATAGAAATCGATCAACAAAGCCGTGCATAACGCCTCCTGTTAAGCTAATGTTTCAAAGCATATCGGACCATAACAGAAGTGATCGTCTACAGTTGCTGGCTGAATAGTTAATCGAATTCAGGTGCAAGATCGACAGAGAATTTATCAATAACACCGAAGAAGAATGCCAGGAATTCGCAGGGAAGCGCGTTGAAGTCGTCGCACAACCAGCACACGCTCATCATGTAACCTAATTGTTACTTTAGTATTTTATAATAGACCAGTCCAAACCTTTGTAAGAAATTTTAAAACAATGATTATTGATTGTAAAACAGTTTATTTGTGTTCATTATTAATGATTATATTTGCAATATAATTTTGAAAATGGTAATGTTTTTTATTTTCTAAAATAGCAGGATATATTTTGTAAAAGAGGTCATTATATTTACAATTTTAGTGTTAAAAATATTCGAATTGATATTAATTATAGACATAAAAAGCAAAATTTTACTTAAATTCAAAAAAAAAGTTCGTTTATTATAAGTGTACAAAGATAACAATTAATAATTGTTTATGCTTAAAATTTGACATCAGCCATTAGTACATTGGTCGCCCTAAAAAATTGTACAATTTCCATACATAAGCTAACCTGTAGACTTGATATGATGTGTGTGTGTGTGTTTGTGTTTGGTAACGTTTTGCTCAAGCCTGAAGAAAACACAACACAACGTCAAGAGCACAACCAGATATTCTGTATAAAATGTTTGTATTACATAACGAATGTGGTAGCCATAACAGGATTTTTCTTGGAGTAATGTATGCTCTCTATAACCGTTACCTTTGTTAAAACCACATAGATAGTATACCAAATGCATATAATGTACTATTACCTGGTAGATAACACATAAGTAGATAATATGACATCTGAGATGTAAATACAAAGAAAATTGCACTGATGTTAGTGATTTTAATGAACTGTGTCTTTAGTATATTATGCAGAGTGTTGTACATTATTAAAAGTGATATTAAATATTTCACTTCTAAGTCACTTGATTTCAAACAACAAATCACCAATTCTCTTTTTTCATCAGTAGTTTTAATTTAAAGTGACCTCACACAAAAACGGCACAAGGAAACACAAGCAAAATGAACACTAACGGTTTAAATAAAATAATTATTTTCTTGAATTCAATGAAATAAGTAAATTTTTTTTTATTAATCTGCAAGTGTTTATCATCGGATATAATTAATGGTCGAGTGTAACCGTCATTATAATGCACTAATTTTCATGTCCGTATTTAATGTTCAGATTTTTATAAATAATTCCGTTTGAAAGTAAATTAATGAATTTTCCTTTCGTACAGTAAAATATTTATATACCCTATATAATTTACGTATTTTGCTGCTACTTATTTTTTTTTAGAAGTAAATAATAACAAAATATCCTCAATGCAAAGTAGGTTGTGTTTTTATAGCATGAACATATGTACCCTTGATCTCAGAACCAGCACATACAATCAAATTGAAAAATAATTTTAATAATACAAAATAATGTATCATATTATTTTTCTGGTGTTTCAAACAATGTTTATAAAATTTTTAAAAATATAATTAATTGTATAATTTACTTCATAGTATACCGTTCTCCTTACTGAGCGTCGCCCCTCTCTAGTCTGATGCACTATTTTGTCTCGTTTGTGTAAAAGTTTTAAATACGTTATTAAGTATTACAATTTCTATAAACTAAACAGTTAGTAGTGTACTATGCTAATACATCACTTTTATATGACACATCAGTATATTAAAACTGAATAGTTTATTGTTTCACTCAAGTTCTTATCCAAAATGTGTTAAGTGCAGTTATGGAGTTGAAGAATAATTCAGAGTATATTTCGTGTTTTAATAAGTTTCTGTTACCCGCCGTTTATCATGAATGCTATATTTGGGTTATTCTGGCTTATATTACTTCCTTTTTTCAAACTCCTTGGTAAGTTTTTTACTAATAATTCATTTACTTTGTACACTTTTCTTGGCATACTGGATTATTACTGCTATAACCTTCTTCATTCACTACTTCTTTTCTAAATATCTCTACTATTATACTGACATTTAGTTGTAAAATTATTATTACTCTCTAAGAGACGCTTTCTGTTTGATGGTTTAGTAAGGAATTAGAAATTAATTGTTGCATTGTTGAAGCCAGACTTTCTCCTTCTCTGATTTGGTTTTACAATATTATATTTTCATAATTTTTACATTATACACTTACTTTATATTGACAACTAATTTAAACACTTTTTTCACAGTAATTTACAATATTTTGTGGCTTTAAAATTCTTAGTGGCTTATAACACTTATTATAATTCCTAGGTTTACATAAACCGTGTGATAACTTGGTTATTCTGTGTTGTTTTCAATTCTATGTTTTACCAGTTACTTTCACATTCAATAAATGATAATTTACAAAATTTTGAGTTTTATAATTTGTACATATAGTTTGAAAGGATTAGTCTACAGTTTTCTACATGCATTTGTTGTTCGTAAACATTACTATTTCCTTCACTTAAATAATTTTACAAATTTCTAATTATATTTCAATTTGACACCATTCAAAATCTAAAATAGTTGCCACTTTTGTTACTGTTGTAAAAATAAAGATTCATAATTTTTACAAATTAGCTTATTCTGGCGAGGTCTATGTACTGTTTAATTTACAGAAGTACAGCATGTATAATAGATTTAATTATTATTTTAAGTGATTTATTTTATTTTATTTTTAATTTGAGATTTATTTGAGTTTGAGTTTTATTACTTAACGGAATAAGCGGAAAGTGCTTCGTTTAACCTATCCACTGTGAAAGAAAAATAAGATTTTATGTACAGTAGTGTAACGGTGAAACCCTCTCGAAAAGGTGAAAGCGTCCTTCTAGCGAAAAGGCTAGCCGAGGAGCTACGTGTTTCTGCAAAGGCAGCACACATGTACCTTCTAGAGTTTTCGAGTGCTTATTGACGCATATTATGGAACACTAGTCTGAAACATCGGCAGGACACACACACATATATAGCAATAGCTGCAGCTTAGGGGCAGTTTACATTGGGCGATTTATCAAGTGCGGATATCAAGTGGTTACTGTTGCGTTATAATTAGTGCGGAATACTTAATAGCACGTGGACAATTTTAACTTTAATTACTGTACGAGCGTATCTTGGTGATTTATTTGAACTATTATTCAAATAGTTAATTGAACCTGGTAATTGATGATTTCATTGGTGTCTGTATTTTGTGTCTACTGTACTATAGGACGACCGTCGTTATAATAGAATTATGATATTGGTGAATCGTTACCATGTGTAAGGTGAAATGAATGAAAAGCATATATTGTTTTTGCAAGTGGAAACCACGAAATTGTGGTAATGCTGGAAATTTCATTGCATCATGCGCGTGCGCGCGTGCGCGCGCGCGCGCGTGTGGTGGTAAATGAACGAGATAGTTGTATTTGGAATCCAATCGTTTAACATAACTTACTTTTTATTTTATTAAGGTAAGTAATGTCTTCTGAACAAGTCTCACCGTAAAATGGGTTTGCGTCTTTATTATCTGGTTTTGTAGCAAGGTTCATATAGTGACAACTGTTAGATACCAGTTAAAATACGAGCTAGAATGCGAGCAGTATTTTGGAAAAAGTTTTAATATACACAAAAATAGGAATAAAGTAATTGCACAATACATACACTTTCAAACAACAGTACTGAATAAAGTTACATAAGGGTTTATATAAAAACAATGTTTGCTTGCGTAATTGTGTTTAGAGAATGAGTGTAATGAATGTTTTTTTTATATTATGGGGCTCGGAAACTAAGACCTTTAGCCCAACGAGCGTCGACGGAATTTTTTGTTGTCACCTACATTTGAGCAAATGCAGTGAAAGCGGAAACTCGTACATACTAAGACGCAAAACGACATTTTCAAAGGCTGTATTGTAATCTTGCTGATTTTAAGACAGAGAGAGAGTTCTGTCCATCTCTAACTGTTCGTTTCCGAACTTTTCTTCCAGGTTACCAATTACTCTGTGTCATTACCTGAGTTCTGCAAGAACATTACAGTTTTCGATTATGTGTTTCACTGTAAGTGCTCCGTAACAAGAGCAGACCGGTCGTTTTTACCTTCTTCTTACCTTGCTGGAGGTATGAAGACGTCAAAATTTGAGTGTCCAATTTGAAGTCTGTTGATGTAAACTTGTTCACTACGACTGCGATGGTGATACAACAGCATGTGTGCTGTTTGGCATTTACAGACACTCTACTTGGCGGGGGTAAGTTTACTCTGCCATCTGTTCCACATCTTCTGCCACACAATAATTATTGTTGTAATGAATGTTGTTTTCTCTGTGTATAGGTACAGTTTTCAAAATAATTATAAAACACATTTATTCGGAATCCTAGTATAATATCAGTAAATTAATTACCGATTTATAATAACTAGGCAGATAAAGTTATTCTCCCCAGTTCCAAGCAGTTTAGAGAATGTAATTTAAATGTGGATTGAAGGGAGTGAAGTAAATGCAATGTCGGAGTCAGAAGCAAACTATGCACTTCATTAAATTTTCAAAACAAAGCGTAGCATACTCAATGCCTCTTTTAGTAAACCGAGATACCTAAAATTAAAACGCGCGCGCGCACACACACACACACACACACACACACACACACACACACACATACAAATGTCCATTTGCAGACGCACAAACACGTGCAAAGGTATTGGTACTCAGTATTTTCATTCGCCTGTCTCGCATCCGTCTCCGACGTTAGAAACGTGATACACTTACTAATATATTATTAAAAGAAATTAAGGTTTGTTCCTATTGCAAGATTGGAAAGTGTTACCGAAATAAACGTTAAGGTACATGAGATAAAAGAACAAACTGGGCCATATTGTAGTCATATTGAGTTTTGCTTCTAACCGCTTTGTGAGAAGACTGTCAGGCTTGGAGTGGTTTTATATTGTATATTTATTGATTTGCATTAATCACATTCTAGGGTTCCAGTATCAAAACTATGACAGTTATGACTCGAACTTTTGTTAGCTGTGCTTATATTACGACATTACATAACGTTTGTAAAGTATCACTAAATTTAAAGTTGAAATATGGTGTCCCAATAATAATTTCTTCATAACAATTAATTTATTCAAAATTAAAATTACGCAGCCTCAAGTAGGTAGAAATAAAACCTTCATGAAATGAGGTAATCATTATTTCAAATCTTTTCGCGGAGAAGACAGTGCCGTTAGTTGTAAAACGATTATGTAAATAACTGTTAAGAGAATTGAGATCAACAATCCCTTGGCATATCCCTTGTTTGAATGATATGGAGTTTCGTTTAACATTAATAAATAATGGTTGCCATTCTCTTACTCTTTGTATGAAATTAATCCTCCTAAAAAATTACTCTCCAAGTAACAATACAATATATGTGCTATTTTATTTTTAAATCACAATCTCTTGAGCATATTGTGTTCAACTAACTATTTCCTACGTTTTGCATAAAACTTTGCATAAATTAAAATTTTTACTTTCAGGCATTCATCTTAAATATATTACTCATTTCGAGGGTCACGTAATTGTCATAATATCAATCTGAACATTTGAGTAGCTATAAGTTAATATTGTCTCTCCTTATGCAATCACGTGAATTTTTTAATATGCATTTCAATTTACTGGGACACATTTCACGTTGTCTCTTATATAAAATTCAAATTTTATATTTCTACGAGTCAGTAAAACAAGGTGCACTAGAATTCATTACACTGCAAACGTAACACTAAAATAGGAACTTTTGGAACAACTTTATTTCCCTAACATGTGTACTATAGAATATAAAATAAATTGAGGTGAATATCTAAATGGTCTTTGTTGGTAAAATAAAGTATATGTTCCTTACTTATAAAAAATTCTGAACATAATTTATTTTATTAAATATGTCAATGTGTTACCAAAATTTGTTTTTTAATAGAAATTAGACACTAACATAACATAAACCTTGTTGAAACTCACGTTCCCATTTTGTTATCTGATTCACGATACTTTTGTTCCATACTAGTACCCTGAAGTCCACTTACGCTTACGTGGCTATACAATAATCTCTGTTTATTCCCTCGCATTTTTTTAGACTCACTTGAAAAATGAAAAGCTTGACGGATTGTACGTTTTTCCCCTTCTCATAACACAATATTTTCATGAACGGGGAAATACTTGTGAAGTGTACTTGTGAAGTTGGTTTTTACGTAGGAAATAAAACCACTCAAAATACTGCAGCATGTTTTCTTCCCAGACAAACAAATAAACACATGTGTATGTATACTCATATCCACATACGCGAACATCTGCTCAAGTGATTGCAGATGCTACCAGGCACACATGATTAGTAGAATAAAATCTAAAGGTCACCCCGTATTTTTTAGTCCTGAGTTATTAAAATGTTAATGCAAGAGAAAAATTAAGTTACTCTGAATCTAAAAACTACTAACATAGCACCGTTTTGAGAATTATAAACTATTAGCACGTTGTAATTATAAGATATTTGTATTCATCATATACTTACTTAGAAGCATACATGCATTTTTTTGTGTGATTTGTGATAAGAATGTAGAACTGCTTATTCCGCGAAATATAAGCTTCATAATAGAATACTAAATTTAAATTGTTGGCGGTCCATACATAAAATACAGAAACTTTTAAGGACCGCTTTGCCAACTGTAATAAGCCAAAAATATGCGCGAGAGCGTTGTAACTCATGTTTGTAGCTGACATGAGCCGTTAAGTTAGGCACATTACAGGCACCAGGTGCGCTCAAATGTTGACTATTCGTAGTAATTGTTTAAATAACTACATATATTAAATTTAATTATATTTGTAAGAGTAAGTTCTCCTGGGCCAGTATAATACAAGCAGCCAACAGTCTGTGCGTAACGTTTGTGAACAATAAGTTGTTAACCGTAGCCAACAAAAACCGTAACAAAATTACAATTTTAGACGTCTTTACAACCGCTCTAAAATACGTCTTTACTCTCTTCTTGTGATACGTAAGGACACTTTCTGCATGCACATAATTGGACTCTAACAACTAATTCATGAACATAAATAAAAACTACAAATGAAATTTTAAAATTATTTGGAAAAAAGTAGGAGTAGCTAGACAACTTACAATACTGGGATAAATATAAGGAAACAACTGTAGTGGCATTGTACATGTTAATCAAATGATCAATGAGATATTACGTAACTTGGAGTCTGTGTCATAGAAGAACGCTGGAAGACAGTTAACGAGTCGCCATAGAAGATGTTGGGACGAGGGTGTATAGGATATTATGACAGTACTGCCAGTAGGGTGGTTCAAACTAGGTCTCTATCGTAGTACACAAAGTACAAAGTGTGTTCAAAAAAATACCGAACCTTCACAATACCACGGCGGTAGGCCTATATGCAAAGAGCGTACTCCGACAAGTGGCGCAGACTTGTGGCAACTTTCGGAAACATCATCCTATATTCCGCTTATTTTTACCATTGCTGTGATTCTCGCTACAGCACCTGAAATTAATACGTGTTTCAACATCTAGGTGAATTTTTCCCGTAGTGAAAATGAAAGAGCTTGAAGAACAACGAGACTGCATAAAAGGTTGCTTCAAACTCGGTAAAATGTATACAGAAACGTTTGAAATGCTTCAGCAAGCATGTGGGGATTATTGTATGACGGTAACGTAGTGAAACTACTGGTTTACTCGTTTCAAAGTTTGAAGAACGTTGATTGATGAAAATCCAAGACCTGGTCGCCCCTTAATGTTAATAAAAATTGATGAAGTTCGCACTACGGTATGTGAAGATTGTCGTTTATCTGTACGAGAGATTGCTGAGGAATTGAGTATCAACAAAATTTCAACAGGAAACCTGAACATGCATTGCACCTCAGCAAAATTCATGACGCATTTGTTATCCGATGATGAGAAAGAGAATCGCGTTAACATCAGTCAGGGACTGCTTGACCGTGTCAGTGCCGATGAAAACTTCATCAAAAACATTATAACAGGGGACGAGAGGTGGGTTTATAGATACGATGTCGAAACGAAGGCGCAGTCTTCGCAGTGCGTAGAAAAATTATTGCCTCGACCAAAAAAAGCCCGGACCAATCGATCAAACACGGTGATGTTGATCGTTTAACCGATCGATCACCCGTTGGTTGGTCGGGTTTATAGATACGATGTCAAAACGAAAGCGCAGTCTTCGCAGTGGGTAGAAAAATTAATGCCTCGACCAAAAAAGCCCGGACCAATTGATCAAACACGGTGATGTTGGTCGTGTATTCCACTGGAAAAGAATGGTTCATCACAAATTCGTTCCACGTGGTCAAAATTAAACAAGGAGTATAATAGGGATGTTTTAAGGCGCAAGTACGAAAGAAAAACAGAAGGGGCCAGACCTGCGAAAAGAACAGACTTGGGTGTTACAACATGATAACACACCAGCTCACGCGTCACTCCTTGTCGTCTATTATTAGGCCGAAAACAATATCTGTTCTGCCCCATCAGACTTTTTCTTGTTCCCAAAAGTGAAGACGACCTTGAAAGGACGTCGTTTAGAAACAATAGAATAGATCAAGAAAAATACGGAAGAACAGCTGCGCCCCGTTACAAAAAGTGCGTTCCAGGAATCGTTCCAGAAAAAATCGTTGGGAGCGGTGCATTGTTAGCAGGGGGGAATACTTTGAAGGGGATAAGCATGCATAAAGTTGTAATTACATTAATAAAGTTTTTGTTGTTGCAAAATTTTGGACTTTTTAACACACTTCATACGTCTATAACAAGCCTGTAACCCTGCGGCCGCTTGCCAGTGTTTTAATCCACAGAAGAATCTGTGCTCTCGCTGAACGTTCATCTGCCAGCGGGTTCGGCCTTCTCTTTTGTATGCTGTCCATGCTAAATAAAGACTAAAAATATTTCATCATCGTCGTCATTCACAACATGGGTTAAGCACTTTCTGTCTTCTTTATCGTCTCCATGAATGTCCTCAAGGTAGTCTGCCCGTCTGTTCTAAAATTATTAGCAATCGTTGCTCACCGCTCGGGGTCCAATCGTAAGACGCGTTCCTTTCAACTTTTGCTATTTATTGTACTCTACTGTTCTTATCATAAATATTCTCTTCTTATATCTTCTATTTAACTTTGGACAACTTTTCATTTTCTAAAATATATCTTTTCTCTGAATCGCATTTTACTGACAACTGTTTCTATCGTCGCCCAGGATTTATTTTCGAACATCAACGGAGGTGTCGCTATTAAACCTTTAAATGCATTCTGCGCTAATTTGCCGGTTTACGTAAACTTTTATGTGCTTATGAGTGTATATCTGTGCATTAAAATGTTCAAGTTAATAAAAAGGTTTGTCTAAATAATATTTTTTAAATATTTTGTTCTGTAAATTTTATTGTAAACATCTGGGGAAATACATGGTTACTATAAAACAAACTTGGTCAGACTTTATGACGTTTAGTATACCGACACGTACATATAAAACATAACAGAAACTATCAGTCGTAATGTTTTTAAATTTTACTTATATATTTTTGAACCGTGAAGTAATTTAAGCTGAATAATTCGCATCGTGCCTTGATATAATTATGTAGCCGTTGACAAAATCTCTGTTCTACGTATAGAAGCAATTAAATTCTTTTACTGCCTGCGGGAAGTGGAAACAATAAGGATGCAAATGAGTTAGGACGGCAGGTAATCCGGAGGTAACGCTATCCCGCCCGTTAGGGACTTGTTTAGCTAAAATCAATGCCTGTAGTGCAAAATGTAAGCGCAATGCTGTTAATCACGAATGTCCAGCAGGTTGTACTGACAGAAAACATTTTAATTTTACGCTTCACAGTTAGAAAAGTTTTGTCTTTCGTGAACTATACTGAAGCAAAGGATTTTTTTTTAATTTCTGTCAGCAAGTGTAAGTAGTGAAATAATATAATTTTAAATTTCAGTGGTAGGATCAAAACATGTCACTCTAATATCAAAGCAATATACCAGTGATATAGGGAATACAAACTTATTAAATTACAATTAACTGATAACAGCAGAAAAACTATAAACTTGTTCTGACTGTTGTATATCGCCTTATTACGGAAGTCCATGAATTTCAGTAATAACTGTGTAGCGTCCGCAATGTTTTGTATAACCTAACTAATTCTACTTGCAATTTAAGGTTGTCATAAATAGTAATTGCAGCATTTATAAAGAATTAATATAATTGAAAAATCTTAAACAAAAATGTCTTCATGTTAAAGTGCATTGTTTCAAAAACATACACATTTTTTTTCTTTATGTTATTCCAATTCTATTTTAATTATTAGAATATCTCGTTTTACTTCTCACTTCTTTATATTGGTTTATAACGTTTGACGTTTATCAATACCCAGTCACCATCACATGTCCTCAAATGTCACATGTCACATGTCCCTATCATTCCACATGTCATCTTCTAATCCGCTCCGTCTCATCTCTTGATCTAAACCACTCTGCCAGGCTTCCACCTTCTTCACGGCTTCGACTGCAAAATCTATTTTTACATGCTTTCCTCTGCCAATCTATGGGCATGTCCGAACAGTATGAAATGTTTACCTTTGATATGATCTACCATTGTGCGTGTAACCTCAATAATTTTCTTTTATTCTGTCATTTGTTATTCTTTCATTTCTTGATCTGCCTGCCACCATTTTAAAGTCTATTATGGATTTGTTGGATATGTCTACTTTCGTTGATTTAGACATATTTTCTGCAGTATTTTTACTTGACCGTACTTCCGCGGTATTGATTACTATACTCTTTACATTAGTATCGTACATGCTCGTCTTATTTTATTACCTAATGGGTTTATCCCATAATATTCTACTTAACATTACAGTAGCTGTTCTGTTACTCAGTATTTCGTTCATGAAGAAATCGGTTCATTGAATGTCCCGTTTTGTGTAATTTTTAATCCTAATTACTTATAATCTGTAGAGCGTTTGATGTGCTAACTACTGTTTAGTACTAAGTACTTTTCGTGTCCTGCAATACAAACATGTATTTCATTTTATTCTAATTCATCACTAACCGCCATCTTACAAATTCTTCATTACGCTTGAGCGTTATATAACTGATATCTTTGCAGTCGTTTTCTATGAATACCTGACCATCTGTAAACTACACAGTGTATAATAAGTTATCCTTAACCAAAAGTACCCGTACTTGGATTGTCTTTTTAATTAGCTTTATACACACTCTAAATATATTATCATTACATCATTGTTTCTGTCTTTTGTTAGAAAACTTTCTTAATGAGAATTACCTTCATTTACAATTAGAGCACAAGTGTCTAAAGAATAGGTAGGGCAAATAACACGATACTACAGTACTTCGTCGTGTCACACACTGCATCTTTTACTGTCACATTATGTTTCTGATGTCTCTTCAGCCTTATTGCAGCCGATATTCACACATTGTAACACTGTAAACGACTGTTGTGAACATGTGCGAAAGAAATGAGAATTTTATTAGACTTGTAACCCCTCTTTCCTTTTATGTATTTTTTCTGAATATAAAACAACTTTAATTTTAACCTTTTTTTTTTGAAAGAGAAGCCACAAGTCAATTAGGACTAGGCTGGAGCCTAGAGAAGCAAAAATTGTGCCGGGTCCAGTATGACGGGACTTGCAATGAAACTCAGCTGTAATAGACCAATAACAATTTTATTTTATGCCCAGATTTAACAGTATTAAATTAGAACAGCATGTGTGCATAATAACAAGTATGTATAAATATAAAGCATAACAAGTGTGTATAAATATAAGCACAACAAGTGTATATAAACTCAGTGACTACATGTATATATAATTATAAAATTCTCTCCCATCTCGTGGCTAGCTAGACACGGACAAACATAACAACACACACAGAACATAAGGTACACAAACTCACTATTACATTAATTCTAGCACCAATGGCCCTTGAATGCACCAGCCTAGCAGGCAGTGTAACCACAATACTCAGAACCAGCTGTAATAAAATATTCACCCCTCAACGCCCCGTTTTTGCAGAATTGCATAAAGGCCAAAACCCCAGAAAAGGATGAGGAAACTCATAACTCATAAATAAAACCGGACCGCCCATTCGCATAGCACTCCACTGATCAATAACCCATCATGAGTGTATGAACCTTAAGTTCCTTTCACAGTATTAAATAAAAATTGACAGAACTACATCACCTGATTTCACACAGTGATTATAGAATTCTAAGCGGTTATTTTACTTCACAAATTCCGAAGGTATCAAAAATCCTTATGTACTTTACCAATCAGAAATTAATCACTCGGGGCTTTACAATTTCAGAAAATTTTGACAATATATGTTTGACCAAAAATAATGAGTACATGTTTTATAGTTACAGAAAGTTAAACAGCAGATACTACCAGTGAAAGTCAATCAATATGTGTTTGCCAGTTAAGAAAAACAATCAGTCTAGCCCTTGTGCAAGGAGCAAAATCAACTAATATATTTCCAGAAAAATAGCAAATTATTTCCATTAACCCCGAATGGCTATATACATATAATAAAAATGAAAAAATACAATAATGTGGTGGTACTCTAGCATCTGTGGCAGCGCGCCAGCATGTAGTTGACAAAATTTGACCAGCCTCCAACCTGTCTGATGTTGCACCAGCATGAGTCAGAGAAAACTAAGTCCCCTTTTTAAACCACAGGAAAACCCCCAGCCCTTAAAAGTGAAACCCATCGTGAAGTTAAAATATATTCATCTCTGTTCCAGCCGGAACAGAGATACTAACATGTTCAATACATTTTGTAAAACTAACATGACAAAGATGAGCAAACTGTACAATGTACAAGTGTGAAAATATCTCTCGCACGCTCCCCCAGTGCATCACCCACTTACAGGCAGTGCACTTAACGTTATGTAATTCAATTATGAAAAAGGTGTACTTGAATTTAACTAGTAAAGTTCTGAGTCATGAACAGCGGCTTCCCAATCTAGCAGAGTGTCTGAACACGTGGGCCCATGGATGCAATGATATTTGATAAGAAAATAATAGAGTGCATATCACCTTATCACAGCTGGCAAGTGTTACATTGAGAATCAGTCTCCCGCTCCCTCTTCGTACAAGATCTTGTTCATGGTTCACAGCTTAGGCAGGTGTAGGGCCATCAGCAAGCCAGGAATCCGGCTTAGTTCAAGAACCCTGTTCATTCAAATAAATTAGAGAACAGTTAGCTAAAAATGTACACCCGAGTTAAGGTAATTAACCTCCAAACGGGCCGCCAACTAACTCTCAATAAAGCACAATATTTATTAATAAAGTTTTTGCAACCAGCTGAAAGAGCAGAGAAATCAGCCATGGAATAAATAAATAAATATATATTAAAGATCTTTGCTTTGGTGCTTTATGAGTTCTCAGTAGACGCCATCAGGTCCTAGTGCTTTCCCTTTTTTTTTAAGAGGGAAATATCTTTCGATTTCTTCTAACGTCATCAATATGAATGACCCTATTGTTACCGTGCTGGGTAGTCAACCATTATTACTGAACTCTTTTCTGTCTTTTGTCAGCAGTTCCCTGAAATATTCTTCTCACTTTTCCAGTTTTTTTTTTGGCGTTACGAGGTCTTTGACAGTTTCCTTTCTGATATTTCTCAAACGTTTCCATCTATCTACGCTTTACTTTCCTGCCGGATAGGCCTGAGTGTGTGTTGCTAAGCAGCTTCCCTTCCAGGCTTCTTTAATTTCTTGCGAGATCATTTTTCAAACTTTTGCCTGTATTTACCAATATGAAAGTATATGTTGCATGCTTTTACAGGTTACGTATTGTTGGTATTTAAATCATTCGTCTTGTAGCGCTATCTCTATTTCTTCAGCCCACTAATATGGGCTTTGTCTTTAACTTCCTTCATATCGACCCAAGGCTTCTAGAACTTTGATATATATGTTTTCGCTTATGTGTTTGTAATAATTCTCCACAGTCATGAGAAAATTATATTCTAACTTCTTATCCAAACCGGTAAAGCACCCTTATAACTACGTCTTCTACGCTTTTCATATTATACTTCTGTGTTGATTTTGTTTTCTGTTTTGATTTTGTTTTCTTATTTTAATCTGTACTTCCTAAAACAGCTACCGTAGAGAATTTCGTGTTTAGTTTACACATAACTTGGTTATAATTTCACTACTCACCTCCAAATTATTACCACACATGTGTCATTTCGCACATCTTAAAATGACATCATTCACTTAGTTGTAGGTATTACCAGTGTGCGACAATTTATTTTTATTAAATAAACGTATATAATTATTCGTATTTTAAGCTTGTCTGAACTGGAGCTTACTACCACAACAAAGATACGTGTGTACACAAAGACACGATTGTTCCCTGGTGAGAACAGGCACAATACACATACACATCTTTCTCCTACTCATACACGTAAATAATTGTTCAGAACACGTGTTTAAAAACATGTTACGAATTGTCCAATTTTTGTCTGCTCCCTTATGCACTATTTAAAACTATTTACAACTGTTTACCTTCATTTTATGTATACAAATAAATTATCCCAGTTGAATATGCGAATATGTAGCGTTGAAACACGCACACACACACACACACACACACACACGGACACATACACAGACATACACACAGATTCTTATTTTATTAAGTTATTCATTTTGAAGATGTTACTCTTTTTAGTATTAGTTTGTGTGTGTTCATCTTTTAACTTTTATTTGTTTTGTGTTTATGTTTCCAGATTTTTACAAAGGTTTATTCTGCAATCTTTGGATACATAATTTAATAACATTAATATACTTATGTTAGTTTAACATAATTTATATATTATTTTGAAGTCGTATGCAAATTCGGTAACCGAACATATTCTTAACGATGACCTGCAATCCGCAATTGAGGGACATATAACTTCTCAACTGGTTGAAAATAAAAAAACCTGCTATTAATGTAGTTAACGGAGCAACAATTACAGGAGCAATTATAAATTATTATTTAACATCGTTTAAACCAGAGTTCCAATGCTTTGTCCGGACTGTAAATGGCCTACTCGAGCATGAGAGAGCCCTCAGGTCGACGACGAAGTTCTGATGGACGACTTCTACCGACCTCTACAAGCAAGAGGTACTCACGCAATTATTCACACGACAAGTCGGAGACAGAGGCGGAGAAAACATTATCACTTTCCACACGTACAGCCGTTTAGTTCAAGCAAACAACAAAATTATAATAATTCCAGTCCTGCCGTTATTGGTAACACAAATATTTCCCTCACACACTTTTTTTTATATATGTCCCTACGCCATTGAATTTTTTTCTCCTTCATTATAAGTTTGTCAACCTGACCCAGACACAAATGCCTGCTGGCTTCTGACTCAGACTGGAGAAATACTGTAAGAGTCACGTGACTGTACTGTCACAGCCTGTCAAGTCAGTATGACGTCATGCATCGCGAACTGCTGATATCTCGTTTGTTACTCTTTTTGTTCACTCACTCTTTCACAAAATGCTGCTAATTAAAAAGAAGACAGTGAGAATCGTAAGAGAACGAGGAGAAAAGACTAAGAATACGTAATTGAAAGAGAAGGATAAAAAGAGAAATTGAAGAAAAAGAAGGAGAATTAGTAGAAATAACCGTTTTTGTTTAAACATAATTCATCATTAGGATAAAATATAAGCAGATTTATTTCTGGTCATCATTGGTGACCGTGCATTTATTTTTTGTCTATGATTTTGAACTTTTAGTCCTGTTAAAAATTGATTTTTTTTCTAATTAAACAATTTGATATAATTATGTAGCCGTTGACAAAATCTCTGTTCTACGTATAGAAGCAATTGAGTTCTTTTACTGCCTGCGGGAAGTGGAAGCAATAAGAATGCAAATGAGTTAGGACGGCAGGTAATCGGGAGGTAACGCTAACCCACCCGTCAGGGACTTGTTTAGCTAAAATCAAATCCTGTTGTGTAAAATGCATAGTCGCTTCAGGCTATGTTGTTTAGTCACGAATGTCCAGCGGGTTGTACTAACAGAAACATTGCAGTTTCACGCTCCACAGTTAGCAATGTTTTCTCTTTCGTGAATAATATTGAATTTTTTTTATTTTGAGATTATATTATATTGAGATGTTTTTATTTCTGTCATGAAGTGTAATCGGTGAAAAAAAAATTACAATATTTCATCGGTAGGATAAAAACATATCAGTCTAATAGCAAAGCGATATACCAGTGATATAGACAATACAAGTTTATTGAATTATAGTTAACTGATAACAGCAGAAAAATATAACCTAGTATTGACTGTTGTATTCCGCCTTATTACGGAAGTCCATGAATTTCAGTAATAACTGTGTATCGTCAGCAATGTTTTATTTAACCTACATAATTTTACTTGCAGTTTAAGGTTGTGATAAATAGTAATTACATTATTTATAAAAAATTAATATAATCGAAAAGCGTAAACAAAAATGCTGAAGTGCATTGTTTCAAAAACACACTCAAAACACACAGTGTTTAGACTTTGTACTGGTTTATCAGCTGTAAGCAGTCTACTAACATTGCACGGCACGCGCGGATGACGTCACGCGTTTATCAAACCTTGCAACCGGCCAGCCTAGCCGACTGCAAGCCAGTTTTAGTTCAGTTTATAACACGACTCCGAGCGCAACTCTCGTTAAACACTTCTCTTACAGCCGCGGCTTTTGGCTATTATTCAGCATACATTTATAACATTCAACTTTAATCGTCTACCTGCGTCCATCTACCATGGACCACGATTTCATTCAAAGTTGATTTCGGGCATTATCGCCTCAAAATGCATCCGCACGTGCCGATCGTAACTAACAAACCAAATTATTCAATAAACGCATGTTCAATATCTTAAATACAGTCCACTTCTTTCTAACAAACAATCCAGCCTTCCTTATTAGCGTCTTTGGAATAACTCGCGATTCTTCAAGAGCTTCCAAACCGCATCATTTTTGGTCCCACCGGGCCGGATTTCACATTTCAGGCCAAAAACGACATCATTTTTGGTCCAACCAGGCAGGATTTCATATTTTCAGGCCAAAACAAACTACATCATTTTTGGTCCCAACGGCACAGATTTCTCATACCTGAGTACACAGGCGACAGCATTTATTTATATACATCATTTCTGGAAAAACCAATCTGAAGTTAATCAATACAGACGGGCATCATTTTCGTCCTGAGCGACACCATTATCGTGAAGCACGTCGCAGTCATCTCGACAAGATTCGGCCAAGCAGTAGACCAGAGACGACGGGACGAAACAGGACAACATTTTCGAGATTCCACAGCTTTAATTGATGGAGGGTACAACATGAGGCAACGGCTGACCGGCAGAGACAGGAGGTGTAGCAGCTCCAAACGGGATCGAAGCCAGCTTCATCACGAATGGATCGACGGCCACGTGACTATAAACTTTACCTATATTTGATTTATTTTTAATAATATTTCACCCAGTGTGTATTTTTTGACATATTTATATAAACAAATAACTTATTATACAATATAAATTAATAGATGGTTGGCAGCTCATTATCAGTCAGAACTTTAAAGATAAAGCTATACTTTGTAATCATTTAGATTTATAATTTCAATAATTTAACTGCCAACGAGTTTGATTAGTTAGAGAGAGTAAGTTTATGTTCAGACCAACGATCGCTAGCTACCAAACGTATTTAAACTCATTCAAAATTAAGTTTGTGGTTCACATGCTCGATGCTCAATTGTTTCTAAATATCTTTCCCTTTTTTATCTCAAACTGTAATAATGGCCGATGTAAGGGCTCTGATAAAAAAACGAGGTACAATTAAGGCCTCAATATCCCGAATAAATACCTTCGCGGATAATTTTGATGTGTTAAACAGCGATCCTCATGCGCTCAAAATAAAACTGCGTCATTTGATGGAATTATCCACCAAATATGACGAGATACAGTCACAAATCGAGGCTGAGGAAGCAGACGTTGCGTCAACAAGTGATAGAGTGCAAACGGAGGACGATCTCTGTGCTATAGAATGCAAATTGCAACACTTGTTGGAGCAATCTGAGCACTTGAACCAAAAACCACTAATTAATACTGATGGTAAACAGCCTAAAACAACCCCCATTCAATTGGAACCAATAAAATTACCACGGTTCGAGGGTAGTATTGTGGAATGGCAACATTATTACCATATTTTTATGGAACTAATTCATGTCAGAACAGACCTGACAGATATACAGAAGCTTCATTATTTGCACTCGTCATTACATGGCGAGGCGCTTAACGTAATAAAATCATTACCCATAACACATGAGAATTACGCGGTGGCTATCGATCTGTTGAGGAATAGATATGATAGTAAGCTGATTGTCTCCGCTCACCACGTGTGGAATGTCCTAGACGTACCATTAGTTCAGCAGGAATCCCAAGGTAGCATATCGCAATTTATTGATCAAATCTCTGCAAATATAAACGCTTTAAATAATCTCAAACTGCCAGTCAACACGTTTGAAATTATTGTCGTAAATTATCTAGCCAAAAAACTTGACAGTTATACTTTACGTTTGTGGAAAGAGAGTTTATCGGAGCATAAACTCCCTGATTTTAATAATTTTATAAATTTTTTAAATTCACGTAGGAAACTACTGCAAAATATCGATAGCGTGACTAGCCCAACGAGCAGGTTGAACAAAAGCGATAAGTCTCCTTATCGCAAAGCAGTTAAACAGATAAGCACTCCAAAGGGCGCATTCCACTCACATATTAGAAATAATTTATGCAGGCTATGTAACGGTGGACATAGACTTAGCGATTGCCCACAATTTATATCGCTGTCTATCCCTGATAGAAAAAATGCGTTACTAAAAAACAAACTTTGCTTAAACTGTCTCCGTTCGGGACACGAGGGTTCAAAATGTCCCTCCAAATTCTCATGTAAAAAATGTTCTAGGCGTCACCACACCATGATTCATGTCCCCAACAGGGACGTAACTTCTGTTAACAACCAGTGCTCACTGAAATCACAGACCAATAAATCGGTATTGTTATCTACCGCCGTCTGTATGACATACAATAAGGTCGGCAAAAAATTTCCCGTTAGGATATTACTGGATTCCGGTTCTCAAGCGAACTTTTGCACAATGGATTTCGCCCGCAGGTTGGGCCTCCAATTAGTTAAATCGCAATTGCCCATCACGGGTATAAACAACTCGCTTTCCCAGGCTGACTTCAGTACTAACGTAAGGCTACATTCACGCTATAAACCCTTCACGTTAAACGTACATTGTGCCGTATTACCCAGTATAACTAATAATTTACCGGCGGAGTCGTTCAATCTTACCTCTTTAAATTTACCCAAGCGCATATTCTTGGCGGATCCTCACCTACATTGCTCATCGCAAGTCGATATATTAATCGGCGCTCAATATTTTCTACAATTAATTGAACCTGTGAAATATACGCGCGGACCACACTTTCCTATAATTCAGGAAACCAAGTTAGGATTTATTTTGGCCGGTGACTTACCATTCAACGTCGACATGACTAAAACGGTTTCTTCATTTATGGTCTGTAAGGATGATAATCAGGTTTCCTCGCAACTAAAGGAATTTTGGAAGTTGGAGGAGATCTCTAGTCGCGAAGCCCGATCTGAGGACTCACCGTGTGAAAGGCATTTCGTGGAAAACACTAGCCGCAATCGCGACGGGAGATTCGTGGTAGCCCTGCCCCGCAGATCTGATAAATCTTATTTGGGAGATTCTCTTCGCGGAGCAATACGCAGATTCCAATCGTTAGAATTCAAATTCAAGCAGAACACTACCCTTTACAAGGATTATAGTGAGTTCATGAGTGACTACTTAAGACTTGGCCACATGTCGCCGCTTAATGAATACGATCTGTCGCTTGACAGGTCAGAGATCTTTTATCTGCCCCATCACGCAGTCTTCAAAGACTCTAGCTTAACCACTAAATTGCGCGTGGTATTTGACGCATCCGCTAAAACCACCAATAATTTGTCCCTTAACGACACTTTAATGGTCGGTCCTACGATCCAGCAGGATCTGTTTTCGATAATGGTTCGGTTCCGCACCCACCGATACGTGCTTATTGCGGACATTGAAAAGATGTATCGCCAGATCATTGTTAATCCTAAGGATTCAAACTTGCAACGCATTGTTTGGCGTGATGCTCCGCATAAGGAATTGCGACATTACGCGTTAAGGACGGTTACATATGGCACTGCTAGTGCCTCCTTCCTTGCTACGCGTTGTCTGGCTCAAATAGCATATGAAAATAAAGCCGATTACCCTACCGCTGTTAAGGCCATAGCAAATGACTTTTACGTAGACGATCTCATAACGGGTTCGGATGAACCGAACAGCTTAGCTGAAATGAAATGCGAGATCGAGAAGTTGTTGAGGAGGTATGGTTTTTCGTTACACAAATGGTTCTCTAACCACCATAAGATTATGACTCTTCGCGCCCAAGTAACCCGTGACTTCAGCAAGGGTCAGAACGTGCGTACCTTGGGCATACAGTGGAATGTTGAGGGGGATAACTTTTTGTACACCGTTAGGGGTGATGACAATTTAACCGTTCTCAACAAGAGAAGCGTGTTGTCAATCATTGCCGGGATCTATGATCCACTAGGTCTAATTGCTCCCATCACATTTTGCTGCAAGCATTTCGTGCAGCAGTTGTGGTTGGCGGGCACTGATTGGGACGAACCCTTGTCCGGGTCACTAGCCAATCAATGGACGGAATTATACGCCCAATTAGTCTCTGACACTCATTTTGAGATTACGAGGTCGGTTAAGAGTTCGAACAGTTACCCAGTTAGTTCATTGCAGCTGCACGGATTCGCCGACGCTTCGGTTAAAGGTTACGTGTGTTGCATTTATGTGCGGGCGGTCTATTCGAACGGCGCCATATCATCAAACTTCTTGTGTGCTAAATCTAGGGTCGCTCCGCTGAAACAGATAACGCTTCATAGACTTGAACTTTGTGCTTGTTTATTGTTGGCTCAATTAACGTCCAAGGTTTTAAATGCCGTCGATTACAATTTTGACGGACTATATCTTTATTCGGATTCGATGATAGCGTTGTACTGGATACATCAGCAATCTTCCCGCTGGAAGGTATTTGTGGCTAACCGTGTCGCAGAAATACAGCGTCTTGTTAGCAGCAGGGGAACTTGGCGTCATGTAGTATCGAATGACAACCCTGCCGACGTTTTATCGCGCGGTTGCCTCCCTCGTAGTCTGCACTGTCATGCTCAATGGTGGCGTGGTCCCTCCTGGTTGGCTCGTGATGCGGCCTCATGGCCGGTCAGCGCGTTCGACATTAATACTCCCTGTACCTTTCCCGACATTGAAGAGGAACGTCGCAAGCAGGCTCAAACCTCACTAATTGTCGCGTCCTCAACACATAGTTACATTGAAAACTATTCATCTCTTACGAGGCTTATTCGCGTCTTCGCATACTGCCGTCGATTTCTTCGCAATTCTAGGCTCGCGGTGGTTGATAGAGACACGTCCTTTTTGTCGGCTCAAGAATTGTCTGACACGCTCTTGGTTTTTGTCCGGCAATCTCAGAAGTTGCATTTCGACGTAGAGGTTAGGGAACTTGAGGCACACCGGTGCCTTCCACGCAGTAGTAAAATTCTTGCTCTCAACCCATTCCTGGATAAATCAGGCATTTTAAGAGTGGGTGGACGCTTGCAATTCTCCCCACTTAGCTACGAGACTAAACACCAAATAATTTTACACCCGCACTCTCATCTCACGAGATTAATAATTGAATACGAACACATCCGTTTGTTGCACGCTGGAGTGCAATCAACTCAAGCTTCGCTTAGGCTTAAGTATTGGATCATACACGATAAGTCCTATATCCGCTCAGTGATACATAAGTGTGTCAATTGTTTTCGTTTCCGGGCTAAAGGCGCGAATCAATTACTCGGTCAATTACCCTTTTCTAGGGTCACGCCGTCAAGGCCATTCTCACAGTCGGCCGTGGATTACGCAGGTCCGGTGTTTTTGCGCCATGGCGGGCAGCGCTCTAAGTCCACGACCAAGGCATATATCGCTCTATTTATATGCATGTGTACTAGGGCCATCCATTTAGAATTGGTGTGGATCTTACTTCCAACGCCTTTATAGCGGCTTTAAAAAGGTTCATATCGCGCAGAGGTATTCCCGCGCAAATATTTTCGGATAATGGCACGAATTTTCGTCGTGCCAACCACACGTTGCATGATTGGTACAAATTTGTAACCTCCAAGGAAGTTGAACAATCTTCTCTGGAGTTTTGCGGTCTCCACGGCATCAAATGATCCTTTATCCCCCCTTCAGCCCCTCATTTCGGTGGTTTGTGGGAAAGTGGTGTAAGGAGTGTTAAATTCCATTTACGTCGCGTAATTGGCGGTACGATCTTGAATTTTGAGGAATATTCTACCCTTCTTTCTCAAATTGAGGCTTGCCTTAATTCACGCCCGTTATGCGCGGTGTCCGACGATGCTAGAGACCCTGAACCCTTAACACCCGCTCATTTTTTGGTCGGTGCCCCACTGACGGCACTTCCGGAACCCGACTATACTCAAGGCAATAATACTCATTTGGGCAGATGGCTTCTGCTCCAAAAATTTACGCAGACCATCTGGAAACGGTGGTCTAGGGATTATCTGCACCAGCTGCAGCAGCGCAATAAATGGCGCACCCCATTTAAAAATTTGAAGATCGGACAACTTGTCCTCATTTTGGATGACAATTCCCCCCCTCTAGAATGGAAGCGTGGGGTAATTACCAATGTTTTTCCGGGTCAAGATTCCTTAGTACGCGTCGCAGAAGTACGCACCGCGCTAGGTATCTTACGCCGACCCATCCACAAATTATGCCCCCTTCCGGTGGCAACAAGCTAATCGTATGCGTGCCATACGAGACACACGAGGTGTGTGTGTGTGTGTGTGAGTGTGTGCGTGTCACATTACATGGAACACGCCCGGGACATTCCCCGGGGCGAGCATACAAGTCAATTGTATCATAAGCATTGTAACATTGTTAAGCTATTACAGAAATAGTGACTGTGTCTCATATGCACTATCAGTTATTATGGATGTTGTGTATTGTTAATATGTTTGTGTGATTCAAATTCCGAGAACCACAAGTGTCAGTTATAGTGTCAATTATTCTATATGTGTATTGTATTTTTCCATGTCATGTACCATTGAACTTTGATACGATTATGATAACATTATGTTTCTATTATTTCTATTACTATATATGAAGCAGTGATCAAGATGGTTTCTCTTATATAATTTAAGATTATTATTTACGTTTGTCAAGGTTTAAATATATGTATTTTTTATCCATATGTTATGCTTCAAGAGAGATCATGTTCAGTTATGTAAAGGTTCATTTTTATCATGATTTTTTATTTGTTGTACCTTTTCTAGCACAGAAATTGTTTTGTTTTGACTTAAGCTTTGTGCTGGATTAATGAATTTTGTTTTTTACAAATTTTATGTATAAGTCTTTAAGTATATTATGTTTATTGTGTCTATGCTCTCTGGCCAGTGCGCCAATTATTGTATCGCTTACGACATGTAAGTCTAATTATTATATTGTTCAATTTAACCTTTAATGTACAAAATCGTCCCGATTTTGGCGGGCAGTATGTTTAGATTTTGTACTGGTTTATCAGCTGTAAGCAGTCTACTAACATTGCACGGCACGCGCGGATGACGTCACGCGTTTATCAAACCTTGCAACCGGCCAGCCTAGCCGACTGCAAGCCAGTTTTAGTTCAGTTTATAACACGACTCCGAGCGCAACTCTCGTTAAACACTTCTCTTACAGCCGCGGCTTTTGGCTATTATTCAGCATACATTTATAACATTCAACTTTAATCGTCTACCTGCGTCCATCTACCATGGACCACGATTTCATTCAAAGTTGATTTCGGGCATTATCGCCTCAAAATGCATCCGCACGTGCCGATCGTAACTAACAAACCAAATTATTCAATAAACGCATGTTCAATATCTTAAATACAGTCCACTTCTTTCTAACAAACAATCCAGCCTTCCTTATTAGCGTCTTTGGAATAAGTCGCGATTCTTCAAGAGCTTCCAAACCGCATCACACAGAATATGTAATACGGAATATTTCAATGCATGCGTTTTAAGCTAAACAATTGCGGGCACAAACACAAAGGGTGATTTATATTGGTCATGAAAGTCAAACAGTGCTTCTCTTTGGTATTTGCTTTGGTTACTTTTAGTAACGTTCTCGTTAGTTATGTAAAATTAGTTAATATTATTTTAAAATTTATTTAGATTCTGTTCATAGTTTCTAGTGTATTTTTTCTTAAAGGCGACACGGAGACTTAAAAAACCTGAAATAAACATGCCCAAATAAAAATTAAATGAAATTATGGTCAGAGAAAAACTTAATAGTCTTTAAAGAAAAACCTGGAAGAGTAACGTGATCAGTGAAAAGAAGGTATATTATGTGTAAAGACGAAATGTTTGCACATCCAAAATATCGTTTATTCCTTGAAATTGTTTAGTATATAGTTCATAGTTAGTATACATATATATATATATATATATAGTTAGTTTAGTATATATATTCATGTATAGTATAGTTAGTATGTAGTATATATAGTACATTTCATTTAAGTAAAGAAGCCCTCTATGGTTTGGGAAATGTGAACGCCGGGAGCAAAAGATGGAGGCAACCACTCATCTGTAAATAAATTGGACCAGATCACGCGAAATCCAAGTACATGGACACAATAAAGGGAGGCTGTTGTCTCAGTTACAAAAGTACCACGTGGTGGTAGGCCAATTTTGCCTTTGGTACCGGATCTTCATAATACAACATGTTCCTTACCAAACCCTATAGACTTATTCTTTTTGTTCTGTTAGATAAACAAACTTATTTTCTACAAAGTTTAACTAATTACATTCCAAAGTAAATATCACTAAAGAAATATTTTATTACGTAATAATATTTATTAAGATATACTTTGTTGGTTTTAATAATCTAATTTTCCATTCAAGGATTAAGTGAAGTCACTTGAGTTTTGTTATGGCCCAGGTTTATGAGACGAAGTACGGACATACGGACATAGTAGGTCTTAGTACAACTGTTGTCGAATAAATATCAGAAGCAAAAACATGCAAAATTAGCTACAGGAGTCCTGGTGTCACTGTGATCACCAAAATTGTTTTAAAACGAGGTATTGTAGGATTAAATTTATCTCAAGACGGACATCCAGTCGGACTCTAGGCCCACTGAGCTCAGACGGGAACACATCTACAAAATATAACGTTAGCGTCATAAAATACCTGTGAACTGACAAGTCACAGAGCTACATTTTCTACAAAACGTTCAATGTCTACGAACAAACAGACTTATGCGATAATTATTATACTGTAAATACAGGCTGGTTAGTAACAGAAACATTTGTTCCTTTAAAAATATTCAAATGGCGAGTTATCAATATATTTCGTAAAGACGGAGTGTTTTTATTTTTATGAGAACATCTTGAAAAGAACATGAATGTTACTAAAGGCGAAGAACAGGTGTCACCAAAGTACTGCATGAAAGACTAAAAGAAAAAAATATATATCTCTAACTGCATTAATGATTTAAGACGGAAAAAGAAAGCGTAGTGTACTAAAATGTGTGAAACTACGAGCAGAGGGAGCAGGTGGCCTTATCAAGCAAGCTATCATCGGCAGGTCTGCAATTCTTTGAGCACACGACAGAACCGTTGGGTTGTTTCACTACAAAAATGATACTCAATAAGTGACTACGGCGGACCACATAATTACTTTACTCTGATGGATGGGGCCTAGGTAATGAAGTCAGACTTTTTCCAGTGAATACTTTATGACCTTTGGAGGACAGAATGAGAAGGAGATGAGAATCGTTATGGGAACATCACTTGCAGACAGTTGAGGATTAGAGGGTGCTATTGTGATAAATAAAGGGAAGTGGAACCAGCTGCTGAAGGCAACGAGCAGACAAAAACATTTACTTGTAGGGAAAAGTTCCCCGGATATCTGCGCAGTGTTTCACCGCCAAGTAGAATTATAAAATTGCAGCTAATAGTTTTATATGAATGTACTACCTAATGCTAATAATAAGTATTGTTGTTGTTCTATTATTATTATTGTTGCTGTTGTTTTTGTTTTTCTTATTACTTTTATTATTTGTATCACTTCTTAGATAATAAACGAACAACCAAAAATAGAGGTTCCACATTTTTAAAATCATTTTACAGATTATTACACTTGTGTGTGTGTGTGTGTGTGTGTGTGTGTGTGTGTGTGTGTGTGTGTGTGTGTGTGTGTGTGTGTGTGTGGAGGGAGAGAGAGAGGGATACAGATAGACAGACAGACTAAAAGTATCAAAGATGCTTATGAAAAGTTAACTGACGAAAAAATCAAGCTAAGTAGTATTTTGGTCAATTTATACTTCTGAAAACGAAATAATCAAATAAGCAAGCGCCGTACTTACAAATCTTTATCGTTCACAAAAAGTATCTTATAAAAGGGAGGCCTAAAAATGTTTATATCAGAGAGCCCGCGAAACACTTTAAACAACATAGCAGTAGATAAGTTGCATATCCAAAATAGTGAAGGCGTTCATGTAACAGTGTGTCGCTTGCAATTTTATTCTTACAAATTTCCCTTTTGGTTTTTACTGATTTTTGAATCTACAAAATAGTATACATGTACATTTTTTAAAACCTACCATTCAACGCTATGAGGAAAATTATTATTAGTTTCAATTTTGCATATTTTTTTTTCTATTTATATATCTTTGATATATAACTTGATATATGTCTTTGATAATAATAATTTTGATAATTTTTTTTCCCCAATGCAAATGTTTGATACCATACTTCTCCTTTTCAGTATTTTTGCCAATGCCCCTGGTTTGCCTAGGTCTTTGTCTTTTTATATTTTCCTGAATTGTTTTTTCCTAAATTTGTTTTACTAATCTTGTATGTTCCTCCTACTGAATGTGTCCCCAGCAAAATTAATTGTCTTCCTTCGATAAACGCAAACGCCACGATTTCTCGTAATTTCTAGATTGTCATTCCACCAACCTCTGTAACTTGTATGAACCATCTTAAATACTACAACATTACATCCTATATTTTTATTTTCTCTTGCTTTCATTCGGTAACCATGACTTGTAGCAAAAGAAATATAAATTGGCTACAATACTGACTGAAATATCTCCATATTTGTTTTGCCTGTAACTTAGTTTGCTTAGAAGTATAAACACTTTGAACGCACGGCATAATACAATTTTATCTGCGACTTCCTCTTCTTGTGTTCTCGTTTTTTGTATTAGACTCGTAGACGCAGTTACATTTACACATGTTCTGAAGCATTACTTTAAATTCAATCTTCTTATTTTTCCTTCCTTCCCCCTACAGCCATTAATTTTCTTCCCTGTTTTTAATAAGTAATGTTTACTCTGTTTTCTCCAAATATTGCGTCGGATACATCTAAGTTTCCTTACCACATTATCTGCTGCATTCCTTCAGAGCTTTCAAATTTGAAGGCCCTGTTTCAAATAGTCTACTTTTGCAGATCACCTTTTGATTACTTTATTCTTCTGAACCTTTTGTATGAGGTTTGCAGTACCTATTTTGTCCGCGGTCTTGTCATCTTCCATTTTGATCCACTTTTTTTCCTTTGATGGGTTACTACTTGCATTCAACATCTCCGTGTATGCAGTCCAATGACTTTGGTTCGGTTGGAGAAATTTCTACGGATGAGGTTTTTTTTTAAGTTTCTGTGTTTTCAATTTTCTACATTGGCCCGACGACTACACCACCCACCACCATTCACCCTTCTTAGCGCTTTCATTTCTTGACATTGTAATCTACTTTTGAGCTTCTTCACCGCTATCCATGCTTTGCTTCCGGAGACAAGTGGAGGCTTTACATCTGATTTATAAAACTTAAGTGTTCTTAGTCCAAAAATATAAAATGTGTAAATTAATTTAAACATAATCTTTGGATATTGAAATTTTAACATTTTAACTACTAAAGGTGCAACTTAATAGTGGCCGACTTCCTTGTAAAACAGTAAACGATACCATAAATTATAGGAAATTAAAAAAAAAAATTAAGTAACATTTAAAAACGTACAAAGGAGTATAATAAACGGAACGTATAATATATATATTCTAGTATAGTAAACGAAAAGAAGAAACACATTCAAACTTATGGTTTTTTTGTTTTCATGTTTATCACTGTATTTGCTCATTGCAAACGTACTCCGCTTGGAGAATTTTTTCTTCTGTGATTGTCACAATTAAAACAACAAAGCATGTGTGTGCACTGCAATCGCACATGCATGCGTGCACCAGGGTGTGTACTGAGTCAATGCAAGGCTCGCGCTTGCACTGGCTCTAACACGCAAACTACATGCCAGCAGGTGTCTGCCAAACGGGTGTGTGTAAGTGTGATGCCCGTATCCTAAGAGTGACAATCAGGGTAGCAAATATACCGTGTACCTCGCGTACTTAACAGTGAGAAACTGGCCACAAGAGGATCAGAGCCAAACTATCACTTATGCTCTCGCGGAACAGCTGCCTGGCTGTCCGTACAAAACTCACATTGTATCTACTGTTCCTCCGAACAGTACTCACTTATGCGGCGCCCGCTTGGTGGCCTCTCCTGTCGGCCACCAACAGGCATAGGCTGACTACATTCCAGAACTGGACCCTACGCTCCCTCACGGGGTCCCCGTGGTATGTGCGAAATTCCGCCATTCACCGGGGCTTCCGTGTTCCCACCTTAGAGGTCTTCGTCTGGATCTTGCCAACGAATTTGTTCGTCAAGGCAGGCGAGTCCCCTTATCTGCTTTTCAAAAAGCTGAATAGCGTGGAGAATACACCGCCCCCTCGCCGCGTCAGGCGCCCTAGGGCGCTGTTAGACGACCCCCCTAAGTTCATCACATGAACCCCCCAGAAACGGACCCCCCAATCTTCTGGAGACTGACCTGATCACCATCATTCACTACATGCGCCTGCCAAAACTGTAGTCAATCATGCTGCGACAGATTGGTTGGATTGATTTATTGCCAGCATCGGCTTTGCCGATTCGGCAGGCCTTTGATCCGGGACACGGGCTCCCGCGAGGTTGTGCAAATGCCTTCCTTGCGAGAGCCGACTGCCCCGGTGACGAGTCCTTTCGACTCGGCCGCCGTCTTCGGGCGGTCGAGTCGAAGGGACTCGCCAGCGTGCCTCTAATTTCCGTGGGCTCTGTCCTCGGAGACCAAGGAGGCGCGACCAGGCGTGCCAATTGGCTGAAGCCATGTAAACTGAGATCCCCAGATATATTCGTACTACAGACGTGAATATAGTTGGATTTAGTCTGCTGTATACTGCGTTCTATTGTACAGCATTATATTTTGTTGCTGTCTTGCGAGTTGGATGTTGGGGCATCAAAGGACAGGCGAAAGAAACTTAAATAAAAATTACCAAAAGTCGTGGCCCGTAAGGGGGTGGTCCCTGTACTTGACTTATCCATTTATAGGTTACTCTATATAGGAGAAATTAGCGTACTGAAAATCTTCAAAGGAAACGTCCTGATGAAGTTAGTAGATATAGGATATAGGAGACCCAGGAAGAGACGATTGGAGGATCTTTGAAGGAGGGAACACTCAACATATTGCGTATCCAGTGATATGAAGATGGTGATGGACGAATGTTAATGAGCCTTTCCAAACTGTTATAAATTATTTACAAAAGTCAGTAGAATGTGAAATGTAGAAAATGAATATGAATATATCTATTTTATTGCAAACAAAATGTGTTACCAAAAAAATTTGGAAGAGTAAAATGTCGTAAACCATGAAATGATGGATAGACGTCACCACAGAAGGTATGTTGGAGGACTACGTCTGATTTTTGTTAATAAGAAAACTACACTGCACAAAATAAAAGAAATAGAAGTAGAGGATATTTTTTCTTTATATTTTCTTGCATACTTGTGAGTAGTTTGCTTGAAATTAAAAAAATGTGTTCAAATGTATTTTAATTCTTACATTACACATTGATATGAATCTACTGAAGATTGAAGATTGAAAATATCTTTTAAAATTTGTACTAGAAAAATATAATTTTAAAAGTCTACTTTAGAGTAAGGAAACACTTGGTGCTATATACTTGAAGAGATACAAAAGTAGCTGAAACAAAACATTCTTACAAGAGAGTTTTTTTCAAATTCATATTAAAATCAGTGCCACCAAAATTAGTAAAGAACGTGATGAAGTTTCTACTCTATCCGAAAAGTGAAAAATTGTTGCTAAGCATATTAACATAAGTTATATGTAAAATAGTACAAATACTTCTTGTTGCAAGATAACTGGCCAAATTACATATATTGTATCAAAATTCACTAAAAGTATATTATCTCTAAAATACAGTCCACAACAAAATTATTCATATATTGTTAAGTTTGAATGTTTCCTAAATATATATATATTGTAACGTCACAGAACGTTCCATAAAGGAAACCATTTACATAGCAATTATCATAAGAGGAAAGTGAGGTGAACAGTATCAAACCCAAGTAGTCCTAAAAAATTGTGTAATTTTGTCTAATAATTATTACTACTAACATGAAAAACGACCAGACTATGACTATGACACAAACCCCATATATATTATTAAAGTGAATAACAGTGAAAAAATTATAAGATACTATAAGAGAGACAAATAATGTCAGAATCAACCAAAATGAAGTCATTAATTATTAAGTTTTATAACTCTGAATAGAGTATTAAGAACTATTTTTTGTGAATGAATGGACATGATCCATTATTATATTATGTAATGTAAATAAAATAAATGTATTAAATGACTTAAATACATTATTAGAAAGAATCTAAGTTAAAATAAAAATTATATATTGTAATAAAATAAATAAATAAGTTGTAAGTTGTAATGTGTTTATTATGGAATATGTGACTCCGATGTAATCAAGTCCAATGTAATGTGTTTAATTGGTGTGGCTCTCGACGTCTTACTGGCCTGAAACACTTCCTTAAGTTTCCCAGCTGGTCGAGTCCCAATGGTAGCAAGACCGGTCGAGTAGCGTAAAGTTGATGAAGAAATAGATATGCTCCGATGCTTCACCGAAAGTTTCAAAACAAAAATTATTGTTTTGAAGAAAATTAAAAAAAAAATTATGTTTATAAAAAAAAATAATAAAAAAAAATTTTAATTTAATTAATTAATTAATTAGGATCAATTAATTAATATAGGGCTGTGAAGTTTTAAACAGTGTAATGCTCTTCTGAAAATTTTTATTAAAGTTTTAGTATAATTTAAATAATCTATCACCACTCATAAGACTGTCTGTAAACCAATCGATATTTGTTTACCTTTCTATTTTTTTAGGTTATCTTCACTTACGGGTGGTAAAGTCCTTGTAGATTATCAATTAGAATTATATTATTGGTAATTAGTATTATTGAAGAAATAAAGAACTATTAAGTATTGAAAAGTATTAATGTTTTATTAAGTAACAGCAATATTGACTCTTATCGATTAGTATCGATTCTCAGGATATCGAAAAAAGTTACAAGTATATGTTATAAAAATTATATAGGGTTCTTTAAACAGCCAGTTATTACCAAAGTCAGAGAAATCGGGCTTATATTTAAAAAGTGTAACGTTACAATCAAATTAATAGTTATTAATAAACACAGACATTGAATAATAAATTGTAAATATAATAATTGTTTTCACCAAACAGCTGTGATGAACCAAGAAGAGGCACTGGGTTTGTCAAAGCAAATGGCCGCCGTCAAGTTGATCAAAATGTGACTCGTCCCTGCTGCGTTCCAAATAATGTATTTTGACGCAATATTTCTGTTCTCGTGTCCGCAAATCTCTTGTTATATGTTGTGTAGTGACTGGTGTAGTGATTCTGGGTTGTATTTAGTGTATCTGTATAATTATTAGTTCAAACACTTTCTCCGATTCCGTCACTAATTTGGTTTAATGTATTATACAGTTTTCTAGTGTTTTATGGTGTTTTTCGGAGTAGATTTATATTGTTCTGTGTTATGGAGTGTTACTTGATCGTTTCTGTTATAATATGATAGTTTCAGAAGTATTTTACAAGTCACTCGCGATTTCACAATAACTCACTATACACTCGCTTTGTATGACGATTATAGGTTAGGTTATTCACGTTATCAAAGGTATGTCATGTTAACCGTTCAACTACCAATAATTGACTAACTGTTTCCTTCAGTTTCAATTAAACTCTTAGCCCATATAATATTATCCTTAACATTGTTCAAAAATATTTTCACATCCTGTGTACATTTTACTATTTCACTATATGAATGCCTAAACTTTGGTTATTTGTCAATTTTATTCACTAGATTTGATTTAAATTAATCTTTCAGTTCATTCTGGTTATTTTCAGATTAAATAATGCCATTTTATAGTGTTTTCTGTCCAAAAAAAATAGTAATTTCACTTTCAGTTTGGTATACTGTGAAGAGTCAAAACATCAAAATTTACTTCCTGTCATTATATAAATTCAGCCATTTTATCAGTTATATTTAATATTAATAATCCTATATTGTATTAAAAGGTTCCTATTCCCTCATTTTCTGGTAATTAATTGAATTAGTTGTATTCTGAAACATTATTCTGAAATATATGACTCCCATGTCTAAATTTCTGAGTTTAGTCATTTTATTTTTATTTATAATTCTGAATATAATTTATTAAAATCTCTCTAACTGGTATGTGCAATTATATGGCATGATCTCAAGTTTATTTTGTCTAAACCCCTTTTGTTTATTTGCATTTAAATGAGCAATTTCTCTGTTTTGATGAAGTTTGGTTTCCATTCTTTTGGCCTATGATTTTTTAACAATTTTTCTTACAAAATAATTTACAAACAATATATGATGTGTGATACCCTCTCTGACTTTTACAAATAGTATTATAAATTAAACATGTTTTTAAATTACACGAAAACAATTAGTATTGGTTACAATACAAACAATAGTTAAAACAAATAAAGAATTTTTTTTTTTTAAATAAATGGTTGTCTTCAAGTCAGACATTTTGCAACAAAATCCTTATTTCTAAACATGGAAATATGGCTTACAAAAAAGGTTTTTTACTAACTAACATCTTAATTACTCTCTACTATTTACAAGTGGTAACTATTTTTATAGTTCTGATGTTAGTTGTATCAGACCCAAACAAATGTCCTTATATCTAAAACATTTTTAAACATTCTTATACTATATACATAAAAACCTTATATTTATATTCTTATTTCTAAACATTATTATAAGTAGGATTCTACAGTTTTTATACCGTCTTTTACATTGTCTTTGGGGAATTGCACCCTGTCATTAACAAATAAATAGTATTAATTGTTCAAAAGGTATTATGAACTCTGTTTTTCTTTTTTCATGTAAAACAAAATGTTATTTTAAACAGATTCATGTCTTATGAACAACATATTGTCACAGCACACATTTTAAGTCATTGAAAAATGCATATTTCATTGCATCCAATGTTTGTGATTGCCAAGAATGAAACACAAGGTTCATTTTTTATAATACCCAAAACTATCACTGGTTCACTTTGCACTTATATATTATGTTAATGCTAAATGGTCGTATAGTCTTATTAACATAATAAATTGGTTAGCGTTTTTTCAATGAAGATTTGTTCCATGAGTACTATATTATTGTTTCATCTTAGTTCACAGGAAACTTTTACTTTATACACTCCTCTCTCTTAAATTTGTATACATGTGGTTTTTTTTTTTATTTCGTTATACTTTTATTTTTAAATATTTATTTTGGGGATATAGGGATTTGGGTGTCTTTTATAAGAGCATGACATCTTCTTCAGGATGCTGCCCTCTTCTTCTTTCTTCAGTCTTCTTTTCTCCTGCCTTCTGGGACTGGTATCTTCTCCATCTTCTTCTTGTTGCCATCAGGTTTCTTGGGATCTTCTCCATCTTCTTCTTTATTACGGAAATACACAACCTGTATTGGTTGATCTTGGCTTATTTTAGGGTTTCTCTTCTATTTATTCTTCCTCGTTGTGGGTTTGGTCATATTCAGTACTGCTTTGTTATTTACTATTTTACCTTCCTGGGTTATACCTTGAAAACCTTTGGTTATGAGACTGGTTTTGGATGACTCATCACTGGTAACTCCTTTTATTTGTACTTGTATTTTCTTTGTAATAATGATTTCTTTCCACAGTTGCTATGAATTAATCTTTTTATATTAAACTTAGTGCTTTCTTCCAAATTTAAATATTATAACTTCATTATTCTAATGATCAATTGCCATTCAATATTATGCAAACATCTGTCACGCTACAATATTTGTTATGACAAAAAATATTAATGTGTTGGATTTGAGACCAAACACTCAGATTTCATGTAAAAATTAATTATTATCAAATTGAAATAAAGACTATACGTAATTGTCAAGCAGACAAAAGTGAACAATTTATCTTAAACAAAGAAAGCTGTCAAATGAATAGACGTCAGTCAAAATAGCCAAAAACAGTATTAACTAAAAATATGTGGTAGGCATATAATAGTGTATGATTTATGGATTTAATGTTGCCAAAATGCAACCAAATTGCATTAGAAAGTTGAAATATAATATAAAGCGACTATACTAATATATTTGACTAACTTTAACATTGTAATAGTCAAGTTAGCAAAATATTTACCTATACCATGTATGGCTGGAGCCAATCAACCAGTACAAAAAATAGTCATATCTGGCTAAATATTTACAAAATGTTGACAAGAATAAAATAGAATGGTACAATACTTCAGTATACCTTAAAAACGAACAAACTCAGTTGAAAATAAGATCAATTATGAAAGAATTTAACTTATAAGAGTGAGATTTGTCACACCATGAAAAAGGGCATCTCAAGACCAATCAATATGATGCTATGTCATCCTGTAATAAAAATAATATGTGTAAAGAGTAACCAGGTATCACAAAAGACAGACAATATAATAAAATCTGAGTGTACACTAGTGAAATACTACATATGTTAAAGAAAGAGACTAATTATTGTGTTATAACATTGACAAAACCCTAGGCCATGGACAGGGGCCAAGTAAAATTGTAATTATCTATGTATTATATATGTTAAAATTTGTTTGTTTTGTTATAGGAAGATAGTAATGTTATATGTTCAGATTGTGGAAGAAACACAATAGTTTCACAACAATTTTTGTTCTAAAAAATTGAATTTTAATGACAACAACCCAAGGTGAGAGTTGTATATTGTGTTACTTATTAGAGTTAATTTATTTAAAAACCAATCATAATTAGTATCACTAGATTCAGTTGAAAACAGAGAATCTAAACGTAATAATGGCATACAAATTGTGAGTACTAATGTAAAACTGTTTGATAAATACCAGAGTAATTTTTGAAATATCCTTAGTGTGAAGAATAAGAAATTTTTTCTAAAAGCTTCGACGGAAGTTAAATTTGTTCCATAATGTTCCATTTCGTTTATTCTCGAACAATCTAGAAGGAATTTTTACACAAATATACCCGGAAGTCAATGGAAACAATCAGCCTGAATTAGTATAAAAGAGAGACCAAATTCGACCCAAAAAACACTTGAAACTTGAACTCCAGAACAGATGCATCACCCACGACACTGATCAACGCAGCTAAGGCGAAACCGAGAGGCGAGAAATCGACAAGACCCGAAGAAAGGCTTTTCCCGTACATTGACAAACAGACTGACATAACCTCTACAAGAATCTACGCCAATGTGTTGCTGAAATAGAGCAGCAACACGGCAAATTTTAATAGAAATCACGCAGCCAGAACGTCAACGGCCCAGGAGGGACCAAAACTTTAAATAGAGAACCAATTCTGCTGTGTTCGCATTGACAGACTAACTTGACAATAACCCCCTTAACGTAAACAAACAAACACAAAGCCTTTCTCGATACTGCAAGGGAATCAGCGCTGTGGCGGCCAATTTGGGAATCAACGCGGAGCAGCTGATTTGTAGTGGCGGGGTTTGAACGAGAATCTACTGCCAAACGTTTTCACAAAAAGTGCGGAAATAGTAAATGATCGCAATTTTGACATAAAATAGATTCAGTGCACACATGAAGAGGCGAGATTGAAAAAACTACCCGAGAGGAGTGTCCTGTGCGAGATTAATTAACCATTGGAACGTGAGTTACCAAAATTAAAGTCATTTTTTTACCTGGTTACATTTATCACACAGTTGTACTGCACATGCCACACACACCTTCAAATCACTTAATTTTTCTTGTAAGGCATCTTATTGATATGTCTTGGTAGTTCAAAGGAGTCACGTCCTGAGAGTAAAGATTTTTTCACGTATTAAACTCATGCTTTTCAACTGAGTAAAAAATTAAAAATACTAGCCGATACTTGATTGGATAAAGAAAATTGTCAATAATAATAATAATAACTTGTGAATTTTTTTTCTTTAGTAACTCTGCAATTGTATAATTTTTTATGAATGTTAGTCTTTCAGACGATTTGTTTGTTTTTGAAGAATCATTAAACTTACCTGATTTTTTCAAGCTAAACTGACTTGTTTATAATTTTCATAGAAGTAAGATTTAAAAATTTTAATTTCTTCAATAATCACATTTTATTCTTGGAACAAACGTTTCCAAGTGGCGCCCACAAAAACATAGTATTAAGTTGTGTTACAGGACTACATCACCGCAGAGGATCCAGTCAACAGTAAGTAACAAAAAGTGCGCGGAGGTAACGCCCGACAGCATACAACACGAACAACATTCTTTTATACAATATTACACCACTTTATTCTTTTGTTATATATATATTTTGTTATATATATATATATATATAGAATGGTAAGTACTTATAAATTTTTTCACTATTAATAGAAGTTTATATGGTACCGTTTCAGAAACAGGATAGTTACACCAACGTTCTTTGCAAGCAGTGTAAAATAGAAACGCGTGTAAATTACACGAGTAAAAAGCATACAATTTTATAATGTATTCAAACACATATCAGAAATATGATTATATTATAGCTTACCTTAGTGTATGAAATAGTCTAGTAGTTCCAAAAATAGCATGCAATAAATCACAGAAATTAGTGTACTTTTGTAAGAAATGTTACCTTACACGTTTAAAATATAACTACTTGTTAACGTTTAATACAAAATGTTTGCAAATAAATTTATATAATTGAATCAGTTGTACGGATATCAACGGTTGCTAGGACAACTAACCGTTTACACTTTTTAAACCAAATCTTGTAACTTACCTCTTATTTACTTAAATAGCAAGCTTATACTTAGGCACAACACGGATGACTGTGTCCGTCTCCGCCGCTTGACAAGAAACAGCACTAATGTTACAGGCCTTATGTTTTCCACTGCCGTGCATTTGATCCCATACCATCATCCTGTTACTACAGCAGGTATATCGAAATCGTGTGAATGCGGCAGATGTATTACAGTGTTAAATTATGAAGACGCACCAACCCTGTTAATAAACGGAAAGAGAGACTGCTTCTGTGAATTTATCCTAAAGCTTTTAAGCGTAGCCCATCCTAAATCATAGGTTACATCATATTCCATCCATAATCATGTTTACAAATGTTTTTATGAAGTGTCTCGTAACAATAATTTACACATTACTTTAACTAAAAATTAAAATAGTATAATTATGTTATTATAAACATAAATTATGGTTACGCAGTACGCAGTTTATAATAGTAAATAATGTATATCTGTTTACGTATTTGTAAAAATGTATTACCTTATTATGTAATAAGATTACACACACACACACACACACACACACACACACACACACACACACACACACACACACACACATCTTCTTACTGTTACAGTCACTGAAGATAGATCAGTATGTGATAAGTGTTAGTACTATGCAGCAGGGTGCATATAAACACAGTTTTACGTAGAGTCATTATAAAACTGCAATAGGGTTCAACTCAACCTGACTTTCACTGTAATCATACGTAAGGAGAAGATTATTAGGGGACCTCCCCTATTTGTTTTGTAGTTTTCAAAAAATAATTTAAAATTAAAAACGAAGTCTCTCAATTTTTACTTCCATCTTCCATAAGGAAATGGAAGTATGGTGATGGCAAAAAAAATCGTGTTCGAGATTATTGCAGATTCTGATTGTACTACCCTCAAAACATGAAAAAAAGTCATTTTTCGAAAACTGTCTCTGTGTGTGTCTGTCTGTCTATTGATTTTTTTCTATGGGAAACGATAACAGCCGCATATTCAAACAGAATCAAATAATTGTTTGCATACAGCTCTGATTTGTAGAGTACTCAAGACCTATTGTTTTTGGTGAAGATCGGTTAAGGGGAAGGGGGAGTTTACCAGCAACGTTTTTGTTTTTAATCAAGGGTAAATTTTTCTATGGCAAACGATAACAGCCGCAAATTCAAACAGAATCAAATAATGTTTTGCATACTGCCCTGAATTGTAGAGTTCTCAAGTCATATTGTTTTTGTTGAAGGTCGGTTTAGGGAAAGGGGTAGTTTACCAGCAACGTTTTTGTTTTTAATCAAGGGTAAATTTTTCTATGGCAAACGATAACAGCCGCAAATTCAAACAGAATCAAATAATTTTTTACATATGTGCCTGCGTTGTAGAAGACTCAAGGCCTATTGATTTTGGTGAAGATCGGTTACGGGGAAAGGCCAGTTTACCGGAAACATTTTTTGTTGTAACAAGAGTAAAGTACTTAATTTTGATAAATAAAGTATCCTGATAAGAAGATCTTAATAATTCACTGTAGAAACTTAGATGAAATATCTGTAAATGAAGAGGCTAGTTGAACGGGGTGGGGGTAATTTTCTATATATGTAAATTATTGTTGAAGGGGGAGGGGATAATTTTTATATGTGTACTACGTTATCGGCAACAAAGTAGTAGTTTGTTGTTAAAATTCCTTCCCGGGCTGTTTGGCCGTAGTCCAATATTTTCTGCAAAACCGAGTAGTTTCGGCAGTCCCGTCGTCTGCCATCATCAGTGAAAATCCAGTGCGATAACGTGTGGTGGTATACGTTAGTGACCACAGTACTGTGGTTCAGGCTGAACCAATAAGTGGAAAGAAGTAGTTTCTATGGAAACATTTCATTTCGTGAATGATTTTAAATATAAATCTTAGAACATGGAAGTCATGTATGGTTCTCCATACCGATATTTCGAAGTGTTTGTGTGTGTGTGTGTGTGTGTGTGTGTAGAATTTTTTCTATGGCAAACGATAACAGCAACAAATTTAAACATAATCAAATTATTTTTTGCATACAACCCTGCATTGTAGAGGACTCAAGGCCTGTTGATTTTGGTGAAGTTCGGTTAAGGAAAGGGGTAGTTTACCAGCAATCTTTAACGTTTTAACAAGAGTAAAGTGCTTAATTTTGATAAATAAAGTATCCTGAAAAGAAGGTCATAATAATCCACTGTAGGAAGATAGATAAAATATCTATAAATAAAAAGGGTAGTTGAAGGGGGAAGGGGGCAATTTTTTTTATAAATTAAAACGGTAGTTAATGATGGAGGAGGTAAATTTTTATAAGTTTTATATGTGTACTACGTTATTGACAACGAAGAAGTAATTTCTATGGAAACATTTCATATCCCTTTAACAAAATTCTATATTTTTCATTTTAATTTAAATCACGTATGAGTGAAAATATATCGTTCCTGTCAGATAAGCATATCTCAATTATGTTATGTTTAATTCTCCAAAGTTTTATTATTGTGATTACCGCATTAAAAAGGCCGGCAGGACACACACACATACAAAATTCGCATTATTTCTGGCCTCACTCATGTTTATTGTCTTATGTTTGCACCCTTTTTAAATGGAAAGTGCCGAAACCCACACCACACAACGCGTGCAAGCCGAAAAGATGGACATCGATTTGTTTCCTGTGGATCGCTGGGCAGTGTTGTTGTATTAAAGCAATTAATACAATCTGTGTACTTATTTCTATTATGATGTGAGGATTATAAACAAATATGTGCATGTGTGTATGTATGAAAAATACATAAAGGTTTTTCTCCTTTGGAAAATTGTTTGCCCCTTCTTGAAAATATTTTGACCTTTCTGATGGCTAGTTATGGCCTGTGTGGAATATAGCGTTATGACATGGAACAGAATGGTGGGTGTTAAACAGGAGACACAAACGTATTAAGCAAGAAATGTTTTGCTGAGAAATTTATAATTATACGGGTGAACAGAATAGTCGTTCAGGAAATCAGAAGACAAATGGATTGAAAGAAATCAAAACTCGATTTTAAAAAAGAAAAATGACTAGTATAGTATTGACAGGAAAGACTTTGATAACACTATAGACATCCCTCGGCCCCTCGCAGCGAGAGTCCAATTTCATTACAGGAATCAGATCGCAGCTACCTTTAGCTAGCTCTTGGTTCGACCTACAGACATTTTATCCAAAAGTACAGTCCTTCCTCACGAAGGTTGAGGATAGTCTTAATCCACCTGACATGGTGGTACCATGTTAGCTGATACGTAATTTTTTCAGAAGTCAAGCATCCACTTATTTAATTAATATTTAAATGATTTTAAATATAAATTTTAGGACATGGAATTCATGTATGGTTCTCCATACCGATTTTCTATATGGCGGATGAAATAAATTTTTTCCTATAGTGACCCATATATTGATACTTTATAGTGATTTCCTATATGGATACTTTCAGAGGGAATATAAAATCTGAGAACCTTTATCCTTGATTTTTTGTGAACGTTAAACTTAGGAAGGTTCGTTTTTTCAGGAGTTCGGTGGACTATACTGCTACGCAGAGAAAATAGAGAGTACCGTTCAGCTGCGTAACTGCGTGCCGCGTCGCACATATATTTCAGCCGCAGAATTATGTAAGTTTCAGAATTATTCGAGAGTGCCCCTTTAAGACATTACTTGATTACTCTATCGACACCGACGCCCGCTATGCCACTACAATGCAAAGCGGTGGAATATTAATACTGGATTTTGAAGCGGCTAAGTTTCAGTTTAGACCCGCCGATATTACAGCGTGGTTCGAATTTATTACTGGTGAGCGATTTTAGTGTTAATTAGTGCAAAACTGGTATAAGCTGACACTTATTGTTTTATGCTGTACAAATTCAACTTCAATTGTCGTATAACAGTGACTTTGTTTTTCCAACTTTTGTTTATAAAACGACGGTTTGAGTGACCGTTTTAACAATACTTCAGTTTCTAATCCGGCATAATCAAAATTTTCTAAAAATCTTGAGGAGAAGAAATTACTTGTCAGGCCTTTCTCTTCTTGGTAAAGTATGCAAAACTTAAGTTGCAATAGGGTTGCCTCTACGTCGAGGAGTCGTAAGTTCCAATTCAATATGACCAGCTGGGCCCAGTTGCAAGTTAAATAAATTGCAACTCTATTCATTTAAACATTAGAAAATAGATATGTATTCACACTCTACACTTGAAAATGCTTTCTCGCCACCACCCTTTAGAGAGATTCGAACGTAAACTCTAATCCACCAAAACCTACTAAGTAAATAGTTTTTCAGCATGGTAGTAATCCATACGTCCTGAAGGGTAAAGAATAACCATAATATGTAAAGAAATCTTAAAATTACGTGCTCCATCTAAACCCATAAAAAAATCAGAGCTTCCTATTGAAAAGAAAATAAAGTTACCCTTACTATTATAAAACTGCAGAAGTAGTTTTACATTTCAAAGCAAGTTTTGAAATGTACATAAAAGCAGTGAAGTCTGTTTTTTAAAGTTATTCGTAGCTCATACGGTTTAAAACATCCCTATCTGTGACCTGTTGTAGTGAACCAGTGTAGGCGAATGTTTCTTCTATCAGAAGTCTTATTGAGACAACACTTTGTTGAAATTTTTTCTTCTTTATGATCTTATTTTAGTTTAATGCTTTAAGCTTTTAGAATTAAGAAGTAAGCACGTAGATGATTTTAGTGACACCATATTCTGAACGAGATAACTGATGATAATAGACTTCTTCTGTAAGTGCTTTTAAACAGTTCGTGATGAATGTCCTTAAGATAACTTGTCTCATTTATCTGAGAACAAGTAGCAACATATTGTTCAGCTGTTTCATATAGTAGCGTACCATCTTTTTAATAAAAATAAATCACAGTTGATTGTTAGATGTTAACAGTAACGTTTGGAAATTAATCTTTGGATAATTCTACATAATAATTACGAAATGTTTTAATATTCAAATCTATGCATTGCAAAATATATTTCCTGGCGTAATTATGACATTAAATCAAACTTGAGGACAAAGAAATTACTACAATATTTTTGTCGTTAGTGGCTTAGTGAATTCAATAGATTTAAAAAAGTATCTTTCCTATAAAAATTATGTTTTTTTTACATGTGGAATTAATATTACTCTTTTAACTACACACATATATGCACAGCCTGTGTCTTGATCAGAATGCCAAACAGTAATGTTAAAGTTTAATTTCTTCGTTCGTAAATTTACACATACTTTACAACATACATACAACTACAACGTACATACTTTACAACGTACAATTACACATACATATTTCTTACGCAAACGGCTTATACTTTAAAATGTTTTACTTTGAATGGAATAATTAAAACATATGATCCATTTAAAGTGCAATTTATTTTACAACTATGTGTATTCGACTGTTCAAACATCGTCATTGTATAGCGTAGATTCTGTGCATATTAAAAATATACCAACAGCACTAATACGTAAGTAGTTTATTTTCCGTATGTTTTTTTTTTGTAGATATTATTTGCTAAATTGCTTAGGACACACGATTTTGCTCGACTTGAAACAATAATTAATGATGCTTAACTAACAGAAGGTTTAATACTTTGACGTAAACCCGGATATTATTTTTCTGTGTAGGCCTACCTGAACTAGGTTAATTATCATTTATTTCGTACTGCTATATTACTTAGTTTAGAATGAGTGTTCAAATTTAGTCACTCATAATGATTCAAAATTTCTACGTTTAGCTCAGAAGAGACATCATTAATGAAGAATGCCGAAGACCTGAATACTTTGTCATCGTTTTGTAACATTTAATAATAATAATTTTGATGTCGTTGCTTTGTGCTGAAAAAGCAAAACAAATATAATTCAACTTGGCAATTATTAAAAGAAATAATTAGTTAATTTGTGTTTATTAATTGAGATACAGTTTATAAATACATTCTGTGTCAGAAGTTAGTATTAGTTAATTTGGTAATACGTTTTGTTCCTTTTGACAAATACATTATTTAAACGGTGAACCTCTTTGAAAAAAGTATTTCTACTCCCTTTATAATAACTAATTATTCCAATATCTGTGCATGTGTGTGTATCTTTTTATTCTCTTAGATAAAAATTTTATTTTCTACAGAGTTTAATAAATTATACTCCAAACTAATTTATTACTAAAGAGATATATTATTACAGAATAATATTTAATAAGTTATATTTTGTTATTCGTTCGTTTTATAATTCTAATTTTCCATTCAAGGATTAGGTGAAATCACTCCAATTTTGTTATGGGCCAGATTCGTAAAACGAAATACGGACTTTGTAACACTTAGTACACCTGTTGGCGGACAAATATGAGAAAAAACATGAAAAATTAGCTGAAGGAGTCCTGGTGCCACTGTGACCGCCATAATTGCTTCAAAAAAGAGGTATTGTAGGATTGAATTTACCTCAAAACGGAAATGCAGTCGTACTCTAGGCTCACTGAGCACTAGTGGGAACAGATCTACAAGGTCTAACGTTGGCCTCATAAAATACCTGTGAACTGACAAGCAACGGGACCCCACATTTTCTACAAAACGTTTAATGTTTACGGACAAACAGACTTACACCATTACTATTATACTATAGGTGTATGATGGTTAGGAAAAGAATCCATTTGATTGTAAAAGAATTTAAAATATTTAAAAATATTAAGATTTCGAGGTATACAGTCGATATATTTCATAAAGACGAAGTGTTTTTAGTATTTTAAGAACATTCTGAAGAGAACATGAATATTACTAAACACGAAGAACAGGTGTCACCAAAGTACTGGATGACAGACTAAAAAAAGGAAAAGACTTTATATCTCTGATTTAATGACGTGGCTTAAGCAGATTTAATTTACCAAGCAAGCTTTTCTTCCAAATCTCATCAGATGGTCTGCAATTCTTTGATTACACGACTGAACTGTTAGGTTTGTTTCACCACTAAAACAATACCCAGTAAGTGATTACGGCGGAATTACCCAATACCACATAATTACTTTACTCTGATGAATGAGACCTAGGTAATGAAGACAGACTTCTTCCAGAATCGCATGTTCGTATGCGTCAATCTTTAAGTACATAAGAGTCGGACGTAAAGTTCTAGCCAATAGATCAATTGACAAACAGTCATTGTAATACAATTATTACATAATACTGGCAGAATAAACAGTTAATTTGTGCATACGCATCCAAAGCGTGGAATACACAATTATTGAAAACAAGTTTTGAATTAGCAAACCAAAGTCAGGAGAAGACCAGACCGACCAAGGAAACGCCGTATAGAAGGAATAGATAGAGACATGAGTTCGAGGACGGCTTATGAAAAGAGTGAGAGATAAAGATTATAAATCGAAAAAGTTAACTGAATTATGAAGATTAAACAATAATAACTTCAGGGCGTACATGTTGTATGGGGATGGAAAACAAGGGTTACTCTAACTTGATTTTTATTTGATTGGAAATTGTCTTGGGTGGGGTCCTTTCTCTTTAATAATTTGTTTTAATCGTTCGTAATCACATCTTGCCTTTTTTTCGACCACGAACCTTTATTTTAGATTATTTGTGAGCTAAGAGTTACTGTTTTCCATCACTTACTTTATCGTATCAGTGAGATAGATCTTGGAGGTCGATTGTTGTTTGTGTTTGTCTATCAAAATATATAATATTTTTTGCAATAAACAAAACATATAATTCAATAAGCAATTTACTGCCTTCTATGCTAACCACACAAAAGGTTGGTATGTGGAAACCATACAATAATAACGTCATATACACGGTATTAATGTCACATGTATAACCATAATTTTGCACATTTCTATGTATGTTTCACTTCCTTCTGCAACAGTTGTATGTATGCAGTGAAAAGAGATGTACCAAAAGATACGGTACGGTAGAACGAACGATACGGTTAGAGCGAAATCAATTCTGCTATATTCATTGTATTGTACAGTAAGTAAATAGTAGAGGTTAACGCAAATATAATGCATTTCCTAATCATTTGTCCTGAATATAGAAAATGGTATTATCCGATAACACTGTAAATTATCCTTTCAGTACGTGGGTCGTAAGGAAAGTAATATCCGTTTTATAATAAAAGAAATAACCCGAAAATATTTTTGAAAGAAATTTTTATTTAATATAATATAATTTTAATCTACTTTTCTACATAGTCGGCTTCATTATTTGAGCGTTTATAGTACCGAGTGTCAAGTCTGTTTATCCCGCGTCATATTCCTCCACTGCCAGTTGTGTGGAAAGAGTTGTCACAGTTTTCTGTAATTCTTCATAACTCGTAAAATGCTTTCCTCCCAGAAATTCTTTAAGTTTGCAAAACATGTGAAAATTACTGGGGGCCAGATCGGGGCTGTAGGCTGGGTGTTCGAAAACTCTCCACTTAAATTTTGCCAGCAACTCGTTTGTTGCAGCCACAACATGAGGCCTTGCATTGTTATGAAGGAACTAAATACCGCTAGACAATAGACCCTCCTCTGATTTTGAATGTCCCGCCGCAATTTTTGTAAAGTCTCGCAATATGTGTCTCCACTGGGCAGAAAGTCAACAAGAAGTAAGCCTAGTCATAACCTATCGAGTTGACTATCTGAATTTTTTTGGTTTCGATAGTTAACGAGGTGACACCATAGACTGACGTTTGCTTTCTGATCTAGCATACGTAATCCAGATTTTGTCTCCTGTTATGATGTGTGTCAGGACTTAATCTCCCTCCTTTGAGTAAAGATTAAAGAAAAAAAAGCAATGCAGTGCCAATACGTTTTTCTGTGTTCATCACAAAATTTACGCGGAACCGACCTCACACGAATTTTTCTGTACTTCAGGTGAATTGTGACAATCTTGTAGATAACAATGCGAGAAACAAATGAAAAATTTTCAGTAATTTCAAGGATCCACACGAAAGGACGACCTGTTCGTTCTTCGTCAAGGACGTTCTCTCTTCCTTCATTAAAATTGCGTCACCATCGCAGTACTGATGATTCATTCATCCATCATATCACCGTGATGTAGCCTGATGGTAAATCTCACAATGTCAGATATTTTTTGCATTATGAAATCGAATCATAAATCTCCAAATCTCACTTCCCACGCAGTGGGCTTCTCAATTTTTTAAAAATATTTCAAACATGCACAGAATTACCGAAACGGTTAAGAAAGCAATGAAACTTCAAACAGACTAATTATATACAGCAATGAGAATGACTGAGCAGGAATAGACATGCGTGGAACCACTGCGCGCTCTGTATGCGGAAAGGGCATTATTTTCCGGACGATCCTCGTATAATATGCAACACAGTCAAACTCAGTTAATATCTGATCAAAAGTCGTTGATATTACGTATAAGGAGAGTACAGATATTTTGACTAACTGACTGCTTCAATAACAAACAGCATTCGACTAGAAAAAATGTTTCTCACTGGCACAAGTCGCTGAATTGATACAATTGTATACAAGTGCAAACAAACATCTACTTCCTGATAATAAAACAGTCTTGAAAAATGGCGAAATGTGAACAGAGAGAGGCGCCGACGTCACGCTGAGAAACAGCAGCACACATTGGTCGTTGGCAACCTACCGTATCGAGCTTATTGTTATAGTACAAAGCACAGTAACTCAGAAGAATTCGAAAATTACAATCGGTTTCTTAGCAATGCGCTTTATTTAAAATATTTGAAGGAAAAACGAGAAACAATAATACAGAAATATATTTTGTTTTACTTATTGAATTTTAATACTACTTATATTTACGCTATTCCAATATATCATACTAAACTTAAACGTTATCCTTGAGGCAAAAATTTTGTTTCTATTTGTTCAGAAATTGCCGCATACTACAATATATTTATAATCCTTATGATTTTCGTAATAGAACTGATTGGATAATTCTGTATAATTAGGCTTATGTAGGAAATAATTTAAATTGAAACCTCTGAAAATACAGATCAGTATGTGAAATATGCGTAAGGTTTTTATTAATACTAAGAAAACTTCAACTATTGTAATATTGCAGAATGTACCTGTTTTGTAATTAATTATATATAAAGATAAAATTCTTGACGTATTAGATATTTTCAATATATTTTTATTGATAATATTGAAGAGTATTTTAGTATGCATGATCTCAAATTTTCTATTAACTTTAGTGTACTATTAACATCTAAAATTGGTAGAATATCTTAACATTAGTGAACTTCTCTATCACGGACTAACATTAAAAACATCATTTATATAAATTGTAAATAAAAGGCTGGTAACATGATTTGAAATATTTTCAACCGTCAAGATGACTATTTGAGAAACATTTTGTTAACTGAATGATCATCATCAAAGACTTACTTTTCTTTAAGATAGAATAGATGTGTACTTGTGCAGATCTTCTACAGTAAAATTACAACTTACTTTAAAACTTGTTAACGTTCAACTTTTAGAGAATTCTCACGGACTAGTAGGTCACGAGTCAACTTAACGACTAAGTGGCTACAGTGAGGTCAGAGCAAGTCACAGTTACTGTAATCAATTTTACTGAGTAGTTTCCCTTCCCTGTAAATTGTAGAGCTAATATATTACACAAAATTAAATTACGTGTCTAGGAAGAAGTTGTTATGCACAATGAAACTGAAGTTTTTATTCTTTCAAGTAAGAAAACATAATTAAGATGTCTGTACAGAATATCTTTTTAAAGTAGTTGAAACGGGCAGTTATGATTAAATTTTATTTCTAATTTAGTATTTAACCTTCAGTATTTTAATACTACTTTGAGCACACAATATTTGTTAGAATTTAAAATAAAAATATTACTGGACTCACCGTGAAATTTTGTAATTTAAAAAAAAATACTGTATTCTGCCGCACACAAATAAAGGTGAAACAAAAAAATGTCAGTACGTTTCTCTTAAAGTGCACAGTATCCATCCTTATTGATATAATATATTTTTAATTAAAAAAAATATACTTTACTGGAATACTGTTGAGTTTTTCTAAAAAAAAAACTTTGATTCATATGACACAAGCTCTTGCTGTGCTTAGATTGGACTGGGTTGTTGGTACTGAACGGGCCGTAGTTGTCCGCTTACATGCTCGTACCCTTCACTTCAAGAAAGGTTATTTTTATGGCCACTAAAAAGGTGCATCTATTTTTAAGAGGGTTTTACAGTAGACCTACTGCGGGGGCCCCGTCCAGCGGATTGAGTGGTATTTTCCGTTGCATGTAACTTGAGTTCGTTGGAAAACATTTAGTTTATTATTATATAATATTAATAGCGCACGATTATATATAACATTATATTATATATTAATGTAAATATTAATACAGTTTTATAATAGTAATAGCAATAATAATAATGATGATCGTGATTAATTATTCACAGGCTTAATTTAACACAAAATAATTATTTCATTTTTTTGATAAAGAAATATAATTTTGTTAACACCAAAGAATTCACTCTTTATTTTTTAGAGAATATTCAGTTATTTTATTCCAAAATGCATATACGTTTATGACTGTCTAGGTTTACAGTATTCCAAGTGCTCAGATTATCCATTATATGCTGCTGGTTACTCAGTATTATTGTGACGCAGTGGCATAACTACGGGGCGAATCAGGGGGGTCAATTCCTTCTTCCAATGGTACTATCAGTGTCAGCCAAGTTCAATAATCACTTAACTGAGTTAATCACAATATTCCTGAGTTAGCTCCGTGTGTTAAAGTAGGGATTATGCATAACTATAGACATAAAGTATAAGGGTATCGGTACTGGATGGGGCGGTAACCGTCCGCCACGCGGGCCACGTTGGTGGCATTCCACCCTCCCCTTCTCCTCTACTCCTACATTCAGTATTACTATTTTTGCTCATAAGTGCAACACGTGAGATATTATAAGAATCACGAATAGCTATTTTTGTATTTAAAGTTCATAATCACATTCAAAGTTTCAAGAGTTTATATTATTTTCTGTGTTGTATTTTAAAAGTATTAATTCTTTGAGAAATTACGTGAGGGACAACGGAATAAGCAAATGTATGACAGACTGAAACATTACACGCAACAGGATTCAATGTTTGAAGTGCGGGGTAAAATGTATCTCAACAAAGGTTTTAATAATAATGTGATATACAGGTGTGGGACAAACCAATGTAGATCAAAAAAGTATCTGCGAAGGAGACAATACGTTTCTTGGCATAGGGCGGAATCCAATAGAACCCGTGTAGTGCGTTTTATTTGCGTGGATTTTTAAATAGCCGATTTCTAAAATTACAAAAGAAACCGAATTAAATACGAAAAGGACAAGAAAATTAATTTCCGAGTTTCGGAAAATATTAACTATATTTTTGTCACAGAACAGTACAAAAATTGGTGGTGTTGGTCACACAGTGGTAATAGACGAAAGTGCGTTCCGCAAGAGAAAGTGTAACGGGGATCGACTAGTGAAGATTCGTGGGTAATCGGAGAGATAGACAGAAGGAGTAAAAAATTCTTCCTGAAAGATGTAAATAAACGGGATGCTAACGCTTTGTTGGATGTAACTGAGAAAAACGTTCAGTCTGGAACTACTATAATTAGGAACATATGGAGGAGCTACAATTCTCTACAAAGTAAAGATTGTACTGATTTGCGAGTTAGCAGTCGCTGAACTCTGTATACTGCAGTGACATGAACATTCATACACAGAACATCAAGAGCCACTGCTCAAAAATGGAAAAAAGACATGAGGCGACGGGTAGGAAGAATCCCGGTGAGGTCCTTTGAAAGATGTCGCAGTCTGTGTAATAATGTTATGTGAACAAAATTAAATTTCTCTTATCAAAAAAATGACAAGAAATATTTCAGTTCTAAATTAGGCCTATAAATAGATAATAATCATCATTATCATTAATAATAGTAATAATAATAAGTATTAACAGTAAAATAATAATAAGAATTATTATTATTATTATTATTATTATTATTATTATTATTACTATATAACGAAAATATTATCATTAATATATGACATAATGTTAATAAAATAAATGTTTTTGAGCCAACTAAAGTTACATGCAACGGAAAATGCCACTCAATCCGCTGGTCGGCGCCGCCGCAATAGATCTACTGTAAAACCCTCTTAACAATAGATGGTTCCCACCTTTTTAGTGGCCATAAAAATGACCTTTCTTGAATTGAAGGGTACGAGCATGTAAGCGGACGACTACGGCCCCGTTCAGTACCGACAACCCGATTGGACTAAATGAAATTCTCTTATAAAACAAAAATATTTGAGGGGTGTGTGTGTGTATGTGCGTGTGTAAGAAATAGAGAGATTGTGTGTGCGGGCCCGCGATAAACATCTTTAACTATTTTTTTACAGTATAAGACAATTCCCTGCTAGTTCGATATTTCGGGGAGTGACCACGACGCCGCATTGGGTTGTACGCTACATCAAAACCTGATATTCTTCAAAACCTCACTATTGCTGGGATTGTCTACTGCGTCACTGGTTCTTCCATTTTGTCATTGGCTATCTTCAGCAGTCCTCATATCAAGCCATTAATTTCTTGGTTTTTTGATAATTGCGATGAATAATTCTGTGGCTCATGAAACTGAGTCTCGGGTGATCCAAACATCAAATCCTCAGGAAGATGAATCTCCCACCCAAACAGCAGTTTTGGTGGAGTCGTGCGGGTTATGTAGTGTACTGATGTGTGGACCAGTAGGAATAATGGATACAGTATGTCCGTCCAGTCTGTTTGCTTGTTGTCAACAACCTTCGATAAGATGTTGCTCAAGTGTCCTATTCAACCTCTCAACAATTCCGTCGGACTGAGAATAAAGAGGTGTTGTCCTAGTCTTACAAATTCTGTAGTAGCCAACATAATTCTGTAAAAACACCTGACTCGAAATTTCCCTCGTGTTCCGTACGGATTTCTGTACGGACTCCATAAGGCAATAGGAATTGTGAACTATTGCCTGTGCCAAATGGCAACCTCCAGATTTGGATTATCATAAGCTTCCACCCAATCAGAGTAAAATAATCACCTTTAACCATGATGTATAGGTTTCTACTAACTGGGAAAGTTCCAAAAAGTCTATGGCAATTCTCTCGAATGGCAGTTTAAAGTTATATTGTCTCATGTTTTCCTGTTTGTATGTCATTGCTTGAAGCACATATTTCACAAGACCTGCACCAGACTTCTACATGTTGGCAAAGATGAAGCCAATAGAATAGTTTTGTATTTTGTCAAGGGTTTTATTGTATTGACATCAGATGACCTTCAGATACCCCCTCATGCATTTCCTTAAAAACAGAAGGCACTTTACTTCGGAGACGTATCAGCTGAATGAACACGTCTCGTCCATCTGCACGTTTCCATGATGTTTTTAGCAATCAGTTCTATAAAATTAGTGTTTTTGATTGTGCCCAACCCCTTTTCATCATTTTGGAACCATGGCAGACATCTTGCTAATCAGGGCGACGACCCTCCTCTTTTGCCGGCACGCTCGGACGAATGTCTTCATCAGCCATATGTTCTTGTTGGAAATCTTGTGTCGTTCAACCGTATGTCGAGAAAGTTAGAGTGATTGCTTGAATTTGTTCATTTGCTTTCCTTCTTTCTTACTGCGAAAATGTCGGCAATCTTCCGGGCACCGATTTTGGGTTAAACCATCTGCATTACTTTGCAGGCGCCCCCACCAAAGTTGTACCTTGAAGTTGTACACTTGCAACAGTTCAAGACAATTTGCCAATCGCCTTCCGCATGTTTAAACTTCAAGAGCAATGCACGTACGGCATGATTGGTACGTAGTGAAAAAATCCGTCCGTACAGATATTTATGGAAGTGCTCCAAATCTCTGACGTAGGAAGTAACTATCTCCTTGTTGCCCTAAAACTTCTCTCTTCTTTGCAAAGCCTCTTAATGTAATACGCTGTTACTCGTTCTTTACCGTTCTGCACTTGAGACAAAATTGCTCCTAGGCCACTATCGCTTGCATCCGACTCTACGAAGTACCTTCCTTTGGAAGCTGGAAAGCAAGAATTGGGTGCAAGCATAAGTTCTGAATTCTTGATCAGACTCTCTTGACCACTGGATTATTCGTTAATTTCTTTTAGCTTATAAAAGAATATATTTACAATATAAAGGTTTTGTAAAAAAAAAAAAAAGCTTATATTTAGAATAGCAGCAAAGCCTTTCACAAAACGTCTATAATATGAGCGTGGTCGCAGGAAACTCCGAACATCCTGTTAACTCTTCGGAACTGGCAAGTCTCTCAGAATGTGTAGTTTATTAGGATTCATACTAACACATGTTGCCGAGGCCAAATGGGGCAAATACTGTACTTATTTCTAGAATAGAAAACACTCCTTTAGGCCTTGCTTCAGTTGGCCATCGTGAATTTTAATTAAAACTTCCTTAAGGTTTTTTAAATGGCCTTTAAAAGTCCGAAAATTATGATATCGTTCAAATAAACTAGTTACGTTTTCCTTGTCAGCTTTCGGAGGACTAGTCTTTCACATATTCCGGTGCATTACAGAGTCCAAGTGGAATGACTTTAAACTGGAAGAGTCTACTTGGAGTCTAGGAAGCTGTCTTTTGCTTACCATCTTAATGAAGGCACGCTTGCCAATATCCGCTCCTCAGGTCCAATGTGGAAAACCACTAACCTCCAGATAGCAAGATGACCGTATTGTCGACGCAAGGTAGTGGAAGACCTTTCTTTATCACGTCGTTCAGCGTCCTGTACCCTACCCAGAAACGTACCCCAACGTCCTTTTTTCTACGCACACTACCGGAGATGACCAACCACTTGCACAGCCTCGATTATTCCCTGTCAACATGTGATGTAGTAACCGAAACATTTCCTCCTTCTTAGGTAACAGGGATATTCGAGGGGGTTAGCGTATCGGCATTGTATCCCCTGTATTTATGCGATGCTGCAAAAGAGAGGTTCATCCCAATGTCCGATCCCAAAAGTCTAAAGCATGTTTAAATTTATGTAAAATACGTCTGAATTATTTTATCTCACCACTTGAGAGACCATCAAATGATCTTTCAACAGTTCCTCAAGTTACTCCGGTAAGTTTGAAGTGCCTGAAACACTGCCTGGATCCGGAATGTTTGCGCCATTCCGGCTACCGAGGTCACAGAAAAAATTTTACGTAGGTGACTACTACTTTGTAAACCTTGTAAAATGACAGCCTGAACTACAAAATTCTCTACTCTAATAATTTTGTCTAATTTTAATATTCGTACGTCTTGCAGCCAGTAACTGGGGTACTTTACTATAGGCCCACGTATGTCACTAACTGGGGTTCGGGTATAGAGTATTATTTCACAATAGTTAGTATCTACCTCGTTTATAAACATGATGATTTTTTGGTGTTCGGTAGGACAGACACGGCTAATTGATTTATCAGGTGCACTGATGTTTCCAAACACCTGTACAAGCCTTCCAGTAGCTGTTCGCAAGCTGGAAGAGGATCAGATTAACTTGAGATTTTTCACCGGATCATGGCTTTCAATTTTAGCAATAAAGTCAGTCTAAATCAGTTTTTTAATATAATTGCACGGTATACTACTTAGTTCCTTGAAATTTTAAATCTTGGCTGTACGCCGATTTTGTTGTAAAGAGTCAAATAATTAATCAGTTCAGATGTTTTTATTTTTTTTATTGTCCTGTGTACTAACTTATATGTCTCACACAAAAATTATGTAGAATAATATAGACTGTATGTTCTTTGTTATTGTATTTCTAATATCAAATTTTGTTATTTTTATTTCTTTCGTCAATGGTACAATTTTACCTAATAAATGTTGGTGTTATACATTATAAGAACATGAAGGAGTTCAGGTTAAACGATTTACGTATACACTGTGTATGTATAGGACAGTGCCGTTGATACGGATATCACATCTCTAATCCGGAATAAAATTTAAAAATAATTTTGCCTCTTTTATTACAGCTATCAGTAAAGCTTGATCTCCTTGAAACTTTGCTTCCAAAGATCACGATTTCTTTCACCGCTTGGAAATTTCTAACCCCCAGAAAATTATCAGCACTTCGTTGAAAACTCCTCCGAGGACTTCCACTTAGTCTGGTTCTATCATCTATCCTTTCATGTCATAAATCGTTCCATGTATCCTTCACGTCTTTGATGTTGTAACCTAATGTAGCTTATATTGCTGGGTTCTTTGTACAGTTTGTGATTAAGCCTTGTGCGCCATTCGCCAATAAAAAATTATTAAATAAATTTTTGTAAATGCATGTCTGTAAAAAATGAGCTGGTAGTTTTAGTGTGTTTTGTAGGTTTAAAAGGATAACTGCTTATAATATGTTCTGTACACTACCTAGGTATTGAAGTACTCTGCAGTACGCTAAATTGTAATATACTCTTAAAACATATAATATAACATGGAATTGATGAAACAACTTTTCAAAGGTTTGGGATAAACTGTGACTAACTTTGCTCAAAACGCTATTTCAAAAGGTAAGGACAATCGGCAAACAAAAATAACATAAGTGATAATGTTCAATTTGTAGAGCTTTTTAATCAGTTAAAATTTTTTTTTAATGGGAAAAAGAATTATATTCGTAGGTTTAGTAATAGCAAACTTGTGTTCTAAGTAAAAACGATATACTTCATAAGCTACTTCTCTTAAGCTATTTAGTTTTAAAATTATTGATATTTTTTGTGAAACAGAATCATAAGTAAAAATAATAAATACAGTTTACTACTAAAATAAAATACAATAACAAAAATTCAATGAATACAATAGAGTAAATACAATTTACTGGTTCAAGTGAATGGAACAAGGGAGGAGATTCTATCGTGTGAAGATTGATTTACGTCTGTATCTATGTTAATAATGTTCATCGAGCTTCAATTTGAATTCCTAAAATAAAGCGTTGACTTTAATAAATGAAACAGTTTAATTGTTACGACAGTCTCTCTCTGATCGTCGTATGGTACAAAGGAAAACAAAATTACAGACACCAATGACGTCACTAATGGCCAGTTTTAATTAATCACAAAAAACAGTATATAATCACCTTATACAATAATCCAAGTTAAATTTGTTCACACACAATAATAATGTCAAATAATAGAGTTGCACCCTGATTATAAGACAATAACACTTCGCTACAATACTTCAAGCACTACTCGATCCGCGATAAATAAATCGCTCACTGTGAACTGATTGACAAGCCGGCTGCTATGGCTTTTTATATGTAGCGCATGTCTTCTAGAAATTTTCCATTCTCAATGTGGTGTGTCAGCTAATGCGTACTTCAAGTGTTCTCCAGAGTACTCTGGAATCTACTTGAGCGTGGCCTTGACTGAAAAAACACACGTGTTCGGCTGGTATGGAGGATGTTCTAGTCCGTTCGATATGGTTCTCGTTACAATATAGTTTGGCGTCGCTGTTGATGTTATTTAAGTATTCTAAGGTGTTAAGAGGCACCGCATGTTATTTGGAAGTCAAAAAACAGAAAGCAGAAAATTGTTATAAATAATTAATAGGATAATTTATCGTAATATGCTTCGTAGCATGTTGACATTGTTTACTTTAGTCTGTGAGTCGTTGTTAATTTATTCTTTCGCCGATGAGGTAGGCGACTTGTGTAGTACCCTTATAACGTTGGCCTACATGTTGCCTATTGCGTAACAGGAAGGGCTTCGCAAAGTGCTCCGTTCTTCCGAATTTTGAACTGTCGATTTGCCTCAAGTTCCCTGAATACTTTTCGGTCATTTAAAACTTTGCAGAACATTCTCGCTGTCCTTACAACTAGACGGTGCTCTTCGCTAGCGTTGATTCTGCTGACTGCGTTGTAACGAGTTGAGTTTGAGATACAGTGTATGTTATTAGATAGCAAAACGTAATCAAAATTAATAATTAATAATTGCTATATGCACAAAATTATAATTAGGCGACTTCTATAATGAGTTGTTATAGCAAATATGTGACAACTGAATGAATGTAATTGTCGAAAACAACTTTTTTGTTTAATAATAGTAGTGTAAATAAATCACGAGTTCCCTTCTGTTTAATATTGTATCACAGTGTTTAAACATCATAATCCAAGGTAACAATGTCTAACCTATTAGATTACGCCAATTGTTTTAGGAATTAAATGAAGATCAATTATATTTGACTAAATTTTTCAATTTTTACTCTAAGCCTTGCTCAGATTTAAGCAAACAAGCATCGTATATTCTGTACTAGGACAGACATGCCATACTAATGAAGTGCATATTTCAGCTCTCAGCTATTACGTTTATCTGATATGAGGTACCATATTTGAATCGGATAAAGTGATAAGTTTGTAAACCTTAAAAATCAGTCTTATTTACATTACGTAGTCTGTAAGGGAAGTCATTAAATTTTTTTTACAAATTTTTAAGTTTCACTTTTGCAATCCAAATTTAAAAACTTTTTCTGCCAGTTGTTTGTAAATTCACATTCGACTTGGTACGAGCATTAACATACCCTTTTAAAACGTGTTGCATTCGCTTCTGTACTAGCTTTACCATTCTCTACACTTAAAAATAATTGCAGACAATTGCATCCGTACGTGCTAAGGATTTATACCCGTGCCCATCTCTTTACGGATTGATTTTTCACAGTTTGTACGCCATCAGTTGGACATTTGCGGTTGGCAGGCAGTGACGGACAAAATGGTACTCACTTGTCTGTTAGACGTCAAGTATGTCGGCCTTGTTTTTGGGTTTCGGGTTAAGCTGTTTGACGTCCTATGCTATTTTCAAGCCTAGTCCGTACTGTAGTCCTCTAAATGTCACTTAAAATGCTTCTGGCCTTAAACGTAGTCTGTAATTTTTACTTTCATAAACCAACTACTACCGCCAGCAGGCGTATCCAATTGTGCTTGATAAGTGTGCTCGATCTGACATAAATGTAGTCTCACTCTAGAGGATCAACTAAACGTGTCCCCTGCCGAATCATAAAAGTGCAAAACATGAATGTATGATCAGAATAGAAGTCTAATTTGATTTTCGCATCTTGTAGGCTGAATATTAAATATAATGTCTTGTAAAGAATTCATTCTTCAATTACACGATCACAGTGTTCGTTTTTGAATTTTAAATTTTAACAGCTTTTAGTTATTTAATTTCATTCAGAACTAGGCACATGTATACATTTTATTAAAGGAGGAGAGACAGTAGTTCGGAAACCAAAGTGTTACTCTCATACTAGCAACAGAACGATAATATCGGTTGTTAGGATATATCCTTAATTAATCAAATCTGTACAAGTATTTCTAATCAGAACGACTCGCAATTCTACTGCATACGTTGAACCCACAGGGGCAATCCATTCTTTACATTTTACGCACTCGTGTGCATGTATGTAAGTGACTGTGAGTGTGTGTGTGCGTGTGCGTGTGTGCGTGCGTATGTGTGTGAGTTTACGTTTGCACTAGAACGAGAAGAGATGGATATCTATGTGTACTCGTGTTACATGCGCTGCTTTTGTTTATATGCGAACAAGATATTTAACATCACTTTGAGTGGGTATGATTCCTGTATATAAATAGACTTCTCAAGTGTACCGTGCCTGAATATTTCCGTATTTGCTTCTGTTCTAATTTTATATTCAGTAAATTTTGTATTCTGAAAGAGAGAGCATATGACTCTTCGCGCTTTTCATTTGAAATATGGTTTTATATGGTAAAAAAAACGACGGAATAACTAAACCGATACAAAAATAAGTATAATCCAAGCAACATGAAAGTAACATACAATTAAAAAATAAATGACTCGTATAAAAAATCCTTTAAATAACATACTAGTAGAAGATACTGTAACGTTAGGATTGTAGGTTTAATAGTGTAAGCCTACACTTGTAACATATTATGATGTTGAAGTGACTCATTCTATGTGTCAGTTGATATTAAGAAAAACGGGAAGGCTTTCACAAGAAACACCCAAAATTGTATGTACAAAATTGTTTGTGCTTTACGCACAATTACTATTTAAAACCTGGTAGCAGAATTATTAATTTTAAACAAAAATTGGTACTATGAGAACTTTGATTACAACAATAAAAATAAACACATGTTTTATAAAATAAAAAAATGCATCACCACAGTAAAACTTAGTACAGCAACAATAATTCTGTTACCAGGTTTATAGAATATATCAAGGAATATGCAGGAAAAGTGAAAAGTTTCTAGTGGTAATGATTTCTAACAATAAAGGTGTACCTTGTTTTTGAGAAGCAGAATTTAAAGTTTAACTCACCTTTTACATAGAGATTTATCTTCAAAACAGCCCTGTTCCACATTGTGAGTCATCAACCTGTAAATCCTGGTCCTCAAACAGCCTTGTTTTGCTTCATCTATCTTTCCTAGCCTCTTTTATCATACTTTATCCAGTGTTTGTGTTTGATTTAATCGTACAATATCGAGATCCTGAAGAATATCTACTAATTTATTGCAAAGTTCCAGTTCCATTTTTTTATAAATATCTACAGTAAAGCTTACTACTAAAACCATCGTTAAAGTTTAAAACAGCATCAATATTTTACGTTTAATGCAAAGTTATTTAATCTGTTTAAGAATGTTCGAGTTTACAAGAAGTTCGATAAGTTATAGATAGTAGTTATACCTCATGCTGTTCGGTTCCCTGAAATTGTTGAAGAGATGAGTCAAGAGTAGAGATAAATTTGCAAGAAAGGATGAAATGTCGTGGAAAATTTATTTTTTGCAGGACTCCTCTGAGGGACGTTTTTACCAACTGCGGTTAGATGTTTTTGATGGGTTTCATGGAGTAAGTGATCAGGTAGAAACTGAGTGGCAAAAGATCAAAGTTATTTTGGAAGAAGCAGATATAGAATCATTAGGAAAGAGCAGGAAGAGGAAACGGAAAAACTGTTGTGCGGACTGAGAATTTAAAGGAGGCAGTTACAAGGAAAAATCGGCCCTATAGACATTTCTTAGCCACTAAAAGATACGGATAGGCAGGCATTCCGTAGACTATTTAATATAGTGGTGAGTAAGACTAGAAGGGCTCATAAAGAGATTTGGGATAGATATATTTCGGATTTAGAAAATTATATACATAGTTGACAGTTTATGGTATAAAAGGAGATGAGACATCCTAAAAGAGATACAAGAGACGTGTCTGGTTTGCAGACAGTCAGTAAGGAGAACTTCCTACAGTACTTTAGGAAGCTAAAATCGAAAGAAGTTAGAGATGTAGGGAGTATCCAAGGAACATCAGATTCGGCTTGCGTGGATCTTATAGAATACAGTGAATTTGAGGAAGTGCTGCTATTGATAAGAAATAGCAAAGCTTATGGAAGTGACGGGTTATAGGCACAGATGTTCAAGTATGTTTCGGTTAACTTAAACAAAGGTTTTTAAAGTTTCTCAACTTATGCTGAAAATATAAAATAATACCATCAGATTGGACAGTAGCGTTATTTGTTACATCTATAAAAAAAGAAGTAAATAAACCTGTAAGAACTACGGAGGGATAAGTCTGTTAATATCGCGTATAAAATATGATGTACACAAAGTTAGTCGTCTCATATTAGTTCGCTTGCAGCACTCTGTTCGAGGACAACTGTTCTCCTGTAAATGTTCTCGTTCACCTAGCAAACCGAACTGACTCTAGCTGATTCTGATCTCTCTGAAACTTGTTTTGGACTAAGCTGTGCATAGGAAAGCCTCTTTCGTGGGATGGTTATCCTCACTTGCGCCACGTAACAGTTGGACTGCGGGAACTAGGTTCATCAGCAGAAAAGCCTATGGCGGGTCTTCAAGTAGTACCGACGGCGTCTGGTCAGACAGGAGAGACCATCAAGCAGAATCGGTAAAGCAGTGAATTTAGTTACTGCTCCAACGAACGGCAGATATAAATTGAGTTCTAAGCAATCAGGCAGGCGGTTGTTCCACAAAGTATGGGGAAGAGTTTTGCCCTGACGCCTCGAGGCTTTTTGAGGGTATTGGTCTACTTGTTTACTGAATTTAAGGCCGCAAACTTGCTGTGCCCTAGGTACTTAGTCAATTACAACCATTGGATGGGTCTTCCTTCCAAAGATAGAGACTGGCATTTAGAAGTGGATTCTAGCGTGACGTAATCGACCCTACCCGAAACGCGACGCGATCAAAAGGGACCCGTACAGGAGCCAACAGATTACTCTCGACTACTTTGAGATCTGGTGATACGTTCATGGAAGTGTTGGTGGCTTCTGTGGTTTCAGGGTCATAATGACATTTGCGGTGTTCCCAGGCTAAGAAAGTGCCGAGACCAGAGACAGTTATTGAAGAGGCCTATGAGGACTCCGGAACGTCGATTGAAGGGGGTAGATACAAAAACGCTGTGGCGCCGATGTGATCAGGGCACGTGATTGACAACTATCGATTGACACCAGGTCACATTAGTCGAGTTAAATCAAGGGTTCTTCTTGAGAGTTCGATAAGTATCCTGAAAGGTATGAACAATCGTTTACAAATTAATTTAAGAATATTGACTTAAATGTAATTAAGTAAACTTTAAATAAAACATATACATATGTATAACATATACATTATTAATATTATTTTGGATTTATTTTTGTATGTAAAGTTTTCCATATGTTAAACACACTTGCTTAACGTTTGTTGTTTTTTATAATTCTAATATTATAATCGGATCCAGTGTTTCAAATCAACAGAACACTGGTAACATAGAATGAAAGAAAAGCGGTGAGCGGTGATTTACATTCTTGCCGTAAGCTGCACGTGTCTAAATACGTAGCACTGCGATCAAATTTATGTTACACCAGAGACTGCTACTGCTAGTGTTTGTGTCTACATGTTTTCCGACTACTTGTTACTATTTGACAATCTATTAAAACGATACTTCTTTATACGCATAAATAATATAACATCATTATTACGTTTTTGGAACGCTGATCTTACCTACAAAATAACAACTTTTATTTAAAACTAAACAATTATATTAATTATATAAGAATGTTAATTTTTGCAATTTTTAATATGTAACTTTACATTTGTAAAAGTAATACGTATATGTTGCTTTGTTAATATATTGTTTTCGGTACAACATCGTCATAACATGACAACATTAACTTAAAATAATAACAGACTTTCAAAAATAAAATATTTTCTAACTTTTTCTACTAAGCTAATGACACAAAAGTTGAATAAAATAAAAAACTTTAAAGACATTGGAAACCAACTTCAAAAACTCAAATGTATTTTAACACACTTGAAATTATTTTATAAAAATCTCGAAAATTAAAAAATACACGATTCCTTTTAGAACAATTAATTAAGAAGTTTTATTACATATAATAAGGTTTATGCCTTACATAAGGCATATATAAATGTGTGGTACCTTCTAGTGGGCGTGTAGATATTAGTAGACGAAGCAATTAACACTGCCTTCTACGTTTTATCTGAAGTATCAAGGATGAATCAGATTAATCAGTAACATTTCTTGTGATGAGTAAAAATACTGATTGATTAAAATTTATGTCTTCTCATCAGACAAAAATTAATAATACTTGAAATACACACTTGGTATAATGTAGTGCTACAGATAATTTTACTTTCCCGATAGTTGTTGTTTCACCAGTTACGGCAACTTCAGAGGTTGAATTTCAACATCAGCTCAATATACACACTATATTGTAAATACACACTACACCAAGCTAAGTATTTATTAATTTCAAGTGTTAGTGAAATGTTCTACCAAGTGCCGAGTGACCATTCTATCGTGTAAGAATTAGTAACTTTAATAAATGAGAATCTAGTTTTCACTGGATATTAGATTGTCGTAAACATTCTCCAAATATAAGGTATTTACTAAAGTAGAAAATATCGTATTTGTAGTCTTAGCAGTTATAGAATTTGTTTTTATATAAAAAGTAACAGTTGTTTCTACCAGAAATGTTTCATTTTTAATTTTCAGACAGTTTGACCACCTTCTCGCTATACCTATATAAAATACATAAGGTGTACATAACATCGTATATGTTATAACCTAATATTTATGTCCTACTGGTATTTTGTGGTCGTATAGCCTTCTTCAACAACCTCACGTTGGAGTCGTCAAGTTATAACAAATAGCACAGTGTGTATGGGTTGTTATGTGTTGTAAAATGTCGGGCGTTAACTCCGCGCACTTTTCGTACTTACCGGTGACTGGATCCTTTGCGGTGATGTAGTCCTATAACACAACTTAATACTATGTTTTTTGTGGGCGCCACTTGGAATCGTTTGTTCCAAGAAAGAAATGTGATTATTAAAGAAATTAAAATTTTGAATTCTTAATTCTATGAAAAATGTAAACAAGTCAGTTTAGTTTGAAAAAATAAGGTAAGTTTAATGATTCTTCAAAAAAAAAACAAATCGTCTGAAGGACTAACATTCATGAAAAAATTATAAAATTGCAGAGTTACAAAAAAATTCATAAGTTATTATTATTATTGACAATTTTATTTCTCCAATCAAGTATCGGCTAGTATTTTCAATTTTTTACTCAGTTGAAAAGCATGAGTTTAATACGTGAAAAAATCTTTACTCTCAGGACGTGACTCCTTTGAACTACCAAGACATATCAATAAGATGCTTTACAAGAAAAATTAAGTGATTTGAAGGTGTGTGTGGCATGTGTAGTACAACTGTGTGACAAAATGTAACCAGGTAAAAAAATGACTTTAATTTTGATAACTCACGTTCCAATGGTTAATTAATCTCGTACTGGACACTCCTCTCTGGTAGTTTTTCAATCTCGCCTCTTCATGTGTGCACTGAATTTATTTTAAGTTAAAATTGCGATCATTTACAATTTCCGCACTTTTTGTGAAACGGTTTGGCAGTAGAATTTCGCTCGGATCCCGCCGCTTACAGGTCAGCTGTTTCGCGTTGGTTACCAAATTGGCCGTCACAGCGCTGATACCCTTGCAGTAGCGAGAAAGGCTTTGTGTATGTAATACGTTTAGGGAGTTTTTTTGTCAAGTTAGTTTGTCTTTGCGAACACAGCAGAATTGGTTCTCTATTTAAAATTTCGGTCCCTCCTGGGCCGTTGACGTTCTGGCTGCGTGATTTCTATTAAAATGTGCCGTGTTGCTGCTCTATTTCAGCAACACATTGGCGTAGATTCTTGTAGAGGTTAAGTCAGTCTGTTTGTCAATGTACGGGAAAAGCCTTTCTTCGGGTCTTGTGTCGATTTCTCGCCTTCGGTTTCGCCTTGACTGCGTTGATCAGTGTCGTGGGTGATGCGTCTGTTCCGGATTTCAAGCTTCAAGTGTTTTTGGGTCGAATTTGGTCTCTCTTTTATACTAATTCAGGCTGATTGTTTTCATTGACTTCCGGTATATTTGTGTAAAAATTCCTTCTAGATTGTTCGAGAATAAAGAAATGGAACGTCATGGAACAAATTTAATTTCCGTCGAAGCTTTTAGAACAAATTTCTTATTCTTCACAATGAGGATATTTAAAAAATTACTCTGGTATTTGTCAAACAGTTTTACATTAGTACTCACAATTTGCATGCCATTATTACATTTAGATTCTCTGTTTTCAACTGAATCTAGTGATACTAATTATGATTGGTTTTTTAAATAAATTAACTCTAATAAGTAACACAATATACAACTCTCACCTTGGGTTGTTGTCATTGAAATTCAATTTTTTACAACAAAACATTGTTGTAAAACTATTATGTTTCTTTCATAACATGAACACATAATATTACTATCTTCCTATAACAAAACAAACAAATTTTAACATATATAATACACAGATAATTTCAATTTTACATGGCCCCTGTCCATGGCCTATGTTGTTGTCAATGTTATGACACAATAATTAGACTCTTTCTTTAACATATATAGTATTTCACTAGTGTACACTCAGAGTTTATTATATTGTCTGTCTTTTGTGATACCTGGTTACTCTTTACACATATTATCTTTATTACAGGATAACATAGCATCATATTGGTTGGTCTGAGATGTCCTTTTCATAGTGTAACAAATCTCACTCTTATAAGTTAAATGTTTTCATAATTGATCTTATTTTCAACTGAGTTTGTTCGTTTTTAAGGTATACTGAAGTATTGTACCATTCTCTTTTATTTTTGCCAACATTTTGTAAATATTTAGCCAGATATGACTATTTTTTGTACTGGTTGATTGGCCCCAGCCATACATGGTATAGGTAAATATTTTGATAACTCGACTATTACAATGTCAAAGTTAGTCAAATATATTAGTATAGTCGCTTTATATTATATTTCAACTTTCTAATGCAATTTGGTTGCATTTTGGCAACATTAAATTTATAAATCATACAATATTATATGCCTACCACATGTTTTTAGTTAATACTGTTTTTGGCTATTTTGACTGACTTTTATTCATTTGACAGCTTTCTTTATTTAAGATAAATTGTTCATCTTTGTCTACTTGACAATTGCGTATAGTTTTTATTTAAATGTGATAATAATTAATTTTTACATGAAATCTGAGTGTTTGGTCTCAAATCCAACACATTAATATTTTTTGTCATAACAATTATATAATTTTTATTTTAACTTAGATTCTTTCTAATAATGTATCTAAGTCATTTAATACATTTATTTTATTTACATTACATAATATAATAATGGATCATGTCCATTCATTCACAATAAATAGTTCTTTATACTTTATTCAGAGTTACTAAACTTAATAATTAATGACTTCATTTTGGTTGATCCTGATATTATTTGTCTTTCTCATAGTATCTTATGGTTTTTTCACTGTTATTCACTTTAATAATATATATGGGGTTTGTGTCTCAGTCACAGTCTGGTCGTTTTTCATGTTAGTAGTAATAATTATTAGACAATATTACAAAATTTTTTAGGGCTACTTGGGTTCGATACTGTCCACCTCACTCTCCTCTTATGATAAATTGCTATGTAAATGGTTTCCTTTATGGAACGTTCTGTGACGTTACAATGTATGCATGTGAATACTGTACATAACTAAATACAACTATGGATGCATGGAACCCTTGTACATTGTGTGTATATGTGACATCGGCACGTTAAAGCAGGATCACGTAAGTAAGAAGAAGTATGCCCTATATTAAAGGAAACTTGGTGGGACTCGCACAGTCCTATAAACTACTCTCTCTCTCGCACTCTCTCTCTCTCTCCCTCTCTCTCTCTTTATTTCTGTTTCTGTTACACCGCGCTATTAAACATTCATGACCAACCTTTCAACAACAATAAAATGGTTTATTGTGGGTTACTCCGAACTGTAAATGTAGACACTTCAACCAATCCCTTGTTTCTTCTATTCCTTGAAGGATTTCAAACGTTATATACTCATAAAGTATACACACACATTTCACGTGACGTGTTTATAAATTGCCCGCGTGTATGAGTTAATGCCTTAGAAATGTCTCGTCTAATTTACTACGTGTAAATGTATGCTTTTATACAAATCAACATGTTAGTATTCAACTAAAATCAAACTTTTTAATTTAATCGATTAAACACGATTTAATTTATATAAAAGTTACATTGCATTTAAATAGCAAAAAAATTCATCATATTTACATTTTAAACAGAAGGATAACTCTATATTTGTTTCAAGTCGTACATAGTTTTTACACACGTGGTTCTACGTATATAATGAATACAGCATTGTTTTCCCGACATAAAAAATAAATGATGCAGCCCATCGCATTGAGGCTGGTAGATCCTGATAATTAACCAACAATGATTAACCAACAACTGATAATTTTCAGTAATGCAACAATTCCGTAGATAGCATTGTGCAACCGTAATATATGAAAGCTTTAGAATTCATTAGAAACGATGAGGTAATGTAGAGTTAATGATAGTAATCTAATGCTGTTGAAGTAAGAAAATTTAAAGGCATGTGTTTTACAATAAAAATTATATAGTAATACATATATGAGTTAGGTTGTTTATTTCATATATAGCTTTACCATCATTTAGTGTGTGTTCATTGGGTTTGCTTAAATTGAACTGTGCACAGAGAAAAACAAATGGAAGGGAACCATATTGCCCAAAATTGACGGAATCCAACGTAGTAGCATTCAAATTTAAAAATAAGATTATAAAAGTAATATTTTTAAAAATTAAAATAAATTAAAAATGAATATTAAGTCACAAGATTGTAAAAATGATAAAAGCGAGAATAGGAATGTTAACAAAACTCAATGCAAAATAACAACAAAGGTAATATGAAGTGTTTTAAAATTGTATTTTGACATTTATTAATTGGAATAATTTTTATAATAAAATTTCACTTGAAGACATATTAATTAACCAAATACAAGAAGTTAGTTACGGTATGTAAAGACTACACGAAAATATAAGTAATAGCTATTACCTTTAAACGTTAGTCTTAAAATAAACTATTTATGAAAAGTGACAGTCGTTCTTACAATGTTTCAGAAACATGTGTAAAAAGTAACAAACCTGTATTGTAATGAAGAAAAATAATAATAATTGATTGAGCTACTACTAGATGTCAAACATTTAAGAAAAAACATTGTAACAGTAATGTCTTAATAGTGGTCTGCAAGGCTAAAATTTTCCTATAATGGAAACGAAAATAGTCTGTGCTAATCACAAATCATGAGTATTACCAGTTAAAACATCATGTTAATCAAAACTGACGATGCAGATATATCATAATTGACAGATATAGTACACGTTTGAAGCAAGTAATAATTTGACAATATGAAATTTAAGAAAATATCAAGTTTTATTAAATTATATAGATTTGCGATACTGCTGATTATGATTAAGAAACACAGGAACTGCAAATGTTAGTAATGCTTCAGCATTGCTGATTCCCCAACAGACAATTCTATGATGAACACTACTCGATAGCTCACAGACTTCACGTTCTTGTAAATGTTGTTAAGGTCCAGTAATTCCTTTCACAGATAGTGGCGTCAATGCAACTTAACATTTAGTTGAACACATTCAAGGATTTGTATAAATTTTTAAGACGAATAAGAGTTTATTAAAACTAGAGGTTTAAACGTTATGTTGATAATTCAAAAAGTATGTTGTAATAGTTACAATTACTTTTTTGTTTTAGTTGTAAAAATATTATTATTTGTAGTTGTCATTCGTTGAAACACAGGTTTTTGTATGACTTTAGTTTTTAATTCCCTGCATCCGGTATGCTTACTTTTTCCTATCCACATGAAAACAAACTGCATACTCTTCTTTTATTGTTTTATCTCTATTTACACGCACTAAAAAGGCTTTGTAATTTTCTGCATTTCCAGTTGCGTGAATATCCAAGAAATGAAGAGTTTCTTTTTTGTGTATTACATCTTGTATCATCCTATGTCTCAGCTTACACTGCCTAATATTCCTGATCTTAATTATTCATAAATATTGAAAACATATTTTTAATAGTAAAATGTAGAGTCGTATAGGCCCATATTGGCTTCTCATGAACTTTAACAAAGTTGTGAGCCTTCTCCTTCCATAATTTTTCGTTTTGATTGCTAAAAGCTACAAATATAATCATGCTTGAAATAAAAATCTGAAATTAACATTCTAAAGTCAAACCCAATATACATTATTATACACAAGATCGTGTAAAGTTTTTTAACGCTACTTTGAACCGAGAATTGTTCTTCAACACCGCTAGGAGTGCACACGATTTTCTGTTTAGATTGAAATGGGGAATACGTAATTCTGGAGACAGCATCAAGTGTGAGTGTGACACTTGCACACTCTGGAGAGCAATTATATTAAATGATATATACTTGAGACTTAATATATATTGCAATCTTGATAGCATATTGCTACGGTGTCGTAAGCAGCTGTCACATATGATACAATGACTGCAATCTCACGTTCTTAATGAAAATATATTGCCAGTAACATTTTACATTTTATTTTATTTGTTTCAGCATTTCTTTGATCACAGTTTGTAATTATTGCCATAATAATATACTTTAATTTATCTTCACCTATTTACAGACTTTATTGTTTACATTTGAAACATAGTGAACAAATCAAAAAAGAAATTGAAAAGATCAGGGTGTGTTTGTGTACCTACCTGTACCTTTTCCGAAAAGCCTCACAAACGTTAAAGCCGTAGTCACTTTTGTTACCTGTCCATGGGTACCCCATTGTAACTTTTGGGAAGAATTCATATGCATAACAACATATCAATCAATTAAGCATGTAAAGATAAATTCCTTAAAGTAATCGACGATATATGCGAGAATGAAACGGATTATCATGAAACTATATTGAATTGCTCATTTACCTTTATAGACAGATATAATGATTATTGTTCATATAAGAAATATTAACTCTTTCAGGTACGGCAAATCAGGTTGTTTTATGACCTTTCTGGTACAAGGATGGAAATCATCAATACAAATTCAGAAATACTAGCTTTTCTTACTTATTTGAACTTACAATTAAGAAAAATATGCATACAAAAGTTAAAAATTAAATTTTTCTTAATTTACAGTGGTGGTACATCTTTTGTACTACCATAATTCAACTACTGTAGAAATCTTGGAAGCACGTTTTATTTTTTCCTAGACAGAGTGGATCTTTGCATATTGAGCACATCCATAATGTTCTTACATGACTTTTTTGTGCTACATCTTGCACATCTTCTTCCAGAAGAACGCTCAGGTTGGTGTGAAGAACTCTCTAAACGCATTTTCTTTTCAAAGTACGGTTTTATGTTTTTGGTTTTTTATTTCAGTGACTGTTCTGTTACGCGGCCTTTTTTTTTTGTCTAATTTTCTTTCTTTTTTGTGGCAGCTACTATTGCTGGTGACATTAAAGTTTGTGAAATTTTCCTTCTGAAATTTTTAATGAAATTTTTCAAATTCCATCTGTTTATGAAGAATGAATACATTAACCACACTTGCATCAATACGATACCAACAAATTCTATGCCACCACTTTTAATTTTTACGGCTACTTCGTAGGTTCGCTTCATTTGATCAAATTTATCTACATAGTTCATATTATCGTTATATTCTGTGAGAATTTCGGACATGGGATGGTTACAGATGTTCCATCCTTCAGCCTTCTTTTGGTTTCCTTTACATTTTCTGGATTGTGGAAACTTGAAAATAAATGAACGGCACGATTATCTTCCCATCTTATCATAAGAAGGAAGAAGGCCTGTGTTACTGGCCCATCATAATCGCCACGTTTCATTAAGTTTTCGTTTTTCACAGTTGGCAAATATTTAAGGGAAGGATTGATAGTACGATAAGCATGTATTTCCTTTTCTTTTAATTGGATAACAATGACGTACTGATAAAAAAAATAATCGAAATACAGTTTGTGGTCTTTATTTTCAATATCTGTGACAAGTGAATTAACTACAATTTTTACATGGTTTCTCTAGATTTTATCATATTTCGTTCCTGTGTATATATCAAATTTAAATGCATACACTGTTTTATGACATAAAAGATAAACCTTATAACTTCGTTTGGTTGGTTCCTTGGGTAAATATTGCTTTAATGAACTCCTCCCTTTAAATTTTATCATCGACTCATCGATGCTTATAACGTCGGATGGACTAAAACATTTTAAAAAAGGTCTCTTACAACATAATTTATAAATGGTCTAAGTTTGAATAACTTGTCAAAATTCTAATCAGTTCTTTTTTGAGTTTTACTGTTGTCATTAATGTGAATGTCTGATAACAACACCCTAACCGATTAATATTCATTGTTTGGCTAATCTAGCTGTTATTTCCTTATACCTGGGGAGAGGTTTTATTCCCATCAATAAATTCATCCCGATAAATAATTTGATTTCCTCTTTAGTAGTTGGTTTGTAAGCTTTACCTGAATTTAACTGATTTTGTTGAGCATGTAAATTAGTTTGTAAATAGACAATTTCTTACAAGTAGAATGTTATCTAGACTGTAGCCTTAAGGATGGGGAACGTTTTGACGAATGAAATTGGCTAATATATCAGTTGATTTGATCCGTGATGGGATTTGAATCAGTCTAGCTTAGAACTCAGAAGATGCAGTCTCGTTACTCTGTAACGTGTAATCGTTAACTCTGATTTAGTACGTTAGGTCTGTCAGGAGTTACGAACACATATAGTAATGTGCGCAACTGAATAATCTCGAGTGTTAGTTCGGTAAAGTGCAAGATCGTCCGTGTAGGCATTTATGAACACATCAAGTTTGACGGAGCCATATAAATTAGTAGCAATTGATAATTCAACACAGTTGATAGAAGTATCCAACCCGTAAACGACCCTGAGAGCTGGAAAGGAGGAGGAGATCCTGAAGAGGAACAACAGGAGGAGCAGCGGTATACTGACGTCTACCTGAAAGGAACATCTGTCGACACTCATGAGGAAAACAGGAGCAACGCTGCATCGTTCAACAAACAAGGGAAGTGCATTTATATAAACTATATCAATTAATAAAACAACTATAAAAGAAAGACACATGAAAACTTATAGAAATTTAGATTTATGTAATTAAAATGTAGGAAGTAATTATTTATAAGTATAAAGAGAAGGTCAACAGAAACTGTTCATTAATTTTATTAGCCACAGAAGTAGTAATTTATTTTATTTTGTATTAGAAACAATCTATTAATTTTGTTGTTATCATAGACCGTGGATAATACTGTCCAATCAAAAAATTAAGGGAAATCTTTAATAAAATACAAAACCTTCTATGATCTAATATCGACTTCTTATTCTATGCGACCTTGTACATCGCAACACACACACACACACACACACACACACACACACACACACACACACACACACACACACACACGGGCGCGCGCGCACATACTTCAAAGTAAAGGCATAAACATTTTAATATAATAAATTCAATTAAAAATTTACACAACAAAATAAAATTCACATTAGAATTCGAAACAAATAATAAGCTAAATTACTTAGACTTATGTAATTAGACTTAACCTTAAATAGAAATCAAAATAGTTTCAAATACTCAGTATGCAGGAAACCTTCTCAAACTAATGTAATTTTTTCAAATAATTCTAACATTTCTTTCCAACATAATATTGCGGCATTTAATTCCTAATATACCATACCCATAGAATCCCATTAAACGAAAAAGAAAGAAATTTTATGAAACGAATTGCAATAGATAATGGATACAAAGTAAAAACTATCAATACATTAGATAATAAAATAAAACATCAACAAAGACCAATAAAATTAAATGTAAAAATCCATCTGGTAATGATAATATTATATATACGACATTTCCCTATTATGAAATTATAACTCGCAAGCTAAGTATATTATTTTAAGACACAAATTTAAAAATATAATATAACTCAGATAATACTGGTTTTAACAAAATAAACCCTAAAACTAAATCCAACGTTCACAACAAAATTAAAATATACGAAACAGAAAGTCCGGATCGCAATACATCGTAAAAGGTCAGTCAAAAATAATGTAATCGATAGGTTCCTTTAACGTCGCAATACGATTCTAAAACCAAATATTTAAAAGACCAATTAAGCCCACAATGTTTAAATAATGAACATCTATATCCAGAAATTAAAACGTCAAATTAATTAAACACGTACAAAAACATAACATAATGGGTATTTGGGAAATCTCAGTATTACAAACACAATAATAATAATTCAAGAAAAATTTCAGGGAAACATATAATAAGATGATTTATTTAAAATTATACATGGTGTATTAAAATCATGAAAATCAAAATATTTTGATAATCCAGCAGACTACGTATACAAACATTACAACTCTGGAAAATATAAATCAAAGTAAAATCGATTATTTCTTAATTTATATTATAATCAAAACAAATCGATTATTCGTTAATTCACAAAGAACCTCTACAGGTTCAAAATAAATCTGTGGAACGTAGGTAGGATGAAATGACAACAATATATTTTAATAAAAAATGTATAGGGGAATTATTTAATACTTGAAAACTTACAAGACCTGAAAGAATCCTGTATTTATTATACATAAAACCAGGAAGATATACTGAAGAGGGAAATACCGACAAAATAAGGCACGCGCGCACGCACAGGCAAACACGCGCGCGCGCACACACACACACAACACACACACACATATCGCATATACTGTCGTCATCTTCTACTTATCCTTCTTATTTTTCTTCTAGCTTTACATACGAAGACTTGTTGCGGCTGCTGGCTTAGGAGAAGCACGTATGTCTCATCACCCTGTCAGATGCCTTAATATAATCTATAAAAAGAAAGCCAAGTTATCTGTTAAATTCCATGTTTCCCTATGGTGTCTTTTAATACAAATATATTGTCACTACTGTATTTTTGTTTCCTAAAATACGATGGTTTTTAGATTAATGCTGTAAACCATCTTTCGGAGCTTTCGAATTATATAATTTTGGAGTATATGTCACATGCTCATTAAGAAGACTTAATCCTCTAAAGTGTGTGCATTTCTTCTATCTCTGTTTTAAATATCGGAAGTTTTCTTATAATTTCCACTTTAACTTTATCGCATTGTTCCTAAATTGCTAGCAGGTTGAGGCCTTCCTTGTTAGCCGTTTCTTGCTGAACGAGAACTTTCATGCTAGCTGCTTCTTGCTGAACGAGGGATTTTATATCCAAGAGTTAATATTAAATCGTCTTGGAAGTAAGAACGCTTATGACACCAAAAGGCTTTATTCAGCATGAAGCAGAAATTTTTGTGTGATGTAGAGAAGTTAATTTGAATTTACTCTGAGTCTAAAAAAACGCAGTGAGTATAAAAGGTGCCAACTCTACAAACAATGCAGTCCGTAGAGTTGTCAAACAAAGCGAACATAGGCCTACACAAACTCTCTTTCAGAATCAATTCAGAAACCGAAAGGCTTGTTCTTTGTTGCGTTAATATTACGGACACACACACACACACACACACACACATCTACGTGAATGTTAGTGTTTTTATATAATTTCGACACTGATTACTACACAGACTATATAATAGTTTTGTTTGACGTAAATAAATACTGTTAGTAGGAATTAGTCACAAATGTCTTGATCAAGATTTTAATGTTGGGTGGGCTACATGTCTTATAATATATATGCCATCAATATTAAAATTCTACTAAATGTTTATTTTGTTTATTTACTCAATTTAAATATAAGGACCAACCAATTATGCCTCTTTAATGTGATGCTCAATTCTCCAACTTTTATTCTTCAATACAGAAAGAAAATTGCATCTTCAAATTGCAATAATATATTAAATTACATTTCTAAATAATCGGTATTAGCTGGAGATTGGTGCCTTTTATATAAAAGCCATTAAGCTGTACCGCCAGAGCTATACCAATAAATTTACCAATACTAAATGCACAAAGTCGGTTTGGCGCAAACACTTCCAATAAAAGTAGCTGAATGTTTGACCACATGGGGCCAAACCGTATACCCTTTAGTTATCACCCGCAAGTAAAACCCATAAATTGCTAACTATAAGTCAATATTATGGATTTCCTTTATTTACAACTATACACGAACGCACATCTACCACATAAAGATACGCATAAGGACACCCGTAAGTGTATGTAAACAATTTTGTTTATGCATATTAGCTACTGCTACGTTATCTGCCGTCTTTGAATTAATAAATGCATATCTAAATATGCACAATTTGTGAATGCCACCACACTTTTAACTTAAACATTGGTACGTATATTACATAACGTAATTAACTGTTCATAATAATAGTAGAATCAAGTGTCAGTAATACATTTTTATACCTTATTTGAGTACGTAAAATCAAATCAAGTATGTCTACCTTATTATGTAATAGTTAATATCGCATTTCAAGAGGAAAATGTAAACGGTATACCAGAACAACGAAGTACGAATTCAGAGTTGCGTAAAGTGTAGACCTTTACTTTGTAGATTCAACCAGTACTGGGGTATAATCTTTATTGACATAACTTCTTAAAATTAGTTTAAGGACGCAACAGATTTTTTAATGGTTAATGGTGTCATAAACCCTGATGTCAGGAAATGTGCATATAGAATCGTTAGGCTAATTATAATATTAGTATTTACATAATGCTTGAAAGAAAATTGTCAAAAACATTTTAAGGAATATACAAGGGATATCCAGAAAGTAAGTTCCAATAGAGTTTTAAAGAAAACTAAGAATATGTTTAAAAAACATTTTTATTGCAATTTAATGTGCACAATTTAAATTAGTTTTCTATATAGTTTTCGTCATTTTTGAAATATGCCTACTTTTCATAGCGAGGCAGTTGTACACCTCTGTCACAGAAATTTTCCGCCTGTGATTTGAACCACGTATTAACAGCTCGTCGTCGTTATGGAACTGTTGGCCACCTAGGGAGGATATCAGTAGATTCAAAAGGTAATATTTGCTTTCTTCGAGGTCTGGGCTGTACGGCGGACGGCGGATAATCAAATTATTTTCAGCCGAAGGTTGCGAGGAGATGCTGCGTTGCAGTGGCAGAATGTGGGCAAGCCATGGACATTGACATGAATGATAGCAATGTCCCGGGTAAGCATCCAATGTCGAGAATTATGAATTATGGATCGACGCAATTTTGAGTGTTTCGACAATATAAACACGTCCTACGAAACTTACTCAGTGCACAGTTTCTTACAAATAGCGTTGTCGGATTGCCAACGAATCAGCAAACTGGCCGCGCATGCGCAACAACGTCACGGGATCGATACCGTGGCAATATTTAAATATCGGTATGGAGAATCATACATGACTTCCATGTTCTAAGATTTATATTTAAAATCATTTTCGAAATGAAATATTACCATTGAAACTACTTCTTTCTACTTACTGCTTCAGCCTTAACCACAGTACTGTGGTCACTAACGTATACCACCTCACGTTATCGCACTCCGCTATATATATATAAATATCGGTATGGAGAACCATACATGACTTCCATGTTCTAAGATTTATATTTAAAATCATATTCGAAATGAAATATTTCCATATAAACTACGTCTTTCTACTTATTGCTTCAGCATTAACCACAGTACTGTGGTCACTAACGTATACCACCTCACGTTTTCGCACTCGATTTTCACCGATGATGGCAGTCGATGGCACTGCCGAAAAGTCTGGTTTTGCAGAAAACATTGGACTACAGCTAAAGAGCCCGGGAAGCAATTTTAACAAAAAACTACTTCTTTGTTGCGGATAACGTAGTACACATATAAAAAATTCTCCCCTCCACGTTCAACTATAATTTTTAATAATAGAAAATTACCCCCACCCCGTTCACCGTTAGGGGTAGATAGTTCATCTACGTTTCTACAGTGGATTACTATGAGCTTCTTATCAGGATACTTTATTTATAAAAATTAAGTACTTTACACTTGTTAAATCATAAAATGTTTCCGGTAAACTACCCCTTTCTCTTAACCGATTTTCTCCAAAATCAATAGACCTTCCGTCCTCTAAAATTCAGGGATGCATGCAAAAAAATATTTGATTCTGTTTGAATGTGCGGCAGTTATCATTCGTCATGGAAACATTTCTCTTGTTACAACATAAAATGTTGCCGGTAAACTACCCCTTTCCCTTAACCGATCTTCACCAAAATCAAGAGACCTTGAGCTCTCTGCAACTCAGGAAAGGGTGCAAAAAATTATTTGATTCTCTTTGAATTTTCGGCAGTTATCGTTCGTCATAAAAAAAGTTACCCTTCTTAAAACATAAAACGTTGCTGATAAACTACCCCTTCCCTTAACCGATCTTCAACAAAATCAACAGACCTTGAGTTCTGTTTAGTTCAAAAAGGTATGCAAAAATCTAGTTGATTCTGTTTGAATTTACGGCAGTTATCGTTCGTCATATAAAAAATTACCCTTGTTAAAACATAAAATGTTGCTGGTAAACTACCCCTTTCCCTTAACCGATCTTTACCAACACCAATAGGTATTGAGAACTCTACAATACAGGACTGTATGGAAAACATCATTTGATTCTGTTTGAATTTGCGGCTGTTACCGTTTACTATAGAAAAAAATTGCCCTTGATAAAAAACCGTTGCTGGTAAACTACCCCTTTCCCTTAACATATCTTCACCAAAAACGACGGGTCTTGGGTACCCTCCAATTCAGGCCTGTATGCAAACAATTATTTGATTATGTTTGAATTTGCGGCTGTTATCGTTTGCCATAGAATACACCCTTGATAAAACATAAAACGTTGCTGGAAAACTACCCTATTCCATTAACCGATCTTCACCAAAAACAATAGGTCTTGAGAACTCTACAATTCAGGGCTGTATGCAAAACATTAGTTGATTCTCTTTGAATTTACGGCAGTTATCGTTCGTCATATAAAAAATAGCCTTGATAAAACATAAAACGTTGCAGATAAACTACCCCTTTCCCTTAACCGATCTTCACCAACACCAACAGGTATTTAGAACTCTACAATACAGGCTGTATGCAAAAACGTATTTGATTCTGTTTGAATTTGCGGCTCTTATCGTTTGCCATAGAAAATACCCTTTTAAAACATAAAACGTTGCAGGTAAACTACCCCTTCCCCTTAACCGATCTTTACTACAATCAACAGATCTTGATAACTATACAATTGAGGGCTGTATGCGAAACATTATTTGATTCTGTTTGAATTTGCGGCTGTTATCGTTTGCCAAGAAAACAGAATTACCCTTGATAAAAAAAAACCGTTGCTCGTAAACTACCCCTTTCCCTCAACCGATCTTCACCAAAAACAATAGATCGCGAGTACTCTACAAATCAGGGCTGTATGCAAAAAATTATTTGATTCTGTTTGTATTTGCGGCTGTTATCGTTTGCCATAGAAAAAAATCTATAGACAGACAGACAGACACACAGACACACACACAGACTCTTTTCGAAAAACGACTTTTTTCCATGTTTTGAGCGTAGTACAATCAGAATCTGCAATAATCTCGAACACGATTTTTTTTGCTATCACCATACTTCCATTTCCTTAAGGAACATGGAAGTAAAAATATGCATAAAATTAATGGCTTGTATAAGTTAATGATTGATCTCCATTAAGTAGTGCTCAAGTTTCCAAAGTTTTAATATTATGATGTCCGTAATTAAAACATCAGAGCAGGTTTAGTGTATATACACTGTGGAAAAAAATTTTCAAAATTTCCTATTGAGCGTTGCTTAGAGTAAAGCTGCGAATCTACAGTGTACATTTCACAGAACAAACACGTGGAAAAGAAGGAGCGTCTATAAAGACGAAAATTCTGTCTATGAATCGTTCCTCTGTAAACACGTGCAGTTACACTGCCCAGCGATCCACAGGAAGCAAATCGCTATCCACGCTGGACAATTTTTCGGCTTGCACGGGTTATGTTGGTATGGGGTTCGGCACTTTCCCTTTAAAAAGCGTGCAAATGTAAGAAAATAAACATGAGTGAGGCCAGAAATAACGCGAATTTTGTGTGTGTGTGTGTGTGTGTGTCTGTCTGTGTGTGTGTTCCCTGCCTTTTTATTGCGGTAGTCATAATAATAATGGAAACGTAAACATTACATAACTGAGATATGCTTGCCTGCCACGAACGAAATATTTTCTCTCATACATGATTTACATTAAAATGAAAAAATTATAATTTTATTGCCTGGCAACAAAATTATTTTATTTTTAACAATTACCATTGTTTGAAAAATTTTAAATGAATTTTCAAGTACTTTACTGTTGTTAAAACGTAAAAGGTTGCAGGTAAACTACCCCTTCCCCTTAACCGATCTTCACCAAAATCAAAAGTCCTTGAGATCTCTACAATTCAGGGACGTATGCAAAAATTATTTGATTCTGTTTAAATATGCGGCTGTTATCGTTTGCCGTAGAAAATTACCTTTGATAAAAAAACGTTTCAGGTAAACTACCTACCTCTTTCCCTTAACCGATCTTCACCAAAAACAAAAGGTTGTGAGTACTATACAAATCAGGGCTGTATGCAAAAAATTATTTGATTCTGTTCGAATTTGCGGCTGTTATCGTTTGCCATAGAAAATACCCTTGTTAAAACATAAAACGTTGCATGTAAACTATCCCTTCCCCTTAACCGATCTTCACCAAAAACAATAGGTCTTGAGAACTGTATAATTTAGGGCTGTATGCAAATAATCTTTTGATTATGTTTGAATTTGCGGCTGTTATCGTTTGCCATAGAAAATACCCTTGTTAAAACATAAAACGTTGCTGGTAAACTACCCCTCTTCCTTAACCGATCTTCACCAAAAACAATAGGTCTTGAGAACTCTACAATTCAGGGCTGTATGCGAAACATTATTTGATTCTGTTAGAATTTGCGGCTGGTAACCTTTGCCAAAAAAAAATTACCCTTGGTAAAAAAAACCGTTGCCGGTAAACTACCCCTTTCCCTCAACCGATCTTCACCAAAAACAATAGGTCGTGAGTACTCTACAAATCAGGGCTGTATGCAAAAAATTATTTGATTCTGTTTGAATTTGCGGCTGTTATCGTTTGCCATAGAAAAAAAATCTACAGACAGACAGATAGACACACAGACACACACACACACAGACTCTTTTCGAAAACGACTTTTTTTCATGTTTTGAGTGTAGTACAATCAGAATCTGCAATAATCTCGAACACGATTTTTTGTTGTCTGTCACCATACTTCCATTTCCTTATGGAACATGGAAGTAAAAACGGATATTACTTTGTGCATATCCCTATGGGTATCCCTCGACTTTAAAACATTTTTTTCTTAAATTTAATACTTTAATTACTTCTCATTACTTTACTAAATATTCTGACACTGCCGTGCAATACGTAAAACTCGCTATAGAAAACAGATAGCTTATAGTGAAAGAAATAAAGCAAGAAAAAAGAATAAAACAAAGAAAAAAGAAAGAAGATAAGAAAAAAGAAAAACACACAAACAAAGTTATACATGTAGAAATGTCTAGCTTCTGCAAAGTATTCTCAGTCGTAAAGTAAATACTAATCTGCTAACATTGAATAATACGTCGCGTTTTATTCTAATTGGAAATAAGTAGGCTACCTAAAAATTGCAATCATTTATCGAGTTTTTGGAAATGTACAGACAATTTCTGATACCTATGTGTAAAAACGTCCGTCGTTGTTAAACATTCTGTAATTATACTAGATTGTTCTAGTGTTTTTTCAGTCAAATTCATAACACTTTCATTGTTTCATATATGTTAAATGTAGAGTTTTACACCAATTTACATAACAGTTTTATTTAATTCTTTTTTCTCTTGGTGCGGTAAACTGTTAATACGATTAATACGACACTTTGTTAAGAAGAACTTTGATAAAAATCTGCATGATAGTGAGTAATGTTATAGTGAGAAACTTGTGCTTGTCAGATTAGTACATACAGCAAAACGCACAGTATGTGACGGTACTGAGATTGTGTAGTGTAAACCGAAGTATGTCTTGTAATAAGTATTGGGTACAATAGTTTCATTGTTCTCCCTACACAGCCATTTGAAAACAAAAGATTAATGCATATTTAAGCAATATACAGGTTGGTAACCTCTTCCGTTACGAACACAAGTTAACTGTTGCACATCACTATAGACAAAAATTCAGCGGAGGCTGTGTCGGAGCCACGGCCACAAATCTTCAGAGCGTAGAATACGTCTGTGTGCTTTAGGGTTGCTAATGTGTTATGAATAAAATGAACAAACACATATCTAGTTTTACAAAGTACAAAATTTTATTTGCAAAATCATCACACAAGTTAATTAGTTGGTTCAAGCAAGACTTTATTTATAATGGGCCTATGATAGGAGAAGTAGCTGATATATATTTTATGCTTTGTGTAATTTGTTGTGTTTAGGTAACTCATATGTCACTTTGATATCAGACTAATAAGTTTTGATTGTAGCAATGAAAGTTTCTAATTTTATTTTACACAATTAAGTATACCTGTTGATATAAAAAGAACTTTTACTTCAATATTATTCACGAAAGAAAAAAATATTATGCTAGCTAACTGTGAAGTGTGAAACTGCAATGTGTCTGTTAGTGCAACCTGCTGGACGTTTATGACAAAACAACATTGCCTGAAGCGACCATTCATTTTATATAACAGGCATTGATTATAGCTAAAGAAGTCCCTGACAGGCGGGATAGCGTTACCTCCAGATTACCTGCCGTCCTATCTCATTTGCATCCATATGGCTTCCACTTCCCGCAGGCAGGAGACGTATTTAATTGCTTTTATACGTAGAACAGAGATTTTGTTAAAGCCTATATACTTATCTCAAGACGCAATGCGAATTATTAGAGTGGTAGTAATTTTAATACAGTAATTTAATTTGTAGGTCACAAATTTTTTTGTAACTTACTGCGCCAAAAGAGCAACGTCTTTGTTGGGCAGGACAGCTTCAACGAATGACTAACGTTATAATACCTATTGGAGTAATGAAGGGAATGTTGGGCAGACAGAAGGGAAAACTAAGAACCCTTTGGCAGGACAGTGTTCTAAGGTGATTCGGTGACTCTATCCGTATTGAAGTGTGCTTCTATGCTATACACTCAACGCTACGTAATTTCTCTCTGACAATTTGATCAACATGTACAATACCACTACCGTTGTTTTCTTGTATTTATCCCAGTATCGTAAGTTGTCTGGGTAACACCACTATTTCGAAAATAATTTTATAGTTACATTTGTAGTTTTGCTGTCCTTGCTGAGTGTCATAAAAAGGCATTTCAGAGCTAAGCTTTTCCCAATAGGTGGTTTATTAGAGTGTAATTATGCTCGTGTTATAAAGCATCCTTACCTACCATATTGAGAGACATGATATTTATAGCGCCTGTTAAAAATTAAATTTATACACAGTTCTAAAATTATATTTTAAACCTTGTTAAATAAAAACCTTGTCAAAATTATAATTTTACAACCGTGTATAAATTATAATTTTGAAAAGGTTTTTATTCGCTAAAGTTAACAAGTTTTAAACTTGTTAACAAACGTTATGCACAGACTATTCCCTACTTGTATTATTGGCCCAGGATATCTTACTCCTACAAATATCATTAAGTTTAAAACATTAAGTTGTTTCAACAATTACTTTGAATAGTAAACACTTGCGAGCACCTGTTGCCTGTAATGTACTTAACTTAACGACACTTGTTAGTTACAAACATGAGTTACGACAATGAAGCAGATTCGTGGTTTATTTTAAAGTTAGAAGCGCGAGTCGTTAAAAGTTTCCGCCCATTTTCTGTATGGACCGCCAGCAATTTAAATCCACTATTTTATTCTGCAGCTAGTATTTCGCTGAATAAGCAGTTGCACATTCTTATCACAAATCCCGCTATCCAAAAAAAAAAACATAAACGTAGGTACATACACGATCGTAAAAAAGGAGATGATAAAATACTTATTATGGAAATTCCCTGATACTTTATAATTTTTAAAGATCTGATATATTAATGATCTTTATATTACGAGTAACTTATAATTTTTCCTTGTATTTAAAACTTGTTATACTTTACGATTATACATACGGGCTTACCGTTACATAAAATTCTACTACTCATGTGTCCCTGGTAGTATATGCATTCACCTGCGCGTACGTTCGTGTATATAAATGTGAGTACCCAGAAATATGTGCTTATTTGTTTGTCTGGGAGGAATACATGCTCAAATATTTTGATCTGTTTCATTTCCTACCTGAAACCAATCTTCACAAGTACACTTGACAAGTTTGCTTTCCTATTTTTCCGTTCATGGAAATATTGTGTTATGAGAAGTTGGAAAACGAACGATCCCTCAAGCTTTTCGTTTTCCAAATTTATATGTAAAACATGCGAGGGAATAAAAAAGTTTAATGTATAGTCACGTAAACCTAAGCGACTTCATGTTACTAGAATGGAGCAAAAATATCATGAATCAGAAGAAAAAATAGGAACGTGAATTTCAACAATATTTATGTAACTGTATTGTCTAACTGCTATTAATTAACATAGTTTAATAACACATTTACTGAAATTTATTATAATAAATTATATTCAGAATGTCTAAGTAAGAAACATATATTCGACTTTAACAACAAAGGCCATCAAGACATTCGTCTCAATTTATTTTATATCCTTACGTATGCATTCTAGGTTTTGTAAATATTATTTCAGATTTGTACAACCTAAGGTCCTATAAATTATAATAATTTTAAATATTCCATTCTCAAATTGTCACTAGACACACGGGGTGCTAAAATGCACATGCCTTTGCTACAATACGAAATTAGTGTGTTCGTTTCGTCTGGATTAAATAAAATAAAATAAAATAAAATGCTGATTATATATCATATTTTATAATTTTCTTTCGTTTACTATCTTTTGAACTATTTATGCCTAAATCTGTAATTTTTTGAAAAAAGTAAACCCGGTAAGTTTATAAACTAATTTGTACTGAATATAACGAGACGATATAATTTTATTAATTTGTCAAATTGTATACCGATTACAAATCTTACATTAAAACGGAGCTTATTGTCAAGTGCAAACATAAAATAATAACTGACGTTAAGCAATTCACTATTAATTTTTTTAGCCTATATAGTATTTAACAAACCGATTCTTATTTTTGCTGTTACCTATGTTAACATTTTAAAGTGAATTCCTATTTATAGTTCATTTTACAAAATATGTTTAAAAAAATCATGTAAGCATGCTGTAACATTAAAGTGAGAGTACTCAAATTTAAAATTACATAACACGTCATTGAACTGAAACAGTCATTTTCACTACGTAGACATTTTCACAGAGGGGGTGAAAAACGCACTGTAATTTTATGGTGAGCCAGGAATCTAACCGCAGGCTTGAAGATGAATAGTTAAATGTCATATTTATTTGCTTGCTAATAATTTATTCGTGTTTGATATTTATTATTTATTTACAAGCTAAATATAATCTATAAATTAAATTTATTATAAAAAATAGTTATTTTTTCAAAGAAGAAGAAAACAACCTATTTATTTACACATGTCGAGGTGATCATAAACCGACTATCAATAGAATGCAGAATGTGGAGCGATCGTTACAAAGTATCTAAATATTTATCCAAGCTGTGTATAGATATTTTAAATTGTCAAAGTGCTGTTAAAAATTGTTCGTAAAATAAATCAATTCTCTAATAGTATTAAATTGTGACTAATTAAAAACAATAAAACTAAAGTATAAGGATGGTCTTCAAACCAGTTTGATAATAAAAGCCAGTAGTTAATTGGATGTAATTTTCTAATTTTAATAACAGAATTATGTATCGTGAGGTTTCCTTCATGTATCCCTCAGCAAAAGATAAGTACTTAATTATATCTTCAAAGAGTTTTAGTAATATGAGGCTCTAAATACTAGGTTTCATTTTATCCTATAACTCAGCTGTTTACCTCCCACAAGGCTAGATGTGAAACGGGAAGGAGAGGAATCTCAGAGAGGTAAAGAGGACCTGCTGACGTAAAAACAAATAAACAAATATATGCTAGTTTTAGATGATCCAAACCGAAGTTTTAGAATAGTGCGGATAACACGGTAACGGTCTTCGCTCGGATAAAGAGTATTAATACACCCACGAGAAAGAAAAGTAGAAGTCATCGTAACGGATGGTTACGCGACTTTTTGGCGTATTCACTATTTTCTCAAGCATGGTCAAATAAAGGTATAAATAACTAACATGATACTTATATGTATTAAGTTAAACTTAATCGTGTTTTGGGTGTGTCCATTGTCATTTGCTGAAGTAATTGTGCACCTGTAATGTTTGTTGTTGGCTGGTAACATTGCAGCGGTGCAATTAACAATGTCATAAACTTTACTTCTCATCTTATGAGCTTTCCCAAAAACATTGTTTTTTTTCTTTAATATAGTTGTTTAGTATGCCGTGGTGCTGCTATTATTTGTTTTTGTCGTCATATGTTCACAGGTGCTGTATGTTATTTTATTTCCTGTTGTGTCTGTTTTATTTTAGTAGCCCTACTCTCTTGTTTAGTACTTTGGTATACTATATTTCAAATTTTCGAATTTCATGCACTATCTACTAGAAACTGAATTAAATTTAACTTTTATTAATGCCGTTTGATTGTCGAAATCAAATACGAAACTCTTTGGGATCAACACACATGTGTTTACTTTTATATTTTCTGCAAAAAATATTAATTTACATTGCAGCTGGAAACTAAACAAGACCGTCCGGCACGAACAATACTATTGAGGACAACACAGGTTTATATTGTTTGGTGGACGTGATGTGCCAGCACGTAAGCTGCAGCTGTACTATGTCTAGTGTACGTGAATGAAACAGCACTAACCGTAGACTAACAATTACTTTATGTTAGAGCCACAGGACATAGTATTTTATTCTCAGCGTTTTGATATCACCATTCATAGTATAACGCTTAATGCTGCATATATAATAACATATTTTTCTATTATTGTTTATTACAGCAGTAAATAAACATTTTGTTTATTACAGCAGTAAATAAACATTTATTAGATTTATGGATACCTTATAGGTTTGAAAAAGTTTTATCATATGTTTAACATCTAGAACGAAATAGGATTATTAGGTTTCATAATGTTTGCACTACTATCCGTGTCAAAAGCATAGCACAATGCTATATTTAACAGGCGGCATATAATAATATTACTTCATTTAATCTATTAAGACGTAGCTGTGGATTTAACCAAATTCCATGCAATTAAAAAGATCATTAAAATCATTTACAAACGTCTGATGATTCTGATAAGTTTCAGTAAAACGTGCGTCTGGTATTGAAACGACAAAAACGCAATACTCTACTTGCAGATGAAACTGTATTGAATAATATCATATAGTAATAATAGTACAAAATAAATAAAAAAAACAAATTCTATCTTTTCAAAGATTCTACAATGCTTTACAATGCTAGTATTGTGTAGTATTGTAGTATTGTGAGAAATGCTCAGTGAAGTAACAGTGTTTTCCTTTCCTTTGTGGTATAGCATAGAATGAAAGTACGCACGTTTGTTTCAAAACCAGAGTTGAAAATTCTGCAGCTCAGGGAGCATAATATTTTGAAGAAGAGTGGACCGTGGCATGAACGCATATGTTTGCATGTGTGGGATGTATAAAGTCTATAGTAGGTTAAATGAGTATAACTAATGGTGAAAACAACTCATCGACAGAATGAGCCAGTCTGCCAATGACTATAATACATCACAAAACACTGTGAAAAAGAGACGTTGCATGGTCAAAAAGAGTCGGGACAATCAGTGTGCCTTATCCATCGAGAGAACAGGAATTGTACAATTTTTTTTATAAACTATACCTATAAATGACGTATCTTTGTAACTCTCTCTCTCTCTCTCTCTCTCTCTCTCTCTCTCTCTCTCTCTCTCTCTCTCTCTCTCTCTCTCTCTCTCTCTCTCTCTCTCTCTCTCTCTCTTTCTCTCTCTCTTTCTCCCTGTCTACCTATCTATCCAACTCTATCTCCCTTCCTTCTTTTCCTCTTTTTATCATAACACACAAACACACAAACAACAAACGCACACGCACAGCGGTCGGAAGGTCTTTGCCAAAATACCTGGATAGGCCTATATGGTTGCAAAATTGAAAAATCATCAAATTTTAAGCAATATTTCTAGAAAAATAAATATAAAAAATGTAAGTAAATTACAGACGACTAAAAACACTAACGTCTTAACGTTTCTAATTGTCGTTAGATAAAGCTTTAAAGGAGGGGTATCGGGATATAGCGAGGCGAGTCACAGTGGGATTGTCGTAATTGCTGCGATTGTCTACTTTTGTTGCCTGGACCTAAAAGTTCAATGATCTCATGCATTTTCTGTTAGCGGTAGCATTTGTTTTAGCAAAAGATACTTGTTTATAATGGAATTTTTGATTGCAAGTACTTGTAATACTGACAACTTTAAACTAACACTTCAAATTGTCACTTAAAAAAACTGCATTCTTACAACTTTAAATACCATTACGTGACAAGCAAAACCATTGAAAAAAAATGTTATCATTTCGTTTTAGAGTCTTGTTACGTTAATACAGATTTTAAAATAAAGGAGATAATGTTCTACTTTTACATTTAATATACTCGGTGTTCCGGAAAATGTAAGGGATTAACAATTTATCCTCAGTTAGACTATCGCTGTAACCCACTATATATGCTACATGTAATAAAACAAAATTAAAATGAAAATTAATGCCACACTACAATTTTCTACTCTATGTAAATTTTAAATACTTTTTTTACAAGATTCTATACTTGTACCAATATTGGCTAATGAAAGGATTAATACTTTGCCTTCGCTTCCACTTAGTTATTCTGATTTAAAAACTTTTTTTTATTCCGACTGTATACAATGTTTACACATTTTTCGGAACCAAAGATTACAGAATTGATTGAATTCTCATCTTACACTGCTGCTTGTCCAACCAAAGATCATAAATTTCTCTTTCCCTCAATATAGTCTCAATATAGTCTTAATTTCTTCTATCCAGGTAAATAGGTGATCTTCTCTTTTCCTTCTTCCTGGTGGGGTCCATTCTATGACTATACTTTGCAACCTTTCCTGTGCTATTCTTTTTTTTGTTTCGATATATTCTAATGTTTTTGTTTGAATAAAATAAATTGTTGATTTGAAAAATTTAATTGCATAAAAAATAAAGTAACGTTTAAAAGTGTTCTTCTGACAGGCAGTTACATATATTGTAAGGGTATAAAAATATTTATCTTGGTAGCGAATGAGCGGAATGCTTTCGCTACCAAGTAAATGTCTCATGAGCAGAAGACATTCCATTTCCTACTCAGTAAATAAATGTTATAATTTGTGGTGCAGTCAGTACGATATTATGTTTCTAATAATAATAGTGGCTCCCATGTGTACCACCGAAGCAGCTTAGGAGTCAGGCAGGGTAAGCTGGTATTTGCGAGCCGTACGGCATACAAGGAAGGTAGTGTAGCCAGCACTACGCTTAAGCCACCCATTATTATCCCCAGGATGTTATCCCAGGTACTCAACATCTCAACAGGCTGAGTCGACCTGGGGGCTGTAAAATACACCTTGATTTTATGGTGCGGGCCCGGGAATCGATCCCGGGACCTCTAGATTAGTAGCCAGGTGCCATACCCACTGGTCTACTGAGCCGCCATTATGTTTCTAAGAGTGAAAAAATAAAGCATATTTCCATAATCTAGGTAATTTTATTTGACAAATTTGAGTAGAAAACGTTAATTAGTAGTTCGTAAATTCTGAAACGCGTTACGTTTTTAGTTACTAGGTACATATTTTTTAACCGTGCTCTGAAACATAAGAAGGCGATTTTAACCAATACGCCCAATACAGGTTTTTCTGATCATTGCTTACAACACAATCACTTCATAGATACAAAAAACATAACACTACTCCACAAGACACTAAAAAGGTAAAAAAAATGTATTTGTTAGAAATTCTATAAATTATAAAGCATTGAATAACAAAAATTTAACAAATGACAAATTGAATTCTGTGTATCCCCTTTATTAAAAGCTGTTATTTAGTTTAGTTTACTTTCTATTTTGCATTCAGAGTATATTTAGTTTATTTAATTTTGTATTTTCCATTCAGATTGTATTTAGTTTTTACAGACACTTGACCTTCTCCCTTAGCTCCTGCAACCCCTCTCTCCATCTTCACAACTCAAATATGTTTCAATACACGCCCTAAACCATTACCACCATTACACGGCCACCACCACCATTACTTACATCCTATGTTTAGGTTTTCATTCATCCCTTTGAAAATGGCTTAAGAAGTCGAATAAGCTGTCAGAGTTAAATAGAATCTGTGAAAGGTACCAAGTGTTTATATATTAAAAAAAAAACCTTTGAAGTTTTTGTGTTGATTTTCCGTAATAAATTCTAATCTCTTTTCTATATACTATTGTCGGTATGTTACGAAATTATAATCTACGGTTATGTACATTTTGTATTGTCACCAACACGCTTTACGGTTATAAGTTAACGTATTTAGGCAAGATATGTAAATATACAAAATAAAGCAGTTAGGAATCACAGCAAAGCGCGGTAATGATGCAGCTGGATGGGGAAGAAAATTGAACTTGACTTTGGACTACCGATTGTTTTTCAGAAACCGTGTAGTAAAGATTTTATGCTTGCAGCGCTTTAATACTGGATTACTGAATTTAGATGCTAACGTTACTGGCATTGATAGCTACCGAGAAAAGAATCTTTTAAAAACAAGTCCGTGAAAGCAAGCACGTTATTTTAGCGAGCTGATTTTTATCATTCAGCGAACTGTATTACGTCACGTGACATTCGTACCGAGGTATGCTAATACTCGGAATATTTGAAGTATGAGTCTAAACTACGCTACAGAGACAAATTGGAAAGTTGTAAGGACATGTAAATGTGTCGCATGGGAGACATTGATACCGACTGAGAAAATTGAAATCATTCCAAGATCCATCGTTACATTTTATGCCAATCGTAACACTTCTATTCTTATAGGATGTAGAAAATACGGAAACGATTACGGCAATTTATAAAAGTCGAATAATGCTCTTGTTATCATAAATTATACATAGATGGCTGTGTATGTGTATGTGCCTTGTATGTGTGTGCGTTGTATTATTTTACTGCGGTAAACCATGGTAAATTAGCTCAAAACAGCGGAGTACGCTTGAAAATACATTTTGTAGGAAACAATGTCCCGTACAGAATGCAGATACTACTAATATGCTCTGCTTTTCTTATTGTTATCTTTGTTTTTCCTAACCAATCAATAGAATAAATCTAACGTTGAAACAACAACTACAGTTGGATCCTCAACATAATTTGTCTCTGTCAGGTAATGTACTTATTTGTTATACGTTTTTCACACAACTGTGGATTACACACATCGTAATGAAAAGCTAGCTCTCCCGCTTAGCTAACTAACGCTTGACTGTAACAATCTTTTTTCTTCCATTCCACAGAATGTTTGTTGTTGATACGTAACGTGTATATCTTTCGAATTATTAACTTGCAGGAACAACTGTATTACTAGCAATGTTTCGATTTTCCTTAGTGTCATCAGTTCAATAGGGATCACCTGCAGTGCTGGTCCAGTAACGATCCGAAGAGGGAAGACAAGCTTGGGTCGTGCGACCGCCATCGCCGCTCCTTGGTAGGGCCGCGTGGCAGCAGACGACGTCACTAGTGTGCCGGGTGGATCGATTGTTTTGGGTTGTGTGCGCGGTAGTGTTCGTTTTCTCGTGTGTGGGTCTCTTGACGGCAGTGTCCGTTCGCGGTCTGGTGTCGGTTGGTATGCGATTTGTGTAGTGTGCCCCCCGAAGCCAAAGAAGGCAATTAAATGCTGTGAACCAGTATTAGTGCTGTGTGGTGCTCCGGTTTTCTTGACACTCCGGCCCGGTGGACCTGTTATTGGGATTACGTCGGGGGACCACTTCGAGGTAAGCCCTTTACTGTTTGTCAATCAAACACGCCGCTCGCCATCATCTAGCTCATGCTCATCAATATCGAGCACATCCTCCATCATTAACGCCACAGACAAACCGATCACCGGTCCAAATACGAGAGCCAGGAGACGGCAAAAATCTCCGCCGGTACCCACACCCAAAGATCCAATCCCCCCCAAACAAATACCTACCTCAGCATCCCCAACAACCTCCCAAGCACCAAATCCAACGCCATCCAACAAATCACAAACCCTCTTAATACAAAGACACATAAAGAACCCAAATAACCAAATCTACCTCTTCAACCTGATCAAAACACAATGCCCCAAACTAAGACTGCCACGAAACTACTTTTCCCCCAAAACAGGAACAACAACACTACAGTTCGACACACTACAGGACCTCCAGACATTCTGTAATACAATACCAGCGACCACATTCGGACCGAACGCGGCATATAAAGCGTATCAGTCGACAAAAACCTCCCCGAAACCCAAAGATACACCCAGGAATCCTCTCAAGACCCTGGTAATCCGTGGTGTCGAACCGTCGATAGACGTGAGCGACTTCCAGGAAGCGCTGGAGGAGGATAAGCGCCTCCAGATCGCTTTCTGCGAGCGAATTCAGTCTGATCGTGGTCCGACAGGACTGATCCGAGCCTTTACTCACAATGCCGACACTGTCCACCACCTCCTTACAGAAGGCGCTTTCGTAGCTGGGCGACACTTCAAAACGGAAGTGTCCCGCCAGCTGGAACGCCACATCCCCTGTCCACGTTGTCACCTATACAGCCACACTGCACACACGTGCTCTTACCAACCTAGGTGCAGGGTCTGTGGACATAAAACACCAACTTCTCTCTGTCCACATAAAGACCACGACTTAAGCACGCCGTTCTGTGCGACTTGCAACAATAGCACCGATCACTATACAGGACAGACAAAATGCCCTAAATATCCTAGAGACACCCCCGTCCCTGCAGCCCAAGCCCCAGTAGTACCCATAGTCCCAGCCTCCCCTCCAAAAGCCAACCAGTGGAAACCACAAAAAGCAGATTTCCCGGCCCTCAACGAAGCACTCGCCACAGCCGGAAAACCACTACGCAAACCATAGGTGACAAGGACAAACAGTCAGAAGCAACCTCAGACACCGAGACACAAACTCAGACCCTAAGACGAACAATACCATTTTCTCCAGATGTTTAAATCTATGATGGAGGGCGTCCAAAAACTGATGACTGAAATGACCAAGTCGATCTTTGACGCACTGATCGGTGTTATTTACAACGTGACCGAACCAACCTCCCATAAGAAACTTAGGACGAGCGTAAATCAAATCACTAAGAGACTGTTCAACACCCGCACCCTGTTTAACAGAACCCATGAAGGACTAACAATCCTTCATTCCAAAGTACAGAGATAAACAGCAATGGACAGAGACTCCAGCGTAGTCCACAAAAATTATCTCACCCACCTCCATCTCAACTGCCGCGGGCTTCGGTCCAGGCAGGATGAGCTCACCAACCTTCTACAGGAATCGCAGACAGACGTCGCCACCCTCAACGAAACATTTTTAACTGCCAACAACGCCTGTACTTTCCAGGTTATACCCTCTTCCGGCAGGATAACACGTCGCACTCTGGGGGAGTTGGGACACTTGTCCGCAACTCTCTCAGGGCCCAAAGACAGATCATACCGAACAACCCGACCAACACACTTCTGGTCAAGCTCAGTTTCTGCAACTCCCCACCCATATTCATAGCAACATACTACAGCCCGCCTACTGCCGCAATAGACGTCGACTTCCAACATCATCTGGACACCTCATACCCCAGACTGGTCTCATCATAAATTCGGACACCGATGGGAAAACGCCAAAGGTACTATGTTACACAGGCTGTTGAATATATCTGGTCTGCGGCTACATCGTACCCCACCCAACCTCCAGCCATCCAACCCGGCGCATTTACCCACCAGTCCCGATAAGCTGATAACCTCAGCCGACATCACCCGGAGAATTCACGGGATTCGCCCAGGTCCGGACGTAGGTTCCGATCACGTCCCCTTTCTGTTTACAGTTGCCTACGGCCACGTTCAATACCAGTCCCTAGAACCCCGCCAAGTGGCCGTCACAGACTACTACGCTGCAGATTGGCCACTTTTTCACACGCTGCAGATTGGCCACTTTTCCCCACGCTGTTGTACTTTGCTCTCGCCGCTCCCTGCCCCCTCTTTCACACCAGACGAAACCGACAATTACAACGCAACAATAACGACTGCCATAAAGACAGCGGGCATCCCCACGAAACACATCAAATATTCCCAACAAAGACTACCCCCTCCAATACTTGTACTGATCCGTAGGGAACGTTGGATTCGCCGTCTCTGAAATAAAGACCGGCAAAACGAGCTGCTCCAAACGGAATACAGAAGTCTCTCGAACGAGGTGAAAACCGCCATCAAACTACACCGGACCACGCGGCTCGAAGCCTCTGTACCTCTGTACATGACACCTTCCATACCGACCCCGCGCAGTTCTGGAAGAAAGTTAAGCGCTTCTACAAGCCTCCAAAACCAACTACCCCTATCCCGGTGGGTGACAGTCAGATCGTTAGCGATAGCGAAAAGCTGCCGCTTTCCGGGATACACTCCAGTCGGTTCATAGCTATCCGACCAGCCCAGACTTCGACGCAGTGGCCGAACACTCAATTAACACTTTCATACACACCTACAGAGAACTCTTCAAACCAGACGACAGACTAAATGGACCATACGAACATCCAATGGAGCAGCCAATAACAGCCGACGACATAAAATACAAGCTGCCGCAATGCCGTAACTCAGTGCAAGGCCCCGACGGCATTCCGAACAAAGTTTTGAAAGCTCTCCCTGACATAGCACTTGACGCACTATCCCAGCTTTATACAACAAGTCTACAGGTAGGATACGTACCCCAAGCTTGGAAACATGCGAGTTTCCTGATGTTTCCCAAACCATCGAAATCTGCCAGACTAGCATCGAACTACAGGCCCATATCGCTAACCCCCGCAATCTACAGGCTATTCGAAAAAATACTAGTCGCCAGGATCCATCAACATCCGAAAATCCACAAGGTTCTACCCAGTACGCAAGGAGGTTTTCGCCCTGGGTACAATATCTATGACCAGCTGGTCAGGGTGATTAGCGGCATCCAGGAGCGCTCTTACCTCAGACACCCAGCCATCATAGCGCTTCTCGACATCCGAAAAGCATTTGACTCCGTCTGGCATAATGGCCTCAGATTTAAAACCCTTGGATGTCACTTCCCCCCAAACATCATAAAATGGCTTTCGCAGTTCCTGGATGGCCGAACAGCTCAAGTCCGAGTTAGCCAGCATCTCTCAGCACCTTTCCAACTACACGCTGGTGTTCCCCAGGGCTCAGCCATTAGCCCGCTACTATACATCATCTTTACCAAAGACACCCCTCCCACCCCGCCTCAGCTAACACACATCAGCAGGCCTGGCCTAGTATGCGGATGATACGGCATACTGGGTCTCCCATCAACATCACCAGCGAACCATCACACACCTGCAGGATATTTTGCAGTCTTTCTTTGAATACTGCAACACTTGGAGAATCACAATAAACACGGACAAAACCCAACTTTGCGTTTTCAACCGCACAGGACGTAACATGAGTCACTTTTTTCAAAACCCAGTCCGTGTTGGCCTATCAAACATAATTCATAAGCGTGACTGCAAATACCTGGGAGTCACCCTTGACACCACACTGACCTGGCGCCAACACATCAAGAAAACCAATGACCAAGCGCGAGTCCGTATCCGAGCACTACGCACACTTAGCACTAACGATCGCTGCTCCAGTGAACTACTCAGCAGGATCTACACAACTTGCATCAGGCCGATAATAACTTATGCACACCCGATCCTGCTGACGACTGAGACCAACAAGATCGGCTCATACAGAATCACAGAACGGCGGGCCCTGCGCCTGATATACCGCCGTCCTACTATCACAAAAAAACCCGAATACGATTTTATATGCCCTAAACAAACACTTCCCAGACCTGGACACTTTCCTACATAAACTAAACTGGAAGTACGCAACTACAGCAAACACTAGAACAACATTACAAACCCTCCTCACCCCCCCTAATAGACCTGCCCAAAATGCCCGGCGAGCACACTTAATTCTAAACCGTCTTCTGACTCTTGCGGACGAACCCCCGCCCAGGATACTACGTAGAAGACCACGTAATAGAATGCTCCCAGGACCCGTCTAGGGTTCACATCCAGTGAAAAAGCAAATAATAACAAAAAACCCACCTGTCCTCCTGCATCTTCCTACGTCTTCAACGTCGCTATAAAAAAAAACCTGTCCTGCATCTCAAATTCATACTACTTCTTCAACGTCGCTATCAACAAATAAATACAATCAAACAACTCCACTCCACTGGTAGTCCAATAATAACCAAACAACCTGTTCCTTAACCCGCCCCTGCCCTTGTCATCACTACGACGCTTCTCACCAACATTAGCGTCATTTGCTGCACACGACACTGGCATTACAGTCCGTAAGTTTGTCACTGATTAACCCACCACACCCTGTCCTAGAGGCTACTCACACCTGAACACCAACATTCTCCCTATACGCTGGTAATACCACTTTCTCATCGGCCGGTCACTCCTGGCGTACGCTACCTACCCACAACTCCATATCCACATGGCTGAAGGGAGCTTGCTCCAAAACAGCCCGAGAGGACCAATTGGCCCTCTCAAATAACACACACAAAAAATATTACTGTTTGTCCGCGTGCTTTTGGTGGCATCGCCCGCTTAGATCCGTAGGCTAAGTTAGGTCTCTGCCGGTAGCGGTCGGTCGCTTTGCTTAGTCGTGGTGCGACCTCCAATGCCGGAGCTGAGCGGGCTTTCTATCTCTGTAGGACGGCTTCGGCCCGAATACCTGTGCCAAAACGCGATGGGAGACCGTCGCGTTGCGGCCGGGCGGCGGACTGGTCCTGCTCAGGGCCAATACAATGCTCCATCTGTAGTCCCCGACCCTGTCCCTGACTCGGTCGGATCGTACATCGGTCCTTCTCAGGGCCACCCATCGGTGTCGACCGAGTCCAACATTGTTGCTGGGGCTAATCCCGGCCCGTCGCTTACTCATCCCAGCCCACGCCTGGGTCCCAGTTTATCTAAGTAGTCTCTAAAAAGAAGAAACGGAAAGCTTAGGAAGCTCCTCTCCCCGACAAGTCTGAGCCTCTGGATGCTCCTTTCCGACGGAGCCGCCCTCCGCGCTTGTTCGTCAAAGGCGTCAAGAACGTCGTTGACTTATCTCGACGCCTCCGGCTCGCGTTTCGCCTCTCTGCGGACGCGCAGATGTCTCTTCGCGGGAGAGACTGTCTTCGCGTCTGTTGTGCAACGGGCGAAGATCCGTCTGGCTCTTTCTACAAGATAACGGCCTCCAATTTCATACATTTACTAACGAGAAGGCGGTTCACGTCCGGCTGATTATCCGCGGCCTGGACGAGGAATCAGAGCCGGACGAGGTGGTGGACGAGCTCCGCCAAATCGGCATCGCAGTCAAGGAATGCACCAGACTCTACACTGTCAGCGGACCCAGGGAAAAGTTACCCCTCCTCCGGGTGATTATCCTGAAGGAGGAACAGGCAGACACACTGGGACTGATCAGTATTTGCGGTCTGAAAATCAAAGTGGAAAGGTGCCGCGAAGCTGGCCATGTGCCTCAGTGCCATCTTTGCCAACGCTTCAGGCGCGGCGCGGACAGTTACCATAACGAAGTGGCCTGTGTCAGGTGCGTGAAACCGCATCCGACAAAGAATTGTATGTTGCCGGCTCTGGGTCGCCGCTATTGCATGAATTGCATCGCACTCGGCAAACTACCGTGGATGCTGGGTTTCCCAGCAGCAGCTGAGCCAGGCCGCCGACAGGACTAACTCTCCTGCCCGACAGCGACATCCAGTCGTACCGGAGCGTGCTGCCTTTCCCCGTCTCTCGGAGAAGGTCAGCTCCTCTCAACAGCAAACTCCCGCCCGACCTCTCCCACGTGCTAACCCATGTGCATCGTCCCTGTCTGCTCAGGAAGAGCATGCTACTCCACCATCGTCCCTGGAAAACCAGCCCGTTCCCATGGACGAGGAACCGGCCCCGGAGGTAGTCGAGCCAGTCCCTGAGAGGTCAGAAATCCCCCTCCCAAGGCTCGCTACAACCCGAAACGTAGGAAACAGAAACAGAAGGAACAGAAAAACGCTGCTCCCCTTGCCCCTGCCCAGAACCCAGCGATCAAGGCATCGCAGAGCACAGGCGCTGGGGTTGTTCAACAGTCCAAAGTAGTGTCCCGTCCTGCAGCTGCAAGGACCGAGCGCCCATCCAAGGACACCTCATCTCGGGTAAGTCCAGCCTGAAGCTAAGCTGCCGCCGCTCGCAGCTACCCTGTCCCCTTTTTTGCATTTTGCATTGAATAGTGGGGCGTCTTTGCACCCGTGGCTTATTGCAGCTTCCGGGACGTGCCCGATGGCTGCCAGAAGAAAACAGTGCTGGACTTTCAAAAGAAGGTGGCCTAAAATATTCGGGAGGGACACGCCAACCAGTTAACTGAGAAGGCGGCGGAAAATTTTTTCAATTTTGTTATATATAGGTTCCGGGTCATGGTAACACTGCCACCGGGCGCGGGGCGAACGGCAGATGCCGAACGCGCCCGGCCCGGCATGCAGGAGCCTTGTAGCGCCGGACGTTCCCCGCGAGGCAGGGATCCGCCGTGTCTTTGGCATCGGTAACAACGCCAAGCAGTCTGAAAATCAACGTACTTGGGGAAGGAATCTGACTGGGTAGGATGGTAACAAGGAGATAGAATTGCTCGGGAACCTAAATTAGAGCAAACAGAATTACGGGGGGTCGTCTAAGATCGCCCGAGGGCGTTTAACACGTATAGCGGGAGGTGGTTCAGACGTGCTGATAGATCGGAGATAAGGAAAGGACGAGGTCGCTGCAGAAGCAAAGACCCTGTCCCCTCTGCTTCGTCGTCCACATCCCTCTCGGTCTCGCCGATGAAAAATCCTTCCTCGAGGAATATGACCTCGTTGAAGTGGCCCGATTATATCGTTCCATCTGGGTGCGTCTTCGCACAGCAAACCGGACTGAGAAATTACTCATGCTTGCGGAAGCTGCAGCTGCCATAGGTCTTCTGTAATGCTCCACGCAAACAGAATCACTTGCGAAACCATCATTGCGTGGAACTCCGATAGACTTCGACCCCGAATCGAGGAACTTCGAGAGTTCCTAGCCCGTCGAAACTAGATGAGCTTCTCATCTCTGAAACCTGGCTTAGAGCCAGTGAGATTTCCTAACTATGCATTTTACAGGGACGATATACCTGGGCGGAACGAGGTGGGAGGCACGGCCATAGCGGTGACATATTCCATTGGGCATAACCGTGTGGTCCTGCCTCCTCGCCAAAGGTTATTCTTGCAGGTAACTTGAACTGCAAACATCCCGACTGGGGTAGTCGTCTGACTACACCATCCGGGAGGGCGCTTAGCAGGTACTTTCACGACCACCACCTTAGAGCCTACGGACCTGGACTACCGATGCATTATCCCCGCCGACCTGGAGCCAGACCTGACATACTTGACATTGCTGCTGTCAAGAGTGTTACCATCCAGATTGAGGTTTCCGTGTTAACCCATTGAGGTGACCATTGTCCCATTGAGGTGCACGTGCCTACCCGTCACAGGATTGGGAGAGCTGCACGACGGGTGGTCGAGTGGGTCCGATTCGGGCCTGCCTTCTGTCGCAGACTCCCCGAGGATGTTCCGCTTGATACTACTCAGCACATCGACGAGACGGTCGCCTTGTTCGATGATGCCGTGGTCTCTTCCGTCGGGGTGTGCTCACGGATGAAGCCTAATCTAACGGCCGATTACCACCGGAACCCTAACGAAGTCCGTCTTCTCACTTTAGAGAAGAACAGACTTCGGAGACGGTTGCAGCGACGGACGGACGCGAGATCCGGTCGACAATGACAACGTCAATCGGGCGGCCGGCAAGTTACGTCGTGACTTGCAGGCCTTCCGACAAAGCTGCTGACGATTCACCGGAGGAAAGCTCCATTTACAGGATTACTTCCGCGTTGACCGGGAAGAGGCGGCGTCCTCGACTTCCGGCTATCAACGGAGCTAGGGGACATCCCCTTGCCAAGGCGGACGAGATATCTGAGTTCCTAGCCTGGCCCCTGGAGTTTCTATTTGCTCCTATCCCGTCCGGGGACCCAGACCCAGATTAGAAGATAGAAGACGAAGTTGAGGCTTTTCTCGATAGCCCGATCACCTCCAAAACCGAACTCACTTCCGTGGAAAAGGTTACGGACAGGCTTTTAGTGCTTCGGCCCCGGAAGAGCCCAGGAACGGACTGTGTTACTAACACCGCCCTACATAGGCTTCCGGACCAGGGAGTTCGCTTCCTGGTCGATTTGTTCAATGCTTGCTTCCGATTCGCTTACTTTCCTAAGAAATAGCGTTCGGCTACGGTCACGATGATCCCGAAGCCGGGCAAAGACCCCTTGTTTGCCGAGAACATCCGGCCTGTCAGCCTAGTGTCGTCCACATCGAAAGTCTTCGAACGAGTAGTCCAGCGGCGACTAGCGGATCCCCTTCAACGGTTCGATATTCTGTTCCCCGAGCAATTCGGTTTTCGTGCTGGGCATTCCTCGACGCATCAACTGATCCGCTATGTGGAGATCGTAACCGATGCCGGTTGCTCGCGGGAGCAGACCATCGCCATTTTCCTTGATTTTGGGAAGGCGTTCGATCGTGTTTGGCATCCAGGCCACCTGTACAAACTTACGGAGATTCTGTTTCCGGATTGTTACATTCATCTGATTGCTAGCTTTCGTCGGAACAGAACCTTCTGCGTGAGAGTTGATAACACCCCTTTTTTGGCAAGGACTATTACGGCTGGTGTACCTCAGGGAAGCGTCTTGGGCCCCCATACTTTTCTCTGTGTACGTCAACGACGTGCACAAGTTGCCTGGCACCAGGTTGGCCATGTTCGTTGATGACACGGCGGTGTATGCTGTCGATCGTCGAGCTGAAACGGCAGTTATCTGGCTCCAGGAACAATTGGATGACTACGTTGAGTGGGCAGAGAGATGGAGGGTTGCCATCAACGAGGCCAAGAGCACAGCAGTAGTCTTCTCCAGACATTTAAAGCTCCCCGACAGACTTTACCTAGGCGATACTCTGTTACCCTAGTCTCGAGAGGTTAAGTACCTCGGCATCCACCTCGACCGTCGTCTTACCTGGCGGACACACTCTGCACAAGTAGCCCTCAAGACCTCCAATCGTCTATATCAATTTCGTCCTGTGGTATGCAGGAACGCCAAGACCCGCCGCCTAGGAAACTTATCGTCTCCACGGATGTGGTGCCGATAGTTACCTACGCGATCACCGTTTGGGGTACTTGGCAAAGACCCATAAGCGAAAGCTTCAGTCTCTCCTTGACCGAGGATTGCGCTGGGCGTATAAAGCCCACTACCCGACATTAATAAAACTATCCGTGACTCCCTGCGTGCCCGTTTCCTGGACGCCATTATACGGACACTGTCCCGCAAATTCTATCGCCGTTCCGCCCCGATTCCAGGGCAACCACCTAGTTAGCGCCCTCGGTCGCTACCAATCTGTGTCAGGAGAATCTAGGACCCGGCCGCGCCGTACTCTCACCCTCAATTAACTGACACTTAATTGACACCCACGGCCAGTAGCAGGCCACACACTTAAGCCAGACCCCATCTAAAGTCCCTGCGGCAGGAGCTCTATCTGAAGCTCGGGACGCAGTATACGAGCGAGCGACGGGCATGCCCTTCGTCCCGCACAGCCCTCGAAGTTGTGTCAGTTCAATAGAGGTTTAGTGTACCTTCTACCTGACACGCAGAAATTACTGTAATTTTTCTCTTAATTCCTATTGCGCATTTACTGTAATAGATGAGGGACATTTATTTTAAGGCGAGAGACCTAGCAGTTTACTTACATTTATTTGTCTGCTTGATCTGTTATGCTCTACATATTGCTGTTATATATTTCACAACATACGGTTAATAATTGTAGAACAAATTCGGTTCCTTAAAACAGTAGTTTGGGTTCAAAATTTTGCAGAAAATGCATTTTAGATTCCAGATAACTACTCTGTTTATTCAAGACGGTGGAAAAGCAGCTGCCGGTATTCCTACCTAGTAAGGCACGGTTCATTGTTTCAGGCGTTTTACTCTAAATTTTATAATAAGCTACTGAGAGAATATGCAAGCACAAACTGCACAAGTTCAAACAGCAGACAACCTATATGCGATTCGAGCACGGCGTTTAAATTAAAGGAAGTAAATAATTTAACGTTAAAAAATTATATCGCTGTTTACAGTGCACACTTGTCAACTCATAAGAGAAAACAGGAGAAGGATCTCTTTTCAGGAAATGCCTGCACGATGTGCAATGAATGGCGGCAGTTGGTACGACGCAGTAATGAGAAAAATAGTTCTCCATTTTGACAACACACTTCAGTCGTTAGATGAAGGACTGTGACTAGGACACAAGACCAGGATTGGTGTGATATTGACAACACGATAGAAACATATTCAAATTCTTGTAATCATTTCTAGTAAATTATGAAAATTCAATTCCACATCTTAAATTTTGAATGTTGATAACAAACTACAAACTATTAATTAAACAATGACGCTCAGTGAAGTCATTCGTCATTTTTAAACAAAAAATTGTTAAAAATAATAAAAAATATTACAGTGCATAAGATTTAAAATAACGTTTTTTATGGTAATCGTTAGGCATTGCGAACAAACTAACCGGGAGCTAATGGCTTAAGTAAAGTTCTGTTTTTGCTAAACCGTGCACAATTTCGTAGAGCCTACAAAGTTAATTTATGCATTGTAATAAGACTCTTAGTAATCATGCAATATTTTTGATATTCATTAATGTATTTCGAATCCTCAACGTTTCTACAAGGCTTTCAGTAAAACAATAAACTCTATAGCTATTGTTACGACGGTCTCGATATTGTAGCGTGACAGAAAATCCACTACTTATTAAGTCATAAAAAATCATAAAATTTAATTACACCACATATGTTAAAATAATATTGAATGAGATTTATTGAAATCAAAGGAATGAACCACGATAAAATAAAAATCCTCATTATATTATATAAAAACCACTGTTTAAATATCAAAGAAAGTATTGAAAGCAACTCACATTATAAGATCAGTAATTTACCCAGGAAGCTAGGAGCAGTAAACAAATTAAATAACACCATATCAAGAAGAAAGAGAATCAGTTTAAGAGTGGTGAACACCAAAATACCCCAAAGACAAGAAGAAGGAAGAATAAAATTTGGGATCAGGAAGAAAACAATACCCTGAAACCTTTAGAGAAAAGCAAGGTCCGTATCAGTAAGTAACTTCGATGCTCCAAACTAAACATCAGTCGAGATAACACAAAGTACCTTAGTTTACTAAAGAATGAAGAAGGAAGACAAGAAGACCAGAAGAATGAAGACTAGAAGAAGGACAAGAATGAAAACAAGAAAGAAGATAAGAAGAAGGACAAGAAAGAAGATGAGAAGAAGGACAAGAAAGAAGACAGGAGGAGAGGAAGAAATAGTATGAAAGAAACACCGTTGTAAAACCTATTATTATTATTAACTACCATCAACCCCAAACCCACCAAAACGATTAAAAAGAAAGTATAACATACCAAAATCCTATAAAATGTAATTATTTAGAAACCTAAAGTATTGTATAGTATTATAAGAAGTGAACCTACTAAAGCGATTGTGTGATAAAGAAAATAAACAAGTCTTAACAGTCCATGATTACTAAAGGTCTGGTCTGAGATAGTGAGACTCAAAATATCAGAACCACCAGTGAAAGTGAATTTGTGTAAGTGTTTTTTGGAAATGCAATAAACTTAAAGTTAGTGATACTATGACTTATCAATATGCTATATAACAACTTTAATATCCAATAATAAACAGCATAATAAAGTAATAAAATGGAAGATTTCCAGTATTTTATTATTTTAATGTAACTCTTTATTCACAAGACATTTGTAAAAAAAATGCTAATAATTAGAGTATGGGTGGTCATGTTTACTGATGAAGGGGATCATAAATAATAATGGTTTAGACCAGAAAAGACTTGCATTAATTTAGTATTCATAGGTTTAAAATGTTTAAATAGACTGTTTGTTCACAGCCATAAAATCAATGTGTTTGTAAGAGTTATTAGAAAATAAGATTTACATTATGTGTTTAAAATGAATTATGTTTGCTAAATAACAGCATGCATACCATTAATAATGTTTCAGTAGGTATGCTGTGTTAATTCAAAAGGAGTTAAAAGTATATGTTCAAACCATGTCAGCAATAAGTTCAATTGTACAGATGGCTGAATCATGTTCATAATTATTTTTTTATAACAGTAGTGTTAATTAAATACTACACCTCAAAATAAGTTATAAACCATTTTATTTTCATGTAATAGTAACTATGTAAATTCAGAGGAGTGGTAGGATTAAATTTATTTGAGAAAGACAGAAATGTAAAATTCTAAACTCTAGGCCCTTTGGTGAATTCACAGAAACCATATAAACCAGTATAATTCACTTATAAATCCTGTAAACTAGCAAGATTTAGATAAGGTAAATCAGTTAACCACTACTGGGAATGATCCTATGAGTTAAAATGATAATAAGGAAATATACCTTAAAATATTGTAAATTTTCAAAATATATAAATTAATTAATTTTAAGGAGCAATGTCAAATTCAGAGATTAACACAAAAAACCAGTTCAAAGGTTCAATTTACATGTATTTAAGGAAAGGAAGAGAAATATGACTAATTAAAATTTATTATAATAGTATTAATAACAATTAAAATGGAAGAAAAATTGTATAAAGGCGGAAATCAATGTTTGAGCCTATTTTTCAAAAAAGGAAAGAATTTTGGTAATTTCCACAAAATGTCTACAGATATGGACTATAATATATCAATTTAAAAGGAATGAGATGATTAAACCAATGATAAGGTTCATAATTCATGAAAGTGATGAATAAAATAAATAAATTCCATATATAATGTAATTTTGTATCATGTGTATAGGAAATCGAAATATGTTAACAATACTTTTTCAAGGATTAACTGGGCCAAATTTTGACCAAGTTAATATAGTCTTTTGTTGAATGTCAAGCTGAATAGTTGTGTGAAAAAACGTTCCTTATAACCGAGTCAAAAATGGTATTACAGTTAGCCATTAATATAAGTGAATCGAGAGTTAAATGAAATAAACACTTTTTTAACTAAATTTACCAAAACGTTAACGACAATAATGAAAACTAACACCTAACTTCATTATACGAGTGATCGAAAACAGTAAAACAATATATTTGATCTATTTCACGCTACAAATCATAACCATCTTTTGAGCAACTTAACCCACAGAAGTGAACACATACAAAATAACATAATTAACACAAGTTTACACGGAACACTTCTTCAGAACACACCAAACAACCTAATAGACAGATTACACCAGTGCGGGAACATTTCAAACATTCATGAAGGTAATTTTGCTGTGATTTTTTGACACGACGACTTCGCAGTAAACTCGCCAGATCTAGTAGCGGCCATCTTTGAATTTACTAAGCCTGCCTTCCTTATCCAGTGACGTCAGTCTACATATGGTTCGACTTCAACTTTCTTAAACATTATATATCAGAATTATTTAAATACTGTTAAATAATAATTATTGAATTTATTTTAATTGTTAATGTTATACTTTCTCGTTACCCTTCTCTGACTATTAATATAATCGCTCAAAGAACCTGTCCTTTTTATAATACTTATAATAATTTTTCTACTGTATGCACAATCGATAATTCCCTGAGACGGAGTCGATAATTGTTCTCAATCGATAAAAAATCGATTCTTTATTAAATTGTTTAATAAATCCATTTATTTCAATTGTATTTATCTGTTATTATTTCACAGGCTAATTTAAGGTTATTTATTAAGGCAAAGGGACTTCAAAAAGAAGAAAATATTTTTTTTTGAGTGAGATATTGGACCAGCAAGAAAAATCATCAATCGATTGCTGACTGGAGTTAATCTAATTAACTCCAGACTTGGTTCAGATCTTCCAGAAGTGCTCGATAGTTAATAAAAACCTTCCTAATTCTTAAAATTTTTACAGAACATTTAAAACAGCATTATTTCTTAGTTACTGACCTTGATTAAACATAAACAAAATTATTTGTTTATTGAAAATTTTATTTTTTATAAAATTGTCCTCTCCTATTTTGTTTTTGTAAAGACCGGCATAAAGGGTAGTCTTACAAAGTGGCGCTCGCAACAGTGGGGCTTAAAAGAGTTACTACACTACCACAGCGGAGCGAAACCTTACGAGAGTGGAGGTTTATTTTGAACGAACCTCTAATATCTTATATTTTTGTAACGGACTGTTACAAATTGGCTAGCCCAAACAATGGGGATTAATTAAAAAGGAAGAAGCCAACAAACCATTTGTAACACGACATTCTTACAAAGTGGCGTCCAACATAGAGGGCTTGATAATATAAGCCTGGCAGCGGTTAATTAATAGAAAAGAAGAAAAATGCAAAGACGAGCTACTTCGAAAAAGAGGGCGGCAGAGGCCGAAAAAGAAGTTGACATGGGGGATAAAGAGGCAACACCCGTTGAGGATCCAGAAGTGCTGCTACCCCCGGTGGAACCGAAACAACCAGCACCACCAGAGGAACAACCTGAAGTAACAACACAAACAGGGGAAATTAATGTCCTGGAGCAACCGGGAGAGAAGTTAACACGAACCGAGAAGGAGGACACGCAAGAAATGTTCCGAATGATAATGGCGAAAATGGATTCCACCACGGAAAGTAACAAGAAGATGGAGGAAAATTTAAGCAAGAAAATGGAGGAAACCAGCAAAAACATAGAAGATCTGAAGGAAGACAACCGATCCACAAAGGAAGAATTGGGCCGTAAGATAGAAAATACTAATGTGAGGATCGAAGAAACCAGTAAGAATTTGAGTAAGAATTTAGAAGAGAAAATGGAGGAAAATAACCAATCTATGAATAAGAAAATGGAAGACCTGAAAAAGGACAACCAATCCTTGAGTAGGAAGATGGAAAGGAAAATGGAAGAAAATAATAAGAATTTAGAGGAGAAAATGGAAGAAACCAGTAGGAAAATAGAAAATGACAACCAACAATTAAGGGAAGAATTGAGAGAGGACAATCAACAGCTGAGAGAAGAACTAAAGGAAGTTAACCAAGAGAACGTAAATAAGTTAGACGAGAGAATTGAGTTGGCAAAAGAAGAGTTAAATAAAAAAATAACAGAGACGAAGAAATCCATCGTAAAGAAGTTAGAACAGGAAGTCGTGGTTGTTAACCAGCAGATCAGAGAAGTAGACGAAACATGTCGTCAGACCGAAAACGAAGTGATGGAAGTCCGGGAAGTAATACATAAAGAGATTACACAAGTCAAAGAACAACAGGAAACGAAACTGGAAGAAAACAAGAAATTTGCCTTGGAAGAAGTGAATAAAGTGCGGACACAGGTAACCGAAAGGTGCGACGGCGTGGAAGCCGCTATGTCGAACATAACCGGACAGGTGCGTCAGAGCCAGGAGGAGATAGAATTGATAAGGAACAGACCATCTGGATATCATAATTTCCCCATGTCAGAAAACAGAAAATGGCTCAATTTCCGGCAATATAAACGGAAGCCCATGGAGTTCTTAGCACGCATAGAGGAATACCTAGAAAAACACATAGGGAACCGATGGGTCCAGAACAGGGAAATCCTTGACGAGTCGTTTCGGGAGGTGAATGACCATTGGTGGATGGCCAACCGGAGCGACACCGACAATTATCAGCAATTTAAGAGCCTATTCAAGGCCAAGTACTGGTCGGAGACAACTCAAAATTTGATAAGAGACAATATCTGCCACGGCCACTACAAGCCACAAGTCGGTAGTTCGATGACAGCTTATTTCCTCGGCAAGGTATGTATGGCCAAGCACTTAGAACCGGCCATACCTGAGGAGTGCCTAATAAATTACTTGTCATATCATTATGATGAAGAAGTAATTCGTGCGAGGAGGGGCAGCCAAATAAAAACCATCCAGGCAATGACCGAACTCCTCGAAAACTATGAAAATGAAGACTACTACCGACAGAGTCGTAGAAGAAGTGATGGGCCCGAACCAAGGACGTATCAGAACGACAACCAGGGTACGAACAACATAAACACTGGGTACGAAGGAGGCCGGGCATACCCGCAAAATAACAGTTTTAAATAATAGCAATAATAACGTTAATAATTCTAGTTACAATAATAATAATAATACGGGTCCAAACCATCCAAACCCGAGTCGACCCTCCAATAGTTATCAGGGTAACCGCAATCCCTACCCTAATAACACAAATAGTCAGAGAAGCCCCAATTATGGTAATGATCGTTACCATAATAATAATAATCGTGCGGGTCCAAATAATGGTAATCCCGTTAATAATAGGTTTCCTCGCCCTCGAGTGAATTTCATACGAGCCACAGATGGACGACAGCGAAGATACAATAACAATCGAAGAAACAGCTACCGCGGATATGAAGAAAGGCGGAGGAGCCTAGAACGGGACCAACCAAGGTACTATCCGGCAAGAAGGAGTAATAGTTTAGACGATGCTGAACGGAGGTCTAACCACGAACGACCGGAAGACCACAGAACAGATCGACAGGGAACCAGTCTAAGCATCCCAAATGAGGCATCAACTAGTATGGCTCAAAGGAACAATGATGCCGAGCCTTTAAACGGGCACAGGCAGTAATAAATCGCCAGAACCCGTTACTGCTCCTAAATACTGGGTATAATCATAATAATGAGTGTAAGCATATGTATAATAACAATCGTATCACAGTCATAGGGTGCAACTACCTAAAGGACATCCGACATGAGTAATTGGAAGAGGATAACAGTAATCCCACCAATAACTTCAATAATGAAATAATACATGTCGACGCCGAGGTAGAAGGCATCCCAGCCAAGTTAATGATCGATACTGGTTCGAACGTGTCAATCATAAGTACGACGGAGTTGGAGAGGATACAGCAAGAGTGCGGGAGAACTTTACCAACGTTGCCGTTGAATAATATTATTTTGTTGGGAGCAACCGGCCGACAAAATAAAACAATACGTAGGCAAGTCTCCGCCAGTGTGATGAGCTGTGGTATAGCAATTGATATGGAATTCTTGGTGGCGAGCGGTCTGCCATTTAATATACTGGTCGGGTGCGATGTGCTCAGGAGGAATTCCGCCATCATTGATCTGAGAACTGAAACATTGTCGCTGTGTACTAACGGACATACTTGGACGGCGAACTTGGTGGGTAGTGACCAAGTCGTTCCCGATAGTATCCACCAGCAAATCCGCAAAATTAACTACATCCATCCAACATCTATAATTGAACAAAGGATAGACGACACCTCCAATGAAGATTTATGGTCACAAAAAATCCAGGAGATCAGGGATTTCCGGAGCGGTATAACTGGCGAAAAGTTAACAGTAAACCAAGCAAACAAATTAATAAACATCTATAACAAATATAAATCAGTCTTTTCTGATGAGCCCGGTAAACTGAAAAACTTCCAGTGTACTCTACAGTTCCGAGACACAGTGGACTTTAACCGGAAGTCTTACCCCATTGCGCAATCACGAAAGCAAGCAGTAAGAGCTGAAATAGAGCAAATGATTAACCGTGACATTATAGAGTAGCCATTCCCTATATACAAGTCCTATCGTGGCTGTTCCTAAGAAAAACGGACAAGTCCGTTTGTGTTTAGATGCGCGCGAAATAAATAAAATGATCATTAATGACAGGACTTCGCCCGGTGAGATTGAGGAGATTTTAAAACGGTTCCACGGTACCAAGTACTTCAGTACCTGGGATACGGTGTGCGGGTACTGGCAGGTGGAATTACATCCACAGAGTCGCCAGTATCTGGCCTTTATATTCGAAGGGCGGAACTACCAGTTTAAGAGGTTGCCCTTCGGACTGGTAAACTCAGTCGCAGTCTTTGTGCACTGCATGGACCAGATACTTGGCCAAGAAGCACTACAATTCACCACCGTATAAGTAATGACTTGCTAGTGTCCTCAGAAACTTGGGAGGAACACTGCTACCGTGTGGAAAACGTATTACAGAAGCTAGCGACAAATAATATTACGCTAAAATTAGCAAAATCTCATTTCATTGCTAAGGAAATACAATTCTTAGGCTTCATCTTAAATGATCAGGGAATCTCACCGTCGGCTGAAAAAGTCGAAGCGATTCAGAACTTTCCTACACCTAAGAATCGAAGGCAGTTACAGTCGTTCCTGGGACTCTGTAATTACTACCGTAAGTTCCAGGAAAAGTACTCAGAACTGACTGCCAAATTTCAGCCGCAACTGTCATCCAAAAATAAATGGATCTGGGGTAATGAACAACAGAATATATTATCTTTAATAAAACAAAAATTCCTTGAACCTATCATACTTCGCCATCCAGATTTTAATAAGCCTTTCTTTCTTAATTGTGATGCCAGTGACATCAGCATCGGCACTACCTTATATCAAGAGGATGAGGAGGGCGAACATCTTGTGACCTGCTTTGCCAGCAGAGCATTGAATCAATGTGAGAAAAACTACCACGTTACAGAAAAGGAATTATTGAGTGTCGTGTTCGCGTGCGGAAAGTTCCGCACTTATATCCTTGGTTATTCCGTTACCGTCCGGACAGACCATAAGTCTATCTCGTTCCTTAAGAGATGTAAGTTAAGCCATGGAAGGTTAACGCGGTGGATACTATTGCTGGAAGAATACGACCTTAAGTGGGAGTATATCCCCGGAAAGAAGAATGTCGTAGCGGACGTATTGTCTAGAGTAGACATTGACAAACAGACGTTCGAGGGAGAGAAGGAGAGTATTCTTAAAGTATACCATATTCTAAGCAGCAGCGCCGGTCTACAATCAATCTTAGAACACCTGAGCACACACCAACAAGCTGACCCAAAGTTAATCTCTATTATCACAAGATTGGAAGCAGGGGATGAGACAATCTCCCAATATTATAAAATCCATAATGGAATCCTGTTTTCAAGACCATCTTTATATAAGGAGGAATGGAAGGTTACTATTCCGACCCATATCGAGAAGGAGATAGTGTTCAATTATCGTGTTCGATATGGGCATATGGGCGCCTTAAAGGTGGTAAAGGCCCTGGAAGAGAGCTGCCATATCAAATACATAAATCGGAAAGTACGAAAGTACATAAGAAACTGTCGCATTTGCCAACTCGTAAAAACAAACAACGAGAAAAGAGAGGGGCAAATGATTCCGATAACCTCTCAGTCGAAACTTGAGAAGGTATTCCTGGATATCTGTGGGCCATTTCCCCGCAGTGGAGGCCGCCACCGATACAAATATCTCGTCATCGTAATGGACCATTATACCAAGTTCGTTAAGCTATACCCAGCGAATCGGGCGACTACGAACAAAGTTCTTGAAATCCTGATCAACCAGTACTTCCCAACCGTCGGAAAACCGGTATCGATCATAACCGTCCACGGAACACAATTCAAGGGGAGGAAATGGCGGGATACACTGCTGTCAGTGGGGGTTCATACTTACAAGACGTCAGTATACCACCCGAGCAGTAACCCGGCCGAAAGAGTCTTGCGAGAGGTGGGGCGCCTATTAAGAACGTATTGCCACGATCAGCAGAGGAGGTGGCAAGAATACTTGGAGGCCACTGAAGAATTCCTCAACCTGGCATACCATCCAGCCATAGGAATAACCCCATACTCCGCAATGTACGAGAGACAACCCCCTAGGGAGATCGAGGATATCTTGGAGTTCCCCAGAGAGCATAAATATATATTTAATAGAGTTCAATTTCATAACAAGGTGGCCGAAGATCAGGAGAAGCGGCGGAATAAGTACGATAAAAGCATGGGTAAGGTTATTAATTATACCGTTGGAGAGAAGGTGTTGTTGAAGAATAGGGAATTACCCAGTTCCTTAGAGGGGATAACAAAAAAATTATTGCTTCTGTACACTGGTCCCTATATTGTCTCTAAGAACAATAACAACAACATATACGAAGTAAAGGAGATGAATTCAAATAAAGTTAAGGGTGTCTTTAACCAGGCATCCATGAAGAAATTTTATGAATAAACCATCTAAATTCTAAAACACATGTAAGCCCACCTTACATAAAAATTATTTAAGAAAAACTTTATGACAAAAATATAAAACAGGAATTTAGAAATAAATCAACAAAATTTAAAAACAAATTAAGTTCACCTTACTAACCAGGAATTTGTGAAAAACTTTATGGCAAGAATATAAGAGAAGAATTTAAAAAACCCTAAATTCTAAAACAAAAGTAAGTTCTCCTTACGAACATATTATTTGAAGAAAAAACTATTTGGAAAGAATAGTATAAAAAGAAGAATTTTGACTCATCCAAATTTTAAAACAGTGTAAGACCACATTACTAACCAAGTATTTGAGAAAAACCATTTTGCAGAAATATAAAAAGAATTTTGAATTGAAAACAACTGAATTTAAAAAGAAAGCAAGCCCACCTTACATACAAATTATTTGAGAAAACTTTATGGAATAATATAAGAAGAGTGAATTTCGAATTGTGTATAAATCAAGTTTCCAAACCAAGAGTAAGTACAACTTACCAACCAATTATTAATAAAACACTTTGGTGAGATAAACAGAAGAGATTTAATACCATATTTATGGTAAGCATCAAATATATTTACCAGGTTTATAAAGGATCATAATGGGATGAATAAAGGAAACAGACTTTAGAATTAAAACAAATAATTCTGGAAGATATGATCATGTCTAATTTCAGTATAAAGAGTAAAAACCTTTCCATAAAATGATGCCAAAGGAAATAAAAAAAAAATTTTTTAATACGATTTGAGTTGATACGATTTGAGTGGTTGAATATAATAAAATACAAAAACTTATATGGAATTATGAGATAATGAAACTTTGAAGTGGTATGAGGAGAAATTATGACCTCATTATAAAATTAATAAAAAACATTCCTTCGAATAACCATCACAGGAATAATGTGAGAATAATATCAAAGATATATGTAATTAAACGAATTAATATAAAATGATTTATGAATTAAATATCAATTGTGATAATGACAGTTATAAAAAGTTCTAGAAAATAGAACAAGTGGAAATAATAAGAACAAAGAAACAGTCTAAAAATGTCATAAAGATATGCTACTATAAACAATGCAGATTATAATAAAAAAACCAGAAGGTAATAAAGAATTTATCACCAAAAGCTTTATATGATAAGAAAAGTTGAAAAATGTAATAATAGAAGAGCTTCCTACCATAATATCAAATGAAAGAAACATCCAGTTAACGAGTCAGAAGAACAACTGAGATAGGAATATTAAAATCTCTGAGAAATATAATAAGAAATAAGTGAAGTATCCCAAAGATATTTTTTAAATAGTAACAAATGTGTACTATTCTGAATAATTTTTTAATCTGTCTGTAGGTAATTCCAGCAGTATTAATATGTTTTTTGAGCAGAGATGATTTGCCTCTGTACTCAAATATGTGTGAAGTATTGGACAGCAGAGGAAGTAGCGTCTAGTGCCTCTCTGAACTGAACCAGCTCACAAAGTAGGGAACGATAAGGAGGAAATATCCCAAGGAGAAAATACTAAGAAGAAATATGAAAATGAAATAATAAATATGAAACTCAGATGACTATTACTATCAAGGAAGATCAAGTGAGAATGAGAAGGATATAAACTCAAATATAAATAAGAAAATTTTTAAAATGGAAGGAAGTCCAGAACAACAACAAACCTAGAATAATTATCATAAGCAATTGTTTCAGACAAAGCAAGTATAGTCTGAAAAAATTACTTCTGGAGAAGGGCATTCTGTAGCGTGACAGAAAATCCACTACTTATTAAGTCATATAAAATCATAAAATGTAATTACACCACATATGTTAAAATAATATTGAATGAGATTTAATGAAATCAAAGGAATGAACCACGATAAAATAAAAATCCTCATTATATTATATAAAAACCACTGTTTAAATATCAAAGAAAGTATTGAAAGCAACTCACATTATAAGATCAGTAATTTACCCAGGAAGCTAGGAGCAGTAAACAAATTAAATAACACCATATCAAGAAGAAAGAGAATCAGTTTAAGAGTGGTGAACACCAAAATACCCCAAAGACAAGAAGAAGGAAGAATAAAATTTGGGATCAGGAAGAAATCTGATCAAGAATACCCTGAAATCTTTAGAGAAAAGCAAGGTCCGTATCAGTAAATAACTTCGATGCTCCAAACTAAACATCAGTCGAGATAACACAAAGTACCTTGGTTTACTAAAGAATGAAGAAGGAAGACAAGAAGACCAGAAGAAGGAAGACTAGAAGAAGGACAAGAATGAAGACAAGAAAGAAGATAAGAAGAAGGACAAGAAAGAAGATGAGAAGAAGGACAAAAAAGAAGACAGGAGGTGAGGAAGAAATAGTATGAAAGAAACACCGTTGTAAAACCTATTATTATTATTAACTACCATCAACCCCAAACCCACCAAAACGATTAAAAAGAAAGTATAACATACCAAAATCCTATAAAATGTAATTATTTAGAAACCTAAAGTATTGTATAGTATTATAAGAAGTGAATCTACTAAAGCGATTGTGTGATAAAGAAAATAAACAAGTCTTAACAGTCCATGATTACTAAAGGTCTGGTCTGAGATAGTGAGACTCAAAATATCAGAACCACCAGTGAAAGTGAATTTGTGTAAGTGTTTTTTGGAAATGCAATAAACTTAAAGTTAGTGATACTATGACTTATCAATATGCTATATAACAACTTTAATATCCAATAATAAACAGCATAATAAAGTAATAAAATGGAAGATTTCCAGTATTTTATTATTTTAATGTAACTCTTTATTCACAAGACATTTGTAAAAAAAATGCTAATAATTAGAGTATGGGTGGTCATGTTTACTGATGAAGGGGATCATAAATAATAATGGTTTAGACCATAAAGGACTAGCATTTATTTAGTATTCATAGGTTTAAAATGTTTAAATAGACTGTTTGTTCACAGCCATAAAATCAATGTGTTTGTAAGAGTTATTAGAAAATAAGATTTACATTATGTGTTTAAAATGAATTATGTTTGCTAAATAACAGCATGCATACCATTAATAATGTTTCAGTAGGTATGCTGTGTTAATTCAAAAGGAGTTAAAAGTATATGTTCAAACCATGTCAGCAATAAGTTCAATTGTACAGATGGCTGAATCATGTTCATAATTATTTTTTTATAACAGTAGTGTTAATTAAATACTACACCTCACAATAAGTTATAAACCATTTTATTTTCATGTAATAGTAACTATGTAAATTCAGAGGAGTGGTAGGATTAAATTTATTTGAGAAAGACAGAAATGTAAATTTCTAAACTCTAGGCCATTTGGTGAATTCACAGAAACCATATAAACCAGTATAATTCACTTATAAATCCTGTAAACTAGCAAGATTTAGATAAGGTAAATCAGTTAACCACTACTGGGAATGATCCTATGAGTTAAAATGATAATAAGGAAATATACCTTAAAATATTGTAAATTTTCAAAATATATAAATTAATTAATTTTAAGGAGCAATGTCAAATTCAGAGATTAACACAAAAAACCAGTTCAAAGGTTCAATTTACATGTATTTAAGGAAAGGAAGAGAAATATGACTAATTAAAATTTATTATAATAGTATTAATAACAATTAAAATGGAAGAAAAATTGTATAAAGGCGGAAATCAATGTTTGAGCCTATTTTTCAAAAAAGGAAAGAATTTTGGTAATTTCCACAAAATGTCTACAGATATGGACTATAATATATCAATTTAAAAGGAATGAGATGATTAAACCAATGATAAGGTTCATAATTCATGAAAGTGATGAATAAAATAAATAAATTCCATATATAATGTAATTTTGTATCATGTGTATAGGAAATCGAAATATGTTAACAATACTTTTTCAAGGATTAACTGGGCCAAATTTTGACCAAGTTAATATAGTCTTTTGTTGAATGTCAAGCTGAATAGTTGTGTGAAAAAACGTTCCTTATAACCGAGTCAAAAATGGTATTACAGTTAGCCATTAATATAAGTGAATCGAGAGTTAAATGAAATAAACACTTTGTTAACTAAATTTACCAAAACGTTAACGACAATAATGAAAACTAACACCTAACTTCATTATACGAGTGATCGAAAACAGTAAAACAATATATTTGATCTATTTCACGCTACAAATCATAACCACCTTTTGAGCAACTTAACCCACAGAAGTGAACACATACAAAATAACATAATTAACACAAGTTTACACGGAACACTTCTTCAGAACACACCAAACAACCTAATAGACAGATTACACCAGTGCGGGAACATTTCAAACATTCATGAAGGTAATTTTGCTGTGATTTTTTGACACGACGACTTCGCAGTAAACTCGCCAGATCTAGTAGCGGCCATCTTTGAATTTACTAAGCCTGCCTTCCTTATCCAGTGACGTCAGTCTACATATGGTTCGACTTCAACTTTCTTAAACATTATATATCAGAATTATTTAAATACTGTTAAATAATAATTATTGAATTTATTTTAATTGTTAATGTTATACTTTCTCGTTACCCTTCTCTGACTATTAATATAATCGCTCAAAGAACCTGTCCTTTTTATAATACTTATAATAATTTTTCTACTGTATGCACAATCGATAATTCCCTGAGACGGAGTCGATAATTGTTCTCAATCGATAAAAAATCGATTCTTTATTAAATTGTTTAATAAATCCATTTATTTCAATTGTATTTATCTGTTATTATTTCACAGGCTAATTTAAGGTTATTTATTAAGGCAAAGGGACTTCAAAAAGAAGAAAATATTTTTTTTTGAGTGAGATATTGGACCAGCAAGAAAAATCATCAATCGATTGCTGACTGGAGTTAATCTAATTAACTCCAGACTTGGTTCAGATCTTCCAGAAGTGCTCGATAGTTAATAAAAACCTTCCTAATTCTTAAAATTTTTACAGAACATTTAAAACAGCATTATTTCTTAGTTACTGACCTTGATTAAACATAAACAAAATTATTTGTTTATTGAAAATTTTATTTTTTATAAAATTGTCCTCTCCTATTTTGTTTTTGTAAAGACCGGCATAAAGGGTAGTCTTACAAAGTGGCGCTCGCAACAGTGGGGCTTAAAAGAGTTACTACACTACCACAGCGGAGCGAAACCTTACGAGAGTGGAGGTTTATTTTGAACGAACCTCTAATATCTTATATTTTTGTAACGGAGTGTTACAAATTGGCTAGCCCAAACAGTGGGGATTAATTAAAAAGGAAGAAGCCAACAAACCATTTGTAACACGACATTCTTACAAAGTGGCGTCCAGCATAGAGGGCTTGATAATATAAGCCTGGCAGCGGTTAATTAATAGAAAAGAAGAAAAATGCAAAGACGAGCTACTTCGAAAAAGAGGGCGGCAGAGGCCGAAAAAGAAGTTGACATGGGGGATAAAGAGGCAACACCCGTTGAGGATCCAGAAGTGTTGCTACCCCCGGTGGAACCGAAACAACCAGCACCACCAGAGGAACAACCTGAAGTAACAACACAAACAGGGGAAATTAATGTCCTGGAGCAACCGGGAGAGAAGTCAACACGAACCGAGAAGGAGGACACGCAAGAAATGTTCCGAATGATAATGGCGAAAATGGATTCCACCACGGAAAGTAACAAGAAGATGGAGGAAAATTTAAGCAAGAAAATGGAGGAAACCAGCAAAAACATAGAAGATCTGAAGGAAGACAACCGATCCACAAAGGAAGAATTGGGCCGTAAGATAGAAAATACTAATATGAGGATCGAAGAAACCAGTAAGAATTTGAGTAAGAATTTAGAAGAGAAAATGGAGGAAAATAACCAATCTATGAATAAGAAAATGGAAGACCTGAAAAAGGAAAACCAATCCTTGAGTAGGAAGATGGAAAGGAAAATGGAAGAAAATAATAAGAATTTAGAGGAGAAAATGGAAGAAACCAGTAGGAAAATAGAAAATGACAACCAACAATTAAGGGAAGAATTGAGAGAGGACAATCAACAGCTGAGAGAAGAACTAAAGGAAGTTAACCAAGAGAACGTAAATAAGTTAGACGAGAGAATTGAGTTGGCAAAAGAAGAGTTAAATAAAAAAATAACAGAGACGAAGAAATCCATCGTAAAGAAGTTAGAACAGGAAGTCGTGGTTGTTAACCAGCAGATCAGAGAAGTAGACGAAACATGTCGTCAGACCGAAAACGAAGTGATGGAAGTCCGGGAAGTAATACATAAAGAGATTACACAAGTCAAAGAACAACAGGAAACGAAACTGGAAGAAAACAAGAAATTTGCCTTGGAAGAAGTGAATAAAGTGCGGACACAGGTAACCGAAAGATGCGACGGCGTGGAAGCCGCTATGTCGAACATAACCGGACAGGTGCGTCAGAGCCAGGAGGAGATAGAATTGATAAGGAACAGACCATCTGGATATCATAATTTCCCCATGTCAGAAAACAGAAAATGGCTCAATTTCCGGCAATATAAACGGAAGCCCATGGAGTTCTTAGCACGCATAGAGGAATACCTAGAAAAACACATAGGGAACCGATGGGTCCAGAACAGGGAAATCCTTGACGAGTCGTTTCGGGAGGTGAATGACCATTGGTGGATGGCCAACCGGAGCGACACCGACAATTATCAGCAATTTAAGAGCCTATTCAAGGCCAAGTACTGGTCGGAGACAACTCAAAATTTGATAAGAGACAATATCTGCCACGGCCACTTCAAGCCACAAGTCGGTAGTTCGATGACAGCTTATTTCCTCGGCAAGGTATGTATGGCCAAGCACTTAGAACCGGCCATACCTGAGGAGTGCCTAATAAATTACTTGTCATATCATTATGATGAAGAAGTAATTCGTGCGAGGAGGGGCAGCCAAATAAAAACCATCCAGGCAATGACCGAACTCCTCGAAAACTATGAAAATGAAGACTACTACCGACAGAGTCGTAGAAGAAGTGATGGGCCCGAACCAAGGACGTATCAGAACGACAACCAGGGTACGAACAACATAAACACTGGGTACGAAGGAGGCCGGGCATACCCGCAAAATAACAGTTTTAAATAATAGCAATAATAACGTTAATAATTCTAGTTACAATAATAATAATAATACGGGTCCAAACCATCCAAACCCGAGTCGACCCTCCAATAGTTATCAGGGTAACCGCAATCCCTACCCTAATAACACAAATAGTCAGAGAAGCCCCAATTATGGTAATGATCGTTACCATAATAATAATAATCGTGCGGGTCCAAATAATGGTAATCCCGTTAATAATAGGTTTCCTCGCCCTCGAGTGAATTTCATACGAGCCACAGATGGACGACAGCGAAGATACAATAACAATCGAAGAAACAGCTACCGCGGATATGAAGAAAGGCGGAGGAGCCTAGAACGGGACCAACCAAGGTACTATCCGGCAAGAAGGAGTAATAGTTTAGACGATGCTGAACGGAGGTCTAACCACGAACGACCGGAAGACCACAGAACAGATCGACAGGGAACCAGTCTAAGCATCCCAAATGAGGCATCAACTAGTATGGCTCAAAGGAACAATGATGCCGAGCCTTTAAACGGGCACAGGCAGTAATAAATCGCCAGAACCCGTTACTGCTCCTAAATACTGGGTATAATCATAATAATGAGTGTAAGCATATGTATAATAACAATCGTATCACAGTCATAGGGTGCAACTACCTAAAGGACATCCGACATGAGTAATTGGAAGAGGATAACAGTAATCCCACCAATAACTTCAATAATGAAATAATACATGTCGACGCCGAGGTAGAAGGCATCCCAGCCAAGTTAATGATCGATACTGGTTCGAACGTGTCAATCATAAGTACGACGGAGTTGGAGAGGATACAGCAAGAGTGCGGGAGAACTTTACCAACGTTGCCGTTGAATAATATTATTTTGTTGGGAGCAACCGGCCGACAAAATAAAACAATACGTAGGCAAGTCTCCGCCAGTGTGATGAGCTGTGGTATAGCAATTGATATGGAATTCTTGGTGGCGAGCGGTCTGCCATTTAATATACTGGTCGGGTGCGATGTGCTCAGGAGGAATTCCGCCATCATTGATCTGAGAACTGAAACATTGTCGCTGTGTACTAACGGACATACTTGGACGGCGAACTTGGTGGGTAGTGACCAAGTCGTTCCCGATAGTATCCACCAGCAAATCCGCAAAATTAACTACATCCATCCAACATCTATAATTGAACAAAGGATAGACGACACCTCCAATGAAGATTTATGGTCACAAAAAATCCAGGAGATCAGGGATTTCCGGAGCGGTATAACTGGCGAAAAGTTAACAGTAAACCAAGCAAACAAATTAATAAACATCTATAACAAATATAAATCAGTCTTTTCTGATGAGCCCGGTAAACTGAAAAACTTCCAGTGTACTCTACAGTTCCGAGACACAGTGGACTTTAACCGGAAGTCTTACCCCATTGCGCAATCACGAAAGCAAGCAGTAAGAGCTGAAATAGAGCAAATGATTAACCGTGACATTATAGAGTAGCCATTCCCTATATACAAGTCCTATCGTGGCTGTTCCTAAGAAAAACGGACAAGTCCGTTTGTGTTTAGATGCGCGCGAAATAAATAAAATGATCATTAATGACAGGACTTCGCCCGGTGAGATTGAGGAGATTTTAAAACGGTTCCACGGTACCAAGTACTTCAGTACCTGGGATACGGTGTGCGGGTACTGGCAGGTGGAATTACATCCACAGAGTCGCCAGTATCTGGCCTTTATATTCGAAGGGCGGAACTACCAGTTTAAGAGGTTGCCCTTCGGACTGGTAAACTCAGTCGCAGTCTTTGTGCACTGCATGGACCAGATACTTGGCCAAGAAGCACTACAATTCACCACCGTATAAGTAATGACTTGCTAGTGTCCTCAGAAACTTGGGAGGAACACTGCTACCGTGTGGAAAACGTATTACAGAAGCTAGCGACAAATAATATTACGCTAAAATTAGCAAAATCTCATTTCATTGCTAAGGAAATACAATTCTTAGGCTTCATCTTAAATGATCAGGGAATCTCACCGTCGGCTGAAAAAGTCGAAGCGATTCAGAACTTTCCTACACCTAAGAATCGAAGGCAGTTACAGTCGTTCCTGGGACTCTGTAATTACTACCGTAAGTTCCAGGAAAAGTACTCAGAACTGACTGCCAAATTTCAGCCGCAACTGTCATCCAAAAATAAATGGATCTGGGGTAATGAACAACAGAATATATTATCTTTAATAAAACAAAAATTCCTTGAACCTATCATACTTCGCCATCCAGATTTTAATAAGCCTTTCTTTCTTAATTGTGATGCCAGTGACATCAGCATCGGCACTACCTTATATCAAGAGGATGAGGAGGGCGAACATCTTGTGACCTGCTTTGCCAGCAGAGCATTGAATCAATGTGAGAAAAACTACCACGTTACAGAAAAGGAATTATTGAGTGTCGTGTTCGCGTGCGGAAAGTTCCGCACTTATATCCTTGGTTATTCCGTTACCGTCCGGACAGACCATAAGTCTATCTCGTTCCTTAAGAGATGTAAGTTAAGCCATGGAAGGTTAACGCGGTGGATACTATTGCTGCAAGAATACGACCTTAAGTGGGAGTATATCCCCGGAAAGAAGAATGTCGTAGCGGACGTATTGTCTAGAGTAGACATTGACAAACAGACGTTCGAGGGAGAGAAGGAGAGTATTCTTAAAGTATACCATATTCTAAGCAGCAGCGCCGGTCTACAATCAATCTTAGAACACCTGAGCACACACCAACAAGCTGACCCAAAGTTAATCTCTATTATCACAAGATTGGAAGCAGGGGATGAGACAATCTCCCAATATTATAAAATCCATAATGGAATCCTGTTTTCAAGACCATCTTTATATAAGGAGGAATGGAAGGTTACTATTCCGACCCATATCGAGAAGGAGACAGTGTTCAATTATCGTGTTCGATATGGGCATATGGGCGCCTTAAAGGTGGTAAAGGCCCTGGAAGAGAGCTGCCATATCAAATACATAAATCGGAAAGTACGAAAGTACATAAGAAACTGTCGCATTTGCCAACTCGTAAAAACAAACAACGAGAAAAGAGAGGGGCAAATGATTCCGATAACCTCTCAGTCGAAACTTGAGAAGGTATTCCTGGATATCTGTGGGCCATTTCCCCGCAGTGGAGGCCGCCACCGATACAAATATCTCGTCATCGTAATGGACCATTATACCAAGTTCGTTAAGCTATACCCAGCGAATCGGGCGACTACGAATAAAGTTCTTGAAATCCTGATCAACCAGTACTTCCCAACCGTCGGAAAACCGGTATCGATCATAACCGACCACGGAACACAATTCAAGGGGAGGAAATGGCGGGATACACTGCTGTCAGTGGGGGTTCATACTTACAAGACGTCAGTATACCACCCGAGCAGTAACCCGGCCGAAAGAGTCTTGCGAGAGGTGGGGCGCCTATTAAGAACGTATTGCCACGATCAGCAGAGGAGGTGGCAAGAATACTTGGAGGCCACTGAAGAATTCCTCAACCTGGCATACCATCCAGCCATAGGAATAACCCCATACTCCGCAATGTACGAGAGACAACCCCCTAGGGAGATCGAGGATATCTTGGAGTTCCCCAGAGAGCATAAATATATATTTAATAGAGTTCAATTTCATAACAAGGTGGCCGAAGATCAGGAGAAGCGGCGGAATAAGTACGATAAAAGCATGGGTAAGGTTATTAATTATACCGTTGGAGAGAAGGTGTTGTTGAAGAATAGGGAATTACCCAGTTCCTTAGAGGGGATAACAAAAAAATTATTGCTTCTGTACACTGGTCCCTATATTGTCTCTAAGAACAATAACAACAACATATACGAAGTAAAGGAGATGAATTCAAATAAAGTTAAGGGTGTCTTTAACCAGGCATCCATGAAGAAATTTTATGAATAAACCATCTAAATTCTAAAACACATGTAAGCCCACCTTACATAAAAATTATTTAAGTAAAACTTTATGACAAAAATATAAAACAGGAATTTAGAAATAAATCAACAAAATTTAAAAACAAATTAAGGTCACCTTACTAACCAGGAATTTGTGAAAAACTTTATGGCAAGAATATAAGAGAAGAATTTAAAAACCCCTAAATTCTAAAACAAAAGTAAGTTCTCCTTACGAACATATTATTTGAAGAAAAAACTATTTGGAAAGAATAGTATAAAAAGAAGAATTTTGACTCATCCAAATTTTAAAACAATATCAGACCACATTACTAACCAAGTATTTGAGAAAAACCATTTTGCAGAAATATAAAAAGAATTTTGAATTGAAAACAACTGAATTTAAAAAGAAAGCAAGCCCACCTTACATACAAATTATTTGAGAAAACTTTATGGAATAATATAAGAAGAGTGAATTTCGAATTGTGTATAAATCAAGTTTCCAAACCAAGAGTAAGTACAACTTACCAACCAATTATTAATAAAACACTTTGGTGAGATAAACAGAAGAGATTTAATACCATATTTATGGTAAGCATCAAATATATTTACCAGGTTTATAAAGGATCATAATGGGATGAATAAAGGAAACAGACTTTAGAATTAAAACAAATAATTCTGGAAGATATGATCATGTCTAATTTCAGTATAAAGAGTAAAAACCTTTCCATAAAATGATGCCAAAGGAAATAAAAAAAAAATTTTTTAATACGATTTGAGTTGATACGATTTGAGTGGTTGAATATAATAAAATACAAAAACTTATATGGAATTATGAGATAATGAAACTTTGAAGTGGTATGAGGAGAAATTATGACCTCATTATAAAATTAATAAAAAACATTCCTTCGAATAACCATCACAGGAATAATGTGAGAATAATATCAAAGATATATGTAATTAAACGAATTAATATAAAATGATTTATGAATTAAATGTCAATTGTGATAATGACAGTTATAAAAAGTTCTAGAAAATAGAACAAGTGGAAATAATAAGAACAAAGAAACAGTCTAAAAATGTCATAAAGATATGCTACTATAAACAATGCAGATTATAATAAAAAAACCAGAAGGTAATAAAGAATTTATCACCAAAAGCTTTATATGATAAGAAAAGTTGAAAAATGTAATAATAGAAGAGCTTCCTACCATAATATCAAATGAAAGAAACATCCAGTTAACGAGTCAGAAGAACAACTGAGATAGGAATATTAAAATCTCTGAGAAATATAATAAGAAATAAGTGAAGTATCCCAAAGATATTTTTTAAATAGTAACAAATGTGTACTATTCTGAATAATTTTTTAATCTGTCTGTAGGTAATTCCAGCAGTATTAATATGTTTTTTGAGCAGAGATGATTTGCCTCTGTACTCAAATATGTGTGAAGTATTGGACAGCAGAGGAAGTAGCGTCTAGTGCCTCTCTGAACTGAACCAGCTCACAAAGTAGGGAACGATAAGGAGGAAATATCCCAAGGAGAAAATACTAAGAAGAAATATGAAAATGAAATAATAAATATGAAACTCAGATGACTATTACTATCAAGGAAGATCAAGTGAGAATGAGAAGGATATAAACTCAAATATAAATAAGAAAATTTTTAAAATGGAAGGAAGTCCAGAACAACAACAAACCTAGAATAATTATCATAAGCAATTGTTTCAGACAAAGCAAGTATAGTCTGAAAAAATTACTTCTGGAGAAGGGCATTCTGTAGCGTGACAGAAAATCCACTACTTATTAAGTCATATAAAATCATAAAATGTAATTACACCACATATGTTAAAATAATATTGAATGAGATTTAATGAAATCAAAGGAATGAACCACGATAAAATAAAAATCCTCATTATATTATATAAAAACCACTGTTTAAATATCAAAGAAAGTATTGAAAGCAACTCACATTATAAGATCAGTAATTTACCCAGGAAGCTAGGAGCAGTAAACAAATTAAATAACACCATATCAAGAAGAAAGAGAATCAGTTTAAGAGTGGTGAACACCAAAATACCCCAAAGACAAGAAGAAGGAAGAATAAAATTTGGGATCAAGAAGAAATCTGATCAAGAATACCCTGAAATCTTTAGAGAAAAGCAAGGTCCGTATCAGTAAATAACTTCGATGCTCCAAACTAAACATCAGTCGAGATAACACAAAGTACCTTGGTTTACTAAAGAATGAAGAAGGAAGACAAGAAGACCAGAAGAATGAAGACTAGAAGAAGGACAATAATGAAGACAAGAAAGAAGATAAGAAGAAGGACAAGAAAGAAGATGAGAAGAAGGACAAAAAAGAAGACAGGAGGTGAGGAAGAAATAGTATGAAAGAAACACCGTTGTAAAACCTATTACTATTATTAACTACCATCAACCCCAAACCCACCAAAACGATTAAAAAGAAAGTATAACATACCAAAATCCTATAAAATGTAATTATTTAGAAACCTAAAGTATTGTATAGTATTATAAGAAGTGAATCTACTAAAGAGATTGTGTGATAAAGAAAATAAACAAGTCTTAACAGTCCATGATTACTAAAGGTCTGGTCTGAGATAGTGAGACTCAAAATATCAGAACCACCAGTGAAAGTGAATTTGTGTAAGTGTTTTTTGGAAATGCAATAAACTTAAAGTTAGTGATACTATGACTTATCAATATGCTATATAACAACTTTAATATCCAATAATAAACAGCATAATAAAGTAATAAAATGGAAGATTTCCAGTATTTTATTATTTTAATGTAACTCTTTATTCACAAGACATTTGTAAAAAAAATGCTAATAATTAGAGTATGGGTGGTCATGTTTACTGATGAAGGGGATCATAAATAATAATGGTTTAGACCATAAAGGAGTAGCATTTATTTAGTATTCATAGGTTTAAAATGTTTAAATAGACTGTTTGTTCACAGCCATAAAATCAATGTGTTTGTAAGAGTTATTAGAAAATAAGATTTATATTATGTGTATAAAATGAATTATGTTTGCTAAATAACAGCATGCATACCATTAATAATGTTTCAGTAGGTATGCTGTGTTAATTCAAAAGGAGTTAAAAGTATATGTTCAAACCATGTCAGCAATAAGTTCAATTGTACAGATGGCTGAATCATGTTCATAATTATTTTTTTATAACAGTAGTGTTAATTAAATACTACACCTCACAATAAGTTATAAACCATTTTATTTTCATGTAATAGTAACTATGTAAATTCAGAGGAGTGGTAGGATTAAATTTATTTGAGAAAGACAGAAATGTAAAATTCTAAACTCTAGGCCATTTGGTGAATTCACAGAAACCATATAAACCAGTATAATTCACTTATAAATCCTGTAAACTAGCAAGATTTAGATAAGGTAAATCAGTTAACCACTACTGGGAATGATCCTATGAGTTAAAATGATAATAAGGAAATATACCTTAAAATATTGTAAATTTTCAAAATATATAAATTAATTAATTTTAAGGAGCAATGTCAAATTCAGAGATTAACACAAAAAACCAGTTCAAAGGTTCAATTTACATGTATTTAAGGAAAGGAAGAGAAATATGACTAATTAAAATTTATTATAATAGTATTAATAACAATTAAAATGGAAGAAAAATTGTATAAAGGCGGAAATCAATGTTTGAGCCTATTTTTCAAAAAAGGAAAGAATTTTGGTAATTTCCACAAAATGTCTACAGATATGGACTATAATATATCAATTTAAAAGGAATGAGATGATTAAACCAATGATAAGGTTCATAATTCATGAAAGTGATGAATAAAATAAATAAATTCCATATATAATGTAATTTTGTATCATGTGTATAGGAAATCGAAATATGTTAACAATACTTTTTCAAGGATTAACTGGGCCAAATTTTGACCAAGTTAATATAGTCTTTTGTTGAATGTCAAGCTGAATAGTTGTGTGAAAAAAAGTTCCTTATAACCGAGTCAAAAATGGTACTACAGTTAGCCATTAATATAAGTGAATCGAGAGTTAAATGAAATAAACACTTTGTTAACTAAATTTACCAAAACGTTAACGACAATAATGAAAACTAACACCTAACTTCATTATACGAGTGATCGAAAACAGTAAAACAATATATTTGATCTATTTCACGCTACAAATCATAACCATCTTTTGAGCAACTTAACCCACAGAAGTGAACACATACAAAATAACATAATTAACACAAGTTTACACGGAACACTTCTTCAGAACACACCAAACAACCTAATAGACAGATTACACCAGTGCGGGAACATTTCAAACATTCATGAAGGTAATTTTGCTGTGATTTTTTGACACGACGACTTCGCAGTAAACTCGCCAGATCTAGTAGCGGCCATCTTTGAATTTACTAAGCCTGCCTTCCTTATCCAGTGACGTCAGTCTACATATGGTTCGACTTCAACTTTCTTAAACATTATATATCAGAATTATTTAAATACTGTTAAATAATAATTATTGAATTTATTTTAATTGTTAATGTTATACTTTCTCGTTACCCTTCTCTGACTATTAATATAATCGCTCAAAGAACCTGTCCTTTTTATAATACTTATAATAATTTTTCTACTGTATGCACAATCGATAATTCCCTGAGACGGAGTCGATAATTGTTCTCAATCGATAAAAAATCGATTCTTTATTAAATTGTTTAATAAATCCATTTATTTCAATTGTATTTATCTGTTATTATTTCACAGGCTAATTTAAGGTTATTTATTAAGGCAAAGGGACTTCAAAAAGAAGAAAATATTTTTTTTTGAGTGAGATATTGGACCAGCAAGAAAAATCATCAATCGATTGCTGACTGGAGTTAATCTAATTAACTCCAGACTTGGTTCAGATCTTCCAGAAGTGCTCGATAGTTAATAAAAACCTTCCTAATTCTTAAAATTTTTACAGAACATTTAAAACAGCATTATTTCTTAGTTACTGACCTTGATTAAACATAAACAAAATTATTTGTTTATTGAAAATTTTATTTTTTATAAAATTGTCCTCTCCTATTTTGTTTTTGTAAAGACCGGCATAAAGGGTAGTCTTACAAAGTGGCGCTCGCAACAGTGGGGCTTAAAAGAGTTACTACACTACCACAGCGGAGCGAAACCTTACGAGAGTGGAGGTTTATTTTGAACGAACCTCTAATATCTTATATTTTTGTAACGGACTGTTACAAATTGGCTAGCCCAAACAGTGGGGATTAATTAAAAAGGAAGAAGCCAACAAACCATTTGTAACACGACATTCTTACAAAGTGGCGTCCAGCATAGAGGGCTTGATAATATAAGCCTGGCAGCGGTTAATTAATAGAAAAGAAGAAAAATGCAAAGACGAGCTACTTCGAAAAAGAGGGCGGCAGAGGCCGAAAAAGAAGTTGACATGGGGGATAAAGAGGCAACACCCGTTGAGGATCCAGAAGTGTTGCTACCCCCGGTGGAACCGAAACAACCAGCACCACCAGAGGAACAACCTGAAGTAACAACACAAACATGGGAAATTAATGTCCTGGAGCAACCGGGAGAGAAGTCAACACGAACCGAGAAGGAGGACACGCAAGAAATGTTCCGAATGATAATGGCGAAAATGGATTCCACCACGGAAAGTAACAAGAAGATGGAGGAAAATTTAAGCAAGAAAATGGAGGAAACCAGCAAAAACATAGAAGATCTGAAGGAAGACAACCGATCCACAAAGGAAGAATTGGGCCGTAAGATAGAAAATACTAATATGAGGATCGAAGAAACCAGTAAGAATTTGAGTAAGAATTTAGAAGAGAAAATGGAGGAAAATAACCAATCTATGAATAAGAAAATGGAAGACCTGAAAAAGGACAACCAATCCTTGAGTAGGAAGATGGAAAGGAAAATGGAAGAAAATAATAAGAATTTAGAGGAGAAAATGGAAGAAACCAGTAGGAAAATAGAAAATGACAACCAACAATTAAGGGAAGAATTGAGAGAGGACAATCAACAGCTGAGAGAAGAACTAAAGGAAGTTAACCAAGAGAACGTAAATAAGTTAGACGAGAGAATTGAGTTGGCAAAAGAAGAGTTAAATAAAAAAATAACAGAGACGAAGAAATCCATCGTAAAGAAGTTAGAACAGGAAGTCGTGGTTGTTAACCAGCAGATCAGAGAAGTAGACGAAACATGTCGTCAGACCGAAAACGAAGTGATGGAAGTCCGGGAAGTAATACATAAAGAGATTACACAAGTCAAAGAACAACAGGAAACGAAACTGGAAGAAAACAAGAAATTTGCCTTGGAAGAAGTGAATAAAGTGCGGACACAGGTAAACGAAAGATGCGACGGCGTGGAAGCCGCTATGTCGAACATAACCGGACAGGTGCGTCAGAGCCAGGAGGAGATAGAATTGATAAGGAACAGACCATCTGGATATCATAATTTCCCCATGTCAGAAAACAGAAAATGGCTTAATTTCCGGCAATATAAACGGAAGCCCATGGAGTTCTTAGCACGCATAGAGGAATACCTAGAAAAACACATAGGGAACCGATGGGTCCAGAACAGGGAAATCCTTGACGAGTCGTTTCGGGAGGTGAATGACCATTGGTGGATGGCCAACCGGAGCGACATCGACAATTATCAGCAATTTAAGAGCCTATTCAAGGCCAAGTACTGGTCGGAGAAAACTCAAAATTTGATAAGAGACAATATCTGCCACGGCCACTTCAAGCCACAAGTCGGTAGTTCGATGACAGCTTATTTCCTCGGCAAGGTATGTATGGCCAAGCACTTAGAACCGGCCATACCTGAGGAGTGCCTAATAAATAAGTTGTCATATCATTATGATGAAGAAGTAATTCGTGCGAGGAGGGGCAGCCAAATAAAAACCATCCAGGCAATGACCGAACTCCTCGAAAACTATGAAAATGAAGACTACTACCGACAGAGTCGTAGAAGAAGTGATGGGCCCGAACCAAGGACGTATCAGAACGACAACCAGGGTACGAACAACATAAACACTGGGTACGAAGGAGGCCGGGCATACCCGCAAAATAACAGTTTTAATAATAGCAATAATAACGTTAATAATTCTAGTTACAATAATAATAATAATACGGGTCCAAACCATCCAAACCCGAGTCGACCCTCCAATAGTTATCAGGGTAACCGCAATCCCTACCCTAATAACACAAATAGTCAGAGAAGCCCCAATTATGGTAATGATCGTTACCATAATAATAATAATCGTGCGGGTCCAAATAATGGTAATCCCGTTAATAATAGGTTTCCTCGCCCTCGAGTGAATTTCATACGAGCCACAGATGGACGACAGCGAAGATACAATAACAATCGAAGAAACAGCTACCGCGGATATGAAGAAAGGCGGAGGAGCCTAGAACGGGACCAACCAAGGTACTATCCGGCAAGAAGGAGTAATAGTTTAGACGATGCTGAACGGAGGTCTAACCACGAACGACCGGAAGACCACAGAACAGATCGACAGGGAACCAGTCTAAGCATCCCAAATGAGGCATCAACTAGTATGGCTCAAAGGAACAATGATGCCGAGCCTTTAAACGGGCACAGGCAGTAATAAATCGCCAGAACCCGTTACTGCTCCTAAATACTGGGTATAATCATAATAATGAGTGTAAGCATATGTATAATAACAATCGTATCACAGTCATAGGGTGCAACTACCTAAAGGACATCCGACATGAGTAATTGGAAGAGGATAACAGTAATCCCACCAATAACTTCAATAATGAAATAATACATGTCGACGCCGAGGTAGAAGGCATCCCAGCCAAGTTAATGATCGATACTGGTTCGAACGTGTCAATCATAAGTACGACGGAGTTGGAGAGGATACAGCAAGAGTGCGGGAGAACTTTACCAACGTTGCCGTTGAATAATATTATTTTGTTGGGAGCAACCGGCCGACAAAATAAAACAATACGTAGGCAAGTCTCCGCCAGTGTGATGAGCTGTGGTATAGCAATTGATATGGAATTCTTGGTGGCGAGCGGTCTGCCATTTAATATACTGGTCGGGTGCGATGTGCTCAGGAGGAATTCCGCCATCATTGATCTGAGAACTGAAACATTGTCGCTGTGTACTAACGGACATACTTGGACGGCGAACTTGGTGGGTAGTGACCAAGTCGTTCCCGATAGTATCCACCAGCAAATCCGCAAAATTAACTACATCCATCCAACATCTATAATTGAACAAAGGATAGACGACACCTCCAATGAAGATTTATGGTCACAAAAAATCCAGGAGATCAGGGATTTCCGGAGCGGTATAACTGGCGAAAAGTTAACAGTAAACCAAGCAAACAAATTAATAAACATCTATAACAAATATAAATCAGTCTTTTCTGATGAGCCCGGTAAACTGAAAAACTTCCAGTGTACTCTACAGTTCCGAGACACAGTGGACTTTAACCGGAAGTCTTACCCCATTGCGCAATCACGAAAGCAAGCAGTAAGAGCTGAAATAGAGCAAATGATTAACCGTGACATTATAGAGTAGCCATTCCCTATATACAAGTCCTATCGTGGCTGTTCCTAAGAAAAACGGACAAGTCCGTTTGTGTTTAGATGCGCGCGAAATAAATAAAATGATCATTAATGACAGGACTTCGCCCGGTGAGATTGAGGAGATTTTAAAACGGTTCCACGGTACCAAGTACTTCAGTACCTGGGATACGGTGTGCGGGTACTGGCAGGTGGAATTACATCCACAGAGTCGCCAGTATCTGGCCTTTATATTCGAAGGGCGGAACTACCAGTTTAAGAGGTTGCCCTTCGGACTGGTAAACTCAGTCGCAGTCTTTGTGCACTGCATGGACCAGATACTTGGCCAAGAAGCACTACAATTCACCACCGTATAAGTAATGACTTGCTAGTGTCCTCAGAAACTTGGGAGGAACACTGCTACCGTGTGGAAAACGTATTACAGAAGCTAGCGACAAATAATATTACGCTAAAATTAGCAAAATCTCATTTCATTGCTAAGGAAATACAATTCTTAGGCTTCATCTTAAATGATCAGGGAATCTCACCGTCGGCTGAAAAAGTCGAAGCGATTCAGAACTTTCCTACACCTAAGAATCGAAGGCAGTTACAGTCGTTCCTGGGTCTCTGTAATTACTACCGTAAGTTCCAGGAAAAGTACTCAGAACTGACTGCCAAATTTCAGCCGCAACTGTCATCCAAAAATAAATGGATCTGGGGTAATGAACAACAGAATATATTATCTTTAATAAAACAAAAATTCCTTGAACCTATCATACTTCGCCATCCAGATTTTAATAAGCCTTTCTTTCTTAATTGTGATGCCAGTGACATCAGCATCGGCACTACCTTATATCAAGAGGATGAGGAGGGCGAACATCTTGTGACCTGCTTTGCCAGCAGAGCATTGAATCAATGTGAGAAAAACTACCACGTTACAGAAAAGGAATTATTGAGTGTCGTGTTCGCGTGCGGAAAGTTCCGCACTTATATCCTTGGTTATTCCGTTACCGTCCGGACAGACCATAAGTCTATCTCGTTCCTTAAGAGATGTAAGTTAAGCCATGGAAGGTTAACGCGGTGGATACTATTGCTGCAAGAATACGACCTTAAGTGGGAGTATATCCCCGGAAAGAAGAATGTCGTAGCGGACGTATTGTCTAGAGTAGACATTGACAAACAGACGTTCGAGGGAGAGAAGGAGAGTATTCTTAAAGTATACCATATTCTAAGCAGCAGCGCCGGTCTACAATCAATCTTAGAACACCTGAGCACACACCAACAAGCTGACCCAAAGTTAATCTCTATTATCACAAGATTGGAAGCAGGGGATGAGACAATCTCCCAATATTATAAAATCCATAATGGAATCCTGTTTTCAAGACCATCTTTATATAAGGAGGAATGGAAGGTTACTATTCCGACCCATATCGAGAAGGAGATAGTGTTCAATTATCGTGTTCGATATGGGCATATGGGCGCCTTAAAGGTGGTAAAGGCCCTGGAAGAGAGCTGCCATATCAAATACATAAATCGGAAAGTACGAAAGTACATAAGAAACTGTCGCATTTGCCAACTCGTAAAAACAAACAACGAGAAAAGAGAGGGGCAAATGATTCCGATAACCTCTCAGTCGAAACTTGAGAAGGTATTCCTGGATATCTGTGGGCCATTTCCCCGCAGTGGAGGCCGCCACCGATACAAATATCTCGTCGTCGTAATGGACCATTATACCAAGTTCGTTAAGCTATACCCAGCGAATCGGGCGACTACGAATAAAGTTCTTGAAATCCTGATCAACCAGTACTTCCCAACCGTCGGAAAACCGGTATCGATCATAACCGACCACGGAACACAATTCAAGGGGAGGAAATGGCGGGATACACTGCTGTCAGTGGGGGTTCATACTTACAAGACGTCAGTATACCACCCGAGCAGTAACACGGCCGAAAGAGTCTTGCGAGAGGTGGGGCGCCTATTAAGAACGTATTGCCACGATCAGCAGAGGAGGTGGCAAGAATACTTGGAGGCCACTGAAGAATTCCTCAACCTGGCATACCATCCAGCCATAGGAATAACCCCATACTCCGCAATGTACGAGAGACAACCCCCTAGGGAGATCGAGGATATCTTGGAGTTCCCCAGAGAGCATAAATATATATTTAATAGAGTTCAATTTCATAACAAGGTGGCCGAAGATCAGGAGAAGCGGCGGAATAAGTACGATAAAAGCATGGGTAAGGTTATTAATTATACCGTTGGAGAGAAGGTGTTGTTGAAGAATAGGGAATTACCCAGTTCCTTAGAGGGGATAACAAAAAAATTATTGCTTCTGTACACTGGTCCCTATATTGTCTCTAAGAACAATAACAACAACATATACGAAGTAAAGGAGATGAATTCAAATAAAGTTAAGGGTGTCTTTAACCAGGCATCCATGAAGAAATTTTATGAATAAACCATCTAAATTCTAAAACACATGTAAGCCCACCTTACATAAAAATTATTTAAGAAAAACTTTATGACAAAAATATAAAACAGGAATTTAGAAATAAATCAACAAAATTTAAAAACAAATTAAGTTCACCTTACTAACCAGGAATTTGTGAAAAACTTTATGGCAAGAATATAAGAGAAGAATTTAAAAAACCCTAAATTCTAAAACAAAAGTAAGTTCTCCTTACGAACATATTATTTGAAGAAAAAACTATTTGGAAAGAATAGTATAAAAAGAAGAATTTTGACTCATCCAAATTTTAAAACAGTGTAAGACCACATTACTAACCAAGTATTTGAGAAAAACCATTTTGCAGAAATATAAAAAGAATTTTGAATTGAAAACAACTGAATTTAAAAAGAAAGCAAGCCCACCTTACATACAAATTATTTGAGAAAACTTTATGGAATAATATAAGAAGAGTGAATTTCGAATTGTGTATAAATCAAGTTTCCAAACCAAGAGTAAGTACAACTTACCAACCAATTATTAATAAAACACTTTGGTGAGATAAACAGAAGAGATTTAATACCATATTTATGGTAAGCATCAAATATATTTACCAGGTTTATAAAGGATCATAATGGGATGAATAAAGGAAACAGACTTTAGAATTAAAACAAATAATTCTGGAAGATATGATCATGTCTAATTTCAGTATAAAGAGTAAAAACCTTTCCATAAAATGATGCCAAAGGAAATAAAAAAAAAATTTTTTAATACGATTTGAGTTGATACGATTTGAGTGGTTGAATATAATAAAATACAAAAACTTATATGGAATTATGAGATAATGAAACTTTGAAGTGGTATGAGGAGAAATTATGACCTCATTATAAAATTAATAAAAAACATTCCTTCGAATAACCATCACAGGAATAATGTGAGAATAATATCAAAGATATATGTAATTAAACGAATTAATATAAAATGATTTATGAATTAAATGTCAATTGTGATAATGACAGTTATAAAAAGTTCTAGAAAATAGAACAAGTGGAAATAATAAGAACAAAGAAACAGTCTAAAAATGTCATAAAGATATGCTACTATAAACAATGCAGATTATAATAAAAAAACCAGAAGGTAATAAAGAATTTATCACCAAAAGCTTTATATGATAAGAAAAGTTGAAAAATGTAATAATAGAAGAGCTTCCTACCATAATATCAAATGAAAGAAACATCCAGTTAACGAGTCAGAAGAACAACTGAGATAGGAATATTAAAATCTCTGAGAAATATAATAAGAAATAAGTGAAGTATCCCAAAGATATTTTTTAAATAGTAACAAATGTGTACTATTCTGAATAATTTTTTAATCTGTCTGTAGGTAATTCCAGCAGTATTAATATGTTTTTTGAGCAGAGATGATTTGCCTCTGTACTCAAATATGTGTGAAGTATTGGACAGCAGAGGAAGTAGCGTCTAGTGCCTCTCTGAACTGAACCAGCTCACAAAGTAGGGAACGATAAGGAGGAAATATCCCAAGGAGAAAATACTAAGAAGAAATATGAAAATGAAATAATAAATATGAAACTCAGATGACTATTACTATCAAGGAAGATCAAGTGAGAATGAGAAGGATATAAACTCAAATATAAATAAGAAAATTTTTAAAATGGAAGGAAGTCCAGAACAACAACAAACCTAGAATAATTATCATAAGCAATTGTTTCAGACAAAGCAAGTATAGTCTGAAAAAATTACTTCTGGAGAAGGGCATTCTGTAGCGTGACAGAAAATCCACTACTTATTAAGTCATATAAAATCATAAAATGTAATTACACCACATATGTTAAAATAATATTGAATGAGATTTAATGAAATCAAAGGAATGAACCACGATAAAATAAAAATCCTCATTATATTATATAAAAACCACTGTTTAAATATCAAAGAAAGTATTGAAAGCAACTCACATTATAAGATCAGTAATTTACCCAGGAAGCTAGGAGCAGTAAACAAATTAAATAACACCATATCAAGAAGAAAGAGAATCAGTTTAAGAGTGGTGAACACCAAAATACCCCAAAGACAAGAAGAAGGAAGAATAAAATTTGGGATCAAGAAGAAATCTGATCAAGAATACCCTGAAATCTTTAGAGAAAAGCAAGGTCCGTATCAGTAAATAACTTCGATGCTCCAAACTAAACATCAGTCGAGATAACACAAAGTACCTTGGTTTACTAAAGAATGAAGAAGGAAGACAAGAAGACCAGAAGAATGAAGACTAGAAGAAGGACAATAATGAAGACAAGAAAGAAGATAAGAAGAAGGACAAGAAAGAAGATGAGAAGAAGGACAAAAAAGAAGACAGGAGGTGAGGAAGAAATAGTATGAAAGAAACACCGTTGTAAAACCTATTATTATTATTAACTACCATCAACCCCAAACCCACCAAAACGATTAAAAAGAAAGTATAACATACCAAAATCCTATAAAATGTAATTATTTAGAAACCTAAAGTATTGTATAGTATTATAAGAAGTGAATCTACTAAAGCGATTGTGTGATAAAGAAAATAAACAAGTCTTAACAGTCCATGATTACTAAAGGTCTGGTCTGAGATAGTGAGACTCAAAATATCAGAACCACCAGTGAAAGTGAATTTGTGTAAGTGTTTTTTGGAAATGCAATAAACTTAAAGTTAGTGATACTATGACTTATCAATATGCTATATAACAACTTTAATATCCAATAATAAACAGCATAATAAAGTAATAAAATGGAAGATTTCCAGTATTTTATTATTTTAATGTAACTCTTTATTCACAAGACATTTGTAAAAAAAATGCTAATAATTAGAGTATGGGTGGTCATGTTTACTGATGAAGGGGATCATAAATAATAATGGTTTAGACCATAAAGGACTAGCATTTATTTAGTATTCATAGGTTTAAAATGTTTAAATAGACTGTTTGTTCACAGCCATAAAATCAATGTGTTTGTAAGAGTTATTAGAAAATAAGATTTATATTATGTGTATAAAATGAATTATGTTTGCTAAATAACAGCATGCATACCATTAATAATGTTTCAGTAGGTATGCTGTGTTAATTCAAAAGGAGTTAAAAGTATATTTTCAAACCATGTCAGCAATAAGTTCAATTGTACAGATGGCTGAATCATGTTCATAATTATTTTTTTATAACAGTAGTGTTAATTAAATACTACACCTCACAATAAGTTATAAACCATTTTATTTTCATGTAATAGTAACTATGTAAATTCAGAGGAGTGGTAGGATTAAATTTATTTGAGAAAGACAGAAATGTAAAATTCTAAACTCTAGGCCATTTGGTGAATTCACAGAAACCATATAAACCAGTATAATTCACTTATAAATCCTGTAAACTAGCAAGATTTAGATAAGGTAAATCAGTTAACCACTACTGGGAATGATCCTATGAGTTAAAATGATAATAAGGAAATATACCTTAAAATATTGTAAATTTTCAAAATATATAAATTAATTAATTTTAAGGAGCAATGTCAAATTCAGAGATTAACACAAAAAACCAGTTCAAAGGTTCAATTTACATGTATTTAAGGAAAGGAAGAGAAATATGACTAATTAAAATTTATTATAATAGTATTAATAACAATTAAAATGGAAGAAAAATTGTATAAAGGCGGAAATCAATGTTTGAGCCTATTTTTCAAAAAAGGAAAGAATTTTGGTAATTTCCACAAAATGTCTACAGATATGGACTATAATATATCAATTTAAAAGGAATGAGATGATTAAACCAATGATAAGGTTCATAATTCATGAAAGTGATGAATAAAATAAATAAATTCCATATATAATGTAATTTTGTATCATGTGTATAGGAAATCGAAATATGTTAACAATACTTTTTCAAGGATTAACTGGGCCAAATTTTGACCAAGTTAATATAGTCTTTTGTTGAATGTCAAGCTGAATAGTTGTGTGAAAAAACGTTCCTTATAACCGAGTCAAAAATGGTATTACAGTTAGCCATTAATATAAGTGAATCGAGAGTTAAATGAAATAAACACTTTGTTAACTAAATTTACCAAAACGTTAACGACAATAATGAAAACTAACACCTAACTTCATTATACGAGTGATCGAAAACAGTAAAACAATATATTTGATCTATTTCACGCTACAAATCATAACCATCTTTTGAGCAACTTAACCCACAGAAGTGAACACATACAAAATAACATAATTAACACAAGTTTACACGGAACACTTCTTCAGAACACACCAAACAACCTAATAGACAGATTACACCAGTGCGGGAACATTTCAAACATTCATGAAGGTAATTTTGCTGTGATTTTTTGACACGACGACTTCGCAGTAAACTCGCCAGATCTAGTAGCGGCCATCTTTGAATTTACTAAGCCTGCCTTCCTTATCCAGTGACGTCAGTCTACATATGGTTCGACTTCAACTTTCTTAAACATTATATATCAGAATTATTTAAATACTGTTAAATAATAATTATTGAATTTATTTTAATTGTTAATGTTATACTTTCTCGTTACCCTTCTCTGACTATTAATATAATCGCTCAAAGAACCTGTCCTTTTTATAATACTTATAATAATTTTTCTACTGTATGCACAATCGATAATTCCCTGAGACGGAGTCGATAATTGTTCTCAATCGATAAAAAATCGATTCTTTATTAAATTGTTTAATAAATCCATTTATTTCAATTGTATTTATCTGTTATTATTTCACAGGCTAATTTAAGGTTATTTATTAAGGCAAAGGGACTTCAAAAAGAAGAAAATATTTTTTTTTGAGTGAGATATTGGACCAGCAAGAAAAATCATCAATCGATTGCTGACTGGAGTTAATCTAATTAACTCCAGACTTGGTTCAGATCTTCCAGAAGTGCTCGATAGTTAATAAAAACCTTCCTAATTCTTAAAATTTTTACAGAACATTTAAAACAGCATTATTTCTTAGTTACTGACCTTGATTAAACATAAACAAAATTATTTGTTTATTGAAAATTTTATTTTTTATAAAATTGTCCTCTCCTATTTTGTTTTTGTAAAGACCGGCATAAAGGGTAGTCTTACAAAGTGGCGCTCGCAACAGTGGGGCTTAAAAGAGTTACTACACTACCACAGCGGAGCGAAACCTTACGAGAGTGGAGGTTTATTTTGAACGAACCTCTAATATCTTATATTTTTGTAACGGACTGTTACAAATTGGCTAGCCCAAACAGTGGGGATTAATTAAAAAGGAAGAAGCCAACAAACCATTTGTAACACGACATTCTTACAAAGTGGCGTCCAACATAGAGGGCTTGATAATATAAGCCTGGCAGCGGTTAATTAATAGAAAAGAAGAAAAATGCAAAGACGAGCTACTTCGAAAAAGAGGGCGGCAGAGGCCGAAAAAGAAGTTGACATGGGTGATAAAGAGGCAACACCCGTTGAGGATCCAGAAGTGTTGCTACCCCCGGTGGAACCGAAACAACCAGCACCACCAGAGGAACAACCTGAAGTAACAACACAAACAGGGGAAATTAATGTCCTGGAGCAACCGGGAGAGAAGTCAACACGAACCGAGAAGGAGGACACGCAAGAAATGTTCCGAATGATAATGGCGAAAATGGATTCCACCACGGAAAGTAACAAGAAGATGGAGGAAAATTTAAGCAAGAAAATGGAGGAAACCAGCAAAAACATAGAAGATCTGAAGGAAGACAACCGATCCACAAAGGAAGAATTGGGCCGTAAGATAGAAAATACTAATATGAGGATCGAAGAAACCAGTAAGAATTTGAGTAAGAATTTAGAAGAGAAAATGGAGGAAAATAACCAATCTATGAATAAGAAAATGGAAGACCTGAAAAAGGACAACCAATCCTTGAGTAGGAAGATGGAAAGGAAAATGGAAGAAAATAATAAGAATTTAGAGGAGAAAATGGAAGAAACCAGTAGGAAAATAGAAAATGACAACCAACAATTAAGGGAAGAATTGAGAGAGGACAATCAACAGCTGAGAGAAGAACTAAAGGAAGTTAACCAAGAGAACGTAAATAAGTTAGACGAGAGAATTGAGTTGGCAAAAGAAGAGTTAAATAAAAAAATAACAGAGACGAAGAAATCCATCGTAAAGAAGTTAGAACAGGAAGTCGTGGTTGTTAACCAGCAGATCAGAGAAGTAGACGAAACATGTCGTCAGACCGAAAACGAAGTGATGGAAGTCCGGGAAGTAATACATAAAGAGATTACACAAGTCAAAGAACAACAGGAAACGAAACTGGAAGAAAACAAGAAATTTGCCTTGGAAGAAGTGAATAAAGTGCGGACACAGGTAACCGAAAGATGCGACGGCGTGGAAGCCCCTATGTCGAACATAACCGGACAGGTGCGTCAGAGCCAGGAGGAGATAGAATTGATAAGGAACAGACCATCTGGATATCATAATTTCCCCATGTCAGAAAACAGAAAATGGCTCAATTTCCGGCAATATAAACGGAAGCCCATGGAGTTCTTAGCACGCATAGAGGAATACCTAGAAAAACACATAGGGAACCGATGGGTCCAGAACAGGGAAATCCTTGACGAGTCGTTTCGGGAGGTGAATGACCATTGGTGGATGGCCAACCGGAGCGACATCGACAATTATCAGCAATTTAAGAGCCTATTCAAGGCCAAGTACTGGTCGGAGAAAACTCAAAATTTGATAAGAGACAATATCTGCCACGGCCACTACAAGCCACAAGTCGGTAGTTCGATGACAGCTTATTTCCTCGGCAAGGTATGTATGGCCAAGCACTTAGAACCGGCCATACCTGAGGAGTGCCTAATAAATTACTTGTCATATCATTATGATGAAGAAGTAATTCGTGCGAGGAGGGGCAGCCAAATAAAAACCATCCAGGCAATGACCGAACTCCTCGAAAACTATGAAAATGAAGACTACTACCGACAGAGTCGTAGAAGAAGTGATGGGCCCGAACCAAGGACGTATCAGAACGACAACCAGGGTACGAACAACATAAACACTGGGTACGAAGGAGGCCGGGCATACCCGCAAAATAACAGTTTTAATAATAGCAATAATAACGTTAATAATTCTAGTTACAATAATAATAATAATACGGGTCCAAACCATCCAAACCCGAGTCGACCCTCCAATAGTTATCAGGGTAACCGCAATCCCTACCCTAATAACACAAATAGTCAGAGAAGCCCCAATTATGGTAATGATCGTTACCATAATAATAATAATCGTGCGGGTCCAAATAATGGTAATCCCGTTAATAATAGGTTTCCTCGCCCTCGAGTGAATTTCATACGAGCCACAGATGGACGACAGCGAAGATACAATAACAATCGAAGAAACAGCTACCGCGGATATGAAGAAAGGCGGAGGAGCCTAGAACGGGACCAACCAAGGTACTATCCGGCAAGAAGGAGTAATAGTTTAGACGATGCTGAACGGAGGTCTAACCACGAACGACCGGAAGACCACAGAACAGATCGACAGGGAACCAGTCTAAGCATCCCAAATGAGGCATCAACTAGTATGGCTCAAAGGAACAATGATGCCGAGCCTTTAAACGGGCACAGGCAGTAATAAATCGCCAGAACCCGTTACTGCTCCTAAATACTGGGTATAATCATAATAATGAGTGTAAGCATATGTATAATAACAATCGTATCACAGTCATAGGGTGCAACTACCTAAAGGACATCCGACATGAGTAATTGGAAGAGGATAACAGTAATCCCACCAATAACTTCAATAATGAAATAATACATGTCGACGCCGAGGTAGAAGGCATCCCAGCCAAGTTAATGATCGATACTGGTTCGAACGTGTCAATCATAAGTACGACGGAGTTGGAGAGGATACAGCAAGAGTGCGGGAGAACTTTACCAACTTTGCCGTTGAATAATATTATTTTGTTGGGAGCAACCGGCCGACAAAATAAAACAATACGTAGGCAAGTCTCCGCCAGTGTGATGAGCTGTGGTATAGCAATTGATATGGAATTCTTGGTGGCGAGCGGTCTGCCATTTAATATACTGGTCGGGTGCGATGTGCTCAGGAGGAATTCCGCCATCATTGATCTGAGAACTGAAACATTGTCGCTGTGTACTAACGGACATACTTGGACGGCGAACTTGGTGGGTAGTGACCAAGTCGTTCCCGATAGTATCCACCAGCAAATCCGCAAAATTAACTACATCCATCCAACATCTATAATTGAACAAAGGATAGACGACACCTCCAATGAAGATTTATGGTCACAAAAAATCCAGGAGATCAGGGATTTCCGGAGCGGTATAACTGGCGAAAAGTTAACAGTAAACCAAGCAAACAAATTAATAAACATCTATAACAAATATAAATCAGTCTTTTCTGATGAGCCCGGTAAACTGAAAAACTTCCAGTGTACTCTACAGTTCCGAGACACAGTGGACTTTAACCGGAAGTCTTACCCCATTGCGCAATCACGAAAGCAAGCAGTAAGAGCTGAAATAGAGCAAATGATTAACCGTGACATTATAGAGTAGCCATTCCCTATATACAAGTCCTATCGTGGCTGTTCCTAAGAAAAACGGACAAGTCCGTTTGTGTTTAGATGCGCGCGAAATAAATAAAATGATCATTAATGACAGGACTTCGCCCGGTGAGATTGAGGAGATTTTAAAACGGTTCCACGGTACCAAGTACTTCAGTACCTGGGATACGGTGTGCGGGTACTGGCAGGTGGAATTACATCCACAGAGTCGCCAGTATCTGGCCTTTATATTCGAAGGGCGGAACTACCAGTTTAAGAGGTTGCCCTTCGGACTGGTAAACTCAGTCGCAGTCTTTGTGCACTGCATGGACCAGATACTTGGCCAAGAAGCACTACAATTCACCACCGTATAAGTAATGACTTGCTAGTGTCCTCAGAAACTTGGGAGGAACACTGCTACCGTGTGGAAAACGTATTACAGAAGCTAGCGACAAATAATATTACGCTAAAATTAGCAAAATCTCATTTCATTGCTAAGGAAATACAATTCTTAGGCTTCATCTTAAATGATCAGGGAATCTCACCGTCGGCTGAAAAAGTCGAAGCGATTCAGAACTTTCCTACACCTAAGAATCGAAGGCAGTTACAGTCGTTCCTGGGTCTCTGTAATTACTACCGTAAGTTCCAGGAAAAGTACTCAGAACTGACTGCCAAATTTCAGCCGCAACTGTCATCCAAAAATAAATGGATCTGGGGTAATGAACAACAGAATATATTATCTTTAATAAAACAAAAATTCCTTGAACCTATCATACTTCGCCATCCAGATTTTAATAAGCCTTTCTTTCTTAATTGTGATGCCAGTGACATCAGCATCGGCACTACCTTATATCAAGAGGATGAGGAGGGCGAACATCTTGTGACCTGCTTTGCCAGCAGAGCATTGAATCAATGTGAGAAAAACTACCACGTTACAGAAAAGGAATTATTGAGTGTCGTGTTCGCGTGCGGAAAGTTCCGCACTTATATCCTTGGTTATTCCGTTACCGTCCGGACAGACCATAAGTCTATCTCGTTCCTTAAGAGATGTAAGTTAAGCCATGGAAGGTTAACGCGGTGGATACTATTGCTGCAAGAATACGACCTTAAGTGGGAGTATATCCCCGGAAAGAAGAATGTCGTAGCGGACGTATTGTCTAGAGTAGACATTGACAAACAGACGTTCGAGGGAGAGAAGGAGAGTATTCTTAAAGTATACCATATTCTAAGCAGCAGCGCCGGTCTACAATCAATCTTAGAACACCTGAGCACACACCAACAAGCTGACCCAAAGTTAATCTCTATTATCACAAGATTGGAAGCAGGGGATGAGACAATCTCCCAATATTATAAAATCCATAATGGAATCCTGTTTTCAAGACCATCTTTATATAAGGAGGAATGGAAGGTTACTATTCCGACCCATATCGAGAAGGAGATAGTGTTCAATTATCGTGTTCGATATGGGCATATGGGCGCCTTAAAGGTGGTAAAGGCCCTGGAAGAGAGCTGCCATATCAAATACATAAATCGGAAAGTACGAAAGTACATAAGAAACTGTCGCATTTGCCAACTCGTAAAAACAAACAACGAGAAAAGAGAGGGGCAAATGATTCCGATAACCTCTCAGTCGAAACTTGAGAAGGTATTCCTGGATATCTGTGGGCCATTTCCCCGCAGTGGAGGCCGCCACCGATACAAATATCTCGTCATCGTAATGGACCATTATACCAAGTTCGTTAAGCTATACCCAGCGAATCGGGCGACTACGAATAAAGTTCTTGAAATCCTGATCAACCAGTACTTCCCAACCGTCGGAAAACCGGTATCGATCATAACCGACCACGGAACACAATTCAAGGGGAGGAAATGGCGGGATACACTGCTGTCAGTGGGGGTTCATACTTACAAGACGTCAGTATACCACCCGAGCAGTAACACGGCCGAAAGAGTCTTGCGAGAGGTGGGGCGCCTATTAAGAACGTATTGCCACGATCAGCAGAGGAGGTGGCAAGAATACTTGGAGGCCACTGAAGAATTCCTCAACCTGGCATACCATCCAGCCATAGGAATAACCCCATACTCCGCAATGTACGAGAGACAACCCCCTAGGGAGATCGAGGATATCTTGGAGTTCCCCAGAGAGCATAAATATATATTTAATAGAGTTCAATTTCATAACAAGGTGGCCGAAGATCAGGAGAAGCGGCGGAATAAGTACGATAAAAGCATGGGTAAGGTTATTAATTATACCGTTGGAGAGAAGGTGTTGTTGAAGAATAGGGAATTACCCAGTTCCTTAGAGGGGATAACAAAAAAATTATTGCTTCTGTACACTGGTCCCTATATTGTCTCTAAGAACAATAACAACAACATATACGAAGTAAAGGAGATGAATTCAAATAAAGTTAAGGGTGTCTTTAACCAGGCATCCATGAAGAAATTTTATGAATAAACCATCTAAATTCTAAAACACATGTAAGCCCACCTTACATAAAAATTATTTAAGAAAAACTTTATGACAAAAATATAAAACAGGAATTTAGAAATAAATCAACAAAATTTAAAAACAAATTAAGTTCACCTTACTAACCAGGAATTTGTGAAAAACTTTATGGCAAGAATATAAGAGAAGAATTTAAAAAACCCTAAATTCTAAAACAAAAGTAAGTTCTCCTTACGAACATATTATTTGAAGAAAAAACTATTTGGAAAGAATAGTATAAAAAGAAGAATTTTGACTCATCCAAATTTTAAAACAGTGTAAGACCACATTACTAACCAAGTATTTGAGAAAAACCATTTTGCAGAAATATAAAAAGAATTTTGAATTGAAAACAACTGAATTTAAAAAGAAAGCAAGCCCACCTTACATACAAATTATTTGAGAAAACTTTATGGAATAATATAAGAAGAGTGAATTTCGAATTGTGTATAAATCAAGTTTCCAAACCAAGAGTAAGTACAACTTACCAACCAATTATTAATAAAACACTTTGGTGAGATAAACAGAAGAGATTTAATACCATATTTATGGTAAGCATCAAATATATTTACCAGGTTTATAAAGGATCATAATGGGATGAATAAAGGAAACAGACTTTAGAATTAAAACAAATAATTCTGGAAGATATGATCATGTCTAATTTCAGTATAAAGAGTAAAAACCTTTCCATAAAATGATGCCAAAGGAAATAAAAAAAAAATTTTTTAATACGATTTGAGTTGATACGATTTGAGTGGTTGAATATAATAAAATACAAAAACTTATATGGAATTATGAGATAATGAAACTTTGAAGTGGTATGAGGAGAAATTATGACCTCATTATAAAATTAATAAAAAACATTCCTTCGAATAACCATCACAGGAATAATGTGAGAATAATATCAAAGATATATGTAATTAAACGAATTAATATAAAATGATTTATGAATTAAATGTCAATTGTGATAATGACAGTTATAAAAAGTTCTAGAAAATAGAACAAGTGGAAATAATAAGAACAAAGAAACAGTCTAAAAATGTCATAAAGATATGCTACTATAAACAATGCAGATTATAATAAAAAAACCAGAAGGTAATAAAGAATTTATCACCAAAAGCTTTATATGATAAGAAAAGTTGAAAAATGTAATAATAGAAGAGCTTCCTACCATAATATCAAATGAAAGAAACATCCAGTTAACGAGTCAGAAGAACAACTGAGATAGGAATATTAAAATCTCTGAGAAATATAATAAGAAATAAGTGAAGTATCCCAAAGATATTTTTTAAATAGTAACAAATGTGTACTATTCTGAATAATTTTTTAATCTGTCTGTAGGTAATTCCAGCAGTATTAATATGTTTTTTGAGCAGAGATGATTTGCCTCTGTACTCAAATATGTGTGAAGTATTGGACAGCAGAGGAAGTAGCGTCTAGTGCCTCTCTGAACTGAACCAGCTCACAAAGTAGGGAACGATAAGGAGGAAATATCCCAAGGAGAAAATACTAAGAAGAAATATGAAAATGAAATAATAAATATGAAACTCAGATGACTATTACTATCAAGGAAGATCAAGTGAGAATGAGAAGGATATAAACTCAAATATAAATAAGAAAATTTTTAAAATGGAAGGAAGTCCAGAACAACAACAAACCTAGAATAATTATCATAAGCAATTGTTTCAGACAAAGCAAGTATAGTCTGAAAAAATTACTTCTGGAGAAGGGCATTCTGTAGCGTGACAGAAAATCCACTACTTATTAAGTCATATAAAATCATCAAATGTAATTACACCACATATGTTAAAATAATATTGAATGAGATTTAATGAAATCAAAGGAATGAACCACGATAAAATAAAAATCCTCATTATATTATATAAAAACCACTGTTTAAATATCAAAGAAAGTATTGAAAGCAACTCACATTATAAGATCAGTAATTTACCCAGGAAGCTAGGAGCAGTAAACAAATTAAATAACACCATATCAAGAAGAAAGAGAATCAGTTTAAGAGTGGTGAACACCAAAATACCCCAAAGACAAGAAGAAGGAAGAATAAAATTTGGGATCAAGAAGAAATCTGATCAAGAATACCCTGAAATCTTTAGAGAAAAGCAAGGTCCGTATCAGTAAATAACTTCGATGCTCCAAACTAAACATCAGTCGAGATAACACAAAGTACCTTGGTTTACTAAAGAATGAAGAAGGAAGACAAGAAGACCAGAAGAATGAAGACTAGAAGAAGGACAAGAATGAAGACAAGAAAGAAGATAAGAAGAAGGACAAGAAAGAAGATGAGAAGAAGGACAAAAAAGAAGACAGGAGGAGAGGAAGAAATAGTATGAAAGAAACACCTTTGTAAAACCTATTATTATTATTAACTACCATCAACCCCAAACCCACCAAAACGATTAAAAAGAAAGTATAACATGCCAAAATCCTATAAAATGTAATTATTTAGAAACCTAAAGTATTGTATAGTATTATAAGAAGTGAATCTACTAAAGCGATTGTGTGATAAAGAAAATAAACCAGTCTTAACAGTCCATGATTACTAAAGGTCTGGTCTGAGATAGTGAGACTCAAAATATCAGAACCACCAGTGAAAGTGAATTTGTGTAAGTGTTTTTTGGAAATGCAATAAACTTAAAGTTAGTGATACTATGACTTATCAATATGCTATATAACAACTTTAATATCCAATAATAAACAGCACAATAAAGTAATAAAATGGAAGATTTCCAGTATTTTATTATTTTAATGTAACTCTTTATTCACAAGACATTTGTAAAAAAAATGCTAATAATTAGAGTATGGGTGGTCATGTTTACTGATGAAGGGGATCATAAATAATAATGGTTTAGACCATAAAGGACTAGCATTTATTTATTATTCATAGGTTTAAAATGTTTAAATAGACTGTTTGTTCACAGCCATAAAATCAATGTGTTTGTAAGAGTTATTAGAAAATAAGATTTATATTATGTGTATAAAATGAATTATGTTTGCTAAATAACAGCATGCATACCATTAATAATGTTTCAGTAGGTATGCTGTGTTAATTCAAAAGGAGTTAAAAGTATATTTTCAAACCATGTCAGCAATAAGTTCAATTGTACAGATGGCTGAATCATGTTCATAATTATTTTTTTATAACAGTAGTGTTAATTAAATACTACACCTCACAATAAGTTATAAACCATTTTATTTTCATGTAATAGTAACTATGTAAATTCAGAGGAGTGGTAGGATTAAATTTATTTGAGAAAGACAGAAATGTAAAATTCTAAACTCTAGGCCATTTGGTGAATTCACAGAAACCATATAAACCAGTATAATTCACTTATAAATCCTGTAAACTAGCAAGATTTAGATAAGGTAAATCAGTTAACCACTACTGGGAATGATCCTATGAGTTAAAATGATAATAAGGAAATATACCTTAAAATATTGTAAATTTTCAAAATATATAAATTAATTAATTTTAAGGAGCAATGTCAAATTCAGAGATTAGCACAAAAAACCAGTTCAAAGGTTCAATTTACATGTATTTAAGGAAAGGAAGAGAAATATGACTAATTAAAATTTATTATAATAGTATTAAGAACAAGTAAAATGGAAGAAAAATTGTATAAAGGCGGAAATCAATGTTTGAGCCTATTTTTCAAAAAAGGAAAGAATTTTGGTAATTTCCACAAAATGTCTACAGATATGGACTATAATATATCAATTTAAAAGGAATGAGATGATTAAATCAATGATAAGGTTCATAATTCATGAAAGTGATGAATAAAATAAATAAATTCCATATATAATGTAATTTTGTATCATGTGTATAGGTAATCGAAATATGTTAACAATACTTTTTCAAAGATTAACTGGGCCAGATTTTGACCAAGTTAATATAGTTTTTTGTTGAATGTCAAGCTGAATAGTTGTGTGAAAAAACGTTCCTTATAACCGAGTCAAAAATGGTATTACAGTTAGCCATTAATATAAGTGAATCGAGAGTTAAATGAAATAAACACTTTGTTAACTAAATTTACCAAACCGTCAACGACAATAATGAAAACTAACACCTAACTTCATTATACGAGTGATCGAAAACAGTAAAACAATATATTTGATCTATTTCACGCTACAAATCATAACCACCTTTTGAGCAACTTAACCCACAGAAGTGAACACATACAAAATAACATAATTAACACAAGTTTACACGGAACACTTCTTCAGAACACACCAAACAACCTAATAGACAGATTACACCAGTGCGGGAACATTTCAAACATTCATGAAGGTAATTTTGCTGTGATTTTTTGACACGACGACTTCGCAGTAAACTCGCCAGATCTAGTAGCGGCCATCTTTGAATTTACTAAGCCTGCCTTCCTTATCCAGTGACGTCAGTCTACATATGGTTCGACTTCAACTTTCTTAAACATTATATATCAGAATTATTTAAATACTGTTAAATAATAATTATTGAATTTATTTTAATTGTTAATGTTATACTTTCTCGTTACCCTTCTCTGACTATTAATATAATCGCTCAAAGAACCTGTCCTTTTTATAATACTTATAATAATTTTACTACTGTATGCACAATCGATAATTCCCTGAGACGGAGTCGATAATTGTTCTCAATCGATAAAAAATCGATTCCTTATTAAATTGTTTAATAAATCCATTTATTTCAATTGTCTTTATCTGTTATTATTTCACAGGCTAACTTAAGGTTATTTATTAAGGCAAAGGGACTTCAAAAAGAAGAAAATATTTTTTTTGAGTGAGATATTGGACCAGCAAGAAAAATCATCAATCGATTGCTGACTGGATTTAATCTAGTTAACTCCAGACTTGGTTCAGATCTTCCAGAAGTGCTCGATAGTTAATAAAAACCTTCCTAATTCTTAAAATTTTTACAGAACATTTAAAACAGCATTATTTCTTAGTTACTGACCTTGATTAAACATAAACAAAATTATTTGTTTATTGAAAATTTTATTTTTTATAAAATTTTCCTCTACTATTTTATTTTTGTAAAGACCGGCATAAAGGGTAGTCTTTCAAAGTGGCGCTCGCAACAGTGGGGCTTAAAAGAGTTACTACACTACCACAGCGGAGCGAAACCTTACGAGAGTGGAGGTTTATTTTGAACGAACCTCTAATATCTTATATTTTTGTAACGGACTGTTACAAATTGGCTAGCCCAAACAGTGGGGATTAATTAAAAAGGAAGAAGCCAACAAACCATTTGTAACACGACTTTCTTACAATATCAATAGCTTTAATACTGTTGTAAAGTTCAAGAGGGTCATCAAACAAGAAATTCTGCTGTAACCGTCAGAAAGAAGTAAGAAGAACAATTTAAAGATCTGAAAATTAACAAATCGCCAGAATGACACGGACGCTTACGAAGTTTACTTAAATTAATTTCTTGGATTTCGTTGAGCCTCTGATGAAGCCTTCTATAGGTGAAAGCCGGTTTAGGCTGTAAGGTAAAACTTTACGTTTTTACTTATAAAAAACTTAGTGTTCCGAGTCGTCAATATTATAGTGATATTTAGTTAAATTAATTAGTTGTTCATGTTTATGTCATATTTTATGAGTAAGGGAAAAGTTTTTTTGATAATGGACAATGACAACGAAAAAGATACCATGTAAACGGTTACTACACTCATACTAGCTGAAAAGGTAAATTTCTTTAAAGTTATATAAGGTACATCAAGGGATGCATAAAGAACAACAGTAGGAAATTCATGCTAAAAATAGCTTGAATTTAAAGTGTAAAACAGGTGATATCACCTAACATTGGAATGGACAACAACAACAGCAACAATTATACTACTACTACTACTACTACTACTACTACTACTACTACCAGTACTACTACTACTACTACTACTACTACTACTGCTACTACTACTATAATACTACTACTACTACTACTACTACTACTACTACTACTACTACTACTACTACTACTAATACTACTACTACTACTACTACTACTACTACTACTACTACTACTACTACTACTACTACTATTACTACTACTAGGCCTAGCCCAAAGTAGTGTCTCAAAATGTTCCAGGAACAAAAGGAAAGGGAGGTGGTTGCTTAGTGGGTCGGGTATAATACTCAAGGGTGTGGACCCTTCTGGATATTTGTAAAGCAAGTTTTCTCACCTGTCCTCGCTAAAAAAAATATAATAAGTTACTAAAAATAATTAATAAATAATTAAGTTAAAAATAAATAATAATAATTATAATTGTTGTTATTGTTGTTGCTGTGTTGTTATAATACGAGTAATTACAATAAAGTAATAAAATTAAACAAATACTAGAGGTGATATGCGTGTGTTTTTTCAGTTTTGTAACAAAGTATTCCATCCTTGACAAAAATGAATTTGTAAGGAAAAATTGATTCCAATGTGTTCTTCTCCTTTGGACAGTAATGGACCACGTATATGCCGTTTTTGCAAAACGTTCACGCATTAAAGTGATTGCACTGACGCGAACTGTGGTTTAGCTTCTTGTCGCTTAGAGTTAACTGATATTACATAAATTCCTTAGAAGTGATGCCGTAGGTGTCTTCACAAAGGTAATTAGTTTAATGGTAACGCCCTGTCATTGCTGCTAAAGCAGTGTACCTGTCGCTCTTAATGTAATTAACACAAAGTGAACTCTACTACTACCTAATGAGAAGTATGCACCATCGTACTACTATTACGTTTTATGTAAAATAATCACTATAGATCATAGTATAAGTGTGTGATCGCATTCGAACTGTGTATATAATTACATAAACTGCAGTATACAATGGGGTGTGTAATTGCGGTTACCGCGATTGTATAATGGTATTGGGTAGGCAGTAAAATTTGCAAGACCAATTTTTATAAGTGCGACAAGTTATCGTTTCATTACACGTAATTTTTCCATTCGTCCTACTGTAAGATTATTATTAAGCTGTGTCGTTTTCAGTAGGGACTGCGAAAAAACAGCCATTACTCATGACAAATATTGACACACACTCTACAGTGAAAATAAATCGGAGTTGACATAGGCATGATCAGTAATGTTGTAGGATAAGTATTAGCTGCCAGCACTTTCTTTCCTTAGGGAATATAAAACAAAAACCTCCCCCACTAAGCTCTGTACCTATGACAAGATCTTTATCACACTTACAAATTCTACATCTTGAAGGATATTATATTTTTCTATTAATTATATGTTTGTATCACAATTATCTTTTTAATACAAAAATTTTATGATTTTTTGTGTACTTGTACAAGTTAGAGCAAATTTTTAATCAATCAGTAAATGGTGCCATCATATAAAATATATGGAGTCAATTTTTAGCACGTTTTATTTACAATAAATTTCCTTTGTTCTAAAATATTTTAATAGCCAAAACGTAATAAATAGAATTGTTATTGATTTTTATTTCTGAAATTAATTAATATCGTCAGTGTGTGTATTAAAATTCTTGGTCTGGGAGAAAGTTTTTATTTCCTGAGATGTACATGTAGTATAAGCGTAAAAGTTGTAGTACATAGTACAAAGTTCAACTTAAGGTGGTCTGAACGATATATAATTATTTGTAATGTTTACTCCAGACAGTTCCAGACCTAGGATGCCCCGAGCCCCAAGATTTGTCGCCACATTATTTTGCATTAACTTATTTTACTTGTGGACTTTTTCCGTTAATAAAAAACTTTGATACAAATTTCATATCAAGCTTTAATATACAAATTTCTATCAATATCATACACCAATTTATCTTAACCAAAACATTGACTAACAACGTTTAACAATTTGATAAGCCTCTGTGTGGTGGAACATACTTTTAAAAGAGGTGAATGACAAACAAAACAATACGTAACGCAAAATTTTAAGTAGTCAAAACATTCTTTTTTAAACTAAAACTCTCTTTTTAAAGTATATATAAATCTACTATAACAAAATATTGTCCTTTACAAATTGTTGTTTATTTAATAGCACTTTAAAATGTGTACGTTTCGATAATATGTGTAGTAAAGCTTTTAATTTGGTTTTAAAATGTGTTTTCTAATATTACTTTTATATTTCATATTTTACATTATATTATTATAGTATTTTATATGTGTGTGTGTGTGTGTGTTTACGCAGGATATAACGTAAAAGTTTTGGACGTTTACATTAATATTATTTAATATATCACATTATTACATAATCATAAATTACAACATTAGGCTATTTAATTTTAAACACTAATACCTCTGAATATTTAATTTTATCAAATTAATGTCTAGTATGGTTAAACAATGGTTAGCCTTTTATTGTGAATACAATGATACATTGTTTGTTCAAATTTGATAATAAATAAACGAATCATTTCAGAAAACAGCTTTCCCATATATTCTGGATACTTCGATCCATCTAGTGTTGAAAACTGTAATAAAAGTTATAATTTTTTTTAATTAACTACGCAATAGTAATTTGTAAAAAAGCAAAGGATCAGTTTTCAATAATTAAATTAATAACTTTCGATAAATTCAACTACAAATATTTACTCATCAAACTTTAATAAAACAATTAAAATTATTTTGAGTTAATAGAAAATGACAATGGCACGTCTCAATTGCTAAATCATCTGATTGCTTTAAGGAGTTCAGTTTAGATTTAAATAAATAAAACGTCCAATTACTTTTCTTAAAGAAATTCTTAAATTCATTTGCTTGTGTTACTTTACTCATTGTTTATCATGTAGTTGTCAAGAATGGCTAATTAAAATTGTGCTGAATGTCAGAAATTCGTGTCGCGGATGAATTGTCAATCCGAAATTGGAAGAACGCACAGTGGTTTCATGCAGAAAGTTTTCTCAGCAGAAACTTGTTGCTTGAAAAAATGTTTTTAGCAGGCATAATCGGCTAAGAGAGTCTGGTTCTTTTTCCCCAATCCGTTGATGGAGATAGATTTTTATAAGAAAACGGAAAAAGTATTGTATAACATTTGGGAAAATCCTTAACTGAGTACAGGGAGAGTTGCTATGTTTGAATAATATGATTACACAACTGTATTCGTGATTTTAAAGCAAACGATTATAACAGTACCATCTACGAAGGGTACAAGGCCTTGAAAATGTCGGCTATTAACACAAATGGGCATTTGGTTTACATTCCTATACAAAATTGTAAATAAACCAAATTTGTTTTGAGTCTGACATGTTCACTGATTAACTAAGTTTTACATGAAATGGGATTACTAATGTTCATAATAATGATTACGGAAGAGAAGAAAGTCCACATCACACATGTGCCTTTAAATTTGTTAAATGGTATTGACTTCGCTAAAAATCAATCATTTACTTTATTATAGTCTACCATGTAGTGAGATCATTTTAAAAAATAGTAATAAAATTTTCTTTTATTGGAGAAAGTACGGCACACAAAATGTCCAGTAGTCAGAATTTAAGCGTATGTGCGTATGTTCTTTCCTGCCATAACTCGATTATTTCTTAACCAGACTTAAATAAACAAAGGATCCAGAAGTAAAGGAATACTTATTGTATTTCACTATTATGAGTACTCATTATGTACATGTTTATCATTAAGATTGTAGAAGGAAAAACTCAGAAATGTGGATTGATAAAGGCTTGCGGGGTAAAAAGGCAAACTGATTTCACAGTTAGATAATGTTGAACACGTCTTGCTGAGAGTATAATAATTATCTACATTATCTGTTGCCATGAGGAAATACAGGACAGAATGTAAACTACTACAAAGGAAGATATTAAATATGCCGACACAGAACACGGTAACTGGAGCAGAAAAATGTCTGTTCCTGTAAGTACCACCAACCGAGTACCACCGGAGTCAAGTTACTTGAAGTCTAGAAGGACGTGTTCAGTGGCTAATAATAAATGCTGATGCTTTTAATAGTAAAGTAATAGTAATTTGTATTACTTTAGAAGTTATCTTATATTTAGTTGTTTAATTATGTATTTATTACAATTAGCTGCTGACTATAATGGACCTATTTTACTGCGGTAATACTAAAAGTGTTTTAAAAATCAAATGTTTTTCTTTGTTTTTTACCAACACAAATGATTATACTGAATTACACAGTAAAAAATGTGTGCTCAATTAGGTCTATAAATTTAAATGGGCTTTCCTCCACACCAAAAGTATTATAAAAAATTCTGCTTTTTACCAACGGTCAAAGTCTCACTGTCATTACAAGATTATTGTTCTTAAAATTTTGTAAGACCATCATTACTTTTTTTTCAACACTTATGGATCGTTTCAGAGATGTATGTGAACTTTGGTAACAACACTCCAGTCAGTGTCACTTTTGTATGAAATGGCATATAACGGATAATTAAAATGACCACCGTGACTTCATATTTGACTTTATTTAACTATGTTTACTTTTAAATATTATGGTTTGGGATTTTGGAGCACATCTTCATCATAAAATCGTAGTAGAATGTTATTTAGTGTAAGTATATTTTTATTACAATTATTGTAAACTTATAATCTGTATGTCGTGAGAACAATAATAAAATTGAATGAAACAGGAGGAAACTGTGAATATTTCCTTCTGCTTCTGTAAACTGGTCTTCTGATTTTTGTATTATTGCAAAATTTTCTGCGTTAAGAAAACTATTCATATGAATGTTTCCATGAAATCATATTCCTGCGTCAACTTTCTCATTTCACAACCGCAGTACAGTATATCAATTTATAAACTTTAGAAAGTGTTAGTGAAGTAGGACACCTTTGCCTAACAACTTTATTTGTAGGAATACCTTCCGTCAATCTAACATCCAAATCTAAGACGATAGCTGTCTCGTAATAGAGGCTCTTAAGCAATCTAAACAATTGAGTAGAGAAAAACTGCTTTCCATTACGCTCAAGAGTTTCAAACGTTTAACACTGGCAAAGCTTCCGTTATATCTAATAACGCTAGATGTGTTTTTAAGTTAAATTATTTTCTTTCCTCAATAATTAATTTAAGCGTAAATATTTCGTCAGTGTACGATCTACCTTTCCTGATGGCATTTTGTTTCTCTAATAGTAACGCATCAGCTAATGGCATCAGTCTCACATATTTTATTCTAGCGTAGATCTTATATGTTGTATCTAGTAAGGCAATTCCTCTGAAATTGTTAGACTTTGTCTAATCTACTTTTTAACGTAATGATATTATTTTTGCTTTCTACAATCCATCCGTTCAGTTATGACACAGAAATACAGACACAGGAGCCTCGACATCATGAGACTTCTCTTTACATTTGTAGGACATTGATGAAATCTAAAGTCAATGTTTTCTAGATTATTGCACATTGTATCTTGATCTGAAAAGTCGTCTAGTGTCATTATACAGACAGCAACACAGTATGTTATTGGTCGTTTTTTACGTCTGCTCTATTACAATGTGATCACTTCAAAAGGAAACAATACATATATGATTTAATTTCTGTCTTATATCATAAAAAATAACATCATTCATACTGGTTACAATTACATTAAACTGTTATTACAAATATGGCAATTTTGGTTGAAAATATAAAATTGAGAAATAAAGACTATAATTCAGAAATAGGGCCACTGCTGATGTTGGGCACCAGGGTTTACAAACCATCACGTAGACACAATTAGGCCTATTTATAATTGCTTTTTATACAAAACATGTGTCATTTGCTATAACAAAAGTTAATAATCAATAAAAAATCTTTAAATGTAGGTATATATGTGCTTGAATAAGTGTAAGCACGGACGAGATAGGTTTGTCTATAACACTCTTCCCATGAATTGAGAGAATTCTTTCAGTGGAATATGACAGTTAATAAAAATAACGTTTATCTTTTACATTTTCATATATCAAAAGTTAAATCAATTGAAAACCAAAATATGCTTTAACGTTATAGTAAAATTACATCAGTTAGACAATCAAATGTAAATATAAATATAGTTAGATGAAAGTCGTTTTAAAATTAAAGTCAATGTTCTCTAATATAGATTTGTCCTGTTGCTTAAATTAAGTACTGTCTACTTATGGACATTTAAACAGCAGAATATAAATAATATGTTTGAGTAACACATGATGAGTTAATGTGTTTGTTAAATCAAAAGAAAATATTTAAAAAAATTATTTGGTAAAATGATATATAAGAGTTAGAGTTCATTACTTTTACTCATGCAAGAGTAAATTATTTTCTCTACTGACGTACCAGAAAAAAAACACACACTAGACTTCTACTTGGTGTATACACGTAATAAGAAATAAAGCTGATGTATTTCTTATTAATGATGTCGTTGTCAGTTGAAATGAAACAATGAATATTGTACAACACCATGAGATAGGACAAGTGTCCTACATTCCATGTGATTTAATTCCCTTTAAAGAAAATAAGTTGCCTCCTGTTGCACTTAGTACGTGAATGAAGCTTTAAAATTTACTATGTGTACAAGCAATTGCTGTAAATCTGCAAGTATTATCAATATATTTTGATACTAAAACGACTAAACCTGAGGTACTTCAGTATGCACGATGCAGGTTTCATTCTTCCCAAACTAATAACTGTTAACTTTAGTAGAGGAAAAATATTAAATATTTTTACATATTGCTTTGGGTAAGAATACTTATCTATATTTTTAAGTAAATGTATAAAATTTACTTTTTTACACTGATGACGTCAACAATATTTTTTTATTTGGGTAGCAGTTTGAAGCCAAAAGGTTTGGTACAGTGCAAAGACTAGTACTGTCTTTCGATTATTTTGTGTATTTTTAACCATAAACTACTCAAAATACTTCATTTTAAAAGTAGTTTCAGAGTAAAAATACGTGAATCTGTGAAAGAGGACAACACGCAAAGTCACTATAAAGTGTAACTTTAAACTGTAGCTTGTTATACAAGACGTCAAAGTCCTAGCTCGTGTAAATAATCCCAACGGGAGACCTACCACATCTGCTTGACAGGTACACAAAGACAAGGGTCAACTTCGCAACGGTAACAAGTCTATGTAGACACTGTCAACAAAACAGAGTACCCTGTAAGAGGATGGTGGATTTATGGATTGCAAGGTAATTTTGCTTGGCTTTGAAGAAACTGTTTTCAAGAACATGATATAAATTTAATAGTAAAAATAATAATTTATTTTTATTAAAAATAAAAATGGAGGATTATCAATAATAATAATTAATTACAATTTAAAAATTAGTTTAAGTTTCTTAAATTTAATTTCTCACATTACTATAATATGCTTAACAATTTCTCCTTTTACATAATTCAGCACATTATTTTACAAGAGAGTAATCCTTCTTAAACTTTAAATAGGTCAATTAGTTTTCTTACAGTGTGTCGATGTAGCAGTTTATGTTGCTAACGCCTCGTAAACATAATACGCTCATCTTTCATTCATGAACTTTTAACAGGAACACCCCTTCTATCCTTTTATAACAATAATTTATTAACGCATTTCCTCACCTTTTCGTTTATCCTTGCGTTTTTCTTTTAGTTATTGATTGTCTGTTATCAAGGTAGAACGGAATAGATGTCTTGGGTCCATGTATTCCAGACGTGTAAATCCAATATTGGTCGCACGACGGTTCTCATGAGACGTACTCTAGATTATGAAAGATTCCAATTATTTTATTATTTTTTCTATTAATGTTACTTTTTGCAGTCTAGCAGTTGATATGCTTTAGCGCGTATGGTTGGTTTTTAATCTTGGAGACTTGATGGTTTCTTTGTTCTTAAATTTCCTCACAGACTTACAATCCTGAGTACACGATTAGTACACTTCGATGTGAAAGATATTCGAAACCTTCAAATTAAAATGCCATTTTAGATATTAAAAATATCGGTATGGAGAACCATACATGACTTCCATGTTCTAAGATTTATATTTAAAATAATTTTCGAAATAAAATATTTCCATAGAAACTACTTCTTTCTACTTACTGCTTCAGCCTTAACCACAGTACTGTGGTCACTAACGTATACCACCACACGTTATCGCACTCGATTTTCACTAATGTTAGAAGGCGATGGCACTGTCGAAACCTCTGGTTTTGCAGAAAACGTTGGACTACGGCCAAACAGCCCGGGAAGGAATATTTTAACAACAAAATACTTCTTTGTTGCCGATAACGTAGTACACATATGAAAAATTGTCCCCTACGCTTTCAACTATAATTTTCATTTATAAAAAATTACCCCCAACCCGTTCAACCAGCCTCTTCAATTATAGATATTTCATCTACGTTTCTACAGTGGATTATTATGATCTTCTTATCAGGATACATTATATATCAAAATTAAGTACTTTACTCTTGTTACAACAAAAAATGTTTCTGGTAAACTGGCCTTTCCCTGTAACCGATCTTCACCAAAATCAATAGGCATTGAGCCCTCTACATCTTAGGCACATATGTAAAAAACGATTTGATTCTGTTTGCATTTACAGCAGTTATCGTTCGTCATGGAAAAATTACTCTCGTTAAAACATAATCTGTTGCCGGTATAAACTACCCCTTTCCCTGAACCGATCTTCACCAAAATCAACAGGCCTTGAGTTCTCTAGAACTGAGGAACGTATGCAAAAAATTTTTTGATCTTGTTTGAATTTACGGCACTTATCGTTCGTCATAGATAAAGTTACCCTCGTTAAAACATAAAACGTTGCCGGTAAACTACCCCTTCCTGTTATCCGATCTTCACGAACATTAACAGGCCTTGAGCCCTCTACAATTGGGTGATATACGTACAAAATTGTTTGATTCTGTTTAAATGTGCGGCAGTTATCGTTCGTCATAGAAAACATTACCCTTGTTAGAACATAAAACGTTGCAGGTAAATTACCCCTTCCCTAAACCGATCTTCACCAAAAACAACATACCTTGAGTACTCTACAATACAATGCTGTATGCACAAAACTGTTTGGTTCTGTTTAAATGTGCGGCAGTTATCGTTCATCGTAGGAAAAATTACCGTTGTTTAACCATAAAACGTTCCCATTAAACTACCCCTTTCCCTGAACCGATCTTCAACAACAGGCCTTGAGTACTCTACAATTCAGGACTGTATGAAAAACATTATTTGATTCTGTTTGAATTTGCGGCTGTTATCGTTTGCCATATAAAAAATTCTACACACAGACACATAGACAGACACAGACAGACAGACAGACACACACACACAGACAGACACAGACAGACAGACAGACACACACACACAGACACTTTTCGAAAAATTATTTTTCTTCATTTTTTGAGGGTAGTACAATCAGGATCAGCCGATAACTCGAACACGATATTTTCGCCATGACCATACTTCCACTTCCTTATGGAACATTTAAGTAAAAAACCATAGTGTGAACCCTCATGAAATATCAATCAGTGTGAATCAGTGTGATTCGGCAATCTCATGTATCATCTTCTAACTGAGTCCTGCTCAGGAATCGAAAGTCGTGGTAAACTGTTTGTCTACTTAAAGCTTTCGAGCACTATGTTCACTTAGACCTACGTAATCTGTACCTGTTGTTGGGTACCTGTAATCCATTGTCTTGGCTGGTCTTACAGGCTATTTGTAAGAAACATACGTTGTCCCATTGTTTAAGACATCTTTCCAATCCACAATAATTCAATATATTTTTAATTCTTGTTTTTCCATTTCCTTTGTTCCTAACTTTCAAACATACTATGTGTTTAGTGAAATTCGCTGGAAGGATCATAATTTAAATTTTTTTTATTTTATAGTTTATTTTAATATTTTTATGATTCGTTACGTCAAGTATATTAATCGTAGTCTTAATGATTATTATTTATTTTTGTAATTGTATTATTCATTAAGAAATTGCGTATGAATACATTATTTTCTTCATTGTTTCTTTATGTCAATAAGTGTTTTCAAAATTTTTTCTTAATAGGAAACGTTTTGTCAATGTAATTATATTATTGGTGGCCTATTTAGGATAGTCTCATTTTGGGCATACTTTTTCACCGTACGTCAGCTCATTGAATCGCTAACTAAATTACACAAGACCACAAATTTAAGGGTGTCAGGTAGTGCCTAATTTGTTACTACACTAGTGTAACAGGACTTCTGAAGAAAAAAGCTGGTGCCTGTAAATACAGTTACGAATCACTTAGAAACACGCGCGGGCGCGCGTGCACACACACACACACACACACAGTTTTATAACTGCTTAATGTAGTTGATTAATAATGTTTGGATAAGAACAATGTTAGTATACAACTTCTGTCCCTGTTTAGCTCGTTCATAGTTTCGACTTCTATTAAACCTTTCAGATAATTATCGTTTTGTGGATTGTAAGCTTAAAAAACGTTTGAATATTAGTAACACATTACGTTCTTAAGGTTATCAGATTGAACACTTTTATCAAAATAAACTGGTTCCAAATGTATTTCGGTACATTCTGTAAGTTATTTTTTCATAATATATTTACGTCTATAAAATTCACACCTTAAGTAGTAAATCTACAGCTAAGCTTAGAAGCTCGGTTAACAAGTAAATGTAGCAACACCTCCACTAGCTCCGTTGTTTACCGTCACATCACAGCAGAAGGAATCATATCCCCTCTCTCTCAAAAGTTCTTGTAGCCTCAATAGTGTTTCTTACATCCACCTACACATCGGCGTATGCCTGGCCAGTAGCATTTTCAGTTTGAATTAATGTGAAAAGCAATTGCACTGAAGGATGCTCGCTATCCTCAATGTTTCAAACACAGTCGCTACCTAGAGTGCTTATTTACTTGTTTTTCCTTTCGGTCAGCATTCCTTCTTTTTTGTTTGGGGGGGGGGAATTTGCGTGTTCCGCCAGATCACCGAGGTCGGTGAGATCACAGGCACCACCAATCGAGGTGAACCTCATTTCCGATCCGAAGGTCATCTCCTACTATTCAGCGATACTTCTTGTTACCGGTTCGAAAATGTTTGGGAAGACGAGGTGATGAACGGCCGTTTCTCAGCCACAAGAGGTAGCTGCAGTCATAGATAATATAATTGATTCCTCTCTTCTTGCCGGGTGGACTGTGGATGTCGTAGTAGAACCAATGTCATTTTTCTGAATTTCCACTAGATGCTTCTGCACTTATTTGTGCTGTAGACTTCACTTCCGTTAAATAACTTTCTATGAAGCACGTAACTACCGGCATTATTTCTTTGCTATAGGTGCTGATGTCGTTGCCGGAGAAAACTTAATGACTTCTATATCAATAACTTTGCCCTGCTTTGTTGAGCAAACAAGTTTTTAGCTTCGACGTAGCTGATTGTCTTTAACATTTTCACTCCTTGAATGGCTGTTTCCTGCGCATACACAGGCCACTGCTGGCCACTGCAGTTAAAGCACTTCATCGGCTTGTCATAACTTTCACCGCCATGGGCCGAGTTCCCACAAAAACAAACCTTGATTCGGGCACATCTAGATCCGTGTGCCCAAAACAAAGACTCTTAAAAGACTGCATGGCCTAAGGGATAAAAGTTCTGACGCTCAGCTGATGTATACCTGCTCGTATTTTCTCTGGCAGGGTCGTTTCGTCACGACGTGGGTAGCAGAAGAAATGTTTTTACCTCCCTGCGCACGGTCTGCCTGTGACATGCTGTGACTTCGTGAGGCGCTAGTTCAGTTGTAACCGTGCTTAGTGCAGTTCAGTAAGTCACGGCACACCACATGTTTTGGCATTCAAAGTAGTATGGGGACTCACTTCTACCTCAGTCTCGTCGAGTTTTTCAACACGAGTAGCCGTGTGTCCCTTGCTGGTCGGTTAGGGTCTCCATTAACATACCACCAGCCGTTTTCCTAATGTCCATGGCAGACCATCCAGCACAAGCAGTAACAGAATTCTGTCGAAAGCCAATGAAAGTGAGTAGGATGTAAGTTATGCTTATAATTTTCGAGTCTATTATTCAACATATCTTAATATACGTAACGTTAAATAATAAAGAACCAACATCGTAATTACATAATGCATATTAAGGATTAAAATTACAAGCTGACTTGGTGAAATTATGTTCCAAACCATAGAGTTAAATTTTTCAGAACAATTAATACGATATTATATAGAATGTGGGAAATGTACTGAGAAAGGAGAGGTTTGATTCTAGAGTAATTGGAAAGGGTATTATAGGTTCACCTCGGATAGTTTCGCACGCTGTTCTTAGGGCGGATCTGATTGTAGTTTACTGCTTTTCACTGTTAGAAACTGTTCTATGGCCAAAAAGACGAATTTTTCTCAACTCTGGTTTTATATTATAATAATGTTATATATTATATATGTTATATATTATATATTAATAAAGTAATTTATAATAATGTTTAGTTTTCATATACAGTTTATAATTGGGGACGCGATTTCGTAATTTTTTAGAAGATAAGTATTTTTGTGTCAAAATTTGAAATATTGCAAATATTTGTTAAGCTTGCTTTGTTTTCACAGCTTTATTAGTTTTACTTTTCCATTCTTATATTTCTGTTTTGGTAAAGTCGTATGTCAAGTCACTATTCATGACACTCCTATTTACTTTGCTTTACTTGAATACAGATTGCCTTAGTCATGTCATGTTTTTAGTTAAGCGTTTTATGTCACTTATCTCTTTTATTATTTTAAGAGTATTTAAGAATGTCTAAAAGTTAATGTTCAACTTTTGTCTATTATTAATCTACTCATTGTACCTTATATTGCCTCAGAATGCATGTAAACTGCACTTATGCCTGCAGGTGAAATTTATACAGTTTTCTACAAAAAATGTAGGTTAGTCATCAAATAATATTAGAGAACAGAAAACCAAAAATTTATTCATGTATTTTTCTATTTTGAATAATCATTTGATTTTTTGTGAAATAAAGATTGTGTTCCTGATTATTTGCGATAACGTATGTAACTTTCTTCGACCATTTCGCCATTGTTCCTGTATTACAGTTTTTAACTATGGAAATGGTAATTTAAACATACGTTCACTTTTTAGCCTTATTTAATAGTTATTTAAATGTCCAATAAGCTCTTTACTTTAGTGTCTCAATTTAAATATATTAATTTTATGAATGTAATTGTTTAAATTCACTGATGCTTTTTAAAGAATCCTACGTGTACGTTTTACAGAGCCTTTTATTTTATGCAAGAGTATTTTAAATAAAATATAAGTAATCTGAAAATTACTTATAAAAAATGTTCGACTAGAACGAACACAAATAGCAAACAAGTAATAATGGCAATTTTTTAACAGATGTACACAACACAGGCAAAATTGGAAAATTCTTAACCTTTAACTTCGCTTAATCGTACTATCGCGCATTCAAGACCTGTAGAAACTTTGATTATGTTTTACTGTACTTTTTGTTGCCTTACCGTGTTTTAAATGTAAGGAGAACGCATGTATGTATGTGTGTGTGTGTGTGTGTGTGTGTGTGTGTGTGTGTGTGTGTGTGTGTGTGTGTGTGTGTGCGCGTCTGCGTGCACATGCGAGAGTGTGCGTGTTTTGGAAGTTAATGTCTTTCGACCCTTTCGGGAGTATGTGAATCCAAGTGGTTTAAAGTAACTAATTATGTTTACAGATTTGCTAGTGATTGGTTCGTTACTTTGTGTTTCATATCAGACTACCTATTAAAATTTACTTCTCTATCAGAAGAAAGTCACTCGAAACAAACAAGTTGCCTTTCCCTTAAACTCTCATGCAATGCAGGAAGTCGATTGATAATTAAGTAAAAATTAAATTTTTTTTTTAATAAAACTCACAGACAGATATAACTTACAGCAAATGTATTTTAACCTGCAAATGCATTTTATCTATCAGATTAATATTGATAATACTATTAATTGAGTAACATGTTATTGCTTAATAAATACAGGTATTACCACACTCTTCATTTTAAAGAATATTGTGTTTATGATACATACTTCTATAGAAATTTGAGTGACCTAGTTGATACAAAAATAGAGTTCTTCGTACATGTTTTTAGTATTATCTTACTCCAACGCCCTTATATTTATAATGCTTTACACTATAAGTGGTTGTCATTTTATTTTATTACTTTAAATGAAATTAATAATAAGATATAACTAAATACGGTACATTAACATTGGCATAAAAAAACAATCCATGAGAAAAATTAATTTTCATAACAAAATTAAATTTCCTTGATACAATTATCAATCAACTTAGTTACAACACATTTATATTGATGACAATAAATTTACACTTTAACAACGTTTTCCAAATGGCATATTTTAAATTCATATTTTAAATCATTCCTTGATCCATCGCTTGTACGACGATAGTCACATTCGAAAACCTAAATATTGTTAGATTAGAATTCGAATGGATAGTGTGAGACAAAAATCGTCAGAAGCTGTAAGCTATTGCTGTTCATCTTTCCCTTTAACAGATATTAATACTGAAAGAGTAAATAGTTACGTGGCTTCTGAAACTGGATTTCCGTCTTGAGCTAAATTTTTTCTGGTGAATGGAGGATTCCGGATAAAAAGGTGTCACATAACCCAAACTTTCACTGCAGTTTCAGTGCCTCAAAACATAAAAGAGACAGAGAATTCCCTCGTCATAATGATTTTGACTTGCCAAGTTGATTTTCTCAACTGCAAAATGTCGAATAATTTTTAGTTGTTGCTGTATGCAGTTTGTTCTTGATCACTCAGATAATCTGTACACAAAATTGTGCTTACACTATACTAGAGTTTTGTACGGTTATCAAAGATTATTAATTTAAAGTACGCAACAAGGAAAGGCAACTTGTAATGTGCCTTATTCTGCTAGGATCTACGATTGGTCCGCCGAAAACTTTCGTCTGCGATACCTTAATTTTCGTAAGTTTACAGAGTTTCCTGGCATTAAAAATTTCCAATATATTGTCAAGGTCCATTATTGGCATAACTCTTTTGAGAGTTTTATTTGGGCCTGTAATTTTTTTAGGGAAGATGTGATCGAATCCTTTCTAAATTTACAGAAAGAAAGGCATACAATATGATTTTTGAATTGTGAATAGGCCTACTTAAGAAAGTAATAACTTTTTAGAATCACTCAACATCTAATTTATATTTACGTTTAGAATTTTTAGTTTATTTCACAACAGTGTGTTCAAAATATGTTACAGTAACATCTAGTAAAACTTCATAGATAAATTTCTACGCTTTATGTTATATCATGTACAAAATAAAAAATAAATAATATGTGTATTGCGCGTGTGTTATCTTTTTCGGCGTAATACAAAGTTGGTTTTGTAATAATTTTATATATATAAGAAGACACAGACAGATAATATTGAAGAAAATTTTATACTTAATAATATATTATCATAGTAAATCAGTGATTCATTAGTTTCCTATTTAGAAGGAGGGACGATTTTTGAAGGTCCACACTCTTCTTTAAGTTTGCTATCGTTCACCTACATTTATATCGGCCATCAACAATCTCGATGTTACCTGTTTATACGCAAGCCGCAAAAGGTGGGTGTAATTTTGTTATTTTGCCACCCAAAGCAAAATAGACAGAAAAAAGAAAGAACTTTTTCATGAAAACTATGGAGCTGTAAATACAAATACAAATTTAACAAAATATTAATTTAATTGTAGTTTAAACACTATTAAAAATTCCAAAAACTATGGACTAACGAACAGCCTATAATACAAAATTTATTTTAACTACTTTGTTAGTAATTGAATAGTAATTGAAGTGGCAACTGCTTCTGTTTTGAGATGATTAATGATTAATTATTTTATTTTATTTTTGGAATGTAAAGGATACGATTAAAAATTAGTAAATAACAATTATTAAAAATTAAATAATTTTAAAAAACTTTGCATCTCTTCAACTTTGCATCTCTTGGATCTCCAAGTCCATCTGTCGTTAGTCATAAACATTTTTTACTATTTTTAGAAGAATAAAGACTAAGTTAACAGTATGTTATAATCCAAAAAGTTTGTAATGTTTCTCTCAGTTCAAATACAAAATATATTGACTACCTTGTAAAGAAACACAATCGTCGTATCGTTTAAAACACGAAAGTGGAAAGTTGGTGGGTGTAGGCCTAAGTTATTATTTTTCATCAAAATTCCATGAGATAGGAATGGAAAAGGTAAATTCAATCAGGGCAGAAACACACAAGCCCATCAATATTTTGATATGCGCCATCTACATGGAGAGTGAATTTACACGCTCAGAACGGTCAACGAACTTTTGAGATAAGGTATTTTACTACACTTTTGTGAGGAAAAATAGATTGGAAAAACAATCCAATACAAAGATCACCTCACCCAAACTAACACAGGAGAAACAGGTACACACACACACACACACACACAAAACCTGAAATATTCACATAACCAAGAATAAAAGTGTTATGTTTATATGTCTGTCGAAGTTCATTGTTGCATAATATGAGCTCTAAAATTTGTGATTTTGTGAATACAAAAATTGCACAGTAATGATAATAGTCATTTATTGTTAGAACTTTAAATCTTAAGTCAATAGCGAACCTATATTTTTTTTACATGTACTATGTTCTGTTATTTTACGGGAATGACTGACTTATTAAGTAGATGCAGTTGCAGTGGCCAGTGACACTACGTGTAACAAACTCGCAACAAATTTTGAGTTAGTGAAAACAGCTGTTTAGAAAACACGAGCACATCATAAAGAGTCTGGAGAACTAAGTACCAAATCTGCACGTTTTCATGAGTAATTAATTCATAGTTTACGTTGAAGGTTCATATAAAGGAAAAAGGGACTGCAGGCAGATAACGACTGGTTTTAGAGCGGTTAGTGTTTTTAATTATCAGGTAATTATCAAATTACGGTCAGATAAATTTATCAACGCGTTTTGACTATTACTATAGAAACCATAAAAGAGTATTAAAGTATATATAAGTGCACTGTTACTATAATACTTTTACTACATTTCATTAACATTAATATTTATTTAAAAGTGAATGATTGTTTTTCCCCATAAGTAATACTATTGTGACTACTTACGTCTTCTGTTGTGTAACTTGCTTCGATTTAATAAAGAATACAATTTGTATACACTGTCAGCCTAAACGTCACGTTTTAGAACCGAATTTTGATTTAAAAAATTATCATTATTGTACACCACTAGAAATGCCCTGTTTGTATAATTCTACGGCCCTTGCAAAACTAGTAGGAAGTAGAAAATAAGATAAAAACGTCATCGTTGGAACACATTACGTAGGAACGGTCTGAAGTGAATGATCGCCGCAACGGAAAGAGAGAATAAATGTAGAAATGTGTGGTGGCATCAGAAATGGAAGGTGGTATGCATATGAAGAGAAGTGTATAAAGCCAAGAAAAATCAGTAGTTGAGTTAAAACAAGTCGTAAGGTACTTTTACCAAAAGAGGGTTCTTGAAACTAACGACTGTTGTGTTAGTGGGAAGGATAAAATGACCTTTTAACTGAGAGCTTAGGATTAAATTGTTTGAGATTACATATTTTTTTGTAGATTTTAATTTTTTTCTATTGTGTACAGTGTTAATATCACGTGTTGTTAACGTTTGAGGCGTTTAAGTCTTCATAACTTAAAATTCCTCTTCAAATTATTAATAAAACTCACAATTTCTACACTTGCATAAGGAGGAAACGTTAGGCAAGGTTGTAAATGAATGTAAACTAGAAATAAGTAGGCAATTTCCAACAGTATGTTGTATGTGAAACACACCAAACTTTGTTTGTGTGTGCGCGCGCGCGCAGGCATATATGAGGATTTTGTACGACTAATGGCGTTGTCCCGTACCCTTTTCTCCCGACCTTTCTACCTCCTATACCTATTGTCATTTCCTTAATAAACCTAAACTTCCTGACTGCCTGCATCATTTTCTAGAGCAGTTTTCTTTAGCCAGATTTTTTGAGACCGTTTTCATTTCTTCACAGCAAGTGGTTCCTACTATAATATTTTTTACGGTAATGATAGTCTTCCATTTCTCTAAGATGCCTGTATCACTTAAATCTCTTATACATTATTTTTTCCTGACTTTACTAACTATTTGTATACTCTCTTTATACTCCTTCCTACACTTATTCGCTGATGATTCTTTCTTATTCCGATACCATTTCTGATACGGCATTTATAAGAAGTCCAAACGAGAGCTCTTAGTCATTGTCTGTATAACAGTTTTTTTTAAGCCTTCGATTCGTAGAAAAATATATTCTGCATGAATTGTCTTCTAAGTGATGTTAATTAAGATACCTATAAAATGTAGAATAAAAGCAACCGTTAGCGCCCACAATTCCTGCAGACAAATGTTTGTATGCCTGCCAAAATGAACCAGGTCAACCTGCAGGTTTTCTTCAACTAAGAAAAATGAGAAAAGTTCTATGATTTTCCTGTTTTTAAATAAAACATTAATAGAAATGGCAAATCCTTAATATTATTTAGTACTAATAATAATGTGTTTTGTATTGATGCGTAATAGTATAAACTACGTTACTGTTTTAAACGCAAATTATTCGCAATATGTATATATATATATATATATATATATATATATATTACCATGTTGAGATAATAATAAGATGTTTTGCTATATGCAGTAAAAATATGGACCAATAGCAGAACAAACATACGAAAAACAAAAATCTTAATTTAGCAAGTCATCTAAAATTTTCTTATCTTCAAGATTTCTTAAATTAAAATATCTTCTGTCCCACAGACGCACAAGTAGGCCTCTAGAAGTTTCATAAGTATCTAGTAAACATGTAACAGATAATTGATTAATAAAAAATGATAGGTATACGTTAAGAAAGCAATCCTACAACACAGTAAGATAGAGTCTAGACAAAAACGGACACCAGATTAGAGAGGTGGGAACACCTCAACCCACATTAAACATAATTACATAAAAAAACAACTTGAATAACAACGCCGACCTTTACTTTTGGCATTCATTGTTGACACTTTAATAACACACTATTTTGCCGAAAGATTGAATGGTAAATTAGTAGAATGTTTATAAATGCTTGGATAAAAGAAGTGATTAAAGCGTTGTCTTCTAGTGCGTTTGTATGCCGGATAATCACTAAATAAATATAATAATAAATATATTTACCTTATTTCGTGTCCCGTGACCACATGTATTTAACGCAATGAATATAATTTACGTGTTTCGAGACATATGTCTCGTCATCAGAATATATATTAAAATTTAAATCACTCAATGAGGTCGTTAAAAATTAAAACATCAAAATCACAAAATCGAAAACCAAACATTTAAGTATTTATGTGATGCGAGTGCGCACTCGACGAAAGCCGAGTCAACTAAACCGAGTGCGCACTCGACCAACTAAATAAATGTTGGTCACAAAAGTTTCTTGTTACGTTGAGTTAAAGTATATAATCATGGTAATATATTAGAAATTAACACTCCCCAAATATATTTTTTAATTTAAAATTATTATTGCTGCTTGTTAATTTAATGCACACAAAACAAATATAAGTTTAACTTCCTACCGAGGTATATGAAATGTAAGCTTGTTTGGAAGATGTTAAAATTTTGGAAAAAATATTTCAATCGTTCGGAGCAAATAACTCGGCAATGGACGGTTAAAAGATAGAGAGAAGATTCAATAGCTGGAGAAATACAACAATATAAAGTTAATCAGGAAAATACAATTTATTTCCAAAAGCGTATGTTATATGTCCTAAACGTCTTTGAAATAAAATTAAAATACGCAAGACGTAAAGATATGAAATTAACAAAAGGAATGGTTTCTTGTGGCAAAGACAGGTTTCACGAGAAAAAGATAGATACGGGTACATTTAAAACAGTTCCGTACAATAACACAAACGTACATTTAGATTCAATTAAAACAATAGCAAAATGGCGTTCGATAAATTATCTCTCTAAAGGAACACCGCTTTTGAATATATAAGGGATTGAAACAACTAATGTCTTACAAGCGGATTACAAACCATAACTTCACGGCCTGAATATGTGTTACAGTATGTAATTATTGTATTCACAGTTCTACATAAATATGGGTTTTTAAGCAGTGTGTGGACCGGTATACTCAGAATAAAAAGAAGACTGGTGGAAAATACGTCTCACTAAAGTGTAATTGTAAGCTTAAACACTAAAGAGACAGAAAAAATGTAGTGGATAATTATTGAGCAATTTAAATGGTAAAAAAATATAAATAAATCCTCCCACGTGCGCTCACACACAGACACAGACAAAAAATAACGGTAAAGGGGTGGAACAATAAATGAAGTAAAAGGCTAAAAATAATTTTTCAGTAAAGGCTTTGTGAAGATTAGTCAAAAATATAAAACAAATTTTATCTTATTTGTGTCGACGTTTCGACAATGTTTATTGTGATCATCAGGACAATTGTTGCTGACGCCGAACACACAACTGTTGTGTGATGCCGATCACAATTGTGTGTTCGGCGTCAGCAACATTTGTCCTGATGATAACAATAAACATTGTCGAAACGTCGACACAAATAAGTAAAAATTTGTGTTATATTTTTTTACCGATCCTCACAAACCCTTCACTAAAAAATTCATTGATTGATGGTCACTACCAATTTAAGAATTTAACTAAAAATAATAAAAAAGTAGACAAAGCAATAAATACGGCCGCAAATAATGCACAAGAAAATATAATATTAGTAGTTTCTGAAACTGTGGTAAAGAAAATTGTTGACTGTATGCTGCAAGAGTGTAGTTAATATATTTCTTTTCTGCAGGAATTTATTTTCTCTCTTCACATAATGACCCCATTAAATAGGACGCCAAAGTAGGCTTTATTTACATTATCTTCACTTTTTTGTGGATGACTTAAATAAGTGAATCGATAACATATATTGTAACAAACAAGCAGTTATTTTACTTCATAAACTATAAGTTAGTAAAAAGGGTTATGTTTATGCTTAGTTTAATTACAGTTTTTAAATAAATTTAAAGGAAACAACATTCATCTACCTTATAAAAATAAAACCGAAAAATTGGTTATTCATTTCAAAATTTTATTTAAATATTACCTATCAAAATTTATTGTTTCCAAAATTTATGCTAACTACAATATCTTCCCTACTTTCATAAAGAAACCTTTAAATATCCGGAAGGGAATATGGTCGAGAGTTTATGGTTTTGGTCCCATGTGGTCATTCTGCTACTTTTATTGGAAGAGTTTGCGGCAACCTGAGTTTTGTGCAGTTAGTAGAATATATTGCCAGAGATCGGGTAGGTGCAGCGTAATAGCCTTCATTTGAAATCTACAAATCCTCGGGTAACTTCGTACTATGTTTGAATGGATTTATAGCTCAACGGTAATGTACTATAAAAAATAGCTATTATTAAACAGCTGGGGCAGAAAAACTTAATAATGTAAAAGACGTGACAATTTCATAAACAAAACAGGTGAATGTAAAGTATTTGCAGATGAAAAATCTATAAATTTATTCAAGTAGATTTTCCTACGACACAGTGCAAAATTATTAAGCACCAGAACGTGTAAACAATTTCTCCTATTATATTTTGCCGACTTTTACTAGACGTTCATTAATTACTCAGTTTACTGAACGTAAAAAGTCCTTTTTATAAGGCACCCTAAAAACAGGGTCTACATAATTCTCAATCTGGAAGCGGGTGTGTCAATCCGGTATTTAACATAACGGTAGGTAACATATTCTGCCCCATTCTGACAGTACAGAATTAATGCTACTAATATTAAAACAATTTTAAAAGTTACAGCATTTCTGTTATATATTATGTTGTATTAAATTAAATTAGTTAAGTGTTAAGTAGTTAAGTAAATTAAATTATTATGTTTTTGAAAACAAGATTAGGTAAATATGCAAACAAACAGCGGTGGTCTTGATCAGCAACATATTCAGACTCCGTAAAATCCAAACTTCTATGTAAGTAGCCAGAACTATAACCCTAGTTATGAGCATCAACAACAAAATACTCATCTTAGTGGTAATTCACAACCTCACTTTCAGTCACAAATGCCGCAGCTATATCATCAACAAACTGGTTATCCTTTCTCAAATATGCCGGCACCTAATGTCTGCAATCAACTCCCGAACCAAATCCCATCGCAAACATTAACGACCACTAATACCAATATGGCCCAAGCAGTACCTCCAATCAGCTGTCCTACCAACATGCCACAGAACACCCAAGAAGACATAGATTATAATTCATTAAGTGAAGACTTATCCTACTCTGAACCTAATGAAACTGAAACTGCAACTGAATCTTGCGTACGTAACGTGCCTGGCAGCAAGTTAAACGCCCCTCTAAAAAAAGGAAACGGTCTGCTACAGCAACTAAAAGCATTTACTTAACACAAACAGCAAATAGATTCGATCCCTTGTCCAACATAGATACGTCTCTTAATCATGACCATTCTGGCAACTCAAATAACGTTAATAAAAACAATCAACCGAAAACACCAAAGCCTCCGCCAATCTATATATACGGTGTTACGAACTATAAAGCAATGACAGACTTTCTGGCCTCGGCTGCAGAAGACGAAACATACCACAGCAAAGCTCTCTCAAACAACACAGTTAAAATTCACCCCCACACCGTTGACACTTACAGAAAATTAATTAGACTACTCTGTGAAAAAAATATAGTCCATCACACCTACCAGCTGCAACATGTGAGAGGCTACCGTGTTGTCCTAAGAGACCTTTACTATTCAGTGCCACTAGAAGACATTAAAGACGAGCTAGCTAAATATGGCCACAAAATTCGGAATATCATAAACGCGAGACACAGGAAATCCAAGGACCCACTGCCTCTAGTTTTTGTAGACCTTGAGCCCCAAGATAACAATAAGGAAATATATAAATTGGAATATCTACAAAATACAAAAATTAAAGTTGAACTTCCAAGAGTCAATAACACAATAATCCAATGCACACGATGCCAGGAATATGGCCACTCCAAAACTTACTGCTGAAAATCATTTATCTGCGTAAAGTGTGGAAAATCTCATGACACTAAAACGTGTAAGAAACCTAGGGATACCCCTGCTACCTGTGCAATATGCGATGGCAATCACCCAGCCAATTATAAAGGGTGTTCTGTCTACCAAGACCTTATAAGATATAAACTTAGGGGCAATCCACAACTGCTAAGTAGTGCTACTCCACAGACACAATCTAATGTGATTCAGAATCCTCCATCCCCTCTACCACCACCGCGAAATACAACTTCTACATATGATCAAATCACGTGCGGAAGTAGAAGGACACAAATGACTAGTAACAGCCACGCAAACCCCACTAACAGGGAAGTAATGGACCGACTCACAATTTTCCTAAGTGAGTTCAAAACTATGTTCGCTCAACTCATTAATCAAAACAGCATTATCCTCAACATGTTATCTACAGTCATAAATAGAATACCTCAGCAATGACCACGGCACTAAGAATAGCTGTCTGGAATTCGAATGGGCTTTCCGGCCGCATACAAGAAATTATCCTCTTCCTGAATATCAATAAAATTGACATCCTCCTAATTTCAGAAACCCACTCAACGGATCGAACAGTCTTCAAAATACCTTATTATAACATATTCTATGCTAACCACCCTGACGGTTCAGCTCACGCAGGTTCAGCTGTCATCATACGAAATACTCTTCATCATTATGTAATGGAGCCACATGACACTGCAAAAATCCAAAGTGAAATCATTAAAGTTCTCGCCCTTCCATGGCCCTTGACCTTAGCAGCTACATACAGCCCACCACGCCATTCCATATCAACAGACGAATATCTAGAGATTTTCACCACTCTGGGACCACACTTTCTTGTAGCGGGGGACTGGAATCCAAAGCATACTGCCTGGGGCTCAAGGGTATCACACCAAAGGGTCGAAATCTATTGGAAGCTATACACCATATTCATCTCAGCTACTTATCAACAGGAGAATCTACGTACTGGTCCACAGACTTAAATAAAATTCCAGATCTTCTTGATTTTGCGATAACAAAAGGAATCTCGCACTTATATACCAAAATCGAACCTAATCTCGACTTAAGCTCTGATCATAGCACCATAATAATTACATTAAGCACTAATGTAGTCTGGAGGGAACCTTCACCTGTTTTATGCACTAAGCAGACTAACTGGGATGTATTTGAACACATCAATGAGAATATCAACTCTAACTTTCGCATTACGGATTCCAGAGACATTGAAGTAGCCGTTCAATACTTTACTAAACTACTACAGGATGCTGCATGGCAAGCTACACCAGAAAGAAGAAAAGTTTTACCTGATTATCATAATATACCTCTGCACATCAAACAACTTATTCAAGAAAAACGACAATCTCGCGGTAAGTGGCAACGAACGAGAAACCCCCAGTATAAAACAATTCTCAATAGGCTCACCCATAGAATTCGCGCAGCTATGCAAGAGGCCCGAAACGCATCGTTTGAACACTACGTAACATGTTTAACACCCCATGATCATTCAATATGGAAGGCGACAAAAAAATCAAACGACCGGTAATCCCAGTATCCCCCATTCGTAAACCTGACGGCAGTTGGGCTCGAGCAAATGAAGATAAGTTGAATGTGTTCGCAGATCACCTTTCCCAGGTTTTCACCCCAACCTCATCAGTAATTGATGACTCAGAAATTCTAACTTACCTTGATGCTCCCTGCCAATTATCTCCTCCAATCAAAGCGTTTGCATTCTCTGAAGTTCTCAGGGAGATAAAACATTCCAAGACACATAAAGCGTACGATTAAATACGTACATTAAATCGGTAACGATTTAATAGTTGGAGAAGTTCTGAAACATCTTCCCAAAAAAGCGTTAGTACTACTTACAACTATTTACAACAGTATGTTCAGACTGTGCTACTTTCTAATCCAATGGAAATTTGCCCAAATTATCATGGTCGCAAAATCTGGCAAACCCCCTACTGACCCTACATCTTACAGGCCAATAAGCCTTCTTCCACTCTTGTCAAAAATATTTGAAAGACTTCTCCTGACCAGACTAAAACAAAGTACCCTTTAGGTACCTGATCCCTGAACACCAATTTGGGTTCAGAGAAAAACATTCTACAGTGCAGCAATGCCACAGAATAGTGAACAAAATTAGGGATAGCCTGGAAAAGAAGACGATGTGCGCAGCTACCTTCCTGGATATTCAGCAGGCTTTTGATAAAGTCTGGCATGAGGGCCTTCTGTACAAGCTGAAGAAACAACTTCCTGATCAACTATATTTACTGTTGAAATCATATGTGCAAGATAGACACTTCCAAATCAAAATCGAAGACACTGTGTCCGTTGTCTCTCCTATAAAGTCGGGAGTGCCTCAGGGCAGCGTTCTGGAGCCATACTTATATCTTATATTTACTGGGTCATTCTCACAGAAAGGGGCAAAAGTGATGTCCAGACCATTTGTGGTGTCCCATTTATGATTTTGGAGCTGGGCAAATTTTTAAATTGCAGTACGAAACTGTATCTAAAAGTGAAATTTTTCTTTTGTCGGTCAAATATTTCTTTCGTGTAGAAAATTTGTTAAATCCGTCGATTTTTCATGGCCCTGTCCTGTCCAGGCACGATCTTCCCAACTTCAAGATTTTGTAGGTCTTTCCTGTGCAAAAATTACAAACTGGTTCTTCCAGCATAGGTCAGAATACTTCTGTAGATTCAAAAATGATGGTCCTCATTCATATTAAAACGATAGGTTACAATATTAAGACGAAAATGTGAGTGTCCAGAGCTTTGCCGTCATGGCCCTGTCCTTTTTTGTTTTTTGAATTTTCACGGTCACAGCTGTATTTCTCCGGTTTTGCTTTCCCGCTATTTTTTCGCGCGCTTCCCAGCTGTCCGGAGCACAGACAAACCTCTCGATTCAGTCAACCTGGAGCGTTCGGCGAGTGTGGACGTCGGCTGGGACGTGAATTTCCAAACAACCTGCATCAAGCTCCTGGCCTTATTGTTAAAGTGAGTATTCAAACCAATTTTTTCTTATTGCTCAATACTTGTACAATGCGCGGAGCAGTTTCCATTTCTATAACAACTTTTGGGAAAGTGTTGCAGCAAGTCAGGATATATTAGAAAAACCTGTGTTTCGTCATGATCCTGTCCATCATGACCCTGTCTTCTCCTGTAAATTCGAGGGCAGGGCCATGACGGAGAGGACAGGGCATGACGGTTCTATGATAGTTTCCAGCTTTTCTAGCTCTCCAATATTTTTATGTTAGTACAGTTTATGTCTCTCGCTAATCCGAACTAATAGTGTACAGGGAGTAATCGGATTAGCGAAAAATTCGAATAACAGAGGTAGAAAAAAACACTCATAAAACTCATTAAAAGTTTTATATTTTAGAACACAAAACGTATTAAAAATTTTATATTTTATTACAACACCAGCTGTAACCCGCGGCTTCGCACGCGAATATTTGACTTTTAATAAGTATTGTAATATAATTTTTATTGTCTATGTCTATATGGCATTCTGCCAGCTCGTATAATAATTTTGTACTCATTAGTCATATTCTCTCCAAAGCTGTTTTCAACACTTGTAGTACCATTTTAACTTGTACTATATTATTATGTTGATGCAACAGCCTTCGGAGATTTAAAAGTACCCGTTTATAAAGTCTTTGGAAATATTTATAAAGTACCTGTTAAATCAAAAACGATAAATTATTTTATTTTAAGTGTTACTGTGTTAGAAGTATTGTATAACACATTAAACGTTATGTTTTCCTCAACCATGGGTTGTACATCTTTCAGTAGCAAACTAGGCCTAAAATATTACCTGCAGTCATTATTTATCTTTTAAATAACGTATTATCAATCTGCCGTGCAACGTGTTGCCACCGCCTCTCGCAGATTCGATTAAAAACAAAATTTAATAATTTGTTAATTTCTGACAACACAGAAGGGAAAGATAACAAAGCGGAAGTCTTATTTCACCCCACATTGTTTTAACAGGTTCAGATGAATTTAACCTACACATGTTAAGAAATTTTCTCTCTCTCTCTCTCTCTCTCTCTCTATATATATATATATATATATATATATATATATATATATGCACCTAAGCATTCAAAGAACTTCGACGAAATCGAACCATCGAAGCATGATGATGTTTTTAGGCTTTTGAAACATATAATGTGGATTACGTTTGGTGGATTACGTAAATCATTTCCAAACCACAGACGATCACAAACAGAGGATGTAAAACCAAATTTATTCTCACTAACACGTTTGCTAAACTCAATGTCAGCAGCGATTATTTCTGTCTTCCATTGCATTATTCTTCTTCTTCCATTGCAAACTGCACGAGGCTTTTGGAGACCTAAAAGAAGCTACTTGGAATTATCACGAGGCTGGTCACGGAAAAGGTGCACCAGATGGGATAGGAGCAACAGTTAAACGCACAGCAGACCGAACCTTTGCTCAGGGCAAAGATGTTGTGAACATCGAGACGTTCGTTATGGTTCTGCGCAACCGCATCAGCAACATACAAATTCGTGTCATCGAAAGTTCAGCAATTGAAGCCATGGCGTAATCGGTCCCTCAAGCTTTAAAACCCATTAAAGGCACCATGGAGGTCTACCAAATGCATTGAAGAAAGGTGATTCCCAACTTTATATGAACAAGCTCAGTTGCTTCTCTTGCTCGTATAATTGCAAGTACCACAAGATTGGAACTCACCAACCATCGATTGCCCAACGATATCCAACGAGTAGGGGGAAAATGGGGTTCCTGACTCACAAAGGAATGCCGCCTTTCTTAAAAAACATAAAAAACGATAAAAAACAAGATCAAAGAGATGCCGCCGTTCCCGCGGTCCAACATTTTTTCCCACGCTCTCCCCACCACCCTGGACCCGCAGTATCCGCGAATTTTCGCGAATATAATTTTTTATATGCAGCCTTTCGCGAGCCTAAATCACTTTCACTTTCTAATTTCCGCGAATATAATTTTTTATATGCCGCCTTTCGCGAGCCTAGATCACTTTCACTTTCTACTGGACCACAGCATCCGCGACTTTTTCGCTGATCTGTGTCAAGATCCGCGACTTTTTCGCGTATCTGGACCACAGCATCCGCGAATATAATTTTTTATTTTTTTATATGCCGCCTTTCGCGAGCTTAGATCACTTTCACTTTCTATCACTTGATGCGAACTTCGCAGGTGAAGAAATTAATTTCTATTTTTCATCTGTAACGACATGCGTGTATAATTCTAATTTATTTCACTATACACCTTCGCCACCGCTGCTACCACAGTCGTCAGTAATAAAAAAAGAAGAAGAAGAAAGATCAGTTAGGAAACGCATCAGTACTCGTTCGAAACGATTAACATCAGTCCCAATGGACCACAGCATCCGTGAATTTCCGCGAATAAAAAAAAAAACGAAAACGTTCTACTTACGTTTCATGTTAGGTTAAAAAATACAGTCCACGTACGTTTCACGTTTACGTTAGGTTAAGATGCAGTCTACTTACGTTTCACTGTTAGGTTAAAAATGCAGTCCACGTACGTTTCACGTTTACGTTAGGTTAAGATGCAGTCTACTTACGTTTCACTGTTAGGTTAAAAATGCAGTCCACGTACGTTTCACGTTTACGTTAGGTTAAGATGCAGTCTACTTACGTTTCACTGTTAGGTTAAAAATGCAGTCCACGTACGTTTTTCGTTTACGTTAGGTTAAAATAGAGTCTACTTACGATTCACGTTAGGTTAAAATGCAAACACACCCACACACACACACGTGTTAGGTTGCAACCTAACGCGTGTGTATGTTATTTAAATAACATATTAATTTAATATTGCATTTTAACCTAACAGTGAAACGTAAGTAGACTGCATCTTAACCTAACGTAAACGTGAAACGTACGTGGACTGTATTTTTTAACCTAACATGAAACGTAAGTAGAACGTTTTACGTTTTTTTTTTTTATTCGCGGAAATTCACGGATGCTGTGGTCCATTGGGACTGATGTTAATCGTTTCGAACGAGTACTGATGCGTTTCCTAACTGATCTTTCTTCTTCTTCTTTTTTTATTACTGACGACTGTGGTAGCAGCGGTGGCGAAGGTGTATAGTGAAATAAATTAAAATTATACACGCATGTCGTTACAGATGAAAAATAGAAATTAATTTCTTCACCTGCGAAGTTCGCATCGAGTGATAGAAAGTGAAAGTGATCTAAGCTCGCGAAAGGCGGCATATAAAAAAATAAAAAATTATATTCGCGGATGCTGTGGTCCAGATACGCGAAAAAGTCGCGGATCTTGACACAGATCAGCGAAAAAGTCGCGGATGCTGTGGTCCAGTAGAAAGTGAAAGTGATCTAGGATCGCGAAAGGCGGCATATAAAAAATTATATTCGCGGAAATTAGAAAGTGAAAGTGATTTAGGCTCGCGAAAGGCTGCATATAAAAAATTATATTCGCGAAAATTCGCGGATACTGCGGGTCCAGGGTGGTGGGGAGAGCGTGGGAAAAAATCTTGGACCGCGGGAACGGCGGAATCTCTTTGATCTTGTTTTTTATCGTTTTTTATGTTTTTTAAGAAAGGCGGCATTCCTTTGTGAGTCAGGAACCCCATTTTCCCCCTACTCCAACGAACTGTCCCAAAGTAGTGAATAAAAAGACATCAACGACGACCAACTCAAAAAGACTGAACAAGACTGAAAATAAAGCCAGTTCCTCTCGTATGAATGGAAACAATCATTCTCAGGAGCATCCAGCACTTCACTATGCATTTCACGAAGTAACAGTACCGTCGAACAGTGTTGAGTTCTCCAGCCATCTGACAGCAAACCCAGAAGATTTTGAGATGCAGGAAATCGCTGGTTTTCCTCATATCAGGCCTATTTCTGGTGACAAACATGGCTATGACCAGCTTGAAACTGCCGATGACACATGTGAGGCAGCTAAAACCAAAACAACCGTTCGAGGACTGTGCTTCAAATGCGGAGGGGCAGTAAGCTCTGCAAAGATCGGGGTAATCTGTGACGTTTGCCGATGAATCGTTTACCATGCAAAATGTGTTTCCCTCGTTAAAAATAATACAACTGGTGATATTGATATCTTCTGTTGTGAAGGCTGTGATAAAATGGCGACTGATAAAAATTGATTTATATTAATTTTAATATGCTTAAATAATTTTAATACTTTAATGATTTTTAATATTTTAATGTTTATTTTAATAAACATATTTTAATAAATGTATTGTGAAAACTAGCCTACTTTTTCTTTTCCAAACCTACTACCTATCCAGAGAAATACAGGACAGGAGCATGATGTGAAGACAGAGGCATGATGCGGTTGTTGTGAAACAGTAGGTAGCGTCATAGCCCTGTCCAGCTGCTTTCTTATTTATTTATTTTCTTCATAAATAAAATAGCTATTGTTTGGATGGGCATTGAATTTCAATTTAAAGTGTCAAGAGAGCATCCCCAATTTTTTTCAGCTTGATTGGAGTACTTTTACATTTCTGAAAACTCGAACTCAAAACTGCCCCTTTCTGTGAGAACGACCCTACTGCTGACCTACCTGTGACGGACTACACTACCACCGCCACCTTCGCTGATGATACCGCTATCCTCGCAGTAGATCCCAACCCGGAACGAGCCTCTGAGAAACTGCAAAGCCATCTTTACCTCCTGAAAGAATGGTTCCAGCGGTGGAGGATCCGAGTTAATTCTGAAAATCCACTCAAATAACCTTCACCATGAAACGTAGCTCTTGTCCACAAGTCACCATAAACGGTGCCCCCATACCTATAAAATCAGGATTTAAATACCTGGGGTTGCATTTGGTCGACAAATTAACATGGAAAGCCACATTCAGGCTAAGAAACTACAACTCAACTTAAAAGCTAGGCAAATGTACAGGCTCATAGGTAGAAAATCTCAACTATCTCTCGCAAACAAAGTCATCATATATAAAGCTGTGTTCAGACCAATCTGGACTTACGGTATAGAATTGTGCGGCTGCTCTAAACGTTCCAAAACAAAGATTCTGCAGACAGTTCAGTCAAAAATCTTGCGCTGCATAACGAATGCTCCCTGGTTCATCTCTAATTATACTCTTCACAAAGACCTCAACATTCCATACATTTCTGATGTCATCAAGATTCACGCCGCTAAGTACAGGAACCGCAACATAGGACACAGCAATAACCTGATCAACGAGCTCCTCAATCCATCACTGGATGTAAGAAGGCTGAACAGACAGTGGCCAGGTGACCTGACCCGATGAACGTGGTAATCACCGCTGAATGATTCCCACCTCAAGTGACGACTTATACATCACTTTTACTTATTACTCTGTGAAATGAGTAGATTGTAAAACTGCATTATAATAAATAAAAAATAAATAAAAAATGTTTTTGAAATCTTTTTCCGGCGTCAAAAATATCTTGTATGACAACGTTTCACTCATATTACAATGAGTATCCTCAGGTCTAAGTGACAAAAACACCGGCCAGCGGACTCAGTTATATACTGTAGAAGTGGTGGTGGGTGGTTCGGTAAGTGGAGCCTGCCCTGTGGGCGTTACGCTTTGTGCATTGTTTGTGCGGTCAGTCAACCCGCGTGCAGTCAAACCAGAAAGAAAAGGGTACCAAGTTGTACTAAGCGTAGCGGTTTCTCTATTGAAGTTATCCTTGTATTTATTAATTTTTATTGCTTCTAGGATCAATCTGTCATAATACCTATTACATGATCTTATTACAGATGCGTCTTCGAAGTTTACAATGTGATTCGTTAATGCTCAGCAATTGCAGACTTTTCAACTGCCGAGTTCTTCGTATGTCTGACAGGTTCTTCCACTCTTGTGGAAAACAGGCGCCCCGTCTGGCCGATGTAAACTTTTCCGCAACTGCATGGAATTTTGTAGATACCTTCAGTGTTGAACGAGATTCTGTATGTGATTGGTTTTAAAAATTGTGCCAGTTTCTTATGTGGTCGAAACACTGTTTTAATGTCGTATTTCCTCAACATACTGCTAATTTTATCTGCGGCACCTTTTACGTACGGTAAGAATGCTTTGTGGTTATTATCATCTGCTGTATGATTTTCTGAAGGTTTTCCGGTTTTCTTAAATGCTTTACGTGTAGCGTCCCTGTTGTATTAAGTCCTTTCAAGAGCGTCCGTTAGGTGCTTTTCTCCTAGAGGAAATGTTCGTCATCAGGAAAATTCGAAAAAATGTGTTGAGGACGCTTTCCTTTTCTGCAGGGTGATGATCTGAATTTGCATGAAGTTATCTATCAGTGTGGGTAGGTTTCCTGCACACTCGATGACGTAGAGATTCGTCCGTTTTTCGTTATATTAGTACATCCAAGACAGAAATTTCGCTTCCACTTCCATGGTAAACTGAATTGAATTGTGTATTGAGTTTAGATAGTGTAAAAAATCCTGTAGTTATTCGTGACCGTGAGGCCAGATAACAAAGGTATCGTCCTGATATCGATAAAAGTTTGTGGGTTTTAGTCTTGCTGAATCCAACGCACGTCTTTCAAACTCCTCCAAGTAAATGTTGGTTACGACTGGTGACAATCCTATAGTTCCTCCCTGTAACTGTTCGTAATATTTCCCATCCCAGTAAAAATATGTTAATTTGAGACACGCTGAAGCTAAGCGGAACAAGCTAAGTTAAACGGTCCATACCGAAAGAAGATGTCAAAAACATAATGGACACCGGCCGCGGAAGCCTAAGTGGGAACATAAATTATATTATGTTTATTACAATATGCTTATAAAAAACGAATATGGTTTATTTTGGACACATAAGTACTCTTAAACTGTTCCAAAAACCATGTTAGGCTAATTACCATTAAAATATTAAATGCATGTAAGCTTACAATTTTAAAACGAAAGTATTAACCGTTAACCGTGTAGTATGATATGGTATAATCTATTCAGCTGAGACAGTGTAGTATTTAAAGGAAACGTCTAAAAATTCCCTCATAATCTCCCTCAAAAAGCTCACTCAAAAATCCAAAATTCTAAGCAAAATTAGTAGTATAGGAATATTAATAATAATAATAATAATAATAAAATATAATAGTAGTAGTAGTAGTAGTAGTAGTAGTAGTAGTAGTAGTAGTAGTAGTAGTAGTAGTAGTAGTAGTAGCAATAATAATAATAAAAGTCCCACTTTTTAAAATGAAATAAAATAAATCATTAAAGTAAATACTACAGTAATTTAATCCACGTTTGTAATTTGAAACAATTAAACTTATTATTTATATAGAAAAATGAAGTGTACTGCAAGCCATAAATTTTAGCTCAATATTTGAGAATGCCAATGTGGTAACAGCTTTGTTTGGCATAAATTTAGTGTTTATTTACAAGTGAAATATGACCAGAGATAGATTTGCAATTTGGCCCCATATGGTCACATTGGTTACTGCTGTTTTTTTTTTTTTTTTTTTTTTTTTGCTGCAGGTCATATGAACCCTTCGCTCTACACTCACAACAATTCGTTAGTGGAATTAGGGTCAAAGGACTATAATTAACACGACATAAAACGTACAAGCGTCCGAAAAATAGTAATTTATTACCTGAAAAATCAATCTAATCTAACGCTTAAGAAAGTATCTACAAAACAAATATACATATTAGGTATAACATTATGTACATAACACAAGTATATATAAATTTTTGTACATGACTTCAAAACATTCGGTTTTAATGTACTTTGTATAGTACAATACGGGAAAATGCTTAGCGAGCTGCTAACTTGTGAGATTAGGATCGTTGAAGGTAACTTTTAAGGGCAGCCAAAAGCGCAACAAGCTGTATTACTACGGGAAGAAAATAAAAGATACATATTCGTTAGTAGTACATACTATAAATATAATTAGAGGCTTTCATTGCTACAACTTTATCAATTCCGGTAACCTGATTCTTTTTTTATTTTTCGTTACCTAATTTGTTTATTTTTTTACTGTCAGTTTAGATAAATGTGTGGAAAAAGCGTAAGGTCATTTTTAGCAATATACTCTATAACATTTATTAAAACATACTATTACGTGATGATGAGAATTGTAATTACAATTCTGTACACAAATAGCTGTATCAATCGTTTGCGCACGCCAGAAACAAATTCGCCTTAAAAAACATTCTGCAAGAACCAAAGGAACAGAAATAATATTTTTCTGGTACGTCAGAGAATGAGAAAGGGAAGATTACTGTCGAAACATAGTCACTCAGGAGACCATAGTATTTGCCTGTGGTCAGAGATTGTACCGCACGCCAACGGGACAAGTAGCTAGATTAGGTACGCAACGATTTATAAATGTAGTGTCTATAAAAGGTTCCTTGTCGCGATATAAGAAATAAAACAAATTGGATTACTAAAAAAGTTTGGTATATAACGAGAAATTGACGAAATACATTTCTCGTCATAATACGGAGACGTATTATAAGAAGAATTTACTTTGGCTTGTACAGTACAGAACTTACATGATCTGAACTTTTACATCTTATTTCTCTAAACGTAAAATCCAGATGTCGAATTTGGTTTTGTAATTTTAAATTAAGGCAGATAGAATTTTGGTGAATTAGATGGTGTGTTAGCGTACATGTACGTATTAAGAAAGCCATATGAGAATATTAATACGAATCTGTGCTAAATAGCTAATCTCCTCTGTATCGTTCCAGTTTTAGTTTATTTACGGCCGAAGCGTATTAAAAATTGTTATAAAATATTGCAAGGCGACTAAAAATAGGATGGCTGAGTTTCTAAATCGTTATGCTTTTGTTGAAAGAGTGAACATATACGTGAGAACTCCGACGTTAAAATTATGCTATACATGCTAAATGTGAGATCCCGCAGGAATTAACACAACCACTTTGTAACCTGGACACTGAACAGGACCACGATCATAGCATATTGAAGAGAAAGTATAATTTGTGACAGCAAAACCATCCGCGTTATAAAGTGGAGGAAAATGTTCTCTTGAAACTTGTGGATGATCGCTGGAAGATTATCGTACCTAAACATTTAGTGGAAGATATAATATGGGCATGCCACAAAAGCTTGGCGCAAGGTGGTGCCTACAGGTGTTATCTCGCCTTACGAGGAGTCTTCATTTGGAACTCAATGACCAAGTTAACGTACGTGTCATGATTGTCAAACAGCTAAATACTCCAACCAGTGCACGTATGTGTAGATGAATAACATAATTACCAAGGTAAAGGTGAAATGTTGACTTTCTGTGTTGACACCCTATGTCCGTAACAGAAAGCCACTCGCGGACTTAAAATTTAATAGTATACATTGACGTCTTTATTGAACTATTAAAAAAAATTATATGCCATTACGCGAACCACAACTAAAGCAGTATTAAGCGTAATTCTCAAGAAATGTATACCTGAGTACATACAAGTCAAAAGGGTGTTGAGTGACTAAACTAAACTAAAAATTTTACTAAACTAATATAATCTGAATTTAAAATATATTAGATTATATTTAGTTTAGCTAATTTTATACTTTGCATTCTGATTATACTTATTTTAATTAATTTTATATTTTGCATTCAGATTATTTTTAGTTTAATTAATTTTATATTTTGCATTCAGATTATATTAAGTTTTTACAGACGCTTGACCTTCCCTTAGCTCCTGCAACCCCCTCTCCATCTTCACACTCACACATGTTCCAATACACGCCCTAAACAGATGTCCACCCCTCTACATCCTGTGTTTAGTGTCCGTTCATCTCTTTGACAATGGCTTAAGAAGTCGAAACAACTGTCAGAGTTAAATAAAATCTGTGAAACTTACCAAGTGTTTATATATTTTTAAAAACCTTTGTATTAATATGTTTCACCAAGTGCCCAACGAGTCGTCAATTAATATCGTTATTTTTTTTTTTTTTTGTAAACTGGACTTAAAGCTTAGTAGACTGACATAAAAGAATAGCATCATTAATAAATCCACTTCATTCCATTAACATCTCGACTATTTTTTCTACGCGACACCTATGCATCGCGATATATAACCAAAATTATTTGCGTTTGTTTGCTACAAATGTACAGTTGTATGCTGTGTATACTTACAATTTATATTCTTATTGGAAATTACTGTCTTATTTTAAAATTATTTTTAACCGGCTATAAACACATTTTTTAAAACTACATTGAATATGAGTTTTTTGTAATTTTCTGTTTAACATCACACTAATTATCCCATATAATACACAGCTGCCAGAGTATTACACTCAAGACCGATTAATACTAACTACAAGTCTTAAACTACTTCACAATTTTTTCTTGTTTAAGTTTTTAATCAAGAGCCAAAATATTTACAACAAAATCGTCTGCCTTATTTTTCCTGAGAGTTTTCGCTAACTCTGCTTAATATGCTTTACGCAACCTAATACCTTTCCTGACACACTTAACGGCTGCACTACATTTTTAATCACATACGGTAAATTTTTACAAATCTAAATTACATAACTGGCATGACGCAAATTCTAACATATGTCAGCTACGGAACCCTCGAGTGACAACCACAGAAAAAATTTTCAAATTATTTTATTTTATGATAAATTCAAACTTCTGGTCATACGAATTATAAAAAAAAATATTTCATTGCGAAACATAATGTTCAAGCTTAAATAATCTGTGGCCAATGTTTATTGAATTTTTTGTATATATCAAATTATTATATCTTTTTTAAACTTTCCTTTATTCTTTACTTACTACCTCTAAAAATATTTGTGAAAATAGTTATAAATTTGCTGTCAGTAGTTGCAGGTTTCCGGTATTTACTGTTTCGTGTCCGTATCAATTTATTGGTACTACGGAGTTCCTTGCAGCCAATGTCTCAGCGACGTCTTGAAGGGTAATTAAGTTAACGTGTACTTCATGTAATTGCTAATAAACATCGTACCTGTGTCGTCGACTCGTCACCCCAAATTTAATTAATAGGAAGTGAAATTTACCACTAATTAGAAGTCCGCATGGCACTTGTAACCAATTGCGCTAAGTAATTACGTCATACGTTACAGATAATAGTTACATTTGATAATGTATCTAATAGCATAGCGTGTATGTTTGTCACAGTAGAATACATTTATCTTATTCAGACATGCTTGATCACATTTATTTCATCGAACTGTCAGCGTTTCGCTTCATAACCGACAACTGATTATGATTTTTTCAAGTACAGTCATTTTACTCTCGCACATGTATGTGTTTTATGTCTGTTGTTTTTATATTATTTATGTGTTATTTATAATACGTGTAAAATGCCTTTAATTTCTTCAGTAACCTATTTAGGGGTCAGTATAAACGAAAAATCAGTGCTAACCCCCCAATCTCGTAAATAATTAAACTCTTTAAGCTGACCGTAGGCATTGTTAAGATGCTTCTGAGATTTGAGTTGTTCCCGAAAGTGGAGATAGACTGGCACATATACACATAGTTAAGCACGCGCGCGTGTGTGTGTACAACATTGTTGCATACACAGAACTTTATAAATTAAAAGTGGTAAGATCTAAATTTTAGACATTTATGTAAATTTTATTTAATATCTCATTTAAATATTTTACAGAATATTAATTATATTTTACGGAAGGCTGTATTACACTGTCATAAGTGTAATAAGATGAGTAAGAATATCGATCCAAAGATATTGCAGTCTACTAATGGTTTGAATGAACAGGACGTAAGTGGGCGATTTGTAAACACTAACAAAAACAATTCACCAAGAATCTTGAACAAGAAACTAAATACTATACTAACACATATTTTGAGAAAGAAGCTAAGATTAAAGGTAAAGAAATGCATCCTCCGGTTAGGATAATATTCTCTAAGAGGCAGATGATAGCACACAGGATAGACGAACTACAGGCGGCCGATATAGTTCTATGTTAAATGATCATATTATTTTGGCCTGAACAATAACTACAAATACATGGTCAACGTTATACCACGTACTTCAACCACGCCCGATCACATCTACAGTCGACTTATCTAAGGCTTTTGAAGAGATCATAAAGAGCGCCATTAGAGCCTGACAAACTTGTCACCAAATCTTTAACGAAAAACAAACGAGTTACAAATACAGATATGCCAAACGGTTTTAACTAGGGTTTCATAGATACAATATAATGTCAGTTTGTATTCGAATTTGGTATTTTACATGTAGTTTGGAATATTTAGAATTATTATTTCAATTAAATATTTTACGTCAGATACTCAAGTAGCTAAAACACAATTTGTATTTGTGTTCATGTATGTGTTTTATGGCTGTTGTTTTTATATTATTTATGTGTGTAAAATATTTTTACACGTTGTACACAGCCTCTTTCAAAAGGGCATATTTATATTTAAATTTATATTTATGTTTACTTATTTTCAACGTGGTATTTCTTCTGTATGGTAGGTTCTGATTATTCCCGCCTTGGTTGTTTGGTCGGTTGTGGTTATAGTTATTATATTGAGGCCGTCTCATGTTTTATTGTTGCTGTCAGCGTTATTATTACCCGCATTGTTCGGTCGGTGATTGTTTCCATTGTTTCTATTGACATTGTTGTCGTAGTTATTTCGGTTATTCCGGTAATTTGGGTTGTTATTACCACTCTGGTTATTTCTATCCAGGTAATGGCGTCGTACTTCCCGTTGCAAATGTCGTCCCGTACTATATTTTGTGTGGACTCTGACCAATACTTAGCCCTGAAAAGTGTCTTGAACTCCTCGTAATTTTGAATTTCATGTCGGGTCGCCGTCCACCAGTTGTCGTGTACTTCTTTTAAATACTCACCGATCATACTGCGTAACACGGTCCATCTAGGGTATTTTCCGAATTCTGGCCAAGTTCTCTTCTACTGTCTCTAGAAATTGGATGGGATTCTTTTTATAATTTTTAAAATTGATTTTGCCTCTATTGTCCGCGTTTTGCACGTATTGACCAGGTATTGGTCGATTCCGAATTGTCTCGAGTTCCTCTCGTAACTGTAGGCTTTCCCGTTGTCGCAACTCTTCAATTTTCTCCTTATTATTGATTGTCAGGCTTCGTACATTGTTTACTGTTGCGTCTATTTCCTCGCATCTCTCCCCTACGTCCGTCCGTACACGTTTTATTTCTTCCTGATTCATCCTTTTCAGAGAGTCTATTCTAACGTCGTTATTTTCTTCGAGGTTGTTTATTCGCACGTCTGTCTCTTCTCTGGTTTGTTGTAACTCTTGGTTGTACTGTTCACACCTTTCGTGGACTTCTGCAATCTCTCTTATAAATACTGTTATTTCCCCGTCTATTTCGTATTAACTTTTTCGTTGTTTTCTTCTATTCTCTTACTGATGTCGTCTATTTTCTCCTCCATTTTCTTGCTGTTGTCGTCTATCTTCTCTTCCATTTTCTTATTATTCTCGGCCATTTGTTGGCTTAATTTTTGACTGTCTTCCTTTAATGTTTTATTACTGTCGTCTATTTTCTGACTCAGTTCTCGATTATCTTCCTTTAATGACTCTATATTTCTATTTAATTCTCCCTTAAAATCTTCTTGTAACGATTCGATAGTTTTATTTGTGTCGTCCGTTTTTTTATTTAATTTCTTTATCGCCCTCAATATTTCCAGGAAGTTTGCGTCCCCTGTTTGTGTGGGTCTCTCAGGTTGTTCCTCTCGTTGTGCGGGTTTGGTAGGCTCCGTGGGAGGTAATACCACTTCGATATCTTCAACTGGCGTGGCCTCCTTATCGTCCATATCCAATTCTTTTTCGGCTTCCGCCGCGCGTTTCTTCGAGGTGGCTCTCCGGTGCGTCTTCCCGTTTGTTCGTATTGCAGCTGCTACTTGAAGTTAGGTTGTTTTATAAAAAAACTTTTTTTTAATTTTTTTTTCGTTTGTTTTGAATTAGATTCCACCTAATTCTAGCCTCTAACGTTGGTCGCCATTTTGTTACGTAACTAGATCGGTACGAGTATTAAATTGATTTAGTTTATTTATTTTAATTATTTTATTTATTTATGATTGTTTTTTTTTATTTATTATTATGAAGTCGTCGAGTTAAAGTGTTCAAGATTATTATTAATGGTTTAAACTGTTCATCGTTCGTCGAATGTTGAGTATCGGACAGAGGTTGGTTCTTCTTCACTAGTATTTATATTTCGGCTGCGTTGGTTCTAACTGTAATCAATACAATTTAGAATAACATTACTTTAAATAAATTACTTTGAGTGACGTTCTTGTTATCAGGTAGAGTGCATCAGCTCATCTAAAAAATAAGATTACTTCAAAATCATGCGTGGCGCCGTTTTATTGCCAACCGTTGCATGTCGTCTGCCAAGCCTGTAAATGCCTATCTGCGTGAAATAATCGGTCCAACTGTAATTATTTAGTTAAACATAATTTATTTCTTGTTGAAATCTGTGCATTAATATCATTGAAACCTTAACATAAGAAGATTAGACTTCACAATTACTTTTTCATTTTTTATCAAACTCTTATTAAAATCTCAGGGTGGTCAGTTGCGTATGTGGAAACAAGACTCCACAATGTTTATTGTTTACAATAAATTTAATAAATATGGGTTCTCTTAGCTTACAATATACGAAACGTTAACACAACACAATAATTATAATTGATGAATAGGAGAGTGGTCACCTCTCATAACTAAAATCTCATTTCATTACTAAAAACTTAAACAGAAGGCTTAGGTCAACGTCTAGGTTAGACCTGGCAAGTCTGATATAATGCCAGTTAAGTTCATTAAAAATCTAAATGGTCAATTGACAAAGAAAATTCAAATTTACTAAAGTTATAAAATCTTCAGTAGATCCAACTATCGCTAGACTACTCTTTTGGATATCCTATCTCAGGTAATTTTCTTATTTCTAATAACATATCAACAGGTTATGAAATGGTGGTACACTGACTTAACCTATTCGATTCAGTAAAACATACTGTCTTTATATAACTAGTTAACACTCATTTCATAATAATTGGAGAGAATAAATTTCGTTAAATCCTATCCCTAGTTAATTTTTACTTGACTTTATGAGGTTTAATGCCTCTTCAAAGTTCATTTATTTATTCTTAATCCTATACAGTGTCAGGTTATGTTCACTTCTTAAGTCTATAATAATGATATTAAGTCACTATATTCCCTTTTTATTTATAATACCGCGATTGCCGGGATTTTACACTGGCAATCGTATTCGTACTTTCACTTATTCTTTATTACTTCGTTATATCACTTTATTAAAGCCGTTTAGACATTTTGATTCGTATTAACTCTGACTATGACGTTTACTGCACGCACAGGTTAGGTTATTTTACTTTTTCTGGCGTCGAAAACTCTCGTCTTGTTTCCTGAGTCGATCGTACAATGAGACTGACTCTTATCGCGGCGTCCCTTTGTTAGCCAAGCCTCGTTGTAGGTAATTTGATTGGTGGAAAGCTCGATGCCACCTCACTGGCGGCTTCCGTCGGGGTCGGTTTTTGGTGTCAAGAGTACGAAAATATTTTCTTCCAATTTACACAAATAACTAAAATACGTTTAACTTTCTTATAGTACTTGGGAGTTCTAATTGAATCATCTCAATCGTTTACAATTGTTTTCTAGATCAATTAAATACCCCTCAAGCCATAATTCTGTTTTATGTTTGATAATTACTTATTTTCACAACTTATGCCTATTACAATTTTTCATTTAAAACTATCTTACTTATGTATTATTTAAAATTTAACTTCACTACTAATTTTATTTATGACTATTCAGTCTCTTTCTGTCTTTTAGTCAGATTATAAATCAGTTATGTTTGATAATAACTCTAAAATTGAGTATCAACCCTGCTCTACAGATAGCATTACGGTTTAGATTTAGATGATATTATTCATTGAAGGTATTTTAAGAGTTAGTTACATTTCACACTTATTCTTAAAGGTTCCCTTCAACTTCTGGTTATCATGGGCTGACTTAATTGATACCCTTTTCTGTGTATTTTTGGTATTCACATAATTAGTGTTTGGCACACTTAGGCCTTAATTTTTATTCTGTTTTAATCTCAAAATTCATTGTTTATACTGATTACATTTTAACCATTACTTGGTGTCTTGTCTATCTTATGAGTTTACTACTGTTGGTTTAGTCTGATACTCTGTATAACTTAATATTTAGTATCAGTCTCTGCGCTCTTTTTAGGCCTATTACCCCCCAAGTTTGTTTTAACAGTGGTCTGTTCATTACTATTGGATTACCTTTGAATATTGTTACTCATTTCTCTAAATTAACTATTACAACTTTTAGTTGTTACCTTTGGTGGTTTTGACACAATTATTCCCTGAATTATACTCTTTGGGTTCACCTATAGTTCAGGCACTATATGGTGTTACATCTTTTCTCTTAACTCTTAATTATTTTTAGTTTTAATGATCATTCTCCTTTACAAAATAGTGATAGTAATTATATTAACGTGTTACCATCATTTGATTGGTAATAGTATATCACCTTTCTCTGTTAATACAATAAAACCTTTTGCATCTGGTCTCAAGATACAAGTATGTCTATTTTCTATTATCTTGTTATATTTTTAAGCTAATTACAATTGTTTTATATTACATAAGTGACTGTGAACCTTGCTGGTTCTATTTACACTAATGTCTCATCTCCTTTATACCTTATTGTTAAAGTTTTTGCAAGATTTGTTATGTAACTTCAGAATGTCTGATTTATTGTTTGAATTTATTCTAATTAAAATATAATGCTACTTCTTCTTAGGTTCATTATCCTCCAACAGAAATTGGATTATTTATCATTTAGTCATTTAATTCTTTTATTTGAAGTGCCTTATTCACATGTTGTGAGGTTACGGATCCTATCTTGGTTTGACAACAATGTGTTTATTTTATTATGATTTCAATGTCTTTTATTTCACATTATTATAGTATTACTAATGTTATTTATTAATTTAGGTTTATTATACACCTGTCTGTCCCTATTACCCATTCTTAAACAGTATTCATTAACATCATTCTATAAGTTATATCCCTACATTTGCTCTAGTTACAAGGCTGGTCTATATGATTCATTTTTGTTATTTATCCAGATACACAGTTAATTTATACCTTTACTAATTTTACTACACTCTCCTGACCTTTATTCATTATCTCATTTATTCACTTTATAAGCTTTCTTTGTCAGCATAATTATTTATATTAGATCATCAGGCTTCATTATTACTGTGTCCTTCACTCTGGGCTTTCTTGTTATGATCCATTCATCTTGTCTTAATTCTTCTTTTGTTTCTTGTAGGGCATATCTTATTCTTCATAATGATTTTGTGTCCAGTTGGGCTTTGTAGTATTCTTCTTTATTTCACTTACAGATTCTTCTCTCTGCCTTTGGTTTTCTCATTTTTACCTAATCTATTGGGTTAGTTGTCAGTTAATTACGTTTCGTCTAAGTCATTGTCATTATTTCTTTGATCATGTTCGTCAGTTTGTTAAAGATGTATTCTTTATTCCTTTAAAGTTAGTTTCTACTTATCTTTGTAATTAAATTTAAAGTTTGGGTTGTAGCATTTCTTATGATTTGTTATGGTTGGTTATTGTTTGTTTGGGACCCTGGTGGTCGTGATATTATGTAACATTACATATAAACACACACACACACACACACACACATATATATATATATATATATATAGCAACAAAACACAGGATGACGATCTAGAATAAGTATATGTATATCAGAGCATGGATGACGGACATTTGCATGTTTTAAATTGATTTATGCAATTTTTGTAAATTAGCTATAAGTTTTGTATTTAGTGATGGATAAGGACTTGTGTTATACTAAATTCTTTGTAAAATTTGCTCTATAATGTCATGTACTTTGTTTGTAAATATGTGCGCGCGTTCACGTGTGGTGAACTTTCGTGTTATATATTCCGCGTTTGTTATCCGTTCGGCATGAGACTTGGACAGTGAATTATTTATGAAAATAGCTACATTTTCTATGTACTATGTTGTTCTCAGCTATTTTCTAAATGTGGTTTTGTTGTAATTGAAAACTCGAATTTTCACGTTTTTCAATTGAAGAGTAATACAATTTCTAGACAAAATCTAGACAGGCACTCACAGATTTATACAAAGATTCGCCTGCAGCGCGTCCATCTTTTGTCCAATCTACCACGTAGACAGTTTATTGACCAATTAGAACCCCCTAAATTCAGTCAGATCCGTCGTTTGTCAGGTGTACTTTGAGGCAGTTCATCGGAAGTCGTTGCCTAGTGAACGTGAGCTCTTCTTCAAGAGTTTCTTGTTTGAACTGGTTTAATCTAGAGTAACTCTAGGTTTATCTACCGTGATAATTCCTTATTAACGCGGATCACTTCAAGAATAGCCGGATGGTGTAAGCAATGTACACCGCTTTTAAATAATATTACTCATTATCACGCTGAGTAACAATAATTAATAATAACCAATTGCGAGCGAGTAAACAATCGATTCGGAAACTGACAAATCCGTGTGTGAAATCTGCATCAATGTTATCAGCTGTTCGGCAAACTCCACCGCAGAGAGAGAGAGAGCGAGTGAGGGAGGAGAGCGGCGATCATTGCAGAGAATAGCGAAACAGCGGCGGAGCGAGTGATGTCACGTCTAGTGTAAAGGAATTCTTCGTTCAAGTAAAATTTACCAAAACTGAACTAAAAACTCTTTCATAATAAATAAAATACTATATATGACATTTTGTTCTATTTAAATATATCATATAAACAATGTTTTACTTGTGGGATAAATAAATAATTTTATTTAATGAGTACTATGTATTATTAGTATTTATGTATTGCAAGGCAAAATATATAGTATGTTACGCAACGGAATATTCTCGAACAATGGAGCGTGTCGTTCTACGTGTTCCTCGGCTATCCCATCAGAGCCCAGCTGTACTGTTTGTGTGCGTACATAATTGGTAATTTGAGAAGAAAGACAATTACGTGACACTTATCATGCGTCAACAATCGCGGCTGTTCCAGACCGCACAGGTCCGCGCACTGTGTTCAAGGCCAGACGCGAGACTGTTTCTAGTGGATTCGACAGCGTCTGTAATAGACACTTGTTTAACACGTCATCCAGAACGTAACTGATTATTCTGGCATCTCAGCGGGGTACAAATATAAATATCCAGCTTATGTTTTATGTCATGTGATTTTCTCAGTGCTTCTCAAGTGATGTATTAGTGAAAAGTGATTATTGTGCGGGACTCAGTTGACATTATTATTGGTGTGGGCAAATTAAATTGAATTATTGTACGAGTATACTCTCGTTGAAAAACCTGTTGATTACAAACTGTTATTTGTGATAAATTAAAGCTCGTGATTAGTGACTTAATTGGGATCTGTAATTTTGTTTTATAATCTGTAATTCTGTAATATACCATCTAAGTTGGTGCGTATGGTTGGAGTAGTTATCTCCAATTCTAAGTGTCAAATCAAAATACAATCAAATCTATCTAACTTCTTTAAAAAACATTGAGTGGGTTAAAACAAGGAGATGCCTAGCGTGTCTGTTGTTCAACATAGCTCTAGAAAAGGTCATCAGGGATTCAGGAATTCAAACTAGCGGACACATATTTCACAAGGAGGTACAACGTCTGGCCTATGCCGATGACATTGACGTCATAAGTAGGTCTGAATCTGGCTTAAAGGAAGCCTTTCAGGAACTGCAGTTGTCCGCTAAGGCTATGGGTTTGGTTATAAACCAAAACAAAACCAAATATATGGTTGTAGGTGCCAACACTCGTGCCCTGTCCCTGCGCATTAATGATTATGAATTTGAAAAGGTTCAGGGTTTTCCATACCTCGGGTCATATGTGGACTCTGGAAATGACTCCTCTAGAGACATTGAAAAACGGATATTATCTGCTAATAGGTGTTACTACGGACTGGTGAAACATTTTAAGTCAAAATTAATAAGTAAAGATACAAAAGCCACCCTCTACAAGACCTTGATCAGACCAGTCCTGATGTATGGCTCGGAATGCTGGGTGCTAAAAAAACTAGATGAGCAGAAACTATCCGTTTTTGAGAGGAGGGTACTGAGGAGAATCTATGGCCCTGTGAAGGAAAACGACATTTGGAGGCGACTGCATAATCGAGAGTTGTACGAAAGGTTTGAAGATCTTCCGATCGTGCAACTCATACAAATTAACAGATTGCGTTGGGCTGGTCATGTGCAGAGATGGCGGAGGATAAAATTCCAAAAAGAGTTATGACTTATTTGCCGATGGGAAGGAGAAGGAAAGGAAGACCGCGTACAAGATGGCTGGACCAGGTTGGTAAGGAGGCAGGGAGGCTGGGTGCAGCAAACTGGTGGACATTGGCCGGGAGTAGAGACCAGTGGGGAAGATTTCTTTTGATGGCCAGGGCCCGGACTGGGCTGTAGCGCCGATGCTGTATGTATGTAATTTTGTTTTCCACTGTACCATACGACGATCAGTGAGACCCTCCTAAAATATCATACTTCGATTTGTGAGAGTACATTCCCTTACGAAAGAAATTTTGGTCATACGATTTGGACTTTATAATACACGACAAAAATTTGTTCACTAAGTAGTCTATACCAAACGTTACGCCAGTAAGGAATTATGAAAGCAAAATCTAAAAATAACTCAAACGACATTATGAAAAATGTTCAACATTCTTAGTTTTGCGTGGAAAAGTGATTGCTTCTAGATATGAAGTTTGGACTTGATTGTTTTTAAAACACTCTGCCCGGTAGCTGTATATAATTACACTACTAGATTAAAAAATTGTTAATAAGTTAACAATTTATAATTATTGTCAGTAATAACAACAATAATGATTAATACATTTTTGTAGCGTCTTGCAAGTTGGTCAAAAGTAGTATACAAAAAATAATGGTTTGTTTTGAAACTTTTTCTGTGCAAGAAAATATTTTTAAATTTCTTGAATAAGCTCAAGTATTTTCATTTATTTTACCTTGCTGTATGTCGTACTCATCACTCATTGTGCGCATGCTTATTTAGTACAGTAAAATTACTTTACCTTTATATATAAACTTAATGGAACGGTAAATAATAATGGCTTCCATGTGTACCACCGAAGTAGCTTAGGAGAAGGCAGAGTAGGCAGCCTTATGTGAACCGTACGGCATACAATGAAGGCAGTGTGGCCAGTACTACGCTTCAGCCGCCCATTATTATCCCCAGGATGTTATCCCAGGTACTCATTTTCAATATGCTGAGTCGACCTGGTGGCTGAAAAACGCACCTTGATTTTATGCTGCGGGCCCGGGAATCGAACCCGGGACCTCAAGATTAGTAGCCAGTTGCCATACCCACTGGTCTATTATTATTATTAAATAACAAAATCGTACAGATTGAACACAAAAATGAATTGCGTGAAAAGACAACGATAGTTATACTAAAAGAGAAAGGTAAGTCGTTTCCATCATTTACATTTCTGACTGGTGGAAATTATAATCAGTGTCATAAGGTGAATAACATACAGGTAAAGATGAATAGTACGGGAATATAGACTACCTCCAGAATCTCTAGCATGAAGTTTTTGTTGATTTAGTTTAGACACTTTAAACCATTTTTAACATTATAATGGTAAACACTTTAGGTTTTAAACTCGTGGGGTGATTAAATAGGTTTCGTATAATTAAAAAAAGACTAAAAATAGTGGGTACAAAACTATGAAAAAAAACATGGTTGTTGATCAAGACTCAAACAAATTATATACAAAGATAAATGTGAAGGAAAACAGATGGGATTAGAGTGACATCAACAGAGAAGAGTGGAATGGTTATACTAGTGTAGTTGCTGAATGACGGACGTCGTAACTATAAATTTTCCTAAGAAAAAGAAATATTCCGTAGCTACAGACATAAAGGATGATGTTGAGTACCGCCTTGTGCGTTGACTACAATTACAAATTAAAATACAGAAGTCTGAAAAAGAAGATTTGTTTTAAATATTAGAACTCCGTCCAAACACTAAACATCTGATAAACTTTAGATTACTAAAAACAGTGTCTCCGCTACGTTCAGACGTCTTGGTGATCCCATCATTACCAAGGTCTAGCCATCAGCAGCGAAGAGGTAGACGGAAACAAAGAACGAATTCCTACAAACTAGACTTTAGGAATCTGTTTTACCAGTATTTGGAATGCTCATTCCACTTTCTGTCTGTCTAGAGGCGGACGATGGTCGCCGCGGAAGCTGGCTGAAACGTTATATGAAGTAGCAACAACATTTCAAATTGGCAAAGCCAAAATTTGGAACGTAATACAATTGACTCGGGCTACGAACACATTAAAAAATCATCTGTATTTTTAAATTTTTGCAAATTTTGTTGTTTATTTATTTTAGTTTCCATTCTTGGTGGGAATGTATTATCACTACTGAGTGTGTTGACCGTCGTGGACTAAACAAAAATTGAATCGACCTGCTGTTAACTAGCACAAACTAAATATTCGACCTACAAGAAACACTGCTGACCTTCAAGACCTGAGATCTCGTCCTTTACGTACAAGCTCTACTAATGCCTTGTGTCACTGGTCACTTACCTGCAGAATGTTCGCCTCAAGATTCGCGTATAATCTATATTTGCTGACAAGCCTCTTGCAGACGATAAATTTCATCATTCATCAAACGTTGAAATTTTTATCGGTAATGCTAATTTTCCCTTATTCCATTGTCGGTAATTCTGTGACGATTTAAATTGTGACAATTATAAAAATAAAAAAAAATTTTAAGTTGCGAACAACTAACCATTTAAATCTCACAATGATAATAAAAAACATGTAGGTACTAAGTGTGAATGGAAGTAGTAATTAATAAGGGCAAAGAAACGGTAAAGAAAAGACATATTGTAAATAATTATTATTGTCGCATTTAACCCTTTGCTTGTTGTCAGGCGCCTACCTGTTGATACCGGACTCGACATGTTTACCGAGTCTTCTGTAATTAAAATAATATAGAAAAATAATGTTAATAATTAAAGAATCTGAAGGCACAGATAGTCACGAAAACAACTAATTTAAATGATGTATTTTTGTCTAGCGATAGTTTGTATAAATAAAAAAGTTTTATTTAGAGAGAGAACGGGACTATATTCTCGCGGAATAAACACCCCACTATCTATTGTCCTGTACCAGTGGTAGCGTACGAAAAATCTCTCTCTCGCTATGACGACTCCAAGCAGTGCACACGCACGAGCGAAATGCTCTGTTAAAATGTTATGTGATTGGTTATTAGTTTGGATTAATTCTTATGTATTTTACTAACTGCTACAAAAGAGTGTAATATGTAACGTTAAGAGAAAGAAAAATTAAAAAAACGTTGTAACAAGAAGAAATATGTGACAACCAATAGTACGAGTGTTAATAACTATAACAGTTATCTCCTCCGATTGATGACTCTTCACAACATCCTACCTGCAGACATGAATCATCAGAATTACAACTCTAGTAGACCCGACCGATAATGCAGTTCGAGAAATCTGAGAATCAACGAGTACCTGTGTAGAAGGCCCACTCTATCCTGCAGACGTTTAAGCCGTGAACAACTGAGACCAGACCTAGACGAGGACGATGCTCTTCAGATTCCCAAGATGTAACCATATGGAGGAGATTTCTACATCTAAATTAAAGGTGACTCGATAGCACGTCTATCGAGGAATAATAATAATAATAATTGTAACACAATACTCTCTTAAAGAGACTTTCAGAGACGATTGACTTTATAAGAATATAAAAATTTAAATCTAAGAATTTAATTGTAACTATTCAGGCTTCTTACAATTGTAACAGTTTAGATTTTAACGTAACGTAGTATAATTAATACCATTCTTCAAATGGAATAATAATGAAACTTAAAAGTAAAAGTAAAAGTAAAAGTAACAGTCTTGCAAGCTATTATCTTGAATTGAATATAATTAAAAGTTAAAGACTAAATACCAATGGTTACCCGGATCCGGGGAAAAGCTAAATATAATTTGTTGTGATCCCGCAGTCTATATAATGCAATTTAAATAATTTAATAATTTAATTAATAATGTAATGGGATCTGTCTTTTGAGTAAATATCATTTGTTTTTTTTAAATGTTTAATAAAGGGAAATCTTCTTGTTGCACACATATACTGAGTACATAAATCAACAGTTTTCCCTTCCCTGATTCCTTTTATATTTACTGTGTTTTGTTCTGTTTTAATTTCAGCTCGTCCCAAATAAGGCAGCCTGAAGTAATTGGCAGAACCAATTACTTTGGGTTTCCTCTGTTATAACTCAAGAGAAGAGGTTATAAATTGCGCAACTCTGCTAATTAGTTAAAATTTTGCTGCTAATTAAGAAAAAGACATTTTGTGACTTGTGTTATTAAGCAGTAATTGTGCCTATTAACCCAGACCATAATCTGTTGATTTATTTACTCATGTACTTTAAATGTGTCTAAAATCTTAAATAAAATTAAATGATAATAATTATTATAATAGTTTTGTAAATAGGTAATTTTAATTATTATTTAGATATAGCAATGAATATAATATTAACTAAAGACGCCCCGTGTATTCGATATAACATCAGGTATGTGCTTGTCAAAAGCTCATTCAACAACACGTCTCTTTGTAAACAAAGTCAAACCAGTTTAATTCTTGTCCAAGCATGTGTGAGAGTGTCCTTGTCACCCTAGCGCAAAGTTGCGTTAGACAATACATCACCTCCCTCTATTGTATTAAAAAAAAATGTGTGACCCCTTGCCCAGTAATAAAAGATTTCAGACATATGTTGAAAATTAAAAAAAAAAACAAGTAAATAAATTTTATTATTAAAATGCGCCACTGTTTTTGGTTTCATTTTGTGTAAATGCTTAGTGTACTTAGTGTCAATTATAAAATACTCCATTCTGTATATCGATGCACTCAGTTAGGAAATTGTATGTAAAAAGAAAGAGGCTAAGTAGCATGTATGAATAATATTGACGATATTTATAAGTGTATATTTTGTGTGAGATTACGCACATACTCGTATATAATTATACGGGAAAATATTAGATTGTATTATACCAATTCATGTATGTACGTGTCAAAGTATTCAGTCTCTAACACGTCAATGTTGCGACGATTTAAGACCTGTAGTTTTCCTGTACAAGCCTGCATAAATGTGTAATTCGTGTTTCTATTGACACGATGAGTTATATAAACTACTGAGTAAACAAAACAAGTGTACTAATTAATTTTATGGAATGATGCTTCCCGAAGTAAACAACCGAGTCCTAAACAAATGAAAAACGAAGTTTCTTAAATCTGAGTAAAGTAAATAATAAGAAATAAATGATTAGTCATTTAAAATAAAAGGTTTAATAATATCGTAAATTATTATAACACGTTAATATAATTTAAGATTATAAAAGTGTAACTAAACTCAGCTTGGTAACGGGCCGTAACATTGCGTACGCATCGCACACGCCACCCCTTTTGAAGCAAGCCAGTGCAAGTTAATAAGGTGTCCGTTAGTTATTGTTAAATGAAACAATAGAGATATTCTCCCTTGAGTTGACTTTTCCCCTTTGTAAGCAAAACTATGCCATTGTTTAAAACTAGTCTAACCTACTTTCCAGCGAAACAGCTGATCGCTTAAATAAAAAACTAATGCTATGTTTAATTACCTCTGTTAATAAACGTTTACCATGTACTAAAGTGTGTAGGAAATAATTGTGTAGTATAGTAAAGCGAATAATATTGTGACTTAAATTTCAAATGAGTAAATGACTTAGTTAACCCTCCCTTGTTAGATAAAGTATTATACCCCAAGTCCCAAAACAAAGTAAATAAAGAGTATTCTAAATAATATGGTAGTAGATAGTAAATAATTCTAGGTGCGTTTCGTAAATGCTCCAAAGTAATTAATTAATTATAAAGAAAGTAAATCAGAATAAAGAGAATAATAATTGTTTAAATAATAAGGCTAAATAATTCTTGATTTAAACTAAATGTGTGAAGTGTAGCGTAGAAGTAAGAGAAAAGATTAATAATAATACAAGTAACGTAGATTAGTAAGCACCCCAGTTGTGGTGGCCAGTTAGAAGAAATAATGCGTGTTCAGGATTGTACTAAGCAGCCACCCTCTCTATTGTATAAACGGTAGCACTCCCTAAAAAATGAATGCCACCGCGTGTGAAATACTATGCAGTGTGTAAAGTGTCCCCTTCCGCATAGTTTGTCTAGTTATTGTTAAAGAGTTAAAAGAGAAGTATCCTCGTGAAATTCCGCTTCTCTCCAAATAACTATAATCAAGAGTGTAGTATGAGACCCTCTTTGGATTATTTAAAAGTAAGTCTATGGTATATAATCAAGTTAGAATTATATACCGGTGTATAATCAAGATAGAATTATATACATGTTAAGTAACGAGTCACAACGGCGCCGGCTGAAAAGGATAATGATGAGCCAAGAGAGCCAAGAGAGCCAAGAGATCATTTATGAATGCTGAAAGCTAACCTGTAGTGTTAGAGTAAGCTGATGTCAGTCGGGCCACGATATTGTGAGTTGCTGAAAGTAGGGAAATTAGTATTATAAGTTAGTACTGTAAGAAGTGAGAAAAAGGGAATTTCACGGAGGAGGAACATTTAAATGAGAACTAGATCATTTAAAGAGAATTTAAAACAACAAACTGTGCACTAATAATAATAAAAGAGAATAATAATAAATAATGATAATAATAAGAAATTTCACACTGTACTCCCCAAGCATACTCTCGGTACGTACCTAACCAAATTTTCCGGAGTCGGTGTTGGTTAAGAGGCGGAGTATGTGACGATTTAAATTGTGACAATTATAAAAATAAAAAAAAATTTTAAGTTGCGAACAACTAACCATTTAAATCTCACAATGATAATAAAAAACATGTAGGTACTAAGTGTGAATGGAAGTAGTAATTAATAAGGGCAAAGAAACGGTAAAGAAAAGTCATATTGTAAATAATTATTATTGTCGCATTTAACCCTTTGCTTGTTGTCAGGCGCCTACCTGTTGATACCGGACTCGACATGTTTACCGAGTCTTCTGTAATTAAAATAATATAGAAAAATAATGTTAATAATTAAAGAATCTGAAGGCACAGATAGTCACGAAAACAACTAATTTAAATGATGTATTTTTGTCTAGCGATAGTTTGTATAAATAAAAAAGTTTTATTTAGAGAGAGAACGGGACTATATTCTCGCGGAATAAACACCCCACTATCTATTGTCCTGTACCAGTGGTAGCGTACGAAAAATCTCTCTCTCGCTATGACGACTCCAAGCAGTGCACACGCACGAGCGAAATGCTCTGTTAAAATGTTATGTGATTGGTTATTAGTTTGGATTAATTCTTATGTATTTTACTAACTGCTACAAAAGAGTGTAATATGTAACGTTAAGAGAAAGAAAAATTAAAAAAACGTTGTAACAAGAAGAAATATGTGACAACCAATAGTACGAGTGTTAATAACTATAACAGCTATCTTCTCCGATTGATGACTCTTCACAACATCCTACCTGGAGACATGAATCATCAGAATTACAACTCTAGTAGACCCGACCGATAATGCAGTTTGAGAAATCTGAGAATCAACGAGTACCTGTGTAGAAGGCCCACTCTATCCTGCAGACGTTTAAGCCGTGAACAACTGAGACCAGACCTAGACGAGGACGATGCTCTTCGGATTCCCAAGATGTAACCATATGGAGGAGATTTCTACATCCAAATTAAAGGTGACTCGATAGCACGTCTATCGAGGAATAATAATAATAGTAATTGTAACACAATACTTTCTTAAAGAGACTTTCAGAGACGATTGACTTTATAAGAATATAAAAATTTAAACCTAAGAATTTAATTGTAACTATTCAGGCTTCTTACAATTGTAACAGTTTAGATTTTAACGTAACGTAGTATAATTAATACCATTCTTCAAATGGAATAATAATGAAACTTAAAAGTAAAAGTAAAAGTAAAAGTAACAGTCTTGCAAGCTATTATCTTGAATTGAATATAATTAAAAGTTAAAGACTAAATACCAATGGTTACCCGGATCCGGGGAAAAGCTAAATATAATTTGTTGTGATCCCGCAGTCTATATAATGCAATTTAAATAATTTAATAATTTAATTAATAATGTAATGGGATCTGTCTTTTGAGTAAATTTCATTTGTTTTTTTTAAATGTTTAATAAAGGGAAATCTTCTTGTTGCACACATATACTGAGTACATAAATCAACAGTTTTCCCTTCCCTGATTCCTTTTATATTTACTGTGTGTTGTTCTGTTTTAATTTCAGCTCGTCCCAAATAAGGCAGCCTGAAGTAATTGGCAGAACCAATTACTTTGGGTTCCCTCTGTTATAACTCAAGAGAAGAGGTTATAATTCCACCATGATTATTTGAGGAAATTCCTCAGCGACGAAAACAATCTTCGGATGGAACTATACCACATTCACAAAATATGGACATAAACCCAATGTCAACCTTTCTACACTTTTCGTTACCACAACAGAATCTATCGATACACTGTTAAGTGTATCGATATTAGGCTTCGGAAGAAATTATTGTGCCTAAATGAGTCGCGCCTGATGATGCGTACTGCGAGAACTTGTTCGTTTCTACCACTACAAGTCAACATGGTGGATAGTATCAAGTAGCCTTGCCCTTTGCCAAAATGCCCCCTGTGTAGTTGCAAATCGTAAGTCAGCTATTAATGATGTTTTAGATCTCAAACATTGTCTATCCGCCGCTGAAGATGTCCGTCAAAGTATCAAGATGGCATGAAAGAGTATTTGGAATTCGATCATATAACTCCTGTTGTGTGTCCGTCCTGTTACGTCATACTATACCGTTGTATTTCTAATAAACACGACTTTTGGAAAAAAAACGCGTAGTTTTTAATGCTAGTGCCAGCCACATCTCTAGCCCATCCGGTGCCCGAGTGCGAGGACTGCCGTGGCGCTCCCAGCCACTACAATCGAAATATCTGCCAACACCTTCCCCCAATCACATCAACTTAATAGATAAGATCTTATAGTTACCTGTCTGCGGTAATCGAACTCGGGACGGTCAAAACAGCAGTCTGGTAGATAAAATAGTATACTGGACCGGTTTATTCCCATTGATCGCCGCCAAAGTCGCCACGCTAATGGTGGCGGATGGGAAACTGGGAATAAACCGTTATTGAGGATTTCTGGGGTTACATAGAAACTAACTTTTGTTATTTATGTTATACAGATTACTGGGTCATTATGCCTATATAGTATGCACTTTTTAACACAAAAAATTAAAATTAAATTAGTAAGTATTGTTTGTTTATGATAAATAACTAAAATAACTCACACAGTTACAAAAATCTGCATTCGCAAAATCTCTAACAAGAACACTGATTTCAATATGAGTTTCGTGTTTAATACTAATTACAGATAAATTGGTTACTCTGCTTTGCGACATTGCTGACCTGAGATAATTTTTAATTTATTTTAATTTGGAAAAAATCTTTCACTGTGAGCCACTGTGACTGGTAACTTTCAATAAATTATTACCACGGTTCAAAATATCGCAATATTGAAAATACAGTTTGAAAACAAATACTTCAAAATATCTAACGGGGTTGTGAAATTGTCAAAAAAATTGGTAAATGTCAATTTGACTTAATAAATCGTCTCCATCATGTCCGATTCAGGGGAATTACTCAATTTCTTCTGTAACTTTAAACAGAACGTTCTGTTTCCCTCAGAATTTAAATTTTTCCAATCGTTAATGTTTTGTTTAAAGGGAAAAGAGATAATTTTTCATTTAAAAGTTCAAATCTTCCGTCTAATTTTGTTATGTCTGTGTCTGGAAAGTAATAGAGTCGTTTTTAAAAAAGCTAATTTTGATTCAGTTGGTGTATTTTGACGCTCGCGCCTATTTGTACCCAACTTTTCTTTGGTATAAAGAAGTTTCCTGTGTTTGCTAGTCGAGTTTAAGAAGCAGTATACAATTTAATAAATCGCGTTATTGGCTGATAATACGTACGAACATACGTATTGTTACGATGGTCTACTTGATAGTCGTAGGTACAGTGGAAATAAAATACAAGACACCAATTAAGTCACTAAACACCAGGCTTTAATTTTCACAGTTAAACAGTTCGTAATTAACAACACAATCTCTTACGTCAAATCAAATAAAAATTGTTCACACGCAATAAAATGTCAACTAATATTAAACACAATTTTATTCGATTTGCACATCTCTTGTCTATTACGGTATAGGTCTAGGTAGATACGCTTACTGCTTTTTTAGTGGATTAATAGTCATTAATATAACATATTGTCAATTACAGTGCAAATATTTTTCTTGTAGTGTGAACGTTGCCACACATTTACAAAAAAAAATTAATAACAAAATACAAACTATAAAAAAAAATTTGGCATATTCCGTATAACACAAAGGTAAGTAACTCTTTAACAAGAAAGCAATACCTTAGTGTTTTCGTAACAGTGTAATAAATTAGATGATTACAATTAAAAAGCAAAAAAACAGTGAGTTCACCTCAGTTTGCTTATTTGCAAATCAAAAAATTAAAAGTAAAATTTTGAAACTACACAGTAAAACAAGCAAGAATGTTAATATTGCACTTAGTTGAATGTTTCTGAAATATTATGAAAATTATAATGTTTCAACGTCACGAGTTTCTTTATTTGGACAGAGTTTAGAAGTGCTCAAAAGCGCATTTGAAGCAACATCATCATATGTTTTGAAGCAACATTAAGAATATTAACTTCATGCTGTGTAACTGACTGACTACTGATTGAGTAAGTAATGTAACAGACTGTTCCGTGAGTAGAAACACTTTGGTGTACAGAGATTTATGGCAAACTGACCATCACTGATGCTTAAATTGTACAACTTATGATATGTATACATTGTACAGAAACAAATATTCAACGTATAACACTTTTCTTATGATTAGTGGCAGACATGAAAGAATTAGAGTGTTTACAGAGAAACAAATTTGTACAATACGTTGAAGAGAGAAAATTACTTATTAATTTTTGATTTTGTTATACCCATATGTTTTTACAGTATGAGAACGAACCAATTGTTATTTTTGTTAAACGTGTGGATGTTTACATTCACAGAATTATTCACGGATTTTAACCGGATTACACACAACCTCTTAACCGTTACTGCATAACAACGTGTGAAATCGTCCAGTCTGTTTTTACTTTTTCAAGCCTAGTGTTTAGTCTTTCAATTTTCTAAAAATTGTGTCTTCGTTTTGATTTAAACAACTTTCTTGCACTGTCGACAAGAATTTAACATTATAAACACAAATTTGTCACTGAATTACTTTTGCATAATACACATTATTATATTCGTATATAGAACATACAGGAAGTAAATTATTTTTTTACTAATTAGAACGAGAAAATCCTCTAATGAAAAATCTAGATTCGAAGAGGAATAAATTGTTTCAATAGTGATAAGATTTTGAAACCAAAATTACTAGTAACTTAACTTCTGTAGAAAACAATACAAAAACAAAGTAATCATAAAACGTACTGAAAAAGTTGATCAGATTTGTTTTGTAAAGTATAGAACACGCTACAATGCAGAAAATATTGCAAATTCCGTGGAGTTTATAATGAATTTAATTAACTGAACCACGGACGGCAGAAAGTTTTAATTGTCACGTTAAGGAAAGTTAAAATTGCAAATTTTAAAGTATGTACCTATTATATCCAATATAATGCGTATTGAAGTATGTAGAGTTGTGTGCACGTGTATTGTTGTTATTTGTTGTTTCCCATTGTCGTGAAACAAAGTTTTATAATTAGAAGTTGCGTACAACCCGGGGTATGCATTTTGATTATTTTAAACAAAAAGGTACTGTCAAATAACTTTAATTACATTTACTATTACAATTTATAAAGCTAACAAATTTGGTAACCTTTTTATTTTTTTCATACAAATTTTGTATTATAGATAGTTTAGAAAATTAAGATTCTTTTAATTAGTATATCCATTCATTATTCATTCTAAAACTTAAGTTTTACCTGTAGGCAATATTATAATATTCTCTGTACAGCTATATTACTCTAAATTTCAAAGTACCTAATGAAATATTTTCATTTAGAACGTTTGCAGATAACTTCCTTTGACCTGCCACTTTTGGTTTGGGTGTTTCCACATAATCACGAGTCATCCTTTTTGTTTGTTTTGTATTCAAAGCAGCCAGATTTGGTCTGAGCTTGTTGAGGAGAATCAGTAACATCGGTTTTATTATCACCAGGATTTTTAATATGAACCAGGTTCCAACTAGGGCCAGACACAGGAAAATCCTCTGCTAAATATGTGATCAAGAAATTGTTTTAAACTATGTCAGGAATTATTTAATAAAATTATTGAATTACAAAATATATTTTAGGATAGTAACCAATTTTAAAAACTGTTCAAAATCTTTTATTGTTTTATAATAAATGCCAACGACTGTCACTATTCATACTCTTGAATTGCTTTTCTGGCGATGTCCCTGTTTGCTACTGTGTGTTACTTCCTTATGTCCCCTCTCTCAGTCTCCCTGTGTCTCTCCTCTGTCGGTGATATATTCTGTCACTACGTAATTATTTCTTATTGTTTAACCAACAATTTATATGTGGTTAAGGTACGTTCGTTTCGTGCTTTAATCGACACTACCAAGTAATATTATTAAGCCCAATTATAATCCAAATCTGAATTATTTATAGTATTTTTTACGTACAAGCAAACACATGAATGAGCTGTCACACGCAAATTAATTTCTTCATCTAATTAGAATTCGAGAGTGAGCTATAGAACGTGGTTGTTAAAAATTTAATCTAACCAACCATAGTAGAATTTAATTTGGAAGTAGTGACGTAATAAAATACGCGATACATCGGTTGATGATTTAATGCATAATTGACTGTAAATAGTTACAGTCTTCTGGACCGTAGTAGAAGTTATCAGAGTAACCGAGTAAACTATGATATGACTGAGGTTGTCCTTTTGCTGCAGTGGGAACCCAAAAACACCTTAATATATTGCGACAGTACAAATATGTGATGTACTCAGCATTGAATATAAAAATTTAAATATACCTAATAAACTGTAAATAATTAATAATGTATTAGAAATAAGCATGTCAGGGATTGCAAGCTTGGCTCAGACAAAAATATGAACAGGTGTTTCGACCTGAATCGACGTGCACACACACACAAATGTAACTGAAAGTGTGAACACCAGTATTTTGCTAGTGTGTGTGAACGCAGGTCTATGCAGGCGAGTTTACCACCCCAAGATGAATAATTGCATGATTACTGTTTTTCCGTAATTATTCATAAACTATAATTAAGGAGTAAAATCCAAAAACACAATAAAATGTAATAGAATTTAATAAATACTGTATACAAAAACTACGTGAAAGTGACACACCGTACGAGTGTAGTAGTGAAATAACTGTGTACAGAGCGAAAGGGTTAAGTTGCAATGTCAAAAATTACAGTGAACATGTGTAGTGAAAATAGTTATAAGATGAGTATAAGAGTATACTTACAGGACTCTGCAATTCTCAGAAATATAAGAAATAGCGAAATTGACAAAGAGTGGTGTGACGATTTAAAAATTATTTAAATAGCACAAATTACAATTTTTTTTCTTATAACAAATGAGAGTATTATCCACACTTTATCTGTACCTAGATTCCTGTATCAACGTGCAAATTGTCCAGTACGAACACGCAAAGTACAATGTTATTAAGCAAAAATAATAGTTCTTTTAATTAATTAAAAGACGTATTAATAATAAAGGAAATATCTAACTCATAACAAAAAGGTAGCATAATTTATTACCAGTTAATTAATGAACAATTAATAAAACTAAAGGAACGAACTACTTTTCTCAGCGCGTAAACCGTGCCAGCTTACTGACTTCCTGCCGCTAAACAAGCCCCACTCGCCGGAGAAACTTCGACATGTAGGCAGGTCAAAAATGTGTTGTAAAGTTACACTTAGGTGTATACCGCTAAACAACGATACAACCAGACGTTAGTTGTTATAATTGATTTAATCCAATGTAGTGTTGGGATAAAACTCAAAAAACTAGTAATGTAGTGCGTGGAGGTAACATATAAAAAAAAACTTAGCCGACACATCTCTTTACAAACAGTAAGTGGTAAGATATGTCCCTTACCATATTAAAGTAAACATCAGTGCTGCTAAAATAAGAACAAATAAAATGTAAAATGTGAACAACCAACTCCAGAAGAAGAAAGTTACAACAACAACCGTATGAACTTCAAGTAGCAGAATCCAATCGTCATGACCTAGACTACAATTCGGAAACAATCAAATAAATGGAGGATCCAGAGGAACAACGAACTACACCCAAGAAGACCATCACGAACACCCACAGCAAACTCACGTTCTATTCAGGTGATATTAAATCATAACATTTGTGCATAACTTGTTTTTTTTTTAAACCGAAGCAAAAAGAACAGTAAAGTTTCTTGTAAAGACTTTTAGATAACTTAAAGATTAGCATATAAATGTTTGTAATTTTTGTAATGATATAGTAATAACCTGATGATGTTTAAAGTTAAAGTAATTCTGAAAATTACACCGGACTATTCTTCAAATAGTTTGGATGATGTTGTGATATATTAGAATATTGCAAAGTTAAGACCCGGATCCGTGGTAATTGAAATAATACACAGCTGAATGATTTTGAGATAAAAAAGAGTAAATGAAAGAATGTGAAATTTAAAGATTATTTAATGCAGGATTTACAAGAATTTTTCTTTTAAAAGTAAAGTGAAGTTAGTAAAAATTAAAGGATGACCATTAAAGCTATTACTTTGATACTTAGGTAAAATACAAGAATAAAGAGATGTTGTCGCTAATACCCAGAGAGTGAATAAATTTATGTAACCCTTGACTAATTCCTGATATATACATTGTCATAATTTGTTGGTAAGTAAATTTTACTAACTACGGCAGCTAGTTTAATTAACAGCGAACAATTGAACTGATTCCCGATGTTATAATGTCTTTGCAGGAGAGACGTTATAAGATGCGCCACCCTGCTGATAATTAATTAACCGTAACTTTGTAGAAGATATAAATTTATTCACTCTGAAATTGTGAATAAATAAATAAATAAAGTTTTAATTAAGAAATAATAATATTAGTATTAGGATATTGCCGTAATAAACAAGTCCTTGCTGGTAAAAATATTCCATTTTAAACATGTCGGTATTTACAGGCTATTTCATGTTAAATACGTGTCGAGAAATGTACGCTCTCCCCCTTGTACACAAGTAAGTTGTTTGTATGGGATTCCCTCGCGGACATAACAGACAGTCCAGAACAGGAAGTAATCGTGTTCGAGATTGTCCGAATCACCCTCCTTTGTTAAACCACCCCTACGTAAACAATGAGACTCCCCAAACTGCTGATCCATTCTGCTATTATAAAAGCAACGAACTCTTCGTGTGTGAAATTTCTCTCCACTATGAAATAATATTATCATTTGGTCTTGACTGATAATTGCTAGGAGTACATAAAATTGAATTTATTTGAGATAATTTTAATTTGATTAATTAGTATAAGATTCTATGTGTAGTCAATCAAATTTTATAAGTGTTTAAAATAGATGACATAAGATTTGTCGTACGTAATACTTAGTTTATTTAAAAGTCTTTATTACCACTACAATGGCTCAATTTAATCCCGACTTGTTGTTGAAGGACGAATTAGGCTATGAAGCCTTCTTACGCGGTCTCCCATACGCAAATGTAACGGTCGCGGAACTGCGCAAAACATTACGTGAAAATAGACCAGACAAACCCTCACTGTTAAATCGTTTAAGTGTATTAGACTTCGAAAGTGAAAAGGAAACATGGTATCACAAATATACGGAACTTACCTCCATCGCACAAACCCTGCGAGATGAAAAATCCCCCGCAGTAATTTTATGAACCACTCAAATAATCGAACATCTGACCCGCCGCATCACAAATTTGTTGAATTGGCCCGGTGATAAAGTTATTCCACCGGACGTGCAAGAATTCGCAGAAGAAGCATTACAACAATTACCCGAGATAATGCCCGAATTACGTCGAAGGTCCGAATCGTTTAGATTAGAAGAGATCGAAGAAGCAATGACGAAACTAAATATTTCCCCTACCCTATCTCCTACTCAAGAACACCAAACCGGTGCTGTAAAATTTCAGGAATATAATATAGATCCCGTTAAGGAACGGTTAACCTATAGACAAGTAAATATCCAACCCGTAAACGTCACGTTACTTCCAAATGAACTAGAGAATATGACTAGTACCTACGATTTACCTCCTCACTTACCAACGAATCAATCTGCGGAAAAACCTAGAATGGCGACTCAATTAAATCCAGCTACCGAGCTTTATGGAAAAATAACTCACCCCGTAGAACGTATTTTATCTGAGATACCAACCACTGATGGGCTGAATATTACAAAACTCCTAGATTTTATCAAGCACCTTTTACAAATAAAGAATCTGCGACAATTAAGAGATGACCAAATTTTACAAGTAATTCTACCTAAATGTAGAGCTCCTTTAAAAGATCGTGTGTTAGAATCTCTAAGGTATAATTACCCTGTAGAGGAACTTCATACCACCCTGATAAGACACTTCATTCCCACCGGTATTGCAGTTAGCAGATTTCAGTAAACCATTTGTCGTACAGACCGACAGTTCTAGTGTAGCATTAGGAGCCGTAATATACCAAGAAATCAATAATACTAGACTCCCGATCAGCTATGCATCACGTACATTGACGGAGCAAGAAAGGAAGTTCTCAGCCTATGAACTTGAATGTTTAGCTGTAGTATTCGCCTTTGAAAAATTCAAACCATTTTTGGTACACAAGGAATTTCTACTAGAAACCGACAATCAAGCTTTGTCATGGTTATTGAACCATCCAAAACAGTTAGGTCGTATCGGAAGATGGGTGTTAAGATTAAATTGCTACAAGTTCAAAGTACAACATATTCGTGGTACTCAAAATGTAGTAGCCGATACACTATCCCGCATGCTCCAACTACCCAATACCAGACCTGGCGAAGACAATGTTGAAACCACTACTGTTAATATGCTAATTACTAACTTCTCCCTTGCATTTAAGGATATAGCTTATCACCAACAACAAGATCCGAAATTGTGTAAAATAATAGAACAAATAGATAAAGGAAATTATTCTGACAAATATACCTTGAGCAAACGAGTACTTTGTTTTAAAAAGGCTAACGCAAAATCACTGAGAATAATCGCCCCGGAAATAATTAAACCTATGCTAATGGAATACTACCACTCATCAACCATTGGAGCTCATATGGGAATTAGGAAAACTATACATCGTATTCGCAAGGAATACCATTGGGAAAACATGAACAGTGAAATAACAAAGTTCGTGAAACAATGCGAAATCTGTACCCTAAGCAAGCCAGCACGAATCAGTCAAGTCGGAAAATTAATCTCAGAAATCCCCACAACACCCTTCTCAAAGATATACATAGACTATTCTGGACCTTATCCCCGTTCTAAGTCCGGAAATACTATGCTATTAATTTGCGTGGACTCCTTCACTAAATTCGTATGGATGTATCCTATGAGACGTGCCTTAGCATCTACGACAATAAAGATTCTACAAGAGAGACTATTTAAAGATTATGGTACACCAGTACACCTAGTATCTGACAATGGACCTCAGTTTAAATAGAAAGAATTTAATGACATGTGTTTTAAATTAGGAATAAATCATATTACAGTGACAGAGTACCGACGGCAAGGAAACCTAGCTGAGAAATACCTGCGAAACCTAAAATCAGCCTTAATATCTTATCACGCTAAAGACCAGACAGCGTGGGATCAAAATCTATCATGGATACAATTTGCTTTCAACTCAGCGTATCATGAAGGACGTAAATCAACACCATTTGATTTACTGTACAAGTATAAACCGAACCACCCGTTAACCACAAAGTGGAAAATTCATGAGTTATTGCCCCGCGAAATAAATGGGAATAACAACAAAAATATGGAACGAAGCTCGCGCAAATTTGAGAGCGAATTTACAAAAATCGCGGAAATATCATGAGCAGAATAATAGGAAAATAAAGTACAAAGTAGGTGATTTAGTGATGTATAAAACTCACCCTACGAGTAAAGCCGTTGATAGGACCACTTCCAAACTATCATACCGATGGTGTGGCCCCTACAAGATTCACAAGTTCATCACCCCCGTTACAGTAGCGCTGTATGAACCCAATACAGACAATTATGTTCGCAGAAGCCATATGTCTCAATTAAAAAAATTGTTTTCGTGTAAAAATAAAGAAGCACGACTACGAGAAAGATAGTAAACCAAGAATACTACTTAAGCATTAAGAGTAAAATATGTTGTATATACTTATCCAGGAATATAATAAGATTTTGCAACATCCTATATCGTAATTGAGTATAAACTCAAACACCTCGTACGAATACTAGCGAGGCCTGATCAACCTTAGCTAATGTCCTGCGAGAATGAAATAAAGAATGAGAAATCAGCTGACGAACAACAAACCTCTAGCGCAGTAAACTAAAAGTAATTCAATTGTTATTACAATACGTTATTATTATTAGTAACCTACTCATGAGTATAACTCCGTAAAACGAGTGAAGAAAGCAAAAAACCGGTAGTAGAAGTAAGAATTAAATATAAGGTAGATTTATGTATTTGTGTATTTTATGTGCAGTAGATGTATTAGATTTTAAATATTTTGTATAAGATGTATGATAAACGATTGATGGATAGAAATCATCTGAGGAAGAGAAATTTCAGCACGAAGTTCCGTGCCCAAATGTAATTGTATTTCTAAGGTTTTCATTTAATAACCTGTCGTCCCGTCCTCATCTTTAAGTGCAGGCGGATGTGACGATTTAAAAATTATTTAAATAGCACAAATTAAATGTTTTTCTTATAACAAGTGAGAGTATTATCCATCCTTTATCTGTACCTAGATTCCTGTATCAACGTGCAAATTGTCCAGTACGAACACGCAAAGTACAATGTTATTAAGCAAAAATAATAATTCTTTAATTAAATAAAAGACGTATTAATAATAAAGGAAATATCTAACTCATAACAAAAAGGTAGCATAATTTATTACTAGTTAATTAATGAACAATTAATAATACTAAAGGAACGAACTACTTTTCTCAGCGCGTAAACGGCGCCAGCTTACTGACTCCCTGCCGCTAAACAAGCCCCAGTCGCCGGAGAAACTTTGACATGTAAGCAGGTCAAAAATGTGTTGTAAAGTTACATTTAGGTGTATACCGCTAAACAACGATACAACCTGACGTTAGTTGTTATAATTGATTTAATCCAATGTAGTGTTGGGATAAAACTCAAAAAACTAGTAATGTAGTGCGTGGAGGTAATATATAAAAAAAAACTTAGCCGACACATCTCTTTACAAACAGTAAGTGGTAAGATATGTCCCTTACCATATTAAAGTAAACATCAGTGCTGCTAAAATAAGAACAAATAAAATGTAAAATGTGAACAACCAACTCCAGAAGAAGAAAGTTAAAACAACAACCGTATGAACTTCAAGTAGCAGAATCCAATCGTCATGACCTAGACTACAATTCGGAAACAATCAACTAAATGGAGGATCCAGAGGAACAACGAACTACACCCAAGAAGACCATCACGAACACCCACAGCAAACTCACGTTCTATTCAGGTGATATTAAATCATAACATTTGTGCATAACTTGTTTTTTTTTTTAAACCGAAGCCAAAAGAACAGTAAAGTTTCTTGTAAAGACTTTTAGATAACTTAAAGATTAGCATATAAATGTTTGTAATTTTTGTAATGATATAGTAATAACCTGATGATGTTTAAAGGTAAAGTAATTCTGAAAATTACACCGGACTATTCTTCAAATAGTTTGGATGATGTTGTGATATATTAGAATATTGCAAAGTTAAGACCCGGATCCGTGGTAATTGAAATAATACACAGCTGAATGATTTTGAGATAAAAAAGAGTAAATGAAAGAATGTGAAATTTAAAAATTATTTAATGCAGGATATATAAGAATTTTTCTTTTAAAAGTAAAGTGAAGTTAGTAAAAATTAAAGGATGACCATTAAAGCTATTACTTTGATACTTAGTTAAAATACAAGAATAAAGAGATGTTGTCGCTAATACCCAGAGAGTGAATAAATTTATGTAACCCTTGACTAATTCCTGATATATATATTGTCATAATTTGTTGGTAAGTAAATTTTACTAACTACGGCAGCTAGTTTAATTAACAGCGAACAATTGAACTGGTTCCCGATGTTATAATGTCTTTGCAGGAGAGACGTTATATTGGGGGAGCTGAACCCAGAGACAGTTTCTGACATGTCGATTTCGTACAACTGCAGGGGTTGACCAAGACATGGGTATAAATAGGACACACACGCTACAGTTGTTCTCTTCCTTAAATCACCCACAGTGCAGCGGGAGCTTCTGCCCGTCCGCACAGAATATTTAATTTTTGTAAATAGTTTCATCCTTCCAGTTACATACAGTTATGTAACTGGATTGTAAAACAAACAATTTTTAAGCAGTAACAAAGTTACATAAGAAGATCCACATAAGAAGATCAACTGACGTCCGAAACAGCACGAGGAGAAGTTCCAGAGAGCGATACGACGCTGGAGCTAGAGAGAGTCGACTCGGGGCAAGAGAGGAGCGACGCTGGACAAGAGGAGACGACGCTGGACTCTAGAGGAGCGACGCTGTACAAGAGGAGACGACGCTGGAGTTCGAGACGAGGACGATTACAGATGGATCCAATGATTGAGTATGATTGACGACAATGAGGTAATAAACACCTTATTTACCTCTTAATCGAACAACTAACTCAAAGACAATTAAAGACATTCTTCTTCTATTTAAATGTAAGAGCCAATGTTTATTGTAAATATAGAATTAAAACCATAGATGTTATTGAAGTAAGATTAACGTAAACAAGAGCTCAAATTAGTATTGAAATGAAAAGAATGCAAAGCATTTAAGTAAAAATTAGCGTTTAATATAAATCAGTACTGAGAAAAGAAAGATAAATTCAGTAACTATTAATATTTTTGACTTACATTACAATATATAAAAAGATATTTAAACATTGATATTTGTAAACATACTAATTGACTGAGTAGAATGGAAATGAGATTTTTTTATACAATAATTAGTAGAATAGAATATTTAGTCATTAAGGATGTATATAGCATAGGCCTTACGGCATAGTAACAAAATAATAACGAATGTTTTAAGTCGAAGTAAGTGCCATGTGCACAATTTTATTAATATCAAATAAATTTGAAATACCGTTACAAGTTACATAGAGTTCTTATTACAGACACACCTGAAACCCAAATTAAATTATATTTATTGTTACATAAATTGTCGCTTCCAACGTGGAGCATCACAAATTAAAATTATATTATATTTGTAGTGTTGTATTGTTACATAATTTCATCGCCCTGGGTTTGGGGCACGACATGCCTACATTTATGTACAAAGATTCGTTACATTTATTTGTCGCCCATGAACGTATGGCCCGATCCCCACCATTTAACTATTCAAATTTTTTTTATGTAGCTAAATGGGTGCTCTAAATATAAGAGTGTGTTAAATGAAAAATGTATTATATGTAATAAGTATTTATATTAAACAGTACCTGAATGTAATGTTAATTGTTGTGTAATAACACAGCTGGTGCCCACAAATAATATTGTTTCTCTATGTAACAGGTGTAACTGTAATGAGTATTAATAATAACTATAAATAAAAATAAAGAAATAAATAAATAAGTAGGGAAAGGTTATCAATAATAATTGTTAAAGAATTACTACTAAATAAATATTTTAATAATACTTCAACATGACGACTCCAGGAAATTTAGACGTAGAGGCATTCCAGACGATGATGCGTGCCTGGGACGATGAGATATGCACAAAGCAGACAGAAAATTTGAATGCGAAAATAAACGAACTGAAAGAATTAAATACCAAACAAACAGAAAGTTTATAAAATAAATTAGAGCTACAGTCCGAAAAGTTAGACAGGACACCATAAAAATCACAGAAAGTCTAGAAGAGTTAAAAATTGATAATCTTGAGATAAAACAAAGTATAATTGACAGTAATGCACAGTTAAACAAAAAAATTGGTGACACCAACATACGTATTGATACTTTAGAGAATAATTTTAAACAAGGCTTACATGAGCAAGTTGTAAGATTTGAAAGTAAACAAAAGAATTACGTCTCTAGTGGAGAAGAGATTTAAAAGAAACGCATAAACAAATAAATGATACTTTAAATACTACAACGCGAGAGCAGGATGATAAAATTAAAACTATTAATAATATGTCGCAAGCAAATGCCAGTAAACTTAGAGAAATAGAAACACGTACTGTAGTCATTGAGAATAAAATTGAAGAAACTACGAAGGACCGTTCGGGAGATGTATCACATACGAAAGAAGAAATTCAAGAGGAAATGAACCAGCTACGAAGTGAGTTAAGAAGACGACAGAAACAAATGACCATATTTCCTACACCAATGGAAGAAAGGAGCAGACTTAAGTTCTCAGGTGGTAAAGGGGAGAACAGTATGGAATTCCTAGCTAGAGTAGAGAAGGAAATAGAAAAAATTGGGAGTGCAATAAATGACGACGAGAAGATAGACTTCGTCACGCGATATCTTACAGATTCAGCCAGCCAATGGTACTCTATTATTAGAGATAACGTCAGTACATATCAGCAGTTTCGTGAGGCATTCGAGAACCGATACTGGAATCTACATACCCAACGACAAGTACGGGATCAACTCGAATATAGAAAGTTCAATGCACAAGGACAGCAGAGTATTGAACAATACACAATTACGCAAATAGAACGTGTAAAGCATCTTAAAACTAAATTCTCAGAATACGAAATTGTTTCAAAGTTATCTTACCATTTTCAGCGAGACATCCAGTTAGCAGTTTATACGCAGGGAATTAAAACCATAGAAGAATTTTTAATCCTTGTGACACAGTCGGAGAATATCAATAAAAAGTAAGAACACACAATACTGGGAACAAAAACACGCAAATCACCACCATAATTATCGTAGAGATGACAAGAAAGCAATACAAAACACTACACCGCACCGTGATAATTACAAAATAAATTATTCGCCACCAATGTACAACACTACAACACGCACAGCGACAGAGACTGAACGAATAAATACAGCTAAACAAGTGGACGTTGTATGGTCGTCCAATCGTAAACAGTTTTCAAAACCAGCTGACAAACGCGTTGCCGCAGTACGAGGGTACGACGAGAAAAGATTGAAGAGAGATAGCCACAAAATGAATGAGATGGAGACAGTAACATTCCACCGTCCGCCGCCTACATCAAAAGCATCACAATGACTGAATAAACGGAAGCAAAATTATAAAATAAACAACATATACCCCTGCGATATTAGGGAGGAATTATTAAACAATGAACAGGACATAAAGCGAGACGCGTAGCAGACACAATGCCCTATTGTGACAGTGAGTATAAATAAGTGTAAAATACGGATGCTAGTTGACACCGGCAGCCAACTATCAGTTCTTAACGCTGCATGGGTTCAACGCAATAAGAGATATTTTAAAAATACTGCAATTTTGCCCGTAAATAATTTAAATATTACAACAGCTACCAATAAAAAAGAAAGAGTTAAACAACAAGCATATGTAACGCTAACATATAAAAATCTAGAATTAGAATATCCCATGATAATTATGCATAAATTGATTTATGATGGAATTTTAGGTATCGATATACTAAATGCAATAAATGCTAAGATTAATGTTAATGATAATACAATTGTGGGTAATTATAAAAAAATGTTCAATATGAATTAAATATGTATAGCGAGGAAGAAGAGTGCAAGGTAAGTGAAACACCTATTACTTTGTACAAGCCACAAATAGAGTATGGTCCAACTCGACATGTGAATGCGGTAGATGAAAGGATGACGACACAGGAAGAAGAAAAACTGCACGAATTAATAGATGAATACAGTGATGTACTTAGTGAAGCACCGACGCAAACGACAGTATACGAGCACTCTATAGTTGTGTCAGACCCTACGAAAGTCATTAGGAAGACATACCCTATCCCAATGCGATATGAGGAAGAGGTTGAACTGGAAATTCGGCGTATGATTGAAAGTGGAGTCATAGAGCGATCGAACAGCAACTTCCTGAATCCTCTAGTGGTAGTGAAGAAGAAAAATGGTGAGATACGTCTATGCCTTGACATGAGGGAGCTGAACAGCATTGTATTAAAGGAGTATGACTGTGCGCCAACTGCGGATGAATTATTTACTAAGTGTGAAGGAGCAAGGTATCTGACGAAGCTAGATTTACGCTCAAGTTTCTGGCAGATTCAAATTTGTGAAGAGAATAGCAAGTACACTGCTTTACTATATAAAAATAAATGCTACCAACACAGGGTAGTACCCTTCGGATTAAGCACGAGTTTGGCAGCCATTGTAAAGTGTCTAGAAAGAGCCCTAGGACCTGAGGTGGAACCCTATACCATGGTATTTGTAGATGATATCTTAGTTGTATCTAAAACCCTAGACGAACATATAAAACATCTAAGCACGATATTCCACAAGTTTAGGCAAGCGATCATATCCCTTAACCTAGACAAATGTGAATTTATCAAATCCTCTATCCAATTCCTAGGTCACATTATTTCATCCTCTGTTATTCAACCCGATCCTATCAAAATTTCCAGAATAATTAATTTCCCTATACCCGGAAATCTCAAAGAGTTAAGATCATTCTTAGACTAACAGGATACTACAGAAGATTCTCACCGTTATATGCAAGGTATACGCAACCGCTTCTAGAGCTGACAAAGAAAGAAAATATGGAAGTGGGAGAAGAAACATCAAGATGCCTTTAACCAAGTGAAAGAGTTGTTCACCGAAAATATTATGTTACATCATCCTCAACGAGAAGGAAAATTTGTAATATACTCCGATGCTAGTGACTACGCAGTAGGAAGTGTACTGTATCAACAAGATACTACGGGAGAGCACCGAGTTTTTGCCTACGCAAGTAGAGTCTTCAAAGGAGCTGAAAAACACTAATCCACATCAGAAAAAGAAATACTTGTATAGTGTATGCTCTTAAGCAATTCAGATATTATGTTTATGTTACTCATTTTGAGATACATACTGACCACAAAGCATTATCATTTCTATTGAAATGCAAAGTAACAAATGCCCGATTATTAAGATGGATTTTAGCCATTAGCGAATACTCATTCACCATTAAATACTGTAAAGGTACAGACAATATTATAGCTGATACACTAAGCCGATACATCAAAGAAGAATGTGAAGAAGTTTATGAGAGCGAAAAGAAAGAAGTACGATTGTTATCAATTAAATTCAAAGAGAATGATGAAGTAAAACAAATGCTGAAAAATGTAGCAAAACAACAAGATTTGGACGTGACAATAAGGGAGACGAAGGACCAAGAACAGCTACCAAATCATTATAAGGTACTTAATGGAATTCTTTTCAGGTTAGTAAGACAAGACTGGAAGATAATACTCACGAATGACATGTTACAAAAATTAATTCGACCAGCACATGAGAGTTTAGCACATGCTGCCTCTCTAAAATATTATCTGAGTCTACGAGAGGATTTTACGATTAATAATATGTATCGAAAAATAAAGAAGGAGGTAAAGAAGTGTTATGAGTGTCAAACGGCGAAAGGACCGAATTTACACACATACGTAGAAATACAGAGCATCCAGAAGGGGAACAAGGGAGAGCTAATTGCAGTGGATTTTCTGGGACCACTACCACGATCAAGTCGAGGTGTAAAGCACATATTGGTATGTATCGATGTGTTTTCCAAGGCAGTACGACTGTACACAATTATGCGACCCACAACCAAAGTTGTTCTAAAGATACTACTGCAGAAATATATTCCGTCATATGGAAAAATGAGGAAGGTACTCAGTGATCAAGGTGTACAATTCCAGAGTGAAAAATGGGAGAGGACGTTAAGGGAAAATGGAATACAACCTGTACTCACATCCATAAGACATCCTCAAGGAAACCTTGCTGAGAGAGTTAACAAAGAATTAATATTTACGAATATACTGCCATGATCAACACAGTAAATGGGAAGAATATTTACCATTTCTTGAAAAAGCCATCAACGAAAATTATAGTGAAGCAACAGTATATACCACAATGGAATTGGAAGAAGATAAGAAGCCAAAAAGATTTTGGACCAAGTATATAAACAAACCTAATAACCAGAATGTACCTGTACCAATAAGTGTGAAAATTTAATACTCAAAGCAACGGATAATAGGAAGAGCTAACAAGAGAGTAGAGAGATTTAACAGGTCACACAAGCTACAACAATTCAACGTGGGAGAAAGTGTACTACTCAAAGCTAATCCAGTGGGAAAACGAAATGATAATACGGCGAAGAAGCAGACTTTATAATGGACCGTATACGTTAAAACAGCGAGTAGGACAACACACTTTCATCGTATATGATGAGATACAGAAGAAAGAAATTGGTAAATTCCACGCAACGTCATTTAGAAAGCTCTACACATAAAAACAACGAGGTCAATGAAACCAGTCAGATCAGCTGTTTGTTAAAGCCACCCTACTACAAGGTCACGAGCAGTGAGCGTGTGAAGAGGGGAGGTAAGACATTTGTATACACTCCAATTAAGGGTGAAATGACGAAAATTATTCTCTATTATTTGTTACATTTTTTTACGATTGTAATAACAATAATAATTTTAAAAATTTTGTAATCAATAAATTTATTAAATTTTTTTTTTATTACCAAGGAGAGGCACAATGCGACGGTACAAATAAGTGATGTACTCAGCATTGAATATAAAAATTTAAATATACTTAATAAACTGTAAATAATTAGTAATGTATTAGAAATAAGCATGTCAGGGATTGCAAGCTTGGCTCAGACAAAAATATGAATAGGTGTTTCGACCTGAATCGACGTGCACACACACACAAATGTAACTGAAAGTGTGTACACCAGTATTTTGCTAGTGTGTGTGAACGCAGGACTATGCAGGCGAGTTTACCACCCCAAGATGAATAATTGCATAATTACTGTTTTCCCGTAATTATTCATAAACTGTAATTAAGGAGTAAAATCCAAAACCACAATATAATGTAATAAAATTTAATAAATACTGTGTACAAAAACCACGTGAAAGTGACACACCGTACGAGTGTAGTAGTGAAATAACTGTGTACAGAGCGAAAGGGTTAAGTTGCAATGTCCAAAATTACAGTGAACATGTGTAGTGAAAATAGTTATAAGATGAGTATAAGAGTATACTTACAGGTCTCTGCAATTCGCAGAAATATAAGAAATAGCGAAATTGACAAAGAGTGGGGGAACTGAACCCAGAGACAGTTTCTGACATGTCGATTTCGTACAACTGCAGGTGTTGACTAAGGCATGGGTATAAATAGGATACACACGCTACAGTTGTTCTCTTTCTTAAATCACCCACAGTGCAGCGAGAGTTTCTGCCCGTCCGCACAGAATATTTAATTTTTGTAAATAGTTTCATCCTTCCAGTTACATACAGTTATGTAACTGGATTGTAAAACAAACAATTTTTAAGTAGTAACAAAATTACATAAGAAGATCCACATAAGAAGATCAACTGACGTCCGAAACAGCACGAGGAGAAGTTCCAGAGAGCGATACGACGCTGGAGCGAGAGAAAGTCGACTCGGGGCAAGAGAGGAGCGACGCTGGACAAGAGGAGACGACGCTGGACTCTAGAGGAGCGACGCTGTACAAGAGGAGACTACGCTGGAGTTCGAGACGAGGACGATTACAGATGGATCCAATGATTGAGTATGATTGACGGCAATAAGGTGATAAACACCTTATTTACCTCTTAATCAAACAATTAACTCAAAGACAATTAAAGACATTCTTCTTCTATTTAAAAGTAAGAGCAATGTTTATTGTAAATATAGAATTAAAACCATAGATGTTATTGAAGTAAGATTAACGTAAACAAGAGCTCAAATTAGTATTGAAATGAAAAGAATGCAAAGCATTTAAGTAAAAATTAGCGTTTAATATAAATCAGTACTGAGAAAAGAAAGATAAATTCAGTAACTATTAATATTTTTGAGTTACATTACAATATATAAAAAGATATTTAAACATTGATATTTTTAAACACACTAATTGACTGAGTAGTCTGTAAATGAGATTTTTTTTATACAATAATTAGTAGAATAGAATATTTAGTCAGTAAGGATGTATATAGCATAGGACGTACGGCATAGTAACAAGATAATAACGAATGTTTTATGTCGAAGTAAGTGCCATGTGCACAATTTTATTAATATCAAATCAATTTGAAATACCGTTACAAGTTACATAGAGTTCTTATTACAGATACACCTGAAACCCAAATTAAATTATATTTATTGTTACATGAATTGTCGCTTCCAACGTGGAGCATCACAAATTTAAATTATATTATATTTGTAGTGTTCTATTGTTACATAATTTTGTCGCCCTTGACTTGGGGCACGACATGCCTACATTTATGTACAAAGATTCTTTACAATATATCTTCTATAACTTCGCAGTGAAATAATCTTCGAAATGTATTGTAGCTACGGATCTAAGTTTCAAGAACATTATTGTGTCACACATAGGTGTAAATAATTTGGCTCCTGTAAAACTTTAAATTGGAGAACACACGGTAGACGACATTTGTAAGCCAGGAGCAATGTGTAAGGAGACCAAGGCCAAGGATATAAGGGGTTTAAGTAAGACTAGAACGCTGCTTGTAAACAGTAAAAAAATTCAAATGTGATATAGTATGTAAATGCAGGTATGAAACGTGTAGAATTTTTATTAGTTTGCTTTAACATACTGCATTTGAGAATAATCATTCACGACAATAAAAGTAAATTGCTTGTTATTGTATCTGGAAACAACATTCAAGATAACAATATAATAGTATATTTGTTTGGTGTAACATGCATACCAGATCTAAAAAAAAAAGATAGGCAGTGTCGGACACTGCCGTAGTTATTACGTCAATCAGGATAGTATATTGAAATTAAATAAAATTTTTATTTTGAATCGTTTAATTCATTTGCAACTTACATTTATTGATCAACTTCGATTTTGTAGTAGCGATGGAACGGCTGCGCCGTAAAGTACCCTAGCCAGCGCTTGAGCACTGCCTTATTTACATAGCCACTGAGGTAGCTAGACTTGTGCACGATATACTTCTTCAAATTCACATTTGTGGCGTTATCGTCGTAGAGAGAGCGCGGTAACTTTGATACCATGGTATCGACACTCACTGGGATATTGATCACTTGGCCGACGATACCGTATCCCGATCCTCGCAGCCTGCGTATCTGCATGTAAGGGAGTCCCAGTGAAATCGAGCGCTCAGTCAAGGGATCCAGTTTGGGCAGAGGTGGGTCTGGGATCGGCGGATATACGAAACCGTTACTCCGATTCAGCGCTGGAATCCACCCCTTATAACACTGCGCTTTACAGTTGTTACAGAGCTTGAAACCACTCACGTCCTCCGTAGGGAACACTTCTTGCAGTACGCCTGTGATACTCCTATTGGTAGGCTTCAAATCATTTTTGAACCACAGGCGGTCATAAATGTCACATTTATGGCCAAAGTCGTTGTCTAAAAATGTTTTTTTAAAGTAGTTGTCGGCCCCGGTACAAGTCCAATTTTAGGCCCCTGTCGCCATATTGGGTATGCCAAGTGGGTCCGGTGGGTCTGGGTTGACAAATCCACATCCATACTTGACTCAGATGCCGCCTGAGTTGTCCGAGCGCGCTTACGTTGCCTATATTCGTGGCAGTACTGCGCGTTGGTTTTGGGTCCGGGTCCAGCGTTTTCGGTGTCATTCTCTTTGCAATTTTGTGCTCTACGCATTCATGCCCGATTTTTGTAATTCTGGTTGTACTTTGCCCTCATGTATCGCGGCATTTTAAAAAAATCGGGAAATTTTCAAACTTTTTCAAATTTACAGTCTCGTATCTTTTTGAGTTTATAAGATACACACTTGTAGCCTAAGATGAGTTATGACATGTACACTCCTCTTCAAAACAACACTTGGTTCACTCAGATCGGATAATGTGTCTCTGAGATATGATCCCGTTTATAAACACGTGTCGAATCCGAAAAGTCGAAAACCATGGGTTCATTTCGCGCGTGCGCAGTTCGCGACGTCCGGCCGCCACGAATGTCAATGTAATACTGGCACACACTTTCATCCTTCCTCTTTAAAAGGAGACTACGACGGCGGCACTATGTCTATTTTTAGCCGAGTTATTGAAGTTATAAATTACTTCAACTGAAACTGTCGCTCATTTGGGCGCGATTGCCTCCCCACACCCGGCATCGATTTTAAAGACGTTTTCACGTCAAAAAATTGTAAGATTTCAATACAACGTTGTCTGAGTACAGTTGGAAGTTTTAGTTTTATAAGACGTGCAAAATATTGAGTGTAGCTTCTTTAAGGACTTAAGAGTTTAATTTCGCACACGATGCTGGGAGCCTTGGTAACGTGAACGTCTGATATTTTAGTATAACAACTGGCACAAGGCCAACACCGACCTAATTAGCGTGAATTACGATGACCATACAACAAGAATGCCTAAAATTTGTTATTAAATAAATACACTAATTATATATAATTTAAAAGTGTCTGTACAATTGTGATATGCTATATAAACTTCCTTATTATTAATATTAATATACACACAATATTAATAAAATCAATCCTTTCGACCTCGTTAAGTAACATATTCAATTTAATTATACAACTCAACTCTGCAGTAGAGCAAAGAAAGGTAAATGAGAATTTCTTCTTCTATGGCGTCAGAGTTGGAGGCGAACCTTAGCCTCCATAATCATCTCCCTCAACTTTTCCCTGTCCTTGGCGATCGATGTCCATCGTTTTATTTTTTAGCTAAGTATCAGCATCCCTCGCCACTACATCAACCCAGCAATGCTTGGGTGTTCCGACAAGCTTTCTACCCTCGATTTGACTAGACAGTATTTTCCTAGGTATTCGGTTGCCTTCCATCCTAATAATGTGTCCTGCAATCTATGCAGTCGGATGGGGTGGTCAGATCATTGTCTTCATATAGCTTGTATAGTTCCTCATTGTGACTCATTCTCCATATCCCATTGCCTTGAATTAGTCAATATATTCTCCTCAACATTCTCCTTTTAAAGGAACTGACTATGTTAGCGGCTCGTTTGTTCAGAGTCCAAGTCTCTCTGCCATATGTTATAACCGGTGTAATCATAAATTTATATAATGTGACCTTAGACTGACGGTGGATATTCCGTGTCATGAATACAGTTTTGAACAAAGCGTAATCTCTTTTATTTTATTTTTTTTGGCGGCCTGTATCCTTTTCCTTATTTCATTTATTTTGTCATTATCTTCTGCAATCCAACATTCCAAATATTTAAACTGATTAACTATTTCCAGGTTTAGTGGTTCGATTTCAAACTGTTGAGGTTTCCTGGTTTTCCTTCAAGTGAAAATTTACTTTGTTCAAAATGCAAAGATGGATTGATATTTACATCTATAAGTAAACATGTGAAGGGATATTTAACGATTTCATTATATAAGAATTTGCTTTATTATTCTAAGGCAATTTATATGAAACCTATTTCATTCAGATAAACATTTTTCCCGTTCAAACGCATACTAGTCATTTACTTTAAACATCCAAAAATAAACTAAACACAAAAATACATAGTCGAGTTACACAAAACCTTATCATATTCAGCCTATTTACAGGAAACATTTAGGGTAACTGATGTAAGATTAAATGTTAAATACTTTTTGCATACGCCGCTTTGTTTTGAACTAATCTTCTTATACTATATTATAATTTGTAGAACCCACAAACATTACAACTGCTTTATTTAAGTTTTTTCTAATTGTTATTATTTAAATACACTTATGTGAAAGTTTTAACAATCGTTACTATTGTAGTATTAAAGTTAAATACAACACAGCTTCTTTCTGTAGCTTTAGAGAGGAAAAATTTATCATTGTTTTACAAGTAACCAAGTGTCAGAGGAATTAGTAACGATGTTTTAAAGACTAAAATTGCATAAATTTTAAATTCGTATTGTACTTCTGTTATTGTGCAAGTCAGATGCTTTAAAATATCTTCTGCATTTCAATTAATTATTGCATTTTCTAATATAAATTGGTAAAAGATTTTATGGGCATTAATTTTCTATGATATAACATATTATTTATGGTAACATGGGATTTCATAAATCAAAACAGCGAAAAATAGTTAGTGTACGCAGCTTGGCACAGCAAAACTATTTAAGAATCTTTACACATATACCACCATAATCAGCAGCATAATCAATACATTGTTTAATTAATTAAAATAACATTATATTTAGTAATTTAAATTGTAATACTGTATAAATTAAGTTCTCTCATACTATAATTTGCTCGCTTTCTTAAAGATAATTTGAAGATGTAAACAAACTATCATAAGTCTTCACATAAAAAATGATACATACATACGCACGCACACACTCACATCACCAACACGTTCACCAAAATATTTATTTGCTTCGTTATGTTTGATATTTCTATTGTAATTCATACACAGGTCCTGAAGATGACAATAAATATTGTCGAAACGTCGACGCAAAATAACTAAAAGTTGTATTATTGACCGATCTCACTAAAACATTCACTGATTGACGGTCACTAAAAATTTAAGGATATAATCAATACAGTTATCACCAAGAGTACTTGTGTGCTCGAGGCTTACAGAATTTCTCACCATTCGTCTTCCATTCGTATAAGCGTTTTGCACACGCACGCGCGCGCACTCACACAGTAACACTACCGAGTTGCTTTTACCCGGAAAAATTACCGGGTACCGTTCGGCCTAAGATCTGCCGTAACTGTTTTCGTAACACTTTGTCACTTTTTGCGGCCTGAAGAAGATCCCCCGAGGGTAGAATACAAAACGGAGCCGGCTATGTCAAGAAATTACAGCAACCGACAACTGCCTAACAGCATGGTATTTAATAATTTTAAGGATATTATGCGCCTATTTGATAATCTGTGGAGTAACACATTTTGCCATAAAACTCTAGTTGTAATTCATAGCAACCAAACACAACGCAGCAGCAAACATAAAACGGTAATTAGTAAAAGAGTAATAACACAGGCGCAATACCGGCTCCACGCTTTTATGACGGCTGTATATCTTTATTGCTTTAAACAGAGACTCCCTGTTTGTCTCGGCAGTAATGTGTGCGAAGTAAAACAAACAAATAATTTTAGAACGGAAATTTTCAGTGCTAAATCAAAACCGGTTGTGCACGCAAAATTTACTTTTATGTAAACTTAATAGCGGCTACAGAGTACAAAGTTGATAGATCATCAAGCAAACTTTATGGTGACTTTAAGTTATATAGTAGAGGGCGAAACACTACATTGTTACTTAAAATAAATTTATTTTTCATACTGATTATTAATTACACAAAGAAATACAGAATATGAATGTTGCATATGATTTAGCAGTTGAAACCACTAAATATAATTAAGCCTTCAATGTGGAAGTAACTGAAGGCTTTAGATCAGCATTTCAAGCACTAATAATTAGTAATTTTCAATATAGATTTTTACCGTGAGGTACTAATAGTATAAAATTATATTAAAACTATTACACCTTTTATAAAGTGAAATGTCGTGTGTTAGTGTCGTGTGCTCAAGTTATTTTAGCTCCAATTGTAAAACCAAGAGTGACAAACATTAGTACACAAACCTAGCGAGGCGACCGCACAGCGGGTCGGTGGTAAGGGTCCTTTATCCTAACAAGAGTAGACAGAAGGAGCCGATCAAATTCATTTTAAATTACTCATAACCAGAGACACAGGAAGGATAGCTTTCTGGGGGGGGGGGAGAGGTCTGGCAAGTTCTGAAATAATTTAGATTTATGTAAATAAACTAAACAACACACAGTTAACTTATGTCGTGTAGTCAAGTAAAAATAAAGGTTATATAACTGGATACGTAAAATCTGACAAATCCATGAAATAACGAAGATGACATCTTAAATTGAAAAAAGTAATCTTACATTATCGATTTCAAATAAACGATACCAAATACCTGGCACACATTTTCCCTATTTTCTTTTTTTACAGACTGTGACAGCATTAATTTTCTTTAAGACGTTAGTGACAATGTTCTTCTTCTTAGTGGGCGCGTGGCTTGTAAATTTTGGCAGACATGGAGTTAAATGGATCTATTCGTTTCAAATTGAAATTAGTCAAAGATTTCATAAAATAAGAAATACTGGTCCTCGAAAACAATCATTTCAAAACATCTCTCTTTATGGTGCACAAACACATGGTCGGCCGTACACTTTTTTGAATTAGCACATAGCTCACCGGTAGAGAATTTGGAGTTTTTGTTCCAAACGCCCCGTTAGTTCTTAGGCATAAAATAAGAGACACACTGTATGATTTTAATAGTAAATTTATTTCGGATTGATATTAAATCTTAAAATTAAAAAACATACTTCACTGTTATAAAATACGGACCGGGATCGCGAATTCCAACAGTGACAGCCAAGAGACACGAGTTTTAATAATAAGACTAGAACCAGTAAGAATGACTGTCGTACATTGATCTAGGTGTTCTATATTCTGTATAGGGTTGTCTATAGCTATACAAATTTTCCATTTGTTACCATTTTGGAAGAACATGGAACATGCCTCAGCCTCACGTATACAACTAGAAATATTTCTCTTTTGTTTGAGGTTGGTATCCTTATTAATCAGTTTATAGTGTTTGTACATAATTAATTTATTTTTCCAAGACCTTTCAGAATTTCGTCATATTTGTCACTTCGTTACTAACCTAAGAAAAAGATATAATATTTAAATAGTTACCTAGACATAAAAATACGACTGCATATTACGCAAACATACGACTTTTTAATGTGATTATGCATTGCATTTCAATAAAATTTGATTTTGCACGAAACTGTTTTCACACATTAGCACAAAACAAATGTATATTTTTTACGGTAAAGTTCAATTCAGCCCTTCTCTTCTTCACTCTCTCTCTCACTCACTCTCTCCCTCTCTCTCTCTCTCTCTCTCTCTCTCTCTCTCTCTCTCTCTCTCTCTCTCACTCTCTCTCTGTCTCTCACTCACTCACTTCTCTATGCTTCCACACACAAATGCGCGCCGGCACGTACAGACACACACGCACACACATGACTGACTCTGTAACACAAGTTTTCACACTGCTCGTAATGTTAGACAAGCTGATTAAACAACCCTACTCTAAACTTTTAAAATAAAAACATTTATTGAAATTTTGCACATGTTTTGCAAAACTTTTGTGTTACAAACTTTGCATAAACGAATATTTGACTTAAACAAAATGTGCTTTTCTCATGTGTAAACAGTAAATAGATATAATTTAGTAACACATATGCTTCTCCAACTGACGAATTAAACAAACTTTCAGATTCAACTATTGGCATTGTAAGCTCTTTACGTTGGCGCAACTTATAAGTTGATTTCTTGTCGTATATTAGTACTAGAGACTATCACTTTCTTTATTTATTCCAAAAAATTATTTGGCATTGAGAGACTTAAAATCCTATTCAATATGTTTTTCGTTGTGTGAATTTTCTGTCTGATATCTTATAACCAATTTTCCTCCCAGGGGAGCCTGTAACCTCTAGAGGGCGCGTCCCCAGGTGGCGGATAAAGGAATGCCCTAACCGATCTGGTTCTTGCTAGATCGGCGGGTAGGAGGGAAATAAAATACCTCCCGCGGACCAACAGGCGGGGCAGGTAGGGCTCCTCAGCCACAGAGGACACTCTAAAATTAAACCCTGGCCCTCCAGGATGGGGGTTGAGTCGTTAGGCCAGCAACCTACACTTGTAAAAGCCATAAGATGCTAACAAACCCAACAAAAATAAGCCTCGGATGGTGGACAGGGATTTTGGTAGAGACGAACACAGCAACGGAAATGGACTTTGAGTATATGTGATCGGAAATCGAATAAACCATTCTGGTGGGATAGTGAAATAGAACAGAAAATCAAACAGCAAAGGGAAACATAATTGAAACTACTACAAACTAAAGATGAAGAGACTAAAGAGGAATATAAAATAAACTCTTTAAAATATACTTAGACAGATCTCTAGTAACATTGACAAGGAAGTGTAAAAGCATGGGACTGAGAGTGGGAGATGACAATCTGTTCACTCTATATTTTGCCAATGACCAGATTGTGGTAGCGGAGGATGACGAAGATCTCAAGTATATGGTCAGAAAGTTAAAAGAAGAATATGATGCAGCTGGTTTGACGATGAACATGGCAAATGTGAATACCTTATAGTGGGCAACGAAGAAGTTAAGGACTTAAAATTGGATGTGGTTAGGATAAGAGGTGTTGAAAAACTAAATACTTAGGCGTTATTTTCAACAAACAGGGAAGCAGAAAAGATTAAATTCAAGAACGTGTTAACAAGGGGTGAAGCGTTATAAAGACGCTGAATTCTCTTCTATGGGAAAGAAGTATAACAAGAAACACAAAGAAACATATATATATATAAGAAACACATGACCCAGATGGCATATGGATAACAACAACAAAAAGTGGGCCACATTCACATATATAAATAATAAAATGACAAAACTAACAAAACTATTTAAAGACACAGATATAAAAATAGCATACAAAACTAATAAAAATAAATTACAAAATCTAAATAGCTCACACAACAAAGATAATACAACAACCAACGGTATATACAAAATTGAATGCCAAGATTGCAATAAATGTTATATAGGACAAACAAAAAAACAGCTGAAAAAACGTTATTTTGAACACCTAAATGCATACAAAAAACCAAATATATATAAATTTAATTTAGCCACATATGCAATAAACACAGGACATGAATTCCCAGATATAACAAATGTAACACTAATAAAACATATACCACACAAAGGCACCATAATGAACATTTGGGAAAATTTACAGATTTACAAACATAAAACACAAAACAAACTAATACCAGAACAAATACAAATCAATACAAAACATGACACAATATTCAAAGCACTCAACATCGAAAATACACAAAATACAAAAACAGATACCACAACCACACACAATAATGCAACTTTAAAAGACCAAAGACCAACAAACTACCTTAATAACATCCAGAAGCCAACACACAAATACTTCACCAGAAACAAGATGGTGAAGGCTGAAGATGAGAGTACAGGAACTCTCGAAACATGTTCCTAATAGGAAAAAAGTATATCTTGAGGTAAATTTAGTTACAAATATTAAAGTAATATATATAAGAGTATGGTGCAAAGTGTAATCCTTTATGGAGCTGAAGTTTAGAATGTTTCAAACGTAAATAAGAAAAAACTGATGGCAGCGGAAACGGACTTCTTCAGGAGGAGTTGTAGAAGATCAAAATTAGACAGGGTTAGAAATGAGACTATTGGAGCCGAGATGAATATTGACAGGACAATAATTGATGAAATAGGAAGAAGACAATTAACTTGGTTTGGGCATGTGAAGAGAATGGAAGATCACAGATGGCCCAGCAACTGGAATGGATACCACCGGTGAGGAGGAAAGGAGGACGTCCACGGAGGAGTTGGGGAGATGACGTAGCGGAAGCAATGGTTGCGAGAAATTTAGGAGAACGTACATGCTACGATAGGTTACAATGGAAGTTGGGGACGGAGAAACGGCAACAGCTGTAAAGGTCCGTTATATATATATAGATGTATAACCAATTTTCCATTTATTCGGGAGACTGTGGAAGCAGCAAAACTGTTTTCATTATCACCTAACTGTTCCAGTAATTTTTTTCTCATTTTGACTTTCATAAAAAAGAAGCATATATATTTTACTCTACTTAGAATAAGGTCTCCTTACTAGAAACTGTAAGCCCAGATAGATTATTGTTTAACGAATGAAATTTTACGTCAATTTAGTAGGAAATGGGTACCTGTAAGTAATAATTCATGACACTTAATACCCCAGAATTCATGCTACGTTCATATCTTTAAAGCAATATATAACGTAAATGTACAAAAACTGTTACACTAATTTACGTCTAGGCGATAATTGAACAAGGAAAGCAAGTTCTCAGATTTAACTAGTGCGTTTAATTTTTGTTTGTGCGTCTATTTTGCCCAAATATCGTTCCACAATAACATTTAAGTGCATCATATTATATTCTTAAAACGCATGTCTATAACTTTTATTATACTTATCCCTATTGTTTTTTAGATTAATAAGTATGGGTGATGAAATAAAAATGATAGGCTGAACATTCTTAAAAATTTGCAAAATCCATATGTTCTAGCACATAAAAACAGTTTGAAACCAAATCCAAATCGATATTTAGATTTACAATTTTCATAGTTTTAGTACATCGGAGTTTACGAAAGGGAACAAAATTTTGAAAAAATTAAAAAGGCAATTGTGGGTATCAGACTAAATCCAAACATTGTGGACCCAAATTATGAGAAATTGTATTCAAAACACGTATTTGGTATCTTAAATAATTCGACAATATTCGTGTGTATCAACTCCACTTATCAATTATTGATCACCTTAAATCAACCCATAAATCACAAGTATTGACGTACTCAAAGAAGTAATACCCTCACACTGGTAAACAGGGACCTAGAACCAGCGTATAACGTGTCATAGTATTGCGGGGGAAAAGATGCAGTATTAAGTTTTGAAAAAGCTTTTTAAATTTGCGACACACGAACGGATGAACGAACAAAGTCTTTTCAATTATTATCTATAAGCTCATAGAAGAAGACAACTAAGGTCCCTTACTATACCGTAAAATTTGCTTTGTTTATAGAGTAAATAACACATATATTTTACATATTATTTGTGGCGTCTTCACTTTTATTTTTTTATACAAAGAACACATACGTGTTTAAAGATAAGAAAACAAACATTCAAAAAGTATGATCAATCTAACAAATGAGATGTCAACGCTTCTTAGAACGGCTAACACAGAGAATCATACGTATAAAAGACTTTATCTGCTTGAAAAAATTAAAAAACAACTTAATTTTATTTAAAGTTAACTGTAGTACTTTCAAAATAGAGACTGCGTTCGGTAGTACGGGAACATTGGAATGTAAGTTACAATAAGTTACAATGTAAGTAACCAATGACAGTAATGTAAGTTACTTTAAGTTCTTCCAGTTAACATTGTTTTATATCGTTCCACGTCTTTCGATATCCAGTAGCCATCCATCCCTGCCGTTCCACATGTCGTCAATTAATCCACGGCGTCTCATCTCTTCACCTATTCCACTTTGCCAGATATTTCTGGGCCGTTCCTGCCGCCTCCTTACTTTTTTCATTGCAAACTCTTTTCGACAGCCTTTCTTCTGGCATTCAGCAAACATGTTCGAAACATATTAATTGTGTGTTTTTAAACCTTTGTTTCCTTCTAAATTTATTATTCTATCGTTCGTTACTCTTTCCATTATTTATCTACCTAACCCCCTCCTCTAAAAGTCAATTTCCGTAGCCTTCAATATGTTTTCTACTTGATTTTTGTTTCCCATATTTCCGAACTATAGATTTCTATATTCTTGAAAATAGTGTGGTACAGCCCCTTTTTATTTTATTTGTTAATGCTTTTATCACATAATATGTTGTTTAACACTGCAATAGCTGTCGCCTCTAAATATTTTTTTACGAATTCTTTCGTTTTACGTAGAGATTTGAGTGATTTTTAATCTTAAAAGTTTTTAGTATTTGCAGCGTTTTATATGCTGGACATTGTCAAGTCCTATGTCCAATTTGATTACCTGCATAACACAGTGCATGTATAGAAAGACATCCTCATTGTGAGGTATACTCTTACGTGGACATTTCTTTATCCACTGGCATAATGCACATTCCAAATATATTTTAAATAAGTTTGGTTGGGAGACAACAATTTTTTTTCAGTTTTTTTGTTACTATGAATCCTTGTGTGATGTTATTTCTAGTTTTTGCTCCTGATGGTTCTTGTAAAGTTTTGCCTCTTTTATGACATCCGCTTTTATTGGACTAGTTTTCCCAAGATTGTCCTTTGGTAGTGGAACACTATCTGAAAGTTTTATTAAGTAGAAAGAAAAGAAGTGAGTTTCTTACTTTTACGCTAGTTTCTTTTTAGTAATTTGGGTAATCATAAATAAGTAACTGTAGACCTACTTGCCCGAAAACCTGCCTGATTTTCAGTTCCATTCCCTCCATATACTCTATCTATTCTAGTTTCAAAATTTTTCTATACGTTCTATTTACTGTGTTTATGACTCCTATTACCCAATAGTTTACACCGTTATTTTCATTGCCTTTTTAATTTATGGTAACACCTAATATTTATGTAAGTGCTGAATACATTGAAATATATAACGTGATAGAATCAAAATAAATAGTAATTCTAAACCACAAATATAGTAATTACAAATTATAAAAGCTGTAAAAGTGTGTAATGTAAATTGTACTTTTCTTCCTTTGATTCGATCTGCCTAAAAAAACAGAATTATTTCTTTAGTGGAAACGAACATACTTTGTCCCTAAATGTTTGTAGAAAATTTACCCCCTTTCCCATACTACTGATCATAGAACACGACTTGTGTACTTTATACTTATGCCTTTCTTTAAATTTGTTCGCGCATCTTGATGTGTATAAAGGTTACTTTCAACAAACACTGCAAGACGTACTAAATTTTAAATGTAACAAAGTTCCTCTGTGCTCCAAAACATTCATCCCCCTCTTACAAAACTTTCTAGACTCGTAAAACGAAGCACTCAATACTTTTGTCTGCAACAAATATAAAAAATCTTTGGTCTGTTTGTAAAATTTACAGTCTTAATGGTAGTCTGAAAGAATTAATGGAAGTATATTCTAGGTACACATTTTTTATGTGCGTCTATGTAAAACAGTTTTTTTCTATTATGGCAAAATAGTTCTATGAAAAATTAAAAACAATATTAATTGAATGCTAAAATATTTAATTTTGTTTTATACTAGTCAAACGTATAACTAAATACGGTAAAATACTAAATTATGGTATATTATTATTATATTTCAAGACCCGAGAAAAACCAAAAACTGATTTGCCTTCTATTTTTCTTGATATTGTTGTTGTTGTTGTTGTTGTTGTTTTTACTTTCATCATTTCGTACATTTTTATTTAATAATTTTTTTTTGCTTACCAAATTGACTTATAAATAGCTGACATTTCTATGTTAGTATTTTTGTTTCTACTTCTTGCATACTTGTAATTAGGCTTACATTTCTCCATTCTGCTTACCTTTTAATTTTGGTTTTGGTATCCGTTTCACAATAGGTAACATCACATCTAAGACTGTATTAACAAATTAAGAGTACATGTAAGACTGTATTAAGATTGTCTTTTTGTATAAACAAAGTTAAAATATTTATAATACATTTCTTCAGACTACCTACCTCTAGCTGTTGCCAGAATTGGCTGTGTCGTTTTTTAAAGTTCTAGAATTTTTAATAATTCTTTGTTTGTCTGAAGCCTGGTTCTAAACAGACTGGTGTTAAATATATTTCAAACTAAACAGTTATTATAAAGTGAAACGCTTAGAAGCCAGTCAACAGTGGACACATTATACCAGAAACAGTGCGTGTATTATTGAAAGCGCCGTGAGAGGGGTTATTTGGTGTTAGTGCGTCTTCCGCTGCTGCCTGGAGTCTGGTATTCTTGTTTTAGATGGCGCATAAAGATGACCTCCAGGCGTTCCATTATGCATCTCCTTCAAAACAGACCGTACTTTACTTCGGAGAACTAACAGCTGACTAACATGCATGACTAGAGATAGACAAGCTGATAGGTTAGAGCTCCAAGGTTATAGATTCCCATTGTGCCCAGTAGCTCTTCGGGACCATGGCACACATCTTGCCAATCTGGGCAGCGACCTTTCTTTTTTGTTCTCAACATTGGTCCAATCTCTTTTTCAGTCATCTGCTTTTGTCAAAAATCTTGTGATGGCTTGAACATTTTTAGATGCGTTCTGTTCTTGCTTTCTGCGGCAATGTCGGCAATCTTCTTAACACCGTCTTTGGGATAAGCCGTCTGATTTAACACGCAGGCGTCACCGACTATGTCGTACCTTGAAGTTGTACTCTTGCAGACGTTTGAGCCACCTTTCCAACTGCCCTTCAAGACGTGGCCTTCACCTTTTTAAATCTCAAGAGCCATGCAAGTGCGGCATGGTCGGTGTGTAGTGAAAACTCTCTCCCATAAATGTATTTATAGAAGTGCTCCAGATCTCAGACGATTGCTAACAACTTTCTCCTTGTAAAGCAATAATTTCTCTCTGACTTAGAAAGCCTCCTGCTATAATACGCTATTACTCGTGCTTCACCATTTTGCACTTAAGACAAAAGTGCTCACAGACCATTATTGCTTTCATCTGGTATCTACGATAAACTTCACTTCGGAATCTGGGAAAGCAAAAATTGGCTGCAAACATAATCCAATTTTCAAAGGCCTGATCACAGTCTCTCGACTACTGGAAGTTTTGTTTGTTTTTTGTTAGCTCATGCAGTGGTTTAGCAATAGTAGCGAATCGTTTTACAAACCGTCTGTAATATAAGCATAACCCCAGGAAACTCCAAACTTCTTGCTTATTCTTTGAAACTGGCCAGTGCCTTACTGTGACTACTTTAGTTGGATCCATATCAACACCCGCTGCCGAAACCAGATGGCCCAGATGCTGCACTTCCTACTGAAATAATGAACACTTCTTCTTACTCAGCTTCAGTTGGGCACGGTGAATTCTAGTTAGAGCCTCCTTAAGGTTTTCCATATGGTCTTTGAAAGTCTTGCTGATGACTATGATATCGTCTAAATAAACATGGCAAGATTTCCACGTCAGACCTGGGAAGACCAGATCCATCAATCTTTTAAATGTTGCTAGTGTATTACAGAGTCCAAATGAAATGACTTTAAACTGGAATAGGCCACTTGGGGTCAAGAAATTTGTCTTCTTGATGAAGGCTCATTTGCCAGTATCCACTTTACAGGTCCAATGTGGAAGACCTCTGAGCTCCAGACAGCGTGTCGAGTGTATCGTCGACGCGAGGTAGTAGATAGCAATATTTCTTTGTCACTTCGTTCAACCGCCGGTAGTCTACCAAACGTAATCCACCGTCCTTCTCCAGCATCACCGGAGAAGACCAAGCACTTGACGAAGGTGCGATTATTCCTTCTGTCAACATGTTCTGTACTAACCGAGACATTTTCTTTTGCTTAGCTAATGGAGATCTTTGAGGAGGTTAGCATATCGGTCTTGTAACTTCGGTATTCATGCAATGTTGTACAAGAGAGGTTCTTCCAAATGACTGGCCCAAACTGCAAAAGAATCTTTACATTTCTGTAATCGACTGTAAAGAGGTTACAAAAGAGATTGTAATCGACGTTGGCATTTCTTAAACAAATCCGGTAAATACTAAGCTCCCGCAAGTTTCTGAAGTGTAGAAATTACGTATTGCCTAGGGGCTTCGTTCCTACATTTAGTCAGCACACGTCCCCTTGTATCCGTTTCCCGACCATTTCGTTGCAGATGTCCAGGTTTCCCACGTCTATAACACTTTGGTCTTCTATCCTTTCTTACTTTATTCTGTGTCGGCGATTGTTCGGACTTTGTTCCTTGTTCTTTCGTGATTTGCTTAATCAGACGCTGACTTGGCGGTCCCAAACTTTAATGTATGTACCAGGGCGTCCGCACTATTCTGGGCGCCTTGCCATTTGCTACACTTGCTGTAGTTAATTATTTCTGACACCATCAGTAAATGTCTGCATCGCAAACCTTATTCGAAAAGCTTCTGGTGCTTTAGGATAGGCCAATCAAATCAGTCTGTTGACTGGCTTGCTTCAAACTCTTGAAGACTCTCCTGGGAATGTTGTCGCATTGAGCTAAACTGAGTGACGTAGACATCTCGAAAATGTTTATCATCATACCGCAATTCTAAATTGGCCATAATGGTCCTGACTATCAGCTGGCACTTTCTGTACTAGATCTGCTGCAGGTCCTTTTAAAGCGAGGACGAGTGACAGTGCTTTGTCTTTTTCTGTTGAATAATTTGCACAAGCAGCAACTTCAAATTGCCGAAGATACGATGTACAGTGAGTGCTTCCATCAAATGTTGGGGCCTTGACATGAACTGCTACAGCTGCAAGCAAAGTGACATTCTCCGTTTTATTATATTCCATGTCTTTTTCTGTCCTTACCATTGGTACAGTCAGTTCAGAAATTTGTTTTAAAACGTTTGGCTGTTTTTTCATTGATTAATAAACTTCACTTTTAATTTGTTCTCTCATGTTTGCAATCGAGTATTCTGCTGCAGATATTTTTGTTGGCAAAGAAGATTTTTCTAATTAAGCTATTTTATTTAACATAGAATCTTCGACAACAGATATTGTAGTAATTTGGTTATTAACCTCACCTCGTAATTGACCAAAGTCATCATGTAGGATATCCACTTCTGCGGTAGCATGTCCTTGCACGTGCTGTTGCTCCTGTATAAACGCTTTGATGTCACTGGCTTCCTGCTTACGTTTCTCGTCTTGTCGATCTTCAGAATCCAAAATTAGTGTTTTCTGTCTTCCTTCTGTTTCCAGCATTAGTGCTTTCTGTCATTTTTCTCTTTCCTGTCCGCGTTTCTCATTCTGACATTTCTCTTCTTAATCTGCCTCCTGCAGTCGTCGTTCCTCTGTCTGCAAACAGCAGCGCCTGGTAATTTTCCATCATCTGACTGGCATCCATGTTTCCAGACAAATTACAAATTCTACTAGTCTCCTACAAAGTGCCCTGTGTTTCAACTGTTGAAGGTTCTGTCCTACTCCTGACACTACTGTTAAGACGGTCTCACTGATCGTCGTATGGTACAGTGGAAACGAAGTACAGACAGCAATGAAATATTATACTTTTTTAGCGTACCGTGTCACTTATTTTAAATAATTATATATTACCTTTTATCCACTCGAGTGACACAAAGTTTCGTCTAGTTATGACGCGTTTCGGGCACAAAGTCCCATCCTCAGATAACACTGATATTAATTTAAAACTAACTAAAATATAAAATTGTAACCATGATTTTGGTTACGTCATTTAAATACAATAAAACTTTAGATCGCATGTGAAATTGTTAAATGAAGCACGGCCGGAGCCCCCGCATGCGTGTACTCACTACCGCGATCGTCATGCGACTGGTCAAAGTTTAAAATCTAAACCGATGGCAGTGTCGAACAAGATGTTCGATGCAAAATTTATCTGATCATTTAATAAATTATTTTTGGTGGTAGTATTTTTTATAGCTTCATAAATTTCAAATTCCTCCAGACTATCCATCTGTTTACCTTTTTTACAAAAATGTTACGCTGTTAAATTTTTTTCAGAGTTAGTATATTTGTGTCCGCTTGATATTAAATGTTGCGCAAAATTGGATTTATTATTATTCGGCTTGGGAATATGTTCTATGTTCTAATTTGAAATTTATGAAGCTATAAAAAATACTACCACCAAGAATATTTTATTAAATGATCAGATAAATTTTGCATCGAACAACCTGTTCGACACTGCCATCGGTTTAAATTTTAATCTTTGACCAGTCGCATGACGATCGCGGTAGTGAGTACACGCAGGCGGGGGCTCCGGCCGTGCTTCATTTAACAATTTCACACGCGATCTAAAGTTTTATTTTATTTAAATGACATAACCAAAATCATGGTTACAATTTTATATTATAGTTAGTTTTAAATTAATATCAGTGTTATCTGAGGATGGGACTTTGTGCCCGAAACGCGTCATAACTAGACGAAACTTTGAGTCACTCGAGTGGATAAAAGGTAATATATAATTACCAATGAAACCACTGATTACCTGGTTTAATGAATCACAAATAATAATTTGAAAACTACAAAATACTTGTATACAGTATTTCAAGTTAAATTTGTCCACACGCAATAATAACGTCAATAATAACGTCAATAGTAACAATAATAACGTCAACTATAAAGATTCCCGCACTAATTACAACACTATAATCGCTGTCCACAACAACCAATTGATTCAGACTTGATAAATCCCCAACGTAACTAACTAAGCAGCAGCAGTTACTGTATATAGCCTGCAGATGTTCTAAATAAGGTTCCATAATTTGCGTCAACAAGCACTTGATGGTCTAGAGAGTACTTTTGTACACGGCCTTGACAGAGACACGCATCTGCTCCGGCTAGCCGAGAAACGTGTATAACGTCACTGTCGTCTGTTCTACAGCGTTCCGTAGTTGCGTAACAATATTTTAAAATTTGCAGCCGCTGCCTTAATATTCAGTTACAATTGCAGTATAGAATACAATCATTTTCTTAAGTCTTACTATTACTATCAAAAACCACTGAAGCGTAATAATAAAAGTATCTCAAAGAAACCCAGTCACTACACTTATTAATGCTTCAAAATACTGACGCTTCATTGTTCAATTAAAACTAATTCCTTATTGTTTTTTATTATAATTATTATATATAGATATTATAAATTTAAAAAGAAATACTTTGTATAGAACTACTTTTAAGGTTTACGTAAACATATTGGTTTTTTTTAATGTTTTCCATAAGCTTCGAAAAAAGTATAAAGGAATGTAGATAATGTACTTGAGGCAACAATAAAACGAAAAAGTGTTCACAGCAATAAACTAAAAATGTAAAAGATCCTTTAACGATGGTTTAAATAATTAAAGTGGATTATTACCAGGGCTTGTAAAATTGTTATGGGTCTTGAGAGTAGACAAATATAAATAATGTATTAGAAATAAAATTAGTCACACTAAAATAATTAGGAATTAATTAACGTTTAATAACCTTATAACAGTATCTATGAAAATGCAAAGATGAATTAAAAGCACTGATATGTTTATCTTCAGCCATCTGTTTTTAGGAGTTGATATTCCAGATACACACTCGTAATCTAGCACAGTATGTCAAATTAATTTGTACAAATTAGATTCTGTACATGATTCATTTTTACTTTTGTGCACAATTAAATATTTTGGTGATTTAATCCTTTCGCTGGATTCTCATATGCAGCATCAATTATTAAAGACGTACCGATAAAAGATGTAAAAAATATGAACTAATGAAAAAGAAGTGATAAAAATTTTAGGATTATTTACTGTACGACTTTATTTGCTGAGTAACAAAAATTTACATTTTTATTGCACAATAAAAAGGCAAGTTGGGCTTCAATTTTTGTATTGTATTAATAAGAATCTTATTAAAAGAATTTATCGCAGTAGTAATTATAAATATCACAATATTTAAAATTAACGTGTCTCGACATAAAATCGGTGTCCGGATTTTTTTATTTAACACAGAATGCTGCTATTTGTTAACGTATTTAGCAAACAAGTTTTTTCCGACATTGTGTATTTCCGTATGCGGATTGACGTAGCCTAGATATTGAAGTCCTCTACGTTTATGGTTGTAAAAGTTCAACATTCTTTAGCATACTTCTCTAATAAAAACATATTCACCAAGTTTTGTAAAATAAACTAATTTCTATTACAAGAAAATGAATACTTTTTCCATAAACGATATATTTTTTGTAAATTTTAAAATCTGTTTTATTCGCTTACTTTAACTGCACGCTTTTTATTTCAGTCCCAAACCGTTATACTTTTATAAATATAAATTACTCGTCAGGAACATAAAAAATTTGTGTACACGCATTAATCGTTAGCCAAAATATTTTTATCAGTTTTGGCTCACTTAAAAGGCAATTTCGTAGCGTATACAGCACATGTGTTACAACAAGCAGGTGTGTCTGTCTGTGGGAAACAAATTTATGGTAATTATACAACGAAAGTATCACCTTGTTACATTTTCCATTACAATAACAAACATATATTTTCATTTACGTAACACTTGGTCTTTAATTTAAACTATACAAAATTTTTCTAGTTGTGTCAACAGAATTTAAATTATTTTATTTAAATAACTACACTTAACGAATACATTGAAACTGTTATTTGTTTGAACATAACAAATTAGTTATTTAAAAATAATAACAATAAACCTCTGATGATACAGGTTGTCCTTATAAACGTGTGTATAGTGTCATAACATAAATTGTCTAGTTAAAAAATGAGTTATGTTAATACATTATAATAAATAATAATTTGTTTAAAACTTAAAGTATACGACGATTCCTGCTCTAAAATTTACCATTTGTAATAAGTGTAGCGGGACACTTGTGAGATTATTTTTCCGTTTGTACAAATTATCGTTGTTAAATAAGATAAAGTCGCAAAAATTAGGATACTTTTATTAAATTATATTTTACTGCTTAACGAAACATAAAATATATTGTTTCTTTATGCCAGCTTAGACCTTACCTCAATGTGTCTGAGGTTTATATTTTTTAAATGCTTAAAATAATTTTTGTGTTTTATAAAAAAAAATTGTAGATACAAAAATTGACTTTTCTGTTACTTCTCAAAAAGGTCCCATATTTCTGACACTTAGGGTTATTAAATGTGTGTTCTAATAACACAGAAACATGAATTAGTAATGTTTTTAAGTTTTATATTGTGTATTTTTCATGAAATTCATTTAAAATATATACAGACTTTTCACATTCAACTAACTCAAGCACTAGCAGATAAGACGTTTTTCAATACCTAAAACAAAATATATTCTGAAATCTTTGTTTAGGCAGTATAGCCTAAAACCTACTTTTAAATAACAATTCCAAACATTTTGTTTACATAATATAGCCCAATGTTTACTTTTAAATGTCTAATAAAAAAGAGGGCAGCTTATTATATAATGATAAATGAAAAATACCTTTATAAAGAACAAACGATAATTTCATATAATTAATTTCAAGTATCAGAAAAATATTACAAACCTACATTATCAGCGAGCAAAGCATTTATTTTAAAGAACTAGCAGATTAGTCAAACGCTATTCTAAACGCATAGTCTGTAAAACATAACATAAAATTATTCCGAGAAAATTTCAAGGGAAGCCTATTGATTCATTTACTGTTAGAGACATTGAATTTAAAACTTTTCCCAGTGTCATCTGTTTCACTACCTGCGCATAGTTTATGTGGCATCGTAGACTATAAATCCATCACATCCACTTCTGTCCTTATTTGTCGAGGTGATATGGATATGCACAAGACAGGCATTCACACTGTCAAAATTACCTTCGTCAGACATTTCTACAAAGATGTGTGCTTCCAAATCTGACTCATTATTCGGTCCGTTAAGTTCCTGGAACCTCTTTTGTTTAGGCCTACTTACACTGGACTTGCTACATCAAGGATTAAATAGTTGACATTTGAGGGTTGTAGACTTCTTTATTATTTTTCGAATTCGGAATGTCAGAGATTGTTTATGTTTTCCACTGTAGACTCCAGCAAAAGTCGAAAGCTGGTCACGAATATTTTCTGTTTACATTTATTTTGTTTCTTTACATTCTTATTTTCCATTTTATTTATTCTAATCGAGTCTTCGAGGTCATTTTGAATGGAGATGCTGTAATAACAGGTAACTTACCACTTTGACCTGAAGGTTTTCAGAGGGGAAGACTTGGAGGAGTAGATATATGGAAAGGAGTAATGAGGGTTTTGCTTCACTGAAGAAGACATAGGGCATTATCAGGAAAAGGCTGGTTTGTTGTAAGTGTTGTTGCTTCTTCTGTAGTAGGAAGGAAGTCATCGGAATTGTATATCAGTGGGTAGAATGAAAGTATGTCACAATTTTAAATCATGTGTAGTGGTTTCCACAATTGCTGCTCTCGAATAGACTCTTCCTTGCATGGACCCTATATCTATATCACAAACTTCCTGGAATTGTGACTTTGAAGCCAATTTTCTATTTCAGCTGAATAGTATCGTTTGAAATGCACCACGAATGCAACGTCTGATGTTTACAATCTGTAGGTAGCCAGAAGAAGACTCCTTATTATATTCACTCCATGAAATCTACCAATCTCAATAATGTTTACATTTTGTGTGTGTGAGTAGTTCCCATCTAACAAGATAACTACTAAATTCTCAGTTGTATTCTTTACACTGTTTATGAAATAACGGAACAATTCTGTAAAACTATACAACTGAATTAACTCGGAGAGGTGGCCCAGTGGGCATCGAACTACAGTGCCCGGGGAAGTTCCATTCAAGAGACGATCTCTCATATGTATGCTAGGAAATACTAATAGTGATAAAATTTAGTGACCACTTGCATTCATATAGATCATAGGTGTAATAGGTGAGATCCACTTTCTGATGATGACAAACTAAATAAGGATTTTTTACTTTGAATGCTGATTACTTTCGAACAGTTACAGTTGATCTGCACAACGGTTATGCCTGTCTCATCGACGTTATAGTTTTTATTTGGATTAAAATAAATTTTTGTTATTCTTCTTTCAAAATATTTTAAAATTCTTGGACTTTTTGTTTGATTATTCTATTTGGTCTGGCTACAGGTATTTCTTTCAGACGTTCACATGTGAAATTCAGGATGTCGTCTGAGAAGAACGTTCAGCCATTTTTCCCTTCCATACCTCTTCCAAGTGAAAATAGATGACAAATTCTATTTCAAAGTGCTTGTTGATAGGAAAAACCACTGGTGTCCTTAATTCCAAGACCGAAAACGCTTTTCAATTGCCTTACAGAATTTTACTAATTTGGACTCTAATTTGCTCCCAAGCATAGTTTTTTTAATCCAATAAATGTGTTTAAGAGTTTATCTACTTTTTCTTTCTTATTTACATAGTTCTCAAGCGTTGAATAGCCGAGATGCTTTTAAAAACCCCATTCCATTTTTCATTACTGCCTATACAGCATTGACATCACGGTTTTCTTTTTCCAGGTGCCATCTGTAATGGATCAAAAAGTGAATGTTTAGCGTTTTTATAACCAAATTTTGGAATCCCGAAATTTGGCATCCCCATGGTATCTGAAGTTAGGAAATCGACTGGCATCTATGTAATCTACTGCACCGTGAATACAGAATCACGCTGGACAGTATAGCCGAATATGTTTGAAAATAAAGGGTTTAAACAATATTTTAAATAAATATTTAAACAATATTTTACTGTAGATAGGCAAAACACGTTACTCGCTGTAATAATGAAACACGCCACTGAAATTGACTCCGCACAATTAATTTGTAAACAACGAGAAAACAAAAATGACTCTCAACGCAAACAACACGTGCTTCACATCGCCTCAACTTACACGACGGCTGACTAGCCGTTGCTGGTACAATAGTATCGGCGATTACCGCTAGGTTTCAGCATGTTATAGAGGAGACAAGTCGCCATACAAACCTATGAAACCATCCGAAATGTAACCTTCCACTATTTCCCATTTCGTGTCTCATCTTAAATTTTGTTTAAATATTTACCCTTCTGAACGAATTTAACTAGCAAATAATTATCTTATAGATTATCTTAAGTTTATTCATGTTTCGTAGAGTCTAGTTATTTTACATTGTATTTATCTCTTTACAGATCATCGTGTACCCATTAGTCATCTTTCTCTTAATCTATTTCTTTCATCTTTTTTTTACATAAGGGTTCTCGATGTAAAGGCCAATAGTCGTGTTCCTCTTACTTTGTTTCAAAAATTTCCATACAAAGATATGTCATTTATCATTAACTGGTCTATGTAGAATAAGTAAAGAATGCACATCGGGTGATAAGAGATCACATGTACATTTAGACCAGCCTCCTCATTTTCTGATCTAATAATGTAAAATCTCATGCTTAATTAATTACATTGGTTTCATTTCCCAAGACATTAGTTACAATGAACAGTTACCACAAACATCTGGAGTAAATATAATGTTCCATTCTCTTAATTGTATTCGCTTGTTCCAATTGTCCCTTACTTCTTTCCAAGTTATAAGTCTCAGGAAATAGTGAACCAGAACTAAAATGCTTTTACAGATTAAGAGAAATGACAATAAATGGAAATTCGTCACGTCAGCCTGCTGCCGCCACATCAGCACTCCGGCGTTATCGTTAAGATGGTGTAATATTGCGATTCTTCGTTAGAAGGTGGGTACTGTAATTGTTAAGTCTTAAAACGTCAGCAACACAATTAGCAAGTTTGAAACAATGGTACATAATTGTAGCATGAAATACAAAACGGCACTCTTGGCTATAGTGAAGGGATAATAGGAAATAAGAAAGTAAGGTTTGTGGCATTGTTGTTTAAGAGAATAAAGAAAGTTTAAGTTCTTAAAATTTAAGAATGTAAGTAAGAATAACTGGATAATTTTGTGTTTTATTTCAAAATTATTAATATATCAATCTCGTTCCCTTCACAAAATGTAAAAGTTTAAGAGATTTGGAAACACATAAATTATTAACACTTCCTAATGGCATGTCCTAGCTGTGAATAACAACATAATTAAGTAGACGGACATTGGGGAATCATTTCAACATAGTAACTGATACTACCTCTTCAAGTAGGTAGTGTTTCCTCTGCAAAACATCCTACTTTCTACTGAAGTTTTATCTTTTGTACATTTTTATGTTATTTATGTTATGTCTACTAAAATAATTTAAAGTTCTATCACCATGTTTTAAAACGGAAATGTGTGCAAGTAGTGTTTATTCGTTTATAAGACTTACTCTGTAGTGGTAAATTTGTGTAGATGTTGAATATTCACCCTACGTAAAACCTATGACGGCGTCGAAAGCAAATCTGTATTTATGACTTAAAGACAAATATAATTGAGTGAACTTGAGGAAGTAATTAAACCCAGCGCACATTACGGCATAAAGGCATGAATGTCGTTTTATTACGGCTGTAAACTCTCTTTCCTAGGTCTACCTAAAAGTAATCTGCAGTAGCAGTGCCTACTTCTACCGCGCAAGCTTGTGAATGTATAGGGCTAACATAAAATGAAACACATTCCAGGTTATGTCACTAGTGCTAATCACATCCTCAATGTCTGTAGCAATAACAATCTGATTGCTAGTGAATAGCATAACCTAGAATATTGTGTCTTTTACCGTGCCCACAACTCTACACCCCCCCCGCAACATTCTTAATTGCGTAGACGGTAACATTTTGGAAAGTGTACTGTAGGTGCTGTGTAGGAAAGTAGTAGTTTTATTTTTTAACAAATTTGATCAATTCTAAGATTTTGATTTCTTTTGTATGGATCCTGCATCTTTAGACATAAACTTTTCGTAGCTTTTGTCTGTGTTTGACGTAGGTCTAATCTCTGCTTTCTCATAGCGTTCTTAATTTCACTGTGTTTAACTGTTAAGATCCGATATCCGTCTTTCTTTAAGTAATTTCATTCTACCCAAAGGGTTTGAGTTATACTTAACTTTTTAAGGTATGTCGTTTTACATTTAAGCGTTTCTTTATTCTTACCCATAAACAAATCCTACCAAACCAATGATCCTTATTCCCATATAGGATTTTCAAATATTTCTGGTCGCTTTTTTACATTGTTTATATAAGCTTCATATAACTCCAATAGGAACATATTACTTCCCCTTAAAGGCACATATTGGTACATTATTCTTCAGCCACCCACGCCATTCTTCAGCCATTATTGGAACGTTCTACTACGCTTGACAGCGTATGTAAAGAGGTGTTTTTAAAGTGGGCAGATGTTAATTTACGAGTTAGTACATTGGGAATCGAAGAGATATGGCACGATTTATTTTGGTGCATGTGTTTTCACAGCGGTTGAGTGTAAAATGATATTAGGGATTCATTTAGTGAGGAAATCTGTAAATGGTGATTTGTATTATTTACTTACATAGTTTTAAATAGGCGATATTTATTGTTTGCTATATTAGTGAGTGTTGGACAAACGTAAGCGTTAAGTTGTATGGAAGTGTCTGTTTAATAAAGTTGTCTGACGTTCAATTATTTTACTTCCACAGTTGAAAGACGATGTCTTACTCACTAGCAAAAATATCTCATTACATATACAATAACATCAACACTATTTAACATTATTATGCAGCTTATATTTTACTTAGTTATTTAAGCATTAGTTAATTATTCTTTACAACGAATTGAAGCTCAAACAAGTGATACAGTATTTGTGACTTTGTAACAGTATTTTATTACTTTTTTTCAACAGAAACACTGGTCGTTTTTTAAATATGTGTAATATCGCGTTAAAAGGTGCCATGACATGTAGTACCAAAATGTTAAAATACCATTAATTTTTTTAGTTCAGACAATATCTCTAATCCAATGTGCAACAATGTGATAAACATCATTGTAACAGCAGCAATGCCTGCAATGTCGGATACAGCGTCAGTTGATTGTGGCGTTCATCAGAACGTATCGGATGCCGAGATCCATTAATAACAATTACTTCCTGTAAATTATGTTTTAAAATTTCCCCTTTAAAAAAGACTGTGAAATATTGTCGTTTCGAAACACCACAGATGTTCACACTATACTACAAATATATTATGTAATACGATTCTCTATTATTACAAATATTATTGTACTGTAATTCTGTTACAAAATGTTATGCTTAATAATCATTCTCTATTGTACATAATTGAGTCTACTGAATAGAGTACAAAATTGGTTGCAATTACTTTCAAAACTCGACTATTAATTGTAAACGTAATACCCTGGTAAATGCGAGTAAAGTGCCCAAATCATAATTAAAATATCTGGTAAAAGAAAATGCCCAAACCATAATTAACTAAGTTTATAACAAGCATGAATACAAATGGGTCAATGACTTGCTCATCCTAGTTCTTTTATTATACTCAACACACATACACGCACACGGACACACACACACACATTTCTAACAGCTAATATATAAAGAAAGTTGCTTTTTTGTTTCCACAACAAAAAATTTACAGAAGGAAGAGTAACGTACACGACTTGTCATCCTCGTACAATCGTAAAAACAGCAAATACGGTTACAATTTTTGACGTTTCGATTAATTGACTATGATTTTACATAGGTTATGTATCAACCTAAATGTAGTTAGCTGAATTTTGCTTTGACAGATAGCTACTTTGGATTAATATAGGCCTAGTTTTCTACGGACAGGGACAGAGTGAGAAGAACACACTGGCGACTGCATTCGTCGTTAAGTTTCACACACTCTATGCACCTCTGATAGTGTGTGGTGGCTGTATAGTAACATTGCAGCAAACAAGAGAGTACAGATAGGCCTAATACTGATAACTGTGGTTGCTTTTCCAACAAAATTTATAAGAAAATATTTTCAGGTTGAAGATGAAATAGTCTCTTTGTGTAAACTCGTGGTCAAAACGTCCCTCTTAAAAATTAAACTTTTTAAGCCTAACTTTTGTAGTACGTAAAGATTATCAGAAGGGTTAGGTATTTCTATTTTACCATTCTTAGATTTTGTCACACATCGTTCCGACTACTAAACAGTCTGTGGTCGTTTCCGGTGTAAGTTAAACTAGTACATTAAACACAAACTTAACTTTACCCGAGATTCGTACATTAGCAAACGTGAACCGTCAAACATTAATAATCTGCCACCACCTACAAAATTAAACACAGCTACAGAAAAGCTATATAAAAATAACCGATTTTTACTCTCTGTGTCTGCTAAACAGAACTAAGAAGCACAACTACGCCGATGCAAGATCACAAAACGGACAACGTCAGAGACCAGCAACATACAAAACTAAGCACCCTGGTCCGCCCACAGCTAATACCACGCCCGCGACGACATACATAGACTACTCTTTTAAATTCTTAATACAGATACTAGGTACATGTTTACTAGGGTGACTGGTACGATTGTCATTTACAACCATAAAAATGCCACTACGATTTTACGTTTATTAAAATTACTTTCTCGCTCATCGATATCCACTTTACCCTACAGGATTTTAAGGGATCACAGAGCAACATACGCATACACAGGGACGCTATAGGACACTATAATCTGGAGGCCCACCATGAACACACACATCAGGCTAGAATGATTTCTAGCACCAGGTGACAATAAACTAAATTAGTTAATAACAAATTGAAGAAATAAATAAAAAAAGAGACAGTAATTGAACAAAAACAATAAGAAAGTGTCTGTAAAAAGTGTAACAAAATAAACAGTTGTGTAAATCGTAAATAATAAAATTACGATTTATAATAAGAACTTTTTTTATTTAAGGATATTAAGGAAGAAATGTTATAACGTTAAGCATTTAACTGAAACGCTAAGCATTTAAATTTGTCTGCTAAACATTGTTGATATAAGAATGAAGTTAGTTGCAAAAAGTTTAATAAAGGATACTTAAAATGTTAAATTAATAGTTAATTTGGTAATAGTAAATTCCTAGTAGTCCCATAAAGACTCTCAGGCATCCAGGTTTAAAAGTAATTTTATTTTTATCATACTGTGAACCAATGCAGTTTTTAATTGTATCACACTGTGGTTATTAATGAGTGTCCTTTACTGAAATGAAGATTATTACATAATGTGGTTAGAATTCACTCACACTTATAAGGAAGACACAACACATTTTTTAATTTTTTATTTATTTTTTAATGAAACGCAATTTTAGTGTTTTTAAGTCCATCATCATTATTTCATCTCACGATACTCTTTCCTTTTTATAAATTTAATCTTTTTGTGTGGCGTACTGTTCGAACGTAACTCAAATAACATCAAATCACACGCCCTGGTAGAGTATGTAAATGTATTAGAGATACGTTCAGCACAAGAACATGACGTCCCAATAAATACATACGTGTAAATAGACATTGTTGAATTTATAAGTAGGCCTACAGGTAGCATGGCGGGACATCTTCAGCCTTTACCACAGTACTGTGGGCCTGACGTGAACACCCTACGTTCAGGATTTCTTTAAATTCCACTGATGATGGCAGCCACTGGAGCTGTTGAAACGTTTGGTTTGTCAATAAACCATACACCACGGCCAAACAGCCCGGAAAACTCGTCTTATACAACACACCTATAATATTTCTAGATTAATTTTATAATATTTTCCCCTGTTTTGTATATAAAGGCCAATTTATGAGACATTTTAGTATAGATCGTCGTAGTTAATCTTATCCCTCAAAGCCTTAACCCACATTTAAATTTATGTTGAAGTTATAATGTAATTACGTAACCTATGTCTGTTGTTTACGTAGAGGGTCCGATAGCCGAGAATTTCGGGAAACGTAGAATAATACTTGAATTTTATTCGCCCGGGAAAAAGCATGAATTATGCCTGAATTTGGCCATCAAGTCGATGTTAGCCACAAATATGTTTGTTTTGCTCAGGAAAAAATCTTTACTTTTTCCTACGAACAATATTCATATTTTGAATATGATTGTAATTAGGCCTGTGTTTTTGGTGAAGACCACTAACAGCTTCCCGTGATTTTTGTACATATCTTGAAACGGATTGTCGCGTTTTTGTCGGCAGAGATTGACTTTTGCGCGCGCATCATGCACGTACGTGCGAGCGAGCACGTGTGAGTGCGTAAAGGTTACAACCGAACTCGTCCGGTGGCTCGCGCATTCGATTTTCGCATTCGCGGCGTCAGTGTCTTATCAGCTGATAAGCTATCTGAAGCGCCATTCGACAGCGTTGTTTTTTTTGTTTCGTAATCACTGACTTTTTTATCAATATAGCTGGACACCCTGACATTGCCATGTTTACATAAAATTACTACATTGTTCCTCGAGTAGGTTATAATTTTTGATTTTCGACAAGAACTGTGTCAAGAAAAGTAGTGAAAAACTATGTGAGTAGCAAAGATTTGGAAGCATACAAAGATAGGCTGGTTCTCTCCGATGTTAAAAGGGGGCTGTATTATAAATATTGCCCATGGTTCATAAATTGCAGTGAAAGTGCTTACCAAAAACTGTGCCGTTGGGGGCCCTAGTAACACTGCCTTTAACTAACTTCAAAAATCTGACTGGGGTAAAGGATGATCTAGAAATACATTGTAGCAATATATATCACAAAACTGCAGAAACTTCAAGACTATTTTCTTAAAAATTATCACAACCCAAGAACCCAAGTTTAGAAGTGAGAAACCTTTTGGATGAAAGCCGTCTTTCTCAGGTGCAAGAGAATAGAGAAAGGCTTATTCCTATTGTGAAAACAATAACTTTCCTGGGTAAACAAAATATACCACTTCGTGGACATAGAAATGATGGACAAATATAGCAAATCCCTTGCTATAAAAAATGAAGGTAACTTTAGAGAATTGCTATGATTTAGAGTTGATGCTGGAGACAAAAACCTTGAGAATTACTTTTGACCGTCGACATCAAGGGCAACATAAATCAGCAAAACTGTCCAGGATAAATTAATTAAATGCTTCAGAAAGGAAATTTTAGGCAAAATTTTGAAACAAGTTGATGTTTCTGGATATTATTCAGTTACTTTTTATGAAACTCCTGATTTGTCAGGAAAAACTCAAGTTAGCGTTATCCCCCGATATATTGACTTTTCTTCTAACGAACCTTCCATAAGAGAAGAATTTGCTACATTCATAGATGCATTTGGCGAATTGACAAAGAGTCTGTGTAATCAAGATAAGGTAGTTCAATTTGGTGATAAAGAGGATGAAGAGTCTTATCAAAATACCATAGTTGACAAAACTAAAAGTAAAACTGAAGAACTTTCGTTAACTGGAGCTTTATTAGGACAAATAGTTTTAAAGACCATGAAGAAAATGAACTTAAAATATGAAAACTGTGTTGGAATAAGTACTGATGGCTGTGCTGTTATGCTTCGAGAGCATGGGACGGTGAAAGAAGTAAAAAATGAAGCCTAGAATGCTGTCATGATAACCTGTATCTCTTACAAGCTAAACAACAATATTTCAGAACCGGCAAAGATAGAATTGACTTAAAAAGCTTCAACCTCATAAAAGAAGTAACACTTTTCTTCAAAGTCTCAAGGGCAAAGCGTAACACAGATATGGCTCAATTTCTTGGAAAAAACTGGTACAGCTTTGCGAAACAAGATGAGTAGGGAAACATGATACGGTTCTTCAATTCACTGTAAATCTACCAAAAATTGTTGAGGCTTTGACATAAATAAGCCAGTGGAAGAACAAGGAAACAGCAGGAAAGGCTTTAGTTCATATTGCATCATTATGCAGCTGTAAATTCATTATAGGTCCATTTTGTCTTGCCGATATTTTATCAATTACACTTCCACCCAGTGTCATCCTACAGAAGGAAACCACTGACCTAGTAAAAGAATCAGAAGTTGTATACTCATTGATTGCAGCTTTATAAAATCGACGGGGAGAAGTAGATGAACATTTTAATTAATTATTTATGAACGCAAAGCAGATGGCAGATAAGTTAAATATAGAACTTAATTAACCAGAACTTGTGGCAGACAAGTGAAGCGAGAGGATTACGGTGTAGATGGTACTCTCATCTACTATTATAGAAATGAGACATTAACTTATTCCTCTTTAAGAAACTATAATAAATTAACTATAAACACGCTTTCCTCAAAAGGCGCTAGATGCCTTTAAATTAACTTTGCTGCTTCCTAAGAGTCTAATTGACTTGAATTCATTCCAAATAAAAGAACTTCTAATTTTTCTCGCTCAATGGTTTGGCAACACACTGGTGAGAACCATAAACACGCAAATTTTAAAATTCAAAGGGAAAGTCAATAATTGGCAACAAAAATAGAAGCTGAAAAGCAAATCAGAAATGGAAAACTTCCTGCTTCCCCTATTGTGTTCTTGAGGCTCTACAAGGCTATGATAAGGTAATATATCCTAGCCTTCACAAGTTTCTGAAGATTTTAGGTAAATGGCCTGTAATAAATGCTGAACGTGTTTTCTCATCCTTACGTTGTATCAAAACTTGATGGCAAACAACAGTGCTTGAGGAAAGGCTGATTGGCTTGGCACTGTTTCACGTCTATCACAATATTGAATTAAAACCAGAAGAAGTGATAGAAAAATTTCAAAAAATGAGAAAGCATAGAATTATACTGAAAAAGAACGTTATATTGATGACATTTTCTTTCTTCTTATATTTGTAATACTGTACGTATACGTTTTTTAGGATTAAATGTTCCATCTGTTAACAGATGTGAGAACTTTTCATACTTTCTAGTTACCTACCCAGAAATTCGCCCCCTCCAAAAATGCTTTTATGGATCCGCCCCTGAAATAAGCTACTTTAGTCTACTGGATTATGTAGATTTTATTACGTAGCAACAGTTTACTGCTTCATGTTTCAAACTTACAGCGAGTAAGGGGATTTAATAGAAGGGCGTTGAGAAAAAAGATGCGCACCACAATTTAACAGACCTATAGATTTTGGTTACAGAGAGTACCACCTACTAATATAATGCTAAATTTGAATGTATAGCATAAATTGTTTCTAAACTGAAGGTATAATCGATTATACGGACGCTGAACTAATGAATTATAACGGTTCAGTGATATGATTGATTGATTGATTTAACGATACTATATTATTCCAATAATTAGAATACTAAATGTTACAATACTAAATATGCAATACTAAATTTTCCATCTAATATTTAACTCAGTATTTCCAAAACGAATTATTTCCACTACGTCCAAAAGTGCAACATTAATGTTTACGTAAGAGTAATCAGTTTAGCCATTACGTAATGAAGTAAAAACGTAATTAAAGTGAAAAAAGTACGTAACAGACAAAATAGGTGACCAAATTAGTCTGTAACATTCCGTCAGCTAAGTGCATAATATATATTCCCTTTGAGTTACGAGCAGTAATGTTCACTTTATACGGCCAGATGTCCACTATGTTAAATACATTTTCATTTCAGTTTAGCATAAGCTATGTCTCGTATAAGTCGCGTACAATATTGGAAAGTAATACACCCTCTGTGTGAAATCGTGTTTTTGGTAAGATTCGGAATGTTAGAAGATAGTCACGTATCCATTCAGTTATATACTGCACCGTGTCTGCTCTCAGACAGAGTATAAAATACTATTAGTTACGAAGGGACTACTCTGACCTTTTGGTAGCCAGTTGATAATAATTACATCTAAAGTACTGCTCTTTCACTGAGTAGGCAGTAATGTTAGTCAGTAAAATTCAACGTCTAAAAAGTACACAACTAGCTAATAAAGTACCCATAAAATTAAGTAAGTGTACCTGCTGAAAAGCTTGCACAAAAAGCTAGTAGGGTTAACTCATTAGAAATTAAAGTGAATGATAAAGTTTGAAAAAATAATTTTTGGATATTGTAACTAGCTATAAAAAAGATATGGTTAGTGGTTATGATAGTTATTGAATATGTACGGTATTAAGTTAATGCTCATTTTCGTTGGAATTGTATATTATTACAGACTAGTAATTTTATCCAATCACTTATACTTTTTACCCGTTCTGCACGCTCACTCTCCAATCCTTTTATTTGTCACTTTCAATAACTCTTAATGCATGTCCGAAATAAAGTTTTGTGATCAGAATTCCTCGCTCTTATACCTATGTAATCTCATCGTTTTGTCGTAAAAATTATTATCTCCATACAGCTATCCTATGTACTGATATCAGTGCTTACAAGCGTCGTTATTATCTGTCAAAGTGTCCTTCACTTTATTTAATTATATCAAGTGTTGGTCTTGTTTTGCGCAGTACAGGTGTAACTTTACAATACACATGGTACGGTTTACAATTTTTTGCATATCCCTTGATCTCTTCAGCCGGTTCTTTTTTCATTTTTCCTTTCCTTTTCTGGGTTTTTCAAAATACTACTAGAGTCAAGTAATGTAGTTCTGACACTGTACATATGCTACGTTGAGACGAAATACAATTATGTAACTCTTGGCATGCGGCAACGCACGAAGCTGTTACAGACGCGGCACAATTACATAACGATCTGGATAATTGAAAATGTCTCTTCCACACGTTTCTCGTGTATTTAAATATTTTTGCTTTTGCATTTATCCTCCTAATCCAAGGTTTCATTCTGTTACTTATGTTAACATTATCCAAATAATACAATTAAAAAATCCTATTTCAATAAATCATGTTTAAATTTGTCACCATTTTATCTTTTATTTAGGGTCTTTCCACATCTTTTTCACCTATTCTTCAACCAACGTTAGTTGAATTAGGCATTTCTTTCAATTATACGAAATATTGTATTTCTACTTACCGCTACCATAACTTACATAGTGGTTAAAATTGTGTGAATCCCTTTCAATTTTGTAAAATAAATTAAATTTAATCCATTCATCTAAATGAGTAGGCTATTCATCTTTATCCTATTGAAAGATCTCTATAATGTCTTTTTTATGGATTGCTTTTAGTATTTTACGTCTTATCCCAGCCTTTCTAATTAAATTGATATGAAACTCTTTTCGTTGTCTTAAGGATAGGCTGTTAAGTACAAAAGTTATTTGTAAGTACAAAAAAGGATTTAACACTTTAGAATACAGTGTTTTATATTATAATATGTTTTATATTACATAAGAATTTTATATACAGAGTTTTGGATAGGGGGTGACAAAATATGAGGTCTGAAATCAATAATGCCAGATAACGAATTTAAAATGCGCAAACATGATAACGTATTCATATATACAGTTTGTAAATATTGTTTAAACTGTTTGTTTAAACCCAAACTGAAACGTTCCCATTTACAAAACCAAAAACACAAAACACGTTTGCACGCCAAATGTTTACATAACGTATTCTGTTAATTTATAGAGTAAAATGTTACAAAATAAGACTATTTTATTGTTTCATTTTTTCATATACAACACTAAAAAAAGAGACGCTGGAATGTATTCCACTTTCCAGCATCATATGCAGCACCACGACGTGGTTACACATTGACAAACAATTTTCAGGAGCAAGTGGATTCGTCCTTCCAGATAATATTATACAACTGTGGTATTGTTTCCATCCTATTCGGCTTGTAGCAAGTAATTACTAATCCACAATAATTAATAAATACTAATTGGATCTGTAGACGAAGACTTTCAAACTGTTATAAATCTGCGCCAAGTATTGGCACGGATGGAACAAACTGTACTTAACTACTTTATCTGTACCTTTAATAACAGATTTAAATCTAAACGTAACGTAACGTAAATAATTAGTATAATACTGGATATCAGTGTTCCCTACACTTGTAAATGGTATTTTTACCCAATAGACAAAAAATTGTTTTCAGCACTTGACTTTCTTTTAAAAATACTCTTGCAGCATCATATAAAACTTCTTAAGGTTTTTTAAGTTTCAAATAAAAATCTTTTTAAAGACTTTAAGGATATATTTATATGTCTCGTGTTGTTATAACCGATAACAAAATTAACACATCTTGTCCGCAAAAAGAACGTTGTTATTTTTTAATTCTGTATTTTTTGCGGTTTTTTAATAATTAATATATCATCACTTTTACATCACGAAAAGAGAACGTTAAATTTGGAGAAGTTTTCTCTCATTATATTTATAAACTTTGATCTGCTTTTGTTATCTGATAAAAATATTTCTTGTGCAGTTTTTCTTGTCCAATTGATTGGGAAGCACAATCAATAGATTTCTAATGAATATACGATATCCTTCATATGGTTTGGTGTTTCTTTTATTTATAGTCATCAATTACTACAAAACAATATCTGTCGTAATTATTTTGTTGTAAGTATCTAACACAAAGCTTACATATTAGTAAAATGTTTGTTTCAATTGTCATCTGACCCGATGCATTGACATTCCTCTATCAGTCACGTAAGTAGGATGTTCTGTACTCCAAACAATAATAAATTATGAAAAATTAAAATAAATCTTAAGTAAATCCTTTGGGTATTTGTTATTATCTGCATGTAACTACTCCATCCCCCCAAACATTTATTAGTTTGATATTTATAAAACAACTAGCGATAATTCAATTATATTAATGGTTTAATCTTATTTCTATATTTACGTAATATAATAACTTAATATTTCAGCCCTTGACTACAAAGATAAGTTTTATATTTCTCGTCAATATGAGTTTCTACTGGAATACCACTTAACGAATAATTAGTTCATTAGGATGTTTAGCCGATGCAGAAGTTATAAATTGGATAGTTTCCGATTAGCTCAGAATTTTAAAATTTTATGTCACTGTTAATCTTTGGTTTGCTGGTATTGCAAATATAAACAACAGCGATTAGTTTTTCTCAAATGTTCTTCTGCTAAATATGCCTTATACGGTTTTTATATAGGTCCGTTATTTTGAATGGTTTATCGAGAATTTCTAATTTTTGATCTAATATTCTTTTCTAAAGCGGTTTTCAAAAACACCAAGAGTAAATTTTCGTGACAATCATAATAATATTTTTATGGTTTTAAAAGTTGACTGCTTTTATTTAATTTTATAATTCTTGTTTACAAGTGAAGAAAACTTTGCAGTGGGTAATCATTTTTATCCTTACAACAATGCTAAAGTTTTATATCAATTTACGAAGAGAGACTGTGTTACAGGAGTTTGCTCTTTGTAATTATAACGTCGCTTGACTGGCTCAGTTCACCGGAGTTTTTTGATTGAATTATTCTACTTTTAATAGTATTCCCACATTCCATGATCCACTTTAGATGTTCTTGTTTACTTTACTGGGATTTTGTTGAATGAGACCAACAAAGGTTCTTTTATATTTTCTGCGTCATTTTGAAATCAAAACCTATGACAGAGGAGTTTTCTGTAAATTGAGGAAGAGGTTTTCTGTTGATTTATTCATTCCATGCTCTTTTTCCAACATGAGTAAATGGGAGCCTTCAGTTTCTGAGCACTGTTTTACTTTCATATTTTGGCACTAGTTGAGATAAGATAACATTCCGTGAGTCGTTAATTAGAGCTTCCTTTATGGCAACGGATTACTAAAGAGCTGCATAAACGGTAGGCGAGGTTAGCTGTATACCATGAAAGTTCAGGTTATTGTGTAAGAATTGTTTGTGCATTTCCAGCTGGACTTTTCTGAGACACCAGGATCAAAATGTATTAACTTTCCATATGACCATAGAAACGTCAACAAAATGTTTCTTGTGTTACTCATATAAATTATTATACCAGGTAATTAGATTAAAATATTGAAGAAGGAAACAAATATTTAACAATTGTTTTCTACACACTAATTCTAAAAATTTTTTAGTTGACAAAAGTAAAGAATCACAAAGTATTTAAGTAACTTAATGATTCTTAAAATATAACGTAATTTGTTACATAAGAAAAATATTTGTATGAGGCTTATTCACAAAGTAGAGAATAGAGATTATTTATTGCTGCTGTTGGGTAGGCCTATAAGATAACTTTATGTGTAAGATAATGAACTATTATGTCCTAAGCGAGAGAAGAACCTAACGAGATTTTTATTCAGAGTGTGTTGTAACCGTCTATTTGAATATGTAAATAAAATAACTTGTAAAGGATACTATTAATTTAAAATAAGCGAGTGTTTAATTTTTAAATTAAAAAAATATTTATAAAATCCTTCTGGTAGTGAATTTGGACTAACAAAATATGTTTGGTATTACGTTTCCTTAACTCTACACTGATGACCAAATTAGCCAGTATTACAGTAAGCTGGGAACGCAAAACTTTAAGGTCTTTGCTCTTCTGTGAAATTAAGGAATGACATTTCTGTAAACAGAATTTTAGTTTTACAAATTGTTTACCAGCACTCGAGATCTACATAGTAAGAAGTGTTAACCAAGCAAGTCAAGTGTATTCTGTCGTTCATACCTTGCGGCACCAAGTTTAATAAGTTTAACTTTTCTTGATTTTTGTTGTGTATATTACGTTTACCTAGTAATAATAAATTCAAATGCTATTAAACAAAATAAAATTATCGATTCAATACCTAGAAATGGTTTAACAATAATAGCCTAGGAAAAGAAACGGTTCCGTAAAAAGACATTTGATTTAAGATACTTAAAGATTTACTGCTTGCATAGTTTGTGAGTCTGAAAGCTTCTCTCACGTAGTAAGTGCGACAGGAAGCGAGTCTTTTCCCTATTCATGGCTACGTTCTGACGTCATTATTGGGAAATAAGTTAGGTGCCACCTAATAAGTTAGGTACACACAATCTTTCCCTCTCATTCTCTCTCTCTCTCTCTCTCTCTCTCTCTCTCTCTCTCTCTCTCTCTCTCTCTCTCTCTCTCTCTCTCACGAATATTATCGTTTAGATTCCCTCGTGATCTTCGAGTGTGGTGAATTTTACTTACATTTTCTGCTACTTTATAGATTTAAATATTTCTATAACATTAGATAATACTACATTTAAGTCGCTATAAAAAAGTTACTGCTATTCAATCATTCCTATTAATTACTGATAAAAAATAACCCTTACGAAGTGTCAACATTGTTCACATTTTTATCCTCCCGTTCTTTCATATCTCTGTTAGACAATTAGACACTTTTTATTTTTTCAATAAAAGTAATTTACTTTATTTGAAATCTACAAATGTGTCTTTCTCTATCTTTCTTTATTACAATATATTAAATTGCATTATCTCTTGAAGTTAATTCAATTCAAAATCTAAATACGTATTAAAATTTTCCAAACCGTGTAAATTACGGCTTCACACATGATAACCATGCGGGTATAAGTAGTTCCCCTTTATTAATAGGTTTAATATAATATTCTTATTACCAAAAAGTAATATTTTATTTAAAAAGTCTAAACTGTAGAAATTACAGTGTTTTTATCAATGGTAATCTACGAATAAAACTTTGCATCCAAAAGACTGACATTATTTTGTCAGCAAAAAAACACCACATATTCACAGTGAATTACTAAACTTTTGTTATACGCGTAAAAGTAAAACTATATTTTTCGATTAAATAATCATAACTACACGGAATCAAAAAGAGAGACACATTTTTACTTTCTTTGCAATTGCAATTTTACGAAGAGCAAATTTTGTTGTATGGTAGCCTAACTATGTGATTCCAATAAATATTTAACATTCCGTTACAAATATTTAAACTCACACACACACAGGGACTCGCGCGCGTTAATTAGGGAAAAGTGTAGGCAACGTTAGAGTTTGCAAAAGAACCTGTTTCGCTCACTGAATTAAAACAGCTCATTGAACATTTACAAAAGTATCTAAGAGTTAATAACTTCACTATATTAAGTTAAGCTTGCATAATAATTGTAAAAAATCAAATCACGGGATAAAATATAAACTGAAACACATATAAATATGTAACTCAAAATAATACAAACCAAAAATTAAAAAATTAAACTCATTGCGTAACTGCCGATAAAGTTGGTGCGGATTCAATTTCTTTAAAGCGTAAACAAAAAAATAGAGGATGTAACCAGTTCACAAAGCGACTTCCAGTGTGTTCGATTGTCAGTGAGCTTCTTCCTTCAACCTGGTTATAATCGCCACATCTTTTAAACGTTCTAGCTTAATTTTATACTGTTTTGGACGTTTTACAAATGCTGAACAATTTGGGAAATGGAAGGACACCTACCAACGCGTCCATTGATGCTAGGCTACTGATTGTTTGTTACATCATTTTGCATTTTTACAGATAGGAAATTTCAAATTTTCTCCTAAATGTAATTGTTCTCTTTCGAAGATGCGATTACAATATTGTAATTATTTTATTGTAATACGATATTCGCAACTTACAGAATACAGTAAATATCATTTACTTGTAACCTAAACAATGTTGTAGGTTTTCAAACAGAAAATAGTTCTTAGCTTTAACACTTATTAAACTTTACTGATAGACATGTTCCAAGAGGTTTCGTACAAATGTCGTATTTGACAACTCTAAAAGTTTTACCTATTCTGAGAGTCACCGTCTTCAGTGTTTTTCCGTGAAATAAGCGAAATGTTTGGTGTTAACAAAAGTAGAATCCACCTGAAACGCAAAATATATTTAGGTTTTAGGGTTCCTGATACTAACTAAAATGTTTGAGTAAAACCAACTTAAAGTTTTGCTTGCTTCGCGCACACAGTAACACTATCTCACAAAAGAAAATGTATAAGGAAACGTCGTACCTCTACGAGAAAGGAAACACAAGATAATGCAGAGTTGTCATGCTCGAACACACAGTTGCTACCGTTATTTATAATAGGTTTAAGCTTAACTCGTTCTGTTCTCCGCGTATCTCGCTTATTATACATTGTTACCCGGGAATTTATAGCAGTGTGACTGATTTATTTCTGTCTCTTTACTTGTTGCTTCCACTATTTTTAAAGCGAAGCTTTTTATGTCGGGGGTCCGCACGGAGAGGAGTGAGCAGAAAAAAATCGTTACGAGAGAAACGTCACGACAGAATCGTCACGCGCGTTCGGGCGTGAGATGACTCTCCCTTACAAATATTCTTCACTTGTCCAGCTGGTTGTGAAAAGACTTTTGTCATTAAATTAATAATGGACATCTATAATAGATTTACAGATACAGATGGCTACTGTAATGCATACATAAATTGCGCTTCAACCGGCAAAGCTGCAGTGGCCATTAATGATACAACAGTTCACACTTCACTTAAAATTACACTTTCAAAACTACTGCCTTTATCAAATAAATTGTTGTATTTGTATAGATCACTGTTTAAGTATATTAGAGTAATTATTATTGACGAAATTAGCATGATTAGTGCAGAACTTTTGTCCAAGATTGATTCATGTTTAAAATAAATCACTGGAAAAAATAGTAATTTTGGCGGCATAGATGTAATTTTGATTGGAGATTTGCGACAACTACCACCAGTAAGAGCAACGCCAATCTATAAACAGATACGAACAAGGATGGTTGCACCTAATCTTTGGCGTAATCTAAAATTCTATGAATTAACTGAAGTTATTCGACAGAATGATACTACATTTTCTTCAACTCTTACCAAGATAGGAAATGGTGACGTATTAGAACCTCATGAACTACAACTAATTGAATCAAGATTTGTCACAAAAGGAGAAGCTGAAACACTATGTCCAAATGGAGTTCGTTTGTTTTTGACAAATCAGGCAGTTGCTGAGTATAATAACTCCATTTTACAAAAAATTGAAAACAAACACATCTCTATAGCTGAAGATGCTATTTCGGGACTAGAAGCTGGGCAACAAGAAGCTCTTTTTAGGCAAAAATTACATAAATTATCCGTTATTGATACTGGTGGTCTATCATACGAAATTACTTTTGTGGTAGGCAAGTTCTACATTGTGACAAAAAATATTGACGTTTCTGATGGTTTATCAAATGGCGCTTTTGGAAAATTGGTGCATGTAGAATGTAATGAAGAAAACAATGTTTGCAGAGTATGGATGGAATTTCCAGATTGGGCAAAAAATAACGAAAAAATTTGCTCGACAGCGAATGATAAATAAATTGAATCATCTTGCTGTACCGATTGAACTACGAACTTTAAATATCCCTTTAACTACAAACAAAAAAGTTACTGCCAAGAGAAGATATTTTCCTCTAATCGCGGCTTGTGCTATGACAATACACAAATCGCAAGGTGGGACTTTTTCTCACGTTGTTTATGAATATGATAAGACACATTAACAACAACTCGTATACGTTGCCCTATCTCGAGTTACTAACGTAGAAAATTTATACATCGTAACGAAAATTAATGATAGAAATAAATTCAGATTTCACCATGGCCGCCGACAAGCTACATCTACTATATCGTTGCTACAAGAATTTAAACGATTATCCTTAAATCCTTTGCAAACTAAAGCGAAAATGATATTAGATTTTATTTCAAATAAAAAGGGTGTCTCCATATTAACTTTCAATTGCCAACGTCTGCAAAGGCACCAACTAGATTTAACTGATGCAGTCACAAAAAATACTAATGTTTTGTTACTCACTGAGACATGGATGGACAACAATCAACAACTCGACATTCCCAATTTTAATTGCATTGCTCAATTTAAAAGAGATGGCGAACGTGCTGCAGGAGTTGGAATCTACCATAACATCAACGACAATGCCAATATTTTTACTCTAAATCTGAATGTATCCATCTCAAATACTACGTCTGTATGTGTTCGAAGCGAAGAAATTGGAAATGTCTGTTCAGCTATATGTAAATTAGAGAACGGTGTTGAGATAGTAATGATGGTAATATATATTTCGCCAAATAAAAGGATTAATGACATAATAACATTCATTAAGACAGCTCATGGAGAATATAGCGAATATGTTGCTAGACGGATGGGCCAAAATCGGCATAAACTACCGCTTATATTAGCTGGTGACTTTAATGTCAACTTTAAAAGTAAAGAATCAGGACCACTTAAAGAAGCTCTGCATAATTCATTCAATTTAACAATGACCTCTAATCCGTCGGAATCGACTACAAAATATGGCACAACTATTGATGCAGTTTTTTCAAGATTTTTAAATGAAATCGATTCGCAGACATTTGTATCATATTTTAGTTACCATAAACCAATAGTATCTATTGTACAATGTAATGATAGTTTAGATAATAATTCGTAATGTTATAATATACATCATTGTAAATAAAATATAATATTTCATGCAAATTTGTAATTTGTATATAATAAAAATAATATATTTTTTTATAATATATTATGGATTTGACAATGTACACAGATTTTTCCTATTTTTGATAATTAATTAAAAAATATTTGATTAAATTTTTATGTATTTATTTCTGATGTTAACCTTTAATTAACAAATATATTTGGACAAATTATTGTTCTTTCCATTAGTAAACTATTTCATATTTTTTATTGTTCTTTCTATTAGTAAACTACTTCATATTTAATAATTTTCAACTTAATATTTAAAAATTAATATCAACTTTTGTTCATTAAATTTATTAGTTCTCTATATAGCTTAAAATCTTCGCTTTGGTCGGTCACTCCCGAGTGCCACACACCATAGTTTAATTTTTTTTCTTTCCTGCTTACTTGATTGTAGTTTAATTCTATAAACCACATGTGAAATTATAGACGACATTTTGAGCTCTTCTTACTTCTCAATTTCCGTGGTAGTGATGAGACGCTTCACTCCGATTTAAGTTTTCATTACGTCTATTTATTCTATCCCCGTCTTCCCCTTCCATCTTTCAACGCCCATCACCTTATTATTATTTACCACTTGATCGGCCACTTTAGCATTGCCTTTCCTCTAGGTCTCTTTCTCAGTCACCTAAAGGCTGTAATAATTTGTCTCCATTGGGTACATTACCACCGGTCTCATCACAGTATTGTACACCCCTTGCATTCAACTAGGCTCTTGTTTTTGAAAGTCGCTAAAGTAGCTTTGTAACCCCCCCTTTTTTTTTTTTTTTTTTTTTTTTAAGGGCGCTACTAGATATTTAAGACTAGGCTGAAGGCCTAGAAGAAGCATAAAGTGTGCTGGGTCCAGTGAGACGGGACTTGCAATTAAAACTCTCTATTAACAAACAAGATAACAACCCTTTATTGCATCAACATATAAATATCATTCATTAATTTATATTATCATAAATATAAGATTTTCCTTTTTTACATTGTAAATATACAAATGTTTTAAATATTATTCATGATTCCAAATAACAACCTTTTATTATTACATAATTTTATATTCTTGTTTCTTGAGCATCGATCATAGTTCAAAGATTTACCTTAGTTATTTCATATCAAAAATTCATAATATCGTTTCAGGGGTCAGAAATATTTCAATATTATAACATGTAAGTATCATTCATTCACATAACACATAACATAAAGATAACACATAATTCACAAGATAACCAATATAAATCACCAATACAATTATAAATTTAAACACCTTGTGGACCGCCTGTATATTTTGTCAAGGCACAATTTATAACCTTCTAAATGCTTGCATACCTCCTAGATAATTTCATAAAAATACGATTTGTGAATTCTAAATAATCTGGCTTGGCCATAATAACAAGAAAATATAATTACAACTTTAAATTGTCAGTTAACCGCCTGTATGGTCTCATGAAAATTACAATTTACAAAGTTCCAGAAAATAATCTTGACTGGCCGTAATAACAAGAAAATACTATTATAAATTTAAGTGTCAGCACAGCCTGTATAATTTTATAACAGTTGTAATTTATAAATTTAAAGAAAATCTGAATTGCCTATAATAACAAGAAAATACAATTATGAATTTAATTGTCAGTACAGCCTGTATAATTTTATAAAAATTGTAATTTATAAATTTAAAGAAAATCTGAATTGGCCCATAATAACAAGAAAATATAATTATAAATTTAAGTGTCAGCGCAGCCTGTATAATTTTATAAAAATTGTAATTTATAAATTTAAAGAAAATCTGAATTGGCCCGGCCACTGACATGTTCCATAGCCTGACCCGACATAGGGTAACATGTCCGGGAACTTGCATAGATCTGCACCAACAGGTGCCTACACCTGATTTTCTGAAATTTTAAAGGTAACCCGACCTGATAGAATAATGAAAACCCCCAAACCTATTATGAAATTAAAAAAAAAATAATTAAAGCAGAAAGACCCGAGATTGTAATAGAAACTAGACCACACGGGTCCAGCCCCAGCATGTACAGACAGCACCCACCTCCTTAACTGAAATACAGGTACATCAAACTTTTACAACCCCATTCAATACCACAGTAAAAAAATCATAAAAATTAATGACCGCCGGACCTATGCCAGCGAGCAGGCCTACAATTGTTTTCGAGACTAAGTATATTATCTAGGCTATGTTACAGAAAGTTTGCATCCAAAATTCTGTCCGGCTGGACATGAGCACAATTAAAACAGTATTAAGATGTAGAAAGTCAATGAGTCACAATGAAGTATAACTGGAGTTTTATGGGTTGTTAAATTCACAAAACATGGTGTTTTCTGTAGAGGCCAAGTGTAAGTAAGAATTAGTTAAATGTCACCTCATTTTTGTCCAGAAGAGTTCCAGGAGGTCCGGGCCCTGTTAGAGAGTCAGACGGTCTTGCTGATGTGGTTTTACAGCGGCATGCTCAGCTTATTTCTCTTTACGGCAGGTGAGAACGAGAGTCGGTGTGTGAATGTTCAGGACACGGCAAAGAATCGAGTTTCAGCCATGCTGGAGTCCAGTCTCCGACTACATCGGGAACCCTAAGCATTCATAATAATTAATACGGTGACACCATTTATTTCCGAACTTGACACCCACATGCACCACCGCCTGAGCTAGTCTAGACAAAATCGAACAGGCACCCCTGACCAATTCAACTATGTTCATTCTAATTGGATTTAACATCTTCTCTATTGTATTTCAAACCAATAACTCTCACACCGGACTTAAAATCAATTTATAATGTTTCAATCTATAAATTACGCCTACCTGCGTAGGCAAAGTTAACATACCACGACAGGTTACAAGTTTATAACGGCCACGTGCACACACACAATTCCACAAAGTTCCTCCGATTTACATAATTTCACGCCCATTTGGACATAGGCAATTACTATATACTAATTACAATTTATAAGGCTGTATCAGAGTTTAAATAAGCAAAATATGCGACAAGAAAAATACATTACATTTACACACACGAGATTCACGCCACGAGACATGCTTCAGAGATTATCTGTTCACATCCACGCCAATTATTATTTAAATCAAAACCTTTAACAATCAATGAAAAATAAATATATTTAATTCACTTACCGAAGGTCTGGGCGAGTTTAGCTAGCCATGATAGGATAGAATATGCAACAATTAAAGACACTCAGCTCTGCCGGAAGAACAGCTGATCCCGCTTAGAAGAGAAACTGGCGACTGAACAAGCTTGCAGTCCGCGTGCTTGATCCGAGAGCCTATTACCCGGGTTAGCCACCAGATGTCGCAGGCATGCCGTAACATACACCACACGGTAACGCAGTACGGCGCTCAATGATAACTTCGTCCTTATATTAATAAATTCTATATTTATAACAAAAAAGCCCGGTTTCCAAACAGCGGCACAGCTTCTACTCTTCCTGGTTTTCCCATACTCTCTTCTGCCCACACTTTTGATATTATTTTAAAAACTCTTCTTCTCACGTCTGTAAGTTTCCAATATCATATCATCTATTCTAAGCTCCTTACCTTTTACATCTTCTTTATTACTTCCTGACACGCTTCTAAGTTTGGTTCATCCGTTTCTAAATTCTTCCTCCAGTACCTCTCAATTAGCTCTTTCCTCGATTTCTTAATTTTTTTGCTTTATGTTTTTCAAATTACTTCTTACAAATGTTGGCTGTCAGTCTCCAGTCTCTCGCAAGTTTCCCTATATGTTAGTACAGCTTAATATCACTTTTATTCCATTTTTCTATTTAACTTGTCGCTTTTTCAAGCCTTTTTATTTTTCTTCTTTATTGACATCGTTTTCTATTTTTCCTTTATTGCTTTCATAGTTCTCCTGATTCCCCAAACTCATCCAATTTAAACTTGCGTCCCTCTAGCCCGCTATACGTAACGAATGCGTTGCAAACAGTGTTTTATACTGTAGTTACTTCCAGTTCAAAGATAAATCCGAGCCGTTATATTAGATTTATTTTATATTAGAACTACATATAATTTAAGATTTCTTAGGCATATTTTATTACCAAGTACAATTTGCTAAAATAACTTGTATTTAGATTCATATCTCTATTCCAAATGCATATACAAGTCATGATATCTGCATTTGTTTATTAATTTGAGTGAACGATTTATTTATAAAAAATAAATTCTTTCCGTATAATAGCAAAAATCTTAAAATTTCCTTTAAGTTACCTACTATTAACCCGTTACAAAACACTTATCATTTATATTTTATTTAATTTGCAAAAAATAAGGTTATCAGAATTATTTGTTTTCACAACATAATACAAAATTATAGTAGTTAATATTCTGTCAAAATTGTTTCTATATAAGCAGAATTGTGCAACTGCAGCAGTGGTATTGCAATAAACATTGACATTGCATTCGTCAGGTAGATTGATATTATCAGCGACAGGAAATATTTACTGCATTAATTACTAGTTACTTGTTACAGTATTTAATGACGCTTCGAATTAACTATTAAGGTCACAGTCATTTGTTACTCTCACATTGACATGAGTACACCATTTGTTCCGTTAATCATTGCTATATGCGCACCTCACTACAGTACAATATTACAGTATACCTTATTCGGATTGACTATTAATTGTCGTTGATAACTGTGTGTAATGAGTAAAGAATCTCTTCTCTCAAGATTGTTCACATTATTCATTGCCACTAAATTCCTACAGGAAAATGATAATAATAGTGGAAGTAATTAACATAATTATTTGCTATACTTAAAACTGTTTAATAACTTCTCACGGAAAACTCAAAAGTGAAATATTTTCAAAACATGCTACAAGTGTATGTTTAATATGTTTACTGTTATATTCTCTGCCGGTATACATCTGTTTATTTTATGTAAGTCGCTAGCACCGCTTGAGTGTTATATATAAACAATGGGATCTCTAATATGTGTTAGTAGTGTTTAATAGTCTTATCAAATCAATTATCTGGTTAATTTGTTGTTTCTGTGTCTTAAACAGGAGGGTTCCTGTTTTGACATCTACGGTTTTTACAGGAGGGCTCCGACGTTTGTAATCCAAGCTCTCATACTCTTATGACTAAATCGTATAAACATATCCGAAAAAAATTCACATTTACATAAGCGCGCAGATGTCAAAGGTGATATTTTAAATTATAAGTTTGCATGACATACAACAGGACTACGGTACGCGTTGGCCTTTTACTTCTTGTTCTGTAACGTAAAACTTATATTAATACTACTGGAGTCTATTTGTTTAAATACAAAAGTTTTAGGTATTCTGTAGAGTATTAAAGTACTTCTCACTCTGGTGAGAAGACCTCATTTACGCTGTCAGGTGTATTGGCTAATTTCTTTTTAATTTCTGGTGTGATGTTCTTGCACAAACGGTTCTATGAGAAGATTGACATGGATTCTAACATTGCATGATTTTTTTTGTTTATGACCAACATCTTCGAACCTTGGAATAAAGGTAGGTGTACCATCTAGTTTGCAACTCATGGTCCATCAGTTATTGCACGAAGGATGCAACTGTGCATGGTAAATTATGGCATACCGGTTTTACTTGCACAACCCCCTACTTCCAAACCGTATGTTCAGGTAGGTTCAAAATACGGTTTGTAGAGAAGAATCTACCAATTTTCTAATGGACGTTTAGACTTTTAAAAGTAAATACAATTGGTATAACTTTGTCATACTCAGATCAATCTGCTTATGCTTTTTATGATAACTTTTTCCAAAATGAAACTACTATCATGATGGAGTGCTTAGTGGCAAACTTAACACGTTGACTGCGGGTCGAATGCTGAGTACTGTCTTTCACTGCGTTACTGGTCGTCGGTCGTCGGGATACTGTAAATGAACTAGTCCTCTGTGCGTTACATAACCCCGGTGGCTTGTATGCAACTTCTCGATTTTTAGTTGTGTGTAAAGCTGAAGGATAGTTATTGCTAAATTTGTGTTACATTCTTTGAATGTGTAAATATAGATTATGACATAGCAGAAGCAGCGCTTTTCTCAGGTGACTGGATCCAATTATAATACACGTCAAAACAAATATCACTTTAGCCCACTGTACTTTACATACTGTATCTGTGGTGGGTTTCAACTTTGCGATTCTAATTCATCAGCCTTGGAATCAAGTAAAAAATAGTATTTAGTCACTCATTGTCGTTTTTGAGTCTAATAATATAAAAAAACATAAAGTAGTCGTATACGCACCCTGTGGTTCCTCATAGCGCGTTGATATAACTTTTGCTGTGTATGGACCGTGGCGGGCGTATACGGCGCTTCGTTTGTGTCGACGTATAATGGCTCCTCCTAACCGAGCTGTTGCCCAGTCGTGGAAACCTACTGAAGGAATATGAAATGACTTACGTCAATTACGCATGGCTCCCTGTATTTGTGTTTGATGTTTGCCACACGAATAACCTTTTCAAAACCGATAAACGGCGGATGCCGCCCGATATCGCTACTCAGTATCAGTAACATTCAACTCTATTGATAACAAACTGATTCACATTCCGCTACAAAAAAAAAATTGTACAGTCATTCCTCTTTCTCACACTCATTTTTCCTTTAGTATACGCATGTAATTTCCAATATGTTTTTTTCTTATTTCGCTTTTTAAATTCTGCTGCGTTCACTTAGTTGTGTAAAAAGAAAGTGTTTTCTGAGTAGCGGATAATGTATCATTGGAGTTATTAGAAAATAGTTAAAGACTGTCAAACGTTTATTTTCATTATTGTTTGTTGTTTCCCTAGTGCCGTTTTTATAAAACGAAACGTATACGGTTGATAAAATGTTAATTGTCTGTAAAGCTGAAGGATAATTATTGCCAAATTTGTGTAAAATTTTTAGATGTGTAAATAATAATTTATGTACGCGAGAATAAAAATCTCACAGAAGGTAGTACATATCCCCGGCGATATCTGCCGCACAGAGGTTATGACGTATTTGCTTTGTGCGTTACGTATCGCCCGGAATATGTACTTAAAAACACACGTAATTAAATTTTGTATCGAATGGGGACTTATTCATGTGATTTTCTTAGACAAAATTACGATTAAAGACACTGTCCGTCCACACAGAGATTAGGTTTTCAAAACATTTCTGTGTAACAGATGTCAGTGTGCGTTACATATCCCCGGGGGCTTGTAACGCAGTCAACGTGTTAATGTATAATGATTAGGAATTTCCACATTCCATACGTATAGGAATTGGCATACATTGTTATTTTTCTTATGATATAATTCAGATGGATTTGTTTTGATGTTTACTTCTAGAGCCATTCTTCTTAATGAAAGAGATGGATTTGGAGACTTGATGATGCAAATATAAGGTCCAAGAGTAGTCAGGACAACTGTGGAATCTAATACAACTGTGTATAGTAAAATCAGCAACTGAGAGGTAACACGTGAATACTAAATCTACGGTGAGTCCCAGGAATCTTGGTGGACTCCAGATTTTATAGGATAGCTACCAGTTCTTTTGTCATTCATTCGTATTCCGAAGTGAGTGTCAAATAAGTATGACCTTAAAAGAACGAATATAATAGCAGAGATTGCTTTCGTTTTTGCACAACAAATCGTTGTGTCAAATGTTTTAGAAACTCTAAAGCATCTCTAAGGAAGCAGATGAATAATTAATGGCTCTTCATCATTGTCTTCATTAATTACGTATGCTATACGGTGGCATTGTTGCAAGGTGGAACGTTCTGACGGAAGACTATAGTATTATCTAGTATTATCAACTAGAGAGTACGGCTGGGCGAGGGTCAGGCCCACTCACAAACACGCAGCCCGCACACACACAAGCGCAGGGGATTAGGAGCGGCCGGATTCTCGCCGTATTAGTCACCTAGTGGACTTCAGTCGATCAAACTTTGATTTATTTTATTTGACATTTTATCTTAAAATGTTTAATATATATCACTTCTACACACCATTACAAGAAAAATGATACCAAACAATCTATAATTTACTGAAATGGAGCCCAAAATATCAGCTATGTTAGGTACAAAATTATTGACTGTAAGATGATTCATAGGTGTGAATCATAAAGACGGTGACCTTGTGTGTGTGCGGGCTGCGTGTTTGTTAGTGAGCCTGACCCTCGCACAGCCGCACTCCCTATTTGATAATAGTATAGTGTCAAAACAACTAGTGCTTAACTTTATTGTCGCGTTGCTGATAAATTCCTCAAGAATTTAAATAAAGCCTACACGGACAGTAGAATGACGATGACACGAGTGTCAGCGTTATTGAAGGGGAGAAGCAGAATGACGATGATACGAGTGTCAGCGTTATTGAAGGGGAGAAGCAGAAGTTGTTGAATGATAATTGTGGTAATGCCAACTTTACGTACGTGGACTAAACGCCTTCATTAACGGGAGTGTCTGACTGGCGCGTATATGCAGTTTTAAGAGCAGTTTTACTGTTGTTAGAACATATTTTTAGATGAAAGCGCCCAGAAAGTAAACGTTTCAACTCTTGCTACTACAAGTATTCTTGGTATCTGAATTTAGGTAATTTTGACAGTTTACATCAGAATTTGAGCTCTAGATTGGCGTAAAATGTGGAAGTTAGTACATCAGGAAATATACAGGAAATATAACCTATTTTCGAAGATTTTTTGTTGTCCATTATTAAAATTACTCGTATAATTTCCTAACGTGACAATTGAATTATTGCTTTGAAAGTAGTCTTGGATATTGTTGTTTTGACAATTCTTAAAGTGAATAAAACTTAAGCCAGTTATTGTACTAACAGATCAATCTCTTTTTCCAGCATTATCGCTATTATATTGCTATATCTTCCGCAGTAATTAACCGATCGACGGGAAACTTTGAAAATTAATTATTTATGCAAATAGCTTCAATTTGTGTATACTCTATGAGTATAACTATTTTAGAAATATGTTTTTTTTTAAGTAGGAAAAACTCAATTTGAAACACTTATCATTAATAAGGTCATAAAAATTTGTAGATAATTCAATGCAAGTTAGTGCATATTTATACAAACTCTTTCTGAAAAAGTGTGTATCTGTTGAAAGCATCAATCATGTAACTTGGGTTTAGCCAATCGGAAAACACTAAATTCAGTAACATTCATTCTCTGTAGAGTAAAGATCGACACAGTCTGTCTGTTGCAGTTGCAAGGTGAAGTTGTGCTCGTGCGTGAGAGAGTTTTTCTCGAGCGAACATAGAAAAGTACAACTTAACATAATCCTTGGTATTCTGTACGAAGTTCTGCGTACAGAGCCGATTGGGTCAATTATTTAAATAGAATTATATTATAGTATAGTGCTTTTCGTGTAAGTTCAAGATATCCGCTTAGGGAATATAAAGACACTTCAAGATTTCGTGGAAGGTGTGCGACTTACACACCGCATTACATTGATACCCGTATTCACCCTGAGATTGATAAAATTTACAAATCAATTAATAATAAATTATTCTAGGGAAAATTATAAGCATTGTGTGTTTAACGTATTTGAGAAGAAGGACGACAAGACTAAGAGGACGCCAGGACAAAGAGGACGCCAGGACGAAGAGGACGCCAGGACAAAGAGGACGCCAGGACGAAGAGGACGCCAGGAAGGAGTGACGCTGAAGAAGAGGACGCCAGGACGGGAGCGGCGGTAGGAAGCGGAGGATTGCACGTACTGAGGTCGTAGCCACAATCAAGTAAAACCGATATATTATCGAACATTATATACTATTATTGCAAATTACAATACTTGACAATTTATAATACAATAGGCCTATACCTTTTTAAAACTATATTTGTGTGCATAATAAATAATTTTTCATCTCCTCCATAATAGACTTGTTTGTGTTTTCTGCACACTCACTATATCCTTATTAGTATAATAAAATTTGATCTGTTGCAATATATACTATTATGTTTCAGTAGTGCTAATACTGTGTTAGAAGAATTAACCTTTGTTCAACTTTGAAACTGAAATAATTTAAATTAAAACTTTTGAATACACATTTAAGGTTATATTATACTTTTGCCATTACCTAATGTCTTTTTGACTTCAAAACACCATAATTTTAAACGAAATTTTAATTAATTTTTCCTTTTCCGTCTTTTCCTTGTTTACATTGTTTTTAAGTGGCTTAGGTGTAAGCTAAGTAATTTTTGAAGTAGCATGAAACCAAGTTAAAGACAGTTCGTGTTACAGTGCAATTTAATAAGTAAAGTAATTACAATTGTTATCTATAATATAGTGCTCTGAAGTTGATAAAGTGCATTATATAGTAGTTGATACATGAACACATCATAGACACAAACACCCAAACTTTACATATTATTTACTTTTCTTATTAATCTTATAACGTTATGCCTATTGACTAATTAATATTCAATTCAATTAATCAATATTTGATTGCCCTACAGGTTAGTTTGTCTAGTTCCTGCAATATTAATCTTATCATACGTTGGGCAGCCATATATAACGTTAATAGGGATGTTCCTATTAACCAAGTGTTAATTAATCAATTGTGATCAAATTATTCAAATAGGTAATCGCCAATGCTATCAAACAAGTGGTCTAATTATCAATAAAGAGTGATTAATCTTGTCTTCTACTACTAAATAAAAATTCAAGAATTAAAACATTTATGAATATGGTATCTGTTAAATTATATTGAGTCTAAATCATTAATTGTGGATTTTACTTTGAAAGAACTGTCTTGTATGCCAGGTCTTAAAATAAATTAACTCAACACTATCGAATCCATTATAAATTAAATTTATTATAATAATGCATGTTGCACGTATTGATTGCATAAAAAAAATTATGTAACAAGAGTATATACTATTATTTCAAAGAGATAATTAAACTCTATAACATATCTAAAATTTCTGAAAGAAAAACAATCAAATACTTACACATACTCGTGTGTAGTTATTGTATCATGAAATAAGACATAGTTGATGACGTTAAGAACTATCAATATTGCGTGCTTGAGATTTGCACTAAGTGGTATACTTCGTAACATATTTAAACACATATACACATGAAATACTCATATACTAATAAGATAATAAATATGTAATATTCTATAATAGTATTTATTCTTAACCATGGATTCGTATTTATAATGGCTCAATTTTGAAATATCTCAGGCAGTTAGTTCTAAGTGACAGGTCAGCGTTATTACGATAAACTAGGAATTATAATAAATGGTTATTTTGGTACATTACTCAAGTCATCGTAGTGTCTCGCTCCCGTTACATGTGTCCGCTTGGATCAGCTGGGTGACAATTGATGCTGGTCCTGGAACCACTCGTAACTCGCACTTCCAATTGTTATAAGTACATTGCTTCGGAACGCTAGTTCGCACTTCATGAAATCCGTTATAAGTTTTTATAATGTTATTACTGTTTAAGTCGCGATACTTGCGCTAAGGATTATATTGTCTATTCATATCGCGTCAGTCTATATATGCGTATTTTAGTTCGATACTTCCACGCACTTTGGTATTGTTTAAATATATGTTCGACTCTTCCGTAACGCCTAGATTGATTTCAAGTTCATTAGACGCATATAAAACATCATCGGCACTTGTCTCTATTCTACGAAATAATTTTGTATCGCAAATTAAGTCTTATGTTGTATACCGATTCATTTCGTTTATAAAGAGTTCAAGTATATTACTACTGCATTATACAACTTCTTACGGCACTAATTGTATTAGTGTAATACTTAGAGTTTTACAAAGTTCATTAGTCGCGCATCGTCGCGAATACAACTGTTTCGGCTCAACGCTTCAAGTCTTACTCCCGAACTTCCACTGTTACCGAACACCAGTTTTAATATCACAAAACAAAATTTTTATGGAAACTGAGAGAAAATTAGAGTAATACTGCGAGAGCGTCTCCTCTTGCATACAGTTTTTATGCCCTTCGCTTTCCCACTCTCGCTACTCCTTCGAACGCTTCATTTTCCCACCAAAATAGTTCTGATAGGACAATTGCTCGGATTTCCCTCGGTACTCTTGCCTCTAGTCTGTGATTCTTGTGAATTCTCCACCCAGCGCCGTTTGGAGAGGGACGTTCTTCTTCGGGATTTGTTCTCTGGTCGTCGGTTCCCTTCGAGACCATCCCCTACAGTTACTCCCTTCTGAATCCTCGTTTCTAATTAGCTGGATGGCTTCTCCACTTGTATTTCTCATAGTCCACGTTGACATGACGAGTTGCTGTCATGAGGACGTTGCCACTTTCTCGGAATCTGCATCGAGACCTTGCTACTGAAGTCACATCTGCCCCTTTTTGTGTAGCTTGTCGAAATAAAGTATTGTACGGACTCTGACGATTTCTTCTAGCTAACGTACGGGTGGCAAACATCTGTGTACGTCGCAGACGCCTCCTTGTCTCCTGCACAGCATTAAAACAATTCTCCCGTGGTCCTACTACATTGTCCGTGCTCCAGCTATTGTTTTCCAGTAAGTTTCACATACGCTTGGAACAATGCTCTTAGCTAGGCCTATCTATTTTCTCGCTACTAAAACGGATGCAAGGGTAATGTTCCTTTGTCATATTTGTAAAGTCAAGTGTTCCCACGCATGACCCTTTTCGTCGTAACGTGTTGCAGCACGCTTTGTCTTTTAAACGGCTTTTATGTCATTTAAGTAGAAAGGAAAGTTTAATATTCATTTTTAAAGTATCAAAGTCACTGTATTAAATAAATAATTGCTTATCTAATCCGTCGAGTGACTTACTTGTAATTCCGCTTGACGCGTTTCAGGGCATATGCCCCATCTTCAGAATAATTCCTCTTCACAGAACGTCAGACATTAAGATTAAAATGTAATAAATTAAAATTAAAATCCATGGTTAAAATATTAACTCGTCAAAATATTAAAATATATGAATGCACAGAGATGCACGCACTATCACAACATGAGTTCACTTCGCGTTATAGCCGGTGTACACCGCCGCGATGTTAATCGCGCACTGACTGTCTGAGTAAACTGTTATCTGTGCAACGCATCTTGTATCTCAATGGCTGTGTCGTACAAGGGATTTGACTTGAAGTTAAGTTGGTCGTTTAATATGAATCCGCCGTCTTGTGAATTGCTGGTAACATATTTACACCAACTTTAAACCATTTTAACACCATTTTGACACCAACTTTAAACCATTGCACTTTTGCAAAAAAGGCAGATATATGGACACATTAGAAGAATTCGAAATTTACAAGGCCTTTAAACAATTTAAAAAGACGAACAATTCACAAGACGGCGGATTCATATTAAACGACCAACTTAACTTCAAGTCAAATCCCTTGTACGACACAGCCATTGAGATACAAGATGCGTTGCACAGATAACAGTTTACTCAGACAGTCAGTGCGCGATTAACATCGCGGCGGTGTACACCGGCTATAACGCGAAGTGAACTCATGTTGTGATAGTGCGTGCATCTCTGTGCATTCATATATTTTAATATTTTGACGAGTTAATATTTTAACCATGGATTTTAATTTTAATTTATTACATTTTAATCTTAATGTCTGACGTTCTGTGAAGAGGAATTATTCTGAAGATGGGGCATATGCCCTGAAACGCGTCAAGCGGAATTACAAGTAAGTCACTCGACGGATTAGATAAGCAATTATTTATAGAAAGGAAAGGTTTGTTCCTTCCGTCGCTCACCCTCGAACAATGCTAACTCGTGTCATTCTTGACGGGCTCTAATTTCTGGCGTATCTCCCTCGGAATATCCAAAATATCAAAAAAATTTTCAAAGCAATAAGTACGTTATACTCTACAGAGTAATTTAGATTAGTGTGCAGTTATCTCTCTTCTTGATCGTATATGAATAAAATTACAAATCCTATACACTTGTGTATAGACTATGTGTGTGCGCGCGTATGTATATTTGAGAGTGAGTAGTCATTTTCTTAACTCCAGCTGATGGATAAAACGAAAATAAAAATAGTAACAATAATTATAGTAGTATTTCCTTTCGAAATAACGATAAAGTCTCTTTTCCGTACCACAGAAGTACTCAACGAGTGGCAACGAGTGACCTGGTTAATTAAACTGTTCGGTGTAAAAAAAGTTAGAGTCATCATTACTACACTTCACCTGCAAATTATTATACCAGAATTTTATCTCATGTACTCGTTTTTACACGGTGAGCTTACACAGTATCTACAAAAGATCACCTCACTTCTTAGAGTATCTGGATACTTAACTGTGGATTAGACCTGTAGACTAGAAGCCGGGTGTCATATAATGTTATTGGGTTATCAATTCCCCATGGAAACCTCTTACAGTATCCTGAATACACTGCAGTGTAACTGAGTGCTGTATAAATGTAAGAAACGCTTGTTACATACCAGCGTAACTATATGATTAGTACGCGCATAATAAGGTGTCCACTACATCAGGATTTTGTAACTACACGTTTACAATACAAGAACTAATTCTTTAATCTGAATTATTAACATTTTATCTGAGCAACAGAATGTAAACGTATTTATGAATAATTTTAATGTTACGCCTTCTTTTGAAGTGATTTGGTGAACTATTTTCTGTAATTCATTGCTATACTTGAAAGCCGAAACGTGGATATTTGGTTATCTTAGATTCTTGTCAGATACCTTGATCGTACCTGCATAAATACATTTGTCTTGCATGTTCATTTATCCCTGACTGTACATCATTAATTTGTTTGTTTTATTTTCTTATGTAACGGAATGTATTACATTAGAGAGACCGCTTGAACGAAATAATATGTCTAAGTAGAAGATTTTGTAATTTAAGAAAATTACTAAAATTTTGTTCTAGAATTTTCTAGCCGATATTGTGGAAAGTACGTTACATCATTCAGTAAGTTACATATATAGTAAACTAAATATTAGCCTATGTTAGCCGATTACTTGCAAGTCTAGTAACATTTCTCTGTTTATTGTATCTTTGCGCGTGTGTGTATGTGTGATACACTGATTTTTATCTTTTCTCAAAAAATTAAGCAAAGAGGTAAAAAAGCTGGATATTATTCGCTAGCAGTAGAGGTAATCATACAAAAGAACAGCGAAACTATCTAAAGGAAAAGTTAATAGAAAACACAGTGAAACCCCTGCTACTAGAAGATCCAAACTGTGTGAGTTTAGTATGGTCATATGTCACGTATGGGACTGAAGAACTCATAGGGTCAGATGAAATAACGGACGGTAAGAAGTTTTTTATGTCAGTCCCAACTACGTTTCTATATTAGTTGAAACTTGTACCTTTTACTCTAAGCTGGAGAAATATATATCACTGTGTCAAATAGTACATTTTAGAAAAATATTATGTTTTGAGTATTACTGAAAGCAGTTAATAGGTTTTAGTCTCAGAGAACAAGGAAAGTGTAAGTTATCCATCTGATTCTCTAGAAGACATAATATTTTAATGAAATAATAAGCAATCTGCCGTGGAATTAAAATACATTTATGAAAAGAATCATAGCACACTAAAGTTAAAATTAAAAAAGGATGCTACGAAAAATATGTTACCATTGACTTATCGACATTTTTTAGTTAATAAACTCTTTTTTGTTTCAAAAGTACATTGCTTTCTAATTTGTAATCAGATAAATAAGACCATACTTACCAGGTTTTGTTCTTTGGAAACTTAAGATAGTTTAGATTACACGTTCCAGCAACCGTAAAATTTTTAAGAAATAAGTAATTAACCTAGGGGATGGTGAACAAGTTTTTACTTGTGCAGAAAATAAAATATAATTATTTAAATATAAATATAACTAATGTATTAATTATGGGCTATCTCGTATGTTTATATATTGGCTGTTAACATTATTGTACTGTGTGGCGTATTGCGTGTCTGATTTCGTAGTAACGAGAAACAATTAGAAGACAGCCGTTTCTTTTCAAATCTAATTAACATTGTTTCCCACGAAAATGTTATGATCTATTTTACACTCATATAAAAATAAGCAGCAACTAAGTTTTAATAAAACCGTTATTGCATATTATTAAGGCAGTAATTATTATTAATCATTCTCTCAGAATTTGAAAAACATATGGCAACATAAGCCTTATAATGTGGGGGTGTAAACAATAACATAAAAACAATAAAGTCGTGTATGTTTTCTAGGTTGTTGAACACAGTTTTCTAAAATCAGTAGCTGAGTGAGAAGAAAAACCATGAAAACAACGCTTACTGTTGTGTTGAATACAATGTATTACGTTGTAGAGCTTACTTCTACAGTAGTAGCGTAGTAACAATAGAATGGGGGATATAACGCATTCTTGGTTACTTCCCTAGGATTATTAATTTAAAATGTTGCGATGTGAACGTAGAGCTGCTCTCATTGTATGGCTACGACATCGAAATGGTAATCCAGTAACACGACATCACCTTGCGGTATGAATGACTAATTAGCATGCTATTGTTTCCCGGTTATGAACAAAGTACATGCATCACATTGCAGTGGACTAGAGGAAGAATAAAAATAAATTAAATATTTACTCTTAGGTGTCTTACAAATAAAGGACTCAATATAGAGAATAATTCAGTCTTAAAAAATACATATATTGTATAAACAGAAAAGGTTTATGGTGTGTTTTTTAAAATAATAGTAACATTTCTTATATCATATCTACTTTGTAAAAATAATTCAAAATTTTTTTAAATCATTTTTCAAAAATTAGACTAAGATTTAAAATTTCGTCATTATTATTCGCATAATATTTTTCTTTTGTGTGCGCTCAGTATACACAAAATTATTGTCACTATATAAATAACATCAACACAAATATTCATAAATATAATACACAAGATATAAATTGACATGTATAAATAGACATTTTTATAATATACAATGTGCTATCGACTTGCTCAGATTGTATTTCTTTTAAATTGCATATTTTTATAATATTACTACCTTATTTTGTGTGCCTGCATATACATATCGTATTCATGAAATATCAATCAAATTTAGAATTACATAAACATGTATACTACGTTATAATTTCAAAAATAATAATAATAATTTCGTAAATGTTAAATATCATTATAAATTACTACAATTTATCCAATTAGATTTTACAATTAATATTTACGCCATTAAAGTCTATCATTGTCTCTTAATTCCTTTTTAAATGTCTTTTATAACTTGTAGGTAGACGAGTAAAAATGTTTTCATGTCACCTTATTGCTTGTGCGGTGATACTCAGTGATTCCTCGTCATGATCCTGAGTCCTGTGTCCTGTGTCGATCCTCCGTTGCCGTCTGATCCTCCTGGAGTCCGTGGTCCGGTCCTCCTGGTCGACTCAGCATTCAGATGCCTCGTACGGTGCTATCTCCATACTGCTGGGGAATCGACCTTGGATGCTCCACAGTCGGGCATATCCTTCGGCTGCAGATGTGTTCCAGTAGCATAAGGGTCGAGGCTTGCAATCCTCGCGTATTTATACTGTCGGGCGCAAAAATCATGTTACAACCATTCTGTGCACGATTTATATTGTTATAGTTTTTTCAAACGTCCCTTTACAGATTCGTTTATTTTTCGTACTGATTTTAATTTTATTCGCAACATGCAAAGTCTTTTATTTATTACTCGATGTTCATACAAGCGGTAATTTTCTTATGTATAATTGTGTATTAATAGTTTTTCTATACTGTAATTATTCTTGGTTCTATGCACCTTTATTTACACTGCATTAATATGTATTATTTGTTTCGCACTAGAGTTTGCACATGGTGTGCGTCTTTATATTATTAATAACGTAGCATAATTTGTTTTGTCATATCTTACGCGCACTTACCATAATTTAAGTAAATTACTTATTTGATTCACATTTATTCGGGGGTGACGCTGTGCCGGTTTCTACTGGTTCACACACACACACACACACACAACAGTGAAACACAAGGAATTTGCTAGAAAAATATGTAACTGTACAGATGGTGGGGCAGGGTTATGGGGTGAGGAAGGGTCATTAATTTATAGCTTGTTGTGTGTGAGCAAGGTGGGGGAGAGGGGTGAAAAGTTTGTTTTTACATATTTCCTGTCTATTTCGATCTGACGATGGGCTGTGAAGCTTGAAAGCGCTAATCGGAATAATTTTTATATAGTGGTGTGCAGCAGTGATCATTCTGATTGTGATTTCAACCACTAACACAAATTTCTTCATTAAACGTCTGTTAAGATGTGCAATCGACTACAGGTAATGGACAACAACAATGAGGTAATAAACGACAACAATAAGGTAAGTAAAGTTTTTAAATAACTTAAGTTAAAAGTTAAATTGAAGAGGGTTTTAAGTAAAATATGGTTTAATAAACAATGTCTGGATAATAATGTCATCCCAAAGTACGCTCAAGCAGGGCCGTAACTAGGCGTTGGCGAGATGTGCCCCCGCCAAGGGCGCAGGTACAAAGAGGGCGCAAAATTGACCATGAAAAATATCTTTTTTTAGAGTTAGATTGGTACAATTTGTCAAGCAAATAAAAACTCCACGTTATTGGAAAAAATCTTTCAGTTTCAGATTGTTAAAAGTTACTGTACGTGAACTGTCTATGTACGTATGTATGTACGTAAAACGAAAAGAAGAAGACAACGAAAAATTAGCATCGGCGCTTGGAAATTGGCTGCGAAATGAAGAGAAAGAAGTAGGTGAAAGTGATAGTGCCAGTAATAGTAATGCACTTCAAGAAGAAGAAGAAAAAGAAGACGACCAAGAAGAAAAGGAAGGAGAAAATGAAAAAGAAGATAGCAAGACTGAGACTGTTTCAGAAGACAACCACAGCCAGATCACTCCAATGGAGTTCGTCACAAACGTCATTAATTTTGAAGAAGGAAGTGATCCTGAGCTAAGTCATTCAACAATGGGCAGGCAATCTACTGATCTTGAAAAACCCAGCACATCTTGCACATCTAATTATAATGAAAATGATGCATTAAATACTACTGATGTGGGAATAGAAATTATCTACGAGGATCCCAAAAAATGGCCAGCAAATTTTCGATCAGACACAGTTCGTTGTAAACTTGTTGAACGAGGCCCACAAACAATTGACTTAGATAGCTACAAATTCCCCTGTGCAGATGATGGAAGACACTTTTCTCAGAAATGGGTTTATACAATTCTACCAAACGGGGAAAAAGTAAAAAGGCAATGGTTGTTGTACAGCCAGTCTAAGGACGCACTGTTTTGTTTCCCTTGCCTTCTCTTTTCAAAAGATGACAAAAAGGACAAATCTGCTTTCTCTAATATTGATGAGGGATTCAATGATTGGAGACACTTGAACCCATTTATTGTCAATCACGAAAGGTCGATACCTCACCGACATTCTTATGTCGATTGGAAAGAAATAGAAATTGGACTGAAAACTAGTAGATCTGTTGATGCAGAACATCAAACATTGATACAAGCTGAAGCAGAAAAGTGGTGCAATGTTCTCAAATGTATTGTGGATGTAATTCTCCATTGTGCAAGGAATAACTTACCTTTAAGAGGAGGTTCCGATTCGATCAGTGACAGCAACTGTGGTGTATTTCTGAGTACATTAGAACTTATTAGTCACTACAATCCTCAACTATCTAAGCACATAGAAAATGTTAAAAGTGGAAAACATGTCACAAGCTATTTTTCACCTCTAATTCAAAATGAGGTCATAGACATTTTGGGAAATAAGGTTCGATCTGAAATACTGAAGAATGTAAAAAGTGCTAAGTATTTCTCTATTATGTTTGACTGCACCCCGGACACAGCACATTTAGAACAAATGAGTGAAATAATAAGGTATGTTAACATTAAGGATGGGAAATGCTCAGTTGAAGAAAGTTTTGTGGACTTCATCATAAGTCACCAGAAAAAAGGAAGAGGGTTATCACAAGAAATATTGCAAAAGCTAAACAATGACGGCTTGGATATTCAGAACTGTCGTGGTCAAGGCTTTGACAACGGCTCAAACATGGCAGGAAAATATGAAGGCGTTCAAGCGCACATATCCCAACTAAACGACCTTGCTAAATTTGTGCCTTGTGCAGCACACAGTCTTAACCTCATTGGCGTGCACGCCGCGGAAGTGTCAATTATGATGACAAGTTTTTTTGGAAATGTGTTGGAGTTTTTCAACTTCTTTAGTAGCTCTACCTTAAGGTGGGAGGCTTTGATTGGTTGTCTCAAAACTACCCTTAAGAGACATTGTGATACAAGATGGTCTTCCAGGCGTCAAGCTGTGACAGCTCTTAAGAAGAACTTATCATCTGTACACAAAGTTTTACAAAACATGGCTGATAAAGACAACGACTGGAACACTGACACACTGTCTGGTGCTATGTAACTTCTTAGACAAATTGATTACGAATATTTGTGCCTTTTAGAGATGTGGTCTGATGTTTTGATAAGTTTGGACTGCACCAACAAGTCACTGCAAGGAAAGGGCACAACTCTTGACGTAGCATCAAGTTTGCTCTCAGGTTTGGCAAAAAAATTTGAAGACCTACGTAAAGAAGGAATTAAAAAATACACAGAAAAAGCCAAAGCTATTTGTGATTCCATGGCCATCCAAAGCAGTTTTGCTGTTAAGAGGCTGAGGAAAGTCAAGAGGATGGCTGGGGAGACGGCTGAAGATGAAGCACACTTGTTGAGTTCTGATAAATCATTTGAGATAGAATGTTACACTGTATTTGATAGAATTGTAAGTGAAATGGAAAAAAGGGCACACATTTACCACACAGTTTCATCAGACTTCAGTTTTTTGTCAGGAAAGTCCTTAAGTGAATGCTCTGTTTCTTTTCTTGAAAAGTGTGCAGCTGATCTTGGTGCGATATATAGCAGAGACATTGATAGAGTTGAGCTAGTTAACGAAGTAGCTGCTTTCAAGTTTCATGCAAAAGAGCTGGTGAAGAACATTTACAAGGCTTCCCATTTGGATATTCTGAAAGTTATTTCAAACTATGGATTAAGAGATGCTTATCCAAACATCGAAATAGCATTGAGGATATTTTTGACAATGCCCGTCAGTGTGGCGTCTTGCGAGCGTACTTTCAGCAAGCTGAAGATAATCAAAAACTACTTACGGTCAAGTATGTGTGAAAACAGATTGACAAACTTAGCTATCCTGTCCATAGAATATGAGATTGCTTCAAAACTTGATTTTAGTGAAATAATTAGTGAGTTTGCCTTGCTGAAAGCAAGAAAGGTAAAGTTTTAGTTCCATGGCTTTTCTGCTGTATACTGTATGTAACAATTTGTAAAAGCAATATATTTGTTTACTGAAGAGTTTCAATTTGTTATTTACCAGCCCCCAGAGCCAAAAAAATGGTACCTGCAGTTACAACAACAGAATGTTGTAAGTGCAAGTCCTGAAGTCCTGTGTAAAAAAAATCGAGATAAATTATAGAACTAAAGCACCGACTAAAGTTATGAATTTTTTTTACTGTTGTATGAAATTTACTATTACAAAAATACCGAATACAATGTGAGAACGTATTTCCTGGTCGCAATTTGCGTCAAAGCTTGGTTAAGGGGGCTGCATGGTCTATCACGTGATGAGACATCCACGAATCACAGTACTTTTTTTTTTTTTTTTTTTTTTTTTTTTTTTTAGTAATCGAGCCTGGAGTTGGGGGGGAAGCGACACAGGGCTTGGGGGGGATCGGCACCACTGTTGGGGGCGCAGCTTTGTCAAAATTGCCAAGGGCGCAGGAGTACCTTGTTACGGCCCTGCTCAAGTTAAAATTAAAAATAAAAACAATGTAGCCAAAAAAGTAAAAGAACAAAGCGAGAAGTTGTGGATAAAACTGGAAATAAGGTCACTCTACGGCTTAATCAATAGATATAATAGGGAATTATATGACAGACACATAGAATTGTTAAGAATATACTCGTATCTAGAGTTAGAAGAAATATTATATAATTTTGGTTTGGGGTACGTAGAAAAAAAATTGGAAAATAAAAATAAAAAATGGTAGATAAGTTAAATAAATTAATAAGAAAGAACGAAGTAAAAAAGGAACACCTCTCTAAGAATAAATATGAAAAAAGAGTAATAAACCTTACAGAGGTAAATTTCAATACAGAAGAAAACGAAATGTTAGCAAAAGGCTGAAAATACGCACCGCCACCAGAATTAAATCAACAAAAAACGATTATTGAATGCGAAAGCATAATACAAAAACTAGGAAATGAAAATGATAAAAAAAGAATTAGGTGGGAAGAAGGGAATGTAGTAGATAAAATATTTAAGAAAAGTTTGTATAATTCAAAAAATGAACAAAAAATCAAATCAACTGTAACTAAACTAAAGAATAAAATAAAGAAGAATGATATTATAGTTACGAAGGCGGACAAAGGAAATACAATGGTACTACTGAGAAAGGACGAATACATAAAGAAAACGGAAGAATTTATAAGGGAAAGACGATACGAGGAAATAAAGTATGATTATACAAGTCAGTACCAGTCAAGGATAAAACAAATGATGAAACAGATAACATTTACAGAAGAAAATAAGAAAAATATTTATTGGAAAGTAATCCAACAGCACCAACTTTTAAAAGTCAGGTTAAAATACATAAAGAAGGAAAACCAATTAGACCGATTGTTTCTTTTATTAATGCACCTATTTATAAATTATCAAAGGAAGTTAGCAGAGTACTGAAAGAGAAATATGAATTTGGAACAAAATACAACATAGAGAATAATGTAAAATTGATAGAAAAATTAGAAAATATTAGGATTAATGTAAATACAAAATTGATATCACTGGATGTTAAGGACATGTTTAACAGAAGTGTTTAAAAGAGACCGAATCAAAAGATAGGGAGTTAAAAACGATAAAGGGAATTGTAAGGAATAATAATTATAACTCCAACATAGTGGATAAAGTTAAGAAAAGGGTTAACATACAAAAAGCTAAAATAGAACCAGAACAAAAGAATTATGCAGGGTCATTGACATACATAGGTTCACATACTAGAAAAATTATAAAATGTTTTAATAAATATGGAGTAGATATAGCTATTAAAAAATGTGAAACGGTATTTGATAAGATAAGGAATAAGAATATAGAAAAAATTCCAGTATTACAGAAAAGCGGAATTTATAAATTAAAATGTAAAGACTGCAACAAAGTGTACCTAGGTGAGACAGGACGGAAATTCGTATGCAGGTTGTCTGACCACAAACGTGGAGAAGGTAATAGAACAACCAATTCGTTATATGTAAGACATTTCATAGAAGACAACCATAAGTTTGTTAATCCTTTGGAAGAATACGAAATTGTAAAAGTAGTAAATAACACAGTTGAAAGGAAGCTTAGAGAGGAGTTAGAAATATTGAAAGAAAGAGAAAAAGGGTTAGACAATTTAATTAATATTAAAATTAAATTTGATAATGAAGAAATATTTTATAACATGATTAAGAAGTAAATGAGAGAGGACAGATAGATAAGATTAAGAATTATACTGCATAGTACTAATTGGTTGTTTTAAAATAAGGGTGTGTGACTGACCCACGTGTGTGGAGAGGAAGAGGGTAGTTTAAAAGGATGCACACACACACACACACACACACACACACACACACACACACACACACACACACACACACAACACTGAAACACAAGGAATTTGCTAGAAAAATATGTAACTGTACAGATGGTGGGGCAGGGTTATGGGGTGAGGAAGGGTCATTAATTTATAGCTTGTTGTGTGTGAGCAAGGTGGGGGAGAGGGGTGAAAGGTTTGTTTTTACATATTTCCTGTCTATTTCGATCTGACGATGGGCTGTGAAGCTTGAAAGCGCTAATCGGAATAATTTTTATATAGTGGTGTGCAACAGTGATCATTCTGATTGTGATTTCAACCACTAACACAAATTTCTTCATTAAATATCTAATTATAGGTAGGCTAAATAATTAATTAAACAGGCTATATAATCCATTTTATATATAAATTTCAAAAAATTATTATACTAACTAATTCTGAGATTAGGCTTTTAACCCAAGTGGTACAGCACTTGGTTAGGTTGTCTGTAAAACTGGGTCTTCTGTGGTTCGTGTTAAGCAATCATTTTAATACATTACTTGTTAACATGAAGGAACAGGAATTTATGATTTCCAAGTTCGAAGTAACAAATAAGTTTCAAATGTTAAAGAAAAGTTATTATTCAAATTACATAAGTATAAAGTACATCAAGTAAAGTCTTATACTATAAAAAACTGCTGAAATTTTTCATTGTTGTAGTGCTAATAATTGACTTGCAAAAGATGATAGAAATATGGTCATGTGGAAACAAACTGTTCGGGTAGAAAGAATCTTTTTTACACCAAACAAAAGATGCACTACCGCTACTGGACTCGTCCATAGCAAGACGCAAATGATTTGTAGTAGCAACCTTGTTAAGCGCTTCAAAGTGAAGTATATTAGAACAGTGGTTCCCAACCATTCCGGAACCCTGGTACCACTTTGGTCTTCCGCGTTTATGTCGAGTACCACCGGAGCCTAAAGAAAGGTTATTTGGGATTTCTCAATAAAAAACTTGATACAACATGAAGTATACCTTATTATTCCTAGTCATGTATAATTATTCAAATCTGATACATAGACTTCACAAAACAGGAACGATTTTAAAAATTAATTTCAGTTTAGTCCTATGCTAAAATAAAATATATAGTGGTTTTTTAAAAAGGCAGTTGATTATTTTCATTACAGATTTTCTGGTTAGTACTGAAAATAACAGCCTATAAAAAAAAATTAATGTCAAACATATAGCTGCTTACTATGTACAAGAGAATTAATGTCACGTTCTATTGATGTTCAGTCAAATATTTTTTCCAACTTACCGTCTGTGACTTTCTTTATGCAACGATGTCTTCAAACTAATGTTGACAGGTTTCGGGACACTAGTCCCATCATCAGAACTTAAAAGTTTGTTCCTATATCATCAAACGATGATATAGGTGTCAAATAATTAAAACATCAAAATCCAAACATACAAAAACGAGAACACTTAATGTATAAAGTTGAGCGCGACGGTTAAACGATGCACACCGTACGGTAGCTGATCGCGCACTAATCAAGACTGACTATTATCGCGACAATAACGCAAAGCGGTATCGTACAATATATTCGATTTAAAAAGCAGTTGATCGTTTAAGACACGCGGCTTGGTATCATCATTGTTGTAAGCACTGTAAATTTCGAACTTCTCAAGGGCGTTCATATGTCGCCCTTTCCTGCATATGTGAAGAGGTATCAAGTTTGTTTTAAAATTTGTGTAATTATGATTCTCTATGATGAGGTGTTTTGCAAATTTTGATCTAATGTGGTCCAAACTGTGATATCGAGTAGGCGGTCTATATTCTGTGAACCTTTTTAAAAAGCCACGGCCTGTCTGGCCTATATAAAAGGCGTCACAATCATCACATAACAATTGTAAACACCTGTTTTGTGTTCGAGGTTGGTAGGTCCATGTAAGCGGAGGTTATTCAAAATGTGGTTAGTGGTCTTGTATGTGATGCGTATATTGCTTTTTTTTATTGAAAATTGACCCAAAAACCTTAGGCATAAAGTACGTATATGGTGTTTTAATGTATTTGCATGTTATATTCTCACGGGTTCCCTGTCCGTTAATGTTTTTACGCCTTTTCTTATGTTTTCTGAGGATATTATTCACCACCCCAACATCGTAACCCTTAGTGACTGCGATGTATTTAATGGTGTTCAATTCCTCATGGTTTTCTTTATCACCAAGGGGCAGAAACAAAAGCCGATTAATCATACTGTGACAGGCAGCCATTTTCTGGTATATTGGGTGAAAGGACTTAGCGTGTATCACAATATCAGTTGCTGTGGGTTTTCAATAAATGTTAAAATGTAGTTTTTTACTATTGTTTTTAGCAACTGTTAAATCGAGAAAATTCAGTTTTCCATTGTCTTCATTTTCAAGTGTGAACTGTATATTATCATTGATATTATTTACATAATTATGTAACCTATCAATTTGCCTTTGTGTGCCTTTATATATCAGAAAGGTGTCATCTACACATCTGCCATAAAACATTATGTTATCACTGGGTTCGTTATTAGTAAGAATAAAGGAATTCTCGAAATTATTCAAGTATATATCTGCAAGGAGGCCTGAAAGTGGGGAACCCATTCCTAACCCCTCTTGTTGGTTGAAAAATTGATTGTTGTGGGTGAAATAGTTTTGATCGAGAATCAGTTACAAAATGTCCATCAATTCGTTTATACTTTCAATGTCCAATTTATTAGTATTAATAAGGTTAATCTTAAGTATTCGTAGGGTCTCAGCTACTGGTATGTTTGTGTATAAGTTTATAATATAAAAGGAGGCAAGTTTGTAAGATGGTTCAATTATTAAGTCTTTAACATTATCTACAAAGTCAAAACTATTAATTAAACTATGATCATTAGTTATTCGTATATTATGCTTTATTATGTTGACTAATTTTTTAGCCGTTCTATATCCCGGGGCAGTGGTGAAATTTACTAGTGGTCTCAGTGGGATACCTTCCTTGTGGAGTTTGGGTAAGCCTGTTAAAACGGGTGCTTTCGAATTTATGGGTTTCAGAGATCTTCTAGTTCGCTCGTCGAACAAATGTGTGCATTTATTTATACTCTGATTTAACCCTTTTTCATAGTGTTCAGTTGGGTCAGAATTTAGTTTATTCATGTTGTTATTGATCACGGTGTTACCTTTATCGGCCTTGGTGACAAGGGCATGACAGACAATTGTCTTACAATTGACAGATAATTTATGTCTTAGTTCTGTTTTCTTCCCTTGAGAAGTTCGAAATTTACAGTGCTTACAACAATCATGATACCAAGCCGCGTGTCTTAAACGATCAACTTCTTTTTAAATCGATATATTGTACGATACCGCTTTGCGTTATTGTCGCGATATGAGTCAGTCTTGATTAGTGCGCGATCAGCTACCGTACGGTGTCCATCGTTTAACCGTCGCGCTCAACTTTATACATTAAATATTGTGGTTTTTGTATGCTTAGATTTTGATGTTTTAATCATTTGACAACTATATCATCGTTTGATGATATAGGAACATACTTTTAAGTTCTGATGATGGGACAAGTGTCCCGAAACATGTCAACATTAGTTTGAAAACATCGTTGCATAAAGAAAGTCACAGACGGTAAGTTGCAATATATTTGATTGAACAACACGTGGCTTGGTACTAATTTCGGATTTATTCCTTTTAATATCTATTGATGTTATTTTTAACCTTAGATATCCTGTTCCTATATTGTTTTCATCATTTACGTGTTCGGCGAATCCACGCTTGCTTATTACGACCTGGGTACTCGGTTTTTGTTGCCATACAAAACGACTCTAAGATATTCTTTTTTTCAGAGATCCTTTATAGAACTGTTGCTTGTCATCTCAATCAACGATTCTTTTTCTTCTACATTTTCAGGTATATTTTTCCCTGAAAATACATTTTTAACCCCATAATTTGTTGTAGTATCTTGTGGGAAGTACTGTTGAAAGCTGGCATTCAGTGCTTTAAGGTGTCAAATTATGTTAGATATCAAAATATTATTAGGGTAATCTATATGTTTTTATAAGGATAATCTTTTTAAATTATGTCCGATTTTGAACATACATTTTTATTTATTCATTGTTTTAAGTAAATTGTTTTCCCTAGCTATAGTGTTGTTTTCCCTGCATTAGTGTATCAATTGTCCAAAAATCAAATATCCAAACCGTCAAATATCGGAACTCGATAGAGAACAAAAAATATTCACTAATTCAATGTAAAAATAATTGTTGGCCACGATATTTAGCCAATATTTCTATTATTCGTCTTAATTTTATGACAACTATTTAACGTATTATCGTTCTAAAAGCTCATACAGCGATAAGTTTTTAGTGTATAAACGGAAAATGAATAAACGGTAATACGAATATACGACATTAAAACGAGATTCGCCTCACCATAAATTCTCTTAATTTAATATTATAAAATCGGTTTTTACAATTCATTATTAAATCATTGGATTTATTTCACAACCTTACACACAACAGTGTGACAGAATTTGAGATGTGACAAGCCGTGCACTAAATGTGTACAAAAAATTTGTATATTTTGGAAATATAAATGTATCCGTGACGACGGTACGAATGTATTTCGGATTTATTGTTATTAGGTTAATGTTTACTTGAGAACAGATTAAGGCAATACTTAAAACTCTTGCTTAATATCGAATTAAGACTTTCAAAAAAATAAAATGAATTGCACGTTAGTAAAACAAGTGAATAAATATAAGTACACATATTGTAACAAGACCTGTTAACTAGTTACAAATAATTATAATTTCTTTGTGTATGGTTCAAAGAAAAGAAACAAAAATTTTATTTAAAAAAATTTTGTAAAAAAAATTTTGTTTGGTTGTTATGGTTAAAATTTAGAATTAATCCTGGTTCTGCTTTTGTTTAATTTTCTAAAATTCTGTAAGTTCAATTCGGTTAATTTTTGCACTTCTGGTAGATCTTAACTAAATCTGGAGTTAATCAGATTATCTCCTTGCAGCTATCGATTGATGATTTTCAGCGCTGCTCCAGTATCTCGCTTTTAGTTAAGATTTATCGCCTTCCAGTAAGTCTTGTAGTTAATTAAACCCTTAAATTAAAATGTGAAATAATTTTACAATCCAAATAGTTGAAGTAATTTGATTTATTAACAATAATTTATAAAAATCGATGTAGAGCAATTGTTCGACTCTGTCACAGGGATATATCGATTTGTGATTACAGGTTAATTTTTATATAAGTATTAAAAAAGGTTCTTTCAACGATTATTTTATATAGTCAGAGAAGGGCAGGCCAAGAAAGTATAACATATACAAAAAATAATCTTAATAATTAATAATTAACAAATTGTGAATAATATATAATGTTTAGTATATTTGATTTTTCAAACCAATCTGCAGGCTATGAGATCAGTCTAGAAGGTTGTAGTGCATCACGGGACCCCATCATGGCGGCTGGCTGAATTGATGAGGTAAACGTATATATGGTCGCTGGAAAATCTCACAATAAATTCACCTTTATAACTGTTTTATGGATCTCCGTAATCGTGTATACTGTCTATTATGTTGTTTGAGATATCCTGGATGAGTGTTCAGTGTTCACTGGTGCTAATTGTTTTCAGTTAGAGGTGTTCACTTTATGTCTGTTCGTGGCTAAGAATCGTTAATATGTTGTATAGTGAAATATTAATATTACGTAGTTTTAATGGTTTAAATCACTTGTATTATGTGGTGTATTGTTCGTTTTCACCGTTGTCGTTGAGTATTTCATAGTTTTTAATCGAAAAGTGTTAATTTATGTAACTCCCGTTTTCCACTGATTTTAGGCTTTACCCATTTCACTCCCTTATACGGTTTTAGAACGCGATTCAGCATCGACCGTTCCGTTTGAATGTTAACAAAGAACTAACTTACTTCCTTCATCTTAGGAAATATCTTGCCAAGTTAATATTGGAAAAGTATTGTTAAAATAATTTTCACTTCCCATGTACATAATTTCAAGGTACATTATATATAGAATATTTTTAGTTTATTGTTCGCTTTCATGAACTATTAACCACATAATTGGTTTATTTATCTCAATCTGTTTAATTTGATATGTCATAGTCCATATTTGTTGAGATTTTTGTTAAAATTAACATATTTCTGTCTTTTTGGAAATCTAGGCCCAAAAAACCTGTTTCCGTTCTTGTACAAAATTACTGCCGTTTTAAGTGTTATTAATATAATTATAATAAATTTTAAATGGTCACAAATCCTTCTTTTTCCTCAAATTTTTATAAATTTAACATTTGAACTGTCTTTTAGTGATAATTTCTGAATTTACCATTCCTCTTTAAAAATATTTAATTATTACATTTCGAAAATTTTCAATATTTAAGATATTTTTCTATATTAGTCTTTTAAATCATAGGATCATTTACAGTAGTTGTTAGCTGACCTACCTTACATAAATCTTGTTAGTTTTCATGGTTCATTGGTGAATTAACTGGTTTATATTAATTTTTGTGAATTCATTATTTGGCCTAGAGTTTAGTATTTTACATATATGGTTTTTTCAAATAAATTTAATTCTACTCCTCCTCTGACTCTTAAAAGTTAACACAACATGAAATAAAATTGTTTACATAATTATTGAGATGTGTAGCATCTAATTTATGCTACTGTTACAAAAAATAATATTTAACATTAATCAGCAGTCTTTAAAGTTAGACATGTTTGCTTAAACTGTTTTGAACATACATTTAACACATTTTATAAATTAATACAGCATCCATACTTAAACATTTTAATTTGTATGCATGCTGTTATATGACTAAAACATCTTACTCTAAACATATAGGTACCTTATTCTATTGGAACTCTTTTAAAAAATGGAGTTCATGGCTTTGAACAATATCAGCCATTTAAACTTCTTAACTCTATTAAAACTTAATCTATTATCAGTCCTTTCTGATTATACTATTATTATCTAACATCCCCTTGTACAGTAAACATTTCCCTCACATACTTTCTTTATTATTGGCATTCCTATGAATGTCTTGAGATAACAAAGTGACCTTATTTAATGAAATATTGGAAATATTTTCCATTTAATATTTCATTACTTGTTAATTATAAAATATAAAAGTTATTTTATAGCACATTGTTTAAGTTATATATACACTACAACTTGAAGTTTATTACATTTAAAAACACTTCTACTAGTACACATTCACTGTTGGATCTGACTTATATTTGAGTTTTATTTTCTAAGACCAGACCTTTAGTCATAATGGACTGTGAAGATTTGTTTATTTTTTATCATATAATAACTTTAGTTGGTGCACTTCTTATCATACTACACAATACTTTTGTTTATAAATAATTACAATTTCATAAGGTTTTGGGGTGTTATACTTTCTTTAATGGTATCATTTGTTTTGGGGTTAATGGTAGTTAATAATAGGTTGTTATTGTGGTTCTTCCATCCTATTTCTTCTTTTCTTCTCGTCTTCCTTCTTGTGTTCATTCTTGGGTAAACCAAGGTACTCAGTGTTTTTTTATCCGATGGTTGGTTCGGAGTGTCTTCTTTATTATCTGCTTTTAAATTTCTTCTTCCTTCTTGGGTTTGGAGTATCTTCTTTATCATCTGATACTAACTTTACTCTTCTTTCTTGATTTCGTGATATCTTTTTTATCACCTGATACGAATCTTCCTCTTCTTGTTTCTTCTTTTGTTTGGGGTACTGTATTTATCACCTGCTCCTAACCACCTGGGTAATCTCCTGAATTTTTAATATGAGTTTCCTTTAATTTATTTTATTTGACTTTTATGGTTGCATTTTTATTATTTAATTATTGTTTTTCTTTTATAGTGGTGTTTTCCTTTGAAGTGTAATTGAATTTCATTTGACATTCTTTGAGTATATGTAATTTAATTATTTTTATGATCTTAAATTAATTAATTGTTAGTGGATTATCTGTCATGCTACAGATTGCCCTTCTCCAGAAGTGATTTTTTCAGACTATACTTGCTTTGTCTGAAACAATTGCTTATGATAATTATTATAGTTTTTTAGTATTCTTGACTTTCTTCCATTTCTAAAATTTTTCTTCTATACATTTGAGCTTATTTCCTTTTCATTCCTACTTCATCTTCCTTGATAGTAATAGTCATCTGAGTTTCATATTTATTATCTTATTTTCATATTTCTTCTTAGTATTTTCTCCTTGGGATATTTCCTCCCTATCTTTCCCTAACATGTGAGCTGGTTCAGTTCAGAGAGCCACTGTACGCTACTTCCTCTGCTGTCCAATACTTCACTTCTTATTTGAGTACAGAGGCAAATCATCTCTGCTCAAAAAACATATTAATACTCATGTTTAATATGGTAACCAAATCACTTGTACGAATTAATAAATTATTTACCTTAAATTACCGCCGTGTGTTTTCTTGTGCTGCGTACCTTAAATAATTTAAGGTAAATAATTTATTAATTCGTACAAGTGATTTGGTTACCATATTAAACATGAATATTAAATTAGAGCCTAGCCAAAGAAGCATGGTATTTAAATTCCGAAGTACAAGAAATCACACGGCGGATAATTTAAGGTAAATAATTTATTAATATTAATACTGCTGGAATTATCTACAGACAGTTATTAAAAATATTACATCAGAATAGTACACTTTTGTTACTATTTAAAAAATATCTTTGGATACCTCAATTCTTATATTGCTCAGAGATTTTAATATTCCTATCTCAGTTGTTCTTCTGACTTCTTAACTTGATGGTTATTTCAATTGGTATCATGGTGGGAAGCTCTTCTATTAGTATAATTTTCAATTTTTCTTACATATAAATTTTTTGGTTATTAATGCTTTATCCTTTCTGGTTTTTTATTACAATCTGCTTTGGTTTTTAGTGTAACAGAACTTACAACGATAGATTAGATTAAATTATTATTATTATTATTATTATGTGATTATTAAGAAAATTTGAATGAGTGTTCACGTTTAAGGTTTGTCGTTTAAAAGAGTATTTATCACTTCACCGTGTCAACCTCCCCACTTACCATATGTGGATGTCTTCAATATTCTCGCTGGTGACTTCTTCTACTGTAAAAACACTGAATATAGATACATAGATATTCTTTTTGAATATCACACAGAATGCACATACACAATAACAATAAATTAAAAGTTCATCTGCTATTCGAATGATATTGGTCATTCAAATCCTACCGCCACCTTATGAGAGAACTGTTCATGAAGAATTAAACTACTTTATCTATAATAAAGAAATCAAAACTCTGGTTCCACTGGTAAATAAATTGGGGATTTATTAACAATTATTAAATGCAATGAACTCTATTAAAAACAATCAATAATATCTTTACAAACAATAATAACTTTAAACAATTCCTGAGATCTCTGTACCTCAAGGCTGGTAACACTGATGTATGGTACAATGTTTTTGGTGAACGAGGTTATGTTCACTTTATTCAGTTATATTACCAAATTGGTGAGTTCTTTGAAGATACATGATACCAGATTACAAGATGTGATTTTAATTAACACTATTTAATTATGTATTACTATAAAAAAGAACAAAATTGAAAATTATAAAACTCGGTACCATAACCGATATATCGTACTATCGTACGCTTAGCAAACGCATATAGCAGTTGTGGTCAAAACACGTGCTCTGGGGTTTGCACTGTTAAAAATATTATTATTATTTATTCATTAACTATCAAAATCATGTACTGGCAAGAGAAAAAATCTAGAGAAAAAACTCTTGTTATAGCTTTCATTTAATTAAAATTATTTGAGAACAGAATTATTTCTTGGTGATAAAATTATAATCATCAGTTCTAGGTTAGTTACCTAGTAAACGTAAGTCATTATTTAGAATAAGTATATTACTTATTAAATTCTTAATGATATTATCATAAACATTCTATTTATAAGTCATTTGACGTGTAATCATCAGTTATTTAAAATATTTGCACAATAAAACAATTATCTGTTAATTCAAAAAGTTTAGTCAAGTAAGCGACTATATACTATACATTGATGATCGGTATCTAAATTAATTTCGACCTTCTCAATTACTATTAAATTGTAAAATATTTATTTTTAAATTAATCATTGTGCTACAATTCATTTGTTGGGCACTGATAATTTTTCATCATAGTTTAAGCACTTGAGTATCTTTGACTAGTGCAGTCCAAAACAATACCGTTCGTTTATTAACGAAAGTTATTATTTTTCATGAATTTCTTTTAAATTAATTAAAATATAGTACTCCCTGATTTAAAACACAAAACACGACCTTTATTATACACTGGTGGAGTTATTTTCACTGTTCACTTAATGCACTGGACACTCGGTAATAGATTGTTGTGTATAGGTTAGCGTATGTTGACTTAGACGCTGTTTGTGACGCGCACATTTTGAAATAATTTTGCCGACTTCTTGCGTGGACCTTCCGTGTTGAGTGATACAGAACGAATGATTCCTTCACCGAAGCGTCTCCTTCTCGTCTGGTCATTTTAAGCTATTTGATTGGTTCAAAAGGTCAAACTCTCAACCCCAAAACACTTTGGTCAAATAAAAATTTTAATTTTTGACAACTTTTAGCGTGGGTTCGAGGCTATGAGTGACGTATGCATTGATACTCAAAATGATTGAAAAGTTTATAACTGTCATAACTTTCTTATCTTTTGTCGTATCGTCGATTGGGTAGTGGCATTAAATCGCGGACGCTTGTGGCTTTATTTTAAGTCTAAACAAGCATTAAATCCGTTCATTATTAATTCACTTAGCCATCTCAAACACTCATATGGTGATTCTTAATATAAATAAGTTTGTTTCACCATATTTCTTTACAATTATACTGTAATACTTACTACTAAACGTCTCGAGTCCATTTCTCTTTCATTTTAGTACATAAAACAGTCATAATTACAATTTAAACAATATCTGGTAATGGCGTCCATAGCGACCATGTTCGATTGTTTATAATTACATGTAACGCTATTATTCCTTATCTCATTACATCTGTTTGACATCCTAACACTAATATGTACATTGACATTTGTTCACATTTTATTTTGCAAAAATGTTATTTTTTATATACTTATGGTATTATCAAAAATACCTTCTGTTCTCCTTTCTCTAATTTGTCACTTTTTTAATTATTTTATCACACAAGGTATATAATGTTATTAATTAAAATAGTGTACAATTGTTGTACCTTGTTGGTTTAATGTATTTATTAACTTTTCATTATCTGAAAGCTCTTCAATTCATAGTACAATGTTTATTTACATCTGGTTTTACAAGTGCAGTTAGTTAGTTTATAATATTTCAATTATAAACTACTACTATTACATTTGAGATGTGTACTCATAGCAGTATCAGACATTTCTCTAACTACTGATAACATTTTTCATAATCTTTTGATAAGTTTTGATATTGCTTTTTGATTAATTATCTTGTCACATTGGGGTTCTGTTCTTTTGGCTTTATGATATCATATTCAATCTGATTGATTTGCTGTGTATTTCAGTACACATGGTATTTTAATGGTTTGCATTATTATTCATAATTAGTCTTTGTTTGAAACAATTGTTGACAGTTGCTTGGTTTAACTAATATACATGATTTTATGTTATAGGTGCACTTTCTATGAGGTTATGTGTCAGTTGTCTGACAACAATGTGCAACGTATTCTTATGCAGTATTTGACTCTACTATTACCATTTCATTATGGCATTCAACTACAATGGTTTAATTATTAAGTTATACACATGTTTACACTATTTGTTGAAACAATAACACAGGTATTCTTAGTCTAATAATATTACATTTCTTGGTGGGTTGCACCTAGTTTTTGGTACATTGATAGTTTTATACCTAACAAATTAGCTTATTTGCTACTGTTTGTTCTGGAATTCATTTATATTTTGTCCTGTCTTGCTATGGCATTCAGGCACATTTCATTTTAAGGCTTACAACGCTTTTGTTACTAGTCCCTATGAACAATTATTTTACTTGTTCTGTCTCATATTTCTTTTGGTGGTCTTAATGATTATTTATATGATATTACAATCTTGATTAAACTTGTCACACTAATTGTCTGTTCATTTTAACTAGTTAATCTTGTATTCTTTCACTTATAATGGTTAATCATTTTCCTTTATTATAAACATTCTCACTTCTATTGTCTGTGGTGTTTATTTGGGGTAAAAATGGTTATCATATCACAGGTTGTCACACTTATATTAAGTTTTCACTGTTATTGTTTGTGATCACTCAATGATGCTAAACACTGGTTTCTTTATAGTTGATCTTCGAATAATCATTACACTTCTTCCGGTCACTATATTAATTTTAGTTCCTTGTATACCTTGTGAATGTTGATTTCTTGTAATGTCCATACATTATCTTCATTCTTCGTGGTATGTTTCCTTTCCTCTTCTTCTTCTTTTCTTCTTCTGGTTAATTGTTGCTCACTATCGGTGTTCTCCTGGGTTATACATTACTTGTGATAATCAATGTTCCCTTAGTCTTGTCATATTCTTCAATATTTTTATTCGTGGTAGTCATTGTTCCATAGTAATTTATACTAATAAACAAATTTGTTTGTTTTTTCATCATTGTGGTTGTACTTGATTCGTATCCTCTTCAGTTTAATGATTAATTTTGTCATGTCCCCTCACTATTTTGGATCTGTTGGCTCCTCTTCATTTTAATAATTATTTTCGTTGTTTCCCCTCACTATTTGGGATCTATTGGGCCTGGATTCTAACATATTATATTGGCTCGTTGTCATTTTCTCTCTCTTTTGTACTCGATGATATCCGTGTTACTCTTCCTTCTTCTTTGTTGGGTTGTTTCAATAATATTCGTTCGTATATACACACTTTGTCTATATTCTCCTGTTCCCTATTTTATGCACTTTGCAATATTTTCATGATCTCCCTTTACTTGACGTAATAGATAGTTATTTTATGTAACTGCCAATTTGGTACGTTACAATAGTAGCATATATTTTATGACATTTTTGGTTTGTTTCTCTGTTTTTATTAGTTCCACTTGTTCCATGTTCTAGAACTTTCTTATAATTGTCGTTATTACAATTGACATTTAATTCATGATCATTTCATTACTGATTTGTTTAATTACATCATATCTTTGATTTTATTCTTAAATTACTCCTCTCTTGTTTTTTATTTCTTCGAATGAATGTTTTAATTAATTTTTGAATGAGGTTATTGTTTCTCCTTATAACACTTGAAAGTTTTATTATTTTATATTTCCACGTAAGTTTCTGTATTTAATCATATTTAATCAATCAAATCGTATCACTGATTTTTATTCCTGTTTGTATCATTTTATTGAAGGTATTTTACACTTTATTTATTGAAATTAGACATTATCATACTCTTTCAGAATTACTTGGTTTAATTCTAAATTCTGTTTCTTTTATTTATCTCATAAAGATTTTCTATAAATATGGTAAATATATTGTATTAGTACCATAAATATGGTAAGAGTTCTCTTCTTTTTATTTCACCATAGTTTTTTTCATTTCTAGATTGTAGTAAGGTGCTCTTACATAATTTTTTAATTTTGTAGGTGTTCAACCTCTCAAAATTCTTTTCTTTTTATTTTATCAAATGGTTTCTTTCAAATTGTTTGTAGTAAATTGTTTTTACACTGTTTTTGGAATTTATACGATTATTCAAAATTCTTTTTATATTATATATCCAAATAGTTTTCAAAATAATGTTAGTAAGGTGATCTTACAATGTTTTGGAATTTTTATGATTTATCAATATTCAAAATTCTCTCTTTTTATTTTATATTATATTTCCAAAATATTTTTCTCAAATAATTGGTTTGTAAGGTGTGCTTACATTATTTTTGAATTTTTATGATTAATTCAAAAAATTCTTTTCTTTTTATTATTTCCATAAAGTTTTTTTATAAATAACTGGTTTGTAAGGTGATCTTACTCTGTTTTGGAATTTTTATGATTTATCAATATTGAAAATTCTCTCTTTTTATTTTATATTATATTTCCAAAATGTTTTTTCTCAAATAATTGGTTTGTAAGGTGTGCTTACATTACTTTTGAATTTTTATGATTAATTTCAAAAATTCTTTTCTTTTTATTATTTCCATAAAGTTTTTTATAAATAACTGGTTTGTAAGGTGATCTTACATTATTTTTGAATTTTTATGATTTTTTCAATAATCAATATTCTTTTTATATTATATATCCAAATAGTTTTTCATAATAATGTTAGTAAGGTGATCTTACAATGTTTTGGAATTTTTATGAATTCAAAATCCTTTCCTTTTTGTTCCTTAAAGTGTTTTATAAATAACTGGTTTGTAAGGTGTGCTTACATTATTTTTGAATTTTTATGATTATTCAAACTTCTTTCTATTTTACTCTTCATGATACTTCTTCATGGATGCCTGGTTATAGACACCCTTAATTTTACCAGAGCCCATCTCCTTGATTTCATAGGTGTTATTATTTTTGTCTTTGGAGACTATATAGGGTCCAGTGTATAAGAGCAATAATTTCTTAGTTATCCCTTCCAGTGAACTTGGTAACTCCCTATTTTTTAATAAAACTTTTTCACCAATGGTATAGGTAACTGTTTTACCCATCCCTTTATTATATTTAATCCACCGTTTCTTCGGCCAGGGTCTTCGGCCACCTTGCTATAAAATTTAATTTTATCAATAATATATTCATTTTCCATCGGAACTCCAATATTTCTTCGATCTCCCGTGGGGGTTGTTTTTCGTACATGGCGGAGTATGGTGTAATTCCTATGGCTGGGTGGTATGCCAGGTTGAGGAATCCTTCTGTGGCCTCTAGATATTCTTGCCATCTCCTCTGTTGATCGTGGCAATACGTACGTAATATTCGCCCCACCTCTCGCAATACTCTCTCTGCCGGGTTACTGCTCGGGTGGTATACCGAGGTTTTATAGGTATGAACCCCCATCGACAGTAGTGTATCCCGCCATTTTTTCCCCTTGAACTGGGTTCCGTGGTCGGTGATGATCGAAACTGGTTTTCCGACGTCTGGGAAGTACTGGCTGGTTAAGATATCGAGAATTTTATTTGTAGTCGCCCGATTCGCTGGGTATAGCTTGATGAACTTCGTGAAATGGTCCATCACGATGACTAGATATCTGTATCTGCGACGACCCCCACTGCGGGGAAATGGCCCGCAGATGTCCAGAAATACTTTTTCTAGCTTCGCTTGAGATGTTATTGGAATCAATTGCCCTTCCTTTTTCTCGTTATTTGATTTCACGGGTTGGCAAATGCGGCAACTCTTTATATATTTTCGGACCTTCCGATTAATATCTTTAAGGTGGCAGCTCTCTTCCAGGGCCTTTATCACCTTTAAGGCGCCCATATGCCCATATCGAATATGATAGTTATTCACTATCTCCTTTTCGATATGGGTTGGAATAATAACCTTCCATTTTTCCTTCTTCAGAGATGGTTGTATAAACAGTATATCGTGGTGTATTTTATAATATTGGGCGATAGTCTCGTCCCCTGCTTCCAATCTTGTCTTAATGGATTGTAACTTCGGGTTTGCTTGTTGGTGTGTGCTCAGGTTTTCCAATAATGATTCTAGATCGGCGCTGTTACTCAGAATGTGGTATACTTTAAGTATACTTTCCTTTTCCCCTCCGAACGTTTGTTTATTAATGTCTATTCGAGACAACACGTCCGCAACGGTATTCTTCTTTCCGGGGATGTACTCCCACTTAAGATCATACTCTTGTAGTAACAGTATCCACCGGGTCAACCTTCCGTGACTTAGTTTACATCTCCTTAAGAACGATATGGACTTATGGTCTGTCCGGACGGTAACGGGGTAACCAAGGATATATGTGCGGAATTTTCCACACGCGAACACTACACTTAACAACTCTTTTCCAGTGACGTGATAATTCTTCTCGCACTGATTTAATGCTCTACTGGCAAAGCAAATCACGAGATGTTCGCCCTCCTCATCCTCTTGATACAATGTTCTGCCGAGGCTGATGTCGCTGGCATCGCAATTCAGGTAGAACGGTTTGCTGAAATCCGGATGGCGAAGTATTATTGGTTCCAGAAATTTCTGTTTAATCAGTGTTAAGGTCTCATTCTGTTCTATACCCCATATCCATTTATTCTTGGATGACATTTGCGGCTGAAATCTGGCGGTCAATTCAGAATACTTTTCCTGGAACTTGCGGTAGTAATTACAGAGTCCCAGGAATGACTGTAATTGCCTTCGATTCTTAGGTGTTGGAAAGTTTTGAATCGCTTCTACTTTTTCAGCCGACGGTGAGATTCCCTGGTCGTTCAATATAAATCCCAAGAATTGAATTTCCTTGGCTATGAAGTGAGATTTCTCTAGCTTTAGCGTGATGTTATTCGCAGCTAATTTCCTTAACACATGTTCCACACGGTAGCAGTGTTTCTCCCAAGTTTCTGAGGACACTAGCAAGTCATCTACGTACACGGTGGTGAATTGTAGTGCTTCCTGGCCAAGTATCTGGTCCATGCAGTGTACAAAGACTGCGACTGAATTCACCAGTCCGAAGGGCAACCTCTTAAACTGGTAGTTCCGCCCTTCGAATATAAAGGCCAGATACTGGCGACTCTGTGGATGTAATCCCACCTGCCAGTAGCCGCACACCGTGTCCCAGGTACTAAAGTACTTGGTACCGTGGAACCGTTTCAAAATCTCTTCAATCTCACCGGGCGAAGTCCTGTCATTAATAATCATTTTATTAATCTCCCGCGCATCTAGGCACAAACGGACTTGTCCGTTTTTCTTAGGAATAGCCACGATAGGACTTGTGTTTGGGGATTGGTTACTCTCTATAATGTCACGGTTAATCATCTTTGTTATTTCAGCTCTTACTGCTTCCTTTCCTGATTGCGCGATGGGGTAAGCCTTCCGGTTAAAGTCCACTGTGTCTCGGAACTGTAGAGTACACTGGAAGTTTTTTACTTTACCGGGCTCGTCAGAAAATACTGATTTATACTGTTCATACTGTTCGTATATATGCAACGTATTTATGTTGTTACATTTAATTTCAAATACAAATACACTTCTATTTGTGTTTGCGGAGCCCCACGATCTTTGAGCGCCAAATTATTATACAACGTATTTATGTGTGTGAATTTTTATATGTACTTTAATTTGTATAGCCCCACGTTCTTTGGGAGCCAAATATGCAACAATACATATACATAAACACATATACATATACCCAAATTTAGCGTGACCGGTCTCACGTTCAAGATTGACAAATTATGTAACAATATAACATTTAAATTGGGTTTTAGGTGTATCTGCAATAAGAAATCTATGTAACTTGTAACGGTATTTCAAATTTATTTGATATTATTAAAAATTGTGCACATGGCACTGACTTCGATTTAAAACATTCGTTATTATTTGTTATTATGCCGTAAAACTTATGCTATATACATCCTTACTGACTAAATATTCTATTCTACTAATTATTGTATTAAAGAAAAATCTCATTTCAGACTACTCAGTCAATTAATGTGTTTCAAAATATCAATATTTAAATCTCTTTTTATATATTGTAATGTACTCAAAATATTAATAGTTATTGAATTTATCTTTTGTTTCTCAGTACTGTTTTATCTCAAATACTAATTGTTTTCATTTAAATGCTTTGTAATCATTTTATCATATTAATTTGAGCTCTTGTTACGTTAATCGTATTTCTAAAACATCTATGATTTTAATTCTACTTTACAAGAAACATTGGCTCTTACTTTTAAATAAAATAGAAATGTCTTTAATTGTCTTTGAGTTCATTGTATGATTAAGATATAAATAAGTTGTTTATCACCTTATTGTCGTCAATCATACTCGATCATTTTTTGATCCATCTGTAGTTGTCCTCGTCTCGCAGTCCAGCGTCGGCTGTCTCTCTCTTCTCCTCTTGTCCAGTGTCGGTTGTCTCTCTTCTCCTCTTGTCCAGCGTCGAATCACTCTCTTCTTGTCCAGCGTCGTATCACTCTCTGGAACTCTCCTCTTGTCCAGCGTCGAATCACTTCTTCTTGTCCAGCGTCGTATCACCCTCTGGAACTCTCCTCTTGTCCAGCGTCGAATCACTCTCTGGAACTTAACTCGTGCTGTTTCTGACGTCAATGGATCTTCTTATGTAATTCTTCTTATGTACTGCTGTTATTATTTAAAGATGATTGTATTTACAACTTAGTTACATAGTTGTATGTAACTGGAAAATTTAAACTATTTACAAAAAATAAATAAATACGCCGTGCGGACGGGCATAAGCTCCCGCTGCACCGTGGATGATTTGAGAAAGAGAACCACGGTAGCTTGCGTGTCCTATTTATACCCATGTCTTGGTCGACACCTTGCAGTGGTACGAAATCGACATGTCAGAAACTGTCTCTGGATTCAGTTCCCCCACTCTTTGTCAATTTCGCTATTTCTTATATTTCTGCGAATTGCAGAGTCCTGTAAGTATACTCTTATACTCATCTTATAAATATTTTCACTACACATGTTCACTGTAATTTTTGACATCGCAACTTAACCCTTTCGATTTGTACACAGTTATTTCACTATTACACTCGTACGGTGTGGCACTTTCGCGTGGTTTTCGTACACAGTATTTAGTAAATTTTATTACATTTTATTGTGGTTTTGGATTTTAATTCTTAATTATAGTTTATGAATAATTACGGAAAAACAGTAATTGTGCAATTATTCATCTTGGGGTGGCAAACTCGCCTGCATAGACCTGCGTTCACACACACTAGCAAAATACTGGTGTACACACTTTCAGTTACATTTGTGTGTGTGTGCACGTCGATTCAAGTCGAAACACCTGTTCATATTTTTGTCTGAGCCAAGCTTGCAATCCCTGACATGCTTATTTCTAATATATTATTAATTATTTACAGTTTATTAGGTAAAATTAAATTTTTATATTCAATGCTCAGTACATCACTTATATCCCTGACATGCTTATTTCTAATATATTAATAATTATTTACAGTTTATTAGGTAAAATTAAATTTTTATATTCAATGCTCAGTACATCACTTATTTGTACTGTCGCAATATATTAATTAATTTATTTGCTTGGTATGGTTGCAATCTTTCTCCAGTTATACCGCTCCGGAAATCCCTGATTTCCTGGATTTTTTGGGACCATAAGTCCTCATTAGCGTTATCGTCTATCTTCTGTTCAATAATAGAAGTTGGAGGTATATAATTGATCTTAGGAATCTGTTGGTGGATATTATTAGGAATTACTTGGTCGCTACTAACCAAGTTAGCCGTCCAAGTGTGTCCGTTTGTAAATAGTGACAATTTCTCTGTTCGCAAATCAATTATGGCTGAGTTCCGCCTGAGCACATCACACCCGACCAACATATTAAATGGCAGCCCGCTCGCCACCAAGAATTCCATTTCGATAGCTATACCGCAGCTCATCACACTGGCGGAGACTTGCCTTCGTATTGTCTTATTTTGTCGGCCGGTTGCACCTAACAAAATAATATTGTTTAACGGCAACGTCGGTAATGTTCTTCCGCATTCTCTTTGTATTCTTTCCAACTAAGTTGTACTTATTATGGATACGATGGAACCAGTATCGATCATTAAATTGGCGGGGATTCTTTCTACCTCCGCATTTATGTGTATTATTTCATTATTAATGTTATTGGTGGGACTAGTATCGTCCTCTTCCAATAATTCATGTCGGATGTTCTTCAGGTAGTTACAACCGATTATAGTGATATGATTATTTTCATTTTTATTTGTTAACTCATTTAAATACCTAGGGTTTAGGCGCAGCAACGGGTTCCGGTGATTTATTACTGCCTCCTCCCGTTTAAAGGCTCGTCATCATTGTTATGGTGTGTCGCACTGGTGGATGCATCATTCGGGATGCCTAGAGTGGGTCCCTGCCGCTCTGTTCTATGATCTACCGGTTGTTCGCTATTGGTCAGCCGTTCGGTGTTATCTAAACTGGTACTCCGTCTCGCAGGATAGTACCTTGGTTGATCACGTTCTCGGCTCCTCCGCCTATCTTCATACACGTGATAGCTGTTTCTTCTCTGGTGGTAGTACCTCCGTTGGCGACCATCTTCCTCACGAATGAAATTTACTCGTGGTCGAGAAAACCTATTATTATTGGGGTTACTATTCGGTGGACTACCACGATTATTATTATTATAGTAACGATCGTTATTATAATTGGGGCTTCTCTGACTATTACGATTTGGAGGGTATTGGTTTCGGTTACCCTGATAACCATTATTGGGTCGATTATGGTTCGTATTATTTTGAACCGTGTTATTATTATTACTATTATTATTGTTGTTATAGTTGTTGGTCTGTGGGTATGCTCGGCTTCCTTGGTATCCCGTGTTGGTGTTGGTCGTACCATGGTTGTTATTTGGATACGTCCTAGGTTCGGGCCGATCGTTTCTTCTCCGGCTTTGTCGGTAGTATTCTTCATTTTCGTAATTCTCGAGGAGTTCGGTCATGGCCTGTATGGTTTTAATTTGGCTGCCTCTCCTCGCTCGAATCACTTCCTCGTCATAATGATACGAGAGTTTGTTGATTAGCCATTCATCAGGTATGGCCGGTTCCAAATGTTTGGCCATACATACCTTGCCGAGGTAATACGCCGTCATGGAGCTACCCACTTGTGGTTTATAATGGCCGTGGCATATGTTGTCACGTATTAGGTTTTGGGTCGTTTCAGACCAATACTTTGCCTTGAAGAGGCTTTTAAATTGCTGGTAGTTCTCTATGTCACTTAGGTTAGCCATCCACCAATGATCGCTCATTTCCCTAAAAGACTCGTCTAAAAGTTCTCGGTTTTGAACCCATCTGTTTCCTCTATGATTGTCCATGTATTCTTCAATTCGGGCCAAGAACTCCATTGGCTTTCGTTTATATTTTCTGAAGTTTAGCCATTCTCTATGTTCAGACATGGGGAAATTATTCTAGCCAGTCGGCCGGTTTCTGATTACCTCCATTTCTTCCTGGCTCTGTCGCACTTGTCCAGTGATATTAGTCATAGCTGCTTCCATACCCTCGCCTCTTTCTGTGACATGGGTTCGCACCTTATTTATTTCTTCCTGTGCTAACTTTTGGTTTTCTTCCCATTTAGTTTTCTGGTGTTCCTTGACCTGGGTAATTTCCTTGTTTATTACCTCCCTGACTTCCAGTACTTCACACTCCGTCTGACGACATCATTCGTCCACTTGCCTGATCTGTTGGTTTACAACAACTACCTCTTGTTCCAACTTTTTAACTATGGATTTCTTCGTGTCGTTTATTTTTCTATTCAATTCTTCCTTCGCTAACTCGATTCTCTCGTCTACCCTTTTCACATTTTCCTGGTTGACTTCCCTTAGTTCTTCTCTTAACCGTTGGTTATTCTCGTCCATTTTCTCCTCCATTTTCTGATTATTTTGCTCCAACTTTTCCCTCAGTTGTTGATTATCGTTTTCCATCTTCCTACTGGTTTCCTCCATCTTCTCTTCCATCTTCTTGCTGTTTTTCTCCATCTTCTCTTCCATCTTCTTATTAGTATTTTCTATTTGGTCAATCAATTCTTCTTTGGTTGATTTGAATTCTTCCTTCAAAGACTGGTTGTCCTCCTTCAAATTTTCCAATTTTTTATTAAAGGATTGGTTGTCTTCCTTCCGTTCCTTACTGTTTTCTTCTTTAGTAGAGTCCATTTTTCTATTAGTTTTTTTATTCCTTCTTTAGTGGATTTGACTTCTTCCTGTGTGGAATCCATTTTCTTACTCAACTGTAGGAACATTTCCATTATCTTCTCTTCCATTGTTTTAGATTTCTCGTTCACCTTCTCTGGGGTATGACGTCCCCTGTTTGTGTTGGTACTTCGGGTTGTTCCTCGGGTTGTGCGGGTTGTTTCGGTTCCACCTGGGTTACTAACACTTCTGTATCCCCCACGGGTGTTGCCTCCTTAACCCCATGTCAACTTCCTTTTCGGCCTCTGCCGCCCTTTTTTTAGAAGTAGCTCGTCTTTGCATTTTGCCTCTTTCTCTATGATATTATAGCTGCCAAGCTTAAATTTAATTAAGCCCTCTAGTTGGACGCCAATTTGTAACAAGACCTGTTAACTGGTTACAAATAATTATAATTTCTTTGTGTATGGTTCAAAGAAAAGAAACAAAAATTAAAAAAAAAAATTTGTAAAAAAAATTTTGTTTGGTTGTTATGGTTAAAATTTAGAATTAATCCTGGTTCTGCTTTTGTTTAATTTTCTAAAATTCTGTAAGTTCAATTCGGTTAATTTTTGCACTTCTGGTAGATCTTAACTAAATCTGGAGTTAATCAGATTATCTCCTTGCAGCTATCGATTGATGATTTTCAGCGCTGCTCCAGTATCTCGCTTTTAGTTAAGATTTATCGCCTTCCAGTAAGTCTTGTAGTTAATTAAACCCTTAAATTAAAATGTGAAATAATTTTACAATCCAAATAGTTGAAATAATTTGATTTATTAACAATAATTTATAAAAATCGATGTTAAATCGATGTAGAGCAATTGTTCGACTCTGTCACAGGGATATATCGATTTGTGATTACAGGTTAATTTTTATATAAGTATTAAAAAAGGTTCTTTCAACGATTATTTTATATAGTCAGAGAAGGGCAGGCCAAGAAAGTATAACATATACAAAAAATAATCTTAATAATTAATAATTAACAAATTGTGAATAATATATAATGTTTAGTATATTTGATTTTTCAAACCAATCTGCAGGCTATGAGATCAGTCTAGAAGGTTGTAGTGCATCACGGGACCCCATCATGGCGGCTGGCTGAATTGATGAGGTAAACGTATATATGGTCGCTGGAAAATCTCACAATAAATTCACCTTTATAACTGTTTTATGGATCTCCGTAATCGTGTATACTGTCTATTATGTTGTTTGAGGTATCCTGGATGAGTGTTCAGTGTTCACTGGTGTTAATTGTTTTCAGTTAGAGGTGTTCACTTTATGTCTGTTCGTGGCTAAGAATCGTTAATATGTTGTATAGTGAAATATTAATATTAGGTAGTTTTAATGGTTTAAATCACTTGTATTATGTGGTGTATTGTTCGTTTTCACCGTTGTCGTTGAGTATTTCATAGTTTTTAAATCGAAAAGTGTTAATTTATGTAACTCCCGTTTTCCACTGATTTTAGGCTTTACCCATTACACTCCCTTATACGGTTTTAGAACGCGATTCAGCATCGACCGTTCCGTTTGATTGTTAACAAAGAACTAACTTACTTCCTTCATCTTAGGAAATATCTTGCCAAGTTAATATTGGAAAAGTATTGTTAAAATAATTTTCACTTCCCATGTACATAATTCCAAGGTACATTATGTATAGAATAATTTTAGTTTATTGTTCGCTTTCATGAACTATTAACCATACAATTGGTTTATTTATCTCAATCTGTTTAATTTGATATGTCATAGTCCATATTTGTTGAGATTTTTGTTAAAATTAACATATTTCTGTCTTTTTGGAAATCTAGGCCCAAAAAACCTGTTTCCGTTCTTGTACAAAATTACTGCCGTTTTAAGTGTTATTAATATAATTATAATAAATTTCAAATGGTCACAAATCCTTCACTTTCCTCAAATTTTTATAAATTTAACATTTGAACTGTCTTTTAGTGTTAATTTCTGAATTTACCATTCCTCTTTAAAAATATTTAATTATTACATTTCGAAAATTTTCAATAATTTAAGATATTTTCCATATTACTCTTTTAAATCATAGGATCATTTACAGTAGTTGTTAACTGACCTACCTTACATAAATCGTGTTAGTTTTCATGGTTCATTGGTGAATTAACTGGTTTATATTAATTTTTGTGAATTCATTATTTGGTCTAGAGTTTAGTATTTTACATATATGGTTTTTTCAAATAAATTTAATTCTACTCCTCCTCTGACTCTTAAAAGTTAACACAACATGAAATAAAATTGTTTACATAATTATTGAGATGTGTAGCATCTAATTTATGCTACTGTTACAAAAAATAATATTTAACATTAATCAGCAGTCTTTAAAGTTAGACATGTTTGCTTAAACTGTTTTGAACATACATTTAACACATTTTATAAATTAATACAGCATCCATACTTAAACATTTTAATTTGTATGTATGCTGTTATATGATTAAAACATCTTACTCTAAACATATAGGTACCTTATTCTATTGGAACTCTTTTAAAAAATGGAGTTCATGGCTTTGCACAATGTCAGCCATTTAAACTTCTTAACTCTATTAAAACTTAATCTATTATCAGTCCTTTCTGATTATACTATTATTATCTAACATCCCCTTGTACAGTAAACATTTCCCTCACATACTTTCTTTATTATTTGCATTCCTATGAATGTCTTGAGATAACAAAGTGACCTTATTTAATGAAATATTGGAAATATTTTCCATTTAATATTTCATTACTTGTTAATTATAAAATATAAAAGTTATTTTATAGCACATTGTTTAAGTTATATATACACTACAACTTGAAGTTTATTACATTTAAAAACACTTCCACTATTACACATTCACTGTTGGTTCTGACTTATATTTGAGTTTTATTATTCTCAGACCAGACCTTTAGTCATAATGGACTGTGAAGATTTGTTTATTTTTTATCATATAATAACTTTAGTTGGTGCACTTCTTATCATACTACACAATACTTTTGTTTATAAATAATTAAAATTTCATAAGGTTTTGGGGTGTTATACTTTCTTTAATGGTATCATTTGTTTTGGGGTTAATGGTAGTTAATAATAGGTTGTTATTGTGGTTCTTCCATCCTATTTCTTCTTTTCTTCTCGTCTTCCTTCTTGTGTTCATTCTTGGGTAAACCAAGGTACTCAGTGTTTTTTTGTCCGATGGTTGGTTCGGAGTATCTTCTTTATTATCTGCTTTTAAATTTCTTCTTCCTTCTTGGGTTTGGAGTATCTTCTTTATCATCTGATACTAACTTTACTCTTCTTTCTTGATTTCGTGATATCTTTTTTATCACCTGATACGAATCTTCCTCTTTTTGTTTCTTCTTTTGTTTGGGGTATTGTATTTATCACCTGCTCCTAACCACCTGGGTAATCTCCTGAATTTTTAATATGAGTTTCCTTTAATTTATTTTCTTTGACTTTTATGGTTGCATTTTTATTATTTAATTATTGTTTTTCTTTTATAGTGGTGTTTTCCTTTGAAGTGTAATTGAATTTCATTTGACATTCTTTGAGTATATGTAATTTAATTATTTGTATGATCTTAAATTAATTAATTATTAGTGGATTATCTGTCATGCTACAATATACACATTGTATATAGTGAGTGTATGTTTAGTGGGTAGAACATATGCAAGAATAAGGATATTTTGTCCATTTATGGTCATACTACTTAGTTATATTATTGTGTAGAATGACTAAAAGTATTAAGAACATTCATTTAAACGCCAATAAAAAAATTAATATTACTCCTCATTGTGGAATAAACCAGATAAAAATTACTCATTTTGTAGTCAGGTTGATTCAAATCTACTGGAAGCTGGACATTTTTAACACGCGGTCTATATATCAAAAGGCGTATAGAACAATTTCGGTTCACTGTTTCCAATGAAATTATTGTAATTAAAATGGCATCTTGTAATGGGGTATGACATTACTAAATATATGCGTTCATAATCTTGCTTGGATTATCGTGAAGGTCAGTTGCAATTGAGACCTCGAGCATTTCAATCGTAGCTGAACATCATCAACACAACGAGCCATTGTAAATTGTTATGATGGACAGCCCCTATTATACCACATTTTCTGCAATCGTAGCTGCCCTAATTCCCTAGTGACAGACGCGAGGCATACCAGTAAAATCGCAGGACACTACAGGAACAAAAGAGGACCGATAACTGCGTGTTGAGAACTTTACAAAATGATTTAAGATTCGCTTAAATTATCTGTCCTTAATCCTTTTTGCTATTAGTTATCCTGCAGAATAGTGTAATTAAAGAGTGTGTCCATAAATAGTGCCTGAAACAATAAAAAATTTAAATATGGCAAACTAGTATACTTCCAACAACACGGAAATGAAAATAAATTATTTTTATTTTAATAGTATTTAAAGAAGTCTCAATGATTTGTAACTATTTTGTTTAGTAACATTAATAACATGAATAATTGTATGCAATATATTGCAACGTTACAACAATTTATACAAATACATTACCATGTACTCAACGTAACTATAAAGTGTATTACACCGGCCAGGTCGCAGGAATTTTTTTCTCTCGTTGCGTCAAGTATACGTAGTTGCACAATAATAAAATAATTTTTAAAGAGGAGTGAGATGTTGACATGAAATAATCATTTAAAACCGTTTCAAAATAATCATTTTAAGATTAATTAATTAATAGAGAAATATTAAAATATTAAAATTTCAAACGTTAGACAAATAAATATTCACCTTTATAAGCTTTACAAATATACTGTAACTTGCTATACTATTCATAACATACAACAAAAATAGACACCCATATAATATTACTAACTAAACAAACATGTTAACCAAGTTATTTAAATTCTTCCTATTTTGGTGTGTCTGAAATAACCAAAATAATATCAAAAGTCAAGAATAAACTTTAATTGTTGCTATAACCAAACTAAAATAATCTACCATTTACTTCCAATATATTATTAATTTATTTCTACTGACACACCCAAAAATTACAACAAAAGATTAGTATTTCTTTTCTAGATTTTCTTGTTAAATTAAACTCTCCTATCTAACAACTATTTAACTTTAAAACTCTAATTATTAACTGTTCATACTTAAGTTCTTTTCCGAGAGCTCTCTTCACAATAAAAAATATAATTGTTTTTTTATCACCTGCGTATATCTGCCGTTACCGTTGTGTGTGTGTGTGTGTGTGTGTGTGTGTGTGTGTGTGTGTGTGTGTGTGTGTGTGTGTGTGTGTTGGTGGGTTGGTTGTGAGTTCAGAATCCTGAGAGTATGATGATGATGATGATGATGATGACTATGCTGATGCGGTGTTCGTTGTCTGTATGGGTTGTTGCTGTTGGTGATGCTCCAGAATTCCTCCATACGTCTTAGTGTGCGTGTGGTACAGTGTGTGTGTCCAGGTCGATCTGTAAACGGCCAGCATGACGTCGTGTGTAGATTTGTTGAGTCTGCGTGTGTGATCGCCCAAAGATGCCAGTGGTATTTATACTGGAGGCGATTGACAGGTTCAAGACCGTCTTTCGACATGTCAGATATTGTCAATTCATGCAAAGCGTCCTTTTCATTACACTCACTTTTTGGTTAATTATCGCCAACTCATGAACATACTCGTCACATGAGCGGTATCATTGTTTGCGTAAATTTTTTCTGGTCACTCACATATACCACTCATTTTAATTACTATTTAATTACACTAGTAATTAATATTAATTTAATAGCGTCTTTAATTTTGCACATTTGGCAATAAATTTTACACCACCATTCTCGTTAAAAATTCCTTAATGTAATGGTGTCTTTATAATTGGTGTAAGCCTTTGTTTACAGGTTTAAAGCAAATAATTAGTTTATTATAATCCTGTTAAGACCTGATTAATTGGAAACCAACAATTCGTACGTATCACCCCATATTCTCGTGTCGCAGCTTGCGTCACACACACAAACACACGAACGCTGTAACTTACGCTACAAAATCAGGTGTCACATTTGACAGGCTCCAGCCGGTCCGTTCTCGCACAAAACTGTCTAAAACTGTTCGTCTTATTCTATTTACACTAATTACAATACAAAACATACCGCTCTGGCAAATATGCAAATATATGTATTGTTGCAATATTTTACAAATCTCAACAATTACATATTGCAATTATTTCAACGTTGTATAAGTAAAGAAAGTTTTGCAACCTTATAGTCTTTAAAGAATTTCATCTATTTTAAAATTTATAAAAATAAAAATAAACACAGTGGATATTCAAATCATTACGTTCGCTATCAATAAAACGGTTAATTACTTGTCCAAAATGTTTGTTATCTGTTACACTCATTTTAAGTATTACACTGCACTTTGTTCAGAAAAACATGAATTTCAACAAATATTATGGGCATATATACTCCAGTATAATTACACATACTTTCACAACTTTCACAAACTAAAAAAGTTTGATTTTAGTTCGCAGTTTTATATATATCCACGCCATTTATTATTAGAGTGCCTCTCGTTACTTTCTTGTAATTTAAATAATGTGAATATCTAATACCAAAGGCTTGTAAATACTTTTGAATTTATAAAACAAAATAATTAAAACTACGTAAACAAATAATAACAATAATAATAATAATTATCATCAACTTAATAATAATAATATTTCAGAACAAGTAATAACAATCGTCACCCTATTAATAATAATATTTCAGATGAACAGTTCATCATACAATTTCAATGGGCTGGCCGGCCACCCTCGTGTGTAGGACTCTAACCGAAAAAATAACTCCCCTACTGTGCCGCGTTTTGGAAAACGCGGCGATGTTCCGATCCCTATATTTGATTAATTAAGGTATTTACGTATTTGTCGACGAGAAAGAAGTTGTCCTTTGGGACGTTCAGTTGGACTTTGTCATGCTGCTGCCCCTTGCCCGCTCGCCTCGCGCGCGCCCTATCTATGCACGTACGGGTTTTTCAACAGCTGGTTTATTCAGTACGACTTTAGGCTATCAGCGCTTCACATTCTAGTCCCCGGCTGGCAGAGTAGATTGAACAGTTTTCGTCTCCCAGCTTCTTCTATGAATAAGTAGAAAGCTACGTGACCTCCGGTAAGTCCATTAAAATATGTATTTTAATTATTTATAAAAACAAATTGGTTTTATTTAATATCAAAGTGGATGCGTTGAGATATATATTGCAGGAATCCTTAGCGCATGGCGAGTTGTTTCAGGTTATAATTTGTTTTATGTATGCTTTGTCTCAACCCTGGTTAATTGATTGTAACGTTAAGGATATAATTATGTTTTATATTAATCCAGTAATGCTTCTACTAAATTAACTAAACTAAGATGGGGCGTAAGTCAGTAATTTTCTGATATCTGTATATGTCACGAACTTGTTAAAAGTTGCCAATTCCTGTAAGTGCGTCATGAAAACTTTTGCATAAAGGTTAATTAAAATTATCATTATTATGGAGTGACTATATTTAGACATATTCTATAGTAACATATTTAATGGAGTTATTTTTGAAGTGATTTACCACATTCAATGGGATTCTTGACTTAGGCAATTTTTTCGAGTTTATAAACCGGACTGTCCATGCTATGTCGGTGGGTAAATGTGGTAGTGTGTGTGTTTCATGAACCTATGAGTAATCCCAGATATAATTGTGCAGGGTTTCCGAGGTAGCCGGGAATCTGCCCCGCTCTGGAAGGATGGCCGAACAACTGCCTCCGACCATGTAACTTTAAAACCTTCGTCAGCTGTGTCAGCCGGAAGTATGTACTGGACACCCACTACTGAGCCCTCAACATGCACCCTTCAAACCAGGTGACATTTAACCTTTTTTAACCTAAACCTTGTGGCCGAAGTACTCGGTGAGACTTTCATGAAACGTTCCAGTGTGGACAGTTATTTACGGACAATGGGTGGAATATTTTAATTGTATTTTGTAAGGCTTACGCCTCCTCAATTACTATCATGTATATCTCGTTCTGAGAGTGAAAACTCGGCCGGGGTCACGCACCGCCCGGGTCGAGGGGAGTTCGGTAGATAGAGTTGTATCTCATTCTATTTCTGTTTTAAGCATGTTGGGATGGTTATGTTAACGATGTTGCTCCATGTGGACACGTATTTTATTATTCATTCATAATCTGGGGGGTGGTTTTAAACCGTGGTCGACTCCCGTTGGAGACGTCCACTGCAAGCCTGTCTATGTCAGATCTTGCTAGATCCCGTCCAATGCCTGACCCTGCCGGTAGTCAAGTTTTGTAACACTGTGAGCTGACTTAATACTCTTATGACTTATATTCTGTATTACAAATTCTGTTCCACTGTTTAGATAATTTGCACACTTTAAATTTACCATTGTCACAGATTGTATTTTACCATAGCAAATTTTGTAACCATAATTGTAATTGCTCCCTATAACAATTAGTTAACCATAAGACTACACAAGATTGATCAGTGTCAGTTATGAATACTCATGGTGGTCAAATTCCACTATTTTTCTATATTCTGTTTTGAAGGTAAAAAAGAAACATAAAATGCAGTTAGGCAACCGGACATCCATGTTGACCTTGTGATGCCACTTTTCATTATAGTAATTGATGGGATTTAATTGCTTATTAAATATCGGCATGGGATTTGTGCGCGGGCCGCATGGCTTACAGAGAACATTCAGTTAACACTTATCTTGTTAAAACTTGGGGGCATGTCTGCTCCACTCCTGGGATATTTTAATTGAAGTTTTGGGAAGGGGGTTTTAGTCACCTATTAATTAAACAGTAAGGGGGTTATGGGTGTTGAACAAGATTATTATATGCGCTGATGACCAGGGTGAACATGTGATGGGTTATTTAAATATAAACGTTGTTGATGTTAATTATATGTGTGTGTTGTTTTGTATAATTGTTACTTGTCATGTTGATTATGCCTGTGTATATTTCTGTATATTTATGCCTTGTTATAAAAGGTGATTACTTGCAGGTCGAAACTATGTGCCAATTTTTTAATTGTATTATTCTATAACTACAATTTGTTATTTATGTAACATCCCATGATTTTGTTAGTCAATGATGGTTCAACTATTAATAATTATTCAATACTTAGTGCTGTTAATAGTTATTATTCCTTTTTCAACTTTTGGGCAAGGCACATATTAATGAAATTATATTTAACGATCAAAAGACTTATTTATCTGGCCTTTAGAAGCTCATAGGTTGTACTGGCCAAGAACAATAAATTGTTGTTATCTTAAGTTCAGTGTTTCATTTGCAAGTCCCATCATACTGGACCCAGCCCAATTTTAGCTTTTCTAGGCTCTCGCCTAGTTCTAAATAACTTGTAACCTCTCTTTTAGAAAAAAAAAAAAAAAAAAAAAAAAAAAAGGAAACAAAATCAATACTAAAAGCATAGAGAGGTTACAAATGGTAGCCGGAGCGTGGTTCATTCTAGGCCTGAACCCTTGGGTCCGTTGGTGTGGTGGGGCTTGCAAACTTGGAGATAGGCTGGCAAATAAAATGGCACTTAATAGTTAACATGAAATGTAGAAGCATATATATTTTTTTATGAATTATTGTTAAATGTTTTGAATTGTAAATCTGAGGCCGCCATGGGCACGTGTTGTAGTTGGGTTGTTGTTTTGAAATTGGACATTGCCGGAGAGCGCGTGGGGGATGGGTTCCCGTTTTTAATTTTTGAAAGTAATTGCGCGTGCGGTTAGTGGGATGCGGTATGGCCCGACTGGAAGTCGGTGTCGCCCGATTTTAATGGTGACAATGTTGTAATCGAAATGTTGTATATTGTGGTTAGTGTTAGGTGGTGTGGATTGTATGTTGGTGTTAGTGTCTGATGTTGTTTCTTCTTGAGTCTGGCGACTGACGGAGAGTTAGTTCTGGAGCGGGGCAGGTTTTCGCAGCGCTAGGAGCCCGGGGGTCTACTCAAAGGAAGGACAGTACTTGAGTTTTTCCGATTCTTGTTAAAATGTTTTTGTAGGTTGTGTTTGTGTTAGGTGTTTAGTGGGAATTTGTTTTATGATTGTTTGTTTGGCATTGTGCAATTCTGGCGGCGGTATGCTATCAGGAGTTGCCCCACCCTCTTACAGGCGTTCTCCAGAAATTTCCGGTGGTGGATGGATTTGATGAAGAGCAGCTGTTGGTTTTCTTGGACCTGGTCCTGCAGGTGGCTGATTTCCCAGAGGTGTCCGATGGGGAGGTCTTGTATCTTATATACCCGTATTGCCGGAGTACGTTGGCTGATCTGGTCACCAAGGCCCTGCGTCAGGGTGACAGGGTGGATGCTTTCCATGCGGAGGTGTTGGACTTCTTCATATCCCGTCGACGACAAGACCAGTTGAAGTTTAAGTTATTCTATCGCCCACAGGCCTACGGAGAGGCGTTAGGAGACTTCGTGCACGATGTAAGGAAAGCTGCCCGTATATTAAGACTGGGGTTGCCCGAGACGGAAGTCATACAGGTAATACGAGAAGGTCTGAATCCCCAAGAGAGATCCCGGCTGGTTTTTGCAGAGCCTCCACGTTCTTTTGCAGACCTGGACCGGTGGTGTGCGCATGCCAGGACTGTCCAGGCGAATGACGAGTCCTGGGGAAGAGCTGCTAAAGATGTCCAATACTCCAGTGGTTCATTAGGAAGAGCCAAAGAAGACAAACATGGTGGTTGGAGGAGAACCCAAAAGACAGTCAGAAAAACTGAATATTCCGGAAGTAATGGAGGCTACAGGGGGGTGGCAAGTGAGAAGACAGTAACAACAGCTACAGCACACAAAACAAAGAAGTATGAAATTAACAGGGGAAGAAGAAATCATGTTAGTAAACAAACAGCGGCAAGTAGGGAGCCGGTAGAAAGTTATTCCTATTTGGAGAGTAAGGAAACTTTAAAGGTTCCAGAGGAAGTACCAGTGCATAATAGAGTTGTGGGTGAAGCAGGTGAAGAGAAAGAAGAAAAGCGGAATAACTTCAGTGGATTGATACAAGACGACAAGAAAACGTCTGTTAATACTGTGTCAGTGAGGACGTCATGGTTGAATCCAGAGGCCGCAGAATTTGTTCCGGTATCTCCATCTCGGTTCGTGAGGGATCCAGATCCTGTGACATCATCATCGTCTACGCAGGGATGTGAGAAGTCACTTGAGAGTGTCGCTTTACCATCGCCAGTAGAAATTAATTTAGTAATTGCACATGAACCTGGACAGCTGGATTCCAGGGTGGAAAATGTCGAGGAGGTGGTAGTTGCTGAGAGTGGTGAAGGAGAGGAATCGAAGGAAGAGGCAGAAGAGCGGTCTGCAGATGCTGCACAGGGAAGTATAGTTGTGGGTGTTAGAAAGACTGAAGAGTCTGAGTTTGCGGATGGACCCGGAGATGTCCAGGCTGCAAGTGTTTCTGAGGTTGCGGATGGACAAGGGGATGTCCATGCTGCAAGTGTGGTAGAAGTAGATGAGGTAGAAGTTGAGGAGAAATTTGGTGGCAGCGTTGTGGAGTGTGTGAGTGAGAATGATGTAGTGTGTGAAGATGTGCAGACGCCTTCTGTAAGTAGTGTTGAGGATTCCGAAGAACGGAAAGAAGTTCCAGGTGGAACAGATGAGCAACTCGAGGATGAAGATGTGCAGTGTTCGAATGGTGGTAGTGGACGTGATGGCGATGATGTTGATGATGAACGTGTTGATGAAAAGGAGGATGTCAAGGAGATTGGAGAAGAAGCTTGTGAAGCAACTGGTGACCAATGTGATGAAGAAATTGGTGAGGAGCTGAGGGAAGATGCGGTTGAAGAAGGATCAGACGAGCAACTGGAGGATGGTGAGGAGGTGCAGTGTCATGAGGTTGATTTGGATTATGGGGACGAAAAAGGGGAAATTGTAGAAGAGAAGAAGGAAGTGGAAAAGGAAGAAATTGTAGCAGAGGAGTTAGACGACGAGCATAATCTAAAGCGGAGTGAAAGTAGTGAGGTAAGTTGCCTTGATTCTGATCCCGAGGAAACAAGTCAGTACAGCTCAACACCAAATAATCTCTTAGAGAGTGGTGTACGAAAGGAACGTGTCACTAAAGTCCGTCACAGAAAAGTGAGAAGAAGCGGTTAACGGGTAGCGGGTAGATGTTCCCCACATTCCCAGTGGTGGTCATCTATTTCAGGGTTGCGCCCCTGCCCACGCGAGCCTTGGTTTCCTCCATTCTTCCTTATTTCCGGAGGTAGCCAGGTCCTTACCCTCAGTCCTAGCTATTGCCCTTTAATGATCCTTGCCCCATTTCATCTTCCCAATTTTCCTACCACTCCCCTTAGTAAAAAAAAAAAAAAAAAAAAAAAAAAAAACTATCAAACGGAGTTAGAGAGAGACTTAGCTTGTGGTCCTCGAGATCGTCAGTTTCCCCTGTGTTAAAGGTTAGATGGAGTGATGGTGTGCTGTTGCTGATTGTTAATAGTTGTTAAGATTGATGTTGTTCATTATAGGGTCCGAGCCATGCCGCATTCTCCGGTTTTCCTGGTGTTATTTTTTGTTGCGAGAGAAAGTTGTGTAGACGGTGCTGTAGAGAAGTAAAACCCCCTCGAGTTATGGTGTATTTGTTGAGTTGAGATTGGATTAATGTTCGTGTGCCCTAGGTGCGGTCCTCTCTGTCTGGCTAAGCGGGGCCGTCCGCCCTTGTGTAGGGAAGTGGGCCAGCCATATGGCAAGGTTGGAGATGCCTTGTGGGTGCATGTGGCTGGTCGGTCCGAGAGAGGGACGAGAGGTAGTACGGTCGCTCACATGCCAAGGTGGGAGATGCCTTGTTTAGTCCTAGGACGAGCATGTGAGTGGGACCGGTGGGAGTAATTGGTGGTCACCGGAGAGGGTGACGTGTTGGGGCGGTCCCGTGGGGTTGGCGTGGCGGAGAGGGTCGCATGGGGATTGGTGGTCTTCCTGAGAGCAAGTCTGCCTGGCCAACTCACCCACGATGTCCATCAGAGTTTTTGTTGGGAGTACACTGCAGGGTACCTTCCCGAGTTTGAAGGTGTGGCAACCGGGTTGCCCTTTTGAGGTGGGGGTGTGCCGCGTTTTGGAAAACGCGGCGATGTTCCGATCCCTATATTTGATTAATTAAGGTATTTACGTATTTGTCGACGAGAAAGAAGTTGTCCTTTGGGACGTTCAGTTGGACTTTGTCATGCTGCTGCCCCTTGCCCGCTCGCCTCGCGCGCGCCCTATCTATGCACGTACGGGTTTTTCAACAGCTGGTTTATTCAGTACGACTTTAGGCTATCAGCGCTTCACATTCTAGTCCCCGGCTGGCAGAGTAGATTGAACAGTTTTCGTCTCCCAGCTTCTTCTATGAATAAGTAGAAAGCTACGTGACCTCCGGTAAGTCCATTAAAATATGTATTTTAATTATTTATAAAAACAAATTGGTTTTATTTAATATCAAAGTGGATGCGTTGAGATATATATTGCAGGAATCCTTAGCGCATGGCGAGTTGTTTCAGGTTATAATTTGTTTTATGTATGCTTTGTCTCAACCCTGGTTAATTGATTGTAACGTTAAGGATATAATTATGTTTTATATTAATCCAGTAATGCTTCTACTAAATTAACTAAACTAAGATGGGGCGTAAGTCAGTAATTTTCTGATATCTGTATATGTCACGAACTTGTTAAAAGTTGCCAATTCCTGTAAGTGCGTCATGAAAGCTTTTGCATAAAGGTTAATTAAAATTATCATTATTATGGAGTGACTATATTTAGACATATTCTATAGTAACATATTTAATGGAGTTATTTTTGAAGTGATTTACCACATTCAATGGGATTCTTGACTTAGGCAATTTTTCGAGTTTATAAACCGGACTGTCCATGCTATGTCAGTGGGTAAATGTGGTAGTGTGTGTGTTTCATGAACCTATGAGTAATCCCAGATATAATTGTGCAGGGTTTCCGAGGTAGCCGGGAATCTGCCCCGCTCTGGAAGGATGGCCGAACAACTGCCTCCGACCATGTAACTTTAAAACCTTCGTCAGCTGTGTCAGCCGGAAGTATGTACTGGACACCCACTACTGAGCCCTCAACATGCACCCTTCAAACCAGGTGACATTTAACCTTTTTTAACCTAAACCTTGTGGCCGAAGTACTCGGTGAGACTTTCATGAAACGTTCCAGTGTGGACAGTTATTTACGGACAATGGGTGGAATATTTTAATTGTATTTTGTAAGGCTTACGCCTCCTCAATTACTATCATGTATATCTCGTTCTGAGAGTGAAAACTCGGCCGGGGTCACGCACCGCCCGGGTCGAGGGGAGTTCGGTAGATAGAGTTGTATCTCATTCTATTTCTGTTTTAAGCATGTTGGGATGGTTATGTTAACGATGTTGCTCCATGTGGACACGTATTTTATTATTCATTCATGATCTGGGGGGTGGTTTTAAACCGTGGTCGACTCCCGTTGGAGACGTCCACTGCAAGCCTGTCTATGTCAGATCTTGCTAGATCCCGTCCAATGCCTGACCCTGCCGGTAGTCAAGTTTTGTAACACTGTGAGCTGACTTAATACTCTTATGACTTATATTCTGTATTACAAATTCTGTTCCACTGTTTAGATAATTTGCACACTTTAAATTTACCATTGTCACAGATTGTATTTTACCATAGCAAATTTTGTAACCATAATTGTAATTGCTCCCTATAACAATTAGTTAACCATAAGACTACACAAGATTGATCAGTGTCAGTTATGAATACTCATGGTGGTCAAATTCCACTATTTTTCTATATTCTGTTTTGAAGGTAAAAAAGAAACATAAAATGCAGTTAGGCAACCGGACATCCATGTTGACCTTGTGATGCCACTTTTCATTATAGTAATTGATGGGATTTAATTGCTTATTAAATATCGGCATGGGATTTGTGCGCGGGCCGCATGGCTTACAGAGAACATTCAGTTAACACTTATCTTGTTAAAACTTGGGGGCATGTCTGCTCCACTCCTGGGATATTTTAATTGAAGTTTTGGGAAGGGGGTTTTAGTCACCTATTAATTAAACAGTAAGGGGGTTATGGGTGTTGAACAAGATTATTATATGCGCTGATGACCAGGGTGAACATGTGATGGGTTATTTAAATATAAACGTTGTTGATGTTAATTATATGTGTGTGTTGTTTTGTATAATTGTTACTTGTCATGTTGATTATGCCTGTGTATATTTCTGTATATTTATGCCTTGTTATAAAAGGTGATTACTTGCAGGTCGAAACTATGTGCCAATTTTTTAATTGTATTATTCTATAACTACAATTTGTTATTTATGTAACATCCCATGATTTTGTTAGTCAATGATGGTTCAACTATTAATAATTATTCAATACTTAGTGCTGTTAATAGTTATTATTCCTTGTTCAACTTTTGGGCAAGGCACATATTAATGAAATTATATTTAACGATCAAAAGACTTATTTATCTGGCCTTTAGAACCTCATAGGTTGTACTGGCCAAGAACAATAAATTGTTGTTATCTTAAGTTCAGTGTTTCATTTGCAAGTCCCATCATACTGGACCCAGCCCAATTTTAGCTTTTCTAGGCTCTCGCCTAGTTCTAAATAACTTGTAACCTCTCTTTAAAAAAAAAAAAAAAAGGAAACAAAATCAATACTAAAAGCATAGAGAGGTTACACTACACATTAATCATAATTTTACCTTGTAACAGGTCTTCGCATTACACTGAGGTGGTGTATTTCTCAAACCTTGTTGCCTTTCAAAATCACGGAATGCGTGACACACATGAGAAGTCGTCTCTTAACTTATGTTGGAACGCCTTTATTTGCTAAATAACTACGGCTCTGAGTCTCTTCAGAGTTGTAATGACCTTTACAGCTCCCCAGTGACAGAATACGAACTTTATCTTTCCAGTATCTTTGCTTTGTAACCAGATACAACGCTGGCATCCCTTATATGTGAGCTTTACACGTTACACCCAGGTATTTCTAAGATTCCTTTGTACGAATACCTTGTTTCTAACCCACCTGTACATTGCTGATAATAGGGATCAAGAATTTAGTAAGAATAACTGTCTCTGTAGCCGAGACCATGGTCCTTCAGCCAGGTGTAAACTTTTTCTCATAACTTGCTTCAGTCTTCTCTGCGCAGTCTCATTATTACGACTAACCACAACTGCTGCTATGTCGTCCGCGTAGCCTGTCCAAGCTTGCCGACAGTACTGCCTCTCCTAAACTTTGCCTCCTACGTCAAGCATGTAAAGACGTCTCTACGCCAATGATAACTCTGGATTGCCTTTTTCTTTGCTGATTAGTACGGAACGTGACTCCGCTTGGATGACGATATAGCATTAGTCCTGCTTGACATCTCGCCAAAGATCTTCCGACTTTTGTCTTCTGCAAATTATCAACTTCTCTTTTGAGTTACTTCTTCGCTGTTTAGTAAGTAGCGAGAAGGTTTGTAGTGGTTTCAGCATTTCTTCATCTTTTTCTAGTTACACTGCGTTTAAGGTGAAGACATATCCTACGAAGGTCAGCTGTTCTCTCGGGCCACCAATACACAGGTGCGTATGTTTTTTATTCTTACGTGGAATACAGACGTCGCAACATTCGTGTATTAGACGCATTGTACTGTCGACTACCAGCTCGGTGTCACCTGTCATTGCTAAAACAGGATATTTTCCACAATCAGTTAAAAATGTGAGAAACTCTATGTCAACATTGGCCACTTTCCGTCTGGTTGGTCGCATGTATTTTAGTGCGACAAAGTCCTGTTCCTTCTGCAGGTCAAACACTAAATAAACTTACTGGTGATCACTGCCAATATAAACCTCTATTTAGTCTGATCAGAAGCTAATCAGTCTTATACAGCAGTCAGTCTTATGCTTCACAAACGTTCAAAAAAAAAAAAAAAATAGACCCATCTTAAAATTTGTGGACTTCTAGGATCAGCAACAGACATTCTCCACTCCTGTGCTGAAGCACTGAAGTCTTTTGCGATCAATACCGCTTTCTTCAAAGTTCTGTAAGGGATCTATCAGCTTTTCGCCCGAAGAAGTCGTTCATAGGCTCGTGTGGAGTGACATATATCCTACAGTTTCTCTAGCGTATGGTAATTCTCAGTTTCTCCTACAGTTCCTGCACCGTAGTTCTCAACAAGACTGTCCTATAGTCGAGGATCCATTAAAAGCCTACCTGTTTTTTACGGTCCGTTATCAATTACACTCCTAATTAAACTCCTATTACACTCCTGGATGTTTTTAATGTTGTAGCAATAACTTGGTACAGGAAAAGGGTTTGTATATGTTTCGAATGATCTTCGCAGCAGCCTGGATGGACCGACAACCTTTATTTCATTATGAATACGAGTGTGTGTGGTTGCGAGATGCGTGCGTGTGTGTGAGATAGAAGCGAAAATAAAGGACTTTTAACATCATTTTACGCTTTGTGAATAAAGGACATCTAAGTTTTTCTTTTTTGGCAAAGCCGATTACGTATAACTTGATAAGATCAAAGCTGAGTGTTTGCCCTTTAAATGACAAGGTTTGGTCAGATTCAATATTTTCCTTCTCAGTATTTGCTTTTTCTTTTTCAGTAAGTCTGTCTTACTCCTCTAAATTCGACAAATGCCGTTCCCTTATATTTATTTAGGTAACATCAACTCGATTACTGGATAAAAGGTAGTAGAAAGATTCTCCGGACAGTAGATCAATTACTTAGATATACTCAGCGTTGATGATAATTAATAATTATGTGTAATTTTATTTTAAAATAAGAAAACTACACAAGTCCTACTTAGTGAAAATTTCTTCTACAAGTTGTTACAATTTCTTTAGTTCATTACGCAACTGATTTATTTATTTATACATATTTGTCTCCATTTGTCTCGGTGTTCCACCGACCATTGCTTTATGCTCAGGTCACCCCTTACACAATCCATCCACCTCCGCTTAGGCCTCCCTTTTGTTCTCTCATGTTATACCTCTATCTCCAGTACTCTTATCCCTACGTATAATTCTTCCCTTCTCCTCACCTGACCGTAATATTTTAATCTAGTTTTTTGCATTTTTTTCGGCTCTACTACAAAATTCTTTGTTCTTCTTGTTATGTTGTTTCTTAACTTATCCACCTAGTGACTTCACACGTCCACCTAAGCATTTTAATTTATGCTAAATCAAGCGTTTTTCCCTTTTACTTTTCTCACCGGCCATGTTCAACACCACACAAATTGCTAGTCTTTCCACAATTTTATATAATTTGCTCTTAAACTTAGCCTTGATCCTACAGTCATTTAGCATAACCTGATATATTTCTTCATTTAACACGCCGTACTTGAATTCTGTGTGTTATGATTTATGCATATTTTCTTTTCTAGTCGCCGCTATAACAAAACTATATACTATCGAGATATTGGCATTTGCATACAAGATTCCCAAAGTGTTGTTTAATGTTGGCTCTTGGTAAGTAAAAATAAGTTGAACTTGTAAATAATGATTAAGCTCATGACTGTACTGAACAGTACTTAAGTTAAAACTTAAAATACCTAAGGTATACGTAAGTTCTTCAATTTATATTTCAGAAACAGTGATGCGTATGTACTAAAACTATAGCTAAGTATCAAAGCGTTTACTGTATTAAAATTTTGTTGCATTTTGAAATGATAAAAGTAACATCATGAATGTTTTGTCCCACAGTAGAGGTAGTAAAAAGTATGTCTCTAAGACAATATTTAAAAACAAAAGTGGAAATGCTAACAAGGGGTTGAAGGAGAGTATAACCATACCATACATTATACCATATATTAGGGGTATCTCGGAAATAATTAAGAGCATTTCTGCTAAACTTAGACTTTGAACTGCAGTTCCATGTTCCATTACAATCACAGGTATCTCTCGTAGTAGACTGTAGCCTACAGAACAAAATTTCAAACCCACAAACATAATGCACAGCCTCCTCTGTAAATGTGGAAAGCGGTATCAGGGTGACACAGGAATACTGTTTGTAATTCGCCTGGAGCAACATATAAAAAGAGTATAAAGAAACCGAGAATAATACTTAAACATTTTTAGAGCATATGTGACAGTGAAAACACATGGTTCCCACAATACAGAAATTAGTGGGGTATTAAGGAACATGGTAAAATAAAAATTATACAAGCGTCTTACATTGCGGTATAAAATAATTGTATTATCCCAGCAAATAAATACATATTTGCACGAGTTCTATATCTTTCTTCCGGCCAAGAAGAACAGCCAGACCGGTGGAGTCGGTGTCTCACGAGAATGTTCCTTCGCTGTGTTGCCCTATGTCCGTGGAACAGTAGGACTACCAACGCCTACGGAAATTTTCTCCGCCGGTTTGTTCTAGACACCCAGAAACGCATGACACCGGCCTGGAAGATTCCACCCATTTAACCTACACCGGTCGACGACCGGACGTTCTTGATGTAGTTGTAGTCAGGAACGTGGCCCATCATATCCAGGTCTCGTCTGTGTCAGACCTCTCGTCTGATCACAATCTCATACTTATAACTGATCGAGACGTGTCGGCTTCATCCCGACCTCCCGTTGATCCTGCTAGGAGAGTCAATTGACGCTCCTATCATGACGAGCCCTCTAGAAGGTTACCATCAGTCGCAGCGGACCCGATCGCCACTCCTGACGATCTGGATCTCCATCCACACAGGACAAGGTGTTATGGATCGACACACATACAACGTCGAGATGACCCATCGCAAATCGTCCTTACTTGCGGAAGCTCTCCACGCTATCTGGCTTCGGCGCAATCTCCGCCGCAGATGGCAAAGAACCTAAGATCCCGCCGCTAAATGGCGTTTTCAGGCCCAGTCTCTTTAAGTACAGCATCTTCTGCGGGACGTAAACTCTGATCAGTGGGACTCATACCTTGAGTTCCTTGAAGTCGATCACGCATCCGTTTGGAGAGCGACGAGTAGCCTGACCCGCAAGAAGCGTACTCGCAACACTCTGGATACCCTGAACGGCATTGTTTCTTCATTGGAATGTTGAGGTCTTTGCCGACTGCATTAAGACGCAATTCACCGTTCATCGAGGCGTCTCGTCCAACCCTGCCCATTCGGCAGTTGTTCAAGACTTCCTATCTGGTTAATTTTCCCGCCCACCACTAGAACCCCCTCGACTGAACCGCCGTCACGTCCCTGGTCCTGACCGAATCGGGGCCGCAACTTTGCAGTATCTCCCGGCTCAGGAGTTTAATTGGTCCTAGATGTGTTCAACTCTTGTCTGTGGAAAAATTCCAAAATCTGCATGATTCCCAACTCCGGCAAGCCACGATTGCTTGAAGACAGCTACCGACCCATGTTGTTGTTGCCAGTCATTTCAAAAGCGTTTGAACGTCTCCTACTCGCCCGAGTCTGGCCGCTGTTTAATAATTTTATTTGCAGCAAACAGTTCGGGTTCCGTAGAAAGCACTCGAGAACTTTACAGCTCGTCCGAGTTGTCACAGCATTGTTCGATGAGCCAAAAAGAAAGAGTCTACGGGCGCTGTCTTTTTGGATGTCAGCAAGGCCTTCGATAGAGTCTGGCACGAAGTCCATCTCTTTAAATTGGCCCATTCACCCATCCAACCGTCTATTGTTCATTTCTTGCGATTCTATCTCAGCGATCGCACCTTCAGGATTAGCGCCGACAGGTTCTGTTCATCAGTTCGATCCGCCGTTGCTGGCGTTCCGCAGGGATCTGTCCTCGGACTCGTTCTGTACCTAGTGTACCTCGTACACGAACGACCTGCCCTTTTTACCCTGAGTCACGTTGTCTTTATTCGCTGACGACGCAATATCACTGCAGCTCTCAGCGCTTTGCGAGTACAAAACTGCAGCGTCAGTTGAATCTGCTTCCGGACTGGTTACGGAAGTGGCGGGTGGCGATCAAAACGGAGAAATTCGAGGCAATCCACTTGACTCGTAAGTCCACTTCCCGACGCCAGTGCCTCTCCCTAGAAGGGAGTCCTATCACCTGGAAAGAGTCGGTGAAGTATTTGGGTGTCCGGCTTGACCGGAGTGTTAGCTTCAACGCCCACGTGACTGACACCTTTAAAAGTCTCGCGGCGTCCCAGCTAAGCTTTCTCCCATGCTCTCGTGTCGAAACCGCCTGGCTCTGCACACAAAAGTTACAATCTATCTTTTGTTTCTTCGCTCAGTGTTGACCTATGCTGCTGCACCCGCATGTTGGTCGCTTTTGTCGACCAATAACAAGTGTAAGCTGGAAGCTTTCCAGTCCCGCACCCTCCGCTCCTTGTCGGGGTCTTCATGGTTTTTAAGGAATAAAGTTATTCGTGGAGGCTTTCGAGTTCCTTCTCCTGTCAACTTTGTCTGGTCGCTCGCCGAAACTCTCTTTGCTTCTGCAGCGACCTCGTCCTCCCCCTTCATGAGGACTATTAGTACGTCGGAACCACCAGACCCTATTGGAGTCCAACGCCATCGGGCGATTCTAGATTTCCCCCCAAAAATCAAGACGCGAGACGCGAGTCGTGAATTGAGCAGTGTTCCGAATCTCAGTTAGGACTCTGGCACAGGGTCAGTTTGAGTTCTATTTATATAATTTTACTT